>OX457094.1:13188273-14546914 GCA_949752805.1 Deilephila elpenor | reverse complement strand
CCACAACTAATTAATATATTATTATTGTATCAACTATCAAGGTTATTGACAAATAATAATAAAAATATTTCTGTGCATCAAAGTGATCTAGATAATGGCTTAACTTTGTGTGTAAATACGATCAAAACTAAATACCCGTGTCGCTTGCCATCTTATTCAAAAACTAACCGATCATTTAACCATCAGGCGTCCCACCACCCATCCTACAAGTTCTCGTACTCGGTGGAAGACCCTCACACCGGCGACCACAAGTCTCAGTCGGAGTCGCGCGACGGCGACAAAGTGAGCGGCGTCTACTCGCTCGTGGAGCCCGACGGCAACCTGCGAACTGTTCATTACACAGCGGATGACCACCACGGGTAATTACATTTTCGACTTCTGAGCCTCATTTGGGAAAACGTTAAGTTCACGTCTTTAGTTACCACTTTACCACTTATCACTTTACCCGATCCGGGACTCGAACCTGAGACTCAGCTTTGTAACCGTACCGTTATACAACTACGCCACCGAGGCACATGTTTTTATAATCGTGCATCACGATTTTATTACTTACTGCTGATGTGAAATGAAAATAACGTCATTACAGTTGCAAAAAAATTATATTTTATTCAAATAAATTCACAATATTATGTTTTAATATCCCACAGTTTCAATGCCGTGGTCCACCACAAGACGCTTCATCACCATATCGTTCCTCATCATCATCATGACCATCATGATGATCATCATTAATCTGGACTCTATCTTTATCACGAACTCTTCGATCTCGACAAAATGGACAAATGTATTTAACTTTATTATATTTCACAAGCAAAAAACGCCAGCGCTGACGAATAAATGCAACAATTTTATTATTATTGTATTTCATTTGGACTCCATTTTTTGCTGATCAAATACAAGTAATCATAACTCTTAATCCGACAATACATTTAAGGAACTCGAAGTTCACATTATTCTCATGCTATATCTGCTGTACTCGACCAAGTAGGTGACAAAATTCAAACTAAAATACTAATATTTACTAATAAAATTTTCTTAACGCATAATTGCTAAACACGAGTTATTATACTATGGATGCTCTATTTAAATTATGTAGCAAAATATACGCAAAAACTATCTTATATTACACAAAACAACTGTCGAGAAGGTCTGCGGTCTAATAAGCAAATTTAGGTGCAACCCCAGTCTTGGGTACAACATGATCCACGCTAAAATTCACGCCAGGGAGATAACCTGCTTTAGGTCTTAAATACCCCTTGCTAATACCATGTTCTGGAGCAGAAAACTCTTCTGCTGATACGTGATCTGATGACAAATGACCAGGGAATGATGCATGGTCATGTGTAGTCAATATTGAAGGCTTATGCTTCGGTGGCATGCTCCTCTTTATTACTGCGTTGAATCTGCAATCCAAAACATAATGTGATGAATAATTAGATTTTCATATAGTTCCTATTTAATAAAGCTATGATATATGCAATATTCTACTTTACAACTTGGTAGTAGGTACACGTCACAAAAGATGAGTCGTTTTATAAAATCTATAGATTTTAATAAATAAATACACCCAATAGTCATACATAATCATCAATCATACATAATCTTGACCTCACACTAACATCGAGTCTAGTGTCGTGAAAATCTGAATTCTGTACTACGAGAGACTTTACAGTTTCACAAACACCCAGACCCGAAACAAATGACTGTGAATCACACATCCGATTAGTTTTTTTTTTTATTATGGTGAAATGGTGAGACGAGCATGCCATTCGCCTGATTGTAAGCCATACATGGATAGTTTAAAACATTACCAATAAAAGAAGACAATACCATGATTTACAAAGCATTGCTTAGCACTCCACTGCGCTTGCCATCCGGAGACATAAGATGTTAAGTCTCATTATGTCTGGTAGTCAAATAATATCTGCACCCAGCAAGGGCGGATCCAGGGAGGATCCCCCCCCCCCCTACCCCTTGGCTGACTCCACATTGACAATTTTTAAAAAAAAAATAATTTTTATTTTCATTTGACAGCCTCCGTGGCGCAGTTGGTTTGACGCCGCCTGTGAAACGAGAGGCCGCGGGTTCGATCCCCGCACCGAAACAAATATTTGTGTGATCCTCAGGTATTTGTTTCAGGTCTGGGTGTTTGTGAGACCGAAAAGTCTCTCGTAGCTTCTGATACCCACGACACAAGACTCGATCTTAGTGTGGGGTCAGGACTATGTATGTGACTGTTGGGTGTATTTATTTATTTATTTATTTATTTATTTGAAAAATCGTAAATATATTCATTAGTGAATAGGTGTAACAAATTTGTAAATAATAACTTTGAAATGTATAATTGTAATCGAATTCGAGTACTTCCGGTGTTCTGACTAGAACTATATGACCCCCCCCTCCCCTGACTTGAAAGCTGGATCCGCCCCTGGCACCCAGGCGAAGCGGGGCCGGGTCGCTAGTTTTTATATTAAAGTTAGACGAATTCTCGTAACTATGTATGTGCATTTCAATAAATTGAAAACTCTAGTAGCTACTTACCCATGTACAGTATCAGCCGTATATTCCACAGTGCGTAAGGCTCCATCTGGTTCGTACAGAGTGTACGCACCGCGCACGGTGTCGCCATCTCTGCTCTCCCAATGACTCTTCCTATCCCCTGTCTGCTCGTCCGCCACCTCGTATCTGAATTCGTATTTAGCCTGGGAAAAGAAAGTGCTTTTAGTTAAAAAATAGCGTTATGTGGGATAAATATAGAAATAAAACCTACCTGTCCCTTATTGATTTCGTCAACGGCTGGAAGTGCTGAAAAAAGTTTACTATTCAGTATATTCTGCAAATGTATCAGTTATATCAAACTATTATTGGCTTAAATTTCGCATAGGACGTCAACATTTCCATTGGCAAATCGCAAATTAGATTTGGTGACATTATATGCTCTGTCAACAAAATAGGGGAACTAGGTTGGAACCTACGAACTATTCTAAATGCAAATATTTCATTAATTTTAATATCTGAATTCAATAAATTGTTTTACTAGGTACTGGAGTCGTGGCAGGCGCCTGTATCGGGTGAAACACAATACTTTGTGATGAGGTTGCGTGCTGCAACATTGCTATTGGAGAACCGATTGCAAACAGCCCTGCATTCAACACCAATATTATCTAAAACAATAATAAAATTTAATAAAACATACATGTATAAAACTGTGATTACTTTTGCAAAATGATTCAATAATGCATTAATAATAAATAGACACCGCCGCGATTAGCATCTGTACCTAATATGAATACAATAATTGTAAGATTTGTCGTCTAATATTTTTGCAGTTCGTGTATTAAAGTATGCTAGACTTCATCGTTTTCACACTTATCTGCCAGTAAATCTTAAATTTTAATTATTAAATTATTTATCCATCTAATAAGTGTAATTATTTAGACTTACTCAATCCAATTTAAGGACTAAATTACGCAGCAATTAGATTTAATGCTTATAATCATCGTAATAATTTATATTTGCCCTTTGCAGACCTCATCCGGGTTTTCTACGTACTACAATTTGTTCAGCAACTAGTGCAATTAGGGTAGAATTTTATTAGCTTTTTGAATTTAGTAGTGTAGTAGCAATAGATCCACACCAACCGACAACTAATATTACACTATTAATTTGTATGCATAACAGTCTTAACACTAATCGATTTAATTTATATCGATATCACTTGCATTGCTAACATCGATAAATAAAATAAGTAGCAAAAAATGAAAGCACATGCCTTAGCAAATATAAAATCCATATCGAACTTCAGCATTTAACACTTCAATACAGTGTAACAGTGGTTTGAAGAACCGACAGCATCGCACGCCGAACATCATTTTATAGAGTCATCACATCAGATAAGTGGAACAATGTGTTGTCGGCGGATGTATTTGCATCGGCTAAGGTCCCGTCAATTAAAATTGTTAATTCAAGTGCCACTGTATGCAAACTTAGACCTAGATCGACGAGATTATTGGAAAAAAACTTAATATTTATGACAGTCTGTTGTGAGTTGTGACATGCATAGTAGACTTTTAACAGTGTTGATACTTGTCTCTTCTGAGTAATAATATCAACGGAAGTTATGTACCACGGAATTATGATACAATATCTTTAAGTACTTTCTCTAAATGTAAAGTTATCTATATGAACCTGACAATTCCACTGCTCAGTATAAATGAAAGGTCTCGATTTTGATCTTGATCCACCACGTAAAATGCCTCTATGAATTCAGAGTTTTTTGCAAACTATACAGGCACGGCTTTTGATGCCCATATACAATCAGATGGCATTTGGCAACTACTGGAACTAACTGGGCCTTACGAACCATAAAATATTGATTACACAGCAAGTTAAACAAAAGATTTGAAACTTCGTGGTCTTATACCATTTATAATGACCACAAGATACTTAAAATATCGGATGCTAAAATGTATATTGCAAAACCGCAAATTACAAAAGCTTTGTATGAAAAGAAGTTGAGCAAAACTGCGAATCAGCAAATTCTCATCATTTCGATACAATTGCATTCTTATTCGCAATCATTGCAGGCATAGGGAAAGTTGATCGTTTTACGTCCCATTCGAAGCTCTTAAAGACTTCCACGTGCCATAAATATCTCTAAAGGGCAAAGTTAAAAGGCGTGATCTGAAATAATGAACTTTAAAGTTAATCCATCGTGAAAGGTTTTTTGTAATAATATTTAGTGAAGATTTGCCAGTATTTGTAACCGACCACAGCAGTCACCCAATGCTCTTACTGCAGATCGTGAATACCTACTAGATTTGTAGATCGTAGGTGCGTTGCCAGGCTTTCAAAATTGCTCGGAGTTTGAAGGAGAAAAAGGGAGAGGTGTAAGATTAGTTAGTCCTCTTAAGCAAACCACAGTAACAATACTGTTAGTTCACGTGGGCTTTAGTCTGCCTGTCAGCATTTGGTAACATTATGGGCAAGCTTTTACACATAGGCCTAATAATATAAGCTAAAATATCTACCTATATGACACGAGGGGGAAATACCTTAAAATCGAATTAATCCCCTGATATGGCGATAGGCTCGCCCGCTATCACAGCGACGGAACGAACATGCAAGACGAATTGAGGGTGTCCTGGTTGCTACCAGTATACCTCTGCCAACCCCTTTTGGGAAGAGGGGTGAGTTTATGTATTTATACCCCTACTTCGTTACTTTACAGTTCTTTTAAGCTTTAAATAATCCATAAACATGCCGTAATTCAACCTATTAACCCACACGTCTGGCCTGTAAGTAAAATTATTATAACATGCGGAAAAACAGAAAGGAAGATACTTTAATATGAAATAACTATTAACCAAGTTTTATTAGTATTACACTTTTACTACTTCTTTTTAATTACCTATTAAAATAAAGCACCTTCTATAATAACTGATGCAGTTATCGCCTACATTACAATCTACCTTCATTTTCAGTAGAGGTACATTTACATACTTAAGTAGAGTAGGCGTAATATGTTAGGTACCAAATATACTTTTTATGAACCTTCATATTATGTTAAACAGTCATTTTCACTATTTTATAGGCCTAAAACTAATAACAAATTATTTCATGAATAACTTAAAAGTAAAATGATAAATAAAAGCTCTAAATATATTTTACATTCACACGACGCGACGCATCGAATACAAACAGGTTTATGTTTTGTCTAACGGCTTAATTCATAGACAGTTTTAAAGCCTATTTTAGTTATCGAATGTTTTGTCTTCTTCGCTCGAACTGAATTCTAAATCCGTTCGAAAGGGACAAAACATTCGATAGCTAAAATAGGTTTTAAAACGGTCTATGAATAACGAATAAAGCTGTAAGGCTTAAATGCGGTCCGACAAAATACAAATACATATTTGCTACAATAGAAACTGGATGTATCGAAACAAGCGTTACCCAACACCTGTACTTTCAAACAAAATATAAATTCGAGTGCTTTTGCCACTGGGCTAATAAATTGTAAATTGTCAAACTGCAACACTTTACCAACAGCATGATGCAACACACATCAGAACAGCAATTAAAACTAGATCTGTTCTACTGGTTTGCATTTACCATACAAGTCCTTTTCCAAAACGACATTAAAACATTTTGACACTGATAGCCCGATATGTTAATTGCACGTATTACCTAACATTTGTCTTTATTACAGGCTTGTAAATTGATGCTGCCTTAAGCAGTTTAACTGCACCTTTTAAATTTAATGGTCCCCATTTGTGACGGCTTACTATTCTGTTTTTATGTTTTAGAACAAGATGCTAACTGGAATCTAGAAAAAAGTATGCATCGTAGTTTAAAAGATTAAATAGATTGAAGCAACAATATAGTCCTGTCTATTTGCACCCCACTGCCTAAATGTTGTAATTCTAAACTATGCCTGATATATCAACTCATATATTAGTTAGCTAGCTGCCACAGCACAAGAGTTCCTAGTTCGAAACTAGAGCGATTATAAGATTGCGTAATTGTATCTGCCTCCCTAAGTTAATATTAAAGTCCTTAGTTGTATTTCAATAATCTTAAACCACACTACAATATTAAACATCTATTGTATAGAAACATTGAATGTTTCCAAATGTAATTCTTTACACGTATTTAGTTACACAATGCAAAGATTTATTTAATCCTCCCTGTCAGCGCGTTTTGATCTCATTACGCCTGGCTGCTGTTTTCAATAGCGTTCCAATATCGCATAATGTTTTTTATCCGCACAATTGATCTCTAGACCCGTGGAATGAAACTTGTGCTAGTATTATATCTTTAATGCGATTGATACCGAATATTCACTGCGTAATGTCGTTACGTGTTGACAGAACAGCTTTTAAGTGGATTAAGCGGTGAGTACGGATAGATAATCGATCATACAGTGACGCCGTAATCTTCTTTTGCACAACGTGTTTATACCAATTACAGTCTTTTATCTACGGACACGCAGCATGATAGAACAGAAACAGATGTCACGCGCGGAGCAATTTTGTAACACCATGGTATCAAATTGGGCAACTTCATAGAAAATTTATCAGTTTGACACATTATCAATGTCATTGTAAATTGATAGTAAGAAAAAGTTGGTTCGAAGGTAAAACGCATTGTGATATTTTACATCGCAAGTGCCAATACTCGATTTAGAAAGAATAAATGGTGAATATAGGCCGTGACCTAAGATTGTCAACTCGATACTATTACACAAGGCGGAGGCACGTCGATCCAACTCTCACGATATCACCAGCAACTGATGATATCTTCTGTTTGTTGAACAATCCTAAGGATTTTCAAATGTCTATAAGTCTTCTATAGGCGAAAATTTGTGGAAATAATTTTGATATATTTTTTCAACTTATTGGTCTCGCCGCAGGAACTTAGATCTTTGAACTCTGAAATCTTGTATTTGATGACGATGTCGGGCAAACTTTCACGTGAGTTTTTCGGTTTGAAATATCTTAAATAAGTTTTCCGAGACTAGAATTTGATCTAAGCACTTTTCGCACAATGTTGGAATTGAAAAAGCTCGACTAACAATGGGTGGGACGAGTATTATTTGTAGGTCTATACTCGTAGTATCGGCGATACAGCTATCTTCGTATCATAGTATTTTTTAAGGGCTGTGTCGCTGAGCTATATATACATATTGTAATTAAAAATTCTATTGCAATTATTATTTTCCATATTGGCGTCAGGACAGTCAGTAACTAAAAAGCTTTTCCAAATCAATTGTATGTGACCTGCAGTGCGTAGGGCTCTTAGGTCACCCTTGGGCCCTGAGCCCTTAGAATCTTTAGCTGCATAAATCTACCCGCGGGCGTAATATGTTTGATAGCCATTTCTCCCCGTAACATGTCACAGATTTATTAGGAACGGCTACGTTATATAATCTTGTCTAATCTAGATCAAGTTAAATCGCATAACAATTTATATCAAACAAGCACAACTTGTTATAATTTGATTGCGCGGTTACATGACCAATTATAATTAAAAATACAATTTTATCAAAACGGATTGCAATACCATTAATTCATTTATTTAAAATGTGGACAGTCCTTCAAATGATTGTGAGAGGTTGGTTGAGTCCATCACGCTCCTATAATGAGTTCTTAAAGTATGTATGATATTGAGGGAGCGCTGTCATACATTTGAATCTTCAAAAACCTTTTTTTATTATCCAACAACCTGTCAATTGTTAGCCAATAGGAGAGCAGAAAAAGTGGCCCGGCACCACCATTAATATCCGCGATTTTGAAGTACCAGAGCTCCCTCTATATAATAAAAACTCTAAGAGTGAGTTACAGGACTTCAAAAACTCTTCAATATCTGTCTGTCACTTTATATGTTTTTCACGATGATGTTTTCACAATTAAACTAAGTGCTATTAATAAATTGAGAAGGCCCGCTTAACTTTGAAAAGTCAGCGATGTGTGCCTTGGACTCGATACTCTAAATATAATTTTATTATTAAATAATATTATTGCTTGTGTTTATAAATTAAGTTACCTACCACATACAGACAGTAAATATTCGAAAAGGATCCATTATGATGTCACATGATTAGTACTACCAATAAACTTACAAATCACCGCCTTATACAAAATTCCAGCCGCTGTATAACATGTAACATGATCTAATTACATATGTACAGTACTAATAGAGTAGAACTATTTGTGATGTATGTATTGGTAATATTAACCTTAATTATTACAATTATTTATAATAGAGGACGATGGACATCCTGTGTTTGATTTGCTTTAATGTTCGACATTGAAATGTTTATTATTTCTTAAATTAATATTTATTTCCGATCACCTCAATGTGTCTAGGAAACAGTATTTTTGAAAGTAAAATATCGTCGTATTTATCGTAATAATTTTGTGAATTGGTGACGCATATAATGCATCTATTGTTCGAATTTACCACGTACAAATTTAAGTGCAATAAATATTTTTGAATATGATAATCTCAATGCCGTTTACCTGATCCACGATACTATAAGCGGTAATTGCAATCGATGCAAAACGAGCCTGAGCACAATCAAGCTGTGCATTCTGCACCAATAAGACTTTCCTACAAGGTACCATTCCAATGGCACGATAAATGGCAAAATGTCAGCATTGTTTAATTACAATTGAATGAAATCACGACGTGCTTGCTAATCGTTCGAAGCATTTTATATTAATAACTAATGTTACACCACCTATTTGGTAATTAAACCTACTTATTACATGTTGGCAAATAAAAGTTTCTCTATTGTCTAAACTTAAAATTGAACTAATTAAAACTTGCGAACCTGCTGCTTGAAAGTTTTTAATTTACCTGATTCTTATTTTCTATATTGGCGTGTTTTTTTTTTTATATTTCACAAATATAAAAAGGACAGACGACTTGATAAACATTTTAGGAGCTACACTATAGTCATCATGAATTTCAGTAGGATGGGCCGGCCAACGGGATGAAAACATTATGTCACAGGAAACTTTTGCTGTCGTATTCCATTCGGTGAGTGAGATTGTCAGAGGATCCTCCTGTGTTTACTTTCTTTTTCTCCTTTCATTCTGAAAGGTCGACAACGCACGTTCTATCCGTATAGGTTTATCATATTATGTCACCAGGTCAGCCATTCGCTCTCTTGTTAGACGTATACTGCGTTAGGGTAACACTGTAATAGTAGTTCCCTTTCATCACTGTATGTGTATTACGATGTTACACCAACGCACCCTATGTAATAAAATAAACTCGCCGGATATAAGCTGCTTCCAGGTCGCTATAAAAATCCCCAGGAAAGCCCATATTTTCCAAAGGCCATATTCTTGCGGTTGATTGTAATTGTACAGAAATAAGTAGTAAATCAGCATTTTAAATAAAGTGAAGGGATTATGTAGTATTTACAATTATTGGCCTATAGCGAAAAATAATTTTAGCAAGTCGTCAGATCAGTCCAGCCTGTCACACGGCTTCTAACTATGTCTTTTACTGTCCTTATTCCTCATTAAAATATTTTATACGCATATTCCCTAGTTGACTTTCATAACCAAACGATCGTAACGTTTCATTAAATTAGATTTTTTTAAAAAGACGAATTCTTGTCTATTTTAGTAAGTTAAACTGTTATATCAGATCAAACGGATCCAGCAAAATGTTGAGAAATATTGAAGTTATTTGAATGCAATTGTAAAATAACACCTAAATTTGTGTTTCATACGGATAATATATTAACCATCTGTCATGACTTGCGCTAAGTCGGACTTCGGCGAAAAGCAAATTATTTAATGAAATATAATATTCTCTATTGTAATATCACCGCCAAACATAGAGAATATGGTATACAAGCTTTAAGGAAATCTATCGATAATCATTTTAGGTGGATGAATAGTTTATTAATCAATATCCGTTTATCTTATATATCTACATAAATAAGGTCAAAAATTAATAACTACTGAAGCTTCAAGGGAAACTTCCTGCTGGAATCGATTTGTCGCAAGAAAGTTGTTCTAAGTTGTTAAAATTATGAACATATAAAATTACATATAGTGCGTGGTGGCCTGTTGGTAACGGACCAGACGCGGCCGCCTACATGTTCACGGTGGTCGCGGGTTCAAATCCCAGGGCACACCTCTGACTTTTCGGAGTTATGTGTGTATTGATAGTCAATCACCACGCACTTTAACAGTGAAGGAAAACATCGTGAGGAAACCTGCATAACGTAGCGATTTTAAAGAATTTCTACGGTATGTAAGTCCGCCAACCCGCACTAGGCCAGCGTGGTGGACTATATGGCCTAACCACTCTCAATCGATTCTCTCGATTGTAGAGTAGGCCCGTGCCCTGCAGTGGGACGTATATGGGCTGATATAGATAGAAAATTACATATGAATGATATTCATAATAATTATCAGTAATAAAATTCCAAATTACACAATATAATTAAAAACCGATAATAATTATGTTAAGGTGTCACTATATGCTAATTTCTAGCTACAAGTGTGTGCTTTGCAACTCGTATTAATAAAAATTACTCATTACGCTTTGACACATACGGGGCAACAAAAAGCAGGTGTGTTTAATGTAATTTCATTTTATGATTCCACTCTAAACACAAAAATCTATTGAATTCACTAACGATTCTGTAATTGGTACTAAATCAAGCGAGAGATAAAAACTCCTTCAGTGCATTGTGCACGTTGTACTAGGCTGCCCAAGGGCACGACACGCTGAAAATTTAAATTAAATATTTGGATGTTTTATTTTTAATGTTATTATTTAAGCGTAATAAGCAAATCGACCTTGTCCGCACAATATACGACCATTACTTTGAGAACCTCGCGCCAGATATTAGGCGATTACGTAAAAATGAGTTACATTTATACCATGTGTTGATTGTAAAAACTGGTTGATAGAACAAATACTGGCCGATTACTAGAGAACAATCGGGTTTTAGAACGCTAGCGATTACCGAATATCGAACGAATAAGCTTGTCAGCGGTTCGGACGCCGAGTATTCGGTGACAAGATAAATTGCTCTAAGCTTCGTCCCATGACTTTATCTTTGTCCCAATCTGGAGAATGCAAACTTTATTGCGTTGTTTGAAGTGTTACATAGCCAGAACCGCAGCTATCGATTTCAAGCTTAACCGTTTTATGAAAACTTTACCAACAATAAACGTTGTAACTAGATGACTTGCTAATTCTAAATACCTGACTTTAAAGCACGATACTTGGCCGCTAAACACTGCAAAACGAGTGCAATAAAAACTGGAAAACAAATAGTAAGGACTCGTGACACTATAAATTATTAATTATTTATATCAAGGCCTCGTTATCGAAACAGCGACTCCTACACCTACATCCATTTGACAGTGAACTAGAATTTATGTTTCTTGAAAATAAATCATAGCGACAAATTCCTAAGTAAATTCTTGTACTGCTATCCATTTCGTTTGGTAATATCCGTTTAGCCCGTTTAAATGAACATATAAACTATAAACTGTTTTGGTACTGGGGCAATTAAAGGTACGCCGCTGGTTATCAATATTGCTTTGAAATCCCTCCACAACGCATACGTGGTGTTTCGCAATTTGCATGTAAGCTGTAAAGGGCTTAGGGGCTTGTCTTATGCAAGACGGCTAACCCGTATCCAGTGTCTTAAACGGCGTAAATTATTTACTGGACCACGTATGAAGAAATCGTAGCGCTGGTGTTGCGAAAATCATGTAGAATTTTGCAGATTGAACCCACAACACCAGTAAAGTACAGACGAAAATGGTCTAAGACAATTAGTCATAAACCTTTGGAAAGAAAACTTAAATTGTAGCGAATAAAACTTCTTGTCGATTTACACCAAAATCATTTCAATTAAATTTGCATATAGTTTTCAATTAAGGACTCAATAACATTCGATCGTGATATTGAAACTCAATAAAGTAGGCTCACAACGACAAGCCTACTTTAAGTTACGTCTACAGGACTTGCTTTAAGGCTAAAGGAATTTCAACGCAAAAGTATACATTTTAAAAGTTGCCTTGTACGTTTAACATTGAATAACGTTTCAAATACAACGGAAAAGTTTTTAACAAAAACATAAAGGTGACGCATTCTCATCTAAAGGCATTTCCGTATATTAAAAACATGTTGCGTAAAGTTTCGACAAAATATAAAGATCACTTCACCTTTTGTTTACAGCATTATCCCACGGGAAATAAAATATGATGTGTTTTATCAATCAGCGGCTGACTATTGTCTAATGGACGGCAGAGAAAAATTATAATTAACACAAGTGTTTCTTATTGTACCTTCGCAACCTTAAGATTTATTTACCCACGTAAAAACCTCAGACCCGCATGAACTAGCTGCCATATCTAACTAGTTGTGATCATTACATAAACCACAACACGTGGTGCTTCAAATTTTGTCAAACTAATCAGTAGCAAGTCACGCACAAAATTAATAAAGTGCGACGTAACTTAATATGACTAATTATATCAATGATACGTGTAAACAAATCCGTGGGTATTAGTGTCTAATTGAAGGATTAATTTCGCAAGCCATTTGTAAATTAAGTCCACGTGTACTTATGTGTAATAAAGACGGTATTCCGAAGCGTAGAGATCACGTCTCGTGTTAATATCTCACTCAGACAATGAAGAATGATTTGGCTATAAATTAAAAGTAATTCGTAGTAAGCTTGTAATTTTGTGTGGATGAACGGGTAATATTTTATGTAACCTTTAAATATAAGTTCTGCACTTGCTGAGTTGATGATTTATTCTTAACACACCTGGACCCGAATTGTGAAATCCCATTTAAATAAACTCGTATGAGATAATACATCAAATGACTATACTATGCCAGTAAGATGTTCTAGACAAAAACAAAGAAATTCCCATTACTACAAATTAAATCCAACGAACAAAACGCTAATCTTGCAATCCGAAAACCGTAGTCCAATCCGAGATTAAAGATAATGAGAATATATTCCTAGTTATTGCCACCTCGACAGCAAAACAGTCGGTACAGCGAGACACGACTAAACAATAACACTTATTCTATCTATCTATCTATATCAGCCCATATACGTCCCACTGCAGGGCACGGGCCTACTCTACAATCGAGAGAATCGATTGAGAGTGGTTAGGCCATATAGTCCACCACGCTGGCCTAGTGCGGGTTGGCGGACTTACATACCGTAGAAATTCTTTAAAATCGCTACGGTATGCAGGTTTCCTCACGATGTTTTCCTTCACCGTTAAAGTGCGTGGTGATTGACTATCAATACACACATAACTCCGAAAAGTCAGAGGTGTGCCCTGGGATTTGAACCCGCGACCACCGTGAACATGTAGGCAGCCGCGTCTGGTCCGTTACCAACAGGCCACCACGCACTTAATTAGTTATTATTAGTTATTGTGTATTGGAAACTAAAATTTACTTGATTTCGGGATGTCAGTCGTCAATACAAATGCAGTATGAGTGCAAAGACGTGAACAAAGAAGTATGACGGTTGGTTTTATTCGAATCACGGTAGAGACTGCATAAAGTCTATTAGGTCGCGCGCCTTATAAGCATACTTAAACACTTCGTTTTGGTTAAAATCACATGTGTTATACGGTTTATTAAGAGTTGCCCGCGACAACATAAAATAAACTATACCTCGCACTATTATGCGCCTTATTGCGAATATAAATTTCTAATCAAGCGTTAATTTATAGAAGAACTTATAAGCTATGTCACAGTCATATTAGAAATATGGATTATTACATTCCATCTTAATTCAGTATTGGGGCCTTGTTTAGTATTTTATTAAGCGTTCTACATAGTTACAACAAATTAATCTTATCATACTTTTTTCAAACACGGAATATTTAAGTGGCCTTTGTTATATTTTACAACTTTATATTATAGACTAATTAGATTTTCATGTGTAGTTTAATGCTTCCTTATTTTACTTTTAAAAAACAATAGGTAATGTAGGATGTTGTAGACGTCTTGTAAATTTGTCAGCGTTCTAATTTAAGCAAAGAAATAATAAGTAACTTTACGAAGTGAGTAAAAAAAATCTTAAATATAATAATATATCACTTTATTTAATTTTAGAAATTCATTCACGTTATTGAATGTAAATTAAATTTCTAACTTTTAATCGAATACTCTGGTGCCAGATCTACGAGAATTATGTCGATCGAAGGTTTAAATAAAATTATACCTTTTTCCATTTTTATTATTAACTTTCAATCTAGAAAATGACTCTAGGAATCTGGACAATGAATAATTTCTTAATATGGCGACTACTTAGACATTAGCGGCTCGTACTTAACTCACACGAGCCGCGCCCACCAAGATACGTACTGTGATGGCGAATGTGAAAAAGTGTGACCTGTTCTTACACATATGAGATTGGTATATAAGAGTTTGCGGGCCGAGTTTGCTCTCATTTCGACTTACGCTTAAGTTTGGCAAATACATTTAAAGCTTTCCACACATTTTAATGCAAATATAGTGTATTTATAAAAGCAGAGCATTTGCATAGTGTCACATTACGTCATAAATTAATTATGAAGCCGGTGAGTAACCTAACCTTACGTGTTATTATTAGGGAATTTTAATTTACCGATTCTGATGTTTCAGCACATTAAAATGATTGTTGTTTACAATTGATATTAATATTATATTAACTTAATCACATTTTTTATCATGCCCTTTTTTTATATATTTATTTATAAAGAATTATAATATGTAATTTAATTGCAGGTAATCGCAATAAGTTTGGCGCTCACTTTCACAACGGTCCTCGCCTACCACGATCCCGATCTTAATTATCACCTGAATCAAGTGCAAAAGATACAAAATTGCGGCGACGGCGGTTACTCGTACCCGGCGCCACAGATTCAACTGAGCCAAGCCAGTGTGAAGTTGGCCGCAGCTCCAGCGGTAGTTTCGCAGCCAATCGCTTCTGCAGGCTACTCGGCGGGCATAGCCTACCAGGCCGAAGCACCTAGGATTACTTATGCGCAACCCGCAACTTACCAAGCGCCAATTGCATCTACCTACTTACCGGCACCAGCGACCTCACAAGTCCACGGATACGCAACATCTGCCGGCTTGTCTTCCTTGTCTGGAACTGGTAGAACAGTCAGACCACAAGCAACATATGCTCAGGCACCAATAATTGCGAAAATCACGGCAGCTCCACTTATCGCCAAGTTTGCCGTTACACCAGTGAAAACTACTTTCGTTGGACAAAATTCTATCCACCAGGGGGCGTATCTGTCAGGATCATCTGCTAAAGCGTCCTTGTATAGCAACAGCATCCAAACTGGTGGACCAGTGGTATCTCAAGTGTATGCTGCACCTACTGCCGGCTATGCAACCGCTTCTCCATTGAGACAGCCAATCTCAGGATACTCAAGCGGAGTTCAATACAACCAAGAAATTCAAAGAATCGCACCAGCTTTACAATACACAGCAGCTGCACCAGCTACGACACAGTATTTCGCACCAGCACAACAGTCAAGTGTGACCCAATATTCAGCACCAGCCGTAACGCAATACTCTTCAACTGCTGATCATGCCGCACAACTTTTTACGGAATACAGAGCACCAGCTGTAGCTCAATATTCAGTTTCAAATGTAGCAGCACCTGCTATCGCCCAATACTCAACTTCGCACGTAGCTGCCGCACCGTCGATTGCTCAGTACACCACATCTCACGTAGCTGCTGCTGCACCAGTCGCTCAGTATTCGGCTTCTCATGCGGTAGCTCCTGTGGTCACACAATACTCGTCTTCTGGCATAGCCCAACATGCTGGCGCGGCTGTGGCTTCGTACGCCACGCCAGCTGTGGCGACTTATTCTGCACCGGCTGTAGCACAATATTCAGCGCCAGCAGTGGCATCTGTGACACACTATGGCGCACCAACAGTATCAGTATCACAACACGGTGTTGGTGCTCATCAAGCTAGAATTTCAACTGCATCTCTCGCTGGGAAAAACATCCACAGTGATTTCCTGGAAAATTATGTAAGTACCTAATCATAATTTGATTAAAGAAAGTCAGTTGTGTTATTAATATTTTATTTATTTATTTCATTAACTTTATGTGTTCAGAAAAAAGTATAGATAATTGTTACAAGATTCGGAAAATCGTTCTCTCTCGGTTTACCTCAAACCACAAGCTTAGGTATCTAGTGATTAGTGAGTAACGCAACCGCATATTACATAAATTAATAATATTTTAAATCAAATTTATTGTTAATCTAAATATTCCATAAAAAGGTGTAGTTTAATTAACATTATTTTAAAGATTTAATATTTGTGCTCCATTGGCTTACATCAAACGACAAGCCTAGGCAATGACTACTGCATAACGCGCTGTTAACTTACCACATATCCACTAGGATACAAGATCCAGAACTAGTACGGCAATTAAATAACTTTGATAAGGCGAGCAGTTTTGACAGAATACTGGAAAAAATAAAAATGTATGGAAAACGAATTAATAAATTGTTATTATGATACTATGTAATAATAGGTACAAACAATGACATAACCGTAACAAAAAAATATTTTATAAATCACATAGTTTAGTACCTATAACTATTTATTTCATATCCGTTACAGTTCATATTATATAAAGTAAAATATAGTTATCCTAAATTAAAAATTCAGCCTGCTTAGTAATTTAATATAGCGTGCAACTTACATCAACTAACCTAAAAGTTTCCGCATTTATAAATAAGAACAATTTACCATGAGCTATTATTTATTGGCTTCAAAAATGATCGATGGGTTTTAAATACACACATCGATGGGTTTTACACTCCTCTTAAGCGATTTAAACTCTGCAATGTGATCATACAATACTTGCAAAGCTGCATTATCGCTTCTGAGAACGCCCAGAGCTTATGAATAAAGTGTTAATTTTATTGATGACCTAAATTACTATTATTAGATATTAGCCTTGCTAATAAGTTAATTTAATGTCTTGCTGTTTATAACCGTTGTACATAATCATTAATGTAACAATCACGTAACAGCTATTTGTGGGTGTGTGACCCTATATAATATTTCCCGTAGTTGTTTTTTTTATGAATTCCATAACATTTTAATTTGATAAATCAGTAAAGTATAAATAAAATATGAACCTGCATTCAGCAGTATAAGCGTTTTAATAAATTGAATTTGTAAAATGTGTAGTGTTATTAGATTAACTTAATTTATCAAAAACTTATACGCATCTAATGCAGACCACACTTTAAAAATTCCAAAATATTATAGTAATGTTTTGTTAAAATACATGCTTTGTTTTGTTATTTTTTTGTTTTCCAGTTGACTCTTAGTTACAGTAACGTTATCTATAGACTTTACGGCTTAGGAAATAACAATATTTTTTACTTTTTTTAAGAACAGGTATTGAATTTAGTATTTAGTCAAAAGCATACCAACTCAAATTGGTCTACTTGTATTTCTTAAGTACATTTTCTTACAATTCTTGTCAGATATCTCCGACATGCAGGTTTCCCCATGATTTCTTTCACCGTTATAGATTTCATGAGATTGGAAAAATGTTCTGAGATACGAGTACTTACATACAGGTCTAGTGGTTGTTGAATGTGATCTCACATCCGAGTTCAAACTTCAACATGTAAGATATGCTTCGAGAAAATTTCTTACCACTCATGGGCTTCGTGTACAGCAGATATCTTTTATAGCTCATACAGCGCGTTTCGTGTCGGATTAATTTTCGGACGTTGGGATTTAAAACGCAGAAGCCAGCCAGAAGATCATTAAACTTGAGCCTCATTAAACATCGACATTACAAGCTAAAAAGGAGTCAGACTCGGTCACAAAAGCTAGCAATCGCTTTATGAATTAAAAACAGTGTAACCGAAACGTACACGCGATTGTAGAGGAGGCTCGTGCTCTGCATTGGGACGTATACATAATTATTTATGTGTTGATAAAGCACAGTTTAGTAATAGCCGCTTAGGATGAAAACCACACCGAAGATATAGAAAAACGTCGTTAACGTCGCATCATGCCGCACGATCACAAGGTTTAGAGATAGAAATACGCAGTATTCATATTAGGAAAAATATGCAATTTGATGATTAAGCATTTTTTTTTATTCTTTACCTAATTTTTAATCACTTTTGAAACATATTCAATAAGTAAATTATACCTATGTCCAATGAATTTATCATTTGCCATCAGGGGATAAATTATTGAATAAATTTTAGCAATATCATTTTACTCATACATGTTTATAAAATATTATGTACAACTAAATATTAATACCTACATAAATGTTTTTTTTTTATAATTTATTTCTATATCAACAAAAACCATAAAAGGATTTAATGCCTAAGAAAACTATCGATTAATGGTATGACTCGATAAGTTACAGCTCAGTTAAATGAAGTGATTGAACAACAATAATTCCCATAGCCCAGACCGGTTAATGTCAGTTGGTATTTGCTACAAGAGCTATGAATATATTTAATTTTATCAGTATTATAATATCAACGGTCTCGCGGGTAACAATCCGTATTAATTAAATTATTATAGAGGGCAATAAGAAAATACTTCTTGTATTCCTGTAACCTTGAGATTTTTTCCGTCTCCTGGACTTTTCAACGTCTTTTTTACTCAATTTATCCATTTCATTATGATGCCAAAAAAAATTGTTAATTAAAAATATAGACTTATAGAGACTTAATACTACTTAAAATAATGTAAAACCAATCTTTATCTTCACCAATATGATGACTTAATTCATCCGTAGGTAGGTAAAGGCCAATCCTAGAGTATGTCCTTAACTAAAAGCTTGTATTTTTTGTAAATAAGAATATAATACCGCGATTCTCGTATTTATTCCTTTGAATGAAAAATAAAAATAAAAAGTCTTTAGTCGAAAATAATAATTGTACACAAAAGAATATGGCAAGGGTTCTGGAATTAGGCGTTGCCTGCGTCTTGAGAAACCAGTTAAATATAATGAGACTAGATATAATTTATCAACGCAATCATTAAACAGTAGTAAATAGGTACCTACATAATATTACGTCAAGTTTGTATTAAATATGTAATATGAGTTAAATGATCTCATTACACATTAGTGGTGATGTAATTAGGAATATTCATTAGTTGCGAGCTGAATTTTGTCAACACATTCACTTTGAAACTTAATCTGCATGATCCGGGCCCACTTTCACCGAAACTAATGTTTGCCCTTTATGCTGCAGTTGGATCAACGCAGAAACGTCAGGCACGACATGCTAAAATGGTATCATCAAAACTTTCTTTTTAAATGTCTTTATAATACAAAAAAACGCAAAGACATATCCATGCTTCGTACACTAAAGAACACAGTGACTACAAATTATTTCAACAGATATCTATAAATAGGTTTTCAAAATCACGTAGATGTTAGATCGTTTACCGGTAACCCAGTTAGCCTTAATGTTTTCTCGATACCTGAATGAACTTTGGCGCGATTGGTATTTCCCACGGCATTATATAAATGTGATAATGGCTTGCAGGACGCACACCCACGATACGCTTTTGAATATGGAGTCAACGATCCTCACACAGGAGACATCAAGCAACAGAAAGAGGAAAGGGATGGAGAAGTCGTTAAAGGTGAGAATTATGTTTTACTTATAAACCCCGTACTTATCTACAATATATTAAACAGTCGGATACCTATAACATTTTTTACATAATTAGATAGCATGAGGTTAAAAGTAAAGACGCGTTATGAATTATATTTATAAACATAAAGATACCTACTTTGATTGAACGGTATGCAACCAAATTTAGATTCAGAACATTCATTTACTACAATTTACACCTACTTAACATCTCCAGACACCATGAATAGACCACAAAATTTAACATAAATCTATTCGATAATATCATAATAATGTCGATATCATTTATCAAATTCCGATTTGTAGATGTTATGTTGTACCTAGGTACTGTTTTTATATCTACAAGGGAGAAATCGTATCGAATGATGATGAAACGTATCGAATTGTGGGGAAGTAATCAAATATTTAGGATGCATCGGTTTCAAGTACTTCCAGATTAGCAATTTTCTAGACGCCTAGCTCGTTCACGTAACATGGATATGTGTGTTAGTACTTTAATTCGGTAATTGATAGAGGTTTTATTTTAAATAATTCATGAGCCGCCGCCGCCGCGCCAGCTTAATATGTAAGAACGAGTTAGATATTTAAAATATATTTAAAGAAATAATTATAAAATCGTTTAATTTACATAAAAAAAATTTGGAAGTGGTAGAGCCCTGCTGTTGACAGTCATGACTCAGCATGAATGTCAGCATGAACTCGTCCGGGTAGGTACCTACCATTGTCTCACAGAGGAACGACGTGACGCGACAACTTTGCTGTCGCGTTTCGTTCGGTGAGTGAGATTACCGTATGCCCAGTTCTCCTTTTATCTTCCCATAATTTTTCCTTCCCTCTCTCCTCCCAATTCATTAGTCCGGCGACATGTCCATGATCCAAGCGTTGTAGTTGTAAATGGGCGGCAGTGATTACTTACCATCAGGTCCAGATCTGTATGCTCGTTTGCCAGCCCTTTTGAATATTTTTTCAGTAAATATGCCATGAGTATCAAATAATATGCATACACATTTTCAATATTATATCCTATAAAATATTATTAGAAAAATAACGGCCTAAAATTGTTTGGCAGTGATTTTATTAATATTTGATCTGTACATGTTATGTATGTTACCTATTTTTTGTTATGCAGGTCAGTATTCCCTGGTGGAGCCTGACGGTTCTGTGCGGACGGTGAACTACATTGCGGACTGGGAGACCGGTTTCCACGCCGACGTGCGCAATAGCAAAGACAATCAGCATTAGCACCAACATAGCTTGCCGTACCATATTTGGTTGATTATCCAACCAAAATACTGTTAATATCCTTTCCTAGCTTCATAATAATTATTAGCATAATCAAAACACTGAAAATGGTTCAGTGCACAGGAGAATAATCCCATCATTTCTATCACAATCGTGCCTTAACTTATAAACTTATTTGCAATATTTGCATTAGCTATTTCTAGAATGTAATCAAACATAATATTCATCTTCATAAACACGCAAGGAAACAAACCATCATAACAACTATCTTTGTCGCCTCATTATTCATCCATATTTATAGTAAGGTAGATAATGTGTTATGTAGTAAAACAAGAATTTGGATTAACGATCTCCGTTGAGCAATTTTACATAAAGAAATAATACATTTTATACCACAAGCTGCAAATGGACCAGAGCCTTTTAGATGTTCCTTTCACTGAACAAAATGTCCCCGACATCAGACATGGTCATTGTGTATTTGTGTCCATGAGCAAAACTTTTAAAAATCTAAAAGCAGTTGCATTTGCAGCCGAGTGCGCTTCAGTGATGACGAGATTATGTATGAAGCAATGTGTCCTTATAATGTGATTTATAAAGAATTTTAAAGTGCCATGTCAACGTCACAGTCTGTAATGATCTGTAGGTACTTTCTAAGGGTGATATCAAAATACGCATGAATTAGTTGTAAAATTAAACATTATTGTATAACGTAGTCGCGACGTAACTATGACCTCATGATGATTCAGCACAATGCCTTGTGTATTTAACACAAGTGCTTTAGACTCATTATTCACAAAGCAGCTTGGCGGCGTAACAAGACCATTAATCGCATTCACATCTTGCATATAAACGTCCAGACTTGTGTCCAAGTAAAGTAACTAGTTCGATTGCCACTGAAGTGAAAGTCTGAAATCATTGTCGTCAAGTTACAACGACTACTCAACTTAGCAAATTAGACTGACGAATTAAAGTATCAATATATGTTACCATTTATTATTATCCTGCTGTTTTTTTTTTTGTTTTTTTTCTTGTCGTGCCTACTACACCAAATCCAAAATGAGTATTGGCGGGTCACACAAATATTTATCTCGCTCTGGAGATTGAATGCGCGACCTATGGTTTCACAGCTACCGCCCGTTGCACCAGAGACTGACAAGTTGCAGAACAAGTTGATTGGCGCCAAATTAATGTTATTTATTTTAATACATACACCTCAGCGAAATGTTCTTCCCTCACGTATTTTCACGTAACGTCATTAACTTCCGTTAAACAGTTTATAAGGAAATTGTTCATAAATGGGAAAGTAATATACCTGTGTCAACTCATTACATCTAATTCCGGATTTCGGTTGTCTGTACTGCAGACGTGCAATCAACGTGTGCACTTAATAATATTGCGCCTTTTCTTAGTGGTAAGATATTCAACGATGACCAATTTTTTATAGTAGGCACTCTATTTCGATTGCACTGCACTTATCATTACATTAGTGTGTTATCGTGCCAGTATTAAAACATTGTAAATTATCATTCTCTTTGCACGAGTCACGACTCACAAGATTAAAAGGAGTTAGGCCTTGAGTTGCAGGAAGTCTGGCAAAGTCCTCGACTATACGGCCCCCGTGAAGCAGTTGGTTACACGTCGCCTGTGAAATGAGAGGCCGCGGGTTCGATCCCCGCACCAAATATTTGTGAGATCCACAGGAATTTGTTATGGGTCTGGGTGTTTGTGAGACCGAAAAGTCTCTCGTAGTCCCTGATAACCCACGACACAAGACTCGATCTTAGTAGACAGATCTTAGTCTAGTCTAGCGTTTGTCTGTCGGTCCATCACAAGTCTTACAACATAGCGTCTATGAAAAACGTATGACAAGAAACTAAAATGTTGGCTTTTCCTGCTTTCCAAAACATAGAGGAGATCAATATTTTTTGCACCAAATATTGCTGCTCTTCTCCTGGATTAAGCCCAAGGCAAATCAGCCTAATAGATTACAATCATGCACACTAATAACTAAGCAGTGATCATCGAGCCTCATAAATAGGGTATTATTTATGATCTATGTTTTTATTACTTTGCGTACAAACACAAATACTTTTCACTTTCACACACGTACATTATAATGCATATTAAGACTACTGACGTCACTAGTTTTGTTTTGCGTCCCTTTTTTCTTTAACTCGCACTGCAAGATTTAAAACGTTTCTAACTTGATTAATTCTGAATGGATTTACAAAATTCTTTTTTACCAGATTGTAGATATTGATACGTTCATTCAAAGGATTGATACCTTTCCCTTTATACAATAAAAAAAAGACCAAATACCCTATTAATAGTAAAAATAAAAACAACAATTCTCTGGTAACCAAATTATATATTTCATCATAAAATCACCTTTAACAACCATAACACCTCAATTATATAGCACCATTGTCCCATTTGTAACATCAAAATTAATAAATAATTATTGTATCATACTAAATTTACATAAATCTTTTCCATTATAGTAACACTTTGGACACATGAAACCTGGATCTGCAGTCTTGTTAGCCTGTAAAAAAGGTACTTATTGAGAATAATGATATAAAGGTTTCAATGCATGTTTAGGTCATTTCTATTGCTGATGGAACTGGTATACTTCTTTTGTTTTCTTAAATAATATCACAAGCCACGGGCTCTCCATACAATTCGCCGACACATCTCGGAGCTCGTTTATATGGCTTTGCCAGCAGCTCAAAAAATTCGCCGGCATAGTGTTTAGGATACATAATATATTAAGTATACATGAATTGTTTTAAGCAGCCTGTTGCCTGCTTTAGTAGCATTAATAAAACTTGTACCTATACTTACTATTAAACAATAGTAACAGAATATATGACTGCAACCCATAGTGTGAGGTATAACTGGTCTATTTGAGCAAATTGCACAAACAGTACTTAAAGTCATATGAGGTGTTCCAGTTTTTCCACTAGGCCGAGTGTGTTTTCTCCACCATACATACTTTAAAAAACCAGACAATTTTCTTCTCAAACCAAATATATTTATTAGAGATATTGCAGTGCCTATTAGTTCCTGGAAAAGAAAAAAGGGTAAAGTTATTTCTGATTCACAGGATGCTGGTTACTAATTTATTTATGCCCAAATACTCAGAGAGCACTTAAATATTAAATAGCACATAAAAATGTGAATCCCACTTATTTATTAAAAAGTATTAGCCCAACATGACAATTTTAATGTCAAGAATTTAATGCATTTAAATGAAATCTAATGGCAGAAAAAAACACAATAAAAATTCCAAAGAGTAATATATCATAAAATTTTATTAATCCATACTTACAATAAAATTATGCCATAATAGCTCTCTAGTCCATGAAAAGTCAGTTAAATCTTCTCTAGTCAACTGGTCTGCTGATAGCTCAAGTCCCAATACAAAATCTATGAGTATTGGGTACTTGCCACTTTGTACAAACCTTAAGAAATTAACAATATCTGCTATAAGTTGAAATGTTTCCAATTTGTAGACTACATTTTGTACATTTGTGTTTGATGTGAAAGAATAAATGGCTCTTTCTTTTAAATATCTCAGGCCAATAGTGAAGCCATAGTACCAGTACAGCTTACTTCTTGAAAAATAATCAGTCTTGTATCTCAGCGAGAGCATGTCTTGGCCAAATGTACTTCTTTTGTTGTATACAGAATATTTGAATATCCATGTTCTGATTAACAGTTCAATTTCTGGTAATATTGGTTGTATGTACTTAGGCTGTAATTATAATAAATTGATAAAATCAATAACAAACTATTAAACTGTAATATTAATGATGACAATGTATACAAACTACAATTATTTTGTTTCATAAAAAATATTAAATCTTCCAAGGTGTGCCTTGTCATAAATTAAGCTTCAGTATAATAAACGAATATTGGAATACAAGAAAACAAACACATGCATTGGAACAAAGTACATAATATTGACATGCATGACTATTGGATAAACTTTAGACAAACTTCAAGTCACCAACAATTCTCCTAATGTACTCAACAAAAGACTTCTGATGAGGCCTGCTTACCGAGATAAATAAAATATTGTCTAAACTTATGTTTCATTAAAATTACTCATTTAAAATACATACTTCTATAAACTTGGTAGCTTGCAAAACTAGTTGTTTCAGGAGTTCCTCCACTTGGTTATCCAAGCTAACAGCGTCGAGCTAAAAATTAACAATCCTTTACAAACCATACACAGTCAAGACTTGGATACAACACGAAAACATTCGAAATCAACTTTTATTTACCTGCGTAACACGAGGTATATAGTTTACAGACATTGTTTTACTGAGGGTAACCAATAACCACTAATCTTGTAATAAATATTTGCATTTTATACGACATTTGTTCCCAAATACAATGTAATTTCTTATCATGGTTCAAAAATCTTTTTTTTTTTTTTTTTCTTCCTTTATGGCTCCGTACTTCTTGTACATTTAGCCAATGTCAAGTTAGTAATTAAGGTACTTTTAAATATTGGTTAGCTCGGACAAGGATAAAAGGTAGGGAAACTATTAATTTTTAATAAAAAAAAAAAAAAAAAAAAAAAGGACGAAATTAATTATCTATCAGGAGAGTTGGATAAGGAAAAAGACAAACTACAATATAAAAAATATAAATTTAAAAAAACAAACATAGAGAAAAAAAAATAATTATAAAGTAAAAAATAAACTCTATAATTTTATTACAAGTATTAAATATATATAGTATTATTTACAGTTTTATTTTATTACTTATAAAAAATGATGCTATACATTTATATACAGACATATCATTAGTGCTAAGGAGAGTGGTAATAGAACAGGGAAAAGGAATACGGAGAAGAGTTAGAGAGTTAATAAAGGATGAGTGATCATATTTTGCACACGAAAACAGGATGTGATTTAAGTCGCCGACATCTGAACCACACGAACACATGGAACTATTTAAGATATGAAGTCTCGCGAGATGGGCAGGAGAACAAGTGTGGCCAAGTCTACAGCGGATCAATATAGAAGTTTCCATTTTGCCAAATGTAGCTCTACAGAACCATGGTTTTGATGGAATTTCTGGCTGAATAGAGGAGTAATAGCGGCCCTTTAGTAGTCTACTAGAACACCAAGTTTCATTCCATATGTCACGAAGATAAATTTTCGGTAAAGATAGAAGATCAAGGCTAAAATTTTTGAAAGGAAATAAATCCCCGCAATACACCGCCTCTTTGGCAAGTTTATCGGCAACGACATTGCCATGAATTCCCGAATGGCTTGGAATCCACCCAAAAAATAAAGAGTAGCCCTTGGTAAAACATTTGTATGCTAATTCTTTTATTTGGAAAATAATCGGTAATAACTTTTTATATTTAAATGGAAATTTCGCGATGGCCTGAAGGGAACTAAGAGAGTCAGTAAAAATAACGGCTTTATTAAGTTTAAAAGAAAGAACGTATTCAACAGCCTTTAGCAAACCAAGGCATTCACCTGTAAAAACTGATGACTCAGGAGGAAGTTTCACCTTTTGAACAATATTGTATTGGGAATGGAAGACACCAATCCCTACACAATGAGAAAGAGAAAATTTAGATGCATCTGAGAATAGATAATGGAAACCCTCAAATTTTTCAACAAGATAATTATTAAATGTATTTTTAATATTTGGGGAGTGTTTCTGGCCGCAGTTATAAATAATTTGAGGAGAAAAACAAAGAGAATTAAATGAATTGGAAAATAACGGAAGTTTATTGGATCGATGAGTAGGAGCCGATAGGGATAGAAATTTTTGATAACTTTTGACAAGACATGGAGAAGATTTGTGAGTCCAGTAACTTGAAGAGTTGATATGTCTTTGGAGAGATTCTAGCAACGGAAAGAGAGGATGGTTCGCGAATTGTAAAATACTAAATAAAAATCTATCAGAGAGAAATTGTCTCCTAAGATAAAGCGGAGGTTCGCCACACTCTACCTGCAGAGCGTTAATTGGGCTGGATTTCATGGCTCCTGATACAATACGCAAAGCTTTTGATTGGAGGCGATCTAATTTTTTAAAAGAATTAATATTAGCGGGTTCTAAGATAAAGGACCCATAATCAAAAATACTTTTGATCAAAGCATTATAAATAAGTTTTAAGGAGCATGGATGGCCACCCCACCAAACTCCCGACAAACATCTCAACATATTCAATTGGCGTTCCACCCTATCCACTATATACTCACAATGAGCAATTCCAGAGAGTTTGAAGTCCAAGATAACCCCCAAATATTTAAAGTTATCTTTAATGGGAATTGGAACATTATTGTAAACAATGTTTATAGCCGGTGTGTTTCTGCTGCGGGTATATAAAACGGTTGCACTTTTAGATGGAGATAATTCTAAACCATTATCATGGAGCCATAATTTTAGTGACTGCAAAGAAGAATTAAGAGTAGAACAGGAATCGTTAATGGTCTCAGAAGAGCAGTAAAGGAGTATGTCATCTGCATATTGTAAAATCTGGACATCGGAATTAATCAAAGAGGCAAGATCAAAAGTATAAATATTGTACAGTAGAGGGCTAAGAACTGATCCTTGGGGCAAACCTCTCCATACAACCCGGGTTAACTGATGATCATCAGGACACAACATATTAATTGATCGTTCGTTTAATATATTAAGGATAAAATTAGTTAGTCTTATTGGAACCTGGAGAGAATGTAATTTACTTTGAAGTACAGGTAAAAGTACATTATCGTAAGCAGCCTGAATGTCTAAAAATACAGCAACAGTGGAGTGACCTCTGGAAAAGGATAGTCTAATATCAGTTGTCAAGATACTTATGGCCATGATTAATAAACGATCTTCGTTTCTATCTAAAGATCGATCGTGAAAATAAACCAATGGGCTCAAGGTATTGCCGACACGCTCACATTTGATGTGTTCTGATTGGTCTATTTTCCGGATCGATCCTTAGATAGGGATTGGGATTGCTTATTAATTTTGGGTGTTAGACAATCCATGGTACTTTTGCCTTTTCTAAAGCCATATTGGGAATCTGCCAATAGACCCTCATTTTCAACATACCACTCTAGACGATTTTTTATTAAATGCTCTGCTAATTTCATCAATACAGATGACAACACTATAGGTCGGTATGAAGATGCAACGGACGGGTTTTTCTGGGGTTTGAGAATTGGCAACACTAGTTGATGTTTCCATTGTGGAGGAATGTTTCCTGTCATCATGACAGAATTGATCAGATTCAAATAGTACTCAACAGCACTATCACTAAGATGAGAAAAGAACGAATACGGAATACCATCCATCCCTGGGGCCGAATCTACAGCATTTGTTATAATACCTTTTAGCTCATTTATAGTAAAAGGCATGTTTAAATATGCATGCTTGTCAAGGTTCCCAATTTCAGTGGATGAAGGCTGCACAATAATATTTTGGGCAACCCAAGGAGGAGCAAGAATATCAAGATAACTACATGCCAAGGATTGAGGGATTTGAGGAGAAGAGAAATTAGAAAGAGCAGACCTGAATCTTCTGATATTACTCCAGACAAGTGATGGGTGCGTATTAGGTGATAGAGTTGAACAGAAATTATGCCATCCTTCAGTCTTTTTCTTTTTGAATAATTTTCGCGTTTGAGCAATTATTAAAGAAAGGGATTCATAATTTTCTGGGGTCATATTCAGGCTATAATCTTTTTCTGCCCTTTTTCGCTTTTTAATGGCCTCAGTGCATTCCAAATCCCACCAAGGTGGCATGGGAATTTTTCTATGCTTGGAGTCATGTTTAGGAGGCAAGATCTCATTGGCTGCTGTTATTAGAGTATAGGCAAAGGCCTCGGCGCATTCATGTTCATTGCCCTCAGTCACTATGGGAAGAGAAGAAAGAAGACTTTCAACTCTACTTTTGAATAGAACCCATGTATCACTATCTCTGGAGGGTATTTTATATTTTAAATATGGTTTTTTTGTAGGATGTGAAGAAGTTTTGTTGAAAAATGGGAAGGAAATTTTAATAGGAAAGTGATCACTGCCGAAAGAAGAGGGAAGAGGAGACCAAACAAGAGACGATGCAAAATTAGGAGTGCAGATAGACAAATCTAATGCACTTAAATTTGTATGGGTAGGATCAGAACGCCGAGTGGGAGCACCTGTATTTAACACACATAAGTTATGTGTATCTAATAAATCAAGTAATGTTTCACCATAAGAGTTTGAAACAGAGCTACCCCATGATTGGTGATGACAATTAAAATCACCTAGAAGTAAAAAGGGTCTCGGAAGAAAATTGAGAAGGTTATTTATTTCCTTAAATATAGAAGAGGAAGGATGAGAAATATAAATAGAAACAAAACAGGTATTATTTACACTTACAGCTAATATAGAAATTTTATCACTATGTGAAGGTAAAGAGATTACAGAGTAAGGGACAGAATCTCTAATGAGTAAGGCAACACCACCAAACCCATCAGATCTATCTTCTCTTACAGTTTTGTACCTTTGTATTTTAAAAACATGGCTGTGTTTTAACCATGTTTCAGATAGTGCAATTACAAAAGGCTGGTATTTATTAATTAAGTAAATTAGGTCACATTTTTTATTAATAATGCTGCGGCAGTTCCACTGTATTATGTTGGACTGATTGTCCATTATGGAGTAAAAAGGAGGGATTATCTAAAATAGGGGCAACGTGGGACGGTGATATATTAAATTTATTCATAAGGCTAAACAGAGCTGTAATAAACTCCTTGAGATTGAATTGTGTATTATTTTGAGTTTCATTGTTGATGTTGTTGCAGGCAAGGGCACAACCATTTGAAGGTTCCGGCATAGAGAATTCACGGATTACTGCATTGTGGTCTTGTTTGTTATAACCTTTATTAAGGTTAGGAGGGGAACGGGGAGGGATAAAAACAGTTTTTTTATAGCTAAAAGATTTAGGTGAAATAGATTTACTAACATTTATAGGTTTAGATGGGGAAGTTACTATATCTGCGTATGATTTAGTGACTGGGGGCAGTAGTTTACTAGCTTCCATATATGAGATGGAACTTTGAGCCATATGGGTTTTAATTTCCTTCTGTCTTGAAAACTCAGGACAAGCTTTACTTATTGCAAAATGATGCCCTGAACAAAGGCAGCATGAGGCATTTGCCTCCTCTAACTCACATGTTTGACCCGAGTGGTTTTGTCCACATTTGTAGCAGCGAGGGTTTGACCTACACTGAGTCTTTGTATGTCCAAAGCGGCAACAATTAAAACATTGAATTGTTGGGTAAATGTATAGGTCTACCGGCAGAGCATTAAAGCACATAAAAATGCGTTTTGGCAATACTTGCCCATCAAAGGTCACTACCACTGTTTGAGAGGGTTTCCATTCAACAGTGCCATTGACATAAGTTTTATAATTTAGCCTACGTACTTTGAGTATACGACCACAACCAATGGGGACTGAAGTATTTTCAATAACTTCCTCTGGAGACCATTCAGATGGAACACCTCTAACAATACCCATCCTAATGATATTGAAGGATGGTACAAATGCTTTGTAGTTACATTTTTTAAGATTCTCATTGGAAATAAAAGAATTGGCATCCAAATAATTATTGAAGGATATAGAAATTTTATTTCTCCCAATACGTTTTACGCTACCATTTACAATATTTTTAAAATTGTGATATTTTAAAAACTTTCCAAATGAAAGAGGGTGGAGAGTCGTGGAGTTATTAGCCGAATCATTTTTTTGAACATGGATTAAATAAGGCGCGCTATCACTCCTGTCGTAAAGTTGTCTTCCCACCGTTTGCGCGGGAATTTTCGTGTTTGATGATTCTGTTAGATTTTTGCTAGGTAAAGGCTGAGACTGTGAAAAAGTAGGCGTCGATGGATCTGCTTCTATACAACCACATGTAAACGACTCATTTGGCCCTTGTTTCCGCCGCCTCTTGTTGCACATCTTACAAATATGCCGGCGACTTCTTTTAACTGGACGAGCTGTTGATGAACACGAGCCATCCGTGTCCATACCAGACTCAGAAATTGGTACTTTTACATTATTTGGTGGATTCGAATCAATCGTGACAAAACAGCCCGCCGGGGGGACAAAGCCCCCCGGATCAGGCGGATCATTCATTACTAACTATTAATATATATAAAAACTTACCAAAAGTAGAAGAAAATAATAAAAAAGGAAATAAAATACTATTAAAAGAGCAAATATTTACAAAACACTGCTGATAGAAATATTTACAATCTTTATAATAATTAAAAGATTAAACTCAAAAAATTACGTCCGCCAAGATCGAAGTTTCCCGCGCTTTTTCTCAAAAATCTTTTAAAAAAAATGACAAACATAGACAAAATACAACAAAATATGACAGTACATCATGGACTAGTGTTGAGTTAATGGACGTATTTATACCAATGATTAAAGACTTTATTTTATAATCATTGATTTATACAAACAGGTCCTCGCAGTCTGATCGAAAAAACGAGCCGGGCGAGAGATGTTGAATGGAGGATTGTGTCCTGTGCTAATTGGGTGACCATAATAAATTTAATACACACACAGACTAAATAGTCACATACATGGCGGGACCCCACACCAAGATCGAGTCTTGTGTCATGGGTATCAGAAGCTACGAGAGACTTTTCGGTCTCACAAACACCCAGACCCAAGACAAATACTTGTAGGCTTCACAAACATTGGTCTCGGTGCAGGGGTCGAACCCGCGGCCTCTTGTTTTACAGGCGGCGTCAAACCAACTGTCGAAAAAATGTTTATCTACGGCTATCTTATCAAAGAATGGCAACTGCGCGCAAATTACCAACTTTTATTGTATTTCAACAAAATAAAATTTGTAGAGGTTTGGTCAGGATAATCTGTTAAACTTATTAAATTATTGTAGTGTCATCAGTCGGTGTGTGTGTCAAAAAAAGGTTTATGATAGGGCTTTATTATGGTCACCGTAGCGAAAGAAAAGAGACACAGACCTCCATGTACTATCTCGCTCAGCACGTTTGGCCTGCATGTCGTTTATCATAACAAATTAAAGCTTATTCGAAAGGCATAAGTGTTATTTCAGGACAATACTATTTCGTGGGTGCGCAGTCCTGTTTGTATAATGCGTCCATGATGTAGATAGTAAAATATTGGTAGGTAGCATATAAATATTGATATCGTGGTGTAAGTTATCAATAACAATAAAACAATATAATATCATTGAAATAATGAAAGAACTCAAACCCTAACATTACTATGGTTTACGATTGTCATAAATAGTAATGACCACAGGTAATGACAATCTTCTTAAAATCTTCTTAAACTGCATTCTAGGAGTTTTTAAATAATCGCATGCCTGAACCGGGAATCGCACCCGCCATGCCATGCCATGTAGAAGGTAATAAATTTTTTTTGGGTATATTTTTGTAAATTTTATTTGTGGTTACTTTCGCCACACGCCAATAAAAGATGAATTTGAATATCGACATCGATTTTTTATTTTATAATTGGAAATCTTCGTGTATAATTGTCACATTAATGATTAACATATAAATATGATTTATAGAATTAGATACTGATTTATATTTCTTGATCAATTTAGGTTTTCCTTCGTTATAGTTGACTTATGACGAATAAATATATCGATTACGGAGAACGAAAGACGAAAGATCTAACAACTATCGAGTTTTAACATCACTATAAATTCATCACTACACGTTGTTGTCCTAGTGTCAAATTCTGTCGCTCGATCGATTTTGTTACAACTTACAAACAATATTTTTATGTATGTTCATAAATATAATCTAATTGTTTATTGAATTATGGATATGTAAAATAAAGAAAGTTTAAACAGCGAGATGGTTGTTTCACCCCAAAGTCCCGCTAACGACACTCAAAGTGTACAATCCAAAAAAACCAACATGGCATCCAAACAATCGTCGGTAGCAGATACAAGGGCGGAATTGGCTGAATTAGTGAAACGAAAAGCTGAAGTGGCAGTGAGTTTTGATTTCAACTAAGTGCTTCAATAATACCACAGTTGACACAATATAACCTTATTTATCTTTGCAGGAAACCTTAGCAAATTTGGAACGTCAAATTTATGCATTTGAAGGATCCTACTTGGAGGACACTCAACTGTATGGAAATATTATCAGAGGATGGGACAGATACTTAACTACGAACAAAAGTACTAATTCAAAGGCTGATAAAAGAAATAGAAAGTTCAAAGAGGCTGAAAGATTATTTTCTAAATCTAGTATAACATCAATTGCAGTAAGTGTAGACATTATATTATTTATAATTTTCGGCTGGACTTTAGGATGTTATGGCACGAGTTGAGGGGTAAAAGTGATCAAAGGTATTAGGGATTGGGTCCCTGATTACAACGTTATGATTCTTAATAAAAGGCGACGCGTAGTTTTCGAGAAATTAATAAAAATAGTTTCTAACCTCAAATCACACTATGAGTAAAACGGAACGTTATTATGGGCGAATGACAAACAAATCGATAATACTATGTCAAATATATAGTCTATGGTTTGAAAAAATGGTGAAACGGAACGTAAAAAAATAATAAAATATAATTAATTATACATTTAATAAATAAACATTTTATAAATGCTTTTTGTTTTATTTGTTTTCTAACAACCTAGAAGTTATGTTCCGATGGTAGTTAGTGTACCAACTTTGTGCGTAAAATAGGTCGACTTTGTCCCAAAACCGACTTAGGGCACCCCGACTTCACGTAGTCTTTTGGGTACCAACCCTAGAGTGTTTATAAAAAGCCGAAGCTGCGGAGGTGAGCATGGGTGCCTATTCTTTGTTACGCAAGGGCGAAGGGGCTGCACTTCCCGCAGCGCCGGAGACGTTGCAGAAGCAAATTTGTTTTGACAACAAGTGTTTTGAGGTTAGGTTACATTCTCAGGAACGTTGCTTCACCTTTTCATGGGAGTGGTACCAGGGGAGATGGGACACTCCCCCCTACCCCCCCTCCCCCTCCCAACCCCCAACTCGTGCCATAGGTTTCTAAAGATTACCCTAATTTTCAACTAAATATTCTTTCTAAAGGGCTCCATAGTGCATGGTGAACTAACAGTGTCTTATTTACAAATGTTTCATTGACATTTATCAATTTTTAAACTTTCTAGGCAGTTAGCGGTCTAGTGGAAACAGGTGAAGCTAAGAGTGAGTAGCAATTTTCCTACTACAATTAACATAATTACTAATAAGTTATCATTTTCTATTGATCTTTTTCCTTTTCAGATGACAGAAATAGTGAAACTGAATCACAAACAAATGAAGACTCATCAGACACACAAATTAGTTCTGGATTAAATATTGGGAGTTTGAATCACACCACAATTCATGGCTCCACTGAGAGTATTGCTTCTAAACCTTCTGGCAAACAGCATACAAATGGCAGCATAGAGAAAGTCTTAAGCCATTCACAAACTAAACAGACTGTGACACAAAAAATTGCAACTTCATCAGGAATGCTACAAAAAGCTTTTGGTAGTGATAGTAAAATTTTGTCTGGTGTTGGCTTGGACAGTCGACCTGGCACACCAAAGGACAAGGATTCAAGTCTAAACATTGTAAACAAAGGTGACCTCACACCTAATTCACTTAAACACAAAATGACAAACAGTGGAAGCAATAATAGTATTAAAAAGAATAATAATAAAAAAGCAAGACATAGGTAAACAGTATTGACAAAATGGTAGGTCATCTGAAACATAAAATTAAAATGAATTACATTGGTAATCAAAAAATATCCCAAATGTTTTATTTTCAATTGTCTTTGGTAGATTGTAAATATGTACATCAAGCAATAAATTGTTGGTCCATGTTTATCTTCTGATTTTTCTTCTAATTAGTTCTCCCATTCATGGACCTGAGTATTGTCTGTTTGAATCTGGATTCTGTGAAATAAACAAAATTATAATACTGTTTTCTTTTTAATTAAAATACATTCTAATTTAGAATCATACATACGCTTCAATACATTGGGCAAGTCTCTTATGGGTCCACAAAATCTCACAGCTAGATAATAAAGGATTGGCAATAATGCTATAATTCCAGTACAGCATAAGAACACAATTTCAGGAGATTTTCTCAGTTTGCAGCAGTTTAAATCCTTACTCCATATTGATCTTGTCTCATTCATCTGCAACATGTTAGTTTTGACTGTAATCTACAGAAATAACATGTTCTCTACGAATTAATTTTTATTTTAACACATTTACCACAGTATAAAACCAAAAAAAAATCACCAACTAGTTCAGTTAGGTTGTATTATGTATGCCAAAAAAACACCACATGTATGATAACCGCATTATGTAGATCACATGAAAATACATGCATGTGTTTGAGTCACAGTCTACATTGTAAGTATACATCCCTGTGGCTCAACACAACCTAAGCACTTTTCTGTTTTCATAATAATATTTATATCATCTGTAAGCACACACCACGCACACCCATGTTGTGTCCAAACAGCACACATGCATTTGCCATAGTTATTATTTTTATATGGATACTGTAAATAACATGGGTGCAAATTCAATATCTAAGCATTATTATAAGTCTACTTACAGAATCCACTACATCCATGCAAATATTATCAAGGCCAATGGGATCAACGCTGAGTGATTCGTAAAAATTATTGAGCTGCAAATAATTGGCCATACAGTTCTCGCAAACCTTTGTATAATTTGTTGCAACTGGAGACAAATTATTGATAATACATTCCATAGTTTCATTGAAATATTGGTAGAAATGTCTGGTATTATTGGATATTTCTGGTGCTCCGTTGGACCAATCATAGCAACCTGAAATAGACAATATTTACATTGTTAGGTTTGTATTAAAAATAAGTTTGATTAATACACTAGTACCACTGTGGCTATTTTTCTTGCTAACTTTTTGAAATAATACTTAAAACTGGAATAATAACATACTTATTGTCCTTCTTGGTTGCAGCTATTATTTTTTTTCATGTTTTAAATAATCATGAGTAAAATCTGTTACTCTTAATATAACAACAATACTGAAAATCAATTAAGTTTAAAGATCATATACCTATATGTATAGTATTAAAGCCTTCCAATATTTTTAAATTGGTACAATTTATAGAAAAGTTCATAAGTTACACAAAGAATGCATTATACTTACCATTGCAATTACCCTTATTCCACACATACAAGATATTGTCATGGTACTCAAGAACCACATCTAGCCGATCGTTTGAAATGTATATCTCTTTACATGACGTTCCATTCTCATCTGGTTTCAATAAACTGTGGTACTTATTACGGAATACCACATAGTTGTCAATGCATTTCTCACAGAGTCGTACAGGACGCGCATGTCTTATACTACACTGGGTAAAATTCGACGCTGCGTCCGCAAACTCTCTCAATAATACGGAACAATTTATAACGCTTGGTGATACAAATCCACTCACAGCATTCTTTCTAGAAAGTAATTGAATACATGATTGATGTTTTATGCTTAATACAACCACCTATGAATAAAAGGTTCTTGGAAAAATAACATAAACATAGATGCTTATTTACTTGGAGTAAGACAATTAATCAAATAAGTACGTACTACGTAGTGGCCAAATAAAAAAATACGTACAAACGCTGCAACACAACTTCTTTGTTTGCAATATCAGCTCTCAGAGTATTGTAATGCATGAAAGATATAAAAAATATACAAAGTATACCATTAATGTTCAACATTATGCAAATTATATATAATTCGATTAATATTTACGATTTACAAACTATTTATTTTGCTAATGGCTATGTACTCATTCACCTACTGTTTGTTGTCAGTTGTCACCAATGATTAAAGAATAATCATTGGTTGTCACCGAATCAACTGTCAACATCAGCTGGATAAAATTATTTTTTTATTACGATCCGATGTTAGCTAATAACGTCAAAAATCATACTACCAAATCAAAAGTACTTCGGTAAAATAAAGTATATTATAATGATTCGCACTCTCAACTAACTTGGTTATCTGAATAGATAATTATAATTATGTGGTTAATAATTTTGTGTATTCTTCATTACTTTAAAATGTAGCCGGTTCCCCAATATACAAACAATAATTAATTGACCAAGTGTAAAAAAAGTGTATCCAATTTTTTAAATTCGTTATATCCGATGGCGTCTTAATTCGAGTGAAGGCAACATGAATTAAAGCGGCAACGGATTCTGAGAGGCACAGTTCGGCTACAATATTCGCAAGCATGTTGATGACACTGGCAACCCTATTGTACTGGCCACTGGGGTACCGAATGTACCGAATGAAGATTACCATTTTTCTATCGTTAAAAAAACTTAATTGCTGGCCTCTCCAAATATGGCAAGAAAATGGAGGAAAAAAGGACATATTATGACAGAAGTAAATCTCACTAAACGAAATACGATATCAATCAGTCGCTTTATGTCTGTTTCATAGTGAAAGTAGTACTAGGTAATCTGTGGTGAAAGTGGTACCACCAAAAGTTTTCCAACACGAGTTATCGATGAGCAGTTGACTTTGTGAAGAAGAAATAAGAGATTTTTGGTTTATTGTTATGTTTTTATAACATAATAACGGAGTTCTCAAAGAGATTATCAACCATTCATTATTGAAGTGAAACTTCTTTATCGGGGTTGGAAAAAATTTTTCGTTACGCGTCACATTCTTCCGTTACGCGCCATCTTTTTTTATTTAGTAAATTAGTACCCACTTCAGTAAGCCACACCCCCAACCGTTTCCAAGCCCCACCCAAAATTTTAAGTCCCACCCACTTTTTTGTAATTTGATCCTTACCCCCCCTCTGGCCTTCCCCCACCCTAAATCGAAAACAGTGCCCAATAGCCTCCCCACGAAACCTCCCCCCCCCCCCCCGCTTACCCCCACCCTAAAAATTTTACCTCACCCCCCTACTCATATCTCCGGCATTATCCATCGTAGACCCACCGACCTTGGGTTCATTGGAACCGGCTCAGTGAGGGCTACAATCCTGCCCCAACAGAATTCCCGAATTCCCCCTCCACAACTTTCCCCACCCAAAAATATTTTAAGGTGCCCAATAGCCCCCCCCACGAAACCTACCCCCCCCCCCCCCCCCCGCCCCTACCCCCACCTAAAATTTTTACCTCACCCCCCTAAACCTATCTCGGCCAATAAAGGTCGTGGACCCACCGAGCTTGGTATCCTCGGAACCGTCTCGGTGAGGGCTACAAATTGGCCCCGATAGAAATCCCAAATTCCCTCAAAAATTTCCCCCCTCCTAAACTTAAACTTTATTTAATTTAGCTTTATTTTACCACTTCTGTAAATTTGTAAATAGTAAATCATTTTTCGAAAAATGATGTCATAAAGAAGTTTCACTTCTTACGTGTGTACACTAATACACACACACATTTTTTCTTTAATATACTGTTTTCTATATTTCTCTCATACCTTAAATATGAATTGCTTACTAAAAGTAAGAAAGAAAGAAATACATTTATTGAAGGCGCAAATAAACATAAGTAGAAAATAAAAGATAAAATTTAAAAAGTAGAACATGACAAAGTTAAATAAAAATATGCTAAGTATATTTAAACAATTGTTGCGCCTACAATGGGCATCCCATTCAACTTTATGCTGCAGTATGGCAAAGGTAACACTACAGCGCCGATTTTCAATGGGGAGCCATATTGAGACGGATATCCAGTCGGTAGACTAACAAAACATTGGTCATAAATGTCTTTTATTAAATATATAATTTACAATTACATTTCAGCAAAATGTTTGAAGGGGGTACGCGTTTTTTTTTCTATACAAACACCCGCCTCCTATAAAATCGAATAGAGAGTTCCCTTAAGAGAATATCAGATAAGAGGCCACAAATTATGAGTAATATTCATACTCAAGTTCATGCTTCTTGATATCTAATACTTGCGGTTATAGTATTTAAGAAATAACAATTCTAGGAATCAATCATAAAAAATAAAAACTATTTTGACCAACACTTTGTAGCATTGTCAACCATGATATTAAGTATTTATTTATTTTATTTATGTATTGTTTATTTATGTATTTATTATTCTGAAACAGTAAGTAGGAAATGTAACAAATAGTGCCGCCTTTATCTACACTTCATGGCCATTACAAAGTAAGCTCAAGATTTCTAAGACGCGTCCGCTCCAGTTGTAATACCTCAATGGGTGGCAATAATATTGATACATCTCCCTATAACATTGCGTGTGCGATTGAAACATATCCCTAAATTAAAACTTTCTTCGTGAAACGGAACAGCTAAATGTGCTCTGATTTTTGCGTATAAAATGTACGTAAAGACTTGTGTCCACTTCTGTCATTTAGGCTGTATGGCTCAGACCTTTGCCTTTCCCATGGGTTAAATGGAAAAAACAACAACAACAACTTATGTCATTTTTGTTTGGTAATAATAATGATTATAGAATAAATTGTCTAAAATATTAAACAAGACAACTAATAACAATGATTATAGAATAAATTGAATAAATAATATTTTGACATTTGTGATTTTTAATATTTCATGTGGGTTTCGACTTTCGCATAGAAAAATAATAAGTTGAGGAATAAGGACTATAAAACTAAAAACTGTGTTGGAACTTCGAAATATGAATCTGGAGAAGTTTAGGTGTTAAAAAATTATCTTATCCTACGAATCCTTATTTCTAGTATTTTATTGGAAATGTTTGAAATCAGTAATAAGTACCTACATTAATGAAAATTAGTTCATAACATGGATATTTCAGAGCCTACTCCAGAGGCACTTCAAAGAAAATTGTATTTTCTACTAGAGCAATTGCAAGACATGGCCAGAGAACTACCACCGTAAGTAATATTTCAGCTGTAGATAATAAATAAATAATAAATAACATTGATAGGCCTTCAGACCTAGACACCTTAAAAAATTCCAAGGTACTGTGATTACACATTAATGAATTTATATGTAATATTTTTGCAGGAAATATCAAATGAGAGTTCCGATAGAACTTTTATCAGGCCTAGCAAACTGCCTTCTCAATGACACTGTATTTGAAATAGTCAAAGGACTTATGGAAATTCAACATGTGACTGAAAAACACTTATTTCAACAAAGATTACAAGTCATTAATGAACATACATGTAAGTTGCTGCAATATAACATTTGAACAATTTTAAATCACTATATAGTGTATATCCATAATAGTGTGTGATGGCCTGTTGGTAACAGACCGTACACGGCTGCCCATATGTTCACGGTGGTTGCAGGTTCAAATCCTAGGGTACATCTCTGATTTTTCAGACCAATGTTTGTATTTATAGTTAGTATCACCACTATAGCGGTGAAGGAAAATACTGTAATGAAAACTGCATACAACAGATTTGTAAAAATGTCTATTGTATGTATAATGGTGGTGGGTTATATTGTCTAATCCCACTCAATTTTACTCTCGATAGTAGAGTAGACTTGTACCCTGCGGTGGAATGTATATGAGTTGATACAATACAATACAGATATCCAGTAAGTAACTGACAAATCTAAATAAACTTATTCATAACTTATTTTCCTTTTTTTTTTGTGGTAGAGATGCTTAACAAGGTAGTGTTTATTTGATGGCAGATCATCAGTCTTATTCATGATCACCCACAACTTGAATGAAGTTGTCAGTGTGTTGTTGTTTGTTTTTACAACTTGTGTTTTTAACACTTTAAATACATTTATCACACTCATTGTATAATTGCCATAGACAAGCTGAAGCTATAATGTGAGTGTGAAGTGCTGTAAACTCTGTTTGATTTTAATTAATTTCTTTATTTTTAGTGGAAATTCAAAATATGATAAATACTATATCGGATCCAGAACAGCAGGAAATACAGAAAACGGTTCTGCTAGCCAAACATAAGGAACAACTGAAACAGACAGATATGAAGTTGGTGATCCAATTAGACCAAAAAGTAAGCAATTTTATAAAAATATTTACCTAATATTTATTTTAGAAATTGTGTAATTTAAATTAATACGGAGCAAGTTTAACTGAATAGTTTTAAATGTAACTATCAAACTTTTTCATAGTTTATCTTGGTTAAATCAATTAATTATGTGTCTTATTTAATATTTCTTTGATATAAACTTTGTATCTTGTTATAAATGCAAATGTATATGGTCATTACATCACCTGTGACCTACTCTGTAAAACACAACTGCCAATCCACAGGCCTATGCAGTTGTGATGTGAACTCACAGTGTGAACTGCACTTGATATATAGACATAGAATTCCTATGTGCTTAGCTTACAACACCTAATGTTTTTTATAGGTGAATGATCAACAAGTGACTCTAGAAAAAGCAGGCGTTCCTGGGTTTTTTGTTACTAACAAACCTATTGAAGTGAAGGTGCAAATGTATCTTTTGGATTTCATATTAAGACTGAGCAAGATGGATATTCCTAAGGGTGTTAAGTAAAATAAGTTAAATATTTTAATAAATGTAATATTTATATGGTTAAAGATATTAATAAAATATTGAACACTGTTATGTTTTATACAACTTTATGTAACAAAGGTAGAAGTCAAAATCATGATAATAATTTGTCAAGAATTATGAAGACATTATTAGGGGACATTATCCTAGTCCTTACGTTTTTTTTTAAATATGCTATTTGTGGATATCAATTGGACAACTACATAAAGTGATCACCTCAAAGAACCCATAAATAAAAAACATACCAGTTTTTTCCAAACATTTTTTTGTTGTGGTTTTGGTACACTTTACAAATATTATGATGTAGGTACATTATACACTTAATACATATATTACTGAAAAAAACTTAAGATAATGAATAAATTCACAGTTCACTGTTTGGCAACATATGATAATATAAAAACATTGCACATCATATAGCAAACTTGTACATTTTTGTGCATCTATTACTTCTGTGCTTGTATTTGTTGATTATCAAGTATTAAAACTGCATGAAAGATTACTGAATAGTTAGCCAGTCTCGCAAGATGTATTTCAAAAATTCAGATTACATAATATTGTAGAATAACGATATATCTACAGGTGATATTGACCCATATTCCTAACAATTCCATTTAACATTACTAAGTTCAGAAAAAAACAAGTATCCATATTTTTAACATAGTATTTTTTTTGAAATTTTGTACAATGTGACCTGGAGTGATGAGAAACATGTGGGTTAAATTGAATACCATAATTTGTGAATATCACCCGGTATATGGACCTAATGTGTCCAAACCACATAATACCATGATTCTATAAAAAGCTTAGTTGTCAATACATAAATAACCTCTAAAAGCCATAACCCTCGCCACAGTTTGTGGATTCATAACACCTCATAATCAACTTGTAAATGTTAGAAAGATCGTAAGCGGAAATGTAACTAACACTATCTTCTGGAACACGAATAGTTTGTATACTTCTGAAGAAAACCGAATCGGAACATTTCGATAGCAAAAATATTCATCTTACACACTTTTAATGCAAAACTTACTCTACAAAGAGATTGATCTACACATTCACTATTTGAATAACACAGTATAGAGAAGTTACAACTTGTAACCTATGAAACAAATCAAATAATATTACTTTCTTGAATGTATTTATATATAAAAAATAACTTAGATGAATCTTAATTATGTTGAACCTCCTGTTGCGACTTCGTTCTATAAAAATTAAAAATATTTTGTATAATTTTTTAGTCAAATTTTCCAACAGAGCAAAAAATATTGCGGTAGGTATGTAACACGGTATAGTACATTATCAAAACACATACACACATTGTTCACGAATATTACCCATACACTTGCGAATTAATCACAAAACAATAAAAATATGGATTTTGCTATGATAAATAACAGGAAGCCTTGTCAACAAAATACGTCAAATAAAGATTAATATAAGAAGAGAATAATAACGAAATCAATAAATAATTCTGTAACAACCACACTTTGTGCTTTTCACATAACTGAATTCATTCTAAACTTTTTTATATTAAACTTCAATACAACTCTAGTGTTATTGACAAATTTTCGTACTCATTAATCACAATTCAATTTGTTATAATACTAAACCATACCGTTTGCTACAGATAGACTAAATCTAATCACATATACCATGTTTACTGTTAAAATATTATTATACTTCGTTAATAAACACAACACAAAAACACTTCGTACAAAGGATGTAACTTCGTTCAAAAATATATGTCAGATATAAATATTGTAACAGATACATTACTTCTTTTCAGTTCCGTAAGATGAACCTTGACTGATCTTGGACATTCCGATAGATTTTTGTAGGAGAATGAAAACTGAAAAAATAATATTGTATTTATTAGTTTTGCTTGCTTCAACTGACATACGTATAAAAATATATTTAGGACTAGGGCCCGACCCGGCTTCGCCCGGGTGCATTTACTTTTTGAGTCCAGACCATATTAGCAACATATTATTTCGGGTACTATTTTATTTATATTTGAACTCAATGTTTACTGTCGTCCTCGGTCCTGCTTTTCCCGACCTGTCCCACGGGACAGGACTCAAGGGTCACGACAACCCTTGAGTCACGACTCAAGGGTCACGACAACCCTTGAGTCACGACTCAAGGGTTGTAATTTTATCCTTTCTTGTCCCATCCATTCCACCCTTTGAGATTAAAAAAGTATCAAATGTATGTAATAAATTCCCTTCTTATCCCACGGAAACACTAAATTTGTCAGGATAAAAAGTAGCACGTGTGTTAATCCAGTATGTCACAACTACCTCCATACCAAATGTCATCTAATGCAAACAGGCAAAAATTGTAACAATCAATGTTTTGGGTTCTATTACGTTGATACAGTCCCTCCATAATATATTTTCTCAAATATCTTCTATATACAGACATCTATCAGTTACAAATTTATTACATATGTATAGATTGAACTTTAATGTTATGAAATTCGACCGTTATCTTGGGACAGATAAAATATTGTAAATTATACGATTAATTTATCAAAATATCCTATTTGATGATTTAATAAGTATAGATTAGTGTTAAGATAACGCAATAAGATACTTACACGCGGCGAATATGGCGCAAGCGATAGAGAAATACAGAAGTTTACCGCTGAACAGCAGACCAACCAGATAGTACAGCATAGGGGTGAGAGTCACCACCGCCCACCCCAGCGTGTTCAGCAGTGAGTAAATACGAGGCCGGACCTTAAATGGCTCCACGCGTTCTACTCCCGATTGGGTAAAGAAATCCCCTGTATTTAAAAATGAATCTTGCATTTTGTCCTGAAACAAATAATTATTATCAACAATATTTCAGTTCAACCTGGTTCGTATATTTCACTTTGTTACAGGTAATGTGTCTAGTGTTAGGCATTCTAGTTTTAATTGCGTTGAGCGTCAACAAAATTCATATTTTTTGGGGATAAAATTATTCTACAGAAAGTACAATATTCCGGGATGAAACCTATGTTCATTTTAAATTTCACTCAAATTCTTCGGGTTATTACAGCCGAAGTTATACTCATAATAACAAATTTAGTCAATTTTATTATTAGTGTAGTTTTAGTATTAATACCGATTATCTTGATAGAAATCCATTTCGTATGTGTTTAGATTTAATATTACTTATAGTAAACAATCCGGAAGACGTGTATCATTTATTCAAGGGCATTAAAGATTTTTATCGAAGTGCTAACAAGATATAAAACGAAAATTGATAAATCCATTCGTTCAATCGAAATCGAAAATATGTGATTCTATTGATATGCATCTAACATTCAAAACGACATGTAACCATAAAGTTGACCATTTGGAATATTATTGTTTATATTATAATATGCAGCTGTATAAGATTGTTGTCATCCGTTTTCACACTTCTGTGGTCTTTGCTGATACGTAAATCCAAACATCCTTTTTTATTATAAAAAAACGAATAATATTGTAATATAGTAATATTTTCACATTTTACCTTGACAACAAAAAGTTCGTGCAGCCACTGCGCCGCTGTCGTTTCATCCTCAGGCACTTTCTCGACTTCTATTCGTTCGATGTATAAATGGGCATGAACCGGCTTGCCATAAAGCAAACTTGTTAACGTTGGTGGTGTCTGGAATGTCATAATATCCATGAGTGAAGTACTCTAGAAAATAAATTTCCTGACGACGATTCCTTCTCCCAGTTCTATGCCGAGGTATACGACACATGCTTTAATTAACTTACAAGTTTTAACATGAATGTGATGCACGCTGTTCTTTAGAATGTACTTGCCCAAGTACCTTAGGAAGGGCATTACAACATTCCAAGATTACGAAATATGTAATATGTATAGTCGGCCATGAGGATAGTTTCGTAACATCAATCGTTTGAAATTATCTGTTATTTCTTTCAATGCAATTTGTACGAACACGCTATGTTTCGTAGACAAGTTGTATCTACAGTTGTTGGATATCAAAAATATTATTGTCATAGAATTATAGAAATTCGAAAAAGTGATTTTTGTAATATTTACTCTTGTATTTAAATTATATCAATTGACTGCCGTATTACAGGCAACGAAAAACAAAAAATATTTGAATGTTGCATTTTTTACACTTACACCACATTTTTGTACTTTGGTTGTGTCATAGTAATTAATATAAACAAATGCAAATATAATCATTCTACCTAAATAAATTAAGAATATATTACACCGTTATCGATTGTATGTCAAAGATAACCTTACCGTAATTAAAAGTAGGTAAATACTTTTTGGCGCATTAAAGAAACCTATGACATTGAGCCGCATATGAAGGACATACATTGATAAGGTAACAACACAAAATATATATTACGTAGTACTGAACTTCCTTATAACTCAATAAACTTTGTTTTAAGCTGTAAAAGATATAAATAGAACCATGAATAATTTACCTTGCTATCTTTGTCAAAAGCCAACTGTATGTTGTATATTGCAGGTATTTTACCCCTAAAATATTGCAAGCTGGTTGTAAATCCTCTCGTGCGCGGAGTGAGGTGATGTTTGAGGAGAGGCAAATTCTTTTCCTTTGCGAAATTCAATGAAGCTTCGTGCTTCGTCTTTGTATAACGTGTTCCTTCTGGCGTCATCAATAGCTAAAAGAAAGTGTTTGTTGAAGAATAAGATTAGCATAAACTTTGGAAAATAAAAAAGAGATAATCCATAAATTCTGTTCAATTTTTATGTGGGAAATCTATACGTATAATAAATTTGCAACTGATCGATGTCTGTACATGGAAGATAAATGAGAAATTTTATATGGGGTGTCTGTATTAACGTAACAGAACCCAACACAATGATTTTTAGAATTTTCGTGTTTGTCGGTTTGTCTGTTTGTCTGTGCTGTTGTGCGCGATGAACTCAGAAACGGCTTAACGGAGTTCGATTAAATTTAGTGTGGAAGTAGCTGACACACTGGATTAACTCTTAGGCTACTTTTTATCCCGAAAAATGTAGTATTCCGTTGGGATGAGTAAGAAATTCCGATATATTTGTTACTTTTATAGGTACTCAAAAGGATGGGAGGGGACTGGATTCCATGCTTTCATTGAGAATGAGACGGGATAGGCGGAATATAACGGGACGGGACGGGGTGGGGTGGGAAATTCCAAATAAAGTTAATTTCAAATAGAATCAATTACGCAGACGAAGTTTGCGGGCAGAAGCTAGTATACAATATAGCTGCACCAACCATAATAAAATTAGAACACAGATAATAGAATGAGCAAAGTTCATGTAATATTATTAAATAATCTGATTGCTTATCGGTATAATTGAATGTCGTTGACTTACCCATACAGGATCCGGATAATCACAAAGTTCAGATATTTGTTTCTTTATTATGTCCTTATCTTTTTCAAAAGATCTTTCAAGGAATACAAATTCTCCGAACTTCCACATCCAACCAATAGGAGGCAAATACTGGATCGCTTTTTTTGCATATGCTTTGCAATTCTGAAACGTAAAATAAATATGCAGGTGAGTTATAATTACTTAGGCACTCTATATGATATAAGACTGCCAACGAGCAATTTTCGCCTTCAATGTATGATGTAACTAATTAATAAATCCACCCAGCAATCCCAGCAGTCATTCACATAGTTCTGGGTCTCTGACCCAGCGTAGAAAATAGAGACCGCAGGCCCTGCGGAGGAGGGGAATGTCTCAGAAACGAATAGAGCAGACCGTCTTATTTGGTTTTTGGGCGCATTTATGAAAGTTATAACCAGGCGTATCAAACGCCATTTACAGAGCTATTCTGATCCCACACTAAGGTATAAGTCGAATATTAGAATAGAATCAGCAAATATATAAGACTTTTCGGTCTCAATACACCAGAAACAAATGATGTTTGTGTACAATCTGCGGCCACTCGTTTCACAGCCACTTTACATAAAACTGCGCCAAAAAGGCTATCGTTTAGTCTTTGACTTACTTGCGATTGTTAGAAACAAACACCCATAATATAGTAATTTATCTAACTGCATACTAACAGTAAAACTATTGGTTTTATGCCAGTTTACGAATGAGATGATGTAGACAAGAACACTTCGTTCGCGATCATTTATTCCCGCAGTTGTCAAAACCAACCTTTGCCCAACCAAAGCGTGGCTCTATCTTTACAAGTCACAAATCACAATACTTCAACGAATACGCAACAAATAACACATCGAGCAAACATTGCCGTCTGCCTACTGTACTTAAGTATGGTCGGTTAATAAATAACATCATTTGACCGGTAATTATATCCCATAAAATTTGCATTAATTTTAATTTGCATAAATCCAATAAGATTCAAATATTATACAACGTAAACAGGTCATTAACTGTTTACGGGTTTTTTTCAATTGGGTCATACGACCAATTGACGCAAGTCGTACGATAGACTAAATTATGTTTTAAATGTTAATAGATTCTTTAACTTTGCCAAAGTATCATAAGATAAAAACACGAAATAGCGGTTTTTTATTATTTGTCTTGTATATAAAATATGTACGTCTAAGACATCTGCCCACTACAACGTTTCTTATTATAACAGTGCCATGACCGCGTTTAAGAATGCTAGTTATGCGCCGAGCGATCACAAGAAATGTAGCGCGCCCTGCGCCATCCAATCCTGATTCTAATGCTCGTTATATGACAACTAATAAAATTGTGGAAATCGAACTAGCCTATTTCAAGTTATAAACGCGCAATTGAACCGTCAAAAGTAGGATGTTGTTTATAACAAGGAAGTAGAGATACATAAATGCAACGTAACTATGGTGAGACTTTATAATGATCTTGTGTTTTTTATCGTGCTTGATTGTGAAGGTTGATTATAGAATGTGTAACTCCATACTGTAACTCCGTTACAATGGAACGAAATTGTGCATAGTCTATAACAGTAGGCCATGTACATACTGCACGTGTTCAAGTGCCAACTTTTAATTTGCGCCGCTCGCATGTACACCATAGTACCGCAATTCAGCGCAATTACCTTTGATAACATAATCTGTCAGCAAATTGAACTTTTATGAAAGGCCATCTCTTTTAATTGTAATGGTAAAGAAATTTTCCGATATTATAAAGACAAATCACAAGTTGTTAATTCCTAATCAAGGTCTTGTCAGAGCCCGCTTTCAAGCTCAATCTTCGTCATTTCGCTCGTCCTTGTAACCCACAATTATAAGAATATTGGCTCTCATATTTTCCTTCACTACAAGTCTTAAGTAGGTTTTTTTGTATTGCCGTCATAGGCAGATGAACATGCGGCCAGCCTGATGGAAAGTGGTCACCCCCGCTCATGGACCTTGACAGTGCCAGGGTCCAGCACAACCAGGTTTCTGCGTACCTTAAGGAGCGTACTCTTTTTGAGCCTCGCTTAAAGAAGGATAGGTCATAGCGCTCAGGGAACATAGAAGTAGAGAGTTCATTCCATTCCACTCGCTCGCTACTCGAAACATGCGAGTGTGGAGTGAATACAATTTCTCGTCTGTTCTCGCGTTCTTAGCTCATTTGTTTCGCGCCAAAAAACTGACAAAAATCGGAGAACAAGGCGGGAAGCTGAGAAGAATATGCAAATCGGTTCCACATTCAAGCGTCTCGTGTTTTTCTCGCGTCCTAATGAGATTCTCGCGTGAGTGTAGAGCGCCCTCTATACAAAATATCTATTTAGTATAGCTATACATACTTAGCGATCGAATAATATAATTTCTCCGTAAGTGCGAGCTACAGATCACGCGTTGCTAGAAACTTCGAAAAGTGTTCCGTCCTTTTAAGTTCTATTTAATTTATGAAGGAATATTACGCGACGCTTCATTAAAGCGAGACGCGACACGAGCGACCCGGTAAATTAAAAAATGGGAGATGTTCTCTAATAAATGATTGTTGTATTGAATGTAATAGTTTGTATTCAGTATCGAGTATATACGTATTATGTAGGGCATGCTAGGCTCTTGGGGTTGTATGGAAGTACCACTACTACATGCGAACATGCAATATTTATCTCTCAAAAGGTAGATGCCTGAATTGCATTTAATTATATAATATTATTAAAAAATAGATTTACTCACCCCAAGTACACCAATGCCATCACAGAACTGCCAACCCATGAGCCAATCTATTTCATAACTGTGGTTCATAATCAAATATCCATGTTCTTTACCATACCACTTGTCATACTCATCTTTTTTAATGTAAATAGACATTGTTGACCCTGACCACCATTCTGACATGAATACTAATTCTGTAAAACAACAAAGAACACTCAATCTAAGTATTGAATATTGTTTAGCACTTTACAAAATATTGTATATGACATAATACTCACGACTGTAAAATGAATAGGACAAATAATAATTTATTTTCCTATACAAAGATACATTAAATGGTCTGAGTCCAAAGTATAAAATTGCTTGTACAAAGTTCAACAGCAAGCCCGATGTAAAGTATGAAATGGCGAAACATAAGTGCACAATTGTTGATTGCTTAAATACCCTCATGTTAATCATTTTGTATAACTGATGTTGTTAGCCGCTAGTCATGAAACCTGTGGAACAAGTAATAACATACAAAATATTTTTTCCTCAATAATAATAAATTAAATTCAAATTAATACTGCACAATATTATCATTATGTATATTTGACAATGCCTGATTGACTTTATACAACTCGAAAATAATGTAATATGTAGATACATATTTAAATTCTGTGGTTTCAAGGTGGAAAATTTATGGACACAAAATATAATATTATCTAATAAGACAAAGATTTCATGTCAAGGTTTAAAATAATCAGTTTTAGATTAATAGATACTTGAATGTGGCTAAATTGAGAAGTGGCTTTCTACAAGATTGTTCTCACATTTATCTCTAAACTATTTAATTTTGATTGCAAATAACTTTCAACATGCTTATTGTCACAATGAAAGTTATGGCACTGTAAAAACATTACCTCATTGACTACACTGGCATTTGAAATAAGGAAATCTCCTTAAGTAATTTACATATGTTTTTTCCTCTTCTTATTTTCCTGAGATGGGGCCTTCTATTCTAGTAAACTTATTAGTTTTATTATGAAAACATTTGTTATTTGTTAATATTTGTAATTGATGTTGAGGATATCATTTACTGTTAATATTGTGATGAGACACTTGTACAAAAAAAAAAAAAACAGTACCATCATTAATAAATAATACAGCTGTGACAAATTTTATATTCAAGTATTTATATATTTGTTACAATGCATAAATCAAAATTTATGTTACAAATTGTTTACAGGTTGACCCATTGCAAAGGACATCTTGACCCAACCCAGAATTATAAGAAATATTAATTCCATTCTTGTTCCTAATAGCGCACAAAGCACTTATTAACAAAACAAACTTGGATTTATCATAATGTTTTTACTACTTATAATTAGATTATATAAATGATTGTAACAAAATAAAGGCAGTGCATTTATAGGACAGGGTCCATTAAATTCCAATTATACTACAATATTTAATTACACAACTTAATATTGCATGTGAACAAATATTTGTTCTAATTATTGTCATGATAAATAAAACAATTTAGTTTGTATTAACAACTCCCAACTGACACTGCAATACATTATGAGCATAAATTAATTTACTGTATTATGTAAAAAAAAATAGTATAATTATTACATTATATAATTTGGTCTTCAGTTACATACAACTATTTATTTCATTCAAAAGTTAGAATTGGGATCTGAGGTATTTGTATGGGTATTTGAGAAATTATTTGCAGCATTAAAGTGCTAAACTATCGCGCATATCAATAAATCCACTGGTTTTATAGATGAATATAAGTAATCCACTTACTATTTTAAACGTAAATGTAGTCGAAATAATGGACGAAATGGGGTTAACGAGAATTCATACACCGCATAAAGGTGATAATATTAAATAATAAAACTTACTAACTTCTAAGTAGATAATTATTTATAGTATATTGTTATAATGGAGTATTGCTAATCACAAACTATTTCAAAGTACGCCGTGATTACTGTAAATTTTGAAATGTGACTAATGTAATGTCGTTAACGAAAAAAAAGAATAAAATCAAATTACTATGTCAATCCAATTACGTTCTTCTTACTTACTAGAACACACCATAGAGTCTTACAAATAAATTATAATTATTAAAAACCGCTAAAGAAAACGACGAACCTCAGCGTTAGCTTTGACATTGAACGTAATGGAATTTGACAACCACATTGACAACCTACAATGTCAACTGTGGTCAACTGCCTGCACAGAGTACATTACTATATATGAAAACTGCCTGGCAATAAACAAAAGTACCTACTTTAAACTTAGAGACTTGTGTTTTGGGCCATTATTTTTAAGTCAATAATGAAAATGGTATTTCCATAAAATCTTCGTTTATTAAATAGATATAATGCCTATGTAGGATAGCTAAGTATGTAGTATGCACCTGAGTGTTTTGTATTCAAGCTATGGCGGCTTTAAATTCTCGAAAGATTGCTCTCGTGATTTAATATACTCGTGGAGACAATATAAAGCATAAAAAACAGTTTTTAATTTCTCTAATTACAACGGACCCCTTTACTGAATTTCAATTTTTAGGGGGTATTGTGCATTAGAATAAAATAAAATGTAAAACGTAATTGGGTATTTGACTGTTGTGGCAATAAATTATAAAATGTGTTGCATATGATAGCTTTTTGGTAAACAATAATTATAGGTATTTTTATTTACATTTATCTAAATTATAAATATTTAAATAATCTAAAATAAGTTTGCCATTATTTATCTGTTGATTAAATGTAACAAAACACGACAAGCTGTCATTGTGCAGCGTGTGATGTCACGATTTTCAATTTTCATTCATCTCTGCCACTACGATCATTCACCATTTATAAAGCGTGACGTTACTTTTTCAAAGTCACGTGATCTACCGTTTTGGTGACATATATGATGACAAAACTGAAAAATATGTTTATTCGTTATAAACAACTCTTTAAAAATAAATTAATAGTTTGAAGAGGTATAGAGTGATTATATCTAGACTTTAAAACACTTTTCAGAAATTAGTCAAATAGCCAATTGTCCTAAAATGTTATCGTCTAGAATAAAAAAAAAAATTATAATAAATTTAATGTATACTGGTTGTCCCAAAACAAGGCTATAAACAGGTAACGGCCAACAGGAAAAAATATTTTCTCATTCCCGATTGTTTTTAATAGCCATTCTAGTAATCATTCTAAAAATCTACTATGACCAACACTTAAAAGCATTGTGTCGTACTGGAAAAAACTACGACGCGACGAGCGACGTGTCAAAGTAGATCAATGCATAATTGAGAATTACTTCTATCAGGAATTTGCCAACATTTCTTGCAAAATTGACTTTTTTTTTGTATTTTGTACTTAGCCTATCTATTAAACATCCAATTGATGTTTAACAAAACGTCAATTGAATTGGGTATTTGACTGTTGTGGCAATAAATTATAAAATGTGTTGCATATGATAGCTTTTTGGTAAACAATAATTATAGGTATTTTTATTTACATTTATCTAAATTATAAATATTTAAATTGTCTAAAATAAGTTTGCCATTTTTTATCTGTTGATTAAATGTAACAAAACACGACAAGCTGTCATTGTGCAGTGTGTGATGTCACGATTTACAATTTTCATTCATCTCTGCCACTAAGTTCATTCACCATTTATAAAGCGTGACGTAACTTTTTCAAAGTCACGTGACCTACCGTTTTGGTGACATATATGATGATAAAACTGAAAAATATGTTTATTCGTTATAAACAACTCTTTAAAAATAAATTAATAGTTTGAAGAGGTATAGAGTGATTATATCTAGACTTTAAAACACTTTTCAGAAATTAGTCAAATAGCCAATTAATAAATTATAGAAATCATTGGTTACAATGCTTTAAAGTGTGGGTCAAAGTAGATGTTTTTGAATAACTATTTGAATGGCTGGCACTAGAAAACTATGGTAGATAGGACACCTTGTATATTAAAGATTTCCTAAAATTAATACTTAATCTATAATCTATAATCTATAATTGTACATTTGTGTTTTGTCCAAATTTCATACTAATCAGTGAAGTCATTTTTGGGAGATTCTAAGTTTACTTCTTTTGGGACGTTTAAAAATTAGTTTAGTAATTTTTTTACGATGCGCGCGCAGTTATTGTAAAAGTGACATTTTGAAGTTAAATGTACCAGGGACTCATGAAGTTGGCTTGACGTTACATTAAATATATTTCATTTGAAACATTGGAAAAGAGTTCAGTATTCAACCAAAGCAATTGTTTTGGGAATTGAAACATCTTGTGATGACACTGGTTGTGCTGTAGTTAATAATACAGGAGAGATACTAGGAGAAGCATTGTTCTCTCAGAATGCTGTTCATGTTAGATATGGGGGTGTCAACCCTTTAGTGGCTCATGAACTTCACCGAGAAAACATTGAGACTGCTGTAAGTGAGGCACTAGAGAAAGCACAAATGAATATTAAAGATGTGGATGCTATAGCTGTCACCACCCAACCTGGATTGCTTATCAGTCTTCAAGTTGGTGTGAGATATGCCAAATACTTAGCTAAAATGCACAAAATACCCTTAATACCTATTCATCATATGGAAGCTCATGCTTTAATTGCAAGGATGTATCAAGATATAGCATTTCCGTATTTGGTTCTCTTGATCTCTGGTGGGCATTGCCTACTTGCTGTAGTAAATGATGTAAATGACTTTCTTTTACTTGGAGAATCTTTAGATAATGCACCTGGAGAGGTTTTAGATAAGGTTGCAAGAAGAATGAAATTGAAAAATATACCTGCTTACTCCACAATTGCTGGAGGCCTGGCTGTAGAACTTGCAGCAAAAACAGCAAGTGATCCCGAGATGTTTAAATTTCCACTACCATTGGCAAGGTGTAGGGATTGCAATTTTAGCTTTAGTGGACTTAAAGATTCATTAGTAAGAAAGCTTATAAAAAAAGAGCAAGAGCATGGAATCATGGGTGATGATATCATTCCTGAGTACAAAGACTTATGTGCAGCATTCCAACTTGCTGTGGCTGAACATTTAGTTCATAGAACAAAGAGGGCTGTAATATTTTGTGAGAAAAGAAAATTGATAGATTCTACCATAAAGAACATAGTTGTGTCTGGGGGAGTAGCATGCAATGATTTTATTTTTAAATCTATTGAATATATTGCACAAAAAATGGGATATAATGCAATACGTCCACCTCCCAGATTATGCACAGATAATGGAATAATGATTGCTTGGAATGGAATTGAGAAATTAATGAAACAAGTAGATATTGCAACAGATTTTACCATCAAAGACATAAATCCTGTTGCTCCTTTAGGTAGGAATTATCTAAAAGAAGTGGAAACTGCTAATTTACCTGTAAAAATAACAAGATTAAGTAAATTATATAAAACATATAAATTCTTTTATTTATAATTCATACTCTGTGCACAATAAAGTTAATATAAGTTGTCTATGTATTATGCAGCAGACTCATAGATATAAAAAAGTTTTTCAATACATAGTAGACTTAATGTAGTATCAATTTTATTCACACTTTTTGTAGTAAAGGTTAACATCAAATTATTATAAATACTGTACAGTGTTCATCACATTGTTAAAATGATAAAATACTGGGTAGATTATAATTTTATAATTATTTCATTGTGGTATAATCATTTTAAAAATATGTTACTCGCATAATATTGTGTAAGTTATATACACTTGCATAATAAGAAAATAGTATATAGGTATTAAGTAGTATGCTATAGCTTGATCTGCATTTACTAAGCTACACCCCAAAACAAATTGTCAAAAAATTTTCACTGTACAGAGAAAACCCTGAATACTTGAAATATAAATGTTATATATTTTAGGATCAAATGAAACACAATAGATTAAAACACAATTTTTAATAACTTAAAGCTCTACCATAACATGATTTATTAAGTGTTCACCATCATACATGCTGGTCCATTATTATACATTCACTTGGCAGCAGCTTTCAGATCTGAAATAAGAATAAAAAATAAGATCATCATAAAATATTGTACTTGGTAGGAAAATTCAGCAATAACATGATATAAACACAACATGATAGGGCAGACATTACACTTTAAAGGTATTGTTGAAATATTTTGAAAACAGTTAATGCAAATATTTTATTCAAATATTGTTAGTAAACAGACATCAGCTATAAATCATATTTTGCTGTTCTAAAATTATCTTTTAAACTGCATGGCAATGCAAAATGATCTAAATTCAAGAGTTAGTTTATATGTTTGTATATTGGATTTTATTAGTTTCTATTCTAGTAACACACTCCATTCCTTATAATGAACCTAACTTACACCACCTAATTTACTCCTTTTCATCTGAAATAATCAATCAATTAATTGGGATTGGACTTGCAAATACATATCACATTAGATAAGTAAAACACTTCATTAATACAGTAATTTTATAAAATAAATAATGATGCTTTATTACAATGTGTTTTGAGTCTCACTGACAAAAGATACAGGTGTTTAATGATCTTTGTCAATGAAAATGACATGACATGTAAAACCTTTTTGGAATAAATATTATTTTTTTTTAAAGATATAATAGACCATAAACACGTAGTTTAGATAAGATTTTTGTTAAAACTAAATATCCCTCTGAATCTTTTAAGTTTTTAATATTCTATGTATTCTAAGTTCACTTACGAGCTGGCCTGCCATCAGCCCAAGGAGTAATTCGTACATGGGATTCGTCTCGTTTCATGGCCTCCACGCGTAATTCGGGCTTCAGAGATCGTCGTAACATCTTAGCGGCAATGTTGGAGTAGTTTATGTAACTAAAAATTATAACCTTGTCAGTAATCTATACTACTATTAATTTTATACATAATGTTGAAATAACTACTTACTTAAGACCGGCTTGTCTCCAGGCGCTCATTTTGAGTTTTATAAATAAATCAAGTAGCAAAGTAGAATTCCCAAAAATAAGTTCCTAAAACTTAAATTCCGAATTCGATCCAATGTCAAAAGGTGACGTAACGGGGAAAAAGTGTTGCTATTTTAGAATTGTTTCGGACTATTGGCAATTTTTTATCTGTTCGACTTTAATTTGAAAGCATGAATGTGAACGTAATATGTTTTTATAAAAACATAACTCCAACAATGCGTTAAATATATGTATATTTTAAAAATTTTATTTGTGGTTCGAAATTTCGCCACACGCCCATGGATGTTAGATGCCATAAAAAATAAGCACGTCATTCCGTGCGTTCCACTTGCCGATCACGACACTCACGAGATTTTTCTTGTTTCACTTGTTTATGATGATTGAATGATGCGTTGCGTCGCAATAATGATCCAGAAAGTAGTAATTCATCCATCCAAAATATTGATGCACGCTCAGCATTGAGCATCCACAGCAGAAACATTCACTTCTACCCAAAATGAATTCCTTATCAAATGATAAATTTCCTTATTAAAATAAATATTTTAATTTTAATTTTGCTTGTTTTGGCATTTCAACATCCCACCAATTTTCTCTACGCTCATCTCGACCCACCTCTTGTCATGGGTCGTCGTGAGTACTGTTGATCATGAAATGAAACTTAGCATCCTGAAAAACAGGTGAATCGGAACTGAGGGGGAAATAGAAACAAATTGATTGTTTTATGAACCAAATTGATTTTTTTTTATAATTAATGGTATATGACTCTTTTTTCCAAATGGCAGCCATTACATTTAATCCTTACCGTGAATTTGGTCTTTACAGTATTTCAAATGCATGTATTTTTGACTTTATCGTCGCGTATCTCATGACGTTATTAATTTACTCCTTAGTCTTTGGTTATTAATAACGTGATCGTCAAGTGGAACGGTGAAATTAGTGTTTTGAGCGTCGCGCCGTGAACGCTTAGTGGAACGCGGCCTTGGGTACGTCAATCTCAAAGCAGGTTATTTGCTTGCCTGTCACTTGTCAATTCGTCAAAGTGGAAATTTCGTGTTATAATTGTAAAAATAAAAAGACTTCTCATAATCAACAACGAATTCTAGATTTTAGGAGTATTTCACCAAATTCCTACTAATATTATAGATCTAGAGGTAATGTAAACATAGTTTTGTATTGAAGTAGTCACTATCACGTATATTTTTCGAGCTTAAGAAATGTATCGAGTTGGCAGTACAATTTTGTTATGATTATTCGAGGATAATTAGTTTCTACCTATAATATATCAATCGCTTGTATTTTTATATAAAGATGTCTGAGAATAAATTAGAATTATAAAGAATATGCATCAAAATTGTCTGTAACAGTTAACCATGCTGTCTATCGTTGTTATTCCAGATTCGGTTTTCCGTCTTTAGAAAATGGATTCTACCGATGTACTTCTAAAGAGTGATAAGTTGAAACCTAGTGTCGATATAGAAGAAGATACGCTGTTAATTAAGCCAAACAAAACAACTGTGAACATAATAAATGAGTGCCAGATGTTCATAAAAGCAGAGGAGGGAGGTGGTGATGCACACACTAATATGACTGAAAATATGCCACAAGGAAGCACTGGTAACTCATTTTCAACTTTATTGTTCTTCAAATTATTTATATTTTATTTTACATGTGCTTTGAGTCAATTGTATTATTTATGCTTTTTGGATAAAACTACCATCTGGTAAAACTGGATATTAGTATAGAGGTGCATTTATATAAAAGTTGCAATGTTGTTATGTATTTATTATTGTGATTTTATTTTAAAATAAAGCCTTAAAGAATTATAATATTGAGTACAGTGGTATACATAGTTCCAACGAGGTTAAAATGTTTCACATGTATAAAACTATATTAATTCTACATAATTTGAAAACTAATAAATTTAAAATTAAGCCATAGTTAATTTTTACTTCATATTATATATTTAGTATTAAATTGTGATATACACTGTACTTTTATATGAACTTATAGCCAGAAGTGTAGTAGAGTCTATTAATCTAATAAGCAGTAGTTATCGCAACAAAAGAGATTTCATATGGCTTCTTCTGTTAGGATTACTTTACTCAATAATGTGGAGTGTCGTAAAGTGCATCCAATATCCATAGATTAAATTATACAGAAAAGCTTATAATATACTTGAGGATGAAAATAGTTAAAAGCAAAGCTAGTGAGTTAGTGTACTATTGTATTCTTTTCATATTTCAGCATTTTATTAAAGACTTGGATTTTTTCAGAGACACCAGCTTTTGTAACATCCACACCTGATCAAAAAAAAGACAGTCCGTCTGATAATCAAATTGCAAATTCAAATCCAGAATGTGATATAGAAGGTAAATATTTAAAAGAAGCATCATATTTAAATAAAATCTACCATTTAACAGGTGATTTTAATATAGAGTTTGCTGTTAAGAATATGTCAATCTGCAACAGACATTTTTTATATTAAATATTCTATAAACATGATTTAAGTATTTTCTTTTAATAAGTAAAGAAAATAATTAGATAATCTGCTTATTTGTTGTGATTCTCAGAAGTTCCTGAATTGCCAGTGGATGAGGGAATGCCCAGCACAGTGACAGTTTTGGATGCCCCTGATGGTGGTAAAGTTTATTTAGTGGGTACTGCACACTTTAGCTTACAGTCCCAAGAAGATGTATCCAGGGTATGTATGTTTTTATAACAATATCAGTGTGAAATCATAAGTAATTATATCTGAAGCACATTGTGGAAAACATGCATTGTACAGTACACTTTATTAACATTATTAATTACAGGTTATACAAGAAGTGAAACCTCATGTTGTCATGGTGGAGCTGTGTGAACAACGCACTAATATATTGCTACTAGACGAAGAAATTATATTAAGGGAAGCCAAGAATATCAATATTAAAAAGATCAGGTTTGTTGCACTTAGTGAGGACTTTTTATTGTAATGTTTGAAGAATAGCATTAATCTAGGAACTAGGAATTATTTGCCTATAAACTAAACCCTATTTTAAAATGGGTTAATGTTTATGAAATACAAAGGATTTTTTTTATATGTATGTGGTATGAATAACTAATCAGTGAAATATTATGTATCAGTTACATTTAACCAAGCATGAAGTTGTGGTTTATTGTTAAAATAGTACTTTTGATACATACCAAAATATTGATTACAATTGATATACATGCATATGGGGCATTTCACGTGAAGCGGCGTTATTCATAGACACATTAAAAACCTATTTTACTTATCGAATGTTTTGTGTTCGTCGCTCAAACTGAATTCTAAACTATTTCGAAAGGGACAAAACATTCGTTTGATAACTAAATAAAATCCGTCTATGAATAAGGCTGATAGACGCTGACTGGGCGACCTAAGTGAGCGTCTGGTACCACGCTCAGTACGGCATCTATGTACTTTTACTCATGTATCTCCTAAACTTAAAAAGATAACATTCTACAACTTTTAATGTAAAATTAATATATTATTAGCTTTATTTTACAACAAAATTAATTAAAATTTTTATGTGCCAAGTTATTCAAATTCTGATTAGAAACATTTACTTCCGGTTTAATATAAGAAAAAAAATAGTAATTTCAAATCTCGATTAGAAATAATAAAGAACTATATTTTAACTACATAACCTGATATAAATAGTATTTTATTGTTAATTTCTTCAATTAAAAAAATCACCTCCAAAAAACCCTTTGACTAACTTTTCCAATTCTTTCAACACCAATAACTCAATAACTATACCACATACAAAAAAAATATTTCGTGTTCACGTTCATACCGTCCAGGAGTACAGATAAACAGAACATGAACGAATTCTGAAACCTCACTTTTTTTTGCTGTCCGCTACACGTGAAATGCCCCATATATCACACATATAGGCTTAGATACTTGTGGTCCTGATATCAATTTCCAGACAGGGCAATCTTTTGTTTCAATCATTTGTAAATTAAGTTATGCAAAGGATATTGATTCTTGTTTCAGCACTGCTTTCACCTAAAAGCATATAAATATAAATATAAACATATTATGTATTCATTTATTATTTGACAAAATAATTTACAAATTTGTGTTTTAAGAAACAGAACTGTCTTTGTTAATTTTGGATGGTTAACCAAACATTAAATAATTTTGGCGAATTCTTTTGCAGAGCAACAATGGCTCAAAATGGTGTGTTCAATGGATTAATGTATATCCTCCTGTTGAATATGTCTGCGCATATCACAAGGGAGTTGGGAATGGCGCCTGGTGGCGAATTCCGGCGAGCTATGGCTGAGGTGAATATTGTTATTTATTCTTAAATAATAGGTATGTATGTAATGCCAATTTCAAAGTAGATTGTGTCATGTAGAAATGTTAGTCTCGATAGATGGTACTTGTTATGAACTTATGACAGCTCAAGTCCAAGATGGCTTAAAATATATTGTTTACAAATTTATTATACTTATATTACCCGTCGGAAATATCTGTGCACCTGGCTAATTGACGTCTTTGGAACATAAGGTCAGTAATTAGTTTATTGATTTAATTTCCTTCTTTTTTGTTTATTTAGGCAAAGAAGATACCTAACTGCATCGTCCAGCTTGGCGACAGGGCTATAGATATAACGTTGCACAGAGCTATAGCGTCGCTCTCGTGGGGCCAAACAATACGATTCGTATGGCATCTGCTAACATCGAATCAATCCATAAGGTTAGTTTATTCTAACATACACAATACTTACAACCTAACTATTTCGTGTTTGATATTTTATTTATTATTATTTTTGCAGCTGATTCTAATCTTAATCTAAGTCAATCCCGCTTGCCTTATTTCTTAGCGTATATTTTAACATACGGCTGGGAAAGGTCAGATACCATCCAAATTCTACTAAATCTGTCGAGGTCGTCACACAAACTTTTCCGAGGTCTGTCACGTCTCCTTTTTCCATCTCTGGGCATCCATTGCGTAGCAATCTTCGCCCGCCTTTTTGGAGGAATCCGGATGACGTGGCTCGCCCAATTCCAATTTAGTTCGTCCGATTTCTGTCCAACATCCTTAATTCTGGATATGGAGCGCTAGGCGTTATTGGGCACTTTGTCCGTGCGTGTTACGCCTAGCGTGCTGCGCTTCATAGGTCTTTGACAAACCCCGAGCTCTACAGTTCGGTCAAAAACCAAGTTTCAGCGCCCTATGTGAGGATTGGTAATATACACATCTCGACAAGTCATTAATTAATTTTATTAACGATTTGTTGTATTTGAAAGTAGACTAGTGTAACCTGTTAGTTACATTCAATGCAGTAGACAATCAACCAGCTGAAAATAATGTGCACAAAATGGTACTTTATGTTTCGATAGCTTTCGTGTTCACATAAAATCGTATTCATTCGCGAAAATCGAAGAAACTATATATTTTCTAAATGCTCTGTTGTTTGTTGCAAGTTTGGAAGAAGTGGAGAAGTGTAAGCAGAAAAAGATGTTGGAAGACATGTTGGAGGAGATGGCGGAAGAGTTCCCCGCGTTGAAGCGCGTGTTCGTGGTGGAGCGGGACATGTACCTGTGCCACTCGCTGCAGGTCGCCGCGCTCCAACCACGTACGACTTGCTAATTATTTTATCGTGTTATTTGATTGTGACGCCAAAATAATGAACCAATCGCATAGGGCATATTATTTAAGGAACGTTGACACGTGGGTTAAGTATTTAAAAATACATTTTCGTTCTAGTAGTGGGTGTTTTTTAACACATTATGTAAGCAAAACATCAAAATATTATAAGCGTAAATAAAAAGCCTGAAATATACAGAATTTAATATGATTTAGGTCGCGAGCCGTGCCGTATAGTGGGCGTGGTGGGCATAGGTCACGTGGCTGGCATCATCGAGCACTGGGGCAAGATCAAACAACAAGATATACCTCCATTGCTCAAGTGAGTCGGTGTAACATACTTTATGTAGAAAGCGTATTATAATTTACTCAGCTTTAGTGACACCGAGAAATAAAGTTGATCTCTGTGTTGATCATACATAATAAGGAATCTCAGCGTCAGTGATGAAAAGGTACTGCTGGTCTAACTATGGGACAGTAGATAGAAGGAGCCGTATGGCGCCGTAGCCAATAGGCGGGAAAGCAGTGAAGCGAGAGGAAAGATGATGTGACTGACACTGAGGAGTGAAGCCAGCGAGAAGGGATATTGCATAACTGCGTATTTGTGACTAGAGACAGGTAGATAGGTAAGTAGGAGATTGCGTGAGTACGTGGGTGTGGTGTGGCAGGGTGCCGGCGGCGTCGCTGTCGACGCGCGTGGTGCGCGTGGCGCTGCGCGCGGCGTGCGCGGGCGCGCTGGTGTACGCGGGCTACAAGCTGCTGCCGCGCCGCTGGCTGCCATGATCGCTGCAGAACCACTTCTACTTCACGCTGCTGTGGTAACTACACATCAAATACTTCATAGTACTATTTTATATTGCCACGACAAAGTGACTTATACAATCTGACGGTAAGTCCCAAAAAATTATAAATAATTTTTCAAAAATCGTCTTGTACTAATGTTAATATAAGAAAGGAAATAAATGATTATTTCCTATTATATTAAAACGGCTATTTCTCGCAAATTCGACATGAGTCAACCGGTACACAAGCTAAACCCGGTACGCGTTACATACACTTTCCGGGCGTATACGATTATTACAAAATAAAATCTCTCGCCGGTGAATATATATCGCATTACACTTGTCAAAACACAGCATTGGACTCACTTTGTCGTGTAATTATAAAAGCTTAAAATAATATACGTTTTTCGCGAAATGTTTTATATCTACTATCATATTGTTTTATTTTTGTTTTCAGGATAGGCTGCTTGTATATTTTGTACAAGATTACAAAAGGCCTTCGAAGATTTATAGTGTTGGGATTTGCGAATATATTCGCTTGTTTGTTGGAGTGTTACTTGTTTTTGACTCTGTAATTTGTCAAATCGAAGCTAAATATTATACATAATCTATATGCAATATATGAAGAGTTTAAAAGGTGAAATAATCTATTTCGGTACGTGATCTATTTGATAATTACAGAGTATAACGCAAGTGGAACAGCTTTTATGCGTAAAACATGGAAAAGTGAACAGTCGTGAAGTAAACAGACTTAAAACAAAAGAACCCAGATGTATTTATTATGATTGTCCTTTAAAAATTCAACATGTAACATAATAAATATTACACTATACGAAAGTTTAAAATGTGTTTGTGTGTGTTAAGGACTATGTAGTTTACTTAAATACAGGACTGATTACTGAAACTTTGGCTGCTTCAGTCAATTTTGTCAAAGTGTTCTAACTTGTAATTACATTAATAGTATTTTTTAAGAATCACTTATATCTCTTAGTGTACTGGTCTGGGAGTTTAATGACAATTCACAGCACCAACAATTTACCCGTCCAAGTAGTTTTCGGATTATTAACGGATAAATTGTACACAAGTATAACAAAATTCATTATACGATAAAATAATTTACTTACTGCCACTCTATTATTTGTTAATTCATTACATTCATACCATATTGCAGATATTTTGTTATTTTTCACTTAATATTTAATTTGTACTGCAGTGTGATGTATATGCTAAATATATATTGGAAATGTAAATTAAATGTCTATTTTACTGTCAGAATATTATAAAATAATTGTTATGACTTAAAAACAAAGCTATATTCATGAGACTGATTTATTTATATGTTGGTCACGAATACTAAAAAAAAAAATATCGTCACTCCGTTAATGTCCGACAATGAAGAGACGATTGTAAAATAATCGTTAATTGTTTGTTCTAGCAATTTAAGTAGCATTTAATTTTTCTACAATGTTTTCGTTATTTTCTTCCTAATTCTTTGTAGACCAAAAGTTTCATTGTCTTGTTTTTGTGTTCCTGTTTGCTTTCTAAGTTCTTTCGTTTGACATACTTTAATTAAATAGTTAACATAATTTTAGTTATATATAGTAATAATACGAGAAGGCCTTTATTGACTGCATCTACTTTATAACTATTGTTACGTTTTGTCTATATACTAAAATAGTTAAGCGTTTTTAATATAAGGACTGTGATAATTTAAGAAATTATAATTAAATTTTCCATCCATTTTATTGAGTAAATATAATTTTAATTCAGTGTGGTAATTTGAGAAATCGAAGTAAAAGTGTTTTAAACAATTGAAGAATATTTTTGTCATTATTAACTTTCTTTCATATCATAGATTTAAAAAAATATGATGTGGCAAGATTTATCAATGTTATTTTTAATACGAATAATAAACCTATCATTATTATTTAACACTATAGAAGCTGTAAAAACCAAAAAAGGCGACACGAAACTATACATAAAATAGAAATTATTCAAAATTTATATTATTTGTGTCATAACCTACTTTATTAGCAGGATCTATATAGACACTATTTTTATATCAATGCGATAAGAAGCCATAAGTAATGAAAATATAATTATGAGCGTTGAATAATACGTAAGAATTGCATTTTTGGTGTAAACAGTACAGATTTGAGCGTCAGTCAGTTGCTTTTAATACTTTTCTCTCTTTAATTGCCACTCTGTATAAGTTTTATTTTTGTTATGAAACTATTGTAATTATATTTTATTAATCTGATACTACTTAGCTAAGGACCGTTCATTAAATACGTAATCTTTGCATCTTGAATATTATAATATAGCTACTGGTATTTCATGATCGGTCCATTAGTTTGTTTGCTTAATGTATGCTGTATAATTCACTCTCAGATAGTTATAAATGCAGGTTTTACTTAGTATATGATTAAGAGCCTTTGTTGCCTTCGTACATTTTTTTTGTAATTGATATGTAACTAAGAAATTCGAACGCATCTCTTATGTGAAAGTTGTAAGTATTGATTATAATGTGCGAAAATATGGATAAATGGTTAGTAATTAAAGTATTATTATTACTAACTTTGTTTGAATTCTTCCTATTTATTACTCATTTTTATTTAACTCTAGGGGCTCGGCCCGGCTTCGCCCGAGTGCAGATAGTTTTTAAGTCCAGTTCACATCAACAACTTATATCGGTTTGGCGGTGCACGCTATGTATAGAATATTTTAGGTAATTTTTAACCCCTTGGGTTTCATTGTTGGAGTTTTAGTAAGGATCCCTAATTTAAAAAATGTATAATATTGCTTATGTCACCCGGGTATAGTGTACCTTCTTTTTATTTTTTAAATCGGTTCATTAGTTTCGGAGCCAATTTAATGCACACAAACAAACAAATATTTCCTTTTTATAATATTGCACAAAGCCACAAACTATTGCCCTTGGTGCGCAGAACGAATTGGTGGCCTCTCGCTGTACAACCGGCTTTCTAACTATTAAGCCACAAAGGCTGTCAAATCGGAGGATGGACCTTACCGAGTGGAAATTAAAATAAAAAGGTTGTCTTTTAAACCCCACATGTTCTTATTGATAACTTTTGATTTCAAAGAAATAAAAATCGTATTTGACGTTGTCTAAAAATGGACAACCGAGCACGAGTATAGTTTTATCTAAATTCTAAACAATGATTTTTACAATTGAACACCAAATTTTTGTTTTAAAGTAATATCTACTGAAATATGAAACAAAAAACATGTTCTATTGCGAGAGTGTTGTTGAAGCAAGGCGTTAAAACTACCGTAACTTACGATCCAACGAAAATATTTCGTAAGTAGTGTAATATATAATTTAAGCACGCTCTTTCATATCACGCTCTATCCGCGAAGGTAGCATTGTGAGGAAACACGTATGACATTGGAATAATAAGTTTCTAATTGGTGCGGTATTTGCACCAAGCGTAACATAACGGTAGCTCTGTCGTTTACTGTATTTTTTATTATGTGTAGAAAACAAAGGATACTAAATAAACAGAGCCATGGAAGCAAATTAATCGTTTACTTTTCAGAAATCTGTTCCCAAAGACAAACAAGTGGCTTAGCTCAACAGCTCCCTAAGTCTGCAACTCTCTTGCAATCTGACAAGCAAGCGACTGTCGTCCTTCTCGGCACCGTGCACTTTAGTAAACAATCGGTGGAGGATGTTTCCCAGGTATTATTATGTAAATTAGTTAGGTTTTTATCCTTATTTCACTGGGGTTTACCACGAGATGAGTAATTCCGGAAAATTTTAGGTTTAAGAATGACAAATAAATATCTTATTCCTAATTTCTAAGTACTATCCGGCTTACCGCAGTATCTGATGAAGGAAGATGACCTATGATATAACCGCAAAATGAAAATCAGTAGCAGTAAGGGTGGTAGGATTGCAAACCGAATCTTCTTTTTAAGCAGGTGGTTCGATTCCGGTCTCCAGACAATACCAATAAAATAATTTGATAAATTTAGTACCAAACAATACGAGGATCAAGAGTCCTTTTAATCTTAGATTTTTTTGTAGATCGTAAAAGTGCTCAACCCGAATGCAATATTAGTGGAATTATGCCGACAAAGAGTGTCCCTTTTGGAATTAGATGACAAGAAATTCTTGGAGGATGCAAGAAATTTCGATGCGAGAAAATTGAAGTCGGTTCTATTTCAAGTTGTCTTTTTATTTAGCAAATTTTAAATATGGATTCTTAACAAATTCTTGATGTCTTGCAGAGAGGCAGTCAAAGGTCAAAGCTTCGTGTCTGGTATGTTGCATGCTATGCTGTTAAAAACGTATGCTGATATTGCCAAGGAACTAGGAGTAGCGCCTGGGGGAGAATTTAGAAGGGCGTATCATGAGGTGACTTATTTATATTAGGTAGACTGATGTTGTAAACTATAAAATAGTTCGTGCGTAAATAATGTTCACCGGCAAATTTTCATTTGCGTAACCAATAGTCTCGAATATTTAGTAGGCATGAATGGTTTGTTAAATACTGTGTAATGCAGCATTATAAGTAAAAAATCTCACCTAGTAGATTACGAAAAAGCTGAAGAGTCAAGAAAGCTGTTAAAAAAAATGTGTGTGTGTATTAGTGTACACACGTAAGAAGTGAAACTTCTTTATGACATCATTTTTCGAAAAATGATCTACTATTTACAAATTTACAGAATTGGTAAAATAAAGCTAAATTAAATAAAGTTTAAGTTTAGAAGGGGGGAGATTTTTGAGGGAATTTGGGATTTCTATCGGGGCCAATTTGTAGCCCTCACCGAGACGGTTCCGAGGATACCAAGCTCGGTGGGTCCACGACCTTTATTGGCCGAGATAGGTTTAGGGGGGGTGAGGTAAAAATTTTAGGTGGGGGTAGGGGCGGGGGGGGGTTTAGGTTTCGTGGGGGGGCTATTGGGCACCTTAAAATATTTTTGGGTGGGGAAAGTTGTGGAGGGGGAATTCGGGAATTCTGTTGGGGCAGGGTTGTAGCCCTCACCGAGCCGGTTCCAATGAAACCCAAGGTCGGTGGGTCTACGATGGATAATGCCGGAGATATGAGTAGGGGGGGTGAGGTAAAAATTTTAGGGTGGGGGTAAGCGGGGGGGGGGGGGTTTCGTGGGGAGGCTATTGGGCACTGTTTTGGATTTAGGGTGGGGGATGGCCAGAGGGGGGGTAAGGATCAAATTACAAAAAAGTGGGTGGGACTTAAAATTTTGGGTGGGGCTTGGAAACGGTTGGGGGTGTGGCTTACTGAAGTGGGTACTAATTTACTAAATAAAAAAAGATGGCGCGTAACGGAAGAATGTGACGCGTAACGAAAAATTTTTTCCAACCCCGATAAAGAAGTTTCACTTCAAAAAGACAAATAGATAGTCTGTTTAAAATTATTAAGAACATAGGTCAAATTGTAATGAAGCTCACTTGTGTGCACCTCACCATACGAACACAAACTCTGAAGACTTTTAGCATGGATTAGCCACTATTGTTACTCAGATCGTATTCTAATATATTCTCCTATCCTATAACTTTAGCAGAAACAACCCTGAAATCATTTTCTATTAGACTTTTATTTTTATTGTAGATGAAAAGAATTCCTGGTTGCAAACTTTTTCTCGGAGATAGACCAATACAGATAACCATAGCGAGAGCATTCCAGTCACTGAGTGTTTACGAGCTTGGACAAGTGCTTTATCATCTTACAACGACTAATCCGAAACCATTGGAGTATGTTATATTCTAGTAAAGATAATTATTATATAAAATACAAATAGACTCAGTTCTGATTTTTTCTTATTTCATCTTGACTAGACATAGCAGTAGTAAGTACATAGGCGAAGTTTTTCGTCTATGAGTAAGTAACTGTAAGTAGATACCTACTGTTTTTGTTGGCTAAGCAGTCAACTTTCATAAAAAGTTGGAACTTGTATGCATATCAATCCCTAGGGTTCGGCATTGTTCTTCTCTCTAACCGTTGGAACCGCATTTACACCGCGTGCAAATACCTTTATTTTATTGAATTAGAATTTAAAGAATTCCCTTTCGGTAGAAAATCAGGATGTCTCGGGGAAATATTTTTAAAATGGGGCATTACAAAAGGTACGAAAATCCTTTAACTTTTTTACGGTTACTATATAATAAATAGATGAACTTGAAAGTCTTCTTAATTTTAGCAAATTTACAACTTTGGGTAGTTGTTAATGCAGCAGCATACGCCTAAACTCGTATATAATCTTTGTTTCAGTAAGGAGCAATTAGAAAAATATAAAGACAAAGACTTCGTCCAAGCGCAATTTGAAGAAATTACTAGAGATGTACCGGCATTTAAAAAGATATTTCATGTATTTGTCGATGAAAGAGATAAATGTCTAGCCTACTCGTTACAAGAATGTGTTCGTACTGGTAAGAAAAGATTAAATAAATAAATAAATAAATAATTCTGTATATCGCGATTAGGGTTCAACCTGTGTGTGGATTCGAGCTTGTGTTACCCATCAAGAGAGAACTATTTCTCAATGATAATGTCTTTATTCATATTAAATATAGGTACTGTTTCTTGCAGTACAAGATGGTCCACGCGTTTTGGCTGTGGTGGGAATGGGACATGTCGATGGCATTGCTAAGTATTTTGGCAAAATGAGACAAGAGGATATTGTGCCTTTACTTTTGTGAGTAATTTCGTTTTCATATCCATGGTAAATTGGTTTCTACTTAACGAACTGTTTAGACACACTAACTTATAACAATAATTGAGTTGTTAGTCCTAAAAACCTATGCTTCATGATTTACGTTGCCTGATCGTGCTTTCTTCGTTTGAGGTTTACAATCTATGCTTTTCATTTGCAGCTCATATGTATATTGTGGCATTTGATAATTTAGTTACATAAATATTAGCAAATTATATTTTTTCTTCATAGTTAGATAACATTTTGTTTTCTGGGTCCCTTTTGTTTTTTTACTTAGATACATACCTAGTTATAATATACACCTAGATATTAATGTTATGGCGCATACAAAGTCCATTTGAAAATATTATATAATATGACCTAAGTACTTACAATAAATTATACTATGTATGTATAATATGGTATGTAGTTCCATTTCGGTATTCTGTACAATTACAGACCCAAATAGGCAAGTATGATTTGTATGTTTATGCTAAAAACAACTATCACCAAGTGTTATTTTTTATTTTCAGTGCCTAGTTTTTTTATGATCGACAGTTTAACCAAATACGTAATAACTAGTATTCCATAAAATAATAAGGTGAGATCTCGCTAAATTTAACTATTGCTAGATTCAAATATTTACTGAATGATCTTTAAAGCGAAGTCCATAATAAAGTAATTAGGTACTAACGCGCTTTGTAAATTATGAGAGCGCTAAACTGTAAGCAAATTGTCATAACGTGTTCGGTTAGATAAACTAATACAGCACTTGTCATGCTATAAAAAAATCTAGTGTCTTGTAAGACAGAATATAAGTATCTCAGTCGCGAATAGCCCTGTATCGCCCTATGGCATGGTGTGGCACTAAAGGGCGACAATAGATTATTATGGTTAACCATTAACACTTGTTTCAGCACTCCTCCGCGCCCATTGTATTCAATATTAATGAGTAAAATATTTAAATACACGAGTTACTTTCTGGTGTTCTCGTTCTTTTATAGACTTATATTTGGATAAATAAAGACTGATGCATAATTAATTATTGTTTTATTTGTAACTACAAATGTGTTTATTGAGATAAATTCCTACTGATTATGGGTTTCTTGCTGCCAGCCCTAGGGCAGAAAGGGTGTGTAGAGGGTCACCTTTCTTCTAGCCCAAAGTGCGGAAATTCCATCCAAACAACATAGGTTGACGCCGAGCTGCGTCCCTAACACTCCCTATTCAAGTCGTACAAAGCGAAACAGGCCACATCAATACACACAGCAAACTTCATACATTAAAGGGAGACCCTAATACACTGCACCGGAAGTGCCCAGCAATACTCGTCTTTATTAACATTTTTGTTTGAGATTACTGGGGTCCGTTTTGTGTTATTGAAAAGAAATAAGATTGGTTTTATTTATTTATTTAATTATTTTTGCACTACAGGGAGATATATAAATGCAAAATTATACAATTCAAATAATAGTATAAGTGGCGGCCTTATCACACTAGGTAATTCCTTACAGGCAACCATGGGATGGATATATAAATAGGAGAAAGACAAGGCAGTTTAAAGCGTAAAATAAATATAAATAATCTACAATGTATAACTCTAAGTATATAAATAATTATTTAATATAACATTTTTTATTTAATATAACATGACTTACCTATATTTATTATAACATACCTATACCGGGTTTATTAAGACTGCGACCGAAAACGAAGCTAGGTGCTGGTTTTAGTGGTTACAGACACAATGCAAGTAAAAATTTCGCTAAAAAAGCGACAGACGATTTTTGCAATTTTTTAATATTATCATGTTTGGGTGGTAATTACATAGTCCTAGAGTAGTAATTTAAGCGTTTGCGTACCATTGCATCTTTGAAAATAAAAAAGTGTAGATTATTATTGGTTGTGAATCCACTGAAGTGGAGATAAATCATATTGGAAATCTATGTCGTTATTGATCTTACGTGTTTTAATATATTTGATCGGGGAATTTCTACATATCCTGTACATCAGTTGCGGTGTTGTCATTACCGACGCCCTGGTTGAAACCGCGGCCAGCGGCTTCCTCCATTCCTTTAACCACGAACCAAATTCAAACGAAAAATAGTAACACCCGGTAAGCGGTGCTCTTCGTCACTAGCGCCCTGGGTCGATCTACATGCTGTGCCCTATCCATCTATGGCCCTACCCTATGCACGTAATAAGATACGTGCATGCCTTTCCCTAACGCCGCGCCGGCCCTGACTACAGTTAAAAGTTGAAACAAAACCTTATTTTTCGTTATTCTCTTTTAATGGCTTGTTTACTAATATATATAGTACTAGCGGCCCGTCCCAGCTTCGCCTGGGTGCAGATATCTTTTGATCCCATTCCAGATCAGATAGATGTTATTTTTTATACAAACTCTTGTAAACCTAAACCTCTTGAAACCTAAACTCGACCTAGCCATCCTACTGTCACTTTTTTTTCTAACTATGACCTATCCTCGTCAATCCCGTCATGTCCCGTGTGTCAAGTCACTTCCCGATCCGTCCCGTTCTTTCTGTTCATTATCCATCTTGTCTCCTCCCGTGTCTTTACTTTTCATTCTATCCCATCAAATGAAATCTGTCAACTATCCAATCCTATCCCATCCCTCTCACTCTATTCTATCCCATGTAGTTCTATCCCCTCTATACCCAAATAGTGTGCCTTACGATTTTTTGACATTAACAACTTCAGCGATTGCGGATAAGGAAAATCGGATCAGTAATACGGACGCTTCAGCGATTTCGGTTTTCATACAACATGTCATTCCTTATTTCACCTCCATATTGTTCTTTTCCAAAATTATTGGTCGCCATTATTGTTCGTTTGTAATCAAGAGCTGAAATATAATTTTTCATAGAACAAACTTAAGGTTTTGGTTTTGGTTTAAAAATATAAAATGCTATTAAAACATAGGGGTTGATCGTAGAGGGTTGAAAATTTAGGGCTGTATGTATTTTTTAATGCTGCATCATAAAAAAATAACCACAAAAAAAATTGCCTAAAAAACAAAAAAAAATTAGGGGTGGACTACCCCTAACATTTAGGGGGATGAAAAATAGATGTTGGCCGATTCTCATAGATACCGGATAAGCACAAAAAATTTCATCAAAATCGGTCAAGCCGTTTCGGAGGAGTATGGCAACGAAAACTGTGACACGAGAATTTTATATATTAGATTATCTCTATATTTCATTATCTCTTTTTTTTTTATCACATCAAAAAGTGAAGTGTTCTCTGTCTACGCTAAAAATTCAACCATTATGACACTTCCAGTATTGATATACATAAGGATGCGCCATTCGACTGCAAAAATCGATAAATTAATTGTGTTTCAGGACCGATTAAAAAACAATCGGATATACATATTTATACTAATGTATTAAAATATATTTTCTTTAAGGATATGATTTCTCGGATACATTGTACCAATTTCAAAGCTATAAACTCAGTTAATTTATCATTATTATTTTGTTTTTCTTGGCAATAGGTAATTTTTTTTTATTCACAAGTGGATAAAAAAATGCAATATTGTTTGATTAAAAACTCACTCTCGTTTAAATATTAACGGCTTCTATTGGATAATTAAATGGTTTTAGTAAAACTTTTGTTATACAACAAACCGAAGTAATAGTGTCGAAACGCACTTACATAAATAGTGCCAGTGCGATTAATAAAAACAGCTATGGAAGTAATTTACTGTTCATAACTGATGATTTAAAATGTATAAATCAATTAGTAAAATCAATTTCCAGTATTGTTTAATTGTAACATCCCTACATTTGTCAAGTCACAAATGTCAAAGCTGTGTGTCAAAGTCAAAATCTCAGGCCCAAGGTGACTGCGGTGCATTTGAGTTTGGATGAAAGTTTTGTTTACATTCTGTAATCTGCCCTTTATTAAAATTGTAGCGGACTTTGTATTGTATTTCATGGCTGGGGTCTAGAATCGTTTGGCACGAGTTGAGGGCTAAAAATGATTAAAGGTGGTAGGGATTGGTTCCCTGATTATAACGTATCACTCTTATTAAAAGGTAATTTATAGTTTTCGAGAAATTAATTAATGAAGTTTCTAACCTTAAATCAGGTATTAGGTAAAACGGAACGTTTTTATGGGCGATTGACAACTAAATCTTTATTATAGTGTCAAGTATATAGTCTGTGGTTTAAAATTTCGTGCAATACCGTTAAACGGAACGTAAAAACTACGCGATTTGCGTCATGAGTCAGTGTAATTAGAATGTTTTGTTTATGTTTTTTGCGGAGTTTACGCATCTGCAATAGTGTATAGACTCATGTTTTGTTGTTTTACATGTTTTATAACGACCTAGAAATTATGTTCAGAAGCAAGTTTGTGAATCCACTCTATGGTTAAAATAGGTTGAATCTGCCCCAAAACCGACTCGGAGCACCCCGACTTCCACGTAGTCTCTTGGCTACCACCCCTAGAGTGTTTATAAAAAGCCGGAGGCGCGGAGGGAGAGCAGCCCCCGCCCGCTGTAACAAAGGATAGGCAACCGTGCGAGCCGTAGCGGCTGAGGCTGGTCGCCGGAGGCGACCAGCAAGCCGAAGCAGCGGAGGCGAGCGTGGGTGCCTATCCTTTGTTACGCAAGGGCGAAGGGGCTGCACTTCCCGCAGCGCCGGAGACGTTGCAGAAGCAAGTATATTTTGAAAACAAGTGTTTTGAGGTTAGGTTACTTTAATTGGGTTTTCTCAGGAACGGTGCATTGCCTTTTCATGGGAGTAGTACCGGAGGATAGTAGGCATACTCCCCCTCCCCCCTCACCCCCTCCCAACCCCCATTTCGTGCCAAACTATTCTAGATCTTAACCTATTTCATAGATAATGAATATATACATAGTGCTATTATGTTTCTTACAAATAGTTGTTACGCATAATAAAGAAACCGGCTGTGGCTGTAGTGTCGATCGGGAACAAACAGGCAACATTAAAAATGGAAATTTATATCAATCTACAGAAAGTGCCGAACAATGTTCAATAGAATTAAAAAATAATGACATTGAAAGTACTGAGAATGAAGACAAGATGATTTTAATTCCCGCGGGTGAATATCAAGTCGGCACTGACGAAATATTGATTGCTGGCGACATGGAAGGACCGAAACGTATCGTGAAGTTGAAAGACTTTTATTTAGATAAATACGAAGTTTCAAACAAGGATTTTGCTGAGTTTGTGGACGCTACCAAGTATGTGACAGAAGCAGAGACATTTGGTGATAGTTTTGTGTTTACTTTATTTCTAAACAATACATTTAAGGAGCAGTTAAAAGATTTCCGTGTCATGCAAGCTACATGGTGGTATAAAGTACCTGGAGCCAACTGGAAGCATCCATATGGTCCAGAATCGAATACTGCAGGTGGGCAAATATCTTTACATCATGAAATGTTTTAATATTATATTCAAAAATCTAATTAGCTTTATTATTTCTTTGCAAAAGTATTTGGTGAAATTTTTGTCTCTAAATATTTACGTGCAGATTTGGTTATTCATAATCAAGTATGTAAATAGCTTGTTTGTTAACTTTCTATAATAAAAAGTTTCTATATGTTGTGTAATTTACAGAATTAATGGATCACCCAGTGATTCATGTGTCATGGAATGATGCTAAGGCATATTGCAAGTGGCGAGGAGCCCGTCTGCCTACTGAAGCTGAGTGGGAAGCTGCATGTAGGGGTGGATATAAAGGCAGAAATTTCCCATGGGGTGATAAACTTTTCCCAGGGAGAAAACATATGTAAGTATAGATGGGCAGATATTATTTAAAATCCCTCTGTACTTTGTGTGAAAGACATATTACTATTGACTAGATGTCTGGGCAGAGTAGTTATCTATCAGAGTCAGCAGTTTAAAGACATTACCAGATTTATATTTACATCCATTTTAAACTTTTAGATAAGGGTTTCTTAAAATATATTATATTGACTTATTTGTTGACATTGCTTATTTACTACTGTTATTTGTTATTTTAAGGGCAAATATTTGGCAAGGAACATTTCCAAAGCACAATTCAGCAAAAGATGAATATATTGGTACAAATCCAGTACATTTATTTCCACAAAATGAGTTTGGACTACACAATATGGCCGGTAATGTCTGGGAGTGGACAGAAGATAACTGGTTAGAAGATCAAGTAAGTATCTAATTTCTTCTTTATAAATTCTAGAATGCAAGGTCATCATCAATGAACTCATGTTTTTAGAGTTTATGTTGCAATGCTAATTGAAGTCCAATAAGAATCAAACTTGATGACTTTTCTAATTAGCATTTACTCTGTAAGGCTGTGGAATAATTTGCCTTTCAATCATTATTCAAGAGCTTTTAGTAAAGTAAATTTAGGATCATTTTAAAATTTTATTTAAATTAGGTATCACATAGTTTCAAATAAATGTAATAATAACTAGCCCCTAGAATAAGGTGTGACATACATATTGGTGATTATTTTTTTCAGTCTAAAGAAAAAGTGAAGAAAGGTGGTTCTTACTTATGCCACCAGTCATATTGCTATCGCTACAGGTGTTCAGCGCGCTCACACAATACCGATGATAGTTCTGCAGGTAATTTAGGATTCCGATGTGCAAAGTCCTTATAATTTATTCATATAAGACACGGGATATATTGGTGAATTTTAAGAGATGGTACTTAAAAATGTAGTCATAAATATATAATATGAATGTTAAGATGGTGGCATATGGCATTATCAGGTTTCCCACATTTTTATTCACCAGGCCCTTGTGGTAGTGCTGCATATAAAGTTTCACATTCACTTAAAAATATGTGTTCCTAATTTTATAATAGCAATAATATGTTTCTCAAAGAGGAAAGCTATGTTATATCGAAACCTGTTGTGTGTATAGTTATTATTTTTCTATTAGTTATTTTGTTTGTAGGCGGCCGCGTCTGGTCCGTTACCAACAGGCCACCACGCACTTTCAAATCAATTCACGCGGGTTCAAATCCCAGGGCACACCTCTGACTTTTCGGAGTTATGTGTGTATTATAGTCAATCACCACGCACTTTAACGGTGAAGGAAAACATCGTGAGGAAACCTGCATACCGTAGCGATTTTAAAGAATTTCTACGGTATGTAAGTCCGCCAACCCGCACTAGGCCAGCGTGGTGGACTATATGGCCTAACCACTCTCAATCGATTCTCTCGATTGTAGAGTAGGCCCGTGCCCTGCAGTGGGACGTATATGGGCTGATATAGATAGATAGATTTTGTTTATCATATCATGATATGATTTATTTCCTATTTATATTATCTTATGTAATTTTTTTCATGATTTTTCTTCCAAGTAAATTGCTTAAAATTTTCATCTTGTTTAAAGTAAAATTATAAATGAATTATATACTTTGAGGAAAATCGTTACAAATTGCAATTTCCCTTAGTAGGATCCACTTACACTTAACCATAGGCTGAAAATATTTTAAATGTTTTCGGTTTCTTAATAGTATATTCGTTTATTAATTAACTTTCTATCATTGACAGTGTCACTATGGCTAGTGGCATATTTAAATAAGCCCCAGTTTCTAATTTACACATGTTACATAATTAAATAGCTGGAATTAATTGTTCCCGAGTTGAAGTTTCCAGAGTTCCGTGTGTGTGTTTCAATTAAATAATATAGAATATTTGATGTTGACATGAAAATGATTATTTAAGTGGTTTAGTCTAAATACGAAATAGACTTGTATTTTATAATAAGATCTAAATATGATTATATTTAGTCATTATTTTAACATAAGATCTCCTGTCTTCCTAAAAATGTTTGGGTTGTATCGTAAGAATTTAAATGTTGATTTATTGTTGTAGATCATATTTATTGAACTGTAAAAATTTTACAATTATATTTCGCGTGTATTAAAATATTAGTGCAATTAACATTATAAGAGGGTACAAATGTAAAACAAAAGTCAGTTCCACTTATTATTATTTTATTTGCATATTTTTGTATAAAAATTACAATTGGTACATAAACAGATTTTCGTTTGATTAATGAAACAAACATTATATTTACAAAATGGCGAGCATTAACATATGACCGGCTGCTAACGAAAGCAGTAAATTATCTGATTACAATAAGCACCTTGTAATTTTGCTAAGTACAAAAAAACGGAAGACTAAAAACAAGGAAGAACTTTGAAAGCTACTGCTATATAAAACCCGTCATCGATTTGATCTTATATACATAATTTTGGTATAAATAAAAGATAAATTAAACAAAATAAATAACCAACACAACCACTTTAGTGTCATAATAAACTAAATCTACAAAGAAGGTTGAGAAAACACTGTAATTGTACTTAAGAAAAAATAAACCAGTCATTTGTGGTTTACAATAAAGGTGCCATCTAAAGAATGCAACTGTTACATTGTTTGTGTAGTGAGCTGTCAGTCGTTATTCTGATTATACATACAAATGTTTAAAATTATATTTCATTAACAAATTAATTGACATTCACATTCGAATTACTATTGGTTCATCACATTTAACTTGTAATTTTATTAGGATTTCCTATTTTATTTTAAAATACGTTTATTTTACATAAACACTGCAAAAATAACGAAATATAATAGCACCTTTTGTAAAAAAAGAAACGCGTCTCGATCGTGACCGCTCCAATTCAGATACCTAAAGCTAAGTCTATAAGCGACATCACCACAACTGATAAGGTATAAAACGCTACGCGATCACATATCTAGCCGTAGTTCAACATCGATAAAATAAAATTTACACCGTCGACACCGCCTACATATGTACACTAAATAAATCACTTTAACACTACACGTCTAGGGCTACCGTCGAGGCACCGTCACACGTACATCCACACCGTCACCCCGGGGTCCGCGATATCGCTAACAACAAGGTCCCGTGATATTGAGGCTATGAATCACAGAGTAGTACGGAATGCTAAGGAGGGCGGCGCGCGCGGCGTCAGTTGCCGGCCGCCAGCACCGTGCGCGCGCGCACCGGCGCCCCGCACGCCGTGTGTCCGTTGTGCGCCGCGTGCGCAGCGTGCGTCACGTGACCGTTGCTCAGCGCCTTCGCCGACCCGTTCTTGTACATCTCCTTCGCCAGCGGCGCCGCCGCCACCGGGGACCGAGCTCGTGCCTGCAACCACACATGCATATTATAACAACAATACAATTCAACATGTCTTGTGCCTCATTACTTTAGCAGGACTGAATAACAAACATTCTTCCGAGAACATTTTCAATATACAGTCTATACTTTTCAGTTACTTAAGTTTATCCTGAATTACTTAATAGCGCGCGAATGAAAATATTAACCCGTGGTTTGGAGTAAGACTGGTTGTAGAAGTCTTTGAAGAGGAAGAAGAACATGACGGCGTGCATGCCGATCCACCAGACGAACGCGCGCGGGTAGTCACACTCGATGAACAGGAGCTGGAACGCGTGCACCATTATACCCACGAACTGCACCTGTGAACGAAAACATTCTCTAGTATTACTGTAGTAGACGCAACCTTTTCTGACAACTGTGGCCATAATATGCTTTTACGTTGCATTACAGTAGCGGGAAAATCGCTACGGTATGCAGGTTTCCTCACGATGTTTTCCTTCACCGTTAAAGTGTGTGGTGATTGACTGTCAATACACACATAACTCCGAAAAGCCAGAGGTGTGCCCTGGGATTTGAACCCGCGACCACCGTGAACATGTAGGCACCCGCGTCTGGTCCGTTACCACCAGGCCACCACGGTTAATCCAAATAAATTAACGATAAAGCCTAACTTGCAAAAGGCATCTAATGTCAGAGTCTCATTGTCCAAGTGCTAGTGCTAAACTATCTGGCTAAAAACTAGTATAGCACAGCAGTAGAATTCTTGTAAAAACCTAGGTCTAGGTCACAGCTGCTGTCAGTAACATAAATTTTGTATAGCTTTAGTAGTTCAGGGGCCAGGGGATTGATGCATTGATCAATGTAAAGTACGTGAATAACTTATGTGACTACGTATTTGTGGGGTAAGTCAAGCGTGATAGATGCCAGTGCTCATGCAATCCACTGAAGATTCGTTATCGCGTCTAAGGATCAAGTAAATATCTTTAGACTTTAGTCTATCCTGCATTTATATTATTACTGAGATATAAAGCATAATCTGGGACGTGGTAGAGTTTAGAGGTGAAAAGCGATAAGGGTGTATAGGTCACCTTTGGTTTTGCCATGAATTACAAAATTAGTTTTATTTCTTAATTTTTTAACAAGATTAACCTTTCCACAAAAGGTTACTGTAATTAGGTAATTTGAAAATTATCATTAGGATGTTAATTATAGAATATATCAAATATCGTGTGTGAACATTATTTGTGTTAACTAATTTTTTTCGCTAGATGGCGCTTCTTGAGTACAGTAGCCGTTAATTTTCTCTCATACATTTTAATCTAAATAAAAAGGTTTAACGCCCGATTTCGCAAAATACCGTAACTAGTAAGGAGACACATCCACAAGTAAAGTGTACAATAATTATCTCTCGAAACAAGTGACTGCAAGCCGCAAAATCCGTGTGAAATCGAAGTTTTTGAAACTTTTGAAAGTGACATCCAGTGCCAAGTAGAAAAGTGTTCGAGTTGACCGCAAACGACACGTTGGGACCTTCATACTTGCTGCCCACAGATCTCCGGTAACGATTTTATTACTTGCACAAACATATCCTCCATAAAAACTTACAATATTAATATTCAAATTTGGAGTAATTTAACTGAAGCGTATTCAACGCCACCTAGTTCAAATACACCGAACTATCAGGTGTGTACTTTGACACATCGATCGTGGCACGCGCCTTGTAAGAAAATTCATAGTCACCACTACCAGAGGGCGTTAACCACCATACTGCCAAACAAACTACGAATATGGTGTGTGGTGCCTGCAACAAAGCGTGCACCAAATCTGGTGCAGACGGAAACTGTCCTACTATTAACTGTTCCAAGTGCTCGCAACCCTATCACTTCGCCTGTTTAAGCATGTCAAGGGAAGAACTCAGACTCATAAGGACCAAGGTGAATCATTTTACATGCCCCAGCTGTCATATGAAAAACAAACCACGCAAGACGGACTGCACGCCTGTACGTCCCCCATCTCGCAATACCTTAGATGAACCAGCGCCTGAAGACCATGCTACTTCCGGAGACAATAACTGTAATCTGGAAACTTCTGAAGCAATTTCTTCAACACTTGCGTCCACAGTGCGTTCACTGCAGAACATGTTCTCATCATTAAAACATGAATTCAAAGAACTTACCACATCCCTAAAGTCAGCCCTAGAGGATATTACAGATTTTCGTCAGGAGCTAGGGGAAATGAAATCTCAACTCAAGGAGCTTGAACAATACAAAGCCGAAGTCGCTAGCCTCCGCACGGAGGTATCTTCACTGCGTCAAGAACTGCAGCAAAAGGAGCAAAGACAGTTTCTCAAAGACGTTGAAGTCACTGGCCTAACTGAACATAAGGGTGAAAATCTCAACCAAATCGTTAACATAATTTCAACGAAACTGGGCATCGAACTGGACCCGCGAGACGTGGAAGACGTGAGAAGAGTTGGCGTGCGCAGCAGTGAATCTAGCGGCGCGGGGCGACCGAGGCCGGTGATCCTCACGCTTACTCGTCGCGCACCACGTGACAACCTCATCCGTGCCGCTCGGGTGCGTCGCGGACTTACCACCGAAATGCTGGAGATTCCGGGGAACCCTCAAAAAGTCTTTATCAATGAGCACCTTACCAAGGAAAATAGGGTTCTATTTAGCAAAGCCCGAAAGACCGGGTCAGAACTGCGCTTCAAATACGTCTGGACATCAAATGGTAATATCTTCATGCGTCGTTCAGAGACCAGCTCAGTACTACATGTGACCTCAGAAGCTTTTCTACACAAGCTCACCCCTCAGAACAAATCCTCACCCCCAACACAAGACAGTCTTAATTGTTCCTAACACTAGAAGTCTTAATAAGTGTCGTAATACTTGTGCCTCCTTTACATGCCACACTGGGATCTTACTCTACCAATACCTTAAATTAGTAATTTTTGCGAGTCTCGCGCTCCTTTATATAAATTTTACTCACTTCACTGCTCATTTCAAACGCACCGATACTGCTAGATTCATAATATGTATAAACCTTCTTCACTATAACTCATTTTTATTAGACAATGATACAATAACAGAACTCACTGTCTACAAATCAACTCTCACAACATGCATGGCGTACACACTGCACACCTACCACATAATTAACGTCAATACAAATGCGTTTTTTACTTTGGTTTTTCTTGATAATGGGTAACAAGGACATTAGTGACGATATTGACATCATAACAAACACGCCATGTCATGAAATAGATACTCCCGAAGAGTGCGGTCGTTTATTTACCCCTAAATCGCAGTTCAAAGTGCTTTCTTTAAACATTCGCAGCATCAACAAAAACTTAGATGCCCTAAAGGTGTACTTAAATAGACTAAAATTTACACCTGACGTAATTATTTTATCAGAATGCTGGTTAAATAACTCGGTTATTATTGAAGGCTTACCTGGTTACTCTAACTACTACACCAAAAATAATATAAATCAAAACAGCGGAGTAGTTGCATACATCAGAAACATCTGGTCAGCCACAGTTTCTGAAACGCAAGGAGATGACGCCTGTGGCCTCATTATTGACATTCCAAACCAGGCACTAATCCTTGGGTTCTATAGATCCCCATCTATAAGAAACCCACAAAACTTTCTTTCTTCACTTGAACATAACCTAAACTGTTACAAAGATAAAAAATGTATCATTCTAGCGGGAGATCTCAACATTGATATCCTCACCGAAGGAGCATCCGATTACCTATGCTTGCTGGCAGAGCACGGGCTCGAACCTGTCATATCCATGCCCACTCACCTCAACTCGTGCATTGATCACATTTTTGTTAAGACCGAAAGCTCTTCCTTCGGTGTTGTATGCAACTCGGATATCACGGATCACAAAATTACACTGCTAGGATTGTCAATAAAACAAAAACATATAAGACGACCCAGGATTCGTTCAATAATAGATTACGAAGCTGTGGCCAGGGAACTCGAGCGAGTAGATTGGACTGAGTTCGCGTCGAATGATGTCGATCGTGCAACAGATTATTTGACTACGTCAATTAAAATAGCCGTTGAACGCAACACAACCCTGCAAAAAAGCAGCAGATCAGATACACGTTCTTTCCCTGGATTACGCCAGGTCTCCTGAGGTGCGCGCGTCACCGCGACCGCCTTCACGCCAAACATAAAGCTAACCCTAAAGATGATACCTTAAAAACAATATACAAACGATACAGAAACTTCTACTACGACATAGTTAAGAAACAAAAAATTCAATATGAACAAGAACAGTTGCAATCGAACACAAATGATGCGAAAAAACTTTGGCATACAATAAAAAAGATCTGCAACCTTAAAGCCAATCGCGAGCAAACTTCAGACCTAGCCCTCCTAACGGATAATCCAAAAGAATCCTTAAATATAGTTAATAACTTCTTCTGCAACGTTGGCAATAATCTTGCAAAAAATATCCTCGATCGGACGAACCAATCTGAGGAGACTCTAGCACGTAAAACAAAAATTAATGTTTCTCCAGTTGATTCCCTATTCCTAGAACCAACCAATACACATGAAGTACTTTCTATCATTAACAATCTTAAGTCTGATAGCGCGCCTGGCATTGATGGCATCAATAGTCGCCTAATAAAATACAGCCAGCTGCAAATTGTGGAACCCCTTGTTCACATTTATAACCTAAGCCTGTCCTCTGGTATCTTCCCAAAGACCTGGAAAATCTCCTCTGTTACTCCAATTTACAAAGACGGCCCGAAAGACGAACCTGGAAATTATAGACCCATCTCCCTACTCAGCATACTCTCCAAAATTTTTGAGAAAATAGTTAACAAGCGGCTCGTTCATTACATAGAGAAACAAGGCTTTTTGTCTCCTCGGCAATTTGGCTTTAGACAAAAAAAGTCTACTGAAGACGCCATTACCCAGCTACTAGATTTAATTTCAGGCCACCTTGACAAAGGTAACTGTTGCATAGGCGTCTTCCTTGATCTAGCGAAAGCCTTTGATACCGTCTCTTCTAAAATCCTGTTAAAAAAACTTGAATCCTTCGGGGTCAGGGGTTTAGCTCTTCGCTGGTTTGAAAGCTACTTGTCAAACAGAACTCAACTAGTTGGATCAGGCGGATACAGGAGTGAAAAACTTCCAATCAAATTCGGTGTTCCACAAGGCAGCATATTAGGTCCCACCCTATTTATAATATACATGAATGACATTCTTCAACTAAAACAACAAGGCGCTGAAATGATCTGCTATGCAGACGACACCATCGTTCTATTTAATGGTAAAGACTGGAATCAAACTTATGACCAGGCAGAAACTGGACTATCCAATATAATAAAATGGTTAGACGATAATTTACTTACCCTTAACCTCAAGAAAACCAAATACATTTGCTTTCACAAAACCTCTGCTTCTAGACCCCAATCAACCAAACAATTAAAATATCATACTTGCCACAATGAAAACCGAGACAACTGCAAATGTTACTGCATAGAACGCGTTGAAGTAATTAAATACCTGGGAATAATGCTAGATCAGAACTGTAACTTCAAAGCCCACATACTATGCGTTTCTAAACGCATTAGAAAAACAATTGCTATCCTCAGAAAAGTCAGAGACTCCGCTACAAAAGAATTACTGAAACGCATTTACCTTGCCCTCTGTCAACCGTTACTCAGCTACTGTATAACAGTTTGGGGTAGCGCTGCAAAAACGCGCCTACTGGATGTCGAAAGAGCACAGAGGTCAGTGCTTAAGACAATGCTCAAAAGGCCTTTCAGATTCCCAACTTTTGACCTTTACAAACAAGCTCAAATCCTCACAGTCAGACAATTGTTCATACTCAGGCTAACTCTATCCACTCACAAAAACCTTATCGGCACCGACATTTACAAAACCATGCTTCAAGACAGAGTTTTTAAGTTCAGATTACCGTACGTACACACTTCTTTCGCACGCAGGTTCGGATTTTTCACGAGAGCACATACTTACAACGCAGTAGTCAAACTTTGCGATATTAAACACTGCTCAGTACGCGAAGCAAAAAATAAATTAACTGACTGGTTGAAAACACTGGACTACAATGACACTGAATCTTTACTGTACTAAAAGCTATTGGTTTCTCGTAACCTCTGCCACAAATATCAACACAATCACTTTTTTGTTAAAATCTCAAGAACAAAATTACAATTTAGTACTAATTTAATATTAATACGTTCAATTATCCCTGGGGCGACACCAACTTATTTAAAAACGAAAAGGATCTCACTACCTAGTTTAATAGAAAATAGTGGTAAAACAGAGTTTTCAATTTATTAATCTAGTTTTTAATTAAGTTTAACATTTTTTCTCTACAATTTCTCCTAGCTTTTAGAAACAAGGGTATTTTTTTTTCTTTTATTTTTGTTTATTTTCTGTATGTAACAAACTTACGTATACGCAGAGATTGTTTTTTTTTTTTTCTTATGAGTCATAGTTATTTTGTTTTTAATTTTGGAATTTTATGTTTTGTTTTACCTAACCTTGTTTAGTTTTATACTGAACGTTAATTTTCTTTAAATTTTCTTTTATTATCAAACCTTTTGTCAAATGTTTTCTTGTTTTGAAGCATTTTCGGCTATTTTTGTAATCTCTTTATTAGGTACCCCAAGATACAGGCATGACCTAGTTTGGGGACCCCTGATAATAATGTAATGCTCAACGCAGATATGCCAATTATTGTTAACTCACTAATTCTGTATTATCACACCTGTTTTGTGCAAATAAATAAAGTTTTAAAGTTAAAGTTTTAAAATCAATGCTTCCTTTTTATTTTTAGCTAAGTATTTGCAGAATATTCTACTAGATATCATGCTAAATTAATAATTTGGTATTATTTTGTCCCATTGCATTGCAAAACACCAGAGACATTTTTCTTACCATTTGTAATGTGGTGAGGTATTTCTTCCACCACAAATATCTCCTCATCTGCGGTCCCATGGCAGCTAACATGTAGTACGTGTACATGATAATGTGCACGAATGTGTTAAGCAGTCCGAAGAACGTAGAATGTCCGCCCGGCGTGAACTTGACTCCGAACCACACCGACATTGGCATCACGCCGTGGTGGATCACGTGAAGGGTTGACACATGATCGAATTTCTTTCTTAGCACAAAGAAGATCTGCGAATATATACATTCACATTAATTACTTCATTATTATATTACTCAAGAACATTCCTAAATACTCTGTTGACATCCTATATCAATTTATTGAAAATACACAAAGAATTATGTCGGTAAGAAAACTGCTTTGATTACACTTAATTAATACGTTGTTAATATATACAAATTCTTAATCAATACCGAAAGCTTACACAATAAGGCGGGATAAATTCACGAATAACAGAATAAAATAGATGTGGCCTCTAATGTATAAATTGAGAACAGGTCAAGAGGCTATTAAAAATAAAATTATATTATGAGTGTAACTGCCGTACACAGAGACATTTAATGTCGATTAAATCATTACTGAGTGTAGGTTTTACGAAGATAATCTATAATAAGGAACAATTTAATTGACATTAAACGTCTCTGAGTGCGGCCGTAAGAGACTTTGTAGGTAAGCATATCATACGTGAAAACTCACTCTTATATTTCACTTAATCACAATCAGAATGGTAACAGGAATTAATATTACGTCCAAGTACAAAAACATACAAAAATATTACAAACCGTATCAAAGAATTCTGTGAATTTGGAGAAGTAGTACCACCAACAAACATTTACCATCTGAAAATATAATTGGTTATTGAAATATACTTATTATTAGTTGTATTGATTATAGTGCATATCAAATATATTTACTGTAAAGCAAATTCTTGATGAGACAATATTTATAAAATTAAATTACGAATTAATATATCAATAATAAAAAAAAATTTATCAAGATAATATTATAATGAAGCGATAAATCATTGTATTAGTATGAAGCATCGTGATACCATATGATGATGAATGAATTTATATAACGTGCTGGATATGTTGAATGTGCCAAGATAAACTTCAATTTACGGAAGCCGCCGAACATGCAGAACGTTATAATTTAAATGAATTAATGCGCAGTTAACTATAAAGCTACGTAACATATTAATATGTAACCAAGCTTTATGGCGTATTTATTGTTTGTATGCACATAACTACTACAATGAAATGACATATTAGTTCTACAATGACTATGATTGTGTTGGATTTTTGGTATTTCCAAGTTTAAAGATCGGCTGGCGAGGGTAATTCAGCACAGTATGTTTAATTATTTTTTAATTTCGAAGACGTCTCGGGAAGACATAGATATTGAAAATTTCACATTGTTATTCTCCTTAAATTCAGTCTGAAAAGCTAATGATTTGTATGAAATTTTGAACTCGTAGCGAAAACAAAAACGTCTCTTGCATCTGAACACATAGTGAGGGAGGCTTGATAGTGTGGTTAAAAACGGAAGTGATAATTCACCCTCATTGTTTGTGGATGTTTGGAGTGGTCGACCGGCTGACATTGAAAGTTATACCTGCCTGTAAACCAGCCCGCGGCTCCGATCTGAAACAATATGCCGACACCGATCCCTTATTTACAGCTGTCTGAGTCGCGACACGCCGTGTCACGCGGTCGAGTGTTAATGTTCAGTCCACTACAGTACAATATGTGACTGAAGTGTTCCGTCCGCGACATTATAATGTATAGGTTAGTAGTCAACAACATACTAATATATTTACAATATTTTAAGCCTTAAATTCATATACACCAACTTTACCATGTATTTATATATACAGTTTGTATGTAGATATCCTGCAAATATTACAATGGCAAATGTCTATTTACACATGATTAAAGGTTAGTTGTTGATCTGGACTAAATGTGCCAGATGGAGATAAACCTTTCTTCACTTACTCTCAGAGCTACAGGATTATCTGTGTAGTCCACAGGTTGGCATTTTAAGCTGTAATGCTTCAACCAGCCCCCCATCATACTCTGAATGTCACATTAAAACGAAATAAGGGATACAGAACGGTAAACTATTATCCTCTATTAGCTAGGTCACAATGAATACCTACATATCTAATTAATAGAAAATCTAGTTTAGATAAAAAATGATCCAATTATATAATTAAAATAACTACAAACATACATCATTCAAACAAAACAATACAACTAAAGTAAAGCTTAAAGCAAAACATGTTAAAATTTTATATTGTCAGCTATTAATATTGACTGCATTGCAAAAAACATAATGCACATATTATCTAGAAATAAAGTATAATATTTTGTTAATTATTGTAATCAACAATTAGCTCCGTGCAACATGTGGATAAAAACATTGAACAATAGAATTGAGCAACAAAACAATAAACTCACTTAATTAGGCAACAGTAACACAGCTCATTTCATTAACAATGTAACAATATAACATTAGTAGTGTAATATCACTTTTGGTCAAGTCTCTTACCTCATAGAATAGCCAGGCACTGAATAGTACTTGTAAAAAGTTGTATACTATTAATAGATTCTTCAGCTCATAAGGTTTCCTATTTTCCATAAATCTTGGACCTAAAACCTGGAATCAAAGTAAAAATTATTATAGTATAGATATTAAACATATTAACATATTGAGTGCAGTTTGGGCTTATTATTTATGGAATTAAAACACCATATTGTGTGATAGCCACAGTTAATGTGTTAAATTGATAACAATAAATATAATACCACAAAGTAAATGAGCTTCAGGAAAGTATTTGTCCACTACCAACAATCAAACTTTATTTAATGAATATGATTATCCAGATTATTCATGGTAAAAATATTTTATGGTTTTATGACATCATCATAGTAGCTATGAGTAATCAATATTTTCACCATGTTTTCCATTTTAAAGTATCATAAAAATTACAAACATGTTATTGGCTTCATTAATAATATTTGCTTTGCTCATTTGTGTAACTAATGTATTGTCCCTATGTTCAAAGCCACATTCTTATGCATCCTTCCAATGATGTTATTGCTTAAACCAGTTATTTTGCATATTTCTTTCTCACTATAAGGCCAATCAAGCATATACAAGGTTAAGCTAGTTTATGCAATAGTTATAAACAACATATTCATTTTACACAATACAGACCAAACTGCTTACCTTGACTAGATAAACATAGCTTAAACATATTAATAATGTAGGTAATGGGGAACTCATCAGGAACCATGGATTTGTCCGAGGATCTGGAAAACACAATTAATTTATGTTAACTAAAAAAAGTAATTTACTAAAATGCAAGATTTCTACATGAGAACACAAATATAGTGACTTGGTTTGAATACACTCAATATATTTTTAAACATGATTGCCATTTCAGTACAAATTTTGTGAGAAAATATAGGTCAGTAGTGTATGACATAATAGAGGTAGGAGAAGGACACATGACAGCAAGATTGCTAATGGCCATGTAAAAATAGACTGCTCTTTGAACTAGAGAATTTAGTGTATTTATAAAAAAAGGTGTGATTCCATGCAGCGTCTAAACCATATTATTTTTAAAGCTGACTAACCAGACTTAAATATAAGTGACAAATATACAATAGAAACTACTCTCAGTATGTAGTAGTTTAAAAGCACTATGGCTTATACAAATGAGACAATGTTTAATGGGTGGTTATCAATAAACATGTTCATTAGCGAGCTTGAAACCAGTTTTCTATACAAATACCATTCAAAATATTTATTTTTATGGATTATATTGTTTATATATGACTAGATAGGACATATAAGTATAATTGTAGAAATAATTACCGAATAACTTGTCAATATAATTGATACTATAAAAACTGGTTTTATATTTTAAGTGCAAACAAACAAATGCCTTCTCAATGAAGGTGAACAATTTTAGTTTTGTCAAAAAAATGAATACTTGACGTGCGTCATAAATTATATTTATTATTCACAATTTTATGTCACCGTTTAATATATCCGGATTAATATGATACGTAGCTATGACACTGGCATTACTATGTACTTATAAGGTACGAAGTTTGGTCTCACCTCCATATTTGTCCATAAAAACGTGCATATCATTTAAATATTGTAGTATTAGCGCCATTGTGTCGACTTCTGCAAAATATAAAAATAATTTGTAAGAAATGATATAAGCAAATGTCAACGCAGTACAGATCAGCGACTATCTATGTACCGATTATGCCATTATGGTACCTGTAGCACAACTAATACGCTGCACACGCGAACTTTTATTTAAAACATTTTATCAGCTCACATATAAATAATTATTGCAAATAAAATGTGCCATTACGTTTACATTAGAAAATCGAAAAGCGAATCTAGGTTATGCAGATGTAACTGTCCTGACATGCGTTAAACATCTCAACGTCTGTGGTCCTGACAGCGCAAACTGTAAAGTCAGATAATAAATATGGGATAGATGGCGCACTTTGAAGCTTGAACAACGGACTGATGCAAAGTGTACAAATACTAATGTCAACCCACGAGTCTCGATGGTCGAGTAGCGACACTATTCATGGTAGTGTTGCATATCAATAGTCGACTATTGCTAAACTATCGATAGTCTATCGATAGGTGACGTCATATCAATAGTATCGATAGCCTATCGATAGTATCGATTCTATCAGTAGTGTGATATGGGCAATAGTATTGATATACAAAAATAGTATCGATAGTATCGATACTATCGAAGGCCAGTATTGCTCCTAAAGCAATACTATCGATAGTATCGATAGTATCGATAGCTCACACTATCGATAATTTAATAAACAGCGGTAGTATTGCTTTCCAATATTCAATTACATAACCAGTATATATCTTATTAAAAAAGAAAACTTATGCATCCTAAAGAGCATAATAACACACTATGCACAGTGAGTGAGAATAATTTAACACTCCTTGCTACAAAAGCTATAATTCGGAAACGATACTATCGGCGGTTATTAGGCGGTTACTATCGATAGTTTTACAAACTATCAATAGTATTGATAGTTTTTATTATTTAATACAACGATACTATCGATAATATCGATAGTATCGATAGTATTACTTAAAATATATCGATATTGTCGATACTATCGATAGTATTATTATGTAATAGTATCGATCCTATCGATACTATTACTTCTAATCAATAGTATTTGTTTATTTATGATATCGATAGAATCGATAGTATCGATATTATCGATAATATCGATAGTACTATCGATATTGTTACTAGTTTTCGAGGTCAACTATCGATAGGGAAACTATCGATAGTTGGGCAACTCTAATTCATGGATGCATGGATGTAGTGCCAGTGAAACGTAATAGAGTGTCACCCTTTTACATTCCGTTTTTTTTTTGTGAACATACAGAAAGCGGAAGTAATTTTTTTTTCTTATCTCATTCTTATTATGACGGGACAAAGTTATTGACTTATTTATTTCAAGTATAATACAAGTAGATAGGTATGTAGTTTTAAATAAATTTAAGTATTTAAACATTAAATATTAATTTCCCCCTTTTTAGTTAAGCTACGTAAACTATGTAGTCCGGTCAAATTAGACAAAAAAATAGGGGTGAGGTTACAAAAATTCCGACTTGGCTGAATTGGTAGGATTGTTCAATACACTATTATAAAGGAAATGTGAAAAGTCCTCATCGATCCGGCACGTGCAAAAAAAATTTACTCGGGGTCAAAAGTCACAAAAACGGGTTTCTCGCGATTTTCAGCAAGACAGTAAGTTTTAGAATAAAATTAGCTCAGTCAAAAATTGTAGATCAGATAATTATCTATAAAAAATGTCTTAATATTTTTTTCCTAAAAGCCACCGTTTTTGAGATATAACGATTCAAAAAGTTGAAAGAGTTGTAATTTAAATTTCGTGCTGTTTTGTGTAATTTAAATTTTATAACAAAAATGTCAGAATATTGTTTTATTTGTGCTAAACTTTTAACTGAAGGTGAAATTGTTACTGTTGAACGTGGTATGAAGACATTAATCAATGCAAGTACTGAAAGAGCTGATGAATTTTCAGAATATTTTAAAAATCAGAAATCTGTGACCATACATGTGGAGTGTCGTAAAAATTATACTCGAAAGTGTTCTATTGCTGCAGCTATTAAAATTACATCATGAAGAACAAGAAGCCAGTACATCTACCAAAAGTCCTCCTCGTACCAGAGCACGTGTAAGTGAGTCAACTTTTTGTTTTAAAAAACAATGCTTATTTTGCGGTCACGAATTGAATGAAGAGCGTGAAAGAAAAAGGTCCTCTGATTTTCGCCGTAAAATTCAACAAGTAAGTACAGCTACATTCAAAGATATGGTTCTGGAAACAGCTCAGGCTCGTTCTGATGCTATGGCTAAAAATGTTCTTGCTCGAGTAGAATACGAATACGATTTAGTTGCTGCTGAGGCTAAGTATCATTATGACTGCTTCAGTTCCTTCTTAAAACCGAAAACTGGGGTTAAAGTCGGTCGACCGCAAGATGAATCTACGAATCTGGCAATGTAGGAAATATTCACTTACATCGAAAATAGTGGTGACTGCCAATTCACTTTAAACGAATTCAAAAATGTTTGTAAAACTACAACCGTAGATAACAGGACGATAAAGGTCGATTAAAATCGAATTAATTTTGAATCGTTTATATCTCAAAAACGGTGGCTCTTAGGAAAAAAAGTATTAAAACATTTTTTATAGATCATTATCTGATCTACAATTTTTGTCTGAGCTAATTTTATGATAAAACTTACCGTTTTGCTGAACCGTTTTTGTCACTTTTGACCACGAGTAAATTTTTTTGCACGTTCCGTATCGATGAGGACTTTTCACATTTCCTTTATAATAGTGTATTGAACAATCCTACCAATATTCAGCCAAGTCAGAATTTTTGTAACCTTGGATGTCTAAATTGACTGGACTAATGTTCTGTTATTTAACTACAAAATTAAGGTAAATTACTTAATAAAAACTAGAAAAGTAAAGTACCGTATATTAATATTTAAAGTTTTTATGATTGGTGGCTATTAATTTCAAAGCAACGTTGAAAATATATAGGTTTTTAACTAAAAATAAATAACTTTATCAATAGGAGAGTGCTCTTGACTGTTCAAAAAATCAAGGTCAAGGTCATCGTTTTTTTTTTAAATCTGTTAATGACGTATTTTTATTGATACAATCTTGTATTAGGTACCAATAACTAGTACACATTGTTAATAGCTTAGACTTAGCTTTATATGTTTAAGCTTTTCACTTGTATAAGGGATTAGATTTAGGGACCTACCTGAAAGATATTTGTTTTCGAGGCAGTGTCCTGGTAAAGCAGTTCAGGTAATATTCTGAAAAGAAAAAACGTATCTATTTAATGTATTGTAAATATTTCATATTTATTCTGATATTAGAAAAATCAGTTGTAACTAATGTAGACTTATGATGTACCTACCTAGGTAAATAAATTTACCTATGCAATGTTTGATAAAGCTAGCTTATAATTAAATAATGTTATGGCAAGGGACAAATGTAGATTATAGAGTCAGCCGCTAACAAATGTTAGCCTGCTAAATATCATCTTCGATAATCAAAATTGTAACTAAATTGAAGCTGAGGAAGTGGACAATTTACCCACAGTGAATAGAACGACGGAACGAGCGAGCTCATTGTCGATGAATGGCGTTTTGTATTGTTTCACGGAATCTCGGTGGTCAATGTTGTGTAATTATAGTCTTACAATCGAAAAATGTAACTATATCCGATTGATGACTGTTACAGTGCGTTTACGCTACGACATGGTACTCACTCACCGAACGAAACGCGACAGCAAGGCTGTCGCTTCACGTTAATCTTCTGTGAGACCACTGTCTCGTACTGCCCCGGACGAGACTACCTATTTATGCTGAGTGAAGACTGATAACAGCCTGGCTCTACCATTTTGTAAAACTTTCAAGTTAAATGCGCTTCTATTTTTTAAAAGAAATTTTCATATTATCTAGCGAGATATTCCACAATATTTACCCGTCACGCTGTCAATAAGCGGTAGGTAATTCGCCAATATCATTTCTAGTTCATCTACAGCGGGGAGCCCTATAATAAAGACTCAGTACCGACTACCTATGTAGATGATAGGTAATTTGTATAAGTACAATTTAATCTTGTTAAATACTTTATCAAATTATATATTCTTTGTAATCTACTTGTATGCTTCAGTTAATATCAGTTTGATTTTTCTTAATTATTTGACCTACTTAAGTTTAGGCGTGTCTGTCTGCATGGTTATGATAAGATACCGTCCGCACACGTCAGATATGATGATATGACAGAAGTTATACTTATCTTTGGATCGTGAGATAAGAAAAATAAATAGTAGACTGCGAAACACGTTCTATCTTCTTTTACTTATATAAAACTATTTTATAAAATATACATTTAAACCTTCAGTAGAAAGTACAAAATTCAGCAATTGTAAAAACGTGGGTAAATTTCATCCAAATCCGTTCAACCGATAAAGCCTCTTGGGCTGAAACCCGAGCATGAGCCAAGGACCGTTAGATCTCGTGGTTAGATGGTTTTCCACTGAGCTATTTCGGCCACATTTAAGTGATAACTATTATACACACTTTCCTATTACGAAATCTATTTAATTAATATTAGTCGAAGATATTCTCCTGGTTTCCTATTTAAAGGAGTTCGGCTTTTTAAAACATTGATTTAATTTAGAATACTTAATTATTTTTATTAAAAGAACTTAAAAACACGTTCAATTTCATACTAAATATTAGTTCCTTCAACATTTACCAACGGCATCAATGAATTACACTCTGATAAAATATACAGGGTATATCAAGACCGCGACCGAAAACGAAGCCAGGAGGTAGTATTAGTGATATCAAACACAAAGCAAGTAAAAATTTTACAAAAAAAATCGTCAATATTTTTTTTGTTATTTTTTATATATCGTCGTATTTGAGTGATTAAACATAGTTTTTCTAAAATAATGACGTACATCGCTTAATTTTAAACACGCAATGGTACGTAAGGTTTTAAATTACTATTTTTGCAAAAAACTAGGTATTTACCCCTCAAAAACGATGATTTTTTAAAAATTGTAAAAAAAAATCCGTCGCTTATTTTGCAAAATTTTTAGTTGCATTGTGTCCGTAACCCCTAAAACTACCACCTGGCTTCGTTTTCGGTCGCGGTCTTGATATACCCTGTATTTATGACACGTGAAGGAATTGTTTCTACGTCATAATTTGTGCACACACAGAAACAGATAACAATTGTATCATGTATGTGACTTTTCTTATGTTTTCTTTGAATCTTCATTACCGAACATCGTTATCGCAACAAGCGTGATTCATTTTAATACACCGCCGTAATAATGACTGCATAGCACATAACCATTCATCAGCATTATTTATTTCTTTTACGAATAAGTAATATCACATCGATTATCACGTACCTATGAATTCAAATTATAGGTATAACTAATACATTTTGAGTTTGTTTTATTTTCTTATGTAGGTAATGATAATATAGTTTCCCAACTCTGCGTAAACTATATAATGATTTTCGCACGAGGGAGTGGTAGGTATTCTTTTATTGTGTAAGCAATAATGACGTAACTACGAGTAGAATACATTTATTGAACACCATCTGATAAAACGTGGAGCACCAGTGCTATGTAACACGTTACGAACGAATTGTCGTTGGTATACTAAGCATAGTTACATACTGGAGTAGGTATGATTTTTATATTTGAGAGAAGCTGTAGCGATTATCATATGCGTAGACGTTGAAGAAGTCCAAGTAAAGGTCTTCGCAGTAATATAATTTTGTAGTTGTCATTAGCCGGAGCAATCGGCCTGTACCTAAGTGGGTCATTGGCTGCACGTCGAGTTATGTAATGGTGAACAGCGACTTGGTCGTAACTCGCGATTCACTTGTAAGTCTATCGCGCGAGTTTTCCTCAGTAATCGACTCACTATCACAGATTAATTTGCATTTCTATAATAAAATTACTTATCTTTCGTTACTTGTAGATAATCATCGCTGCAATTTTTTTCAATCCTATAAACGGTTTTACTCATAAATCAAATTTGTTAAAATTATACCTATTTAGTGCGTTACTAGATATGTTATTTCACGATCACTATAAGTGCTTATTGAATTTAAAATGGCTGTTGATTATGAAAGTTAAGGGATTTCAAACTGCATGTATAAATAATGGGTTTCTTAAAAAAATGTGCTTGTACTAAGTAAGGCTACTTTTGACTATCCCGTGTGCTCACAGTGTTCATGAAGAAGCATTTAAAGTTTACAGGGTCTGATTGCACATCACCGGCCATTGCCGTCATGGTCGTCGCGTGGGAATACACGTAGTTGGAATTATAATTATATTTACATTCTTAACTTGTGCTCGTCGTATTATGTGCCTAGAACAAACTGTCTTTGAACAACAAAGAAACCGTGTTCGACGTAATAAAGTATTCTGTGAAAGAATCGAAGATACATAAAGACAATGCAAAGATAGTTTACAGGAAAATGGATACGTTCTTGTGTGCAACATAGGTCTTCTTGTGTGTAGGTATATTAATATTATATCTATAAAATTTATATAATGAATAAGCGATTAAAGATTGCGAGTAAATGCCGAACGTGACTTTTTACTTTTATAATATCACTAAGTTATTTAGATAGGTCCTTATCTTAGTAGATCGGTAACAGTTTTCCTTCTGATGCGCGATACTGATAAATGTATTTTATTATATGATGGATTTGACATGTCAATAATGAATTTTAGTATATGCAGTTTAACTTCTTTACTATTTTTTGTCATGTTTAAAAAGCCAAACTGACAGCCTCCGTGGCGCAGTTGGTTAGACGCCGGCTGTGAAACGAGAGGCCGCGGGTTCGATCCCCGCACCGCGAGAAATGTTTGTGCGGCCCACAAATATTTCTTTCGGGTCTGGGTGTTTGTGAGACCGAAAAGTCTCTCGTAGTTCTGATACCTGCGACCCAAGACTTAATTGATGTTATTGTGGGGTCGGGACTATGTGTGTGACTGTTGGGTGTATTTATTTATTTATTTTTTATTTGTTTAGGTACCTATATTAAAGCAAATTCTATTAAAATATATTCTAATGAGTCATAAAAAGCTTTAAACAATATTATATATAAATGCATAGTTCAAATGAGGTGGGGAAATCCGTAGAATATTGACATTCAAATGTCGTTCTTCGTACTACCGGCCGTTGGGCATATAAAAATCAAGAGCAATGTTACTACATAGCTATTACGTGCGTATATGAATAATATAGAAGGAATTGAGTCCGACTGACACTAGGCTGTACGGTTGTGGACTGTGAAAATATTTTTAATTTGTTCCCACTAATGGTAGAGTGGTAGCGCTACATAGAGAATAGAGATCCTACCAAACAGTTATCGTTCATACATTATTTAATAACAAATATCTGATTTGATATTTACTAGTGGGATAAAGAATTATTTACATTAAATTTTGATATATGAAATAAAAGGGGTCAAATATTAAATCTTAAGTGCCTATGATATTGATTCAATAACGAATTTCGGTACTTAGTATGTACTGTGTAAATTTCTTTGTTTGCCTGTTCGCGGGAGTTTGTCATCTACCTATACCTACGTAGAAGATTGCAGTTTTACCAGTAGCATATTCCACAATAATGCAATGATTATGTATACTGCTACACCTTATAATAAGGTAAAACAGGAACTTGAGGTAATACACAAAGTCAATTTTAATACAGTTGCTATTAAATCTCTGATGGAATTGTATTATGAATGAAATAAAAAGAAGTTAAAGTGTTTTTTACTGACGATGTCCTCGTGTACTGCGTCATGCGTGTAGCCAAAAAGTATTTTGTACGCAATGGTCTTGAGTTCTCAAGGTAAATTAAGATAATTAGCAGTGTTATTAGACGGAAGTTAACAATTTTTTAAAATATGATTTTTGTTTATTTAAGCGATAATTGTCGAAAATTGTCACGTTAATGTTACATTGAATACAAATTTTTTTGGTTCCTTCGTATTACACATATCGCAATGCAAGTATTGCTTAAATATAAATAAGTAAGAAACTAAAAATAAAACAAATGATGCTATTTGATATAAACAAATAAATGTATCGGTCAAATGTAATACATGTTAATTAAAAGTATTGTATTTAAATAAGTACCTATATTGACTTATGTGATGTCTATTGGCTTGCTCGTGTCTTCGGCATTGACATTGGCGGCGCGTGCTTGCACGCTAGCTGACGTCGAAAATTCCACTTTGTAATTGAAAATAACTTTCAATGAAATGTAGCGACGCAGCACCGTCCGCTGCAGTTCGGACTCGTGAAAGCAACCGCGTTTGCCGATCCACCGACCACCACTCTCTGCTCTTGTGAACGTTTCGCTTGTTGCGTATGGACACTCCGGACTCGTCACTGGCTTCATAACCTATTAATGGTGTAATATGAGTTATGTATTATTTGTTTTGATTGCTTTTGGTTCATTTTAATTTAATGAATCTAAAAGTTCATGTTGAATTTTATCATGTCATGCGCTAAGTTCTAAAATGAGGTAAAATCAGCCTTTTTAGTGTTGTGAGTTTGTAAAACTTACGTAAGATAACAGTTTTATTGTACAGGTTACCGACCGTACTTATGATAATGTAATCGCTGAATGCGTGCAATTGCCAATTATAGCACGGTGTTCCGGACAACGACAAAGTACCTACGGCAGTACAAAATACAAGGTCGTCAAGCATTGCTAACCCTGACTGCTCGCGCGCTGGACAAACATATGTAGGCAAGCAAGTTCACTGACAAGCGAGCATCTTGACACTTCGGCATTTTTACAACTTCCTACGATTTTTTCTTGAAGCTTCTATATTTACGTCGGTTATCATTTCCCCAATAATCAGTATAAAGGGCAGGGAAACACATTGCCTTGACGAACAACAACATTAATATTGCGAAAACCAATGATATTATTTTAACCACTAAAAGGTGATACGATAAAAACAAACAACACAATATTGTAATTTAATTAATAGTCGAATACATATGTACCTATACCTATATTACATCACGTGCTTCTTAGCCTTTATTTGCAGACCGTGCATTATTGATATGCAAACGAAAATATGGATGTTTTTACTTTCAGTGGGTCCATATGAATTTAGTATTATATGTTTCTAATGGACAAATGTCATAGATTTTATAAATTATTAAATTAACATTTGGCAACTTATAGCATGACGATTCGTAGAAAAACTTCGTAACGTTATTCGTATGAATAAGCGTGATCTTGCAGAATGGAAAACATAAAATATACATAGAGGTATTTGAAAATATTTACATGTGTTTTAGTCCAAAGAGCGCCATCATAATTCGGTAGTGCGTGTGATTCACGTATTGATTCCAAAATGTTTCGTGGTGTGTTAGTCCATTATTAACGGTGGGATTGCTAATAACATGTGAATGATGTTGCATTCATTTTATCAAGGCCTTTATTTCACGCAAAGTCTAATGCTCTTGAGACATTAACGCAGGTAGGTAATGGTAGGTGTACCATTACACCATCTCTTGCAATATAGAATTATTGTCACTATGCAACATCTACGTCAAATAACACATTTTGTAACTATTTACGTTCTATGTAAGTACTAAGTCGTTACCGTTGATGATTTTGAACTGTTTGTGCGTAACCAACTCAGCTATTATTTTTACCGGTATAAAAATATTAGCCAACCACACTTTATTCGGAGAGGCATTTTGTGTTGTATTGGCGTACCTGTACGGTATAAGCGAATTATCTAATGATTTTACAATTTATTCTCTATCCAGATTTTATTAACCTAGCACTAGATTAATATTGTGGACAAAGCCTTAAACGCCTATACCCCTCTGAACTGCAGAGGAGGCCTTTGCTCAACAATTTATATTTTTTTATACAAACGATTATATGTATATAGGCTTGTTTTAAGGAAATTGAAGGAAATACTAGATATCACATTGCTATCGTCGTGAGTAACGACATCGTCAGCTGTTTCTGTTTTTTTAATATCATATTTCCATCGTAGAGATATTCAACAATTTGGGATTATTAATAAAGCATCCGCTTATCTTTCATATACAATGGAAACGCGAATATTATTGATAAAAATAGTTTTGCATTAAACAAAAATCGACGTAGACGGAAAATAACTAAATGATAAACAATCATACAGAAATAACAGAATTAAGGTAAATTTTTAAACTTGAACCGAAAAAATCGTGAAACTGTTACATGTGACATTTAATTTTAATAAAGCAATAGTCGAAACTACCGATAATATTGAGCGTTCATATTATTGTCATAATATTTATCTAAATATAGGTTTTTTATATTATTCAGTTGATACACGTATTTCCTCAGAAACTCTTTAATTTTCTCTATCTTTAGAAATTGATATAATTTGACAAATCAAGTGTAGAACATGAAATTGAAAATTTATTTAATAAATGGAGCATTTTAAGATACCGTGACATTTTATTCTTGCCAGGGCTATTGAATTATTTAAATACTACCGGGTATTAATATACTCTCTTATATAGTGTTTAATTTATTAGTTTTACCGGCGGTTCTTTTGTATGTATTTTTGTGTTCACTTCCTCACTGAAAAGCCGGCCTTTCGACACCGATTCACGGCGAAGTAAATTGTTTTAAGGACCTTATAGTTATGGTTTTTTTTTAAATAATTCGGGTGTGTCGCACCACAGTGCGAGAAGAAACAATGAATGTGTTGTTGTTGGAAGGGGTGTGCGACGCGGCGCGGCGCGGCTGCGTGCGATGCGTTTTGCGCAACACCCGGAGGCAACACTCGCGACCCTGAACTCAATTCGGCCGCGATCATTTTGCAACTAATCGGTGGTCGGTGCGGCGTAGTGGACGTCGTTGGCGCAAATGTAAACATTTGCAGGCGTAAGTCGATCGCGCGAGGCCGAAGAGAACGTGCCTTAACACTTCATATACCACCAAATGACTATCCTTGCTAAATGGACCAAGATTTGTCACCACATGTGAATTGACTTTGAAATTTTACATTTATAATTTTGGATGGCTTAGCAAGGACGTGTGACGACTCACAGCTACTCATTACGTAGTCTGCTTATTTATCTCATGGTAAAACAGATAAGTGGGTAGTGGCCTGTTGGTAACGGACCAGACGCGGCTCAACCTTTTCACGTCGGTCGCGGGTTCAAATCTCAAGGCACACTTCTGAGTTTTGGGAGTCACGTGTATATTGATAGTCAATAACTACGCACTATAACGGTGAAGGAAAACATCGTGAGGAAACCTGCATGCCATACCGATTAGTAAGAATTTCTATGGTATATAAAGTCCACTGATACAAATACAGATATGGAAAACAAAAATCACATTTTTGGAATAAGGTGCTTATCGCATTTCATTTGTCCGTGTGGTTACTGAAACTTTTCAGATTTTTTAATTCTAGGTATTAGGTTACTTAAACCTATATAGTATATTATGAGCAAGACTGTGTAAATTTCATTAATTTAAATAAAACAACTACTTCTTTACGGATTTTATCGCGGAATTTCGAATACTTTACCAGCACGACTATTTCCCGACAAGCAGCATGGCTCTAACAATTTTAAAACAACAGCGTGGCTCTACCATTTAAAAATAACGGCGTGGCTCTACCACTTATAAACAACAGCGGGGCTCTACCACTTATAAACAACGGCGTGGCTCTACCACTGTAAGTAAATTTATTTATAACAGTGTAATTTAATTCTTAAGTCTATTAAAAGTAGTGCACTAAATGCCAAAATTATTATAGAAAAAATACATTATCATCAAATGAATAAAAACTTAACTTTGATTAGGAATAAATAAAATATAAAAATACGAAGAATTTAGACGTTGCGTGCTCGTGTCTTCCCGTGCAGTAAAACAAGTCTTTTATTGTTAAAAATTTCTTGCATTTATGTATAATCGTTGAAAGGGATAAAAAGTACCTGTTTTTAGTTTGACTAATATTATATTTGTGACCAAGAATATGTTTTTTTAATATCATAAGTGATGAAAGAAACATTAAATTGCCCCGTGTATATTGGGATTGTAACGTCAAACTAACGCACACCTGAATTTTCTTTTCGATAAAATTTAGATGTAGGTTATACAAACTTGTTTCTTGAACCAGATGTTTTAATTATTTTTTACAAAAGAAAATTTGCATAATTTGAAAATTAAAGTGCTCCATTAGGTTCTTTGTGCTGTCTGGGTAGAAGTTTACGTATGTTATTCCACTTGCTTCGTTAATTTAATAAAATGGAGATATACCTGGAATCTCGCATATGCATTATTTATGATGTATCTATCTATTATATAATATATGATAAATTATTTCGTGTGTCTTTTGTTTTGTTACATTAGCATTAATATCTTTTCATTTTTCAATTATATTTGAAAATAAGAGCGTCCCCTTGCTTTTGAAAACGATAAATAAATAAAAAGCAATAGTTCTAAACTGACCGTTCAGTTCGGGCATACAACATGTAAAAAACCATTGAATTCCCTATAACTTAAGGGAGTAATATTATGTAGTTTACATACATCTATATATCAATCTATATCAGCCCATATACGTCCCACTGCAGGGCACGGGCCTACTCTACAATCGAGAGAATCGATTGAGAGTGGTTAGGCCATATAGTCCACCACGCTGGCCTAGTGCGGGTTGGCGGACTTACATACCGTAGAAATTCTTTAAAATCGCTACGGTATGCAGGTTTCCTCACGATGTTTTCCTTCACCGTTAAAGTGCGTGGTGATTGACTATCAATACACACATAACTCCGAAAAGTCAGAGGTGTGCCCTGGGATTTGAACCCGCGACCACCGTGAACATGTAGGCAGCCGCGTCTGGTCCGTTACCAACAGGCCACCACGCACTTACAGTTTGTCAGTTTACATACATAGTTTAAATAATTTTAGCCTGAGTTATTTCAAACTGTTATAGTGCTCCATATGGTATTATGGGAGGAAGACTATTTTTTTAATGTATTCTGATTCGTGTGACGTTTTGATATTTAAAATTGTTACATTTTATATTACTGACAAATAACAAGATCTGTGTACAATTATTAAATAAACTTTGTACACAATAGCAATTAACAATCATTTCTATATTATCATTGAGCAAGTGTATTAGTAGAATAATTTTGATTTTATTTAATTTGATTGTATGGGTGTAAAATGCAGACTTCAATACGAAATTCAAACTTCAAATAATTAATGAACATATTTGATTTTTGAAACTATAATTCAATGTGCGCACTAGCCCTTAAGGTTATTTATATATTCATGAATTAAATCGATATTGTTAAAAAATATATTAAAAACTAGCATCTGTTTAAATATTTTATCTTCGTAATCAACAGTTGGATCCATGTAATGTGGCAATGATTATAGTTACGCATTATAATTGTCCGCGACTAGCTAATCGCATTACAATTTTAAAAAATATTGCATGTTTTTTTATTCAAATAGAAGTGTTATAGTACACACGGGTAGTCAGAGTGCAATCATAGCAGTTTGAAACGGGACTAAAAATTCTTCGACAGCCCTATATGGATGTATTTTCTTAAAGAAATAGTATGGGTAAAAGTCCCTAAATAAATAAGATAATAAAAAAAAAAAGAAATAGTAAATTAAAACATTTGTACCTCCGAAGGTAAAGGCATAAATGTATGATTACGTTCATCTCCAATAAGCGTCAGAGTTTAGACTAACGTTAATCCTTTTTGTAGTTCTCTGCCAATTGTTTTTACCGTAACATGTAAAAGATGGCAATGTAAAAAATATATGAATCTACCTATGTAATTACTTTAAGACAACAACATACAATACATGTATATGTACTTAAACTCACGCCTTCTTCCTGAAAGGGATTTCGTTTCTGAAACACCCACGTTTGGCCTTGTGTGTTTCGTTCCATGATGTATACTGATTTTTGTAATGCTTGGTCAGAAATATACTATAAACTGTTTAATAAGTAATTGAGTGGAAAAATACTGTGTTATAAATATCGATGTTTGGTAAAAATCCTTCTTATGTTTTTTACTTATATGAATGAATTAACATCAATTAGTACCTAAATGTTTTTTGTGATGTACCTGCTAGGTGTGATTAGGTATTCAATCACGGCATTTGCTACTTTATTGTTGCTTTAGATCCATCAATTATAATTAAGATATGATTTTTATTAAATAAACATATTTTTTGACACTAGAATCAACTTGTTTTGTAATTGACAGCCTCCGTGGCGCACTTGGTTTACATGTGTTTATTTATTATAATTTTATCAATTGCAATATTCAAATTGCCGGTCACAAGAAAAATTTAAACCTATTTATGTAAATAAGAAGAAATATATAAGTTATTTTATTACAGTATCCAGTTATACAAATGATCCATACTAAAGAATCTATTTTAACATAGAAATCGGCAGATTAAAGATTTAAAAGCGAAGAATATTAAATTACAACTAATACAAATCAACGTTTTCGCAGAATGAAGTCACAAACTAGTTTTGTGTTTTACGCCAGTTTATTGATAGGGGTTTTTATGGTCAACATGCCAGAAACATAAGCAAACACGTGCTGGACTATGTTGGCAAGCAATAAATTTGTACCAGTTATGGAATATATTATAAATAAAAATAGGCAAATAAACTGATTGTTGACACATTCTTGTAGACCTGATCGCAACATTTATATTCAACACGCTGTTGATAACTTGAAATCAACTTAAAATAATCCAAATTAAGTTAAATATAAGATAAAGAATTCATCTGAATTCGATTTATGTTCAAGAAATAAAGTTGTGACGGAGGCGAAATGTGGGTTTCCTAGTGGCGCCTCTGCCTACCCCTTCTGGGATAAAGGCGTGATTTTATGTATGTATGTATGTATGTAAATAAAGTTGTTATTTGTTAAAGAAAGGCGTTTTATTTCTATGGCATCGGTAAATAACATATCCCTTATGAAATAAGGATCACATTTCCATACCACAACTGTAAATTTCCTACTCCAATATTTAAATTCAAACATGGCTTATGTTAAGACTCTTACGTATCAGACAGAGATATAATGTTACTAAAATTTGAACTTTTAACCCAGTACTCGTAAAAACGTATTTTTCACGACTAATGTTCTAATTTAATCAGTGGCGTGCCTAGGGTTTTGGACTAGGGCAAGCCCAATATTTTTTAGGTTTAACATACATACATACATAGACTCACGCATCTATCCCAGAAGGGTAGGCAGAGCCGCCACCAGGACACCCACATTTCGCCTTGTAAGTTCCGTCACGCGATGTGATAGGGGGCGAGCCTATCGCCATATCGGGTACAAATTCCAAACTCCGGGGTGATAATGAATAGAAAAATCCAATATCACTTTGCCCGACCTGGGATTCGAAACCGAGACCTCAGCTTTGTTTTTTTTAGGTTTAGTACCTACTGATTTACTTACGCAAAGTTACTAAGAACGAAGAAAACGAATTTACGTCGGCAGACCAATCACACAATCAATATTAGGATTAAAAGAAATATAGATTGCTTGTGGACATACATCGGTAATTTTTTATTGCATTTTTAGTACCCGGCATTACAATAGCACAACCATAGCTACTGTGGTGCCGTGTTTTAAAGTTACCGAAATTGTGGACATAAATTATTATGAGTACATCCATATTTTTGTGAATTACAAGTATATAATAGAATGTCTTTTGAGAGGACGAACTAATTTATTTTAAATTTAAAACATTATATTCCAAGTAATTAAACGCACAAAACTTGTCGTATGAAAACATATGAAACACGATTGTTTCATAACCTATTTAAAGGGTAACATGTAATTTACCTTTTTAACGGCAACGAACACTTTCACCGCCACACACCACAGCACACACAAACCATCACAGGAAACAATACAACTCATTCAATATCAAAAACTATAAATAACACAAAAACCTAAACAATAATCATAAACAGAACTTCACAATGTCATAATACAAATAAAAAGTTAGTAGCAATTCGTACAGTACCTGTTGCTATTAAACGTGAAATAAACATTACGACATATAAATATAATTTATTAAAAAGTTTATGAATACTTCATTATTTGTACTAAAAAAAATATATAAAATAATTTCAAAAAGCAACCAACATCAATTAATAACAACCAACATAATTTACTGCGCAAATAATAACGTGACGACTATGAAACGTACGATGTTTAATCACAAAAAGCCCGGCATATCGTCTAATAGAAATTGCTATACAAAATATCTATAGCTATACATTCGTTGCGATCGAGTAGTAGCATTTCGCCCGATGTGCGAGCAACAGATCCCAAATTGCCAGAAGCCTCGTAAAAGCACACGAGAGAGAAAAGGACAGATATATGTGCCGCGTGTTCCGTCTTTTTAAGTTCAATTTCATTATTGAATTAAGTATTTCATTACGCGGCGCGGCGCGCGCTTCGGCGGGCGCTCCGTCGCAGACGCTTCATTGCAATACGGCGCAGCTCGACACCAGCGGCGCGGCAAATTCAAAAAGTAGACTTTTGTTTATATGACTGTATCGTATTAAATGTAATGGTTAGTGTTCAGTGTGGAGTATATTCGTATCATGTAAGGCAAGCCGGGCTTTTGGGCTTATATGGAAGTACCGCCACTAAATTTAATAATATTCGGCAAGTATTAAACAAAATACGTGACACTTTGTTACCCTTTTTTATCTAAAGTTATGATTATCGCGAACATGAACATGCAATAAATGCAATAAATTTTGAAATTATGAGATAACCATGATCTATTAATTTTTTTACGTATTTGTAATCAATTTTATTTTTCGGCATAGACTGTCTATATTCGTGTTTGCAAATGAAATTTAATACAATATGTTACCTACGAACCACCTACATAAAAGTTAGATAAGTGTAAAAACTAAAGGAGAGTCTCACGTGTGTGAAAAGGTCTTAACACTTCGAACATGAGGTTTCAAAACGTGCCAGAAAAGAGTTTTAAGAGGTTTTCCTTGTAACAAGACAAATTTTCGATCTCAACACACAAATCCGACACGAGTAATCCACAAGGATTACACAAAAATTTGTCTGCACTGGACTCGAACGGGCAGGAATCTTGTTGCATAGTTGGTTTCTTTACCAACTACGCCACGGAAGTTAATGGAATGCTGTAAATACTTCCTCATGACACAACTCGCGTGCACTAGTAAAAAGTTCAAAATGGGCACCACATTTCGTTTGACGTCATGAGTCAATGATAAAAGTTTAATCAAGTTTTATTCCTGGTCTTAAAATTATGCTTAACTAGTGGTTGACCTTCGCAGAGCGGTGATGTTAGCATTACTTATTTAGCTAAACAACCTTCGTAATTATTGCACGCAAGTAAAGTGTCCAATTTAATGATCATAGTGTGTTTATTCTGTATGTTGTGTGCGTTGTTGATTCAACAAGAACTACCTCTGTTATTATCAGAACTTTAAGCACCGTGACATTGTTGTTACGCGCTGTACTACTTGTTTCTCTACTGGATCGCATGGAAAATCAAACTCGTTTATATTAACCTTCATTCGTGTAATATGTTTGACGATTATGATTACCATTTACTTTGCGTTATAAATTTTGATTTGTTAATGTTTAATTATCACATATATTTACTTAACCTTCCAAGTATATGAAGCTAATAAGCCTTATACCTTTTTAAATTTGATTTAAAGGTGTTTACTACGGGCATTATACTAAAGAGTGTAAATAGGTTTTAGAATATTATTCTTTAATAAAATAAATGTAGTTAATGTTTGTACGAGTATTAATATCGTCGTTCAATTCCGTAGAGAAAATAAAAACATGATATCTAACTTTATATAGGTACTTATTGAAGAAACATGTCAAGTCGCACATGGCTTTCGCGTATATAATATTATTTTCAAATGCAGATGATAATAAACTATTTAAATATACAGCATCTTCAATGTTTGTTATCGTACACGTAATGAAATATTGTTAACACTATGTCCACATATCAGCTAGATGCGGATCTTTAAAAATAGTTTCATAAGTTTATCAAAGAATGATAATGAACGTGAATGAAACGTTCTGCGAAACTAAATGTTGTTTTATAGTGGTGATACAAGGAGAGCTCAGTGACGAGTGGTGACTGGTGAGTAGTGGCTGGGCCCGCTGGGGAGGCATGTTAATCTCATGTCATGTCAGTGGCCAGCCGTAGTGACCTTACGTCATGCGCCCACCGCTTTGCGCCGCCACACGCGCTGGGCATACTAACACCAGCAGAACGCCTTGGTGAATCCTTGGCTTCAAAACCGAGCTCCTTTCTTAGTAGACTATTGCGTCCGATGCATGTTTTCAACTATTCAGTTCGCAGTTAATGTTATCAAGTTGGTATTCGGCCGTTGTGTTCATATTGCACATGGTTCCGTTGGACAACAAGTGTCAATATCGATCCGCTTAAATGTTATTTTTATATCCAAAGATTTGTAGAAAAATTATAAAGATTGTTAATGACTAAAAGTCAAGTGTTGATAGCATTAATTTTCGCCTCTGATCAGTTGCTCCAGAAAATTGACTCCGTTTGATCTCTGTAATCTGACCCTGGCTTGATCGAGTGCGGCTCTGTCATCAGGACGAGCAAAGTTGTTCATTAGCGACTCATGCGACGATCATAGATCACATTGTTAATAAGCCGTCAAGAAACACATTTTCCAATTTAACTCGCTTTACTCGACCTTTACGCTATTGTTCTTTGTTAGAAAAACACTTTGTTTTTTGCAGGCGCTTATATATAATGTGTTCATTATAAATATTTTTTTATAATAGCTTGGTGAATACATTTGTTCACTATTTAACAGCTGTATGGCGGTTTTGCGTAGATTGTTATATTAATTTAAATATACATAAAAATTAATATTTTAATTTAATATATGCACATTATATTTGGAATTTTATTATTGCATATAAGTCACCTTAAGTTTTCCGGTACAAGGTTAATATTATATTTTATTCTGACACATTCCACGCAACAATTTTTCCACATTTTCGATAATAAAGTACGTATTACTACTATGATATTGTAATTAGCGGTTGGTTATTGATGTTAACCATGAGGTTTCAACCTTCCGTTTGTTTCGTCACATGATTCAGCCAACGTAAGCCGTTTTAGATAAAACAGTTTCATCATGAAGCTCACCTGCGTGCGATCGATCTGTGCGGTCGGCCAAGTGGTGAAAAGTAGCCAAGTTGTCCACTCCAAGAGCACTCACACTATCCGGGTGCGACAGATGATGTCCACTCCGAGTAAGATCCGAGTAGGTGGGGGCGCTACGGTTGCGTGAGCGGAACGGTTGTGATCGCGGACGGCGGCGACGGTCGGAACGCGGACGGCGCCTGCGCTCGGCTTGCAGGTGAGCTGAGTACTGGCGGCGCGCGTTGCCCTCTTGCGCTTTTATCACATCGTAACTTCACGCACCTTCAACTTGACTCCTCTTGTCATTGGTTCGATGTCAGCTTTCAGGACCATTCAAAATTTCGCCCTTTAGGTCAACAAACGCAAAAAGGATAACTTGTAATTTGCCACACCTTAAGTTATCCATAAGGTTATAGATTTGAATGTTTTTCCTCAAATTAAAGTTTTTTTACACAGGTATTTTTATACCTATATTTTTTTTATTAATAACACATTCTCCGTTTCAAGTTTGCAAATTGTAGACCGTTGTCATACAAACGAAGTATACGAATGTTATGTTTACAAACATTGCATTCAAACTGAACTGCATAATGACAAGTGTTGGTTTGAAGTACATAATACGAGATGGATATCTGGCTGCTTGAATAACCGGTAAAAATTGTCGATCAGGTTTGAGTGAAATAACTTCAAGACATGTTGGAAAATCATAAATGTAACAGGGCGATTTCGTTAAGATGTAGGTCTAGACTACAACAATTAAAATTGTATATGACGTTGTTATTTTTATTCTTGGAATGGGAGATACATTTCCAACGACATGACTATGGTAAAGGCCACAGAAATTTTCCAGTGTGTTATATTATTGGAATTAAACATATATAGATCATTACGTTCAGATGCTTGTTTATTTTTAAAGTAATATAATATACGTGTAAGTTATATTGTGGAATATTTACCTATAGTCTAAATCACTTTTATGACACTGAAAAAAAAAATATATATATATGTAACATCACTTAAAAAAGTAGCATTTCTTAACAAAGCCTTACAACCGTATTCAATAATAAAGCTGCAAAACAAAAAACAAATGAAATATCATCTTTGGTATGGTTTTTTTATGACGCCAATATTAACGTGAGCTTTGCGTCACAAATGTAATAAAATCTATTTTTATTAAAGTTGTGATTAAGTTGGCAGCCAGTTCTGATGTGAGTCGCATTCTTTTTGCGATATGCATTCGAAATCACTGCGCCCGCGCCGACGCTATGAACAAGAAAACCTCACGTGTAGAAAGATTTTATGAAAATCCCTTGGATGAATATTCTTCGATATCTTTTACGTCTAATATTACCTACTAGTCTATAAGTTGTTGTCGTCGTACGTTTAATCCCAACAAAAATACAATTAAGTCATTTTTTAATTAAAATTGATATCGATAATGGTCAAAACAATACTATAAAACTAGTTTTTTGTTATTAGTGGGAAATTTATGTATGTCCAAAGTGCTTCCAAAGTTGCGTTCTACATCCGGGATCTTTAAGTGACGACTGATGACACTAACTGCTCTGTGAAGACATATTTGCTTAACATCAGGTGTAGCGGAGTCGATTTGTTGCGCTATAATTAAGATGCTACATTATTTTTCTATTAATATTACCGTGTTTAGAATATTTTAATATTTCCCATAGCACTTAAAGCAATCCTATTAGCAGTTGGTGACGCGGACATGTATAAAGACACAAAATGGCCAAAAGACTCCGCTTGACGTTATGGGCCAATAAAGATTAAATGTTTTACATGTTTAAATAGCCGATTTTATTTATATGTTCGCAGTATATTACTAATAAAGTAATAATAAAATAAAAGTAAGAAAATAATCTTTCCTTAAATACAAACTTGTGACTATTATTGAATATACCTACATGCGTGAAAGCCACGAGGTTAATCATGTAGATATAAAAAAAGTATTGTGGTATTCATTACAAACCTTGCTTTCGGTATAATTTATTTATTCAATGTCATAGGATTTCCCGGCTTCGAAAACTCACTCCCACATAATAACTATAAAGAGCAATTGAACATTTGATTTCCTTCATAGACAAGTTTAAACTAAGTTTTTTTCTTTTGCGAATACCAGTCGTTTCAAGATAGGATACTGGTTTTGACGTGTTTTCTCTTCACTGCAGGTGTAAAAATTGCAAATAATATCACACACCGTATACAAGAAATTACATGTATGTTTTTACAATCTTTAAGTGACTTTGTATTTATGTGTAGAAATACGGATAGAAAAATTTGCAATCGTAAGTTGCATTGCTCGAACTTAAACATGGAATTAAAATACGTATTCCCTGAGCATTTGTCATATCATTTTCGAGTGCAATTTTAATATGAAACCGAGTGGATATTAATTGATTGGGATTTATGAAGAAAACAAACTAAATCGTATATTTATGTAAATCTATATTTTTAAGTTATGCATTTATGCTTACACATATGATCTAATATATCAAAGCCAAGAAATGAAACGCAAATTACGTTTAAAATATTATATGCATCGGTCACGATTATTACATTGTTATATAGTTTTACTGCCAGTAGCTAATTTTACAAAATATTTATTGTTATCAGTGCGTTTATCAGTAATTATTTATTACTTTAATTTTCTACTGGTGGTATGTGTCTCGTATGTGTGAGACCGCCTGGGTAGGTATCACCGCAATGTCTATTTCTCCCGCCAAACAGCATTGTAAATGCACTGAATGTGTTTCGATTTGAACTGAATAACTACTGGACATAAAAAAACTTGTTGTCTAAGGATGGCTAGCCCAGTGGAATGCCAAGCATTGCCTTGTAATTCGTGGCATTGTTTGGTTTTGCTACTGGCCATAAGCGCTCGTATCGCTTACCATCAGGTGAATGGCATGCTCGTCTCGCCATTCATCGCAATAAAAAAAAATAAGGTCATATCACACTCTCCTGTGTCATTGTACGGTGACTGTCTCGGTGGCGTAGTTGTACGGCTACAATACTGAGGTCTCGGGTTTGAATCCCGGGTCGGCCAAAGTGATATTGGATTTTCTTTTCATTATCAGCCCGGAATCATGAATTTGTGCCCGATGTGGCGATAGGCTCGACCTCGCCCCCTATCTCATCGTGGGACAGAACATAGAAGGCGAAACGTGGGTGTCCTGGTAGCACCTCTGCTTACCCCTTTTGAGATAAAGGTGTGTGAGTATATATATGTATTTACATTATACGGTTAAGATGTAGAACTTATTACTTAATTTGTGTTATGGATATTTAATCGCCCTCTCGATTTATGTCGTGCTACTGACATTTCTGTGTGTATGAGAATCATCATCATTAATTTAAACATTAGTAATATTATTGACACGTTTATCTTATATATCAATAACTGTGATTGTGAAGGTTTTATACAAGCGCATCGCTCCCGGAAAGAATGGTAACAAGGTTACCAAAAAGGAGTATGTTGTCACTTCGATTTGGCAATATTAGCTAAGTGGTGTCAGAGGCCTTTCGGGTGTCTTCAAATCTTGACAAAAGATTAGTCATCAATCAGAAAAATCCATAGGCCTACCACACCGCGCCTGCATAGGGTTTGCCTTGTTTTATGGCTCGTTCTCACAATGGCCCAGCATCGGCAACTATGGGTGATGACAGCTGGTCAGCTATCTTCTCCGATGTTTTGTGACGTCACAACAAGTTGAGCAGTGTTGCTAAAGTTAATGAGTGACAATTAAAGTTAGCAATCAAAATGTGATATAAAGGTTTCGTCGAATAAAATTAATCACAAAGTGGACTCGTAACTCGTAATCCAGTTTGGGTATTGTCACATTTTCAAGCACTGGTAATCGTTTCGGCTGTACATTCATTAATTTTAGATTATCGTTGTAATTGCATGTATATTATAATAATCTCCTTATTTTCTTTTAATATTAGTAGGCTAAAAAAAAATCAGCTGAATTTGATTTCCCGATAGGGGATTTTCGCAAAAATTGACAACTCTGATAAAAAATTACAACATTGTATTCGTGACTTTTCGGTATTTCTCGAAAGATGAAGATTCTATGATCGCTTGTCATTGTGGCCGATCCGTTTTCTCTGGATTGTCAACGATGAGGGGCACAATTTTCAATTTCCAAATAAAGAGCTCTGCGTTTCGATTTTTAATGCGCCTATTGCGTGTTGGCGATTCTACGCGCGATTCATCTAGAACGCCAGTATTCTGTCAAATTGTGTTATACGAAATGTTATTTATATATGAAAGAAACAAAGTATCTTAACGAGATTGTCTTGCCTAATAATTTTATCATGTCTAAATACGCCCACCCTTAGTAACTTTCGTAAATATACTGGATGAAGCGATGACGACTCTAGTATGTTATAGCGTGGAACGTGTAATTTATCGCACGTGTAAAACGCGTCACCTGGGCACGCTCGTCTGGAGAGATGCAATAATTGTGTCGAAAATTGCTGAACACATCGTGGCCCATCATTAGCGATAGTGAAGACGCGCCATTATGGCCATTTCGTGTGAATAAAACGCACGACACTAATCAACCGATCAAATTGTCCAAGCCTACAAAAGGTGTTAACAAATATTTTTTATAAGGATTTTATATGGAAAAATCGTGTTTAGTCAAGTTAATACTATAAGTCTTTTAATGTGCTTTTTATTCCGATGGTTTCAGATTTCTTGGCGATTTTTTAAATAATTGGAAATCATTATTTTACTAAAATACATTAATTTACATCGCGCGACAGATATTTTTTGTCTACCTTATTCAAAAGACAGGTTTAAAACCTATTTATCGAATGTTTTTTAACTTTCGAAGGTCTTTTGAATTCAGTTTGAGCGAAGAAGACAAAACATTCGATAGCTAAAATAGGTTTTAAAACTATCTATGAATAATGCCTTAACACTTTATCAACGAGAAGTCCTGTAATTGATTTTAGCTAGATATTTATTCGATTTAAAATATTAATCACATTTTAGAATATTTAATCAATCATCGAAGAGTTGGTTACCTACTTCAGGACTTAAATGTGAAAAACAAAGTTATATCACTATGTTTCTTGCGTCCTTGTACATTTAGTACAATTACCAACTATTGGTTAATTTACCATAATTATACAGATATTGAAACACTGCAGAGGTTTTCTTTCTAGACTGATTTTATGAACAGGCAAATCAAACATTGGATTAACCACCAGACTATTCTAGATACTAAATGTGTTGAGGCGGTAATTAATTAATCACGACAGATATTTGGCTTTATTTGCTCGGTTATTAATAACGAACACGCTCACGGCAATGCAACCGGAATCAAGGTATTTTTCATTTGCCATTGCTTTAGGCTAGTTCACCACAATGGCCAAGAGAGTTGGTAAACTTCGAATTCCCTCTTGAGACAATAAAGTATAAAGGATTCCACACTGTTTTCTTTCACTAAGCGATAATTGACTTTGAACACACATGTTACTTTTAGAAGTTATAGGCGTGCGCCCTATGTTAGACACTGTATGCTCTGATTTGTGTGTGTGTATTATTACTGCCTACCAGGCTACCAATATAATTCACTATAGAATTACTCCTATGAATCATCAACCAAATATATATCTTAACAATCAAAACGTGATTTTGACGGTTCTTACGGTCCCCTGTAGCCTCTCGCTATTTATTGGTTTGAAGATCCCCGAAACCCGGTACCACCACACTTTTGTACCGGTTAGTCGGTTGGCTCCGGTATCGTCCTGGGTTTACCGAATTGGCGAGGAACAACTGGACCCTGGTGAGCTTTTTACGACCTATTTTTTTCACTTGCCCGCCATCGTTGAGACACTGGTGTTTTCATGGTTTCTTTTTTCGAAAATATTTGGGTCGAGGAGAAATTCTTCTATGTGTTATGATTTTCTAATATTCCACGTTGGACGGCTCCAATTTTTTTGGAAAAATGTTCCTCTTCGTTTCCCATAGTTTGTTTTTCTGTTTGAATGTCGGTATATGCTCTCTCGCATGACTCACTATAATCTTATATTACTATACGAGTATATGTTTATTTGTATAGGTAATACACATGTACCCTGTTGCTTTACATATTCATAAACTCTTTACCATTTACAAAAACATTAAATAATGTAGGTAATAATAATTACTTTTGTAAAGTTACAGAAATCCGGTTACTAATTATAATATAGTGTTAAATTGAATGAAACTTTACTATTATACTTGTGCGAAAATGTAAATCTATAAGTAAATACTTTAATATATCACGTTAATTTTATCACACTCTATACAGTCAAATGTTCATTATCGAATCTGGTTTTTAAAAAAGTTTTTTTTAATTATTATTGTTTGTGTCTGGTTACAGTTTATTGCTATTTCAGAACGTATTTTTATGATAACCTACCGGTGGAGTGAACTCGTATAGAATCTGGGATGGAGAGTAACTATGTATATCTAATAGTGAACATATTTTGATTATCTCTGTGCCTTGATAAGATCGTCGTCTGCGTTGATCTTGGTTGTTGTCAATTCACAAAGCGATCTTTAAAACGCGTTGTAAGCTGAATTTATAGCTAAAAACTCTGACACGAATTTGGTCTGGAATGATCTAATATACTACACTCGATAACTAAATCGTTGTAGGACAGCATCATTACCACCCAAGCTGTTATACAGAATGTGGAGGGAGATCCGTGCCCTCATGAGCAGTGGGGTTGTTCGAGCTGCTTAAGATTCTCGAGAACAGTCTTAGTTAATCCAAAACAATTATTGTTAATAGCATACCATAAAAATTAACACAAATGACTGCGTAATACAAGGCAAAACCTGAGTTTCATGGTTGCACCTCTGCCTACCCCATCTGGGAAAAAAGGCGTAATTTTATGTATTTATTAATAGCAGGTTTGCTTTACTGCCTCGGTGGCGTAGTTGTATTACGGTACGGTTACAAAGCTGAGGTCGAGGGTTCGAGTCCCGGGTCGAGCAAAATGATATTTTTCTATTCATTATCAGTCCGGGGTCAGGAATTTGGGCTCGCCACCTATCACATCGTGGGACGGAACATACAAGGCGAAATGTGGGTGTCCTGATGGCACCTCTGCCTACCCCTTCGAGGATAAAGGCGTGAGTTTATGTATGTATGTATGTAGGTTTGCTTTATTTTAGCACAGATGTATCTCGTTGTAGTTGGTTTTAGTTAGTGCGTATCAAATATGTCTCAATATTAAATCCATTTAACATCTATGGTCACATGATAATGGTTTTTTTACCAAAGACAGGTAGCTGTTAAATTGTAAGTAAACTGTAAAATCAGCAATATGCTATAAATGGCGTTGCGAGAATCACGTACCGGTGTGTGATAAGGACAGGCAGATGGTGTCTGTTGGTTGTGATGATAATAAATAAAAAACAATGGGAATGAAAATTGAGACTTCTTCATTTCTAAATACAAGCATAAAAAACATACTTATGAAAATATCTAGCATAACAAATAGATTCTATATGTATTTGCTGAGGTAGAAAAAGCATTAAATGTGAATAGATACAATAATTTCCATTTAGTCACAACCTCTGTCGTTGTAAAGTACCAATATGTATATTATCGGACTATAATTAAAGCAGAAAGGGAAAAAAAGCAAAAACTTGAATTGGTATTCGACAGAATAATAATTTGAAGCGTTAAAAGTTTAAGCATATATTTATGTTAATATTATTCGACTTATTACCTTTTTTTCACTCTATACATCCGGCAACCGAACAAACGTCTCAAATTTAGATCGTAGATATGTTGCTGGCCTCTAAATGGGAGAAGGGAAAAGTTCGGAAATAGTACAGGGGATAAAAGGGGTATTGTGTTTCTGGCAACATCACATTTGGAACGAATAATGACAGTGATATCGTCGCTGTACCTTTTTTTCCCATGGCATATGGTATCACAGTATAGGTGGCCCGGCGCGGCCCAATCCTGCAGTGTTTAAAGTTGACATCAGTATAGCTCAATCATTGTTGAAACTGAATGCGTAGCTGTTATTGTTATTATCGTGTGACAATCGAAATTCGCACTAGGCTTGTTATAGAATATAAGCGATATAGGGGGCAGTAGCTTGAGAAACGTAATTGTTCCGTTGGCTTTGAAGATAGAAGTTGGAAGGAATGAGGAATGATGAAAAGAATGGGATATATGGAAATTGCTCCGGTATCGCACCATATATATTATTGTAAGCAAAATGGCTTTAGCGTTGTTGTACCTGTTTTACAGATTTTTTTATTGTAATATTAATATTTGTTTTTTATAGTATGTAACATGATTTTCACAGTATTAATAAATAAATGAAAAATAATTGATGGGCTCTATTATTCCACGGAAGTCAATTGTCGTTGAAATCTTTTCTATGGATTATATCGATCCGGGGTTTCCCAATTATGTGATACGTATTTTTTTATTGCAATGAATGGCGATACCATCATGCTATTCGCCTGATGGCTAGCAATATGACCGCTCAGTAGCAAAACCAAATAACACCCTGAATTACAAAGCAATGCTTGGCATTCCACTGCACTCGCAATCCTGAGACATAAGATGATAAGTCTCATTATGCCCAGTGGTTACTCTATCAAATAAAATGATCTTTTAAAAACGCTGACAGACATACATTACGTTAAAGCGTATTTTGTTATCTTCATTGGAAACATACCAGTTAGTTGTAAACGTAACAAACTTAAACAAAATGGGTTCTCCATTATTGCCGTAAATATTATTCCGCGTCTACACACTGAATGATAGAATACTAGCGTTTAATAATTTACATAAGTGTTTGTGTGGTAGATATGGTCGAAGTCCACAAGTTGCTATGAAAACATCACATGGCACTATGAAGGCTACAAAAAATCTCAAATACAGAATGTATATTCTTATGCATAAAGGAAAAACAATACATTCAAAATGGTAAGTGACGCAGAAAACGGAAAAATAATTCGTAAGAAACCTTTTTTTTAAACTGGTAGAGTCTGGGTGTAGCTTGTTTGGAATACAATAGGTATTTAAAAGCAGGAAATATTTTGAATTTTGGTGCAATATCTTATAATCTTAAAATATTTGAATGATTAATATTTCATGATGTCAGTTATAGTTTATGGTCATTATTTTAATTCCATCACTGCATAAATATATTAGAAGTCACTCGTCAAACTACTATTAGCAAAAGGCAATAATATCACGTATGTTTGCATAATTCAAATTCACTGACTATCAAAAAAGCTATGACACAATACACATATTATTGTTCTTTACTTTATCACAGTTGACGCCGCTAAGCACGGGGCTCCCCTCACAATCTCGGGGCGGATTAAATGGTGTCCAATAAAATTAATAAGTATACTAAGTAAAATAAAATGACAAGAGGCAATAAATAACAAGTATTACACGTCGGAAATATCTGTGGACCTGAATAATTGACGCCATTGGAACATAAGTTCAGCATTCAAAATATAGGTTAAACAAATTGAATCAAAATAGAAAAAAGAATAAAAATAGAATTCGCATCCACCTCAAAACGTTTTTAATGTAAAATAACGTAGTAGATAGGGGAACACACAAAAATTAAATGTGAACCGCATTCTAGCTAGGTTGACAGATATTTCCGACAGGTTATAAGTTGCAACGAGGCATATCTTGCACCTAGGCGAAGCCAGGTAGTTAGGCTTGAAGATAGGAGAAGTTAATAGACACTATATCAGATTTTATTTAAGGCGAAATAGCGAAAGAGATGACATGGTTGACTGTAGCCACCAAATGTGTCGATTATCATAATATTTTAGGAATTAAGACTATAGGCATAAAATTATGGTGATGAAATTTTATTTAATAATAAGGAGGATATACATTGTAAAAGAGAGGGAAATATAATGTAATTTTGCCATAGATTTTATATAAGATTTAAAATCCTAGTAAGTTGTTGTATTTTCTTTCTTTTCAGCCATAGGAAGACCACTTCTGATCATAGGCCTTCCCCAAGGATCTCCACCTGTAATTATATTATGATTCCACAATTTGTTATATTGTGGAACTGGACAAATATAGTATTTTACATTTAATGCATTATTACTACATAACACTCATTATTTCTGCATTACAGGTTACAGAAAGTAGGCAAACACAAGTTCCATCAACTTGAGCTTTCTTAAACACATTGAATTTAATATTTTATTTCAATAGTAGGTATGTAGGTATATTTAATGTAATAATATTTATTTATTATATTTCGATTTAATATTTTAAAAAGTTTTTTTGTCACAAAAGCTTATTACAAACTATTGTAAAAAAACATTGGACTATGTAAAATATATCTTTTTGGAATCGAATATACAAGTCGTGGTTTTTTTTCTTGGCAGGTGGATAGAATTGAATGCATTTATTCATACTTATCACCTTTTTGTGAAGTAAATTTATATTTACATAACAAGCTCTGACGGTGAAGGATAATGTTGCGAGGAGACCTACTTGATACCGGAACTATAACAACATGCGCGTATTTTGTGTTAATATTAGCTGTGGCGTAAAATAATACGTCGTTTATATTACTTTACTTGGATATTTGGATTAAGAGAAGTTAAAATAAGAACGTAACGCAGCCAAAATATCGTCAATTGAAGCCATTTCGTAAATACAAGGGCCATTAAGGTGTAATAATCTCATAGAAACTTTATGCTTTAAGCTGCTGTTTGGTGGGAGAAATAGACATTGCGGTGGCATCTACCCAGGCGGTCTTTCGATATGAGAGACCTACCACTAGTAGATTGCTAGACGCTTATAGATTTTTGATCGCCTCTACTGTCTGATCTCTGATTTCTTAGGGGTATTGGATATAAGGGTTAATGGGTTCTAATGTTCGTAATAGTGTGTAACCATTTTTATTTTTTTCATTTCATATTTGTATATTTAATTACAGGAAATAATACGGTGTTCATATTATCTTTTTGATATTTAATGATGTCGATGCTATCGTCCACAAAGTTATTAAAACGAAAAACTATAGGAAATACATTCTAAGGATTGTACAGTCGAGATCGGTGGGCCTGCCAACGTCCAGGCGAGTCAGTCAGGCATGTGATTTGTTCATATTTTGCACATGGCAAGACCTAGTAGCCTAGATCTTACACCAGCATGTTACTCAGTGCTCTTAGGTATGGTTCTGAGATTCCTCAGGTGCTATACTACACCTCAACCAAATAATGAAAATTGTTATTCAATGCTGTGTACGGAACGATCTACTATTGTTGGAAATAAGCTTGATATTATGGTAATTAACGGATCGGTTGGGGCGCTGGCCATTGATTGTTGACGTCATCATTCCGTATGACGTTAACCTACTTGTAGTTGAAAACAAAAACATCCAAATATTTATTTTATTTTATTTTATTAATCTTTGGGAAACAAACAGAACAATAGTAACTATAAACAAGTTAAAATAATAATACTCAATCCAGCAAAGTTTCCACTAATTACTTAAAATTAAAAAAAGAAAGTGTACATATTAGAATAAAAGACAAGATAATTAAATCCTGCTAGTGCTTTGGTAACAAAAAATACTTAGAAATAATTCAAAAAACAAATTAAATACAAAAACATAACATACAAACAAACCAAGGATTTAAACAATGTGCTACATTATCACAGTAGATTAGAATATTTTTAAGACTTATAGAAAAAACTTATTAACATAATAGTAACAAAAAAACTTATACAAAATAATAATTAATTATAATACTGGAGACTCACTAATATAAATATCATTCAGAATTCAATGTGGTTAAAAGTAAACGTTTGAATTTGTGACATGATAAATATAATATGTCGAGGTCGGAAAAACTGATATTATAAGCATTACAGGCTCTACGAATGAATATTTTGTAACAGTACTTAGTGCGAGCTGTGAAAGCTTGGAAAACGAATCTACTTCGCGAACTTATGCGAGGACACTTAAACATTATACTACTCAATAGATACGGGGAGTCAATAAGATTATTGATAATTTTAAATAGAAAAACTTGATCACGCACATTTCTTCGGGCCTCTAATGCCGATCTTGAAGATTCTGGAAGAATAGGGCTATTAAAACGGTAATTCAAATGCTTTAAAAATTTATTTTGTATATACTCAATTTCATCTATATAAACCTTATAATATGGGCTCCAGATAACAGGCATATTCCAAAATAGAACGAACGAAACAATTATACAACAGTAGCATTGTGGAATCCCTAAAATCTTTACTCACTCTTAGAACAAATCCTAACATACGATAAGCTTTATTAACAATACACATATTATTAATATGTGCATTAAACATTAATTTAGAGTCCAAGCAAACACCCAGATCTCTGATTGTTGAAACTCTATTGAGCAAAATACTGTCAAGAGTATATCCAAAATTAATATCTACCAGTTTGCGAGAATAAGTAATAACGTTGCACTTACTAACGTTAAGGAAAAGTTTAATGAACTCACAATACTCAGATAAATTAATTAGTTCCTTTTGTAAAATTAAACAATCTTCAGTGGATTTAATAACCCTATATATCTTCAAATCGTCGGCATATAATAAGAAAGAACTATTAAAGATATTGGAGATATCATTAACATATTAAACAAACATTTTGTGTAGTACATACATACATATATGTATGTACGTATGCGTATACTTTGTACCTAACATATAATAATAATATCTCTGTCACAGTTTACAGCACGAATTAATTTGCACATAGTACTTAATGTTATGATGTTTATTATTTTGTTTTACATACCGTTCAAGGTTTAGTAGTATTAATATATAATTTATGGAAAATAGAAAAAATATTTTAAACAGGGCTTTTCTTAAAGCTCGTGGTAAGTAAATTACGGAAATAACAATACTATGATTGTGATAGTTTCATACTATTTATTATTATGTATAGATATTATTAAATAGTATAAGCAAATCATCTTGATCTTGAGTGTGCCTTGAAGGCGAAAGAATCCCCGAAGGGTAATGAATATGGAATGACTACAAACTATCAAGGTAATTTTTTCTTAGTTGATTAATCACTAATTGTGCTGGGATTGAACAAGGTTATGAGTCCATTCTTTCTTGCAATTCATTTTCCTATTCTGTACGATACTTACAAATAACAATCAATTTATGATGAGTTGTTCTACCATTTAGTGGCATCGAATAAATGTATCTGTATGTATATAATGCAAGAGGGGCTGGTAAATTATAATTCTTTTGGTTTTGGGGACTCCCTAAATGAAGCAAGTCACAATAAAGGTAGCTTTATGTCGATTCTATGTGAAACAATGTAGTTAAATAATATTCTAATAAAAGAACTGCCGAAAAAAGTTGTTGTGTATATTTTACAAGTGACTAAAATTTGATAGAAAATAATATGTGAAAAGTATCATAAAGTTACTGTGATGTTCTCTTTCTTCTCTTGCATATTTTCTTAGCTTATGATATGACCTGTATCTGTATCTATATGAATATACGTCCCACAGCAAGGCACGGGCATCCTCTACAATCGAGTGTACAATTGAGAGGGGTTAGGCTATACATGTCAGTACAGTCCATCACGCTGGTCTAGTGCGGGTTGGCGGACTTAACATACCATAACAATTCTTACTAATAACTATGGTTTGCAAGTTAACTCACGATATTTTCCTTTATTATTAATGGCACAATACGATTTACAGTTTTTAGTTAACGGACAACATTCAATACGAGATACAAAAGCGCAAGCAGGTTATGATTATTTTTAACATTACCTTTAGTTATATTTTATTTTTGCGCAAGCTTTCTTAAGACACGATCTAAAGGCGGTAAATAACATTTTTTTATGTGATTCATATAAGCAAATAATTGTATCAAAAATGATATGTTTCTTTAAGGATTTCTTAGACTGTGTGGACGATGTATTCGGACTGACGAATATACAAAATTAATTTTGACAATGTAATTGGTATTGGCTGTGAAGCGAACGGAGATTTATACGCAATATGTAAAGATATTTTGCATATACGAGTATATACTTATACAAAACTAGTTCGTTTAAATAATACGTGGTCCAAAGTTCAACCAGCCAACGTTTTAAGCGAGATTAATAATGTTAAAGCCGGTCCTTAACGGTTTATTCGACGTATTATTATTATGACTAACTAGTTGTTTTTCTACACTATTTGGGATTTTTTAACCACTAAATTGAGGCTAAACTTCTATTTTTTACTGAATAGAAGTTTTTTTAATTAATCACTTATTGATTTTAATTGAATCGACATAAATGAGAAACACGTGACATAGGTACCACAGTATTTACCTAAAAGCCTTATATTTATGCCACTTAAAACTGTATGGTTCGACTTTATGAAGACGGATTCTTAAATAATAAACTATAAAATGAAACGTACCGCTAACCGACACATTAAGTTTTATGATTTTTTAGCAGTATTCAACGGATTGTTAAATAAAGTTATTTGTAGTCTGTTTTTTGAGTAATACTACTTGTAGAGTACCAAGGTGTATGTAGAAATAAATAAGCGCAAATTTCTTGGGTAATATGTATTTGTAGCTAGCAGATATCACTATGACGTCCAACGTCTCTTATGCTGGCAACATAAAAAAAGTTATTTGTGACAAATTCTCGAAACCTAAAATGGTAGTCATACAAACCAGTCTCAATCGCAACATGATTTATATTCATAGGTACTGTATTCGATGTAATCGCAGTACACTTAGTAGATGGTATGACCGTCGATTAACAAAATTATGCCAATCTGCTTAAAACCTTTTGAATTTACGCAGGCTGTATGGAAAACGGGATAGCAAGCTTGAGTCCGGTTTGTCGCTATCGCGTATCCGGGTGGATCCTATCTCCTAGCACCAGCAGAAATGTGATTGAATGATTGGATGGACTCAACTGAGGTGGAATCATTTTCCCTACCCTCTATAATAGATTGAATAGCTCTCCTTTTATTTTGATTTTCTACGAGTGTGTGTTACTTAAATATGTGGAATTAGACAATAACAGTCAAAATTCAATAATTTTGTTTCAATTATGTAGTTCTCCATTAAAATTTAAAGTGTTCTTTTAAAGAATTGTCACTAGTAAGTTTATTACTTTAAATATACTTTTAAACAAGATCGAATCTGGTTGAAAATTGTTATGATTCTGTCAGGACTCGAGACTTATGCACGTCTGTCAGCTGTTTTGTTTTATTTATCAGCCTATTTATTTTGTAAATGATTGTTTTTATAGTAAAGAATATACTACATAATTATTAGTTATTATTCCATACTTCTATTGCCAAGTAAGTCTTTAATGTGTTGAAAGCGTTAAGAGCTGTTGTGTTCTCGTTTGAAGTATATAGTAGCCAGTTGAATTATTAAGCATAAAGAGAATTAGCACCTAATGTGTTAAGGTGAAAAGCGCAGTATATTGGCATGCAGTTCCTAGTACATGTAGGTTCTGATTGGTGTTGCTGTTGTTTATAGATTGGCGTAGCACTTACCATTGGGCGCGTGATCTGCTCGTCTCGTCATTATTAAAGGTGATTATTTGTATAGATCCGTGTTGGTAATTACATTTAAATAATGATTGCTTATTAGTTGGTAGATTAATAAATAAATAAATAAATAAATACACCCAACAGTCACATACATAGTCCTGACCCCACACTAAGATCGAGTCTTGTGTCGTGGGTATCAGAAGCTACGAGAGACTTTTCGGTCTCACAAACACCCAGACCCGAAACAAATACCTGTGGATCACACAAATATTTGTTTCGGTGCGGGGATCGAACCCGCGGCCTCTCGTTTCGCAGGCGGCGTCAAACCAACTGCGCCACGGAGGCTGTCGTGAGATTCGCGCGTCATAACCTCGCGACCTCACTGAAATACGTTACGGTAAGTTAGCATAATGAAGATATTACAACTGATGAACCGGTTGTTTTAATAGTAGAAAAAAAAAAGTATAGGATTTTTTTTACGCATAAGTAACATTTTAGCAGTTGTTCCTGTTTTAGACGACACGGGTTGGGTTTAATCTACTTTGCCAATTATCATCATAATGGAAAATATTGTATTACGTCACTTGCCATAGATTGCAGTTAATATGAATATTCTGTTGATGAATACATTGTTAATAGGAAAAACCAGATTGTATGTCCCTATTTAATTATAGGTACATTTAGACAATTTGTTTACTAATTGTAATATAATGATAAGATTTGTATAGACTAACTACAGGTATTAGAAAAATTGCGTCTTGTCGACGGGTTTGTTCTGCGCAATAAACACAGATACTGACCAATGACCGCTGGAAACTGTAAACTGCTCGGAAATATCATTAGTTGTACGAATATACTTTAAATGGTAATGTTATTAACTTGCATGAACGTCGAATATTTCATGCATCAATTTAGTTGTGATTGTCGTCTCTAGAAAAATGTTAACAGTTTAATTGAGCTGTGTAAAAATAAAACAATGAATAGGTTTGGCCACAGAACAGTTGAATATGGTTCTATTCTGTGGGTATGGCATATTCAAGGTGGGAATACAATATATACTTTTAATTTCAAATAATATATTTTATTCATAATAAGACTGTAGTACAACAAAGCTTAATGCGTGTATTTAATTATCAACTATAATTACATTTATGTTGAATAAAATAAAAATAATGCTAAGAATAACAGAGAAATAAAAGTGTTTTTATAAAATAATAGTAAGCGATTACCCAATCACTAAATTAATAAACTTTTTGATCAATCAAATCCACCGTGTAATTGCAATTCAATGATTTTTTACACTTACGAAATACTTCCATTGAACACATCATTGATAAAAATGATGTATTGTTTTTATCTTTCGTCCGTGTTTTTTTTTTAATTTAAATATTTATTTTATGTGTCCAAGTGCCCCACCTTACATCGTAAAATCCTATTTCATTTTACATAAATTATAGTTAAAATGGCATATTACCTGTAGGTATAAAGCCCAAAACTAGTTTGATATCCGGAAAGAATCGGACAGCTAAAGAATATACCAAATGACTGTAGTAATCATTTACTCTTAAACTTAACTTGTAATTTTATATTCATATTTTTTTACTGTTGTTGTTAACTAGACCTAAATTAGGGCTTTTAACTTCTTAATATCCCTCCACAGTTAATAAGTTTTGTAACAAACTTTCAATTCGATTTCATGATGCCACCAAAAAGAATTAATAAATTCATAGGGATTTCGTGGCGCAATTATTAATTTCAATCGTTATTTATAAAAAGTAGGTATTGTCACTGTATTGAAGATTATCGACATAATGTGATTGTCATGTTTATCAGTGTGACTACCTCTTTTCGTACTTATTGCATGTCCCTATGTGTCGTAAAATAATGCTGGTCCTATACAGAATAACATAAATAATGATTGATTATCCTTATTTCAAAAATTATTGATACATTTTCTGCCAACAACCCTACGTATCATTGACGTAGGAGATTTTTATCCATCATTTAGTTAATAATTTAAATCCCGTTAATAAAAACGATCAAGAATAACTGTTACTAGTCATCTAAGCAATTTAAATGAGTTATATGTGAGCGCAAGCTTGCGGTAAATTTTGACTAGCATTTTCGCAAGATATGTACAGTATTATCTATATTTTGTGTACAAAAACAATTAAAAATTTATGTGTATAAATATATCCAGGACTAATAAAAAAGTATATTTTTAATTAATTATTTTTGATCGGGGAGTAAGTGATACCTTCCGGGGCGCTGCAGCCTTCCGATGACGCTCAGGAATATCAGCGGCTCATTAGAAAATTTTCCAAGTCCTTGCTTCACGACGTCCATGCTCACAATACTGTGAGCATCAAAAGAGACAATTGAGCGAAATAAGGGTTCTAAAGTTTTCGCAAACGCTCTTTCTATTGCGCAAATTCATATGTCTAAGCTGAAGACGGATGGCGTTAGCGTAGTGTCGACCACGCCAGAGATTCGAAGGGAAATCGAGAGGTTCTACGGACAAGTTTACAGCTCAGTTACCAAGGCCATCATTGGCTCAGCTGAAGACCCTAGAGCTGAGTTGATTCAACATTATAGTGAAGACATATAGTTAAGACGTCAGTGTCGTCCAAAATTCCTCAGTGCCTAAAGACTTTCGTCTGTATGTGTGTATTGAATCAGGAATGAGGAGATCCGCAGGAGAACAAAGATTACCGACATAGTCCTGAGCAAGTTGAAGTGGCAGTGGGCCGGCCACTTAGCACGTAGAACTAATGAGCGCTGGGGCCGAAAAGTGTTAGAGTGGGGCCACGTACAAGCAAGCGAAGTGTCGGACGCCCAACCACAAGGTGGACGAACGACCTGGTTAACGTCTTAGGAAGTCGCTGGATGCAGGCCGCTTCCAATTGGTCTTTGTGGCCATCTATGGGGGAGGCCTATGTTCAGCAGTAGACTTCATGTGGCTGAAGAGAGAGAGAGAGAGAGATTTTTTAACGAGCTGAACCAATATTTAATTATTTTATATTAAAATGACGAACATTTCACATAAATACCAGAGGCCATTTTGGGTTTTCCCTTCCAGAGCCATCCATTTATGTGTTTTTGTTTGGTTAAAGTTCCGATAACATTTCCGAGCCTGGAAATTTCCGACACAATCTAAATTAATAACCAAGAGCGTTGTACCCAACAACGAGGCAAAAAGTCCGGCATCACCATAAAATAATATAAAAAGTTGGAAACATTGAGATTTGTAGAATGGCGCTCGTGGAAATGTATGCGAAACATTATAATTTACAAATACATACATAGACCTCGGTCTAGGTCTAGGAATAAGGCGATAAGTGAGGTCAGTGGAATTATAAAGACCATCAAAATATTCATCATTTTAAGAATCGAACCGGCATCCTTTTACGTGGAAAAACGAAATCCTGAACCATTGCATCAATTTAACCATAATTTTTAATTTACATCTCACAAAACATTGTATTGGGAAAACTTCAATATTGATAGTTCAAAACTAGGAGTCAATTAAAGAAATTGGAAACAAATTGAATAGCAGTTTTCATCTACTTGATAATTTTGAGACCCTTCCGTATAAATAAAAATAAAAAAGTCAATGTATATTATACGAGCACCATAAATTAATTATTGTGTATTGACATGTTTTTGCTACGACGACGTAAGCGGTGCCAAATTTTCCGTCTCGTTGATTTAATAACATGTAACCGCAAAAAATGCTAAGTTCTGATTCGGGAAATATTTACTTAATTGATTTTATTGATGTGCTTCAACATGTTTATATTACTTTTTTGAAAAACCGAAAATTCTTTTATATTTGTAGCTAATAGTTACCAATATCAACTGCTTGGTCTTGTATGGAAAGTGAAAATTGTTTTCGTGAAATTCAATTGTCACATTTTGTTTGTCTATTTATGTTGTTAACCTCGAGATGCAAAACAATTTAGCAGTTTTTCACCTTCAATTTGTAATAATATTACCGTACTGTTCTGTATCAGTCCATAGAAATACGTCCCAATAATATTAGTTTAAGATAATTTCGTATAAATATCTACGTATTATAGTATATACCTACTTTATGCATTTAGTGTCGATGTTAATGTGCTGATAGAGTGACCACCACAATACACAATTTATATATTAAGGAAGTGATATTTTTATTATACTAGTTTAACATTTAAAATTATAATTTGTTTTATTTTGGGTTTTAATAGATTATGTTAAGATCAAGTATTTCTTTGCTACGATAGTTGAAAGACATTACGGGTATAACACACCCAGCTAATAAACTTGACAAAAATAGACATTAATTTAGCAAGTTTATTTATTTATATGAATATACACGAAGGGTGTACATGTCAATGTATGTACATATCCATTATTTATGAGCCTAATGAATATAATATGGAGTAATTAAAAGATGAACCAGTTTAATTTAGTTTTGTTTTATTATACTATTTATTCATTAATTTTACAGTAGGTATTTCTTAAACATTTATCACTTTTATTTTTCTGGTACAAAATACTTTGACAATTAAATACAGTAAATCCATGCATCGCCGAGTTCTCATATTCAGCTTACAAATCTGAAGATGAAGGCTTCGGGGGCATTAGCACCGTGAGTTCATGTAATTCGGAATAGGTAGTAGGTATATTTATATTCGTGTATTAACTACAAGGTCCACGTGTTAATTTAATAAATTACATATCAATTTTCGAATTGTTTACACATAATAAAACATATTGACATGTTTATCAATGCCCAGATTAGATCGCTGATTCTAAAAAGCTGTCATTTCGACATATAATTATTGATTTATTAATTATTACTTTAGCAGCTGTCTGAGCGTGCGACGAATAAACCAATTTGTTTTTATACTGGCACGATTGTAATGCATCTGGTGGTAAATGACCTGAGTAAGGTTAATGTTCGGATCTGAAAAACATTTTGGATATTTGGATCTAAAAAATAAACAAAGTTTATTTTAATCAGTTGAGATGATTGATATGGGTTGGTGCTCAATCAACATCATAATTTAATATAATGAGTGGAGGCACTACTCGGGAATCGGAACCATCGGCTTTTACCACGCAATTTCACCTTTTCTCCCAAATGTGTTGGGTCCTAACATGCTTTAATATTATTAATTATAATTTGTGTTAAATTTACTAAGTTTCAACTATATTTCTACTAATAAGTTACGTATATATTATAATATACTACTCACAAAAATGGAAGGATATTTTTTTTTTATCAAAAATTGATGAAATTTTGGTCTAAAAGTTTTTTTTTAAAGAAACTGGAAGCTTGGAATGTCTATTTTACAGTTCAGGATAATTTCAGTTGAGAGAGAGTATTTGATTAAAAGTATATGGGTAATTACTAACGAGCATGCTTTTCGCCTGATGGTAAGCGATAGGACCGCTCATAGCAAAACCAAACAACACCATGAATTAAAAATGATTCAAATTGATATTCCAACCGGAAAACAACAGTGCAATTACTCTGCTATTTGGCGAAAAAAATAGACATTGCGGTGGTACCTACCCAGGCGGCCTCCTACGTTTAAGAGACTTACCACCAGTAATTTTTTATTGTTTGTATCTTTTCTGTGTTTTATCTACATATACTATCTATATCTTCCACCGTTCAACTTCCCCCTTCTTCACCTCCTCATTAATTTTTCTTGTTATGTTATGTAGTTTTGTTTAGGTCACATTTAAAAATAATTCTGTAATGGTCAAACTATTCTGACGTAGAAATTGGCTTTACGTAGATTAACATCATACAAATATAATTCATTAGTATATATCATAGCTGCATGGAGAATCACTAAGAGATCCGGTTTTTTGCACTTTGCTAAGATACGCATGTTTTCGACACACAGCCAAGCAGACTGACGCAAATACTTTAATTTATGTTATATTCCATGACTTGCGACGATCCTGGCTTGAGTGTTTGCATTATTATAAAGTGCTTGTTTCTTATACTATTTTTCATATTTATTACGCAGTATTTGAAATGATCTTCGCTGTTTTTACAAAAATAATACATAATGATGTCATTTTAAATCAGTGAATTTAGTAAGATACAATAAAGTTTTGTAAGCTGCAATTGAATTTACATACAAAAAATCGTAATAATATAATACTGTAGAATACTACACAATATAATAATAATATTACTATATCTATAATAAGTCTAGTATAGAGGAGATCAGGGATGATGGAACGTAACTATTTTCAATTTACTTGGACTCGTAATATTTCACAAACCTTATTAGATCACAAAATATTAATTACTAAACATGGTATCACTATTGATATTTCGGCTATTTAATTACACCAACTTATTTGGAACTGCTATTACAGATTTTGATAAAAATATTCAAATAACAATAGTGGAATTTGATACGATTGTAAGAAATGGAACGCAACGCTAAGTTGTAAATTTCTGCCGCTTCACGGCGCTAGTGTGTGGCGTCCTTCCTTTTTGCCCCCGCTAAGTTATGCTGTGTTGTGTACTGTGTAGTAATTAATAATAAAATAGTTTTATACCAAAACCACGCATTTTTCCTACATGGTAGCAGAGCGTGGTTCAGATTGGTACAGTAAAACTTTAAAACGAGAGAAATTCAGCGTAAAAGGCTAGGAAAAAACTTGTTGCAACTGGAATCGAGGTAATAGTCTCCACGTGCTCGTGCCATTCCTGTTGTTCAATCTGGCGAAAATTCACAAAATGAGCTCTTCAAACATTTTCAACATAGAAAAGCTCGTCGGCAGAGAGAATTTTGCCACGTGGAAATTCAGTATGAAGACATACTTAGAACATGAAGACCTATGGTGCTGTATAGAACCCTCCGACAACGTGCCCGTTGATGCAAAAAAGGACGTTAAAGCAAAGGCTAAACTAATTTTGCGGTTAAGATCTAGAATCGTTTGGCACGAAATGGGGGTTGGGAGGGGGTGAGGGGGGAGGGGGAGCATGCCTACTATCCTCCGGTACTACTCCCATGAAAAGGCAATGCACCGTTCCTGAGAAAACCCAATTAAAGTAACCTAACCTCAAAACACTTGTTTTCAAAATATACTTGCTTCTGCAACGTCTCCGGCGCTGCGGGAAGTGCAGCCCCTTCGCCCTTGCGTAACAAAGGATAGGCACCCACGCTCGCCTCCGCAGCTTCGGCTTGCTGGTCGCCTCCGGCGACCAGCCTCAGCCGCTACGGCTCGCACGGTTGCCTATCCTTTGTTACAGCGGGCTGGGGCTGCTCTCCCTCCGCGCCTCCGGCTTTTTATAAACACTCTAGGGGTGGTAGCCAAGAGACTACGTGGAAGTCGGGGTGCTCCGAGTCGGTTTTGGGGCAGATTCAACCTATTTTAACCATAGAGTGGATACACAAACTTGCTTCTGAACATAATTTCTAGGTCGTTATAAAACATGTTAAACAACAAAACATGAGTCTATACACTATTGCAGATGCGTAAACTCCGCAAAAAACATAAACAAAACATTCTAATTACACTGACTCATGACGCAAATCGCGTAGTTTTTACGTTCCGTTTAACGGTATTGCACGAAATTTTAAACCACAGACTATATACTTGACACAGTAATAAAGATTTAGTTGTCAATCGCCCATAAAAACGTTCCGTTTTACCTAATACCTGATTTAAGGTTAGAAACTTCATTAATTAATTTCTCGAAAACTATAAATTACCTTTTAATAAGAGTGATACGTTATAATCAGGGAACCAATCCCTACCACCTTTAATCATTTTTAGCCCTCAACTCGTGCCAAACGATTCTAGACCCCAGCCAATTTTGCTTTTGGACACGCAAAATTACGTCCACGTGCAGGAATGCACAACCGCCAAAGAGGTATGGGAATGCTTGCAAAGAGCTTTTGATGATAATGGGCTTACGAGGAGAGTGGGCTTGCTTAAGGATTTAATTAATACTACACTTGAATCCTGCAATAGTGTGGAGGATTATGTCAGTAAAATTATGAATACTGCTCATAAGTTGAGGAATATTGGATTTGATGTCAACGATGAGTGGCTGGGCACCCTGATGTTAGCTGGTCTTCCAGATGAATATAAGCCCATGATAATGGGGTTAGAGAGTTCCGGCATAAAAATCAATGCTGACTCGGTAAAGTCAAAACTTATACAAGAAGTTAACACTCCCAAGTCAGCCGCTTTTTATTCAAACTCAAAGAAATTCAGAAATAATCAGCCTGTGAAAGCAAAGGGTCCAAGATGTTTTAACTGCAACAAGAATGGACATGTTGCCAAGTTCTGTAAACAACCAAAGAAAGTACATAGCAAAGCAGAAAGTTCCAGTTTTGTAGCGGCCTTTCCTGTCATTGTTGGAGATAATATGAGTGAAGACTGGTATATAGACTCCGGTGCATCCATGCATATGACGGGTAGAAATGATTGGATGTATAATGTCACTGAACCACCAGTAAAAAATATCACTGTGGCTAATAGAGAGCCATTGGCTGTAAAAGGAATAGGATGTGTAGACATTCAGATTGATCAGCATAATAAAATACAGATTAAAAATGTCTTGTTTGTTCCTGGTCTAGCAGCAAATCTGCTTTCAGTCAGTACAATAGTAAAAAGTGGATACAAAGTCATGTTTAATAATAAAACATGTGAAGTTCAGAATGTCAAAGGACAGTTGATATGCACAGCTACATTAAACAACAATTTGTATATGATGAACACTAACAAAGAAGTGGCTCACTTAAGTTCAAGTTCAGCAAATTGTAACAATGCCTACCTCTGGCATCTGCGAATGGGCCATTTGAATTTCTCAGACATTAAGAAACTGCCAGAATGTGCTGAAGGTGTGTCTCTGGCTCAGGAGAAAGGTAATGTCATCACCTGCACACATTGTTTAGAAGCACTCCATACACTCCAGAGCACAACGGCCTGGCTGAAAGAATGAACAGAACCCTGGTAGAACGAGCTAGAAGCATGTTATTCTACGCTAACTTGGAAAAGAGGTACTGGGCTGAAGCTGTGGCAACTGCTGCATATACAGTAAACCGCTGTCCTACTAAGTCACTAGATGGTAAGACGCCATATGAGTTATGGACAGGTAAGAAACCTAATTTGTCACACTTGAAAATATTTGGCTCTGTTGGTATGGTTCATGTACCCAAACAAAAGCGACAAAAATGGGACAAAAAATCAATGAAGATGATATTAGTTGGGTACTGTGAAAACTCCAAGGGTTACCGCTTAATGGACCCAGAAACCCACAAAATGGTTAAAAGTAGAGATGTAACATTTATAGAGAAATTTAATGAGAATGCTATTGTAATGCCATATGAAATAAATGTTTCAGTCAAAGAGAGCCAAACAGACAGTGCCAGTGCCAGCTCTACTTCACCAGTCTGTGAAAAATTAGAAAGTGTGTGTGACAGTCAGAAACAAGAATCACACACTCAAGAGTCTCTGCCGGTGTCAGAAAATAAATTGGAGAACCAAGAAATTAACAGTGAAGACTCTAGTGAATATGACACCGACACTGGAGTACTAGATGAAACCTATTATCCGCCTCGTCCAATAAGACAAGTTGATAGTAGTAATATATCATTAAGGCCTAGGAATAGACAAAATGACACAAGAAATAATAAAAATGGGTTTTTGTGTATGTATATTGATCTCAAGGATCCACAGACTATTGAAGAGGCTTTGTCATCGCCTGAAGTCAATGAGTGGAAAAAAGCAATGGATGATGAGATCAATTCTTTAATCAATAATGAGACTTGGACACTTGTGGACCTCCCCTGTGGACACCGAGCATTGCCAAACAAATGGGTGTTTAAAAGAAAAACTAATCAACAAGGAAATGTCATGCAGTATAAGGCAAGGCTAGTAATAAAAGGTTATGCACAGAAAAGGGGAGTTGATTACCACGAAGTGTATTCTCCTGTTGTAAGATGGACATCCATAAGATATTTATTTGCTTTAGCTGCACAACAAGACTTTCATATTCATCAAATGGATGCAGTCTCAGCTTTCCTACAAGGATCAATTGATACAGACATTTATATGAAGCAGCCGGAAATGTATAGTAAAGGAGATAAGGTATGTCATTTAAAGAAATCTATTTATGGACTTAAACAGGCTTGTCGCTTGTGGAATGTGAAGCTTAGTAAAGTTTTAAAAGAAATGGATGTTTTACAATCACAAACTGACCCATGTATCTACTATAACACAGGTAAACAGATATATATTGCCATATGGGTAGATGACATAATTTTATTTGCTTCACAAACAAGGATATTAAATGACATAAAGGAAAACTTGAAACAGAAATTAAATATGAAAGATTTAGGTGAGGTGAGCCAATGTTTGGGTTTGAATATAACTAGAAAAGGAAGTTCAATTATGCTGGACCAAGAAAAGTACATAAATGAAATATTATCTAAATTTAATATGACTGAGTGCAAAACTGTCAAGACACCTGCTGAAGTTGGTTTAAAGTTTAATAAATTGACAGAAAATGAAACACTTGATTGCCCATATCAACAAGCTATTGGGAGTCTATTATATGTCGCTCAAGGTACCAGACCAGATATATCATATATAGTCAATGCTCTAAGCAGATTTAATAAAGAGCCAAGGTCAGAGCATTGGGCTGCAGTAAAAAGAATAATGAGATACTTACAAGGCACAAAAGATTTAAAACTTACATATACCAAGAATGGTAATGAGGAAGTCATAGGCTACTGTGACGCTGATTGGGCGAGTGATGCCCAAGACCGGAAATCGTGCACCGGTTATCTTTTTATGTTTCAGGGAGGTGCAATATCTTGGTGTTCCCGTAAACAACAGACCATCGCTTTGTCTACTGCAGAAGCAGAATACATGGCCATGGCGGCTGCGGCACAAGAGGCGCTCTGGCTGCGGCAGCTGCAGGCTGAACTTGGGCGCGGCTACAAAACTCTGCGCATCTACTGTGACAATCAGAGCGCCATCAAGCTATCTGCTAATGAGTGTTACTTGCCCAGATCTAAGCACATAGACATTAGGTACCATTTTCTTAAGGCTCATGTAATTAGTAATTCATTAACGTTTTGTTATGTTAAGGGATGTGAAAATATTTCAGATATTTTAACTAAAGGAACAACTGTAGAAAAACATATGTATTGTGTTAAAAATATGGGATTGCGTTCCAGGGGGGATGTAAGAAATGGAACGCAACGCTAAGTTGTAAATTTCTGCCGCTTCACGGCGCTAGTGTGTGGCGTCCTTCCTTTTTGCCCCCGCTAAGTTATGCTGTGTTGTGTACTGTGTAGTAATTAATAATAAAATAGTTTTATACCAAAACCACGCATTTTTCCTACAAATCATCCCTACCCCTAGTCAAGAAAAGTTACTTTGAGGGTATTTTTGCATTATCGACTCGACAGCTAAAATCTCGTTTCATTCGGTAAGTGAGATTTTTGGATGCGCTATACCCCTTTCCTCCCTTTCCCATCCTTTTTCCCCCCCCTGATTGAGTTGGAACACATTTATGATCCAAGCGCTGTGGATGCTCATGGACGGCAGTGATCACTTAACATCAGGGCACTTGTTTGCTCCTTTGCCGGATCTACCGAATAAAAAAAAAATATTGCCGTTTACTTAAAATTACTTCTTACCATTGCGCTTGTCTCAAAAATTGCGCTTTGTGTCACAAGTCACAACCTCTGTAATGAGAATGAGTTCAAATAAAACATGCCTTCCTGTTCTTTGTTAAGCAATGACTAAAGGTTATTTTTTAAAAATCGTAAAATATTTAACAATGTATCCTTATTATATTTTATAAGTCATATGAAAGGTTATGAGACTAAAGCTATTTTATAAGTAATATAATTTATTATATGGAAGTTTTGCAAGGCCAAACTAGCCTCGTGTGTGGTAAATATTAACAATTTATGTTTAATTTGTATGAATCGCTTACAAAGTATCTATTGTGGTGATGGGTATTTCTTATTAATCTGTTTCTCTGCATAGAATACTTATTAAATATTCATTGAAATAAAACTAATTTTTACGGATTTTATCGCAATTTGGTTTAATTTTTTCATTTTTTAACTTCTTCACGGGGCGGTCTGTAGCTGCTGTCGAAAAAAATATTTTTATTTTAATGTGTAACATTCGTGTAAATCTAAAAAATCATTATTAAATATTCGCCTAAACCGCGATGACAAGTAAGAACCTAATGAGATTCACATCTAACAAGTAAGAAAGTTTGTAATTATTACGTACATATTTCACAGCACAAGCGTGATCTTATGTACCTACATAATTATACTCTATTCACCAAATTCGCACTTAGATCACACCTAATATTAGATATTTGATAAGTCCCTCGTTAAAGATAGTGATCGTCTTATTTTATAAAGTTGCATTTTTTAATTCAGACGTCACGTCGCGCCTCATTAACAAACAAAATTAATAGCCAAAGTATTTATTTGAAACTAGCGGTTGGTCCCGGCTTCGCTCGGATGCATATAGTTTTTGAGTCTAGTCTACATCAACAACTAATTATTTCGCATACTAACTGTTTATAACTCAATGGGACCGCCGTCAACTATATTGCTTTTCCCGTCCCATTCCGTTATATCTCGATCGGTCCCGTCTCATTCTGTCCCATGACGAAAAGCATGCAATTCTGTCCTCTCCCGCCCCGTGCCATATATTCAAATTTGAGTGGCATTAGCTCTTACCGCCAGATACAATACTTTATGTTAAATTTGATCAAAATCGATTCAGCCGTGTTAGCGTCAAAACGGAACATACATACATACATACTTTTGCATTTATAATATTAGTAGGAATAGTTTGCACATTCCAAAGTTGATTTACATCTATACGGGCCTTCTTAAGTTAAGGAAGGAGTAAAAATGTCTTATACATACTAGTTTTTCAACATATTATGCATAATAATATAACAAGATTATTTAGTGTGTGTTGTGATAGATAAAGTCTTTTGACTTCCTAGAAGACACGTCAATCATTTGGTTATTGTGGCCTACACTAAACATATGACGAATCCATGCTTGAAATCTAGTAGTTTTTTTACGTAATAATAGGTGTACAAACATTTGTTTGGACCATGATATTTGCACAGTGCATGAAGGTCATTCCTCATTGCCAGTTAAAAGTTAAGTAGTTCTATGACTTCCATGTTTACACATCACGTGGTGAAATGTCATGTTGATGATGTAGGGGCCAATGTCAGGGTTAGCGGTATATCTACTTATGTATTTATGTGTAGGTACTATGATTTTGTTCACAGAGGCCTTTGGGCCTAAGTGTACGTCACGTAACTACGAAACACTACAATATCTGCCCATGCAGATGGCTATATAACTTAAAGCAAATAAAAACAAGAAAGTACAAACTAGGTCACTTATTTAAACTTTTGAGTCTGATGATTTCTGATTGGTAGCTCTGGACTATCACAATATGTTTTCTTTAAAAACCGGAGGAATAATTTTAATATCTGGCAACTTTGGCGGCACCCATACCATACCTACTGCAAAAACTCCTCTTATACAGGGTATATCAAGACCGCGACCGAAAACGAAGCCAGGTGGTAGTATTAGTGACTTCAGACACAATGTAAGTTAAAATTTCGCAAAAAAATCGACATCTTTTTTTTTTTGTAATTTTTTACTTGTCGTATTTGGGTGATAAATACATAGTTTTCCTGAAATTATGATGTATACCTCTTTCTTTTTAAACATTCAATGGTACGTAAGGGTTTAAATTATTAATTCGCAAAAACTAAGTATTTACCACCCAAACATGATGATTTTTCAAAATTCTAAAAAAATATTTGTCGCTGTTTCGGTAAAAAAATTATTTGCATCGTGTCTGTAACCACTAAAACTTCCACCTGGCTTCGTTTTCGGTCGGAGTCTTGATATACCCGGTATGTTCGTTTTTTATTGATGTTACAATTTTTATTTTTGACGCGAGTTATGAGGGGAGCGAGCCGGAGGAGCTTTTAAAAAATACAACTGTTCTACACGAGAGTGTATTTCAGACTCACTAAACATGGTACACTTATGGCTAAGTTACATGAATGGTTTTTAATATCAAATACTGTGAAGACATAACTTCCTTATCTAAATGGCTTATTTCTAAGGGCTGAGCGTACGTAACTCCTCCCTTCCCAGAGGGCTGCGTACGGCCGAAGTTGGTGTCTCCGTAGCGAGGGGTGGATACAGTAGTGTCCTCTGGAGGGACGGTTCCACCGACGTAGGACCACTGCGCTGCACGTTGGCTGGTTCCACCATGTCTATAGCGATGTGTCCTTGTTCTTGGGACGGTTTATGCCTGGTCCTGTAATAACGGGTGCCCAAGCATATCAGGGTTAAAGTTATAACACTCAGGGTGACGATTGAAGTCCAGCTGGGGTTCGTCGTAGGCGCGTAGCTCCTCTCCATGTCTGGAACTGACGGGGTGTGAGCAGCAAGGATGTGTAATTTATCAAGATCCACATGTTCCAATTTTATTTGATTTAATGTTATATTAATCTGTGGTATCTCGATCCTTGGCCAAGGAATGGGTTCCTTTACGGTAACTCTGCTACGATGCGTTCGTAGCGTTACGCCATTTATGTAGAGTAAGCACCCTTCCGTAGCGCTTAATAAGTATGCGCCTTGAATACGCTGAAAACTCTCCTTTTCGCCACATCTTGTTTTCACGATTTCCTGGCTTCTCGTTATAGCGAGCCAGGTACCTTCTTGTATCTCTTGAAGTTTCACGGCGGGCATGTTAACATTAGCTAGTCGACAATTTTCGGCTGGCATGTGATGTATAATATGGATAATGCAGTCTGCGTTATTTTCTATTTTCTTAAGTTCCAAGTGACTGCATATCTGAAGCTCGTCGGTTATTCGTTGGCATGGTTGTTGAAGGTAAGTAAACTCAGTACTACCCAGTATAAGGTAAGGTGCAATGGGGATGCGGGTTAAATTATTACTGTTAGGTAAGGAATAGACGTGAAGGAGGTCATAAGTGACAGGACTCACAATGGGTATTTCTAATATAAAGGTGAGTGTATTAAGTGTGTTGTATGCTTTGACCATTATTACCTTTTCAATAAGATACATATTCTCACGTCTGGCTTCTAAGGGTAGTTTGTAAGTTTTTTCAACTTTAATCAGCTCTGTTAATAAATACATAGGGTCTATGACACTGGGGTGTAATTTCCCTATGGATGCAAAAGTTATAGCGGATTCCAAAATACTAACTTTATCATATATAAGTTGTAAGCCATTCTCGATTTGGATATGAGATTGGAGCATCTCTAATCGTGACGTTAACAAAGACAAATTTTTATTTACGTTATTAACATTCGTTACCACCATATCCAAATTTCTCTCTATTTTATTTAAATTTTCGTTATATTCGTCAATGAATTGTTTCATTAGGCTAATACTAACTTTTTGACTATCTGTAACAGCATACGTCTGTTTACGCAATTTATCTATTTCATTCTCAAAATGTTGCGCATCGCTGTCGTCTAAATTTCCACTTATTGCTTTCACAATAGTGCCTAAACCATTTATTAATCCTCTTTTATTCCTTAATGTATTCCTTGGTAGTATGTAAAAGAATTTACTAGCAATGTTATCAATTAAATACTGAATTTGTTGCCTATGCACGTATCTCTCTGCATATGTGTGCTGCGAATTTTCAACTAACACAATCTTGGAGTAAATACTTATATATTCCTGAAAAACATGATATAGATAGCTCGTGTTATATGTACATAGTAAACTATATGTGTCTGTCTTATGTACTATTTTTGCGTCTTTAATCACTAAGAGCCCGTCTTCCGTATGGATCGGCTGAATTACTGGATCTGCGTGGGATCCGATGCTTCCGGCGATGAGCCTGAAGATGACGATTCTGTAAGTTGAGAGGGTCGTCTTAACAGTCGGCAATGAACCCTTATTGTCTTAGCGTTTACATGTTTTCCAACAATTTCAATAATATTATTTGGGTGGATTCTAACAACTGTATAGGGACCTAAATAACGTGGTTCGGTTTTCTTGCTACGAGTTGACTTTGCAACTTGTTTATATACTTTTGAACTGAAACTAACATATTTGTCCAATAGTAATTCTTTTGAAGATGCTTCCATGTTTCTTGGATGCCTCTGTGTATGGTTTTTCCTTCATGATATTTTTTTATTAATGTTTTCTGTTCACAGGTATCATCAACAAGTGTGACGCGTGTGACACATCTAAATAGCTTTGGACCGCGTTGGTCAAATACTGAATTATATACTTTACAAAAAACTGTGTATAATTCTTCGTTATGAAAATAGCAATAAAATTTCCTATCTGCAATTGTATGTTCTCTCAAAAATCTTATTGTTTCCTCTTCTGTGTTATTAATAGGTATAAATACATGTTTAATATTGTAATTATTTTTTGACTTATCCTCTATTCTATATTCCGTGCCAGGGGAACTCCGAATATGGAACTGCTTTAATTTTTTATCTATTGCGTCGGGACAATTCGGTATATTATTTATGTTTTGTTCGAATTGTTCCAAAACATTTGTATCTGCTAATACTTCATTTGATGCAGGGGGTAGCAAATCATCTAATTGTAAAAGTGACCTTATCGAGGAGGGTCCTTCTCCTAAAGACTCGAGTTCGTCAATTAATTCTTTTTGTTCAGACGTACTGGGTTTCTCTATCGCGTCTAACGCATTTATTTTTATTCGTGATAATGCGTCAGCGTTGGTATTGTATTTACCTTTTTTTATACGCTATTTTATAATCGTATTCTTCGAGACGTAAACGCCATCGCGTAAGTTTCGAATTGGGGTCCTTAAGGGACATTAACCATGTTAAAGGTTTATGGTCGGTATATATGGTAAATTGGCGGCCATATAGGTACGGTCTGAAGTATTTAGTAGCCCAAATTATGGCTAGTAATTCTCTCTCTATGGGTGCATATTTACTTTCTGTTTCAGATAAGGTACGTGACGCGTACGCTATCGGTTTATCAGAACCAACTGTTCCTTGTGACAAAACAGCACCTACTGATACTTCTGAAGCATCTGTTGTTAATATAAACGGTTTATTAAAGTCTGGGTATTGTAACACAGGAGCGTTACATAATACTTGTTTTGATTTATTTACTGCCTCTATAAATTCAGGTGTATGAATTACTTTAGCATTTTTCTTAAGACATTTTGTTAAAGGTTTTGTTAATTTCGCAAAATCTGGAATGAACTTTCTGTAATAACCTACAAGTCCAAGAAAAGATTTAATTTCTTTCTGAGTGGTTGGAATTGGGAAATTCTTTACAGCAAAGATTTTATCCTCGTTAGGCTTTAGGCCATTTTGGGTTAACACGTGCCCAAGATATCCTACTTCTTTTCTTAAAAATTCTGATTTATCTAATTGCACTTTAAAATTATGTTCCCTAAGTCTTTGAAACACTTTCTTTAATTTAGTCATATGGTCTTGTAATGAGGTGGAATAAATAAGAATATCGTCTAAGTAAACGATACACGTTCCATCTGCTAATAAGTCTTATTCATAAGGCGTTGAAACGTACTAGGTGCGTTTTTTAAACCAAAGGGCATTCTAAGAAACTCATAATGCTTGTCAGTTGTAAAAGCTGTTTTTTCTATATCGTTCAAGTCCATCTCGACTTGGTGGTATCCTGAAGCGAGGTCTAACGTAGTAAAATACTGCGCTCTTCCTAATTTATCCAAAATATCACTAATGTTAGGTATAGGATATTTATCCTCAATGGTTCTTTCATTCAATTTACGGTAATCTACAACAAGTCGCCATTTAACTTGACCTGATGCGTCTTGTTTTTTTGGTACTAAATGAACTGGGCTCGACCAAGGTGACATGCTTTCTCTAACAATTCCTTTATTTAATAGGCTGTCCACTTGTTTTTGGATTTCATTTTGTTCGCAAGGCGGACGCCTGTAGTTTTTAGTGAATATAGGAGTCTGGTCAGTTAATCGCAATGAATGTTTAACTGAATGTGTAAATGTTAGCGGGAGATTTTCTACATAGAAAATGTCGCGATACTGAAAACAAAGTTTATTTACTTCGCGTCTTTCTTCAATATTTAAATGTTCTGTTCTGATTCTGCGTAAATTATTTTTTAATTCTGAATTAATATCTTCTGTTGTGAATTTATTCACTTGTACATTTTCATTGATATTTCTTACAATTTTTATTTTTTTGAAATATAAGTCTATTGTGTTTGATTCTGTGATTAATTTCTTACTTTTATAGTCTATTTGACATCCAAAAGTACTAAGTATGTCGCTTCCTATTAAACCTTTATAATTTTCATCAAAGTCGAATACTAAAAATTTATGATCAACATCCGTTCCTAAAATTGAGAACAAAGACATTTGTAAGATCTTATCGTGGGAAGAAGTCCCATGAGCTGTGTTTATCTTAAACGGTTGTACATAAACATTCTTCGCAATGTGTTTATTAAATAACACATCCGTACTGATAAGCGAGCGTGAAGCTCCGGTGTCTACTAAGAATTTACCTATGTTTGGTACCTGTATATACGGTAACTGGTCTATTATGTATTCATATTCCGGTAGATAATGTATTAAGGTTTTGGATTTTCTAAGGCATCTACCTGAAAATTTGGGGATTCACTAATGTGAGTAGTAGGATCTACACCATCATTTACATCGTCTACGTCGTAAGACATTTCGTAGCTTTCTATATTTTCGCAAATGTTATTAATTTTATTTGGGTATGTGCGCGAACCTGGGCTTTTAAATTGCGCGGATGGTTCTTGCTTAATAGCGCGCGGATTACAATTCTGCGCTGACAAGTTATTGCCTGCATAGGGTTGTCTCGTCCCTATGTATGGTCGATTAAACGTTTGTTTGGGTTGAAACAGGGGTTGTGTTATTTTATTTTCCGCCCGTTTCAACTTAAGTTCTTCCTGTCTAGCTAACGCTATCGCAGTTTCTAACGTCTGCGGATAATTAATTCTAACACCAAGACCAATGTTATAGTCGATGTTATCTATGTATGTATCTATAGCCACTGTTTGGTAATATCTACTATCTTTTGTAGCAGACTCACCTACACTACACAATGCATCTAATAGATCTCTAATTTTTTTGCCATAAGCTTCGCACGATTCATTTCGGGATTTGGTGCAACGCATCATTTCCTGTAACAATTGCACTTCGTTACGTTGTTCACCGAATCTATTTAATAAAGCGGTTTTTATCGATGACCAATTCTCTATATCTACCTCGAGTGAAATGGCCTCTAACGCTTTTCCTATAATTTTATTTCTAATAAGGCATAACACAATATGGTCTGTGCTGGGTATGCCATGATTTTTTAAAACACTTTCTACACATCTTATGTAAAAGTTTAATGACTTACTATTGCCATCATATATTGGCAAAACTTTGTCGATTAGGTCGTAATTGACTGTAATTGGTCGTGCGGCTGCTTGCGCCAGTTGAGACAACGGGGTTACTCCCTCTTGTGTCATTTTAAAATAAACTCACGTAGGTTTTTATAAAGTTATAGCAAAAATAACTAAAAGTTATTTGATTTATATTATATGTGTTAAACCTGGTTAGGGTTTTTATGTAACACTTTATTTTTACGACTTATTTGATTTTACTGATTTTAAGTAAAATAATTTTTAATAATAAGCATCAAATCGATTGGAGATTTTAATGACTTATGTATTTATTAATTTACTGATTTTAAGTAATTTAATAAATTAATGTACTTAGCACTGTCCTTTTTACCGATTTTAAGGTCAAAACAACAAACACTAAACACAAAAAAACGCGGGAGTAGAGCAAGGGATACTGGGTAGTAAAAGAATTTGATCTTACCTCCAATACCACATCGCTGAACCACCGTGGAGTCTTGAACACCGTATTTTCGCCGTCCGGTCTCGATAGGAAGGTTCTGGATAGTCGCTCGTAACGTAGTCGATTCGCAGAGGTTTATGCAAAGATGACCGATATCGCGAGTTGGAACTATCCTACCACGACTGCGCCAGTTATGAGGGGAGCGAGCCGGAGGAGCTTTTAAAAAATACAACTGTTCTACACGAGAGTGTATTTCAGACTCACTAAACATGGTACACTTATGGCTAAGTTACATGAATGGTTTTTAATATCAAATACTGTGAAGACATAACTTCCTTATCTAAATGGCTTATTTCTAAGGGCTGAGCGTACGTAACTCGCGCCAATAACGTTTCTGCCTCATTATAATAAAATCATTGCATCTGACCGATTAATATACAATAGTATGAAATGTGATCATCAGTTTTACATAACTAGTTAATGGCAAACCAGTTGGATCAACGGCCAACCACTATTGTACGCTACACGTGCTCCACGTGACCAAAGGTTTTTTAATAAATTGATAATACTACGATCAAATATTAAAAGCCCAAGTATGGCTAGTTCCAAAAGAATTTACTCGGCTAGATTTCCATACCGAAAGGTCATCCTACAGATTTAAAACCAGAAATGATCTATTTATCTTATTTATCTTATTCATAAATTATTTAAAAGAACACACCAAATTAGATACTACGTGGTTATGAAACCATTCATGAGACGCATCACATAAATGTAGACAGGAGCTAAAGTAATGAGAAACCGCTGTAATCATGAAAGCATCCTTATGAAGATTCCTATTTCAACTTGCTGAATCACATCTACACTCCCGATTGCGCGTCATTCAAGACAATACAATGACCTTCTTGTATCGCGGGCAAATTCTCATCAGCAGTCAAACCTGTCATGAATATTACATCCACACAAACGTGAGACTGCATTCGTAGTCGTATCTAGATCGATTTATTTTTATATATTCAAACTCCCAATTTATTTGAAATCAAACAAGGAAAAACAATGGGCCTATGGAAGATAAAAGCCTAGGCCTAGAAAAGAAAGCGTAATGAATGATTAGACACTGGTTGTGAAACGAAACGCAGCGGGTTCGATCCCCACACCGAGACCAAAGTTTGTGAGGCCCAAAAATATTGATCTGCGTGTTCGTGAGACCGAAAAGATTTTCGTTGTTTCTGATGCCCACGACACAGGACTTATTTGATCTTAGTGTGGGGAGTTGGTGGGTCAGGACAAGGCATGTGACTCAACAGTTATATATGTATGTCATGTGTATACACCCAACGGTGTACTTATCTATCACTTAACAGCTAAGAATAGTCGACGGTGCTTAATTATTTCTGTTTAATTTGATGTATTATGTACATCAAAGTAGGAAAAATTGTATGAATTTTCCACTCTTGATGATTTTATCTGACGATTTGATTCCGGTACAACTATGATTGTGAAGGCCATGGATTCAGTAGGTACCTATTGAGTAAACAGTTTTTTTTTATTTTATTCTGAAACAGCACAGTGACTGCATTGCACCTGGTGGTAAGGGCTAATGCCGTCCAGACAGAGTATCGAATGGCATCAGACGGTAGTCTCATACCATTCGATACAATCATGTCGGCTCGCTGAGATGACTCTTCACGCTACAGAGGAAGGTCTCCAGGATTAAAGGAACGAGGGAAAACGTGTGATGGCAAACCGTTCCAACGCTTGACGGTGCGGCAGGAAAATGAATTGGAGAACCTTTTGCTTGGTTTTAAGTGGCTGCAATGCCCCTGGTGGTAAAAGCAGTGCAATCTAAACTGAACATCTGCCAGTGAGAGCTAGTTATTTCCGCTGTTCGATACAATTATGTCGGTTTGCTTGAAGCCGGATTTACACAAGCTGAAGTTAACATATCACATTGGTACGTAGATTATGAAATGTCACTGTAAAGGGTTTTCCAGCATTGCGTTGGGTCGTTGAAATCCGGACAGATACGACATTTTCCTGTTTTCTACCACCAGTTTTTGATCTTCGACAGTCTTATTAACCCCACAATACGTAAGAGCAAAGCTGTCATGCCAGTTTTTTATGAGACAGTGGTACCTGGAACCTGGTCAAGCAGACCCATTTGTAATGTAACTTTCACGAGCATCAACATGACTTTGCAATTTCTGAACAGTGAAATATTGTTTGAGAGCGCAAGCTAACATTTGTAAATATTGGGAGGTTTGCGTGATATTATTTGCGTCGTAATATTACGGATTGCAAATAAAGTCAGTGCAGTATTTGTGCAGTTTAACAAGATTTTTGCGATCCATAACTGACGATTGTCGACTCTGTGCGCCTAACCACATATTTACACAAATGTTGAGGTAACATAAACGCCACCAATTTAAAATTTTATTGAAATATGTTGTAGGTTCACGTTCATTTTTCCATAATTTGATGGACAAGCCAAATCAAATATTCTTTTTTGTAAATAATACAATTGGCGGCCAACCACATATCTTTGTATTGCCTTGATGCGGCAGATGGCAGTGTATTGTTAGAGGTATTATTGCTAACGGAAGTGAGTTGGTGATGCAATGAATTTAGGATCTCTAACAGAAAATTTAAAAGTAAAAGATACTAATGTTTTAAAAATGTAACCTTACGTATTATATCCGTTATCATTGACCTTCTATCTTCGAAAACTAATTTACAATTATAAGTGTTTTATGTATCTACATATATATAGCTATATCTATATTTAGAATATTTTTGTACATCTATGCATTCACATTATAAGTGACAGTTGCATAGTAACATTTTTATTTAATTAATACGTAGTGTGTTTTGTTTACACCAGTTTTCCACATAAATAGTTTATAGTACTTATATTAGATGTTATGACACTGGTCACTAAATATAATATATGCGGCCTTACGGTAGTAAGGTATTCATATTCGCCCAAGAACACACCTTACATTACAATGGAAAATCCGCTACAGTAACCGACGAAGCGTGTCAGCCTATGTAGGTGTAACCTGTTTCGAGTATACGACCTTATTGGAGTCGACCTATGAGATATTACTATTTATCGTCGGAGGATGATCTACACTTTCGGACTGCACTTTCCATCAAGTGCATCTCTTTGTTGGGTCAGTACCAACGGAGGTATAAAATCAAATGAAATAAGCTCATAAAGAAACGTCTCAAATGGGTGCCAAATACCTTTTCGATAGCAGCTAAATTAAAGTATGTATTTATTAAACAGTTGCTAATTTTATGTCGGAATTTTCAAATCACTCATTAAGTTTTAGAAGTTAAAATTGCTTTAGTCGCGAATGGAAACGACCCTGAGCAATAGATTAACGTGCTCTCTGAGCTACCAACGAACATGAGATTTTTGCCTATAAACCTTGATCGCTATTCAGGATATAACGTTAATTAAGATTTGAACTATATTGGGAGCTCTTTTTAAGTAATACTACTTATTTTTAAAGTTACTTTCAACATATAGAACATATTAGACAACTTATATAAAGAACAACAGAAAAAACATGACTTGATAATTAATTTTATATTCTTTAAAAGGATAAAACGCATGAACTAATCTGGAAACGAAGAATAGATACTTTTAATTTTATTGTGCTTGTTAGCGGATATAAGTTTTTGTACATCAATTATAATCTGGCTTTATAAGTTTTAACTATGTATATAAAAAACAACCTACAGTTTAATTAAAACTACGCGGTCTACGTAATGTGAGGGGCCGCGGGCGATGCATAAATTTAAGATTCGTTGATGCAGAAGGCGCATTTATTGGTTAAAGCGTTCGCCGCAAGAATATTGTTTGATGCATGTTGGTCAATAGTAAATATTTATCAGTAAAGCGCCTACATCAGCCGTGTCCTCCCCACTAGGTACGAATTGCCACTTCGCCCGTGAAGAGCGTTTAAGGCGCAGAGTGTATTTTTATATAACGCAATCGCTGTATTTACAATTAAAGCTATGTAATTTTCAAATAAAAAATCTTTGCAAAAATCTTTCCATTATAGTGACCTTACTCACTCAACAAGTAAGTAGTTAAGGTTGCCTTGCGAAAATTGAGAAATTAGTCAATGATAACTGACAATTTCGGTCGTGGTACCATTATATTAATGACTAATGAGTCAATACTTCCGGTAACTAATTGATGAAGGATTTTTAAAAATGTGTTTACCTACATATATTACCTACATATTATATATGAGTAATTTTATATTATTATTACATTTAAATTGTTTATGTTTGTACGCAATCGAAAGCTATATGTTTGTCCTTACCTAACATCATCATAGCTTAATCATTCGTTGATTCGTAGACTTACGCCTGTTACGATCGCATGAGAGTGCTCACTAATGCTAGCTACGCAAAACTGTATATAAAAGATATTAGTACTTGGATAGTAATTTACTATGAAATTTCGGAGTTTCAAAATCCAACATTCTAGAAATCGAATGTGTCAACGGCTTCTCATCTTATTCATATTAAGTGATAGCGATGTCTAAGAAAACTCGAATAATTATCGAATATGTAATTTGTTTGTTAGATATACGTATGCGATAAAAGAAATGATGGAACAAATGAACTATGAACCTTATTAATTTCGGTTTTTGGTAGATACCTAACCGTAATTTACGTACATTTCGTTGATATCATAAATCTAGAGTGTGATAGATTTTTCCTGACAATTTACCAACTCAAGAAGCTCTTCATCTGCTTTATTTAAGTACGAGGAAATATTTTCTAAACGATTGGTTTTATTTCGGATTTCGATCTTTGGTAAGTTGCCCTTTTCGCATGACAAATTCTTTGTGTGATATAATAATGTACAGTATTACAACAATGTTAGTATGCAATAAATTTAAATATTTAAAAACTAAAAATCAGGAAGCAGATAAACAATTGGAAAACTAGAAACGCAAATAAACTTGTTTTTCGTTCAGATCTGCGTTGTTGATGCGTTTAGTTTGCCTCCTATTTGACTTATACATATACTTGGTTACGAATCATGAGAACACTGATAATATGCTCAATGACCTACACAAAAGTCGTTAGACCGCCAATTTTTTGAAAGTAGATTTATGCATTGATGAATTTTTTATTCAAGTTATTTGCATTAATTATCATGTGTGGATGTCCTTTGTATTAAGGTGATATATTTTCAAAGTACATGTGATTCAAATATTATAATGTGTAAGTAATTTTATTAAATACAGGAAAGTAAGTAGTTAGTTTTGTATATTTTAAGAGCGCGTAATTAAAAAATTCTGAATACGGAATCGTCAACTAATTAAAGCGGTGAAGTAAAACAAATTAGCTGCTTGTATATCTTAAATTCCCATATATAAAAATTAATTATTAGAACCCAACATGTAATATTTTATGTAGATAATACTTTCTTAATAGACTGCACTTTGCAGTAGGTACATCATACAGTGTTAACAGTATTGAATATCATATCATAGAGAGAAGCATTGTTTATTTTGTGGTGTTTTTAAATGGCCCGGCGCGGCTTAGTAAATACAGCAAGCAATCACATATACTGTCATAACTTCCATTCCTTTATGGTAGGTCAATCGTTATACAGTTAGACTCCATGGAGCACCTATCTACTGAGTAAAAAATATTTTATGGGCACCTATTCCGTATTCCACTTATGTAGTATGTCTGACGTCACGAGTTTATGAAGTAGTGTCAGAAATAAAATTCCTTATTGCATATTAAGAAAATATAGTTAATGTCTAATGACATTCTAAGAAATAAAGTGGGCATTTAGCTGGTTCCTTCGAGATACGTATTTAGTAACGTAAAGAACCGAAGACTACTTGTGCCTTAGCCAATAATTTGGTATGGAATTCGCACATTCTTAAGTCTAGTAAAATCAATATAATATTACTGTAATGGCAGACTGGTCCAGTCTATTGGGCAACACATAAATGTGTCTGTTAACCTGCTGGGTTAACGTCCTTGGCTGCCTTGATTATATGGTGTTTATTTTGAACAAACGTCAGGCGTAAAGTACCTACGCTAAAATGACTGTAAACGCACATTGTAGACTTTGATTTCAATTTTCAAGACAATGGGCAATCACGTTTAACATTCGTGTATTAAAAATCTGTATTTATAGTTCTGCTCGTTGGGTTTTTCCTCTAGAAAATATTTTTTTACACACCTACGTCAACTTCGATGTATCTACGTCATTCTTGACGGAACTATGAAAGCGGTCATCAACCTTGGGATTCCATCGTACTTGTATCGATATATGCAAAATGTAGCATTGTGGTGACGTGACGTACGGGTCCAAAGATTCACTTCTACTAGACAGAGATGTATCACTGTATTTTATTGTTTAGATGTGAATTAATATTTACTACTGATATCAATTGTCCTTTGTTTTAATTGCTTGTTGCAGGAAGCAATCATTACAGCATTAATTAATTAATCACATTGATATCAGTGGCTAAAGAGCAATTAATTAGCTTATCGTGTAAATCTGTTGATAAGACCTATATTTATCGGTTATTGTTTATTCTGTGCTATGTAACGTGTGTCAGGCATGAGACCGAGCCAGATATGGCGTTTTAGCCTTAATAGTTAGGCATTGTTGTAACGTACAGAAGCGAGCAATTCTTAATTACGGCTTTACCAGCATCACCTACCGGTTTGAAACCAATGGTATCATAAAAATAGCAAACAATTTTTTGCTCATTTTTATTCTCCATACTTGAATATCTTAAAAATATATTGCCGAATTAAAATACAGAATTATTTAGTAAAATTCTTTATTAAAATAATAAATAAAGTTGCAAAAGAGTGAACTCGTAGCAATTACTTGAGCAGGTCTGCCATTTCGCCGAAGTACGTATCTAAGCAACTGGAACTTCACTTGCGCAAACACTTAAAGCATCTGAACACCCGACAACATTCCAAATAATACTTAAATACAATCCAGCTCTCTTGGCGATCGGTGATTGTGCATACTCAGTACTCACACGGACGAGATGTACCCGCGCCCCAAAACTTGTCTCCCACCAGCCCATAAAGGGTTAATGCGTCAGAGTACATCGGAATAGCCAAGAATTTCATTTTGCCACTTCGAGAATATTCGTCGATGTTAATGTGCTATTTATAATTAACTGGTATAGCTGTAGCAAACTGGATCACCAATATGGTGATATGTACTATTTATATAGTGCTACATTCTGTTTTACGTCATTAATCGTATATTTGGATAGAATATAGTATGAGACTAGTTAGAGACAAGCACTTCAGGGCAAGGTAGATAGAAATGGAAACAAATACATTTTTACAATTTTTGTGTTGTAGTTAAAATACTGAATATAATTAACAAACGTAGCGAGTGTGTAGAGGAGCAGGCTGCGCGTACGCTTTACTTATTGGTATCTACGCGGTACACAATCGACGTAACAAACCCTTAAATAATTTTTGTAACATGACATGATCAATTAAAATAGTTCATACTTTCTCTTTGCCATAATACGTATACATTAACGAGTTTGTACACCATTTTGGAAGTAACAGTTAAAAGGAAGTTTGGGTACATTTGCACGAAAAAAGAAACGTAGGTGGCAGTTAGTAATAACACTGGACTATAATATCATCTAAAAGACTGTACCCATGGTAACATGATCAATTAAATTGCGTTTCTAGCAACTTTTAATAAAATTATATTTACAAAAATCCTTTAACCTTCAATACACCTAGTTACACGATAACCATAACTATAATTTCCTATAAAAAAAATATATACATAATACAAAATGCCCACCTCACTTTCACCAACGTCCTCATCAATATGCAACCAAACAATTCGACCACCCTAATCGTCGTTACAATAAACTCTTTTTCATCAATGGAAAAACATGCCGCAGTAGTGCGACGTAGATTCATATAACTCAAGGTATTTTCAACAATCCATAGAATATTCTCAACACTATAATTTGTACTTAAATAAAATCACAAGGCAACAGACGATCCAAGCGAGTTTCAAGATAGGAGTGATATTTGTGCATTTAAAAATTTTACATTACATAATCATATTAAATCTGTAATCATTTAGTACATAGCGGAGACACAACGTCCACTTCACGCCGGGCGGCGCCACTAGTCTAGTCATCGAGGTCCGAGCGCCGGCTTCAGCTCAACTCTCGGCGAACACTAACGTGGAAAGTTCGAGATGGTCTTTTGAAGTTTAAAGCTACACTCGTGTAGAGACGGCAGCACGGCGGACACTATGACACGGGCCGCCGCCGCACGAACGCCGCCGCGCCCGACGACGCGTACGAGTTCGGCACCTCCGACCCCACCTCCTGCTTGTACCCGTTCTTGCCGCTCAGGCTCGCGCTGTCGTCCATCACCGCCTGCAACAAACACGCAACATTACAACCACCACTCATGCGAGTGGCTTCATCCAGGATCACGATCCAAAACTTGCCATTGCCATTTGGGTAATGGTTAACGCTACAGTGGCGTTCGATTTCCTTTAATTACTTGGTCACGATGATATTTAATGGAACTAATGAAATCGAGTGTCAAGAGTGCTCCAGAAGATCCTGTGCAAAAACACGACCGACTCGAGAGCTTAGTAAATATCGCTGACATACTTCAGTTAAATACTTAAAATATTATTCGACATGTTTAGTACCTACGTAAACACCTTCCAATTTACTTGTCGATAAACTAATCGGCGTCATGAAAATAAAATGACATAACGACTTACATAAATATAAATAGACATTACCTACTGAATAGATGTTTTATGTAGATTTAAGCAAATGAAATAAACTTGTGGTTACAATGTCTGAAAAGGTGGTAATTGGTATATTAACATCATTTTAATATGTACTTTGAAAAATGAATGATTTATGTGTAGTTAAGTCGAGACAATCATTCAAACACTTTTTCGATCAAATTAACAAATTACACTTTTTACTCCACTGTTGACAAGAATTTTTTTTATTTTAAGATTCGAAATAAGTGACAACGTGACAATTATTATAAACTTCTATATAATTTCACTTTTCTATTGTAAGAAATATAATTTACACCTGGTTATTAAAATAATAGATAACAATTTGTATCTTCTTGTGTCAAATATGTTACTAATGCATTATAATATATTTTATAATAACTGTAGAATAACATGACACCTGTTTCTAACTCACTTTATAAACTCATGTCACGGCGCGTAAACTTATTGAACACCCGTTAATGAATTTGAATATATTTGACGTTTATATTATCAGTTAACATAATATGACATTATTTTGAAGAACTTTGACCGAAATATTCTGTTGCGGTTTGGGAGTTAGAAAAAATTTACTAGCTGCCAGTCTAATGTTAGGATTCATAAGCTACCGGGGATTATATTTTTAAGAACCCTCCGCAAAGCTAAAGAGATTGGATTGTTTGTAATTTTTCAATCAACTCTTAAATATTATATGGATTAAGATACATTAACTTTTTTTGTACAAATATTATAGGTTCAGTTAGAAATATCCAGGTCGGTCGGTTATTGACTAGTTATTAATTATATTGTGGCTAATATTTTACGAACGTGGATCCGTTATACTAAGCGTAGTTTTTTTGGGTATAATCCTACATAACTTGACACGACACCATTTGCATACTGGTTTAAACCGGATGTAGTTTACTAAAACATTGGTCTAATTGGTGTTGCCGCGATTTCAACCAGCCTGAATAGCGTACATGTGGTGTAAACGCCACTCTAGTGCGCATGCGGGTGTATTTACCAAATCACCCAGAGTACATCCGGTTTCAAGCAATCCAGTATAATTGTGTCAACCGGCAAGTAAAACTAGACATTCATCAGCCGTTGCTTTATCTGAATAAGGTGGCATTTACCCATAAGTGCAGTGTGGTCATTTTGTCGTATCCGGTTAAAAATTAACTTTGTAATTGGCATTTACATACAATTTCATTCACATAATAAAATATTGCATAAATAAACTGGTGACCACATAATTAATTTCAGACATAAATTTTATTTTATTTTATTTATTTAAATCACTTATTTTCACGACTCCACTCCCAAGGGAAGGAAACATAATAAAAGAAATCTAATTTTTCGCATCTATTAACTAATTACAGTACACGGCATATCATTTTTTGAAAATAATTTTATCAACTTATTCAACTAGTTAACACATTAATGTGTTAACTTGTTGAATAAACATACAGAAGATTATAACATACGACTATTTCCGTGCAATAAAAATAACGATATTATAACTAATTCAATGACTTTGATTCTTCCCACTCAATATTCTAAAAATGATAAACCTACAATGCAAATTTTTTACCTTGAAGTGATTTTGTATAAAATTTAACCATAAACATAGGTATCAATGTCGTAACTTTAATGGTGTTATTGGACGAAATATTATGATTATCCTTGGGCTCATGTTGCGCGATAGCCCCCAAGTATGTCTTACGCCAATGTCAAAAGTTAATGATTGGTGCTAATTTAGGCATTTATGAAATATTTCATAAACGTTCCTTATTGTTCAATTTGATTTTACCAACTGATTTTGAAACTAAAGTCGTTGACCTTCTAATACAATTTTGTTCAAAATCTGTGCTTGTCTTACTCGGTTTAAATGAGTTATGTGTCTGTAATTACTTAAGTAAACATTGTAAATTAATTTTTATTCGTCCAAAATACTATTGCATATAATGAGTTCATAATATTTTAGTTACAACTGATCAAATAGCGGTTATATAATATAAGCTCATAAGCACAGGCGTGTCACTGACGACAGTGTGTAGAAATATTTAATTGCTTTGTCGTATTTGATATTGTGGTTACAAATTTTGTATTCTAAAAATATTCACACGCTGATGAATGATTCATGACCAGAACATTGTTCACTAATGTTTATTGAAATCGTATAATTTATGTATTACATGCAACTACAACTAATAATGTGTACTAATTGCTTTTTATGTACACAATTAATTACATATTGTACCTCATTTATTCATTTGATTTTCATCAATGTGAGACACTTTGATTCAACAAGAATATTGTAAAAAATGTTCAATAATATTTAAGTTCATATTAATATGAATATGTAAAATAAAAATATTGAGTATTAAAAAATAAACAAACGCGATCGTGAAGTTTGTAAAAACTGAAGAGGTCTATAGCCTTGATATTGCATTATGAATAAACACTATACATCCTTACTTGAGAAGTACCCTTGATGATCAATACGTTGACCATGACCATATATATTATTGATTAGAATTTGTAAAGATTTAATTAGATAAAGCTTAAGATAATAATACATGTTTGCGTTTATATTTGAATTTCGATACCTTACAATTGAATTAACGCCACTATTATTTATATCTCAATATAAAATTGATTTTTCAAATGTCAAAAAAAGGAGAATAAATTATAAAGTGTACCTTGAAAACATGGACAGTCGAATGCTAAATCGGTACTTGAATGCATAAACGTGAGAACGACTAAATTTGCGATTTGAACGACTCCTTCTTCCGCATCACTGGAGGTCTCTCGACAAAATGTCTCTAGCCTGGCACTGATTGCATTATATCTCGTGTTATGTAAGATTGTGCGACAAACCTCGACACACATATTGCACGATGCTGCATCTGATAAATATATTATATTTTTTGCATATTTAAGTGTTTATTAGTGCGAATATATACGTTTGACTGTTTTCTTATATTTTATTCAGCTTCTTGGACTTGTATATCCATTCATTAAAATACACATTGAAGATTTTTGATATAATGTGTGAATGACTGCTTACGACATTAGCGTAGAAAATAAAATAATTATGACTGAACTTTTTTATAAAACCGTCGGTTGTGATTACTAATAAATGATACAATTTAAAAAAATGATTAATAAGTTCAATAAGACATTAAAACCGCAAATAAATAAATCAAATAATCTTTTTGGATTTCAGTTTGAAGGTCGAATAGTGCTGAGTTCATAATCTGTTTCGAGAAACATGACATTTCCGCTATTGGATTTTTCGTCGATATTTCCTGCGCGTGTGAATGAATAACAAGCTCGGTTCAGTGAGGAGCAGAATGCTAAGCCGGCGTCACGGGTGCACCTGGGCATACGCCAATGACTTTTCGAAGTTACATGTGAATTCTGAGTGAAATTTCCACAAGAATTTCGAAGATTTAAGGAATTTATTAAACGGTTCTAATACGGTTGATATCAGCGAGACATCTGGTCGTAAAATTAAAAGCCAATTCGTTCTGTGGCATAGCTGAAGAGTTATATTTTTAATTGCCCCGACGCCGTGTAAATGTGGGATGAGGCCAGGTAAAGAAGATTTCTTAATGCCTGTCCGTATGGTTTGGAAGGACATAAAACTACCTTCAGCAAAGCGTGGCGTATTAAGCAGTGGTGTATCAAGCACATGAATGTGACGGCATTTTGAAATAAAGACCCTTGATATCATAACAACATTCTTAGTATTGTTTGTCTATCGTCTTCTTGTAACAACAAACATATTCCTCACACGTTGGTTGCCACGTGATGCGAGTAGTGCACTTGTTTCCCTCCCTCCCGCGCCTCACCCCACCCCCGCTGTAATGTACCAACATTCTGTACTTGAATTTATGGTACGAGTTATGTTAGACACTGCGACTAGACTCGATCGCACGTGTAAGTTGTAACTACGTCGACAATTTCCTGCCATTTGTCCTTACGTCGTTATAATTACTGGTATGTCAATGAACCATCTTATAAACTACTGATTGAGCTATACATGGTGTCCAAAAATATTTAATTCTAAAATTGGTTTTTAAGAACACCACGCAAAAACTGCGTATTTGTTGTAAGATAAAAAAATATACTGACGAATTAAAAAAAAAAACAACATTTCCGAGAAGTTTTCCATGTAGTAGGAAATTGGAAACTTATAGCGGATGCATTAATCTTTCTTAATATAAAGATAAAGATTTTATATTTCATTACTAGTAATTTAGTTTTTATAGCTTTGCAAAGATATTGCGCAGCACAAATACTTAATTGAGCCAATATGCCAGCAGCCCAAATTTCTGGAAATAATGCGTAGAGCGGTAAACTGTACCATAACCTAATAACGCCTCAGAAATAGGAACTGATAAACGGAATTTTTATACTAAGGCCTAGTAATCATTACTTACCATGCACAGTCCGTTCTTGAGCTTGTTCTTTCTGTCGGCGGGAGTGTACCTCGCCTTGTAGAAGTCGCTGAAGAGGAAGAGGAAGAGGAAGCCGTGCATAGCGATCCAATACACGAACACGCGCGGGTACTGGCACGACGGCCGGAACAGAACCTGCAGCTGGTGACTGAAGATCAACACGAACTGCACCTGCGGAAACAGAAGAACATATTATATTTTTATATTTATACGGCAAAATGAGTGCGGTCTACCTGATGGTAAATGCAGTCTTGATAAAAGTATCTATTGAAAAGCTATCGAGTGACATTGGTTTTCTGTCAAGACAATAGTACCACTCCGGTCGCAACGGCCCATTTCAACAGTAAGTACATTTATACAGATACAATACAATACAAAGAGAAAAGAAGAAAAAACACAAATCCCCAGAGAAGGTAAAAGAAGTCTCCCCTGGATGGAAATATAAATATATTTTTTCTCAATGTTGCACATGTGCAACATCCGTAACAAAATAAAGTTATAATATTTTTATGACACTTTGTTACATTGTTAATACTTCTTCCATCCATACTACGACGGACTAAATACAGAATATGTAAACAGACGTCATTTTTATATGAGTACAATTTTTTTATATCAATAGAATCAACAGACATCTTTCCCTGTACAAAATTAACATAAAATATTTTGTCAGTAGAAAATATTGCTTACCATCTGGAAGGCGGTGAGGTACTTCTTCCACCAGATATACTTCTGGTACTTAGGACCCATGGCAGCCACCATGTAGTAAAAGTACATAACTATGTGCACGAACGTGTTGAGCAGCGCGAAGAATGTGCTGTGTCCACCTGTGGGTACAAAACAGGACATTCACATCTCTATACTATTTTCATCATTGCAGTAGTTGTGATTGATGCCGTTTCCTTTGTCCTCCGTATCTAGTTGGCATTTAAAAAAACTACTTTTTAATGTTAATTTAATTGGTGCATGTAACCAAGGTAAATGCTTGTCTTTAACTTTAATAGTCGTTGTCTGTACTTGCGCAATGTCATGTGCAAATGCTCTCGTGTCCAGTGCATTGATAATCTACCTGGTGTTAAGACTCCAAATACAGAAATTAAATATTGGTTAAATTACTATTCATATATAATTCAAATACTATTAACTGTCAAAACAATTGCATACATAATATCTCTTCCGAATTAAGATACTCAGATTGCAGTGTGGGTATTCCACATTAATTCATTTTTAATTGGTTCAGTGTCATTACATGAACAAATAACATTTGCTTCGATGCAAAGATCGATGCTGTGGCTTTATGCCTTCAAATTGTAACAATTGTTTGGTGAACTAAAAATAAACTTATTTTCAAAACTTCATCATTCATGATTAATGTACATCTCTAGGCCAAGAAGCAATATTAACCACGGCTATACATTTACTAAAAGATGACAAGTATTAATTACTTGTATAGTATTAAATCCGGATTTCCCGTAAGATTAAATTGTGATCTAAGTGTGAAATGAAATGGATATCTGCGTCACGCGTCATGCCAAGTACAGTGTAAGTCGCACGCACATGACGCAAGACGCATAACGTAGGTACTAGTTAAGGGCGGGTTATACCGATTTTTGCCTTTTTTAAACATCGGTAGCTCCGTTGATATACAACTTATACATAAAAAACAAGCATTTAAGCAAAATTGGGAATACAACCGAGGGAATTGTAAAGCCAGAAACATAAATTATATTAATAAATTCGATCAAAAATCACCTCAAATATGGGTCTAAATCGCTTTTTCAAACACGTTTTATACTGCGAAATTCTATCAAAATCATGTAAAAATTGTATCAAAAGATAGGCTTTTTAATTTTTTAGGGATCTGTAAGAAAACATTTTTAAATATTGGTGTAATTTTTTTATAAAGAAATAAAAACTAAAATTTTTAGCAATGCACGCGTTCGAACCAGCTCGTCAGTCGACGCCGAGGCGTCATCGAGGTCGGACCCACGCCGATTTTTTCACGAAATGTCACTGCGAAATACATTAAAACAATAGCGTAAATGCGCCACAGTAAAAATAAATTCATTTGATATACTGTACTTAATAAAATTAACATTTAAAATATAAATGACATGTTCAATGAAACTGAAGTTATTGATATAATAGATTCAGTATTACAATGTCATTGTATGGAAAATATTTAAGGTAATCTCTACGTCTTAGAGTATTTAATATCTAGAGAGAGCACTATCATACAATTGCGTCTTCAAAAACGAGTCAATGAACCTATGTAAGAACTATTCTATTAGATTGAAATTCAAATCATTTATTGGTCACGTAGGCATTTAAATAGCTCTTATGACAAATACACATAGTACTTTTTTTCTATTTACAAGATATTTGTTGCAATATTATTTATATTAAAATTACTATTTTTCGGAAGTTATTACACACAGGCGAAGCTAGTAAAAGCGTGTTAATAATGGCGACTAACAATTATGAAAAAAGAATATTATGGAGGTGTAATAAGGGACGAAATATTGTATTAAAATACATAACCACTTCAATGTATTAATGTCAAAAACTCTTAATTACTAAAATAATGGCATGCTTAGTTTTCTTTATTGGACCTAACGAGGCGAAAAGGCATTGATTTTTTCAAACAATTTTTTTAGTGCCGTGCCGCGCTTGGGACGGGAATTAATTGGTAGAAATAATTTAGATGGGAAATCTTTATACATATGTTATTACATACGTTCGAGAAAAAAAATTATATTGATATTAATGTGGAAGCACAATAAAACAAACAGTCCAGGAGATGCTAGTTTATTTCTGACTTGACAGAAGAATAGTGCAAAAGCGCGCGTTTCGGTTTTCCGCCTTTATTGCAAGGCATAGAAAATGTGAAATACATACCAAAAAATTCAATCTTTTTTTAGTTTCCTATAGGTACTTCAAAAATTTTTATTCGTATTCAGAATTTTAAATGGTGGCCGTGATTTTGTGGTCTTAAATTATTAATCCGATTGTTTTATAAATCTATATCTGAGACACTCTTTGTTCGAATAAATTAAATTTATAGGCAGAATTTGGGAAAAAATATAGAAAAATTTTGTTATTGATCCGACTTGTCTCAAATCGATATTTTCCTCTCTTAGTGTCGATTTTCTAAATGCATAGTCAAAATTACTGGGATAGTTGATACATTTCTTTTCATGAGATAGGAGAAAATATAAAGGCTTGGAATGACAAAGGATAGAACGGGACCGATCGGGAAGTGACGGAACAGACGGGATTGAACAGGACAGGTTGTGGTGGGAAGAAATGCAGTATATTAATGAAATTCAATAGATAATAATAACTAAGTACTACATGACGGAAAGTGCAATGTGAGACTTACCATTAAATGGACCGATGACTTGGGAGAAATTGTGGGACACTATTGGTTATAAATTGCAGAAAATAGCAAATAGCCGACACTGTATGCTGTGGAAAAAATGGTGAGGCTATGTCCGGTAGCGGACAGCAGTCGCGAATGCGTCAAGTATAATGGAAAAAACGGTGTATATTAATTATGTAAGTCTATAGTAAACAACCGTAACAATAAAAACTCAAAGTAACAATTTAATTTAATTTAATTTAATTAAAACATATCACATTAATAATGTAATAATAAAGCATTTTATCAAACAATATAATGAACAATTTAAAATACCTCACACGAACAATTAAATAAATAAACCACGTTAAATAAAAGATATACTCAATGTACATTCCTATTACGAACTAGGGAGCGTTCATGAGAAATTTTTGAAATGGCATGGTGAGTTAGCATGCTGTACTCATTTGAACTGTGGCGTCGGCTGATGTCAGTGTGCGCTGTGCGCCGAGCTCCGGGTGTGCGGAGTGAGATGACGTTTAATACCTAAACACCTCGGTAAAAGAGGCCCTTAATAAGTACTGCAAACACAAGTGTATAGGCAAAACACGGGAAACTAATATTTGTCTGTTTGTACTATATATTTGTAAAATCATTGCGGATGTTGCCTTGCTAATGAAGAGGATAACTGCTTAGGTTCGTGTTAATTATGTAATTTCCATAAAATGAACAAATAAGTGGTGCCCTACAAGGTTACAATATATACCTATGTATAGATTGTTTGCGCTGTACTTCTTAAGTAAAGTGCAAACAAAATAGATCAAAGATCGTTCATCTTTGTATGCATTATTAGCAAACACGTGACTTTCCATAATTCCAAGTAAAATGAATTTACGGGATATACATTACAGGAAAAAAATATACTTTGTTGTTTAAATTATAAAGATGCATGCAGATGACGCAATATATCGTCATTTACATGATGCTTATACTTAACACACCTCTAATGATTTAGGCAAATTTGATAGTCATGGTAAAACCAGCAACTATAAATTTAGTTTTTAATACTCATCTATTGTTTCATGCAATGTGACGATTTCACTGCAACTGGACTGAATGAATGTAAAAAATCTACGAAGGCACTTATGAGTAATGGCACAATACCGGTTAGATTAATCACATATAATCTGCATTCGCTTGTAATACTCAAATACTGGGATAATTATATAAATTATACTCGGAGCGTACTCTAGGAACTATTGGAAACAGGTTATGATTGTTTTCTTAATAGGCATTAGGCAAGTGGCACTTTGTATGAGTCGTAGGTAAAGTAGCGTCCTGTTTACAGCTCACGGCCACCGCGGTAGAAATGTTTAGCCGAGCGAGGTATTTACAAACCATGATATTTCCCTTAAATGTTTATTTGCATATTCATAACGAGTTCCAAACTTCCGCGCCCTCGTGCTGCTCAAATTAAATATTAGTGTAGGCCGGCCCGAGGTCTGAGTGTGCAAATGTCCTGCCATTTACATGATTTGTAGACTCCGAAACCTTCGGAAAGCAATGTGTAGGTCATTGTAACCTTAATCGTGTTCGATCTAGGAAGCTGGGTATTTTAACGACCTCCGTTATGAATATTAGAATAACAAATATTATATATAAAATATTGCACATCTTTTGTGGCATCAGGCATGAAAAGGGGCTAAAGGGGTCAATGTCGCGCTCGTTTTTTAACGCCGATTGTTAGTTTGACGTCACGGCGAAAGATTTGCGGCGCTTGACAACGCCTTATCATCTTTTTTTTTATTTTGGATTTATAATTTTACATTGTAACGAGAATGTAATATGTTGGTCGGACATTTATGCGCCTACATATTCATGAATGTAATTTTCCTGTAGCCCGACATTAGCAGTAGCACACATTCGAACTGCAGACAAGGATCTAAAATTGATGAGTTTCCGGAGGACACTAAGTTAGTTAGAAGTTGATCATTTGTTTCACAGGGCTTGGCTAGATAGACGATTCTATATTTATTTCTACTGGCATCACAGTTACTAAAATACACTCAATGGCAAGTGAAGTGCAATTAAAATAGAGTATATAGAAACTCATTTAGTATACACAGTTTCCTCGAAACTAGATTCCTACATGTTGATCTCGACACACTTGCGTGGATCACTATGACTTGTTTTCCACCATAGTCTATGAATTTGCTATACAAGTGGATATGAATTCATACTACCAGCTATATGATCTTCTACATTTGTCATATATTAAGAAACCTTTTCATAAGATCTATGTTTAGTAGTGGATAGGCACTAGTTAAACATTTTGCTTCTTTTAACGATGGGAGTGAAAGGAATAATATTAAACCTTTTTTGCAGGATTCACAAATGCATTACTTATAAAGTTAGAGCTTTAATGTTAGGCGACGTCTTTGGAAATTATACAAAAACCGTAACGGAAATTATTTCAAAGATCAAGGAACAGGTTGGAGCGGGCCATGTACATACATTGTATAAACATGATAAAGACACGTGATCTGGAAGCACCGTCACAATAAATTTGTATAAGGATATTGATGCCGTTGCGTATAATATAAATTCGATTAGAAAGCAAAATCTAAATTACACATACTTTGAACTGAACCTAGACTCAAACAACAATTTATAGCGTGAGTATTAGAAACTATACGATACTAAATATATCTCAGCCCGGAACCAATATTTGGTGATCTCATAAACATGTGTATTCGCCAATCCACAGAAAACTACTAATTAGACATTCTCTTGTATCAGTACAATTGCTCACTTGGTCTCTCGTTTCAGTCGTTGTCTTATGTAACTGCGATTCGGAGGCTTTCATACGTTCTGCAATACCTTATTCACTAGACCATTGCTCTACTACTTGACGCCTTCATATCTCGGAGCGATAATTGTACAACTATCCTCTATTTTCTCGGACAATCTTAAGTAATGCACTTTGGACACTGTCGAAACCTATAATAATACCTTAGTTATCATGCAAAACCAAAACTAGTCAAAGTAGCAATGCAGATGGTACAAGTACTACAAGCTTGAAGTCACCAGTACCCACAAGTTTAAAGTTATAAGTACCCACAAGTTTAAATTTATAAGTACCCACCAGTTTACAGTGACAAGTAACCACAAGTTAAGTGATAAGTACCTATAACTAAAAAGTAATAATTACCTGGCGCGAACTTAAGTCCGAACCACACGGACATGGGCATGATGCCGTGGTGTATGACGTGCAGCGTGGACACGTGCTCGTTCTTCTTGCGAACCACGAAGAAAAATGTGTCCACAAATTCAGTAAATTTGCTGAAGTAGTACCACCAGCACGTGTTCGCCATCTGGACATACAACATATTATATGTACACCGTTAATATATGTAGGTGCTAGAGGGGATAACGTGAACAACATCTGTGTGATCTGTGCATATACAGGTTGCAACTAGGAGCGCGGGAAACCAGTAGAGCGAGAGGAAAGATATTGCTTCACCTAGGTGTGACAGAGACGAAACATAACCTGAGGTACGTACATCACTTTTAGGTACAAACGTTATGTTCGTGGCAAATCCTATAGTATGACACATCCTTTAGGTTTTCCAATAGATGGGAGTCCGTGAACAAAATGTTTGAAACAGAACACTGTTCTACTATATCGTGATTTTCTTGTTTTGTCTCTGTCACTCCTAAGTAGTTGCAATATGTTTCTTAGGGCGCCATTGGTTTTCGGCATGCCTCACTTGCACGCACAGATTTTGTTCGCGATTTCAACTTTGAATGGAAGGGTTATAAATAAGTTATTGATTAATTGACAACAGATATCAGTCGCCATAGTGTTGCGTATGAATTAACCAAAGCAAATGAAGAAGTTCGCGCGTAACAGATAACGTGGTATTCGATTAAAATATAAATAGATCCGCGAATAGTAATTTCGTCATATGCTGAACTACACTATCGTAACTCACTTAAATTATACTACAATACAACTTTATGACAATCACGTGTTTAACAAAATCCATAAATATCAAACAGATATTGTAAATAATCATGAATAATATGTTTTATATGTGTTAAAAAGGTCATCTACATGCGAGCGTTTGATTCGCCTGTGACGCATGTAACACGCCTCGAGGCATCTCATCTCTTCGTAGATCACTACGAGACAAAATCAGTGATGGCATTGTCCTTCATCTCAGATATTGTCGCACTTGTAACAAAACATTAGCATAAACCACATTGACACGTGAAAACAAGTTGTTTTTCAAACGATTCTTTGTACCGATCAAAACAACGATGAAACATCGACGAAAACATGACGTCAATAACAATATGTTTATATCATTTGTACAATCAATTTGAATGTACCGACGTATATTTCCGTACAAATCCGGAATGACCACAATTGATATTAACTTATCAAGTTAGGAAGTTTACCTAATGCTTTATTAAACTGTTAATTTTTTCCTCGTGTCTCAGTTTGTATGTTGAATGTTACAACATTTATTTTGCAATCTTTTAAGATCATCTTTTATATTCTAATAGTCACAAATTGAATTCTTAAAACAGGTTATTTCGGTATAATAAATGGATAGAATGGATTATTTAAATTGGCATAATCTATCTCAATGGAAAATTTAGAAAACAGTTTCTTATCGAGGTAAAATTGACCATTGGACAAAACTAAAATTAATGTTGCAATTTATATTTGGTCGTAAATATAAATAACGACAAGGTGACTATTTGAACCTTTATATTAGGTATGATCGCTAAAAGACGTCATACTATATTACTTAAATAGGTATTCATATTTTCATTGTTTTCTGTATTGCCTTTATGTAACATTGTGTATTCTTATTTGTAATGGCTTACCATGACATTATTTGACCTGGAACTAATCCGAAATAAATGTTTAATTAATTAGTTCCATAATGTTTCATATTCAAAGAAAAATTCAAAAATGTGATGGCTAAACCTTTTAATACAATTTTGTTTTGATCAAGTCGCGCTTAAGATATTATTGAGATACACGCTACTAGATGGCGCTAGATAATGTTGTGCAAAAAGATCACTTACAATATAAATACATTTTCATAGATTTTCGGCCTTATTCATAAATCGATTTAAAATCCTAGTTATGGTATGTTTCATCTTCTACGCTCAAACTAAATTCTAAAATTGCCCGAAAGGGACAAAACATTCAATAACTAATATAGGTTTTAGATCTGTCTATTACTGTCAATTACTTGTCTATATTTTAGATCTGTGTTTTAGATCTGTGGCTCCACGTTAAGATCAATTAAGTTGTGTGTCATGGTTATCATGAACTACGCGAGAATTTTCGGTTTCACCAACATCTAGTTCCGAAACAAATACCTGCGGATCACACAAATATTTGTCTCGATGCGGGGATTGAACCCGCGGCCTTTCGTTTCAATGCCAGCGAATTAACAACTGTGAAACGGAGGCTGTCAATATACTAATATAATGCAATATATGTTAATGTCAATATAATGTATACAATGTATGGATTGATAAATTGTTCAAAATATACTTATCAATGAATATGCAAATATTTAAACAATTCAAAATATGCCTAAAATGTTACAACATGAGCCGTAATTTAAAATATCGAAATGTGTTTTGATTTCATTTTATTTACATTATGTAATCCGGCTTATTAGCAAGTTTTAAATGCAACACATATTCATTCGCAACCGTTTGTGATGTAACAATGTATACTAACTCTCATTGCCATCGGACTCCGAGAATAGTCGACCAGTTGACACCTGAAGTCGTAGTGACCCCACCAACCGCTCATCAGGTACTGAAGAACAAAATAAATATAAAATATCAAATACATTATACAGAATATGGTTTTTATATTTTTATGGTTTTTATATTTACATTGGTGATGATAATGTGTATTTTTTGTACAAACAGGTAACTTTCCAACCGAACGAGCTTTGTTAATTCTGCCTGGTGTGTTAAGTTTAAACAGTATTCAAATGTTATTTAAATATGCTCATTGAAGAATGTGTAATTATCGTTCATATGAATAATGACTTAATTTATCAAGTCTATAAATAGCTGAGGCTATGAAAAATAGCATGTTACAGTTATGGACGTGTTAAATGTAAAAAAATGTAAGATAATATACCTCATAGAATATCCACGCGCTGAATATTGTCTGTGCGAGGTTATAGACGACGAGTGTCCCTCTGAGTTCGAAAGGTTTTCGGTTCGCCATGAGCCGGGGGCCGAGTTCTTTGGAGCAGTACGCGTAGCACACGCAAATAGCCAGGGTGGGCCACGGCGATGACATCATCGGCCAGTCCTTCACACGGGGATCTAGAAATGTTTAACATAAAATACAATTATCGCTATAAAACATGCACATAATACATATAACCATTTTATAATTTGTATATAGTTTCAGTATGAGATTAACATTCGTATATTCTTATTGACCAATAACTTAGTGTGTTTTTTTATATTTTTATACATAGCTCGAGTAGATATGTACACATATATAGGCATTGTTGTAAGTTATCTATTTATTTCATTGAACCTAATTTACTTACTAAATGTACTTATACATTACTGCTCTTTTAATTTGAGACTGCCATATTGTGTATGAATATAACTAAGAATAGTGAACAGTGAGTAAAAACTATCCTATGTAATGTGGTATTTGTCGTCTCGCGCCACGCGCCCGTGCGGCTTCTTCGCTTTCGCTGAACACGCAATCCAACCGACATGTATTACTTTATACCAAACACATCTCCGTGCGATCGAATTGAGATGATACATTTTCATATGGAATGGGAAGCAAATGAACAGACAAGCCACTTGGTATGTAGTCACTGTCGTCATAAAACACCCATTACACTAGAGTGCGTCGGTAGGTTGCCGGCCTTTATGTAAGGTATGTGTACATTTTTTGAAGGTGCCCAAGTCGAATAAAAATAAACAAGTTTGACACTGAATTATATAAAATTGTTTTGCGCAATGAATGAGTAAACAAGCTTTTGGAAACATATAATTACCAACTTGCTGAATTCTACAAACGCGGAAATGCCTTTCCAAAATACCATTTATACGGTCTAACTTTTCTTCTCTATTGATTTCGTTATGGTACTATCAGTATCGGTTTTATTTTATGGGTTCAGTACAATGTTAGCGACAATTGGAGAAAGGAGCAGATTGCCAAGGGTGCAATCCCAGGGCACTCAGCGACTTTGCATCGGGTTAGCTGGCTAGACTAAAAAAGGATATTCTCCGAATGGTTATTGTTACCTCACATTGGTTGGTTATAAAATTTAACTAAATTATTCTGCAATATCGAAAATATTCGTATTGCGCCGACCCCTTGTACTAATTTAATTTAATCTTTTGCATCATACCCATATATTAAATTAAATACAAATTACGAAAAAAGACTTTCAGTAATGTACAAAGAGATGTTGAATCTTTACATTAAAATGGTCATACTAAAACACTTATACATATATTAATATTTTTATTGTGCTTTATATTTTCTTTGTGAAACATTGTGTTTTCTTCAATATATTATTGATTACAATTTTTACGGTTACTGGAACCAGCTGATAAAATAAATTAACGACGTTTGCTAGGGATTTGTGTATTTAATATAAATAAATAAAAATAAAAATAGCAAACGTATGGTTAATATGTATATAATACATAACGAATAATAGATTGTAAGGTCGAGTAAGCAAGCAAGAACATTAACCACCACTTCAGAAAGAACATCTTTCAATATAAAAATAAACACGGAAATTATGTACGAAGTTAATGACTTTGCACAGTATTTGGCCAAGGTTGTGCGCGCTCTACATTTTTACATAAATGTGAATAACATTTTGAATCTGTAGATGGTTTATTCATGTAACGAGCGGTCAGTAGGCCGTGAATGCAGCTGAGTCAAGTTGTATCGGAGACGGGGCGACGGGCGGCGCGCGATGCACTATGGCGTTCTGATTACACCAGAGTGGGGCTACGCTCGTCGAGTGCGAATCGTAGCGTAATTCTTATATAAGCTATTGAGTAAAGTGTGTCGCTGCAATCTGCCTCCGCGCGCGACGCTCACGGAAAATCATCAACAGTTTGAGACTTCAATTTACACTCAACACAACACATACTCTGCTATTTGCCAACCGATCGCACAAATAGTTTAAGGTAAAATATAATTGACCGCTTATTAAATACAGGAAAAACTTGACATAATTGTTTTTCTGTAACATTGATATCAAAGCGTTATTATGTTGACTATAACAAATAGCTATGAGTTTAATTAATTTGAGTAGTTTATAATTTTTCAGAAAACGTTACAAAAAAAGAATACTATTGCTTTTAATATTTTTTTTAATTATGTCCTGAGCTTAAACGAATTAATAATACCTTATATAAAAAAAATCACCTACGAAATATAATCAAATAATTTGGAAGAACAAACCAAGTAATAAATAAAAATATCTGATGATAAAATATTATGTTAATTATGTTTAAAGGGATACTCACCGCCTCTGTTGTCCATTAGATCTCTGTACCAATCGTATATGGTTGCCATCTTTGGATAGGTTGCTCTACCGACTAATTAAATCTGTAACAAAACAGTCAACAAATGTATCAAACGATCATTACAAGCGAAACATGTTGCCGTGAGTACGACTTGATGAAAAGTATCGTATCGAGCGTGCGTGTTAGCGTTCCGAAGCGAATTGCCACTATTAGGCATTAGCCCATGTTTAGGCGTGGCATTAAAACTGCTTAAAATATACCATATAGGGACTGACATATTTTTGATCAAATACGTTAAGTAAGTTAACGTTAGTTTGTTTATTTGCGAGAGCAATGAGCGCTTATACGACTCAAACAGGCTGGAGTGTGAAATATTTAAAAGGTACGATGAACGTTGTGTTCTAGTGACGTGAACAAAATAATTATAATACGCGAGACAGGGGCGCGTGTTGCCGAGATCGCATTTTAACAGTCATTAACACGCCACACTTTTAGGTCGTTGTTATAGGAGGCTAATGACCAGAGCTTTATGGCCACGTCTGCGGTGACTTGTCGAAAGCTTTGTGTTGGAAAACACCAATCACGGTTTGATCGCTACTTATTATGCTATGTACTGATTAACACTAAAATTTATTAGATATTAGATCGAAAAACTAAATCTATAAAAAGTTATTATTATATATATATATATATATATATATATATATATATATATATATATATTTTCGTTTATTAGCCAATTAAGACAACATACGTGCTAATACGGGGTTTAAACATACAGTCGGCGAATTTTCGTTACGAGAATATAATCTACATATACCTAGTTTTTAAACACTACAGCTTAATGCTGCTTACAGCTATTTCAGGGAGTGGTTTCTTAATATTCACCATTACAAGTTTAATTAAAAATATTGATAATGATTCGAGAAAAGATTAAAGATTTCATCACGTACATCAACCATTTTTTTTACCAGAAGAGGACCTAGTTGAAGCTTTTCATGGAAACCGAGAAAGCAGGCCACGGGGTGGTACACAATGACTGTCTCCCGACAGAAACACATAAAAGAACCAAAATCCTAACCACGCCTTTGGTTTCTTAGGCACAAAGGCTAGCAGGAATATTTAAGTTCGCTTACAAAAGTTTTCCGCAGCACGTAATCCCGCGTAACTTATGGCTTATAAGTGGTATATTTCCGAGAATTCACCAGTGTCGCAGTTCTCCACAAAAGCCGTACACTTCAAGCATTCCAAACTAGTTGCGAGAGTGAAATAGGTACTTCCCGAAATATAATGAATTTTGTATTCAACGGGCTTTGCGGCGCACCACAAGATGAATACATTTGAAGTAGGTAAAGTTGCTCTATTACTAATACATAAGCATTTGAGTTTTCAGAATTTTGATTGCAATAATATGTTCCCTCGTTATGTCGATGAATACTATACTATTTTGTATAAGAAATAAATGAGAGATGAATAAATAAGTATAGGTTATATATTCTTCAACTTGTTTGAATAGATTAAGCCTCTTGGGCGCCTCTCTTGCTCTACGAGGTAATTTATTCAATTATGTACGGTTTGTTGGTCGACACCATGGGAATTATAGAAGCATTGCTCGAATTTAAATTACAAGCGCGTAAGCAGCTTTTTTCATGAAAGAACGTAAGCGTTCGCGGTTAGTTTGCCCAATACAAGGACTGATTTTTGTTACAGCGCCCTCTGTATATTATTGGCTGAACTTTTACCACAACTGATACATACTTTTGCAGCAATACTTGTAAACCTGACAATATGATAAAGCAATGACGTCAGTATTCATTACCGAAATGATTAGTGTAACAAATGTTTTTTTTTAATCTTTTCTTACAACACCATACTATTAAATTATTTGTGATATGTAAAAAAACATGCGGTATTTTAATGAAACCGTCCCTTATGAATACGTCTCAAGTATTATGCCATCGCGACAGGTTGTTCAGAAATTAAAAGGCAATAAGAATATATTTAGTCCCTATACAATTAAGTTACATCATATAATTTTTGTTTTTGTACATTTGCGAACTACTATAAATAAGCTATTTATAATTTCAATTAATTTAATAGAACGTTTTGATGCGAAATCATCTGTACGCAACAGGTATGATTTAAAAAATGATAAATCGATTTTAATAATTTTTGATTTCAATAGGATCGTTTGCAGTCGTGCATTGGATTCATATGTTAGGTAATATATGTATATTTATTGAGGCATTTCTCGAAGAAACGCGTTTGATTTAGCAATAGTTTTGCCATCCAGATGTCAGATAATTATCATATTATGGTCCATAAATATTGTTAACGAAGTGCGAGTGCATTTTTGCATCTCTTTTGACAAATATCGAAGTGTTATGGTATGATATGTAAAATAACTTGACATGTACTTTTTTACGGTAACGAAGAGATCGACAAAAACCTGTTTTATTTCGCAAATAGGTATGAAATGCGCAATATCACCGAACACCATGGCGGAAGCCTGAGCACGTTAACACATTGCGGCACTGTCCTTAAAAACTAGCCGTTTGCAGATTTCGCATACGGAATGAGTGATTAAGGAGGAGTTTCCGCCACTTGCGTCACATGATACATCGCGCGATGAGGAGAAAGGGGGACGATCCGATTCAACTATTTGACCTGCTCGCACTTGCTACCACCTACACCCGCGGTCCGCACTACCAACCTGACATACTGATCCAAACATTGTGTCATCATGCAATCAACGTAATATTATCAAGTAATTGACTAATCGCATACGTATTAACTTATCTGATATTGTCTCGAACGCTAATAATTTCATCTTAGTCAGCTCAATTAAACATTGATTACAATTAGACAGCACGTTTGCATCTAAATCTCACGTTGCTACGTGCAATACAAACTTTGTCACGTACCTACATAACACTTTGTTTTACTGTGGAGACTGGAGCCGAGGAAAAAAGTCGCCTTCGATATATTATCGATTGACATTAAGATGCCCAGTAAAGCAAATAATATAAGGGAAGTGACACGCAAAGGCCGATAATAATATTTCCAGTGTTAACGTCCGAGTCGGACATACTGAAGCAAGGTTAGGTGACGGCCGTTGTAAAACACGATTGTGGAATTATCAAATTAAAATGCGCGTGGTCGAGCACAGTTTCAACTGAAGCAACCGAAACAGACGAGTTGACGTGAGACAACGAGTAGTTGCAAGCAGTACGTATAAACTTCTATTACACAACCGTTTATCGTGCTAGACAACCTTGACCCGTTCTGCACGACAAAATTCACTCACTTACGCTTTAACTGTCTATCTCTTACGAATTACGGACGTGGATTAATTGAAGGGCACATGATTCACGGATTAAAAATTATACAATCGTTTAGATAAATGGTATGTATGTTGTGCGATATAAATAAATATACGATGTTTTATTTGATAACTACTAAAGCATATGCGATATTATAGATTATATTATGTCATAACACCACGAAATCAAATCGAGCGTACGCAGTTGATGATATTCAATCGCGTACAAGGATAACATGGTCGAGCAAGAATGAAGGAAGGCGAGGTAATGTTTCGTCTCGAGTGTTCTATGAAGCAGTCACAACTTTCACTGGGCCTCGTTCGTAGTCCACACTCCGCAGGCTTTTACGTAAGGGTGTTGCGCCAGAGTCGGCTACGGCGCGGCCGCGCTCGCGCCCTGCGGAACCACTGACCCAGTGCCACAGAGCCGCGGAGCAACAGCGCCACGCCGCGCCGCGCCGCGCCGCACGTACTACCACCACCACCGGCTGCGACTCCCCTTCCATCCCGCAGATCGTTCGCAACTGTTGCATTAGTGTTATTATACCACGCCATGTGTAGCTCCAAAAAAATAATGAAACAAATGCTCTATACTTTCTCAGTGGGTTAACAGCATTAGGAATTCAACATATCGTTTGGATATCTTCCGTTATTTAAGCCAGATCAAATTTTTATTAAATTTCCAAAACACTACACAACTACTTATAGAATGTGATATATATTAGGCACGTATCAATTCAATATTAGTCATATGATAAAGGCTTTGATAGCAGACGTGAAGTGACTCACAATGAGATTATATGATTATGACTCTATAACGGGTGACGATAAATCCACGAATTTCTAAAAACATAGTCATTCGAAAATGCCTTTTGGGGTGGTAAATAAAATATGAACGAAAAGAAAATTACGCAACTAATAAGATATGATGTAAGAAGGTTAATGGCTGTAATAAAAAAATGATTTATGTTTATAGTAATAAATGACATTATTAGAAATTGATTGAAGTCACACAAATTATATTATTGGAAATAGTTTTCATCGATAATATTATGACACAATGAAGTCAATTAATATGTTTGAATACCACATGCGTGTCCTCCAATTTCAGTATAAGATATACGCATCTCTCTCATGGAAATATCCTTGCAACGTTTATCATTTATTTGACACGATTAGGACGTATGTTAAAATAATGTACTTTTATTTAAAATACTCCGTGTAATGTGCAATGCGTATATATTATTATGACAGGTGACCTCGAATTTTTATTATAACACTGAGGCCATGGTGACAATAAAACACTATCGATAAATGTATCACAGGTGCAATGCATCCTACTAGTAATTAATAATAATGTTACTACACTTGACATACTGATCCCAATCGAAATTTTATGGCTGCCTAATGCATGTGTATTGTGTACCATATCATTAGTCATTTACATAACTTAAAAAAATAAGGCGAAATCGTTCTTTATCTTGTATCGTTAGTAAGTATCAATTTTTTATAATTGTCATATTATAAAAGAGGTTACAAAGTGGGTACAAAAATGTTTAAAAATCTTGTGTTTTTATTTTACACTTATCTTACATTTTTTTCACTTAAGATATTTAAAAATAAACATATTTAGGTAATTTAGAAAAATAAAACAATTTAATTTAATCTATGCATTTAAAAAACTATGAATCTTATGGAACCTTACAATTATGCAAGCATCTGTCATTTTACGTGCAAGTTTTTATTTATAATCCTTTATTTGTTTCCTGTTACATATTTTACGTAACTTTAAAACTTTTCTATGCTAATAATAATATAAATTAATTTAAACTTAAAACTAGCTAATAATATGACCATAAAAATATTGTGTATCCGGAACTCCTCTCAGCTGAAGGGCGTCCCAATGATTGCCACCTCGCCCTGTCTTTTGCTATTGTGATCAATAGAGGACCCGCTATTTTTTTGATGTCGTCATCCACTCTTGTATAAGGTGTTCCCTTGTAGCGCTTGCCTTGTGGGCCTTGTTTTAGTCCTCTATGGGTCTATGAGGCGCGCTACATGACCTGCTTATCGCTACTCTTCCCTAAAACCGGCTAACAGGTTGATGTTTTTCTAGGGTAGCACTTATTCTGTGGTTTATTAAAGTAGAGAAGATTTTGTATTTGCTTGGTAAAAGACTAATTGATCTTATTGCCTATATCTTTGGGATCTCATTTTTTGTAGAGCAAGATAATGTCCGACTCTAACCATTGTGATGGTGACTGGGTAGTTTCCAGAATCATGTTGAATAATTTTATAAGTGGTAAAGCTATTATGGAGTTGGTTGTTTTAGTAGCGTCGTTGGTACCATTGTCTGAGCCTGGGCATTTTTCAGGTTTTATTATTTGTATAACTTATGCGGCGGGAATTGTTTTTTTTTTTTTTAAGTTTTGGAGGCTTTCTATGATAGAACTTATTGTTTTGTTTAAGTATTTATGTACATGTATGTATGTATATGTGCATCGTGTTGTTGCTGGTCGGTCGAAAGTTATGCTAGCTATAAGCTGGCTTTTAGGCTCTTTCTGTACGTAAGTATTTCTTCGTCAGTTTTAAGTATACTTCTTGCTTTGCTTGTATAATGGGTTCTGCTTTTAGTTGTTCAATGATCTGACGAATATTTTATGTTGAGTGTCTCCATATTTTGGAAAAGATTTGGGCGGTTTGATAATAAGTAGTCCATCTAGTTTTTAATTTGACGATTCTTTTTTCTTCTTGAAAAAGGTTCGCAGCCTCGGAAACGAAATTGAAGAATATACAAATTTCATTCTCTGCTTGAAACGCCTTGTCAGTTTGGGGTTGGTTTTATAATTAAGAAGCACTTCAGACAACATTTGGAGAGTTATGTAGGTTTCTGAGAACGAGTTACACTGTTTAAGCTAAATTTACCCCATAAAATCATATTAATAATTTATGTATAGAACCCCAATAGAGAACGCAGACGAAAAAGAATTAGATATTTTCTGTGAAAACTTATACAAGATCATCAACATAGCATACGATGAACTTATAATAATGTGAAATTTTAACGCAAAAATAGGAGTGCCACAAATGGGCAAAAATATAATAAATACGGGTACGGAACAAGAAACGCCAGAAGGCAAGAGCTGATCGATTTCGCAATGGAAAATAAAGTACGTGCAAGTATTGATGTAAAAAAATCGTTGCAAGTATCCATGAAAAAAAATAACACAGCTGACTGAACTTAACATAAAACTACAATCTACATATAATTCATGACCGCTAAAAAGGAACTTTACAATTGCAATTAATTCACTTTGTGATATATACACGTGAATATACACGTGAAATGTTGCGAGGTTATTATAAACTTGAGTTCATATAATTAGTTATTACTGGTATCTTCAGAAGTTGGTTATTCAATGTAAAACAGTAATACTATGCTAATAGTAATAACATAATTACAAATTAAATAAATAAACAATCAATAACATTCACCCAATACATCCGATTCTTCATTTAGATATATTTACATAGGAGTCTCGCATTGTGGAAGACATTTAACACATCAACTAAATGTTTATCCCATTACGTCCAAACCACAAATGAATATTAATTGTAGTACATCGCTATTAAACATACGATTTGCTATATACTGATGAACAGAACAAAACAACATCAATTTCATCACTGACAGTAATAATGTTGCTCTGTATTACATGTTATTTTTTAGAGAAATGTGTTCGTGTTAAAAATTCAGTAGGCTAATCAGTGGAAATCCAATGCTGAAAATTCATAGAGCGACTTGTTGACTTTTGATACCTACATATATTTATTGACCTCCTGCGACCTTTATAAAATCATCTCTCGCACCTTATTATTTACCGCTACATGGCCACATATTCCTCTTGGAATATTACTATACATTATTTAAGATGTGGCTTTATGCAAGCAGCGTCGATTACACACGGAAAATTATGTAGAATTGTTTGCAGGACGGAATGACCCGGTGTCGCGTGCTGTGATACAAGATCAGTTATTAGATATTAATAACACTGTCATTTGTAGCTGTAGATAACGGGTTCTCAAACTTCTTTGGACCCTAACAACTTCTACTGATCCCAACAATATACTTTTAATTTGTTACACTGCCTAGTGTCGCTGTGTAATGGAAATATAAATTATTATTTAATAATTATTATTAAATAACGCCTTCATCCCCGAAAGGAATAGAGTCGCCACGGCTGCTACCCGTATTTGACAGAGTTTAACTTCGTCCCAAGACGGATGATGGGAGTGAAACGGATATTTCCGGTTTTCCCGGACAATTCTTCAACACGTAAGTTTTTTTATCGAAATACACAATGAGAATTGCCCGTCCTAGTTCATATGTGGTGCGATAAAAAAAACCCGTAGCACCCACGAAGGCGCGCTGTCGCCAACTTTGAGAAACTGTTTTACATAAATGTGGCATGCTAAAACGTTTTTCTTTATTCATGTAAACATCACGCAAACCTTAACACACTAACAAAAAATATAATCAGTCTTCTAGAACTCTCCTATTTTCCGTGTTTAAAGTTCTATAGAGTTTATGTCATTTTAATGGTTCAAAATGACATTTGGTCCATATAGAATTAGATTGTTTAAGTCACGTCTTGCTTCTAAATGTATGAGTATGTTTTGGTTGGTTTATCTTGATAGCATTCAGTCAATACTGACTTGATTAGGCAATAAACTTAGTTTATGACGCTTTCTCGTGATTTTTATATTAGAAGGACATTCAAATATATAATGATATTGCAGAGACCTCGTTGATAGGCGGATGTTTGACGTTACGCAAAGAAATTGATATGCAGCGATGATCAGTCGATTACATCGCGTGAACTCATTATATCATCAAATTCTTTGCTATTCTGATTTTAACCATCTTAAACCGAATTGCAAGTATCAGATATTTCCGGTTTTTATGACAATTTTTGTAGCTCAATGTAGTTTGTCGCTTGTATTAACGTATTTATAACTTTTAATATGCTACCTGAAGGCTGAACGTAGACTATTAACACGTAATTACATACATTGCTTTAATTTCCTTATTTGGGACTGGTTTAAACGACATTATAATATATTATAGACCAGCTCTTCCTGGTCTTGGGTTTTGTTTTGGATGTCAACAAGTTATTAAACAAATTTCACTTATTATTTTTATGTATACTGTAATTTTCTAAGAATTAATGCAAATTGCGGTATTTTGTCCGGCGGTCTTATATTATGGCATGCCATAATAAGTTTATTTTGTCCATCGGATTGAAAAGCCGTGTAAGGCTGGGTTTTAACGAGCGGCCCTGACCCCGAACGACGGGCTTTACTTACAATGCTCTCGTGGCCCTCAATAATTGAATGATTAGATTGTTCGCCCTTACATGATCTTTCATTCAAGTTAACGGATTAGACTCCAAACCAAACGTTTGAACTTATCAAAGTATTCAGAAAAGGTAGTAGTACTAAAACTTTCTATTTTCGACTTGTAAATACATACATATATAGGTATTTCTTTTTATCTAAAATAATATTGTCTTTGTTAATGTTTATAAACTGTTTCCACATTAATTAAAGATCACAACTGACGGTAATTACATATTTCTGCGTGATAAAGGCTAACAAGTGCAAAAAGTTAATTATGGTTTTAATTGTTTTAGCTAAACTATTTAAGGATATATCATATAGTGATACCTATTTATTACCAGCAGTGCGTTATGGTTTTCGGGAGATAAATTTTATTTACAATTATAATTATTATGAATGTTGTGATAAAATTATAATACATTTTATGATTAACAACAATGAAATAATAATGAAACTGACAAGTACATATTTTCTTCACCAAATACACTATTTAAAAAATTTAAAATTATTAAATATATTGGTAATGTTTACTTACATGTATATATAGGCTGAACGGAACTGACGCGTACTGAACAACGAAAGGATGATACGGTCCTTTCTAAAGGAGCGTGCCTGTTAGGGACACAGTGTGAATACAAATAAAAATGCAAGCGGGTCGACTTTCGCGCGTTTCGTGGGTGTGTAGCTTCGGGCGCGTGGTGGCGCAGGTGTCGGCGCAAGTGTTGGCGCAGGCGACTGGCGTCCACCGGCGCGGCAGGCGGCGGACACGGACAGCGACTGACAGTGCACGCGCCCGCGAGCTGCCGGCTACCACTTGCAACCGACCTCCTGCGTCACGCCGACGACGCCCGCGTCATCGACTCCTCGCCTCAAATGCCTTTGACAATCCCGCCGAGCATTTATGGGAAAACCCGAGCTTGCGAGATACAATCTTAATGTTGAGTGGAACGGTCTTTACCACATAAATATGTTTTTTTGCTGATATAATATATACCAACGCGGGAATTACAATTATTACTATGATATGTACATAAATTTATAAGTTAAATATAATTATGTATAAAATATATCTTAGTCAAGCAGGACTCACATAACGTTACTATAAAGGAAAAATAAATTATTATGATAATATAGTGTAAAATTATGCTTAATCAGTGAAACGTGACTTAGAAGTCCTATTTTTTGTTTTTATTAAAGACCGTCTCGAGCGAACCACTGTCCACTTCTATGGCTTCTCATGGACTTTGGTAATATCAGGAGCGCAGTGCTGCTATACCGCCTGTCGTGTAGTTTATTTTTTTTAATTTTTATTGCGTTTAATGGCGAGACGAGCGTGCCATATGACTGATGGTAAGAGATACAACTGCTAATGGACAGTAAAAATAAAATAACATCCTGAATTACAAAGCATTGCTGGCACTCCACGGCGACGGCCATCCCGAGAAATAAGATATTAAATCTCAATATGTCCAGTAGTTATTCTGGCTACAATGTCCTTCAAACCGGAACACAACAACAGTGTATTTAAAGTCCTGTTTGGCGGGAGAAATAGACATCACGGTTGTCACAACCCAGGCGGCCTCTCACAAAAGAGAGACCTACCACCAGTAGTGTGCTGAAAAACGATGAAATTCAAGAAAAAAAAAACATAGCCGACAAAAACAGTTTATGAGCGAAATAACTACAATCTACATATAAGTCATAACCGCTAAAGTCCTAGCGTTCACTAAACGAAGTTGGAATTCCATTTTAAAGCATGTACATAAATTGGTTGAAGACAGACAGCGTCAGTAGAAGAATGCCTGCCACAGAGCCATTTCAAACAGAGAGTTTTCCTAAGCACTGGTCTAAGGACCACATCGAGCGATCTCCTACCTTTGCTAGACTGTCTACAATTCACCTTACGGACACACCGCACAAGTGCTTACGAGATTATAATAGGATGTATTACGGATAATTTTATACTTTATATTATACTAGCTTCTTTTTTTTTTTTTTTTTTTTAATAAATACACCCAACAGTCACATACATAGTCCTGACCCCACACTAAGGTCGAGTCTTGTGTCGTGGGTATCAGAAACTACGAGAGACTTTTCGGTCTCACAAACACCCAGACCCGAAACAAATACCTGTGGATCACACAAATATTTGTTTCGGTGCGGGGATCGAACCCGCGGCCTCTCGTTTCACAGGCGGTGTCTAACCAACTGCGCCACGGAGGCTTCTGCCCGCTAACTTTGTCTGCGTGATTAACTTTATTTCAAAAAATATACATGTATACATTATTTGGTATTTCTCATCCCGTCCCGTCCCGTCTCGTCCCGTCCCGTTATATCTCGCCCGTCCTATCTCATTCTCACTCAAGGTATGTAATCCACGCCCATCGCATCCCTTTGAGTATTAAAACGAACAAATATATCGGATTTCCGTCCTCATCCCACGGGAACACTTAATTTATCTGGATAAAATGTAGCCTAAGTGTTAATTCAGTGTTAATATGGGGAATATTAGTTTTCTCATTTATCTTCCATAATACAAAGAAACACCCTGTATGTAAATAAGACATTTACCAGTTTTTAAGTTGGACTTGTACCTATATAACTGTGAAACCGCATCTCATTTCGTCTTGTAGTCTTTGCGTTATGCGCAAGTAAATAAAATGAAACAACCTGTATGTAACTGAAACATATACCACTTTTTAAGTTGGACCTGCACCATTGTAATTGTGAAAACTGCATCTCATTTGGTGCGGTAGGTTATGAGTAATGTGCAAGCAAACAAAAAGAAACATTCTGTATGTCAATGCAACATATACCAGTTTTTAAGTTGAACCTGCAGCAATATAACTGTGAAAACCGCATCTCATTTGGTGTAGTAGTTTTTGCGTGATGCGCAAGCAAACATACAGACAGACAAAAATTAAAAAAAAAAAAAATGTTTTGGCTTCTGTTGCTGTTATAAAGAGACCCGCGTTAAAATTTCTTATATATCTTCCATGTACAGACATCGACCATTTACATTTTTATTATACGTATAGATATGTATATATATATATATATATATATATATTTATTAGGTTATTATAATAAACTTAATAGAATACCAACCATACAATTAAACTGAGCTATTGTTGCGATAAATTTATTACACAATTGAGATTGATTAGGTGTTAACTAGAGTTGCCCAACTATCGATAGTTTCCCTATCGATAGTTGACCTCGAAAACTAGTAACAATATAGATAGTGCTATCGATATTATCGATAATATCGATACTATCGATTCTATCGATATCATAAATAAACAAATACTATTGATTAGAAGTAATAGTATCGATAGGATCGATACTATTACATAATAATACTATCGATAGTATCGACAATATCGATATATTTTAAGTAATACTATCGATACTATCGATATTATCGATAGTATCGTTGTATTAAATAATAAAAACTATCAATACTATCGATAGTTTGTTAAACTATCGATAGTAACCGCCTAATAACCGCCGAAAGTATCGTTTCCGAATTATAGCTTTTGTAGCAAGTAGTGTTAAATTATTCTCACTCACTGTGCATAGTGTGTTATTATGCTCTTTAGGATTAATAAGTTTTCTTTTTTAATAATAATATACTGGCTATGTAATTGAATATTGGAAGGCAATACTATCGCAGTTTATTAAATTATCGATAGTGTGAGCTATCGATACTATCGATAGTATTGCTTTAGGAGCAATACTGGCCTTCGATAGTATCGATACTATCGATACTATTTTTGTATATCAATACTATTGCCCATATCACACTACTGATAGAATCGATACTATCGATAATATCGATACTATCGATAGGCTATCGATACTATTGATATGACGTCACCTATCGATAGACTATCGATAGTTTAGCAATAGTCGACTATTGATATGCAACACTAGTGTTAACTTAGGGTTATTCGCCGATACTGCCTAAGCGTTGGTTGACAAAACTCTACATTCTTTGAATATTCTTAATGACTCTCGAATATGCGTGTTCCCCAACGATATATTTTATCACTGCTTTAATGATCAATAATATTGGCTCTGATTACACTGGTCAACAAAATTTTGTAACAAGAAAGGTGCTTGCTAATTTTAAATAACCTACCTATCCTCATTTTATTACCATATTTATTTTGATTCCATTAGGTCTAGTTTTCGTGTTACAGGTACTAACCACAAAATTAAAAATTTACCTAATGGTTTCTTAGATTTACGCGAATGTTACACATTGAAATAAAACTATTTTATTACGGATTTTATCGCGATTTGGTTTAATTTTTACATTTTTTAACTTCCCGACGTTTCGTTTACTTTACAGCTTTCGTGGTCACGGGGCGGACTGAGGTATTAGTCATCCGCTCTGTGACTGTCACAATTGAAAATTAAGGGTAGTTTAATTGTGACAGTCACAGAGCGGATGACTAATACCTCAGTCCGCCCCGTGACCACGAAAGCTGTAAAGTAATCGAAACGTCGGGAAGTTAAAAAATGTAAAAATTAAACCAAATCGCGATAAAATCCGTAATAAAATAGTTTTATTTCAATGTGTAACATTCGCGTAAATCTAAGAAACCATTATGCAAACCAGTACGGACTGCAAATTGCAAACAAAATACGCCGGTTGGAGAATTTGAAAACTAAGCGCGCAAGAAATATATCATCTTTGAATTTCTTGAAGAGATGCCGTGATCATAATCTCATCCCCACGTGTGTGAAGATATCACCTAAGAAAACCATACGAGGGAGCGCTAAAATTCTAAGCCAGGCGAGTAAAAAACTGTTACAAGCTACCATACATGAAACACGATCTGACCTACATTACATAAATAATTGTATCGAAAAATCATCCAATGAGTTAAAGACAGTATTATCATCATTTGATTTTAAAAATTGCATGGACACATTAAATAAAAGAGAAACATCCAAATATAACGAATGCAAAAATAAACACATAAATAAATATGATAAACTTTCATCAAAATCAAATGTCAAAAATTCTAACAACTCCGAGTGCCGGCACGGAACGCACCCTAACACAGATAACACGCACTCCGGCGCAGACAAACAACGCGCGGTCATTAATCTGTCAAAACATACATTGGATGAAAACACAGTTCAGGTTTTGTCAAGAGGTCTAAATTTTGCCGTAACTCCACGTAGGATACCGTATGAAGACATTATTTGTAACGTTGAGAACAGTCTTTTCATTAACAATTTGAAGAAGGAAGATTCGGAGGCGATACGTCAAGATATATCATCTTTACTACGACGAAACAAAGTGCCGAAACCAAATCTTCCAAAACAACTATTTATCGCTTTAAAGAACCTGCGATCTATGAAGGAATTAACTGTTCTCCGTGCAGATAAAGGGAATGCGACAGTAGTGATGGATACTTCAGATTATAACAATAAAATCGAACAACTTTTATCGGATGACACTACTTACAAAATAGTCAAATCAGACCCGACTACCAAAATATTAAAGGCCACCAGCTCTTTAATAATCAAGTACTCCGAGAAGTTAGATCTGAACTCTAAGTCACTCATCCCATCGTGTGCAAAACCTCCAAAATTGTATGGATTACCCAAAATACACAAGGAAAATGCTCCACTACGTCCCATCGTGAGCCAGATCGACACACCAACCTACAGATTGGCTCAGCACGTAGCACAAGTGCTTTCACCACTCAGAGGAAACACTAGAGCATCTGTGAAGGATTCATACCAATTTGTCAGTGACATTAAACATCTACAATTAGCTGACAATGAAACAATGGTTAGTTTTGATGTGCAGTCACTTTTTACAAGCTTACCAGTACAAGACTGCATCAAAATTGTCACTAAGAAGTTAGCAGAGAATGACATGCCACTAGAATATGCAGAATTACTCAAACATTGCCTCACATCTGGCTACATGTTGTGGAATAATCAATACTATGTACAAATGGATGGTGTTGCTATGGGCTCACCTGTATCTCCTGTAGTTGCCGATATTTTCATGGAGGACTTCGAGGAGACAGCCCTTAGTACAGCCCCGGTCTCGCCAAGATTTTACAAGCGGTACGTAGATGATACTTTCACAATCTTACCATCTAACCAAGTAACTGCATTTTTAAATCACCTCAACTCCATTAACAATAAAATTCAATTTACTATGGAGTTGGAACATAATAAATCTCTTGCCTTCTTAGATGTTTTAGTAATCCGTAATCCTGATCAGTCCTTAGGTCATACCGTGTATAGAAAAAAGACCCATACAGATAAATATCTGAACGGTGAATCTCACCACCATCCGAAACAGTTAGCTACCGTGGGTAAATCTTTGTTTCAGAGAGCACAAGGAATCTGTGATGAGAAACACCTGGCGACTGAGCTGCAACACGTCAAGCAGGTACTGCGAGACAACAAGCTCCAAGTTCCACGCCGCCGTCACAGAAACCGAGTGAAACCAGCCACAGTTGAACGGGCCCCGGTTATACTACCTTACATCAAAGGAGTCACAGACAAGATTGGCTACATCCTGAAGCGTGCTTCCATTAAAACATACTTCAAGCCGCCCAAGAAGATTAGTCAATTCTTACCACCTGTCAAGTGTCATATACCTTTGCAAGAACCGGGCGTATATAAAATAGATTGTGACTGTGGCCTCTCTTATATCGGCCAAACCAAGAGAAGCATAGGGACCCGCGTAAAAGAACACATAGCTGACGTCAAACACCGACGCTCAACGAAGTCTGCAGTTGCTGAACACATCGAAGAAGGCTCCAAGCATTACCTTCGTTTTGATAAGCCCCTAATCCTCGCTAAAGAACACCGCTTCCTACCCAGGATGTTTCGCGAGGCTATTGAAATTAAAAAACATCCAAATTTCAATAGAGAAGATGGCTTGAAGCTTGCACCATCATGGGATCCAGTTCTACATTTGATTAAATCGGAACCCAAAAGACCAGCTGCCAGACCTCAAGACACTGTGAGCTCCTACTGCGTAGATCGGATCGCAACAACTAGTTAACTTTTTAATTTAATAATTGAAAATTAAGGGTAGTTTAATTGTGACAGTCACAGAGCGGATGACTAATACCTCAGTCCGCCCCGTGACCACGAAAGCTGTAAAGTAATCGAAACGTCGGGAAGTTAAAAAATGTAAAAATTAAACCAAATCGCGATAAAATCCGTAATAAAATAGTTTTATTTAAAAATTTACCGTTTTTGTTTCACTTTCGCATTCAGAGAGTTTGTTTATTTGAAGAACGTAGTGTTTTGTTCTGTTTTTAGAGTTAAGTTATTCTTAAATAATGTCAAGAAAGTGTCAAAATGATCCTGACAAGTTTTGTTACATTTGTGACAATACTTTCAAAACTCAGCGAAGGAAATTGACACCATTACTATCTAAGTTATATGAACAGTATTTTGGCTTCGCCATCGAATAACAAGACAAAACGTGGGTTCCACACGTTGTTGTGTTACCTGTGTGGGTCTCCTCACTGGATGGGCGAAAAGATCTCGATCTATACCTTTTGCAATCCCTATGATTTGGACGGAACCAACGAACCACTCATCTGATTGTTTTTTTGTCTTACTGATACAAAAGGTATTACAATTAATCCTGACCTGCCATCAGCTAAAAGATTAACAATCCCTCATAGTGAAGATTTACCAGTATCAGAACCACAAAGTGAAAGCTATGGACAACAGGGGTGACGGCTTTTTATACTTGAAAGAAAAATTTCCTAAGCTAAGTAAAGCAAAAATTTAAGAGGACATATTTGTTAGCCCTTAAATCAGGCAATTGATGAAAGATGATGTATTTAAAGAAAAGCTTATAATTTAGAAAAATCAGCTTGGGAATCTTTCATGAAAGTAACTTCCAATTTTCTAGGAAATCACCGATCAAGTGACTATAAATGTATTGTCGCGGAGCTTTTATGTACTTTAAAGGCGTTGGGCTCTAATATGTCATTGAAAATACATTTTCTTAATACACATTTAGACTTCTTTCCTGAAAATTTGGGCGCCGTCAGCGATGATCACGATGAAAGATTCCATCAATACATTTCTACCATAAAAAACGATATGAGGGCAAGTGGAGCCCACGTATGTTAGCAGATTACAGTTGGTCATTAAAACGAGACGTTCCTGAAGCAAAATACAAACGAAAATCGTAAAAGAAAATTCATATTAATGTTGCAATAAATCGAAATAACTTCTTTTTGTTGATAAAAATTGAAAAATTCCAAAATGTTACAAAATGGTATTACGAAAAAACTATTCGTATTTGAAGCATTTTAATTTTATTTCTAGTATCCTTATCCTTGTCCTAAACATAACTAGACAAAAGTTTTCATGTTACATGCAAAAGTTGTTTTTTTGTTGACCAGTGTTATGCACGTTACTCGTTGATGTGCAATTTCTGTCACGCCGGAACAATGAATATGATTTTTGTGACCAGTAATAATCCTTACTATTTTACAAGTAATAGAGTCCAATGTACCTACATTAAAGCCATATTTAAGGAAATTAAGGTACCCAGGACTACTGTAGAACAATTTCATCAACACAAAAAACAACGTGAGGCGAATTCGTGCATTGATTGAGATTACTTTTAATCTTGTCCTTCCTCTTTCCCTCATATTTTGGGAGGTCGACAGGCGGTAAAGCATCTACAATCCCAATATTAATGTTCATGGTCGGTGGTAATCTTTTGCCATCAGGTGAGCCGTTCGCTGGACTGCCTGTTCGTTGCAATAAAAAGAGTTATTTAAAGTTATAGGAGGCATCTTCTCGAATCGTGAACTCATACATCAACTCATTTTAACAAGAAAACAAACAATGCTTCTAATTAATACGTATTATTTAGCCATGTTAAATTAAATTCTTAATTATGTTGTATACACTATACGACTCATACCGCTTTAGGATTGAATATGACACAAAAAGCATCTTAATTTTGCAATAGATGTAAAGTGTAACCGATTGATAATAATTGCTAGAGTCCTCCTCGGTCATAAATCACAACAATTGACGTCATCCACATAAGTTTACACGAACTCTAAGGATTTATTATGTAAAACACGTTCATACTTTAAGTTATTGGTATTTTGTATGACACTTGATATTCTCTAGGGTGTGATTTCATATGTCAAGTCAAGATCACACTGAGAAGCCGATTTGAGCGTTTACAAAAATATCATAAAATCTTCGTGTGGAAACAATGAAGCTAATTTCACAGGTATGCGTCTGCTATGAATGATAATCACATGACCTTTATGCGGGAGGCCTATTACGTCACTCCTATCAACAAATAGATTAAAAAATTTGAAGTTATGTAACAATAGAATTGTTTGTATGACCTCGAATTTAGCTAAACGAGGATATGAAGAAAATAGCAAGAGTAAAGAGAGCGGAAAATAATCATTTTACAATTGCCGCGAAACGAACTAAAACCTACGTTTTTTTCTTTCAGAGCTAGCAATTACTTTACTATAATATGATGTATTTTTGTGTCTTTATGGTGAATATATAATATGTATACAAAATAGGAATATGATATATTGCCAATAATTTTCATGCCTAACAAATATTTTATAACTATGCATAGACGAGGATTTTTGATTTTGCGCCGTAACATTGTATAACTGCCCATTATTCAATCAACCTAATACAATAAATGGTAATTTTGGTACGGTAAAAGCACTTGCACCGTCAAGGTAAAAAAAAACGCTAAGTGAAAGTTATGGCATGTGGCTTCATTTGCGGCGAAATTTCGGAACCTCAAGGCCACATTACAAAACGCAGAATATTATTTAAAACTTATGCCACATGCACTCGACTTTACAAACATAAAACGTAGGAATTATATGCATATTATAAATCAATATTATACAAAACACAAACTAGTTTCAGAGTAGTAAAATAGTTTACAGTTCGATGTCTAACAACCTATTGTAATGTTTACTGCGTGAACTTGGCTTTATCTACGTTGCATTTACCATGATATTTTTGAGAAATGGAATCTTCGCACACTTGGCAGCTGGCCAGCACTCCAGCAAATCTGATTTATGTATTAAAATATTTTTTTACATTAAGTATCGGAATAACGCGAAGTTTGATTCATTTGGTCCATATCTGGGCTACAATTTGTTATGTTTGAAATATTTCAACATTAGCTCGAGCTCGGCGTACCCGATGTTCAATTCTTTGTGGAGATACGAGAAGATAAATATGAAACCTATAAGTATTTGTAGTAGTAGTGTCTAATAGGCTATCTTGCAATGTTAAAAATAAATACAGTTTATAAAAATATAATTTTACATTAGATATACTCGGAACAATTTCGTGGCACTTGCTTTTCCTTATTTATACATGTGAGATTAAAATGATAATACAGTAACACAATAGATAAATGATAAAACTACCAATGCCATTTATATTAATGTTGACTATTTTTTTTAAATTGTAAAAGCCCTTTCTTGTTCATGTCTTTTAAATATCAAGACCAAGTTCAATGAAATGTATATTCTGTGTTTGAAAATTAATTAATTATTGATACGATGTTTTATCAGTAAAACTAAAAATATATTTATAAAGAGTCACGCACATATCATATGAATAATGTATAATACATCGTAGTTTTAAATCTTTATAAATTCGTTATCATTATCATTTGTTATCATTTTCGTTTTTGTTTCCTTCGCATCTAAAATGTATAAAATTGATGGAAACCGTTTATGCATAAACATGGGCGGACAATAAATATTCCTGTGCAATTATCTGATGTACAGAGGTTATTTTATATAAAAAGTTGACATACGATGATCCGAAAAGGACAAGGCGGGGCCCGTCTGCCGAATGCACCGTCGGTAATGGCCCCGGAAGTCGTTGCAGATAACATAATACCCCTAGTACCAGAGCGTGTGAACGACACCACACGACAAGGTCTAGGTGGCGTGCCTACAGTTCAAGAACACGGAGGAAGGCGGGTTATTGGCCAAAATAAATATAAAACACAACGTCTACATACTATAAGTTATTACAGTGGCAATAACCTTTGGATTACGCCAATCAATACTACAACCAGACTCTACCTTCTAGATTGTTCCATAAAAACTGTAAAAGGTAACCGAACAATGTGAAAAGAGATATATATCGTTTTTAACTATTCCCGTTTGTCTCTGCCTTTATTTTAAAAAATGTACTTGTATAAATGTATATTGTACTGCATCAATTGTAGTTTTTTTCTTTTATTTAGGAAGCGAATTTTACTTACACTGTCATATTGGCATTTTAGAGATTTTTCAAACATGAGTTTTACACGAGCAAACATTTAGGCCCAGATTAATATATGTAGTCACTAAAAATATTTTTCCGTGTGGGGATCGAACACGCAATTCAACCTTCAGCGTGTAAAGTCAAATTATTTTGTGAGCCATAATTTTCATCGGCAAATCAATGTGATCTGCAGGTTTCTTTAGTTTAAGTTCATGCAGCCGTTTAGATACCGACTAACTTGAACAATTAACAAACATAGAAAAAGAGAATACAGTTTTTACACAACAAAATTAGCATACAATGTACTACAAACAAATGAGAAAATATAAAATAAAGAAATTAGCAACAAAAACAAGTGCACCTACTGTATGTTTACATTATATTTAAAATACTTAAAACACAGAGAATATTGTCAATTCGCATAGGTCAGCATCAGTTGACTCAGGTTGTTCAGTTAAAAAATAAAATTACTATATGAGAACTTTTTAACGCGTCATAATACAAGGGATTATAGCAGTTATTACTTAGACATATTTTTTTTTGTAATAAAAATCATTGTTATACACAGCAACAATTGAATAATAGCATCATCATCGACATAGGGCTCTTCCAAGATACGCCATTGACAATAGCTAAGGTTTTATTTTTATTTTACGCCTTAAAATATTAACCGTAATTACTTGTTAATGGTATTACTAGTTGAGGAAGGTTGATTTGCCTTTTGTTTCATGCTTGGTAAACAAGATAGATGACTTTCCACGTGCAGCATTAATTACACGATTCTTAATTATTAGGTATGGCAATATGATATTGGAACCTTTTCTTATATTAATTTTCAAAGCATGAATTATGGTAAAAAATACGTGTTCCTTTAAACTAAGTTCTCGCGATACATCGACCTCTCGACCGCGATCATATTTTTCAAAATGATGATCATTTGGGTGTCGTTAACTTTAGTTAATCGGAAGTAAATAACCAGACTCCAGTAAGGCCAGCAGCCCACCTGGGCTCACGAGGACACAGCGTACATACGCTCTGTGGATATAAATACCTCACTACCTGTTTACAATATTTTGCGCTTTACTTAAGCAAGTTAAACAAAAAGACGACAAAAAATATGAAGTGGAAGATTTTACTCATAGTTACTCCATTAAGATCTGAATTGCCGGCGTTTATACGCGTAATGAAATTTCTTTGTGTAATATTACATACCGGTGCGGTTGAGTTTTTGTTTTTTTCCTCACTCTCGAATGTTACAAGGTTATATGAGAAGTTCTAGAAATGTGAGTACTTTAACAGTTGCAAGTGCAATGTTTAACAGTTTACAACACTAATCTCTTTAGCAAAAATAGGGCAAGTTCAAGAAGAACTTGGATGAAGGTTTCGATACTTAAACTTTCTTATATATGTGATCTTTAAAATGAAAGTAGATTAGCGTAGTTTAAAAGAATCGAAGAATTGTTTAATTGCATCTATGTATTTTTGTGTTCAATTAAAATGGGTTTCATTACTTATTCGTGATGTTTTGGTAATCCTGTTAAAATTCGGGTATGAAAAGACATCATGATATATCTTAAGTCAATAACAAAGCACCATGATACTGTTTTCAAACATAAAATATGTTTTTTTTTTATGTTTATAGTATTCATATTGAATAGATGTCAGATGTTAATTAACGTTCGTTGTAGTTTGGCACATAAATACATCAAAAATTTGCAAAACAAATCATATTTTTCTTTTCGTATAGTTAATGATGTTTCGAAATCTAATAAAATACAAATCGATATTGAAAAAAATATAGTAGGTACATGAATACTATAAAACTAAAATAATTTTAAAGAACGTACCGCATGTATCTGTATGTTATTGAAAAACGAGAATTTATACTGAGGACATTACAATATTGAATCAATACATACGAAACATTTTTATATGCTCTGTTTAACGATTAGGCCCACATTACAAGTTCAATAAAATATTTGTTCAACCAATATGTGTAAAGACTATAAATTATCACAACTTTGTGAAATATACATAAAATGAGGCTATATATTCGAGATTAACGAGTAAAACACTATAAATATTTGCCACTCCCTTTGATAATTATACATTCTGCTAATGAAGTACCATATGAAGCGAGGTCACCTAATTTAATGCCATCAAGGACGCCAGCTGATCTCCACAGTTCTACATAATAACATGACGAATATGTTAAAATTCTTAATATTCACTTATTACGACCTTTTGCGGATGAAAAAGAAGGTGAGATATCATTCCGACTAATAAATTTAAGATTATTCGAGGTCGAAATACTGTTAATAGTTATTAAATAGTTACAACACTAAGTTATTAAACTTCGTTTTTCATAATGCGTTATTTCAATATAATTAAATTTAATTTGCATTAACAAATATATTTAATTTGCTATTTGAATTAAAATTCAAATGCGCCATCAAATTATGTACAATATTTTAAATGAAATCAAGAATCATTATGAATAAAATCAATATCTATCTATATCAGCCCATATACGTCCCACTGCAGGGCACGGGACTACTCTACAATCGAGAGAATCGATTGAAAATCAATATACATATATTAATCTACGTCACGACTCTTTATGCCTTGGTAATTAATTAAATTCTACTCACCACAAACTGGGTTTTATATCACAGTGTGACGGTGTTCTGGACGAGGCGTTTTTTCTGCGTATTTTGTCTGAAAATAATGATATCGTTTAAAATAAAAACATTACTATTTTGGTGTTGTAAAAAACAACCTTTTTAATTGGATTATTATTTGAAAGTAAAATATAATATGGATGTAATGTGAAAAGATTAGCTAGTTCGAATGTGCTCTGTGGTGGCGCGTTTAGTTTGTTAATAATATTAAAGCGTTCATATCCGCAAAGTCGCGACATAGTCAAATTGGCGACGAACAAAATGTTGAATGTCATTCGGAAGTCTTCGTGTATTTAAAAGTGCATTATTCTAGTTCCTTGAAGCAAAATAAATTAAACACATATTTTATAAAACTATGTTATATTAAGAGTACATTTTATATTTTTAACAGCAATATTTTCTTAATAACGCAAACATACCTAAGCCAATGCATCGAAGCACAAAGATTATACTTTCGTCTAGAAACTATTGCTAGGCTACCTCTCTCGAGTGATCCTAGAGAGGTAAACAATTAAATATGAATTAAGAAAAATCAATCGCGGAAATAAAACTAGTTTATTATATGTTACATATGTTCTCGAAGATTATCTAATGCAAAGTCTTAGATATATTGGTGCTATGAATGGAGGTTAATAAGAAGCATTTGACGTCGTGGAATTTTTACAAATACTGCGAATATTAGTCGAATATAGTTGTCTCATTTTTGCGCTTTTTTAATACTTATAAATGTTACTTAACGAACCTTGATTTCATATGTTTTAAGTATATTAACATAATTATTCTAATTTTCCTGACCACTAATGTTTACGCAACAGTTTAAACTATCTCCATGTTTTATTATTGCGTATGTGAGATTAATTATAATTGAAAAAATTTATGCACTGTTTTCTAGTCAAATTCTTGGTAAACTATATAAACTAAATATCATTTACGTCTTCCGATTTTACATAAACTCGAAAAGAATTATCGTTATTATTATATATTATTATCGTTATCTTTGGAATTTATATAGCTGTTATAAGATATATTCTTGAGAAACTCAGAGACGGCCATATCTTTAGCACGTCTCATTAGGACTAAGAATACAGTCCGTAGTGTCGAACAGTTATGGAATGGTATAGTTAAGTTCAGTGTTTCAGTATTACAAAAACTGCTGTGGTAATATTAAAATAAGTAATAAACAAGCGGCTGCATAAAGCAATCTTTTGCAAGTGTTTTTAGCGCAATAAACCTCTTACCCAACGATATATTTTTAAATTTTTGAGTTACATCACTCCGTGCAAGTTTATTCGGCTTAGTTATATGCTATATAAGTGTACGTTATTTTTATGTTTTTACATTGATAGTGTTTAGCCTTATCAAAACAAATAGTATGAGTAATAAATTCAGGTTTATCAGTCCACATCATGCTATCGCGATATATAGTCTGTTTCTGGCAATAGGGAATTATTATTTAATGAATCATTTTTTATCACGGATTAATCAATATTATAGAGGAGATCAGGGACGAAAGTAACGCGGGATGAAAGTAATAAATGAGTTTGTAAAAAACGTTAACTACATTGAGGGGCTTTATGACGAAAATAAGTAATTTCGAACAACCAATATGTCATATGTAGTTAGTATTTTAGGATCTTATCAGATTCATGAGATATTAAAAACATATTGAAAATGATACCATTAGTCCTCGTTTACCCTATCATTTAAATGGTTTATGTAATCCAATAAAAAAATAATTATACTATATGGATACCAAGTCTGAGCATAACTGATAATTTCAATTCGATACCCAAAGGATTTGTATTTTAAGAATCGTAATCATGCTATACTCGTAGTAAGCTAATTATTCTTAAGACTCTAGATATATAGAGAAAAGACGAAGCCTGGGCCGTACAGCTTTGGAAAAAAGGGATGCAGGAAATATTTATGAGGGCTGAATAGTTTTTCCATTCCAATGATCTGATTGAGCGCCAAAGGATTGCAGTGGAGGATAAATTCAATTAATTTATGAAACCTAGAGAACAAAAAGGCTGCTGGCTGCAAAATCCATGTAGTTTATTAAATAGCCCGTGTGACTCTTTCAACAGAACTCTTGCTATCAACAGGATCTCACAATTATAATCAAATAAAATATTACATATTCGTTAACATGAGATTGAATAATGGAAAAATGTGTAGATATTCAGACAATACTATCGCGTGGATATCGCGAATAATAATGATTCCAATAAAAAAATAACATTTTTCCGCGCACCTAATACGCGTGCATAGATTTTGTTTGATGTATATGTTTCGATACAATAAATAGCTTTACAATAGTGATATTGTAAATGTTGTAAGGATGCATGTGAATAATGCATCCGTAAATCATTTGCTATAACAAAGTCAAACTTTTTTATTGTCTGACTAACAATATTCAAGTTGAAATTAATATTTTATTACTATTCACTAGCTAAAGATATTATAATCATTGAGTATTTTTTCGACATGAGTTCAATAAACCTATTTATTACTTTATTATACATACATACATAGACTCACGCCTTTATCCCAGCAGGGGCAGGCAGAGGCGCCATCAGGACACTTACATTTTGCCTTGTATGTTCTGGCCTATGATGTGATAGGGGCAAGCCTATCACCATCCATCCATCAGCCAAAAGATGTCCACTGCTGAACATATCTCCCAATGATTTCCACAGACACCTATCACCATATCGGGCATAAAATCCTGACTCTGGGCTGATAATGAATGGAAAAATCCAATATCACTTTGCCTGATCCAGGATTGGAACCCGAGACCTCAGCTTTGTAGTTGTACCGTAGTGCAACTACACCACCGAGGCAGTGTAATTATATTACTATTATTACTTTATTCATTGCACATTTATTATTTTTACAACTGCTTGTAGTTTTATTTTTTTGTTAACATGATTTAGAGTCTAATGAATAGATAAAAAAAATCATGAAAAGACAATTTAAACAAAAGGTTTTTAATTTTTCTATTTGTTAGTAATTTTTTATTATTTTCATGTCAATTATTTGAAAGTAGCTTTATAATATAAGCATAATAAGGAAGTGCAGACAAAAATTAACAGGTTATGAATATGTTTTATAGAAATTTTTGCTCTATTTATTCAATTTTCCTTAAAACAGTTACTTTATTTATCGTAAGGAATTTACACACTAATATTTCATTTATAATATGTCTAAGTATTTTTTCACGGCTCCTTATCAAATAGTTATGATCAGTGATGATAACATAGATTGTTTTTAATTGTAGGCTTAGTAATCAATTGGACAAGCTTATGTGATTAATATAATTAATTATATTTGAGGGAATACAGAGTTTACTACTCTTAAGCCTAAATAATATTTGATATGCTTGGTGGTCAGCCCAATTCGTTCAAATGAATCAAATCCTTATTCATTTGCCATTAATTGCTATCTTTTTTAATTCTAGTATGGTAACATGTAGAATAGGGCTTAAGCATCTTAGAAGTTTATTTCTGTTTATCATATAATTAGAGGTGCCATTATACCTTGTAGAAATTTTGGTTATCAAAAATATTTTTAAAACATTTACGTTAGTTCATGTTTAAAATAAACAGTTAACTAAATAATCGAAAAATATCAGTTTTTTAAATGGCTTGTTTTATCACAACTCACTAACAGGAATTAAATTTGAATAAAATTGTGAAGCATTTGAACTATGTGAATAAAAAGTGTAAAACCGACAATATTTTCTGAATAGTGATATAAATTTAGACTCTGGAAGCTATCACTCAGTGAAATCCTTGAAGTAATAATAGCACACAACTATGTTTTGATGTACCAGTAGGACTTTTACATCTATGCCAGATAAGTACATTGACCTAATAAGCATTAATGATCTGAAAGTGCTTCTATTAGAAATCTATTAACATACAAAATTCTAACTGAAGTGCAGTTTTTGATTAAGCGATATTAGTCATGATTTTATTCTAAAGTAAAATATTCAGTCAATTACCTGGCTTGTTAAATTTCATTCCATGAACACAAAAGTTGAAATACAGGAACCACAGGGAGAGCTCAAACTGTGTAAAGGAATTCAATCCAGACACCGTCTATTACTCTTAACTAGTTCTAGTCTCCATTCGATGACTAATTTAGGTTATAAAAATAGCTGACAAAATTACGTTTAGCGGGATTTTCTATTCACACTTATTAAGTATTCATGTCATTCTTAATTCTAAAAATAATGATTATATTCCATCTAACTATTTAATTACAAACATAAAAACAGATTTCTAAAATATAACTCCTAACGAACCTCTCGGCACCACCCACCTAGAGATGGGTTAATAGAATTATAGTCGATAGTGGATAGTTGACTCGCGGTTAAAATAGTCGATTATATTACTAGTTGTCACTGCAAGAACGTACAATGCCACTTAATTTTTAGTAATTATGTTTTGATTCTATTTGTTCAAAAACAGTATAAAACTGCTATACAAAGATCATAACACATATTAATTTAATCGATTTAATAAAATATATAGATTTGAGAAAACAGAGATAGTCGATATTTTTGCTATCGTTTAGGAAGGGATGATATTTTCGTGAGTATAACTAATTTTAAATCCCGAATGTGCGGCATCTGTTGTTGAATAGCAAAACTAAATTCAATTTTACTTTTAAAGTGTTGATATTCGATACTAGATGGCGGTATAGTCCAAAAAAAAAAAAAATTTGGATTGACAAGTAGCTTTAATTATTTCAATGAGGTCAGAGGTCCCGTTGGATATTTGTATGAGAAGAATGAAATAGATCAAGAACATTTAGCAAAAAATATAAATTACAACGATCTCACAATCGAGGACACTAAAGTCCAGGTAACATTGCGAAGGTTGAAAAGGAAAGCTCAAAGCGGACCCAGGCACCAGGTATAAGGAACGCAAAATCATAAAGAAGTATCTTTTGTCTACAAATATGAACTTTAATTTTTAAATGTGATGAATTATAGAGTAAAGAGAGTAAAGTTGTCAAATAAGTAATTTAAAAAACAAGGACTTCTCACCTATTATGAAGCATGGTTAATAAAAATAAGTTAATAATAAACAATTTGGAAAGGCTACCTGCAGGAGCTCATAAAAGAGTTCACGAATGTTCAGGATCGCTTTTTATTCCTAAAGATAAATATGCATTAATGAATTATAGAGCGCAATAATTATATCAATCTTTATCTACTCGTGCGAGTATTGGTAATAATTAGAACGTGTTACATTAGGCACCTCTCCTATACATTGTAAATTGAATACACATTCATTCGTGATGCTTGTTTAAATAGAAGAATTTCTAGTCGAACTAGTTTCGTAGTTTGCATTAATGAACTACTAGTATTCATTATTTCATATGGGTTTATACGATCTAACCAGTAACAGATGGCTTTTAAGATAAAGTTACTATAAATCTCATATTATGATAATTAATCTAATTATAATTCTATTATAAAGGAGTGATTGCGGTAGATCCGCAGTGTTAACATGTATATTCACTAATTGTATTCTGGAAAGACAAAATGACTACAATACCTCTAATAATATACTTAATTCGTGTAGGAACCTAAATGTATTGTAACCTAAGTGGTATCTATATGCATCGGACGACACATTAAAAGCCGGTGTGATCGACACCGGATAAACACACAAACATTTTCTGACCCCATCGATATCTGACCCATACATAAAAAGCTTGTATATCTAGCAGGGTAGGCAGAAGACAGAGGTGTCATCTAATATCAGTAATTAATGAATTAATTTTCGTTCCAAGATGCGATAGAGAGCGGGACTATCGCCATTCCAGGCACTTTACCCAAATGTTTCCCTATGTTTGTATGGGGGGCGAAGTTTGAGGATTTCATCTGCGCATTGATGTGCTGATTCGGCACGTTCAAGCGTTCACAAGTTGTCGGAATACGTGTATGGTTATATTGTATGTAATATGGCTGCTTATCACCACGTATTTATTGATAATTATTATCACTTTTTATCAATTATAATTTAAACAATGACTCGTTATAAATTAAAAAAAGAAGTTTGTGTATTTCGTAATAGATATTTGACAAGGAAACAAAATTAAAACTCTATACGTATTGTGGGTATTTGTTTTATATTGTAAATTATAAGTAATTTGGAAATTAATAACAAAATTAAAAAACACACCCAGAAAACATAGACATATCTACTTCTGACCCTGTCAGAAGTGTCTTTCGTATCAGGAAGCAAAAGAGCCTTATTCGATAATGTTACCTACACCCAAAACAAATATCCAATACAAATATTATTTTTAAAAATATGATCGTGAGAATCGCAGAAAAGTTACCTCAGATTTGATAAACTTTACCTATGGTAGAGCCATTTCATTTAAAGTTTTATTCCTACAGCTATTTTAAGAAAAAAACATTACTTTGTTTTTTTAAGCATTAAATATATACAAATAAATAAATACTTACACCCAACAATCACATAAATAGTCCCGAGTCCCGACTCTACATTAAGATCAATTTAGTCTTGTGTCGTAGGTGTCAGCAACTACGAGAGAATTTTCGGTCTCACAATCACCCAAACCCTAGACAAATATTTGTGTGCCTCACAAACATTTGTCTAGGTGAGGGGATAGAACACGAGGCCTGTCGTTTCACAGTCGGCGTATAAGGAACTGCGACACGGAGGCTTTCGAAAGCTTTACACACAATAAATCTTCTCTAGACCAACAGATAAGTTCCATTAAATTTTGAATATACCTACATGAATAGTTGGCTGTTATTATTCCATATTTGAAATGTTTTATGTGCAATAATTTAAGGCGGGGTTTTGATTTATCGCATTGAGCAACGTTTTGCATTTTGATTATCTTTGTAACCGATGAAATCGCAAAAATCGTGTATTATAATATTAATGCGTTGTCAGTCGTTACAACATGTTCAACTACTCTGTGTTCGTTACTAAACAAAGATAGTTTACGGTCACACGAAACCTATTCATGAAATATTTGTTGACAGGAATGTTAATTTCTATGGAAAATATGTTGTAAAGTTTTCTATGTAGATTAAATAAATAAGGAAACAAATACAACAAAGAGTCACACATTTAGTCCTGACCCCACGTTAATATCCATTATGTTGTGTCGTTGGTATCAGAAACTACGAGACATTTATAATAGTTCGGTTTCACAAACATCAGACCTGGAATAAATATTTGTGGGCCGCACAAATATTTGTTTCGGTGCGGAGATCGATTCCGCGGCCTCTCAGTTCACAGCCGGCGTCTAACCAACTGCGCCAGGGAGGCTGTCATTAATTTCAGATCTATCTCATAGAATGTCGTAAGTACAATTGCGTTATTTTGAGGACAGGCTCTAATTCCACATTAGTTATCATCGATAGAGGTGTAGTCGTCGACGTAGTGTGTCGTCATCACCTTTTTTCCAAGGTAAGGTCTGTCCGCAGTTTCACAGTAAAGCGATATGAAGTCACTTGCTTCGGAAACCTAATAAGGAAGGTTCAAAGTACGGACTTTAACTCTCTAGTTTCTACGGTTTTTTCTTCCTTATAATTAAAATAGTTGTTTACAAATAAATAATGATATGTTGTTTATGTACATATTATATGTAAATATTTGGTACGCAGAATTGGTGTTTATTTCCGTTACAAATATCTATGTAGTTCTACAATTAGTGATCGGATGTTATTGCAATTACAACTAGATGCCAGTGACGCAGAGTTATTTAACAAAATATAATTAAATCGATACATAATTGCCAACGATTTTTTGACTGAGTCACATTTTATTGTTTTAACTTATATTTTATTTCCATTAATAGTTAAAATTTACAATACACGAAATTGTGGTATTATTTTTAATTAATGTAAACAGTGGTCCAATTTAGCAACAGTTCAGGATATTTCTCGAGATGATAATGAGACACATAATGAAAATAAAAGCGCCATAAAAATATTTTGTAATTCAAATTATTTAGTCGTGTAAATATTCCTAATTCAGCTATTTATATGCTTAACAGCAATAATATCACTGAATCATTAAGATAACCAACAAATGTGTCTCACTATGGGACACGGGTCTTCTTCATGATTTAGACTTATTGTGTGATGGTGGACTTTATATATTTTCCATTGAAATCTTGTACATTTTCAGGTGGGCAGGTATTCTTACGATGTATTCCTTCACCGTTGAAGTGACCGCAAATTGGCTACGAATACACAAAAATATGTAAAGTTGGAGCTGTGTGCCTTGCACTTGTACCCGCTACCTCCGTCTTGTCAGTCAGGTGCGCTGTCGACAGGACTATCGCACTTTTTCAAATAGAATAAACGTTGATGTCTACCTACTCGTAATATTCGAAAATTAACGGCCACATAATTTCTATAACATAATTGCTTTAAGTTTAATTTATCATTTTTCAGTTATTTTATTTGATACGTAATGCATCCATGATGCATACGTAGGTACGTCAAGTCTTCGTATTGGGAATATCAAGCATTAAATATGCCATATTTCACTGTGGGAAACATGAATTTGAGATTATATTACACCTTTCCCTTTTTTTCTTCCGAGTTGTTTTTCGTCAAGAATGTTTTATTTTTTGAGCTTAATTAAAAATTAACATATTAAGTGTTACATTGAAAACCGTACTCAAGCAGAAGTACTACTTGGTTACACATCCGAATGGTGCTCAATCTCTATCCCTTCAGGAGTACATCAAAAGTAAATTTTGGGACTATTACTTTTTAACTTGTTCGTTTCGGACATAAAACAGTGTTTTAAATATTATACATCTTATTATATACTGATGACATGAAAAATTGTTCAAAAGTTTGTACAGAACCCATCACATATTGAAAAATACAGTCAGATCTAGAAATATTTGTTAACTTACTACCACATTAACCGCGTTCATTTAAAAATTAAAAAGTGTTTTCATGTTCGATTTACCAGACCTAATATCATGATAGATCGAGGGTATAAACTTGACATCTACGATATTATACGCACTGCAGGCAATACTAGAGACCTTGGTGTTATCCAGGATAATAAACTACTGTTTGACTAATACATAGACAATTATGATTGATTTCGTTGCGGGTTATAGACAAGTTAGCCATTGGCCGGAGACTCGCTGAGCTTCAATGCTTAGTGTCATTAAAATGCGTGCCAGTGTTGATCCTGGCTTACAGGAGTTGCAGTGGCGGGTGTGAGGGAGGGACAGTCTCCATAATACATAGACAACATAGTGAATAAAGCCACAAAGGCTTTAGGATCATAAGATCATCTGCCTGCTTTCGTTCACCCAAACCCATAAAAAATCTTTATTGTTCTTACGTTCGTAGCAACATCGAGTATGCTTCACAAGTCTGGAACCCGCAATATGAAACCTATAAATCACGGTTAGAAATTGTTCAGAGAAATTTTTAAAGCACTCTGATTATAAAGCGCAGCAACAGTCGGCAGATTATCGTCATAGATGTAATAGATACCATTTCCTGCCACTGTCATACAGACGTTTTGTCAGTGATATAGATTTTTTAGTTAGTTTAGTTAACGGTTCTAATGAATTGTCCTGTCCCGAACTTCTAGACAAGATATAACTACGCACAAATCGATATGGTCTAAGACGACGACCTCTACTGCAGGTCCCATCAATCAACACAAAATATAGGCGCAATGCATTCATAATACGGGATGCCTTGAGCTTCAATAATCTAACCCCTGATTTAAATATTGACCCATCTGCACAAAAGCAAGCACAGTGAGACGGATACTTAATAAGGAATGTTTTCTTGAACATAGTAATTCTATTCCTTCTTAACATTTAAATTATGCAATTTGCATTTGAGTGTTGATTTTCTAAACTTTAGTTATGTTTAATTATTTTTGCTATAGGTATTATTTTTCTCTCTTTGATCGTTTTTTTTGTATTTGTACAACTTATATGTAATAGTGCACATAGTATGGTTCTATATTATTAATATGGAGGCTTGTTATTAGCAATACTTCTTTATGTCATATTATATATTATTATGATCTTGTTAATTAGTCTGTAAGTGCTTCAATAATAAATAAAGAAATATCGTAAAGAAACCAGGTACCAGGTGTATACGGTACAGGCAAAACCAGTATTGTATTAAAGCGATTGGCGTACCGATGGAAAGATAAAAAATTGGATTTAACTAAATATAATATTTATAATATGTATTTACTTTTAATTCTTAAAATCATCTTACAAAAGTGGAGCATGCCACGCCAGGATCTTGGGACGGCAATGAAGTCCAAACAGCAGCAGCAAGATGGCTTAATTAGCTAATATGTACTGCGAGAATATTACAATTCCCGTACTAACCGCATATTCACTGACAGAGTTGGACCGTATGACGTATTCTATTTTTCGAGCTATTGTGACAACGATGATGTGCAGTCCACATTACATAGACACGTGCCTACGTTTGCCTATGAGCCTCCGTGGCGCAGTTGGTTAGACGGCCAAATTAGAGAGTTAGAACGGACTCGGGTTCGATCTCCGCACCGAAACAAATGTTAGTGTGATTCACAGGTATTTGTATCGGGTATGGGTGTTTGTGAGACCGAAAACTGTCGATCTTAGTGTCGAGTCAGAACTATGTATGAGACTATTGGGGTGTATTTATTATTTATTTATTTATTTATAGCCTAATAACGTAGCCTGATAACCATCTGCGTCAGCCGGAACCTTACCTTGAGTGACATATTCCAACTCCACGAACCGACTAATTGCCGGCGTTCGTAATTGATTTACCACGCATCGTTTAGCACGCATAGGACGTATAACACATGTAAACACAGATTAAACAGATTTGTCGGCTATCCGCCTATACTGTTGTCCACTGCTGGACATAGGCCTCCTCCAAATTGCGCCATTTCACCCTGTCTTCGACTTGCAGACCTTTCCTATCAGGCACTTTATCTGCTTTTAAAAACAAATGGGAAAAGGAAAGAATAAAAAAGGCATACAGAATAGTACAAGTGACGGGTAAGCGGTTTTTTAGATTTTTAGATCAGTTTTTTGTGGTACGTTGGTAATTTTCCAGCAGAATAGTAATTTCTGATTATATATTTTTTTGCTAAACGACGTATTACTTATGTGACTACTGGTCCGACGGTTCCTGTCCTCACTAGATCAATGAGGTTGAAGGGATGTGATACTATATGTATAATGTCAGTGAATAGGTTAGAAACCCACGTCCAGCTGTGGACGTTGATAGGCTGAGTACATAATAGGTTATGTAGTAAGAATGTTCGAGCTAATCGTGTACCTACATCGTTGATTTAGTGTCCTTCTTGTTTGTTTTTCTTAGTTTGTCGCGAGACTGCGAACTAGAGTTAAATATTTAACATGGCAAGTGTGTATGTGAATTTTCCGTTAAGATACTGCATTTACCCTCTTCTACATAAGCATAGTTATAAATATATAACTCCCCTTATTGTGATAAGTCTTATTAATATAAGACTGCCTCGGTAGCGCAGATAAACTATGGTACGATTACAAAGCTGAGGTCTCGGGTTCGAATCCGCACGGTCGCGCAAATTGATATTGGAATTTTCTATTCATTATCGGCCTGGAGTCAGGAATTTGTGCCCCGCCCACTATCATATGGGTCGGAACAAAAAAGGCGGAACGTCAATGTCCTTGTAGAACCCGTGCCTACCCTTTCTGGGAGAAAGGCGTGAGTTTATGTATGTGTGTATCCAGGTATGACTTTTAATTGCAGATGGACATAAACATGCCAGACCCGCGAAATCGGACAATTTATATTACATTATACAAAATAAAACGCAAAACAGATATTATGATATATTTAATGCGCACTAGTTTATTTAAGTTGCCATCATAAAAGTGTACAACCTATAATTGAGTACAGGATTTAACATTACCAGTATTATTTGCACAGATATAATTATTATGATAAATAGCTCCGCCACGAGTGTTCATTTGTGTCTATGCAGAACAGAACCGTGATAAACTGGGTTTTATTCCCAGTTCAACCACTTTTGTTTGATATTTTGAACTATTCGGAGAAAAATATTGCATTAAGACAGATTATAATGATATGAATAATTTTGTATAAGTGAAAATTCAGAGAGAAAAACGAATTACTACTATTAGGCCCATGTGTTATACATTTCTTGCTGCAAAAAAATATTCGGATAGAAATTGTAAATAAACAAAATTACTCACTGGAGAGGCCGCCTGGGTAGGCACCACCGCAATGTCTATTTGTTCCGCCAAACAGCAGTGTAATGCACTTTTGTGTTATGCTTTAAAGAATATTGTAGTCAGAGTCTGGACATAATGAGATTTAATATCTTATGTTTCAGAATGACTGCCTCGGTGGCGTAGTTGTATTACGGTACGGTTACAAAGCTGAGGTCTCGGGTTCGAGTCCCGGGTCGGGCAAAGTGATATTGGGTTTTTCTATTCATTATCAGCCCGGAGTCAGGAATTTGTGCCCGATATGGCGATAGGCTCGCCCCCTATCACATCGTGGGACGGAACATGCATGGCGAAATGTGGGTGTCCTAGTGGCACCTCTGCCTACCCCTTCGGGGATAAAGGCGTGAGTTTATGAATGAATGAATGTTTCAGAATGGTGAGCGCAGTGGAATGCCGAGCATTGCTTTGTAATTCATGGTGTTGTTTGGTTTTGCTACTCTCTATGAGCGGTCATATTCTCCCATTAGGTGAATGGCATGCTCGTCTCACCATTCATTGCAATAAAAAAAAAAAAAAAGTGTCCAATAGGTGTAAGTGGTACCATGGTCCAATAGTACACTGACGCCACTGCCTCACAGAAAATCGTCGTGAAGTATGTTATGAAATTAGTGAAGTGTCTCGTAAGTGCATTTAATGTAAACCATCCTCCAAACTAGTTAAACACCGGAAAGACGTCTGTGATGTCGTAACCCTCACGCGCTAACAAGGACGGCGGTAACCATTTAATCAAAGAAACTTGTAATGAGATGGCAACTTTTCATTAAAAATTGCCTAAACTCAAAAATTAAGAATAAACACGATTATTCAAACAGAATATAAGCAAGCAACAAAGACACCGCTTTATAAGTTAAAAACATTGACCATAATTAAATATTCAAAAGAAACCTCTTAAAAGACTTAATTTCATATTAAGAGCCTTCCTTGGGGTCATTGGCATTGTCAAGTTTGCTCAACATAATTCTTTTCATTCTCCCAAAACCAGAATTAATTGAATTCGCCTACAAATGCTCCAATATTGACACTGGTATTTAAAAAAAATATTATTCGGAACAAGTTTGTGAGGAAGGTTGATGTATACTTTGACCTAATGTTTAGCCACCATAGTTCGTAGAATGTATTAAGATTATTTTTTCTAAATTAGGATTTGACACACTGAACAATCATACAAATTATAGTTGCGATTCCTCAATTACGTGTATTGTGTATTGAATTGATATTAATTATTAGATAAACCGAATAATAAATCTCAGCGTAATAGGTGTACATACATAAAAAACCCAACGAATTGATATCCTCCTATTGAAGTCGGTTAAAAATAGGAGATAACAACCAGGCAGCCACACGATCTCTACTGTTTCGGAGTGAAGTCCACACCAGCAATGCTAATGACATAATAAAACACGTAAATTAACGGAGAATACCAAATAATAATACTACGCTGGCTCTACATTTCCAAGGCAGAAAGCTTAGTCGCCTATCTCCGCACGGAATTGTAATTTATGCTGATGTTTCAATGTCGTAAAAAAATTACAACAAAATTACAAGGTAGCTTTATGATCATAGCTAATGCATACTAGTTGCCCGTCAGCTCTCAGGATTGACGTATTCAATTTATTTTATGCTTTGTAATAGTGAGGATAATTATCGTAATTATTTATTATGTAATAATAATTCAGTATCTTAGACTGTATGTCGGATGGTATACTACACGAAACAGAAGCTTTATCGCATTACGTTCAGTCAGTGAAGGAATTCTTACTTCATATCTATAATTATCATGATGAGCTAAGAATTTTCCAGATCCTATTCAGTGGAGTTATGAATGTTTTCGGGTGGTGGTGAAGTATTTTCCATTAGGTTAGCTGTTTGTTCGTTTATCTGTCCTGTGTTGTAACTAAAACAACATAATTTGCGACGCCACTGTGCCTCCTCCTACATGCCGCTTGGTATTGGGTAAGAATAAAGATATACAACCTTCCAAATTCTTTATAACATTCATCGTCTCCCTAAAATTTTAAATGTTTTTTTCTGAACTTATTTATTCGAACAAACACGATAATTATAACACAATGACTACTAATAATCTTAATATGTATTAAGCGCTGGGGCTTAAAAAAGGTAACCTTGATCATTAGTGTCTTGCATAATATCAAAATCATCGGAATATCAATCGGATCGTGTTGGATTAATTATTATTAGCCAACTTCCGTAACGCTGTCAGTTCAATGTGCATTATTTTTTTTATTTCAACTTATTTGCACCAAATTATTTGAGATTTGTAAACCGATTTATTATTTTTTATTTCGAGCGAAATATTATACTTGCGTGGTAGTAATATATTCACCATAACTTGTTTTTTTGCTTTAGATATACTCGTATTTCCCATCTAGAACATACATAGAGTATTCAACACCGAATAAATATTTCTATAATGAATAATTTGATTTAGTTGATGGTGTGATATTCGATACCTTTTAAGGATGCATGACAATATTATAATTAAAGATAACACCGATTTATTTTATGTTTACTAAAACATCTGTTTTAAATGTATGTGTGTTTGTATGACGTATCTGAGCTAAATGTACCAATTATGGATTATTTTACATTCTTTGAGAGATAAAAAAATATTAATATGGCGTTTAATATCTGCGTGATTTAATAAAGCCATTAGTTACAATAACAGTAGTGTCAACTGAATCCAAATCTAGATTCGAATGTCCCTTGAAGTTAGTTCAATCAAGACATTTACATAAAACATTGACAACGGTTCCTTTAAACCAAAATTTGTAACTCGTGGGAGGAAATTTTAATTTATAGGTACGAATTGGTTGATTTCCGTGTTTATAGAAGGTTTAAAAATAAATAAACCGAATATCTACCTCATTATTTAATCAAGACCTCTTATAAAATGTTCCTGTTGATTCGAACGAGATCAATATAGCCAGTGGTATGTGATTAGTATTATAACAAAAATAACTCGCACACTCCTAGCAGATTATGTAATTTTGTATCAGTTACAGAATTTCAAATTGATGTCGTCATGCTTTGTGTTTAGCGAATAATACACAAATAAACTATTGAACAAAACGTCATTAATGACTGTCTAAGATGTATTAGTATCTCATTGTTGAATGTGGGTTTTTTCCAACTTGATTTATAATGATAAGTTATTAGTAGCTACCGATATTTTTATAATACTTAATACAGTATCCAGTCCGTTAATTACATCACAGAACAATATCAATTAAAATATAGTAGGCAGCTCCAGATTAATTGCTTTTAAATTATACGCCCATAGGTGTCGGACACATCGTGCATGTATGTACTATACTACTAATTATTAATTCTCTTTTCAAATACATAAACTTAATTGTTAATCATAGGCTTCCCCATGGATTTCCACATGAACCTGTTTGAAGCATCAAACGTTCAGTTACAAGGTGGCAGGATGGACTAGCAAAGTTGCAGGGAGTCGCTGGATGCAGGTCGTTCCAATTAATTATTATTTAGGTTGCAAATAATTATTATTACATAATAGTTATTATCTACACATGCTTACATGAAAATGTTTTATTTGTCCTTCTTCGAATCAACTAATCAATCGAATTAACGTAGTCTAATTAACATTTAAGAACATATAAAATAAATCGCGTGAATTTTTAATCACCATGTATAGGGCGTAGCCGTGAATTTATCGTAAACAAACTAACCAAATTATTTAATAATATACAAATTAAAGGCATTTGGCATTATAAGTTGTTCGTGTAGGTATTTTTTATCGTTCAGTTTACACATCTCTTAATAAGCAATGAACTTGAACACGTTGTTTGATGGCCATTGTCCAATGGACTTTATTTTTCTCATAAGTTCCGCCACAGTAATTGATTAATGAGACACTTAAAACACTTAACTATAAGAGGAATTATTAATACTAACAACAATTTATAAAAGATAATGTAATCAACAATGTTAAATATTTATTTCACATCTAATGTTATAGCTATAAAATTGCACCTAAGTAGATGGTAAAAAAGTGTATTTTATTTGTTTTTAGTTTAGGTAATACTAGACTAGATTAATATTGCGTCAACCAGATTCTCCATTTGTAGCCAGTCCGGTTTGATTTTCCTGTAGCATTAATACCTTATTTCCGCACTTATTTTCTTCCAAGATGTTATACCTGTTTTGTTTGACGCCGTTATTGTCTTCTTTGTTTGTTAACAAAAGGTTTGTCGAGAGTATTTTAACCATATGATAAAGATCAGAATCATGTTGTTCATGAACAATTGCGATTGTTAATAAAACAAAAAGTATAAAATGTTTAAACATCTTCAGTTTGGTCCGAATTAGAAATTTTCTGCTTTTATTAAGTCAATTAAGAATGCGTCAATCTATTAGGATGCGCAATGTAGTACATGTGAATAGATTCTGTAGCAAGACTTGCGATCATGGTGCGGTTTTTATTAATCTCATGCAGTCGCTTCAAGTTCAATGAGCGTTGAGCGTCAATGCCCTTCCAAATGCATATTATTTTTAATAAACTAGCAAGATGCCTACGTACCAGGTACATCCAACATAATATAGAATCTTGGTACTGGTTAATATGCAATTCGAGTCATTGCCAGCAACAGACGGTGTTTTTAACTGGACTGCTCTTAGTATCAGGGGTTATGTAGTATCATCGTCATGCCACTATAAAATACCAGTATTATTGTAAATCTATTTGCATGTATTCTTACATTTCCTTACAAAAAATAACATACGTTTTATTTGCATAAAAGTCATTTGTATGGTAACAACTAAGGAATATACACGTTCATGCCCGTTTATTATTAATGTAAATCCATTTCTCTACATATGGGTATTGGGTATGTCCGTGAAATGGAAAATAAAAGTTCATATTAAATAAGTCACTCGAAAGATTTGAAAGTTGGGTATTATGTATAAATGTCGTCAGGAAATATTCTCAAGGACAAAAATAACAATTGCAGCGCGTTTACGTCAACGCATTTAATTATTTTTACACATTTCAATGCATCATTTTAAAGTGCATTTGAATTCTCATACAAAACTTACTAAAGATTTAGTCCCAGAACGAAAGTCCTCGAGAACCCGAAATATTAGTCTAGGTCGTTATAGCCATTACTAAAGTCAAACTCATTTATTACAATTATAGTGGAGTTTTATAAACACAAATTGCATAAGTAGACCTACAAAACTACAGCATAGCTACACTTCCCAGGTAATTGAAATACTTTTGTAAAAGATTAATTTCCAAATGTTGTTAACAAAAATTTTAATTAAGAAATGAGAAAACTTTATCACTAATAAATATTATATAATGTATTATTAATGAGTATCGCATAATCGTAAAACGCTTTATTTTATTTTAAAAAAATCCCTATTCCATTCCATGCCAGTCCATTTCAGAACATTAAACCATTCTGATTCTTCTTCGCATAACTAAAGTTCTTCTACAGATATTATATTACCTCTATAATCTCTAATACATCTGTTGTCCACAAAGAGAATATAAGTTAATCTGTTTTTCTATTCTTGTTCATATGCCTCTCTCCGCTCTCGAGCATGATTGATCAGTCGCCAATAATCTCACCACCATCGATAAAGTACGTCAGTTTCAGTGGTTCCGCCTTTGCGTGTATGACGTCATTCACAAAACGGTTGGATGTGATCTATTCCAAACCTGAGTAGTGGAATGGCACCCTCATTACCAATTCTGATATTGGTTTTAAACGTGTGCATATTTGGCTTCCGCGTCATTTTGTTGTCGATATCTGCATATTTAAATTCGATCTAGTCCGTGTTAAATGATGCGCATATTTAAATAATGGTGATATTAAACGTTAAATACTAAAACTGCGTTTATTCGGTAACAGAATAGCCGCTAAAATAAATATGTCAAAATGAAAAATATCATATGAAATTAAAGTGGCTGTATTAACTAATATTCGGTTTTTCTTTCTTTTGCTATTAAAAAGAACAAAATACATTTTGCGGAAATAAACGTTGCGGTAATGTTTTTAGCACTACATGTGACAACAGATTGTAACATTGCTTTTGATATAAATTAGTTTGTCAGAAGGTCAATAGCTGTCCGCAGCCGAAGGTTTAATAACCTCAATAGTTTCAGTTTAAATTGGTCAAAAGTAAATAAAAGCATGAATGTTTTATATTACGGCTGGCTGATTATAAACACGAGGTTTTTGGGTTTTGTTTAGTTACAATGATATTAGTCTGGATTTATGGAATTTATGGGTTTGATTTATGGAAAAATGTTGTAGTGTCTCTTGTATCTCGTTTCTGTCCTATGTCTCGTATTTGTCTACATACCCACTTTAAAGTAGGTCGGCATAAATGTCTTATCCGGCGGGGAATGATCTCTAATTGTTTAGTCTTAACTGCCGATCAGATGATATTCGACTTGGTTCATATCAGAGACTCGTAATAGAGTAAGATCCCAGGGCCCCCAGACGTTACTTATTTTCTCATAAAAAATATAAATGGGATAAAGTAGTGTTAGTACGTACTTTGAGTGTGTGCATACCTGCTAGCTTGGGTCGTCGGCCAATTCATAGGTACGAGGTGCTAAAGTTAGATAAATACAGTACTGATTTTTCTTAAATTCTCAGAGCTGATTTTTACATATGTTTTAGATAATTATGTTAAAAATTAATAATCATTAATGCCAGACACTTTCCATCGGCGCTTACGCTTACCAGACGCTTTAAAGCTTAAAAAAAATAACATATTTTTACTTATAATCTCATTCTTGATTTTTATATATGATACTTAGGGAACTATTTGAACACCCCTGGTCAGCAGCCAGACCAATTGGAGGGGCCAAACATCCCCCCAGACACACATAAAGTGTCGCTATGTGTATGAGCGCGAGGTCATTATTTGTACGCTTGAGTGTGAGAGAGATATCTATTTATCGATATCTTTCTTATACTTATTGTCGTCTCTAGGCTACTCTATTCAGTGCTACTCGATTCAGTGCATCTGTGATTTTATTTACAACGTGTTGAAATAAAAGAAAAAATATTTATAGTATTCTAAAAAATATAATGGCAGAATTATTAAAGTGTGTGTTTTGTGAGAATTCCGATGTGAATTTAATATTGTTTACGGAAGAAACGTTAAAAAGTATTTGTTTGCCGAGCTTTGTCAGTGGATCGCTTTAAGAAGAATCAGGTATTATATTTTAACTTTGAATAAATCATATAACCGGGTAACTCTTTGATTCTTAATTATGTTATTATTGTTACAGAAAATGAAAGTAATAAGGATGATAATGAAGATAGTCAATGCCAACATTGGGTTGATGATGACTTATCTAACTTAGACGATGATGACAGTAAAGATCACGCTGAATTGTAAAACGATCAAAGTACAAATAATCCGAAAGAAGAAAGACATGTATAGCTTTGTGTAATTTCAAGATTTAATAAACATGATTTTTTTTAATAGTAGTATTCAATTTTACTCGATGATAAGATATAAAACATAAGTTAAAGAAACTTATATTTATTATTTATAAAATTTTCTCAACTCAGATCACTTTAAAATACCTTGTAATCTTCAGGTTCGATTCTATTTTGTATGTAACGAATCTTTAATCTCTCTTGATATCGAACAGAGCAGAATTTTAGAAGGTATCGTTGTTCCATTGTGTTTACAATATTGATTCTGATAATAGTTCATTACACACCACTGATAATTTTCTTCTTAAATCTCAATCATTTTTATTACTTCTCTAACGGCACATAGATATCTCTCTCACACTCAAGCGTACAATTAATGACCTCGCGCTTATACACATAGCGACACTTTATGTGTGTCTGGGGGGATGTTTGGCCCCTCCAATTGGTCTGGCTGCTGACCAGGGGTGTTCAAATAGTTCCCTAAGTATCATATATAAAAATCAAGAGTGAGATTATAAGTAAAAATATGTTATTTTTTTTTGAAGCTTTAAAGCGTCTGGTAAGGGTAAGCGGCGATGGAAAGTGTCTGGCAATAATGATTATTAATTTTTAACAAAATTATCTAAAACATATGTAAAAATCAGCACTGAGAATTTAAGAAAAATCAGTACTGTATTTATCTACCTTTAGCACCTCGTACCTATGAATTGGCCGACGACCCAAGCTAACAGGTATGCACACACTCAAAGTACGTACTAACACTACTTTATCCCATTTATATTTCTTATGAGAAAATAAGTAACGTCTGGGGGCCCTGGGATCTTGAACTATAATTTTGCATTTCAAGTGTCGCGACGTAAATTATGTCACGTGCAACCAACCTCATGAAATGTCAAATGAATAAAAAATAAAAAACTTGAAATTTGAATTTATGTCTCTAACAGTGGTGGAAAGGAAATGATGTCATTTTGATTTTTTAAAGTATTGCATTCAAAACCATATTTTCGACGATGTTTTTTGGATGTTGAACTTTGAGCGACCGTGATAGTTATATTAGAATGAAAACTTATACGTAGTTTAAAAATACAAGCACATATTATAACTATTCGATCTTATAGGGACTTCTTAATTGACCTACTTTAATTTATTACAAATAACTTAAATAATAACGAAGTCTAAATAAGTATTATGGTCCATATTTTGTTTTGGATGCAAGGAAGTCCTCAACAGTGGAAATTGCCTTAACAAAAGAGGTAATCTAGCAGTCATCTTATTAGCAGACACCCTTGTCAATAGCGACATGTACCTGATTGCTGTGGAAACACATCTTTTTCCCTGAGGGTCGAGGAAAAGGAAGGAAGACACATTTAAGCATAGCGCTGAGCTGATTTTATAAATAAGCCATCTCAATCTATTCGTCTTTGAAGAATCCTTAGCCTAACATTTCATAGATCATACCTCATTTGTTTTAATTAGTATAAATCCCAATAGTATGTTAACGGTATTTAATCGTAGGATCAGAAAACCACGTTCCTCCATATTCTTCGCAATAACAGCAAGGAGAATAATGGACGAAAAAGAATATTAAATATTGATCATTAGAAAAAATAGTCTATTGAGACAAAATAGATGTTGTTGTACCCACTCAGTTATGTTCACAGCCCATCAATAACATGACTAAACGTCCTTCACATTTGAGTAATGACTCTATTTGGCATAAAAAAAAACTTTGGATTTTCTGTAAATTCCAAACAGCTTGTTTCTGTTATAAGATTAAAGCTCGCACCATTATCCAGATTAATTTAATATACTTATAAGCCGTGACTAGTTATAATAACACCTGTCGTAGTGCCTTTGTCAGGTATTTTCTGTGTAAGGTATATTTCATTATTAAGTTTATTATTACTATAATATGCTGACCTTTCTACTAACTTTGCTGTTTTTATTACAGAGATATTGTCAGCTAATATAATTATATAAGGCCCCAAACTGTGCTAGAATTTATTCAAGGGCATTCATTATACGTAATATTTTTTGTTTAAACATGGTATACGGATAATAAGATTTTTTTGTGCCTCTATGCACATATTGTCGGTCGACTGGCGCAGTGCCTAAGAAGCCAGTTACTGCGTCCACGAATTTAATCATCACTGGTCAAATATTAGTATGATGTAAAATATTTGTCGAGGTTGATGGTCATAGAATTTGTGTTTGCTAATTTACCTACGAATTTATACAAAATAATAAATGATGTAGTCCTGACCCCACAGTAAGATACAAGCCTTGTGTCGTAGGTGTAATTATGGGTCTCACAAATATTTACATATATTTCGGTGCGCGGATCGAGCCCGCGGTATTTCGTTTCACAACGGACACAGTCAGGCACTCCTAAACTTGAAAAAATATGTCTTTAACTAATTGTGTTGTAATTTTAAAACTTATATTTCAATTTAGGAGAGTATCACGATGCTTAGTTCAGTCAATGTGAGAAAAATGGTACACTGGCACACATTTACCTACATTAAAGGGTCTTTGGATGGTGACATTGGAAAGTCGTGGTGCTATAAATTATTTCCGAGAAACGTAGATTGACTATAACGAATCTAAAACAACCCGGCGAGAGCGAATAAGTGGCAAATTGTATTTTCACTATTCCACATATGAGTTATGCATAGAATCTGACCAACAAGTTACCTTTTTTGTTGCCGTGGGTAGAAAATGTCTCTACCAAAGCCCTGCACTGTCCAATGCCAGCTGCTCTTGCGCAGCGACGTCTGTAACTCGTATGTAAGTACTCGTAGGTGTAAGGGGTTTCACCACATTTTGCTTCTTAATACTAACAGGACACTGAAACCCTGCCTGTACTATAATACCTATATAATCCCCGCCATCCACAAGACAGGAGTCACCGGTCAGTCCGGCGTCCCTTAAGTCTGCGCAGTCCACTGACCCGCGAGGGATGTGATTGACCCCAATGCCTTTCTGAAATCTACTTTTGTACCTTGGCACTCGATGGTGCTTGGCAGAACTTGGGTTAACGACCATAAATGATATCACGTCAGATGGCGAATAGAATACACAGACACTCGCTTAATGATCGAATTGACTGCAAATAAAAACGTAGTACTACTAACGTAGTACTTTTTAATGAAAGGAGTTTTAACCGTGACGAAATTGCTTGAGTCGTAATTTCTATATGACATACAATCCCCCGCACTGATTCCATTAGCATTATGCTATGATAGGTACATAAATATATTCCATTGCAATGGCCTAATAACGTATGTAGCTTAATGTTGTTGTTTCAAAAGAATCAACATGTGCACATTATTATTGCTTTTAAACAAACATTGGTGGCAAATCCAATAGTGCTTACAGATAAAATGAAGATTTTACAGCGCTACAAAACAAATAACATGAGTGGAAAGCTATGGTATGTAAATCTTAGGTATTATTTTTCAACGTTTATAGTATAACATGATTAGCATATCGATATGGTAGCATGTTCACATCATACCATACACATTACACTGTCGAAGAAGATGGAAAACTCTCAAAACGTTAGATACTAAACTACGTCCTCCGACATATTAATGGGAGGTTTTATGGCATTAGGATTAAATTATTATAGTTTAATTGTTTTTAAATATAAAAACACATTGTAAAATCAGTGTTTGTAACGCGGGATAAATAAAACAGCTTTATTTTTGGTATTAATTTATTTACGATGTCTGATTTAAATAAAAATCTGATTAGTTTAAATAAAATATATAATTTTAAATGCCCTCAAAAAAATACCTTACAAACATGGTCTCTTTGCTTGTATCTTTCGAAGCTTTGTAAAAGCAATGTGTCAATAAGTAAATATGATAATATTTGAGTACAATGTAAATGTCAGTCAACAAATCAATATTACTATACAGTTGTAGCACAATTAGCAGCTAATACTCATTCACACATTTATTTCTATGGTAGAGTCAAGCTGTTGGGTACAGACTTGCATAAAGGATTAATTGACCAGCCGTAAAAAAACAGCGTTTCTTTCGAGTTTTGTTCGATCAGTAGCAATATACCTACGTTAATCAGATCGTTTATACACGTACTTACCGGTGGTGGTGACCACTTTATTTTCGATAAGCCACACCTAATGTATATTCAATAAAAACAAGTAGATTTACAAAATATAATTAGCCAAAGCCGGTTATTTAAAGAGATTCATGTGATGGAATTTTTGCAAACAATTGCATCCTTTATTTATTTCGTAATACACGTATGTACCTATTTTAGCTTCAAAACACCGGTAATTACCGACATTTGAAAAATACTTATAAACATCAATAAATTATTTAAATACTTAATCATTGACATTTATGTCCTAAATTGAATTCTATGTCTTTATAATATATAGTCAATTCAAATGTAATAAAAAGAATCTGCGCATGAGACAGTTTAAAAGAATAGGAAGTTTTTAGTGTGACCTGATGGTTCGTTAATACCTAAAATTCCCATCGAAATGCATTCATAAATCCATGGTGTTATTTACTACGAAGAATTTGTTCTTATAGATAAAGGTGGGAAACCTTACACATTACAAAAAGTAAAAGTAATTATATTCCCTTATTTCATTTTTAAAAATTCACAAATTTGATAAAAATTATATTTAAAAAAGATTTCACCTAGAAATGCCGAGGCTGAGATCCAAGCCATCGGTGGTTAGAAGCCCAAAGTAAGAAATCTCCTCACAATACTTGGCATGTCAAGCAATACTGCCTTCTGGATATGGCTCTCGACCCAAAGAACCATTGAGAGCATCTAGATATGTTTGTCGAGACTATTTGAAACCAACTACGAGTACACTAGGAACAATAATTGATAAGTCGACGTTCTACATATCAGCAACCTCGTGTGCCAAATCTAAATAATAAGACATTATGTATTTTTCGGCCTTAACGAGGTGTTATAACAAATTTATATTATACTCAATCATTGCTACAATGATAGCATTGCACTTTAAAAAAAAAGGTGGCAACAGAATCAAGCAAAACAAAAACAAAACTTAAAAAGACAAATTTTATTTGTTCCATATACTTTGAAGTAGATTGGTGACACTAATATATTATATTAATTTATAAAAAAAAAACAAAAACAAAGTCCATTTGCATCGGGGTTTTATAAAATCCTCCATTGCATAACGATGTCGTTAAATACGACCGGACACGAGTTATACATTATATATTACTACCATTTACAGCTGATTTAGTAACCTTTAATAACCTCATAACAAGAAGATATTTTCTTATCTGGAAAATGAATAATATTGCAACGGCAACGCGTAGAAACCACTTTGGCTAAACCAAATTATTAATAATAATATTGATCAATAAAAGTGAAAACCCGAAGTCCACATTCCTGAATAATATTCCATATATAGAGCATAATTATTTCAATTACCTGATTTGATTTTCTAATCTGTATAATCTGGATTCGTGCGGGTATTAGGTGCTACCAATGTCCGTATGCACCCCTAAATAAGAGTCTGTTAATACAAAAATTAATTCGATTTCTCCGTACATTCAAGGTTGCTTCAATACATTTTATGTTCCAGAGACCAAGAACCATAAAACCGGCTTTATTTTATCATTATCCGATACCTAAATCAAGTATCGTATTTGTAACAAAAAAGATATTGCTTCTACCTTTTAAAACAGGTTTGGGATAACTATCGTGGATTCCGAAGCGCAATAATATCTACAAAATATAGTTCTGGACCTTGTGCGTATCATCTTAGCGTCCAAAATGAATTTCTCGTGTTAAATTACTGGATGGTTGGTATTTTTACACTTTTTATTTAGCCACGATTACACTGCTGAATAGTAAGAGCTGTAAACTTTAAGTCCAGAAGGTTTTATTTACATACATACATCCATTAACTCACACCTTTATCCCCGAAGGGGTAGGCAGAGGCGCCACCAGGACACCCACATTTCGCCTTGTATGTTCCGTCCAATGATGTGATAGGGGGCGAGCCTATCGCCATATCGGGCACAAATTCCTGACTCCGGGCTGATAATGAATAGAAAAATCCAATATCCCTTTGCCCGACCCGGGACTCGAACCCGAGACCTCAGCTTTGTAACCGTACTGTAATACAACTATGCAACCGAGGCAGTCGTAAGGATTTTTTTATTGCAATGAATGGCGAGACGAACATGCCATTCGCTTGATGGTAAGCGATACGACCGCTCATGTACAGTAGTAAAACCAAACAACAAGGCTATGCTTGCCATTCCACTGCCCTCGCCATCCTGAGACATAAGATGTTAAGTCTCAATATGTCCAGTAGTTCCTCTATATAGCTACAATATCCTTCAAACCGGAACGCAACAGTGCATTTACACTGCTGTTTGGCGAGAGAAAAAGACATTCATGCTGATTAACTTTAATTTGAAAGCAAGCTGGAAAGTATGTTCACAATACTATCTGGGTTGTAACTTTTTTGCTAAAATTTATACTTTTATCTACTTAGTATGATTACAAAGTTCAAAATTACCGTTTTGTTAATTTTGTACAATCCAAGTTTGATGCTAGCAAAAACGAAATGCGCCGTTACAATGGCATCTTCTTTTTATTTTGCCCACATTATCTATATTACATATTACGATATGCTTATATATTGAAAGAGGAAAATAAAGGTCATTTTTGAAATCAAGTTATGACTAATGCCTAATGGCGCATTTTGTTTTCAAATAAATTTTGTACACTACGATTATTCGTACGCCGCGAACGCGTTTGCAAACAAAGAATTCGCATGCTCAAACACAGACCGGTATAACAACTGTATACATGGTATACAGATCATTATCAGCACGGGGAACGAACGCGTAACCTACAGTGTTGATTATCTCAACCACTCCACCGTTAGGTCGTCAATTGCATCGTCTCTACGAGTAACGCGCATGATTGGTATATACATACATACATACATAAACTCACGCCTTTATCCCAAAAGGGATAGGCAGAGGCGCCACCAGGATACCCACATTTCGCCTTGTATCTTCCGTCCCATGATATGATAGCGGGTGATACTATCGCCATATCGGGCACAAATTCCTGACTCCGGGCTGATAATTAATAGAAAAACCCAATATCACTTTGCCCGACCCGGGATTCGAACTCGAGACCTCAGCTTTGTACTCGTACCGTAGTACAACTACGCCGCCGAGGCAGTTATACTTAGCAGATTAGTATATACTTCAATAAATAATAAAATAGTGAAACAGCCAGTACTTTATGCTATATCTGAACTGAAGCAGTTAGAGAACATACTCGTTCGAAAATTATAATGGTTAAATAATCATTCTCTTCGTTTCCAGTTGTAGTGTTACGGGGTGAGTAAAACAAATAAAATAATACAAAAATGCAATTTATTGCTTTCAAAAGAATGTACACAATGTAGTAGACACGGTAAAAGAAAAAAAACTCAGCTAAACTCAAGGAGGTGTGATTTTCAGCCAACACTATCTCAATGGTGTTACGCTGAAGATTAGAAACATTTACCGCTTGGTGTCGAAATGCTGCCAGAAACGAAAAGAGGCGACAGTACTAATTTATATGTGATGAAGGGGCAGAAAACACATCAATTCGGATATTTTTTGTTTAGAATTTTATTACCAATATTTAAGAGCGTGATAAACGTATCATATAAGTACGGCAAAATAAGATGATATTGTTTTTAATGCATATTTTTTATTTAGCCTATATTGTCCCACTGCTGGGCAAAGGTCTCACTCAACTCCTTTCATCTATCTCTGTTTAAAATATACATGTATAAAAAATACATCCGATTGCTAAAAAACCAGCAATTAAACACCAAATTACAAATGATGGAGCTCGAAAAATCTTAATAAACCGTTATGATAAGATTTTTCTGAACCATTATTAAAGTTATTGTTATTACTATCGTCCTACTTCATCTTTGAAGCGTTTCTCTAACACCCGATATAAGAATTCAATAAAAATAAATCGCTACTATAAATACTTAAAAAATGAGTAAACAAACAATTAAGAAAGAAGTTGTTATTACAACTAGTTGAAATTGTATTACAGAAGTATAATTAAAGGTTTGCGACCTACAACAACCTGCGGCTGCATTTTTTTTCGCTTAACTCGTTTAATGTTCAGAAGCGAATCGACTTGTTACTGTGACCGCTAGCCATGTTTAATTTTTAATGAGATCTACTCAAAAATTCGTAATAAGATTCAATTTAGTGCACTCCGCAATTCTGTAACAGGTATTTGACGTCAACAGACGGGAAATCAGGTACCATACAGCGTAAAAATTCAATGTTGTCCGCATATAAAATGCAGAAATTTAATATGTGTCTACGTTCTTGTTTAAATAGTTGTGTAAAATGTAGTCAATCTGGTTTTTGATGTAGAACATAAAATTATTTTTGTACGCGCATTGGATTCATTTTCGAGAAAGAGCATGGGACCCAAATGTGTTACCTCAGATTAGGGCCGTCAATACAAGACCTGCGAAAGGTCACTGACAGGAGGATTCAGGGGTAAAATCGGAGCGTTTAGCTTTACTTCGAGCTTTTAGCTTTCAGCTTTTGCGAAGTAAGCAAATTCTGGATATTGTCCATGTTCATAAAGTTTTAGCTTTTAGTGTATGTTTTATTTTCAGTAATTTAAATTTAATTATGTTATGTAGAGTGCAAGAAAATAATAAAAAACAAAGGAACGAGAACTTAGTACTTTGTACTTTGACACAGCCGTAATATCCGCAAGCGTGCTGGGTTGGAAGGCCAGTGACACCGACCTATCCCTACTGGCCTCCATCGAGACACTAATAAATAATAATAAATACACCAAACATTCACACACACATAGTCACACATAGTCCTGACCCCACACTAAGATCGAATGTTGTGTAGTAGGTATCAGGAACTACGAGAGACTTTTCGGTCTCACAAACAATTAGATTCGGGACAAATTTGTGGGCCTTACAAACATTTATCTCGGTGAGTGGATCGAACCCGCGGCCTCTCGTTTCACAGCCGGCGTCTAACCAACTGCGCCACGAAGGCTGTCCACTTATAGGAGAGCTTATCAGTTTTTCTCCAGACACAAAAAGGTCAAAGGTCTTTGTACAAGTGATTTTCATACAGGTTAAATCAAGATTTAAATCAGGTTTTACATTAAATGTGTTTATTTCCATAATTCACATTTAATTATTCCAATTAGAGCGTCGGCCAGTGATAGAAAACAAAGAGAGGTTTTAATACCATTGGAGTTGTGATTATTCCTCGTCTTAAATATTTCTTTATTTTATAGAGACGAATGACGACGAAAGTCACAAACTAAGAATCTGTACAACAGGACCACGCCACGCATACAATACACATACTATTTCTGAGAATTTTCACGGAATCCATTATAATGAATTTGAAGAGGTAATTATCCATAAAAACAAAGAATGATCTTTGACACGATTATACAAATATTCTTCTACACTAAAACATTTAAAAACGTAAACTTAGGTCATACGACAATAAAACCAAAACTAGACTTACGGGTTTGATGACTGGAAAATTATAGCATTATGAAATATTTTAAATGTTAAAATACCTAATTAATATCTTAATTCCTAAATGCTTCAAATTGCTCGTTTCGTAACACTACTGGATCTTGAAGGCATGGCAAATTAAAATATCTTAATTACGAATAACCAAAATTGTAGTGTGACATGTTTTAAAAATATATATTTTAATATTTTAACGACACTTACAATCTGGACCATCAAATAATTAGTTAGTTAATTGTAATGCAATATTTTGAAAGATATTAAAATTAGTTGACAATAATTAAACATACAAAATATTACTCAAGAATGAACAAAACTCGCGAAACCAAATGAATAAATTATGATTGCAAAAATTAAAATATACAATTGTTCTGAGTAATAACAATAGACCGTTGCGTTAATTAAATCGAGCATAATTTTCTAACGCAATGAGTAATCAGCGCTCGTCCTAGACAAAGATGTATGGAAATTATTCACCGTCGCTACTCGCCATACTAGGAAGAGTTTACACGACGACATATAAATTTGGATTATGAATTCCATTACATCCACCGAGCATATCTGTCTACGTAATAGACGCAAGAAACAAGCGTTTTACTAATACATTCCTTTTTTGTTTATACTTTTTGCAACGATCGACCTAGCTCGGCCAATATTTCAAAATATTTTTTTTAATAAAATGTAATTAATAATTAAGCACCTGACCTTGGTCCTTGGTTTCCTACATTTTGTAGAATTTTTTTCTTTCTAGTATCATTTGATTAAATACCTTATAACAATCTGTTCTTTAGTTTTCATTATATTATCAAAAAAACAGTATAAATAAATGTGCAAGTGTAAATATAATTATTGTTTTCAGTCCATTTAAAAATGTTATACATGCCTAAATATCAAAAAACGAACAAGAATCGTACGTATGAGTTTCGAGACCGAATTAATTATTGTCATTCAAGTAGATACTATTTCTTGAAATATATTTGATTCCATTAATTTAATTATTGTGTTTAAGAACATTAAAGTTTTTTTTATCTAACATAAAATATGTATTAAGTGTGAAGTGACGATAGCTTAGTTGGACGCGGAGAGGACTGACACGGAAGGTGGTAGGTTCGATTTCAAGGCACACAACTCTGTCTTTTGGAAAATACGTATATTCGTATTTTATTATCGTTTACTGTAACGGGGAAGAAAAACAGCATTACGAAGCATGCGTAAATCAGATTTCTGCACAAAAATTTCAGTTATTTGAAGTTCGCCAATCCATACTAGGTCAGCATGATGAACTAGAACTATACGGTTTGTTCCCAAAAGGAGTAATGTCAAGCAAAATCAATCTGCAACATGGAAAAACATGTCGAATTGCAAAACCCTATATAATAATGAAAGCAAAGTTGAAGTAGACAAAAGACGCATAATAAAATTGATTTTTCGGTAGCTTAGGCAAATAACCTGTGAGTGCAAGTGCATGTCGCTTACATGCGCGTCATATGCCCGCTTATGTGAGAATGCGTCATACGGAAGAATTTTCAATTGACTGCATTTGTACCGTAAATGGCATTTGGAAAATAAAATAATACTGGCATGTAAATGGTGAATTATCCATGTGATTTTTCCATTATGTGAGTCATGAAAACTCTCACAAAATGGACTTCGGGTCATGGAATTTGAACCCAAGACCTAGAAGATCATAACCAGATCCTGTCACGAAACCAATGAAACGAATTTAAGTCATATTTTTTCATTTAATATGTTGAGTTACGTATGCAAGATATTTTTTGCACTTACCCGTAGCACCGTTAATAAATTGGACAAAGTGAACCTCAAGTAGATACATATGTACAATTGAGTTATTTAATAGTTGACCATATCAAATAATATTCAGTATCTAATAAGTCACGGTTAGAGTCGTCACAAGTTCGTCAACATCACAGGTCAACATTAAACTATAAACCGTATTAAAACCTGCTTACTCAAATAATATCAAAACCTCTTTTAAATTTGAAAACAAAACAAATCTACCATTGTGACGTATACCAAAGAGAATATAAAACACTACGTTAACGTATACAAACATGTAATGGATGAAATAATGCTTTAAATGCTTGCCTGAGATGCAAAAAATAAACAATTAATGCTAAAATTAAGAAGTTTTTATCAATTAATGGAGATGGGCGAAGATAGAACACGTTTTTTTGTAAATGTGTTCCAATAATGCGGACCCCTTATCGTGGTGGCTGCGTGACGTCAAGTGGCGGCGTGATATATACGAGCGTGTTGAGCGCGCGCGAACACTATTAGTGATCAAGTGACCCGCGCATTTGCCCACGCGCCTTACACTCCGCGCTGTAACACTGTTGCGGGCGTTTCTGTCTTTACACGCTGCAATATAAACATTTCATTGCACCAGTGCCTTTAGTGAATATTTGTGCCTGAGTTTTTCTTGGCCGGTGAGTTCTGTTGCAATTTTGTTTACTCTGAGGTGCCGCTTTGTACGCGTCTAAACACAACTTTTTAAATGTATTGTTGCGAAACTTAATTATTGATATCAATTTCAGTTCGGGAGAATTTGAATGTGTTTTACGACACAGCACTATTTGTGTAATTAGGTATCAGTTTATTTATTGGTTAGAAATAAAAGTCAATATCAAGTCATTAATCGTTTATCATGCATTTTTAGCGATGTGAGCGTATTTGTAATGCGGTTAATTACTTACTAATTAAAAATATAATTTAAAGAGAAATAAGTAATTACTTCAAACTTCCCTTTATGTTCACTTTACGCAATTTTAATGACGTTTGTATAAAATTATATTTAATTTTTTTGCTTGCAATAGCATTGTTGGACTTATATTCTCGGTAGTGAATCAATTGCACAAGCACAAAGTAAATTAAAAACGTGTTGAGAAATGACCAAGCGAAGATGCAAGTTAAAAATATCAATAACAAAGCAAAAACTTCCAATGGAAAACCAGTAAACGCTCTGCTGAATACAGCCCGCAGGTTCAAAGTTTCCCGTATAAATACATACTAAATATTAATCAAACCATTGATAATATAATTTGTTGACAAAGCAGTAAATACATTATTAAATATACAAGTATTTAGGCAATCATGGTTCACAGCGCCATGAGAAATAATTCAATTTTATATACCCTTGTAAATTAACGAAATAGATTATCAATAGCAGTTAAGCTCGTAAATTTTATGGTTTAAGATCTAGTATTAAAGTTAGAATTCGCTGTTGTAAATCAAATTGGTTAATTACAAGCGAAATAGATTTTAGCACTTAATCGAATTTCAATTTAATAAGTTGCCACTGATATTATATATTAATGTGAAATCATTCTAATGTGTTATGATCGTTTGTACTGTAACTGCCTTATTCATGGACAGTTTTAAAATATATTTTAGTTAACGAATGTTTTATCTTCTTCGCTCAAATTGAATTCGAAAATCATTCGAAAGGGATAAACATTCGATAACTAAAATATGTTTTAAATCTGTCTATGAATAAGGCCGCAAGACGAAAGACGTATATGAACTCGAAGGTCGGGCCGTGACAAATGCATAGATTTTCATGTGAAAGTACACAATTTATTACTACCTTGACATTACTGTGATCATCACTGGTCCGGATCCAAAAGTGGACACATGTGATGCGCATAGTCTACATTGACCTTAAATATCCGCCTTGTCTGGCTAATTGTCGATCGTAGATAAAACCATCACGCGTCTGTTATGACAAACGATCATCGATCGATGTTGCCTCGTTTTTTGATGTTTTTATTGCTATTGGTTTTCAGTTTGTTTATATCGTAGCTCCACGTGCATTTATGAGATATGGTAATTACTCAAATACACGTTGTTTTAATTTTTTTTAAACTCACTTTTTCATCTTATTCATTTTTGGATTACGCAAATATGGTCATGTGTGTGTTAATGGCGAGACGAGCATCCCATTCGCCACTCATGGACGCAGACGCAAAACCAATGCAATCTTCCCGATTTTCGTACAAAGCTCAAGTTGCTACCCATACGGCTTCGCCGCAATCCACACATTTTCTTTACTCTTCTTTTTTTTATAAATAAATAAATACACCCAACAGTCACATACATAGTCCTGACCCCACACTAAGATCGAGTCTTGTGTCGTGGGTGTCAGAAGCTACGAGAGACTTTTCGGTCTCTCAAACACCCAGACCCGAAACGAATACCTGTAGATCACTTCGTATTTGTTTCAGTGTGGGGATCGAACCCGCGGCCTCTCGTTTCACAGGCCAACTGCGCCACGGAGGCTGTCTATATATATTTTTGTATTATATTTTTAAATCTTCTCACTCCCCCATATCTCAATAATCGCTTGGAATTCCTTCATGATACGCATTCTAAGTCAGTCAGGTGATTGGAGACCTTAAGACTGAAAATCCCTGTGCATTCCACATCTTTCATAGACAGATCTTTCACCGTACAAGCTGCCTGGTTGTGGAAAGCGTTGCCGTTAACGGTGAGATGTGCTAAATAATGGTCTATCTTTAAAAAATGGTCAAAGAACACTATTATTATGTTCTATGAAGACATTGGAGTTGTTCACATTTTCCTTTGAATGTTATTACTTAAATCGACTTTATATTGATGGACATATATTGTGTATGTATATATTTATTGGATACGTATGTATGTATATGTATTTGAATATACAATACTATTTTAAATTATATTATGTATGTCTGAAGCTAACTATCGTTTTTTCTCGTTTATGCATCCCATGGTTGTCTGGCAGAAACTGTTTTCAGCAATAAGACCGCCACTTGTTCCTTCCTTATGTTATGCTGTTTACTTGTATGTATTCGGTGTACAATAAAGGGTTTAAATTAAAAAAATATTTTTTTATGTATACTACGGTCAGCAATACTTACGGGATATTTGTGGAATAAATAAATATATGTATAATTAAAATCAGTCTCTGTGACTTGCGTGCATTAAGATAATTAGTTAATCCAATATTAATGATATTAACAAAACAGAAAACGGTAAATTTAACATACTAATATAAATTTTGTTTTAGGATTCAAATAACAGTATAATCTAAAATTAATATTCGCTTTTAAAATTGTTTTAAATATTTGCTCTTCAAAAGTTGAATACGTTGTGGACATTAGACATTATGGTTTTTAATCAATGCGGAACCTGAAATGGCCATAAATGTCTAGTGGGTAGTAACGATTAGCATATTTTAGAATCAGTTCTCAAGATAATACTCCAATGAGTTCATAAATAATAAAATAAATTGCGTTTTGATGTTCTCTCTAATGATTATAATATAAATGTGCGGAACTGATTCACTCAGTCCGGTGCTTGACAATAATACACGTGTTGCATATCCGTAAATGCAACGGAATTTACAATTGTAGAGCACTTATTTATTTATTTATTTAGGTTCTCCAACAGTATACGCATTATCACAAGTAATACCTTTCTTTGCTAGTTACATTCTGATGCATGTACCACCACTTGTATCTAATACAATTAATATTTGTTTCAGTTGGGATCGAAATTACTGTATTTCGTCTCACAGCTGGCTTCTTTTATATTATACCACGAATGTCACAAACAAATTAGATTTACATTATCAATTACAAGGAAGTCTAAATTTGTAACCTTTGCATAACAAACGATCGTTAATTAATTAATGTTCTATTATTCCGTTATAATATATTAGGAATATGTATATTGTAACGTTGAATTAGTTAAGATCCACTATATTAATTTATTTAAAAAAAATGTTTCCAGCACCATTTGGAACTGACATGAGATTCTCGTTATTGATTCATAATTAATATTAACTTAAGATAATATACGGAATTGGTGTCGCGAGATTTTCTTGAAATTGACATCGTATGCATGTTCCGTGATAACACATAAAATACTTATAAATAGCCACCAACTTGGTTTCGCTTTTTTCTCACGTTCCGTTATAAATATTATTAATATTGTAAAACACAATTTCTCTAATACATAAATATATCGATACTTAGAACCTTAAAGTCATTGACCAAAATCCATAATTATATAAAACATCCTTAACATTTGATATCAATAAGCACAAGGCTAGCTTTTGCTTTATAAATTATTTATGCTAAAATAACATTCTATAGGCTCGGTTTTGTATCGTGCCTTTTACGACATGCTTTGAGACATTAGTGGTATGTCGCTTACTTATGATCTGATCGTAAAATATGAATAAACTTTGTTATGATCACTTAGTCATTACACGCGATATCACTGACACGCCGTCGATCATTATCTATTTGATAAATTTGTCACAAGCACAGTTGCAAATATATCGTAAATTCCCTTTGGAGATATACAGCATGATTTAAGCTTAACAATTAAAATAATATCGAAAGAGTATAGAAATATTCATTGAATAAATTTTTGTACGCTAATAAATGAATAAATCTGCAATATATTGTCTGTTTGTACCGGCAAAACCTAGAGCAGCCTAGCTGGTAGCTTTAGATAATAATTATACATCCTGTTTACAATACAAAAGTCAAACGAGAAAAAAGTCCCGTCGAAGAATATGCAATCCACGTTGGAAAAATGTTAGAATGTGATTCATCTTTGCCAGACAAAGAATGTGAACAAGACAATTGTATCTATTTAATTCACTTAAATTATGGTTGAAACGCTATAACAGTTACTACACAACATAGCGTGTGAATTGTTATACATGGACCCATTAAGTGGGTGATACATTGTTTTAGGAGTGCATTACGTTGCCTAACTTTAAGGAAAAAAAAATGTAGCTCTATAAAAAATACATGTATGTAAATAATAAGTTTATCCTCATGGTTGATGTAAAATTGCAAATAAACATGATAGTACCGGCTCGCTTGTTTAAGTGTAAATAAAGACAACAAATGACTTAGGTAAGGTAGAACGCGCGTAAATGACTTATATAGTGTTCTCATATATTATAGTGTTCTATCGAACGGAAAATTGACCATGATGACATTAAACATAATTATTGATGGAAATACTTATAGCGATTTACTCACGCGTCAATAGTTAACTTAAGGAAAATATTTTCCATGTTCCGAAGGTAATATTTACATAACATTACAATTACATTGAACTACGTTCCGCCACTCGGCCCATTAACTATGATGGGCTGAATCTACAAATTTCGGCATAATGGCTATATCTTTCACGACACGAGGCTATTAATATTTCCGTATATCTAAAGGACATATTTATGAGACCGGTGTACGTAGCTGAATGTTTTCTACGAGCAAATGGGTCTTCCGGAACCAGTGTTTTATAAAAAGGCTTAGCCGTTTATTTCAAGGATAAGTGTATTTGCGCGTACGTCCGGCTCGGGTCACGGCCGCCGCGTGGGTGGAAAGTGGCTGCCGCATTGAACACCTTGGATTTTCTGGACAAACCGGTGAAATGTGAATTCGCCTATGTCAAGTGTCGCGGTGTGGTGTCGCAACTCACAGCTAATCCTGTCATCTCGCAATCGCTCTAGGTATGAAGTGGTGTTGCAAAGCGCTCGCACTCGGCGCGGCGCAGCATCAGAACGTTCTGGCTCTCGTTCGGTTCGTGTCGATTTTCATCAATGACTCACGTAATTGTGATTATTTTTGCATTAGTCGCCGGTATTTCCATTAATTATGCTTAGCAGAAATGCCAAGTAAACAGCGTGCACTGCACGTAGAGCGGACCGTTCAGCTAGTGTCATTGTCCTTGTAATGATCGCTTGGCCATGGCAATGGATACTCTGTTTATCTTTGAGATAAGAAGCCACAATTATATAATTTAACTCATTTTGGACACCTGTCCACGACTAGCAATATAAAAAAACAATTTTGCTCAGGCATCGACACTTGTGGTTTAATAAATTCTATGTTCTATGTGGTTTAATATTTAATATCCGACATGATACATATATTTCAGTGTTTTAAATTATCATACACTTATATCTATCTTAGAATATGTTTGTATTCATATATGGTTTATTTTCGTAATTAATGTGTAATAATTATTTATTAATTCATATAAATATCTAATATATGATTAGTTCCGCTCGTATGCACAGGAAATATTTTTTTGATAATCAGCTCCAAATGATGAATTTTAAATTCTTCTAAACTCGGTTCATTAAATGATTTTGTTCGACTGAAAGTGCAAAACATGCATTGAATAATCTTAAAAGTCAAGGTGGTTCTATTCATAGTTTGTTAATAATTAATAATATATTATAAACATGCATTAAGAAATAATGAATGAACCGAATTTCAAATGATTTATCAACGGATATTGTATTATATAATTGTTAACGATTATTAAGAATGATGAATGAGCTATTATAAAACAAATAAGTCTTTATCCATATTTATAATCACAGACAATCCATGAATGCTGTCTAAAATGATAAACGTTCAGGAAGTACGTACTAGAAGATGCAAATGTAGTTGCATAGCTATTAAATGCTCGTTGTGACGCAATTCTCAATCGATACATGTCAATTACATTGTAATAAAGTATTTGTATACCATTCCTTCCTAGGATTAAGGCATGCGACAAAATATAAATCTCAGCGGTGACAACGCAACATAACAAAGACCAAAAAGATAATAAATGCTCTTTGTATTCAGCGCAAGTATCAAAACATATTAACGGCATCTTGAAAAAATATTATTAGCATTTACAATCACAACATGGTGTTTTATTGTGTTGTCATAGTTTATTGATTTACGACAAGAATTTAAAGTAAAAATATATCTAAATTTATGTTTTTAAGCTATGAAATAGAAAAAACAATTTATTGACTCTCAAATGTCAAGCATGATGACCCAATGACCATATTATATGTATTATGTTTGGTATAAAGCTGTTAATATTATGATTTTATTATAATTTATTTCGAATTAATCTCTTTTCAGTAAATAAAAGAACTACATTTGTTAAAACTAAATAGGGTAATGTTTGATATGATTATTAGCAATTGTATGGAAGTCTTGAAATTAGGTTTTATTATAATAAATACCAGCGGGTTTTTACTGCTAGTTAATTACGAAAAACTATTATTTATAAAACGGCTCAAAGTGATGAGCGCTTTAATGATTCTTGCTTTTTTCGTAATTTCCGCAATTAATTAATAAAATACAACACTGGCAAAAAGTAAGAGCTGATTAAAGATTAAAAATATTAACTCGTTGAATACATAATAATTTAAGTAATTACTGAAACGAGCAAAAACAGCCGCGAGTGCTTTTCATGGTAATGAGTTGTTTTGAATGTAACCGTGTGCCTTCACTGTGATTTCATCCGATTTGTTCGGCTTTGAATAACAAAGCCGCATCAAATATATGCGGCGCGTGTGCTTGGTTAAGCTGCCGTAAAATATCAACGATTTATATTGCTATATCCGCTTTGATTTTTACCGCGCCACACACTTGATTTTTAATGAAATGCTAATGGTCCAAGTTTTCCATCCTATTCGCGAAAGTTCGGATCGAAATATTAAAAGTACGCAGTAAGTGAGCTTCATTATGCAAATTAATTTTATACGAATCGTAATTCGATGTTTACGTTTATCTGACTGTGTGTTCTACATCTCAAATGTGGTCTCAAATGATTATTCACAATAGTCAAGTACTAGTAATGCGACGCCACACACATAAAATGAGACCACCCACTTTACGCCAAGATCTATCAATGTTATAGAAGTGGCGAACATACTCGAACTATTGTGATAGATAAATCAAAACATTATTGTTGTTGCTTTCAAAAATGTCCTTAAAATTTAATTGCGTCTTGAGTATGTAACTTTTATAATAGTAGGAATCAATTAAGTCAACGATCGTACTGGAAACACCACAAGATAATAACAAAACAAATTATCTTTTACCACGAACGCGAAGCTGAGTAATGCAATAAACACAGGAACAGACGCAAGGCCCGTCATACTCTACTATACTAGAATTAGCATGGCATAATTAATGTGCAATTAAATAAAAAAGATGTGGTATAGGTGGACAATGACGCAGATTTCCTTTATTCAGGTCTGTATTTAGTTAAACACCGTAGTTATTCGCGAGCATATACTGCCACTGCCAGCAGCTGGTACGTATTACAAGGATATAGTTAATGGTAGATACCAAACTAATTATTCTGCGATGATTACAAATCCCAAGTTGCCTTTATTGTTCCGTAATCTTTTGTTTTGTCATCGGTGCAATTAAATCTGTGACGTGGCACGCTGCGATCTACTTAGTCCGCGGAAACAATAGTGGGTTTAATTGTTAACTCTAGAAATCACGATAATTTTTACGAGTGATAGTCAGTATCAGACTGCCTCGGTGGCGTAGTTGTATTACGGTATGGTTACAAAGCTGAGGTCTCGGGTTCGAGTCCCGGGTCGGGCAAAGTGATATTGGATTTTTCTATTCATTATCAGCCCGGAGTCAGGAATTTGTGCCCGATATGGCGATAGGCTCGCCCCCTATAACATCATGGGACGGAACATACAAGGCGAAATGTGGGTGTCCTGGTGGCGCCTCTGCCTACCCCTTCGGGGATAAAGGCGTGAGTTTATGTATGTATGTATGATAGTCAGTAATGTCACGGTCAGTACCATAATTAGAGCGCGGGAGGCAAGGGGAGGGAAGCGCTCACGGTCAGGCGCAGGGCTGGCCGGCGCCGGGGTAGCCTGTGCCACTCATTTATCAAATAACACATCAATTATATCGACGACCCGGAACAAAGCGGTATTTCCTTTAGCCGTCAAAAGAGCCATTAGTATATACGAATCAATTGTGCCTACAAAGCGCATTAAGGTAAAATTAACACATATTCGGTCCGATGGTATTTCGCCGGTCACGTCATACTACAGTTAACTACACTGAACCCGTTATGATTGTTTTGAAATATAGCGTTCACACCACGCCTACTTCGCGGTACTGAGTACAATCGTTGCCGTAAACTGCCTCGGTGGCGTAGTTGTATTACGGTACGGTTACAAAGCTGAGGTCTCGGGTTCGAGTCCCGGGTCGGGCAAAGTGATATTGGATTTTTCTATTCATTATCAGCCCGGAACCAGGAATTTGTGCCCGATATGGCGATAAGCTCGCCCCCTATCACATCATGGGACGGAACTTACAAGGCGAAACGTGGGTGTCCTGGTGGCGCATCTGCCTACTGCCTAATAAAGGCGTGAGTTTATGTATGTATGAGTACAATCGCCGTTATTGAAACGTGCTGAACGTATTCGAGAATTTTTAATTAATATTGTGCGAATCTCGCGGCGCGGCGTGTAGTTTTGTTATTCTATCAACGCTTCCGACCCCATACCAAGGTTTTGTATATCTGACAGCCCTAGGAGACTGTCCCGCCCTCACACCCGCCACTGCAACTCCTGTAAGCCAGGATCAACAGTGGCACGCATATTAATGACACTGAGCATTGAAGCTCAGCGCGTCTCCGGGAATGTCTAACTTGTCTTTAACCCGCAACGAAATCAATCAAAAAGTTAAATTAATAGGAGGAGTTGGAAATAAATTATTGTCCACTTCCCTCCCTAATAAAGCGGGTGACAAAACAATGAACTAAAGAGGCAAACAACCTCGCATAAAGACATTTACAGCCAGAGAAGCCAGCTGTAAAGCACCACGGAATAGTGATTATTACATTTAAATGGGACCTAATATGTAAGCTGTTATACTTGATTCCAATAATAGGTATGGCAAAATCGCCGGAAAGCACGGAAATTCTTCCTAGTCTCCACAAGGTCCATGTAGTATACAACACCAGATGTTATTTGCATACTATCTAGCATGGTTTTACGCTCATTCTGCCAAAGACTACACTCCCAAAGTACATGATGCGCGGACTGCTCATATTCGCAATAAGGTGTTGAACATGAGCACGCAGGCGAATCAACGAGCTTAAATGAGTACAGTTTAGACTTAAAGTTACCATGGCCCGTAAGAAACTGTGATACGTAATAATCGATATCTAGCCAAGTCTTTGTCAAACGATCACGCACGCATGGAAAATATTGGTATAGATGCCGACCCTTCAAAGATACCTCCCATCTATTCTGCCATTCATCTATTAATTCGTTATATACAACTGAGAGCGGCTTAAATAATCTGTCTACTTTTACAAGTTCACGTGAATTTAAGAATATTTTGTTCATATTCTCTCTAGTTGAGTAATACATCGCGGCGCGACGTTGTACCTCCAGGTCAACTGGAAGTACACCCGCTAGGACAGGCAACGCTTCGGTACTAACAGTCCTATATGCCTTACACAAGAATATCAACGCCAAACGTTGGCTCTGGAGCAATTTCCTTCGCACAGCACCGATAGTAGCCCTATCGGCCCATACGGGGGATCCGTAAGTAATACATCCTAAGTAAGTAGCTCCATAGATGGTTTTTAATGTATTGAAAGATAGCCCCCACGTTGATTTTGGTATTCTTGTCAAAGCATAAAAGTTATTTTTCGATTTTTCCCCGACTTTCTTAATATGCTCAAGAAAGGAAAAATTCCTTTCCAAAATTAGACCAAGATAACAAACTGATTCTTTTTTCTTTACTGTGATATTATTAAATTTAATTCGCGGCGGTGATTTTAGAATTCCTTTTAAAAGTAATTGGAACGTTTTATGTGGTGCGAACTGTAAGCGATTTCGATCGCCCCAATCAGATATTAATTTTAAACACGTGTCGGCCATATTTTCGAGTCCCGACCTACTGTTTGACTCAATAAGCAAGAGGCCATCGTCCGCATATCCAATCAAAGAACACCCTGACGGTAAGGGAATTGTAAGAAAATCGTCGAAGCCCAAATTCCATAAATAAGGACCCAAGACCGAGCCTTGTGGACAGCCCATCGTCAGTGGCTTCGACACGGCATGGTGTCCAAGATTAAGTTTTGTTGTTCCGTGCGAGAAATACGAGTATATAAGTGAATATATATTTTTAAAGCAACCTCGCAATTTCAACTTAAGAAGCAGCATTGGCCACCAAGCATTGTCGAAAGCACCGGAGATGTCCAGGAAAATACCGAGTACATATTTGCGTATCGATGTACTTACTCTTCTCCTAACCGAAATTGCCGCGTCAATAGTCGACCTACCCATAGTAAAACCGAACTGTTTTTCATGGAATTTTGGTCCACCTGGTAGCAATCGAGGGACGGTAAGACGTTCTAAAAGTTTACCTAGCGACGGCAAGAGTGTAATGGGTCTGTAAGACTTAGGATCTTGAGGAGATTTATCGCCACTCTTGGGTATTATCCGAATGAAACCGGTACGCCAGACTCGCGGAAATACCCCTTCAGCAATACATCGATTAAAAACAGTTAGTACTGCATTGCCGGCCGATTTACACGCTTCTTTGATCATTTTGTTGGATATTTTATCATCACCGGAAGCCTTGTTTAGGGGCAAAGATCGAACTATTTCACTAAATTCATCAAATGATGAGATATTTGAATCGCAAGAGTTTGGCAGTTCCGCGGCCCACATCCTAATCTGCTTGTGGTATTCTGTGTCATTCCCAACATTATCGTCCGGTATTAACGATTGTAACAAAGCTAAATCTGACAGCCCTAGTGAAATCAGACGCGGTAACGGCTAGTCAACGAAGTCGTGTGTATGCGGCGCTCGCAGGGACGTCGTTGTCAATGCGCAATAAACTCGGTACGTACCGGGGCCGACGGCGGCGTGTGCCGAACCTTAGCGTCGCTATTACTATTAGCCATTACCACCACCTACGTGCCGCACTTCGCACCAACAAATCAACCGCAGGAATGTGTCCCGCACGAATTATATTCCTATCGCACAATGGATCTCGCTCTAAATTTATGTACACAACAAACGACAAATTAGGGCTCTCGCGCCCACTCTCTTACAAACAACACAATTTCGTAGGCCTAAGCACTCGATCACAGTCAATCTGAAGGTTGCGCATATCTTACACGTGGTAGAAGGCCGACGTAGCAAATGTATGTGCAGATTAATCGATTCGAATCGAAAAGGACGAATGTTGTGTAATATTGAACTATAAAGCACTTAGTTGCGTCATTAAAGGATTTGTGTATATCTACATGGTATAGCGGCGGAAGCTATAAATAATACTGTTTACAAAGATTAGAACGACATAGTAATACTACACAAGAAAATGTTAGAACTGCACAATATATATTTGTAATATTAAGAGTAAATACTATTGTAACAAAGTTTTCATTATAAATATTTTTTAACAAAGGCAGTGTTTGTGGCAGTGCCTTTGTAGTTGCGCCTCGGTAAATCATTTGAATACTAACTACGGGCATTCGTAGACCAATAGCTACGAAAATCGTATGTAGCGTTTGACCGGCGCGGCAGTTATCGAGTCAGTGTTACTATTTTGTCTATTGTGTTTGTATTACGCATTGCAATTGACGCTTCGGCAGTTAAATTATAAACTTGATGAAATTTACGTAATATATTTTTCCCTTCCAAGGCAATATTGCGATATTAACCACATTTTGTTGAAGGTGAACATAAAAATGTAACTAATGTTGGTTGGCACACACTATTATTAGACGAAAAAATATAAACTGGTAAACACTTTTTTGTTCCAGTTTAATTTGATATTTCCCAAATTGCTATCCGCAATAATTTGCAGCATAACCTACAGACAATGGTATGCGATGACTAAACTATTACGTCAATGGTATAATGGATCTCAAATAAGAATAATCACAGTTCAGTGGTCTAACCATCATTAAGTCTAGTAATAGAAAATCATGCAAGTGCACACACCTTTTATAATTTAAATGGAGTTTACCCTTGTCCTTTTACCATGGAACACCTCCGTACCTCAGTTTACACATCACTTGAAACTCTCAGAGAAATCTGTGTGAAGGGTTTTCAATAGTTTATTAAAATGCGCAAATATCAAATACATTTGCGTTAAAGTAAAACGAATATATTGTATTTCAATATTTTCTAGTGTTACCTTAAATAATTGTCACAAAAGTAAATAATCACTACATAAAATATGTTTGTTTTGTAAGATCAAACTGTTATCTGTATCAGCCCATATACGTCCCACTGCAGGGCTCGGGCCTCCTCTACAAAGTACTATAGGGTTTAGGCTATTTTGTCCACGACGCTGGCCTAATGCGGTTAGGCGGACTGTTGCATACCGTAGAAATTATTTAAAATCGCCCCGGTATGCAGGTTTACTCACGATGTTTTCCTTCACCGTTATAGTGCTTGGTGATTATGAGTATGGCTAACGTGTTTGTCTTCATGTCGATGGTCAACTACAGTGTGGGAAATGTAAATGCTATACGTACTAATGGGCCTGAGTGATATATTATGATAAAAATCCTTTAGACCATTAGAACGGCATTGCTAATTCATGAACATTTGATTTTAGCATCAAAAAACCATATTTTAATTCCGAAACCAGTAATACTCTGCACACCCGTAAGTGTAGATGTGAGTATATTTAAAACGCCATTTGTATTCAAGCGGTAGGCGAATTAGATATATACGAGTATTTGTTATATTATTTCGTAGTTTTGTAACGGTAATTTTCCACGTAAACAAGCAATGTTATTACTATAATAACGTTACATAAGCGTGTAAAAAACAGTTATTTGTATGTCAAACATATTTATAGTAACAGGATCCTCGCCGCTTTTTAAATAACGTTCCACATCTATGACCAACGCTGAATAATGATGGCCGTCATTTATCTTTCTGACCATGTTTTGGCATACCCAAAGTTCATTGCACTCCTCTCAAGTAATTATGAAAAATCACGAATTAAATCAAATGATTTATGGTTACACCGCTTTTTCTCTTAACCGGTAAAAGCAATTGGCTTGCAATAAAAAATAGCAATCCATTCGATCTGAACTTTTTATATTTCATTTCATTGACGTAAAGCTGACATTTAAAAAATGTTTTATAATGAATAGAAGAAAAAATCTATGTGTGGTAGAACCGCGGTGTTGTCAGTCATGACTTAGCATGAATGGTCAGGTTCGTCCTGTGCAGTACCACTGTACCACAGAAAGTCAACACGAAGCGACAGCTTGGCTGTCGCATTTTGTTCGGTGAGTTAGATTGACGGATGCCCAATACCCCTTTCTTCTTCCTAACCTTTTTCCTTCCCACTTCACTTGGCTTACTTAACAGATTCACATCACTTACAATCAGGAGTCACGTTTGCTCGTTTGCCGGAACAACCAAAAAAAGGTGGAAAAATAACACTGACTACATCAGTCAAATATATGTAGGTTCTCCCTTTCGTATGGGCAAATTCTTTTGTTTATTGAAGAAGAATATGCGAATTAATGGCTTATTGTATTTAAAGACTCACGTACTAACAATTAGCCTTGGTTCGGATTGTGTGAACGTATTTTAAGATAAACTATTCTTTGTTCATTCATTGCATCAGTTTTAGAATAAATGCGTTAATATTTATTGTAATAATTTTGCAAATGTGAAGGCCGGGCGACGACGCCGTCAACAATGTAGGTACATATACTCGCAGTATATACTGGTTATGAAAACTGGTGCGATATTAATTATTATGATTTATGTCATGGTACTAACAGTTTCTCCTTAAAAATACTATTGATATTGTGTGTAAATAAAAACAATCCAGTTAAGCATGCAAATGAACATGAACTGAAATTGAACTCTAATAAAAACAGCTACCAATTTTTTTTTTACCAACACACGTAAATTAGTAATGGCGGCTTTCGTGTCGTTACCGAGTGTACAAAGGGAAGTGTTGGAGCCCGAGCCAGTGTAAGCAAACTTGATTGCCTTGATTTTTGGTTTGGCGCGTAATCAACTCCTAGCTAATGAAAGGTATCCACTTGACGAAATGTTTGCTGATTCGGAGAATGCTGTCATGAATTCTCATGCGCAAAGTATTAATCTAAACGAACTTATGAGAATTAATTAATTAATTTGCATGGACAGAATCAATAGTGACAGATAATTGGCTAACCCGCGGCATTTTCGTTAAGCTTGTTGGCAAATAAATGCGAAAAAATTTCACAACAGTAAAAAGGCTGCGTCAACTTTTCACGTTAATATGAAGGATACATGCAGTAGGGTAGGAGTCGGCGCCGGTCCGCCAAAACTTATTGCAAAATGATATATTCATGCTAAAACTGTAGCTCGTCAATTAAACATTCATCAATGATTTTGTTTAATATGTAACTAACACGGGGTCATTTCTCAACTTATTTTTTAATTAACGTTGTGCCTCGCGTATATTTGTGGGTATGTCGTGACACGGTTTTACGGCAACAATTAAATTGCAATTAATAAACATGCACATGTTCGCAACGGTTTCAGAAGTTCCTAGATCGATCTAATTACGTATTGTGTCGTTTACAAAGGTAATGACGCTAGTACTTTTAACGAGAAATTATAATTAAGCTAATAGTAATGAGAATGTAATCAAACTGGTTTCGGTTGCACCGTGTCGTCGAATATGGTGCTCATCGTGATCCATTCTTAAAAGTGGAGTGGACGAGTCCACTATCGAATTGCAATTGCAGCCGGTTCACCCTGACATTCGCTCGAGCCAACGATCGAGAGTAAGAGTTCGAGTGCAGCGCGGACCTCTCATTCGGCTCATGTAATGACGTGTGTTCACACATCACACGAAACACTCGTAGCCAGCAGTGGTTGTACACAGTGGAAATGTTAGCTCAACTTCATTGACATGGTTGTTGCAGTGAAAATGGAGACGCTGAGTGGGGTAGTGGCGGTCTACCACGACCTAATGGACAACAAAAGTGACCAGAGGGTGAAGGACTGGCTGCTCATGTCCTCGCCGTTCCCGACGCTGGCGATATGTCTCACATACGTGTTCATTGTCAAAGTGAGTACTTTGTTACATTACGACGCTTATTAAAGCATTATAAGGCATTCATTAAGTGTGTTGCAATTTACATCACGTCACATATATTGACAGTCGCTAGGAATGTTTTCTATTGGAAACTGCGCACGATCTTGTTAGACATGTGTGTAACGTATTTATGCGAATATTCCGCATAATCAATATGATTTAATGTATAGTATTTTTAGACTGTTCGACTTTGGTAATTGAGGCCGGTTTTTCTTATGCTAATATACATAATGATATGTTGTCCACAGGTGCTAGGGCCCAAATACATGGAGAACAGAAAACCATTCGAATTAAAAAATGTACTTATATGGTACAACCTGTTCCAAGTTATATTCAGTTGCTGGTTGTTTTATGAGGTAATACATCAATTACAAAATACTTGTATATGGCATTTCTTTCCCGATATGATTATTGGGCAGTTTAATTGACTGATGTTGGTATTTTGTAGAGTTTGGTGAGCGGTTGGTTCTCGACATACAGCTTCAGGTGTCAGCCAGTTGACTACTCCAATAATCCATTAGCGATGCGGGTAAGGACATCATTATTAATTACTAATAAGTAATATAATTTAGAGTTAGTCGGTCATGTTATTAACAACGAACAACCTATGTCTATCTTGCGGTCTATCACGATCCCAACTGAGTTATCAACTTATCACTGAAATCACTAATATATTATTGTTATAATATTTTGCTTACAAAAAAAAATGTACATTAATATTTCGTTTTCATGACTTGGAAAAGCATACAATTTATGAAATATAATCAATCTTACATACGTAAGTATTGTTCAACGCAAGGTCAGGTTCAATTGAATGGGATCAGGAAAGGTGTAAAAATTCAAAGTATAAATTGAGTTTATAGGTATAAATACATTTCTCACAGATTTTACACTAATGATGTGAAAAATATTTGAATATTCATTCTCATTTAGACAAAATGCCCTCTTCTAAGGTTAAGCTTCACTAAGAACAATGAAAAATATTTGATAAAAAACAGTTTATTACGCGTAGGATCTTATTTTTAAAGAAGCTGTTCGTATTTGAGAATTTTTTTTATACTATTATTACAAAGATTATTACAATTTGTCCTTTTATCCTTTAACTCTTGCCAAAATAAAGCAAATTAACTGGTGATCCATAAATATATTAAAAGATCAACAAGAACATCGTATTTAAAGTATGAATCATATTCGATTAAGACTCGTATAAATGCTTCTAATTCTAGTCCATTATGCGAAATTATCATTATTCTAGGCTCTTTGGTCATTCTGTAATTCGATCGACGAAAAGATATACTTGGTACAATCTCCATCACTTCTTTCTTTTTAACAAAGTAGGCTCACCACAACTGATGATAATAAAAAAAAAACAAATTGTACCGAAACTCTTAAATCATTAGTATTCCAAGAAAACATATTATAATAATTAATAATTCTATTTCCTATTAAAAAAGGTTATTTAAACATGCCCCAATTGGTGTTGTTTCGTCGGATGTTTTTCACATTTGGAAGTAAATATACGGAAGAACTTTGCTAACATGTATATCTTATTTAGGAAAAATGTGCTTACCACCCAAATACGACGATAAGTAAAAAAACATTGACGCTCTTTTTTTGCGAAATTTTTAGTCGCATTGTGTCTGAAGTCACTAATACTACCACCTGGCTTCGTTTTCGGTCGCAGTCTTAATATACCCTGTATGTGGGTTCTTAATTAATTCAATTTGTGTCAATTATGAAATTATGCACTCTGCATACAATGTTATAGTAAAATGAGTGGGGACAGCACATGGTCAGGTTATTTGCCTTCAAGTTCATTCGCATCGCGCGTAATTATGTCTATGTCTATATTATGCACGGCAATTATATGTTATTACTTTAAAGCATATGCATACAGCACATTATACTAAGCTATATTGTGTGCCGATTTAATTAATAAACTTATTTAATTAATACAATCATTAAAATAAATAATATAATTAAAATAAAATAAACCGTAAATTAGCCCTTTGTTTGTAAATTGAATGACGAATATAATACCTTAATTAATTAAATAATGTTTTTTAGACCTAACTTTCGTGATTATCATCAACTAAAATTACTCGTAAAATAAATTATAACTGAATTTAAACGTGATACAAATCCACATATCCATGAATAGAACTGTCATTTTTAATTTACTCATGTCGTATTTTATTCGGTGAATATTTTTCATCGATGATTAATATTAAGTTAATAAACGTGCTGCTAATACGTCCATAGGGTTAAAGTCTTAAATAAGGGATTAAAAATAAGAACAAACAACAGTTGATAAAACTCGTGTCTCTATTTCATAACTGATCAAAGAGAACGCAATAATGTGATTAGTAACAGTTCCCACACGTGTAACCCGAGTGTCGTATGCAAAACTGTATCAAGTTGTTTGAAACAATTATCGGCAGGTAGTCGGTATTTTTCCACGTTCCATGCTAAGGTCTGGTCCGCTTGAATTCTCATGGCCTTTATTTTTTCCCTTTGCAGACCGCGAGAGGATGTTGGTGGTATTATTTCTCGAAGTTTACAGAGTTCTTCGACACTGTGAGTATCTTTTTTATCTGTAATACTTTATGCGATGAATGTGTGTACGTATGTGTATTTAAGTGCCAACGTTTATAAGGTATTGATATGTTAGCTTTAAGTAATATTGTGTATTGATTTTATATTTTACCGATGTAAAGGCTAAATATCCGTAATGTAATTCTAATTTAAGGGTATTACAATTCCTAAAGCAAGACTTAAAGGACATAGTCACGCTATTCAGGAATATGATAGTTAATATATTAAGTGTTATTTCTTTTTTTCTAAACGAAACAAACTAATGTAAATGCATCAAACGACTTTTTATTACGCAATAGACACAAGCAGCAAGGTTAAACGGACCATAATGGATATTGCACTTGAACCATGCAATTATGTAAACTGTCAGTTTCATTGCTGTTTGAAAAAAACTCGCGCATTACTAGTGAGTTCTAATGCGAGGTTATAATGAGCGGTGATACACTTTTGTTGGTTTTGGTTAATGTTGTTTATATTATGCCGCTGCCGGTACTTAACATTGTGGTCTGCCTTCGCCCACTTAATGTTTTCGTGATTTAACGTCAAGTATAAATTTTCGCCTATTTACTCATTATCACTGTCAAGGCAACCGACAGAGGCGGTTAGGCTTCTTATTATTTCCGTACGAGGCATGGCCAACGTGATCTATTTGCATACATCCAAGTAATCTAATATTACAATAATTTGTTCACTTCCTCATTATAATAACGTGGTTGGTAAAAAATAAAATCAAATAACAGTTTTGTTGACTAATATTTACATAATTAATTTGAGGCGGAGGCAAAACAGTAGTTAAAATATCAACAGCTCAATATGTAAAATTGCGCGCAGGGTGTGTAAATATGACGACATTTTAAAAAAGAACAAAGAAAAAATTAATTCAATTACAGTCATCAAAAAACATATTAGCGTACACTCCAAATATCAAAGCGGAGTGTACATTTTGCATCTAATTATTTTGAGAATAAAGATAGTAATCTAGTTTATGTTGGTAACTACATATTTTAAAGTTATGTAAATAAGTCATTGTAGGTTGTGAATATTTTTAGACTTGACAAAGACGACGCTACGCTAAATATAAATGTAGAGATTTAGCTATATTTGGCATGTTTATTAATATAAATATTTTAATCATAACACGTAATATTCAACTGCTTTTGATACAAAGTCGTGAAAATAGATTATTTTTTAGATTGTATAACACTATTTAAGTTACTACATTGTTGACATTGCTCATATAAACTCTGAAGTCAGTAAATATACAATTGTTGTTTGTACAAAACATCTATATTTTGTTTACAGTACAAACTTTTGACGCATCCCAAAGATTTAACATTGATACATGGAAAACATAGGAATGACGTAATTCACAGGAGATATTAAATTTACCGTGAAAATATTGAGACCTGAGTGTATGAGATATGTCGCTTAAACAATACAGCATAGGAACTTATAGTTAATGTTGACTTCCACTTTGATATAAGGATATCCATTTTGAAGACATATTAATGAATTGTTTTATTTCCAGTTCTTCTTCGTGATGCGCAAGAAGTTTGATCACGTGTCGAAGCTCCACGTCATTCACCACGGCATCATGCCCATGTCCGTCTGGTTTGGAGTCAAATTCACCCCAGGTTAGTTATATTAACATAATAATATTTAATTCATTAGATGAACCTGTAGTCTATTTAGCAGAAGTATTTTTATGACACCACTATTTAGTAGCAATAGCTTAAAGTCATTCCTCTCTCAGAGCTCGTTAATTCGTCAGACCCGGTTCCAGCCATTTAAAATATGCAGATGGCATCCGCACGAGGACTGCATTACATTGCCAAATAATTCTAGCATAATAATCCAGTATTTTATAGTGTCGCATAAGTTGTATTCTAATATTATTACATTTTGCGTTCAACAAAATAATTCGAAGCTGGCATCAAACACTGTTGAATAATAATAAGAAAATCTGTAATCGCCAATGGGTCAACTTACTGTTCCAAAAGGGCCCATCTACTGAGACTGTATGCGCTAACTACCAGAACGCTTACCCGGACAGGCATAGAGAGAACTATGCCTGTCCGTTTTATGCTAACATCATGCTTTAAAACCAGCGGGGCACTTATCAATGTCAATTACAAAAACACGAAAAATAAATAACCATAATAATGTATGTAGGTATGTTACTGCCAACGTGTTTGTTACATCCATTTTTTGAAATATCGAATTTAAATTTTTTGTATGTATTAACCAAGTGATCGCCAAGAAGAAAAAAACCATAAACTATATTAATAGCCCTGTTTAGAACTAACAGTTTACACACATCAAAAGAATGCTTAAAAATAACGGTAATTTTACTCGTCGATAAAATTAAAATAGTTTTGGCTTTTTTATAAAAATGTTTGACCATAGAGATTGTTTGTAACATATACACACATCGTTATCGCTACATAAATTAATTAAGTTTACCTCGGAGCGTTACTTTGAAAAATTATTTATTTCATTATAATAGGCGGATAATTTATTATCTACAATCGTTTTAAATAATTAATTCAATTAATGTGTCCAATGTGTTTATTGGATGCTATGAAAGATTTTAACTGTGATTTGTATATAAATCTACATACATACATAAACTCACGCCTTTATCCCCGAAGGGGTAGGCAGAGGTGCTACCAGGACACCCACATTTCGCCTTGTATGTTCCGTCCCACGATGTGATAGGGGGCGAGCCTATCGCCATATCGGGCACAAATTCCTGACTCCGGACTGATAATTAATAGAAAAATCCAATATCACTTTGCCCGACCCAGGACTCGAACCCGAGCCCTCAGCTTTGTAACCGTACCGTAATACAACTACGCCACCGAGGCAGTCGTGTATATAAATCTGTCTACTAAAAAAGACTTGCGAAAATGAAGGCAAATGTCATCTAAATAACTATATTATAATATTTTTTGTGAGTAACAAAAACGTACAATTATTATATAATTATCTAAGAAGAAATTCGACTGTTCGGGGAAATATTCAATATCTAAATTACGTATAGTATGCTGGTTTTCACAAAACGTGAATGATATTTAATCACTTCATTGACTTTTCTATTGAAGCCGGTAGGGCAAACATCTCCGTTTGGGCAGCGTTGTTTAACATTATGCAAAAGGTTGTGTTTTATGTCAATGAATCACGTATAAACTTGAGGTTAGTTTTTTAAACCTGTGCCCATGGTTACCACTTGTTTATATTTGTTCCTCTCAATGATAGTCCATAAAGCAATGTTTATCAATACGGATGTTATTACCCACTGCTGGACTCTCGGCGCCTTAAATTAGAGGGCGTTAAAGAAATTTAAAAGGGTGTCATTTCATACATAAATACCGAATTTGTATCGCTTTGTCACAGAAATGTTAAAGCTCTCAATATTTAGTACCAATATAAAGGCGAATGTTTGTTGCCTTATTCATTCTAGATCGTCTTTTTAAAAATAAAATTGTAATATCCGTATAAAAGATACACAGCAGATAGTAATAGAAAAAGTGAATAATCGCAATAAGCTAATCAACAATTTAGAAAACCTACGTCAGAGAGCGTGGTGTGAGAAAATTCCGCGGCAGCGCCGCGCCGTCGACTTTTACGGCGAAACACGCCTGCGAACGCAAATTGTCTTTATAAAGAAGTGTTAACCGTGTTATGAAATACGCAGCCAAATATATAAGGTCGTTTACGTAGACAACGTGTTGGTTGCAACAGGTATTGAAGTGAAGGAACTGACAACGCATGTTTGACCTTGTCCGTAAAGGAATTTTATGATCGATGTTTTACGTTTGGGCATATTTTTAACTCTGCTAGGCATTAGGAATTCTTTTATCAAGTGTGAGGATAAATTGACTTGTACAGTTATAAATCTTGTTATAAATATCTATAGATCATTCAAATATATCAAAATCGAACTAGTTAATTTCACACGATCGACCAATATAAAAAATACCGAGTTGTACAAATAAATGGTTAAATCTAGAAATTATTGCTTTTACTAATGTATAAGCATCGTGTTAGCACGTTTAAATGGTTTAGTCGTGGATTAAGCCTATTTTATATAATACAAATATTTTTATAGAAACATACCCAATTATTTTGTTGTGAGAAATTTCAGTAAAGTCAGTTATCATAAAAACAATAAGCTTACAAAAATGATTTTATATCATATTATGAATCATAATTAATTGGTTCAATTTCCAACCTGGTACAAAACCTTGCTAATTATATTTAAAGCAAATGTATATCACTGAGGTCCCAGACAACTTGCGCGGTATTTTTCACATCTTAATATGTTTATCGATAGCTCATTAACCTTTGCATATTTTGCAACTACGATTTATTTTTAGCCATGCATTTTATTAATGCTTGGATCTACAACTGTGACAAATAATTAAGATTTTAAATAAAGTGGGAAAAGTGAACGAGACAACTACATAGGAGGAGTCCAAATTATATCCTTGTTTATCACCTTGACAATTCTAATAGAATATTTATAATTAAACAATAAATGGTAAACAACAAAGATAAACAAATAAAAATAGAGCTGTAATTTTTAATTGATTTGCACTGGGTATTTTTTTTACCAAAAACTCAGTAATGTATAGCGCGATATTAATTTCGTTTGAAATATTAAGTCACAATTACGTTCGAAAGGTATATACAGGGTATATCAAGACCGCGACCGAAAACGAAGCCAGGTAGCAGTATTAGTGACTTCAGACACAATGCAATGAAAAATCCTCAACTTTTTTTTGGTAATTTTTTACTTAAATAAATAAATACACCCAATAGTCACATACATAGTCCTGACCCCACACTAAGATCGAGTCTTGTGTCGTGGGTATCAGAAGCTACGAGAGACTTTTCGGTCTCACAAACACCCAGACCCGAAACTAATACCTGTGGATCACACAAATATTTGTTTCGGTGCGGGGATCGAACCCGCGGCCTCTCGTTTCACAGGCGGCGTCTAACCAACTGCGCCACGGAGGCTGTCTTATCATCGTATTTGGGTGATAAATACATAGTTTTCCTAAAATAATGATGTACTTCATTTTATTTTTTAAGACGCAATGGTATGATAGGGTTTAAATTACTATTTTCGCAATAACTAGGTATTTACTACTCAAAAACAATGATTTCCAAAAAATTGCAAAAAAAAATCTGTCGCTTATTTTGCGATATTTTTATTTGCATTGTGTCTGTAACCACTAAAACTACCACCCGGCTTCGTTTTCGGTCGCAGTCTTGATATACCCTGTATAATATGCCATTGTTTATGTGTTCCGTTTTGGGACAATGTCGTGGGCACCTGAAGATGTCACTTATCTCTATTACGTAACTCGACCAAACAGGCAATAAAAATTATACGAAGATAATCTATTCACTTATTTAATAAATACTTTATTATAAATTGAATAGACACTATAATTGCAAAACTACACAAAGAGTATTTCTCACATTATTATCTACATGTTGATCAAACCGATACATAAAGTACTGAAATCATGACATATAATTAACACTACACTACTAAAGATTAAAGCAAAGCCTCTTGAGCATCTGGGTGCAAATATTGAGAGGTGTTCAAGCAGCAGTGTAATGTGACGTAAATAGATTTTACACTTGCGATATTATTATCGGAAATACCGGTTCAAACACGATAAGTATTCCACATTATAATTGAATGGTTATGGTTTTCTTGCATTATCTGTCAGTTTATTAATATAAATTGCTCGGCAGGTCATATAATCAAAATTATCAATCGTATTTGACCCCTGATCAGACACTCGGAGAAACCAATTATGATACGTCTTGTATTGATAATTGAATATTAATAATACCGACATTCTAGAGTCATTGAAACACGCTCTTAATATTCGTATTTGGCAAGTCAATACGAATTTATATACATATTTTAAAAGAAGGACAAAGTGACTTTCTCGAGTTTATAGAGTAGTTGTAATAGTTGTTTGAATTACGCTTAATGTCAAGAATGGACTATATGGCCTAACCCCTCCCAATCATATTCTCAATAGTAGAGGAGGTCCAGTGCCCTGCAGCAGGACGTACGTAAATGGGCTGATACAAATACAAAATGTTTAATGCTCTTGTCATTTTCTTACTGAGGAGATAAATATGAGATAAATTCACAGTCTAGGGATATTAATAACGAACATTCATACATTTGTTGTTCCGCTTCAGAAATATCAAAGGCATTTTAACTATTGTTTTTATATGTTTATAGCATTTACTTTGTTGTTTTTTTTTTACGAAAATGATCGCATTTGCCTTTACATTTCCATGAAACTAACGTATTTGAGACTAGATAATTGCTCTGAGAACATGTGCTCATTAAGATCGCTTACGAGATTATTCTCGATCTCCGTGTAAGGATTGTTAAATGTGAAAAATGTATGATACTTTTGTATAAATTTCTATAGTTAGCAATAAATCCTAAACGCAAGTACATATTTGGCTTTAATAGTCGGATGTAAATTGTATGTGTATAGAAAAGTGACGTATATAGGTGCGAAGATCATTGCTGTCGTAATATATATGCGTGATATGTACTAACGTTTCATTGAGCCCACGTTACGTCTATTTTATATCACAACGATAATAATCTTTAGTTATCTAGTTTGTATTCAGTTTGTAAATAAATATACAGTATTTTTTTTAAAACAGGATCCTAAATTATATTTTGTATGCAATTGCGTTTTCACAATTCATTATTTGTGTTGTTATTGGTTACAAAAGGATAGCAAAAAGAGGATTAAAGCACTTGTGTAACCACTGTCATACAATTCGTCGTAATAAGCGTCTCCAAAACATGTCTATAATGCTCATTTGCGTGTTTACTTAAATAATAGCCAGCCACGGCAATCAGAAGTAAAGTTGAGCGCAAACATCTCGAGTACATTACGTTACCTAACAAAATTTGAGCAAGCAAACTCTCATGCGTACTTGAGAATGACGAGCAGTCTTGAAAATCACTAAGCAAACGACATCCGCTCGCACGCAGAACGTTCTAGACGCATTAGGGGCGACGCAAAAACATCGCTTGAAATAACACCGACTAACGTCGTTAAAACGCTGCTTTAGACAGCCAGTGGGCGGATCAATCCTATTTATATAATTGGGTTAAACAAAAAATTCTTAGCGTTAAATTATGTGGATTAAATAATTAATTATTTATATGCATAAAAAATTAAAGTTGTCTAACGTCTAGAAATGGCTCGTAACAGGAAACTGTGTATCGTCAGATATGAGCGAATAAATATGTGCGTTTTATTAAAAAAAACTTTGTGCTTAACCTTCGCATCAATTTTGGAATAATTGCCGTATAGCCTGTTTCCTCTTTGATTTTACTTATGACTTTGTATTATGATCAAATATCAATACGGAAATCTATGAAAATACACTTGTCTGTTTTTGCAATGCAAAAGCGTTCTATCACACCGTTCTATGAACGTGTCTTGCTTGTTAACCCTCCATTCGCTGCTTACAGAATATAGTAGCTTATATTACAACTCGCATATGACTTAAGATTTTCTATTAGACAACAGTTAGTTAAGATAATTAATGTAGTAGTCATGGTTAGAAATATTTCTGTGTTTTTTATGAACTGCAATATAAAAAATACTTTGTTTTATCCCAGGTGGTCATTCTACCTTCTTCGGCATGCTCAACACCTTTGTCCACATCGTCATGTACTCGTACTATTTGCTGGCAGCGCTCGGTCCTCAGGTGCAGAAGTACCTGTGGTGGAAGAAATACCTCACCGCCCTACAAATGGTATTTACTTATACATATAAGCGACTTTTTTACATTTATTGGAAGGAAAATACGGCTTTCTAAATTGGAACTGCGAAGCTTAAATATACGAAGGCTTCAAACTTGAAGTAATTGAGTGTTGTGTTGTTGTAGGTTCAGTTCGTGTTGGTGTTCCTGCACGCGTTCCAGCTGCTGTTCGTCGACTGCGACTACCCGCGTGCCTTCGTCTGGTGGATCGGCATGCACGCCGTGCTCTTCTACTACCTCTTCTCTGACTTCTACAAACAGGCCTATCTCAAGAAGTCAAAGGCAAGTTCATATATAAAGAAATTTGTTATATATTATTTAAGTATACCTATTCGGTTGCTGCATCCTAAAAGTCTAAACAGAGTAAATTAAACTAAAAATAACGTTGTTTTATCATGAATTCCTTTACAGAGGGAGAAAGCCAGAGTAAAGGTGGAAGCGGATGCTATCAAGGCAGAGCCTAAAGAAATGAAGCTCCCCTTGCTGAACGGGTTCAGCAACGGCTCAGCGCTCAGTGACGTGCGGCAGAGGATGGCGGGGGCTGTGGCCTCTCAGTGATTATCTCGGAAGCCGCAGTGAATTCTTACGAACAATGGACACTAAGTGAAACTGTGTTTATCTCAGAACGTTCTGTGACACGTCATAGAATAAAGTACAAACGAATAGCTCCAAGCTTACTCCGCCAGCCCATATTCACAGGTTTTGACCACACAAAGCTCAATTATGTTTAAGTAATTTTAAGTTAGGTGCGTAATGCTGTTTTTTGTAATTTATTAAAATCAACATTAATGTTTTCTGGACTCTTTGTACCGGTTTATTTATATTTATTTCTGGTGAATACGGTAGGGCTATGGTAGAGACATTGTTGGACGGACGTCTTCCATACGTTGCTAGCGATTTTAGCAGATGGAATTTAAATTTATAAGTATGTATCGGGAGCAAAGAAGTAACTTCTTTTGTCACTTACGTTTTATTCCAAGTTCTGCGATAGGTGTAGGACGCATGAAGATTTAGTTTTTAAATTAGTTAATGTATTATGTCTCAGTGTGAATGGGAAGTGTCATCAAATTATAGTTTTAATAGTAATATAAAAATAACAGTTACACTACCTCAATTTAACGATGATGCAAAAATATCAAAACCATCTGTGATGAGTTGCCCACCACAGTCCAAACCGCTTGAACATAATACACCAAGACGAATTTAAACCAAATCAATTGTCATTACTTACATATGTGAGAGCATTATAAAGTTATATAACAATCTCTTGACATCGCAATGACTCATCTCGAATAATACACTTCACGCTAAAAAACAGTCAAACGCCGGAAAAACCTGATTATATCTTTGACAAAAGTATATATACAATAAACCGTGTTCTTTAGCACATAAATATAGCAGGGCGGAAGCAATTTTGATCCTTTGAATTACATTGCGAATTGTAAATTTATTTTTCCTGTTTTTCTGTAACAGCTGTTCCGACAGCTGCATTGATATCATATTATATTTTATTATATACAGTAATTGCGACTAACTTCAGAATACTTATATCTAAAATCACCAGATTGACGATTACATGTTATGGGAGTCTTGCAATCTTAAACAGCATCATTAACCTTGAGGCTAGGTCTCACCGTTGTAGAACAATCACTCTTTAAACGTATATGAGCAAGACGAGGTCCTATATATTTACACGACTGTCCAAAAGAAAGATTTCAATGTTTTTTTTGGTAATGCTTTATTTTCTTTACAACGAAACAAATTAAAATGTCAATGTACGAAAAGTTACAGCAACAACAATACCTTTTAAGATGGTGAAAAATGAATGATATACATATTTATAAGGGTTTTATCAAAAGGTTCTGCCTTATGGCAGTATTTTTTTACGTTACTTGCATATGGAATGTATTTTTGTACCCATGGAAAATTATGCATAGATACCTGTTGACCTTTGTTTATTGCACTTATTTAGCAACTTTGTAATTGTTTATTTTATGTTTTTACACAACAACTGCATATAATTTATGAGTTCATTCATTTTTGTGACGAGGTGCGATCTTTGTTGCTGACCTTGTACATTTCAAAACGAATAGTTAAAAAATCTTTTTAACTGACTAAAAAAAGAAGGTGCCCTAATTAGTATATGCTTGTGTGTTTTTGATAAATTTGAGTCGCAGGATTTAAATTACGATTTAAATAAAATCATTTATGCAGTGTCATGTTAGGACCATAACAATGGAAATAGTATTGAAATATGAGTTACAATAAAAATGTCGCATTATGTGTTTGCGTGTTGTGTGATATTTGTAAATATTATAAGTTAGAAAATAATACGACAATACATCCACATGATATTTTGTGATACTTATCTTAATAAAAAAATGTAATTGGATGAGTTCGTTTGTTTTATTATTAAATCATTTATGAAGTATGATTGTGTACTTATACTATATTTACTAACATAACCCAATAGACTACGTTTCGTAGACGCTTTTATTCAAAAAACTGAAAAAATATCGAAAAATTCCACAGAAACTCTCGAGGCTGTCACGTGACTTCAATGTATGTTATTACCTTATCACCTGTCATCATCGCCATCACCATCTTCAATGGAAATCGACTGTTGAATATAGGCCATCCGTCAAAACAAATTCCGTAGTAATTTGTAATTTAACTTAAAATTATTTATTTAGAAAAGCATTGATGACAGAAGTGGTTATAAATAAATTACAGATCACAGAAAACATTTAAAATTATAAAAAAGAAAAATATAACTTTTATTCTTGCTAAATAACCATTTGACTTGTTGCTTGATTGCCATAAATTAATAGTACAGATACACTGTTATCGTTTGCATTAAGCTTCAGTAACAAAAATGACAACCACACACAACGAATTCCGCGTATATACTGCCAATTATTGTGATTTGTGAACGATGACGTCGGCCTCCCCCGCAGTCGTCCTGCCCCTACGGCGATGTGACAGTTATGGGATCTACCAGACATGGACATAGAATAAGGAATGTGCGGTTTATCCAGATATCAAATAAACTCATTCGCGGAAATGTAAGAGACAATGGAATGTTGAGGTCAATTGTCTTACCATATTGACCACACAATCACTTTGTTTCTTCCAAGTGTAGTGGATTTTGTTGCATTGGACTGTTTTTAAAATGATTACATCAGACACAAAAATTAAAATTGATATCGGTATTTGCGTACGGCTTTATTTGCACTTATGTACATTAAATGGACTTTTACATTAAACTTCAACAGATGACAGAGTAAGGATTAACATTTTATTTACCTAGTAAAAAAATACATATCCTAAGTTAACAGCGTCTGTTTGAAACGTAAAATCTTAGATACTAAATATCTGCTTATAGGTCTGTGAATTTTAGGTAGAATTGATCTAATATTTTTGGGTAGGTACTAGGTACCTACTTCATTTTTTCCCAGAATTATTCAATAACAGGAAAATAACATGCTTTGATTCATCAAATTACTCAAAATGTATGCCAGTTTTATTACATTAATAATATTTCTTTTTGCTTTAACTACATATAATTTTATGGTTTAGTAAATAGGCTTCCGTAAAGCCACTACACATTATAAAATGAGGAATTATTTATATTATCTATGTTATCATGTGTAACATATTACAACAACGACACACCTAGTGTTCACATTTATATTCTTAAATGGCACAGAAAACCAAATAAAAAAACCAATAAGGATGTTGAAATACAACTGTCTTTAGTGATAAAATAAAATACTTATCTACACCTACAAAACTGTAAAATAACATAATAAATATAATAAGTATTATAACTTGGGTTTAATTTAAAAAAATATAAGTAATCATAAGTGATTGGATAATGTATTAACTAAATTGAACTTCCATTTAGAGCAATAACCTCTCGTCCGAAAAAATGCAAGTTCTTAGACCCGACAGCGGCAAAACCAGTTACGGGGTCGTATTCAAATATTTTATTTTGCAATAATGACCTCGAATCTCAAAATTTGTAACATTAACTGTGGAAGATTTGAAATGAAAAAGTGCTTGTGGTTTGTGGTATAATGTTGAAACGAAATGAAACTATGCTTAAACCATTACATTATCTGTTAATGATACCACAGGCGAACCTTTAATTATAGCTCTTAAGGTTCATAGCCTGAGTATCATAATATTTGGTAGGTACATCATAATCTTTTCGATTTCTAAAGACTGATACTAATCTGGCCATTAAATTTAAGGATCATTACTGAGCACCACTGTGTCTTTAGCTCCCGGCAAACAAATATTTTCTTCAAAAAAAGAAGAAGCCTGTTATTTATCGAGACGCAAAAATCCTTTGCAAAAATATAAATTTGAAAATATGCAATAGAACAAAACAAGCAAATTATCGTATCGAAAAAAGGTTAGAATCATGTTTTATTTTAAAACGTAATTTAATATAAATGTAGACGGTATTATTTCCTGTGTAAACTTTACAAACACATGATTCTTGATTGTCAGCATAAATACTTTGAATAATTTGTCTTCAAATAGATGACCATGCGGCACATGGCACTGAAACTATTTCATTAATCTAAATAAAAATGCATTTATAATTCGCAAATCATAGAACCGCGTCTTAGAATAGTTTGTATTGGTAGCATTGGGAAGCTGCTCGAGACTCGTTATTTTGCCTTTATTAGAGTATGAATAATTATGTAATGTACCCTTGAATTAAGAATGAATTATTTGTATACTTTCATATCATATTTGTAGAAATATAATAAAATTATTTCAGTCTTGTAGCGACATCTACTGTTCAATAGTAAATACAAAACTATACATAATTATCTTTAAATTGGGAAATGGATACATAATAATATGATATATATTCTGTATATCTCAAAATATTGAACTCAATACGTAAGTATTGCAAAACATCGATTTGGGGCTTATGAAAATTTAAAAGATAGTAAAACTGCTACTCACCGACAGATGGCAGAGTATTATCGTAATGATTTACGCCAATATAAAAAACTTCATTGGTTAACAGCCGGCTGTGAAATCAAAGCCTGCGGGTTCGAAGCCCGCTCCGAGATAATAGTTTGTGTTGCTCACAAATATTTATTTCCGGTTAGGTTGTTGTGAGACCGAAACTGCACTCGTATTTTTTTATTTTCATGACTGAAGATGGTTTTTTTTTATTAACTTCTCTTGTTACGTATCGCAGAAAAATATATAAAAATATATTTATAAAGAAATACAATTTTCAATTATCTAGAATAATTTCTGGGATCTTTGGGAAAAATTATTATACGTTGTATTACTCATTGACAACATGTTGGTAGCCGCGTCTGAAGGCCTAGACAAGTTGGTTTTACGTTAGTAGAATAGGATAAAAGAGAATACGATGATCATTTTGTGAGATTGACATTCGCCTTCGACGTTTAATTGGATTCCACGTGTAGAATAGAAAAGGAGTAGCCAAATGTCTAAATAATCTATTCTTTGAAGCGAAACACCAGATTAGTACATTGTTCTCAATAGAAATGCTAGCTAAGTGGCACTTTTGACAAACGAATTCATTATTAAAAGGCCCCTACGTATTTAGTTTTTACTAAATCATTTCATGTAAGAATAATTTGTAATCATCACGTTTATTAATAATGTTGGTACGTATATAAATTCAATGTCATTTTTTGTTATCCATACTGTTGTGGTTTACACTAGGCAGTACATTAGGACTGCTGCAAATTAATTTGTGACTTTATCCTTGAATAAAATAAAACTACTATGTAGTTATGTAAGATTTTATTTAAAGACCTTTATTTGAGTGGGGTATATAGAAATAAAATAAAATATTTTTTTGTCCTGAAGTGGGTAATTTTATCCATAGCCAGAGTAAAGCTCTCCTTCTTTTAAATCCATCCCATGGTTGTCTGTAAGACATTGCTGTAGAGCGATAAGACCGCCATTTGTACTTTTTTTTTTGTTTTCTCTGTATTGTGTATTCTCATTTATAATTGTACAATAAAGATTTAAATAAATAAATAATAAATAAGCTCAAAGGACGCATTACACTTTCTGGATACAGTGCAATGTTCTAAAATAGGTAAAATTTGAAAAATACGTTAGGATAGTCCTAAAAGTATTACTTGTAGTTTATTAAACTGATTTTATTTGCTTAAATTCTAGGATACAATTTGTTTGTCTCAAAATTATATTACTGGTGTTTTATAAAAATATTTAGGGAAAAAGATACATACATACATACATACATACATACATACATAAACTCACGCCTTTATCCCCGAAGGGGTAAGCATAGGCGCCACTAGGACACCCACATTTCGCCTTGCATGTTTCGTCCCACGATGTGATAGGAGGCGAGCCTATCGCCATATCGGGCACAAATTCCTGACTCCGGGCTGATAAAATGAATAGAAAAATCCAATATCACTTTGCCCGACCAGGGATTCGAACCCGAGACCCCAGCTTTGTAACCGTACCGTAATACAACTACGCCACCGAGGCAGTCAAAGGGAAAAAGTTTCTAGTTTATATCTCCATTCAGAAATTGATTCGTGATTACCAATTGATTCGTAATTCACATTGGGTAACTATTTATTGCATTCATTAATATAATTACGTAACATGAAAGCGATAGGTTATTAAAAAGGGTTATTAGCATAGCTGTATGCCTTGTTTATTAGTAATTGGGGACGCACCCAAGTCCTTGAGCTACGAGATGATCAGACAGCGTCGCAGCAACACCGGCGAGGAAAGTATTGTAGATATTCTTATTACCGCGAAACTTACATCAACATACAAAGGTAGCTTAATAGGGGATTGAGTCGGTATAGGAAACTCATTCATTAGTGGCCCAGACCTTTACAATACACACCCAGACAGTATTTTTTATTCATTTGGTAGGACGAACGAAATTATTTTATATCCAATGCTTAAACCAGAACGTTGCCATAATCATCAGTTCACTGTTCGAAATAATATCATTGCCCTAATATTAAGTTTCATTAAGAATGATGTGACACTCGTAATATAAATTAAATTAAAATCTGATAATCAAAGTAAATTAAAACCTGACAATGTATTCAAACAGCGAACTCATTAATTACACTTGTATTACATCGAAGGAACATGAAGCTTAAATGCCAGATATTGCATGAAGCATTTCACAACGTGAAGAATTTGTAGAATCCGCAGTTTGTGCAAAAATGTCCCGGCGCGGATATCTGTGCAATCTCGCGCGCGTGTGAATCTAATGAATGATACGTTAGCGCCAAAGGTTACTGCGTCTTTCCAAATGCAGAAGCTATTTTATTAGCTCCCGTGACATTTACTTTAGATGTAATCAAAATATTATTTCAAAATATCCGTAAAATGTAATTTGGCTGGTTCAAAATGCGTGGCTAAATAAGTGTAATCTGTTTGCAGAGGTTTGACATTGGATAAGCGTTTATCTGGGTGAATTATCTCTATTGCATAGTGTTGAGAGTTTCTTTTGTCCGTTTGTTTACGCAGTGACTAAACATCTAAACACGAACACCGTTGACTAGTTCTCACGAGCTTTGAGAATTGACACAAATTGCACAAGCTATTGTTTTAAGACAACTTTATTTACAATGAAATATTTTACAATCTATATTTATAACTTACTTTCTATTATACATCGATAATACATTAATCTATAATTTAATTAATTACATACTGGCAGACATTACTATTTGATTCCCAAAAATTGAGTTCCCTTACGACATTCATCAGACGCAACGTTGCACCTTATTGTTGTTTAGTTTAATGTTGTTTTAGCTTATACCGATAGAAACATCAATAATAAAATTATTATCACAAATAATTTAGGGTAACTATGGGTAAGCCTCTTCAGATATTGTTGATCTCCAATGCACAAGGTGAAAAAACAGGGCATGCAGACATTTGAATAGTTTTAAGAAATCATTTCAGAAGAAAAATGATCGAAAAACTTACATCTAAGAAAAATTTGTACAAACTGAATATAAATATTTTCAATTAAAAAATAAGCTACAAATAAATGATATTTTTATACAAGTTCATTTTTAGCTATCAGAAGAGGCGACTAATATAATGGCAATGAAACAGTAAGTAAATAAGCTTTTATGCTCTCTTCTTAGTTCTTCCGAATTCTTCTATGTGATCGTATTCTGAAAAGCCTGGATCAGAGTCGTAATAAGCGTAGTCATAGCTCGTGTCTTCTTTTTTGTTCGTGGGCTTGTTAAAGTGTGGTGGGCGGGATGGCGGTCGAGGCGCCAGTGTCGGCGGAATGGTCGGCGGCGCACGATTCTGCGGCCGAGTGGGATGCGTCTCAACAATTCTAGGTACTGTGGTGGTCGGCCTTGCTGGTGCGTTGTTCGCAGTAGGAATATTATTTCCTGGGTGGTCGCTCGGTCTAGACGTCGTTGTGTAAGTTTGGAAGTAGTCGAACGTGCGCTGCGTGTTGATCGTTTGGGGCACCTGCGTGGTCGTGTAGATAGTCTCGGGCACTCGTGTTGTTTGGGTGGGCTGTGCTGGCGGCAATGTAGGCGTGGGCGCCGGCCTGAATGGACGCGGGGCAGTGGTCTGAGACGTCAGTTTTGACTGAATATGTGACTTTGAATATGTCTTTTTATCTTCTTGCAGTCTGTTGCCACTCGCTGCTATATTTAGGGAATGAGCTCCAGAAAGAAGTTCCCTGTCGTATAACTCCGGTCTGTACTGGCCGTCGTCTTCGCCCTGCGGAGGACGGTATTGGCCATCATCCTCGTCACTTTCATCGAAATTGTTTGACTGCGCCTGGAATCCAATGTTAGTGTTGTAGGCAACTGTGTTCAAATTTAGAGGAGGTTCCGGGCGTTGAGTTGTATATAAAGATGTTGTAGTCGTAGGAACAGTAGAAGGACTGCTCACATAACTGTTCTTGGCGAAGGGAGCGAAATTATTCTTTTCTGGTTCGTATGAAACGCTGTTAAAGTTTTTATAAGAGGGGGTGCTGCTTGCGCCACCTCGAGGAGCATTGCTGTAATCATTCGTTGTCGTAGGAACGACTCTGTTATAATTGTTGTTGTTGTTATTGTAGTTGTTGTTGTTGTTATTATTGTTGTTGTTGTTGAAGTTGTTATTGTTATTAAAATTGTTGTTTAGTTTTTTGTTGCGTACAAAGTCTTGTTCTTGTGGAACATCCGATACACTAAAACCATTTCGTACTTTTTGAGGTCGATTTTCGTTTTGAACATTAAGGCCTGGAGTCGATTGTGCTTCGTAGTTATACAATTCCACCAGACCTTCCTTCTTGCTAAAATTGGGCGATTGGCTTGACTGAGCAAACGGTGCGACAGTCGGACCAAAGAATCGGTTCTGTTTCGGCGTGACCCTGCTCACTTCCACGTATTCGTCTTTGAACTCCCGGAACTGAATCGGCACACTCGGTGTCGTGAAGCTCTGTCTGTTTTGCGGTGGTGCCCGCCTATTAAAGTTTTGTTGCTGTTCTTGATAAGGCACTTGCGGTTGGTTGTTAGGCGGGAACGTTTGAGGCGCTGGCGTGGTCGGGTAAACCGGGCGTTTTCTGATGAATTTACGTTTGGAAGTTTCAAAGTTTGGTTGGCTGGATAGTTGCTGCGGAATCGAGGCGGGTGTTGTGTACGGCGTTGTGAACGGAGTCGTGTGAGGCGTTGTGGCCCTTCTGAAGGACTGTCGCGGGGGTGGGGGCGGGGCGTGGGACGCTACAGGCGCAGAAGGCGCAGAAGATGCTGCGTCATCGCGGCCCCGGTCTCGCTGTCCAGTGAAAAAGTCCGAAGAGTGAGCAGCGCGGAGGTCAGACGCTGGCCCGTTGGAAGCGCCATTGTTCTGTGAAAGACGTCGGTCTCCAGTCTCGGCCCGATGCAGTCCAAATTCAGGTTCATCCTCGCGATACGACGGCGACGATATTTTCTTGGTGTCAAATCCTGTGCCAAAAGTAAAAAGTTACCCGAACGCACAATTATAATGAGTGACATTTATTAAACGTAAAACTGGTACTAATATAATTAGTTTGGCTAATCGCAACAATGAATAATAAATAGTAAAATTAAGGCAATTAAATGGCACGTTTCTATAAGCAAACCACACGGTCACCTACGTTAAGCATGATTCTGCTGCTGAAGCATTTTTAGCGTAGGGTATACTTACAGTTTTATTTAAAATATCAGATCTATTGAAGCCGCAGTTATACTCTAATCTTAAAAGCCTTTGTAGCGCAAAATTAATGTAATGAGAATGTATTGCCATGATATTGAATATTGTGATTTATGACACGTAAGCCTTTAATGAAAGCAAAATAATGGTAAAATAATATTTTATGCATAATCTATGTAAATACGTCACCATATGTTTCTCTTTGGTTTTGCTCTTTATTGAGCAGAATCGTTCGCTACAAGAATATTTAATCAGTTATTAGATGAAAATAAATAATTAGAAGTTACAATACGTTGTAGAGTTTTAAAACTTTATAGTTTTTATATGGTACTATTTCATTGTTTTAGTAACATTGATATGCGTATTTTGATCTAATGATGTCTTGTTAATAAACTATTTTATTAAGAAATCTATAAATTCTGTATTGATATTGAACATGTATTCGGTAATAATTTCTACAAAAAAATAATCGAAAAGATTTCAAATAAAACTATGTGTTTTTATCTATAACTATGACTAAACCTTAAAATCATCGTATTAAATCTTTATAGTTATAATAAAATGATATACGATTATTGAATAATATTTAGTTGTAGGTGTAAAATATGATGTCACGTGAGTGTTGTTAGTTGCAAAGCGAGCTCACCAGATCCAATCTTGTAGAGATCAAACTGACCGTCGTAGATATCTGCGGGGCAGGCCAGGGGGTCGTCGTCTCCCCAGTCGGTGCACGTCTGTGCCTCCTGGTGGAACAGCGTGCCCGGCGGGCAGAAGAACCTGAAGTCCCGGATACCTCCGCCTGCGACCCTCACGCACACGTGGAACGCCTTGCAGCCGGACTTGGCGTCCGCGTAGTAAGCGCCGAGGATTCGGCCTTTACAGTTGAACCTCTCTGCTGCCCCTGCACAGTATTGTAAGGAAGTTACCTCATGCGTTAAGGCGCTGAGCTGCTGTTCAATATGGATGTTATTTATGCTAGTTTTTAATGTTTCCAGTTTCCTTGATAGTGATACATAAATTATATGACTAGTGCAAGTTGTTGCCACCTTAGGCATAACGGTTTACTGGGATATACTTTGGATTGGTTTCGTCTCATGGAAATACCCGAAATACAGATAAATGCTGAGATCAGCATTGAAATATATTAATATATTATGATTTAAAATTTGTAGAAAAAAACAAGTTAAAACCTATATTACGATCCATTATCTCTAACCCCCAAAGATTTCGACGGCGCTCGGTTTAAACAATACTCTGTCTTTGTGCACTATGCATTCGAAACAATACAAAACCTTGCTCCTATAAATTAGTAGCTAATTTGTGTACACTGCACCTGGTACTTAATAAAGCGTTGCATACTAACCATTTGAATGTGACCAATGTTGAGCAACATGAATACATAAAAGCTATTTTGGTAGTCTAGGATCAGTTACTCGTAAACCACAATTACTGCGCGGTCTCTTGCCCAATGGTCCGAATTTAAACTATGCCGAATACACGAGTTATACATTATTTATATACTAGCCACTAGGCTGACCACAATTACAACAGCACTCGGGAAGAACAAAAGCGAAGTTAATAACTTTTTTCTGTATCAGTCCCCCACTGCAGGGCATGGTCCTCCTCTACAATCAAGAGTACGATTGAAAGGAGTTAGGCCATATAGTTCACGCTGGCCTAGAACGGGTTGGCGGACTTTACATACCATAGAAATTCTTTACAAATCGCTATGGTTCTTTGGCATGTAATTTATTAAGACAGTTGCCCAATATGTATACAATCTATGAATTAATGTACGCCCATAACTATACGACCCAGTGTCGAGCACAGGCCTTATCTACGATTGAAATGAGTTTAGGTCAGTCCCCCGAACTACCCGAAGGCTATTTTAGACTTCATACGCCCTTGAAATTGGTATTTAACACTCTCGACTATACAGGTTTCCTCGCGATGTTTTCTTTCACCGGTAGCGGGCTAGATGTAATTAACTTAAAATTAATGCATAAGTTTGAAAGTTAGAGGTGTGTGCAGTAAAACTGACAAAAAGAAACATTCTTGTCAGTCTGGTTCGCTATTTATTTAGTCTGTATTTTATAAACATACAATACAAGATATATTTTTCAACACTTTTTTATTCCACATTTGTATAAAACACGATGATTTAAAAAGTAAAACTAATATTGTGTTGTTAAAAAATATAATTTAGTTGATTAATTTAGTCCCGCTGCTTTTATTTATCTACGTGTGGCGATCCTCCACATTATACACACAAAACGGAGAAACAATCTATTTTAAATAGATGATAAATAACGGTTCACCAGCTGACCGCCGGCCGGAGCTCAGGTAGTCATGACGTCACCGGGCCCGCGCCGGCGCAGCCATTCGGCGCACCGCAGCGCCATGTCAGTCGGCTTCTGCTCGATGCGCGCTTCACACCGTACCTATCGCTTTCGCTTCGCGCCACGTACCGCTTACCCGCTAGCTTATCGTACGCTCTGACCGCTTTCGTGTTTTATCTTCTTTCTGCTCATCTACATCTCCACATTGGTGACCCCGGGAGAACACCATTATGAGCGACAGCAGCAGCGATTCTTCACATACCGCCGAGTCACGTAATGGTGACACACGCACCAGCATGACACGGCGAACAAGAAGATTTCGGGTGTGCTCGGAACAACCGACGATGACGTCAGAGGTCCAACGGCCGGATTTAAAGGTACCTGCTTTTTCTTCGGACGAACCGGAACTGTGGTTCGCGCTACTGGAAAGCCAGTTTTACCTCTTCGGCATCATCAACGACGGACTTAAATACACAACCGTCCTTACAAATTTGGATATGACACACGCCAAGATAGTCAAGGACGTCATAATTTCGCCCCCGACCACGTGCAAATATGAGCGATTAAAAAGCGAACTAATTAGACGGCTAACCGCTTCCAACGAAAAGAAGCTACGGCAGTTTCTTTCCCGGGAACAACTTGGGAACAGAAAACCCTCACAATTTCTGCGCCACCTCCAGGACTTAGCTGGACCCAGCGTTCCAGAGGATTTTCTGCGCACCATCTGGAGTGACCGACTGCCGCGCGACATCCAGACTTTGTTGGCGTCACAGCCAACCCACTCACTGGATCAACTAGCAGACCTCGCCGACCGCGTGCTAGAAATAGCAGCACCAGTCCACGTCGCAGCCGCCTCTGCACCCCACGTGTGTTCCTGCGGCAGCTCTTCGGACGCGATCGCCACGCTCCGAGAAACAGTGCAGCGTCTCGAAGCCAAGCTCGTTAAGCAAGCACACGTGCCCAGGTATCACCGTACGACGGGTCATTCTAGACCACAGTGTCGGCGGTTCACGCCTTCTTCTTCGTCCCGGACTAAGACACGGTCCCACTCCAACTACCGCCGGTACCCTATATGCTGGTACCATATAAAATTCGGAGCAAAAGCCCACAGATGCCACAAGCCCTGCAATTTCAAAGCAGCGTCACAACTCCATGGGAAGTCACTAGGACCGACTAATGAGTGCCTCGCTTCTACAGGTCGCCTTTTCGTGCCTAAGCACAGTGCGAAAACGCAGTTTCTGCTGGACCACCAGGCGCGACAAGCAAAGAGGTCAATACCATCAACCCCTGAAAGGCACCAAAGAAAGAAACCAACGGCAACATACTATCAGTCACGGAAATCCAGCTCAAAATACCAGCCTATTCCTTTCAGAGCCGAATATTTCGTCCAGCAAGCGTCCAGATCTCCGCAATCGAACAGCGATTTAAATTTAAAACCTGCTTTAAAGTCAGGACAAGACGGGATAATTCGTTCTGTCGTACAAGCTGACGACAAGCCGAAAAAAGTTAGATTCTGCGCCTTCGCCACCGTCCAAATCATTTAATTTTATTGTGTGTATATTAACCAATGACGGCAATATGTTTCTTTTTCTATCGCCCTTGACGGTCTCTGGGGGGGAGTGATGTGGCGATCCTCCACATTATACACACAAAACGGAGAAACAATCTATTTTAAATAGATGATAAATAACGGTTCACCAGCTGACCGCCGGCCGGAGCTCAGGTAGTCATGACGTCACCGGGCCCGCGCCGGCGCAGCCATTCGGCGCACCGCAGCGCCATGTCAGTCGGCTTCTGCTCGATGCGCGCTTCACACCGTACCTATCGCTTTCGCTTCGCGCCACGTACCGCTTACCCGCTAGCTTATCGTACGCTCTGACCGCTTTCGTGTTTTATCTTCTTTCTGCTCATCTACTTCTCCACATACGTTTAAGCTTTCAGCAAATCATGTAGTCTCGTAACTCTACAAACGATATAAAACAATAAATACAACTTTCACTCACATAAAATACCGATCTACGAGTAACATTTATAAACCAATTTATTACACCAATATCAATAATATGTAACTGTATAATTTGTTGAGCTACCGATCTAATTACTGCAAATCTCAACCCGGTAACGGAACTCTGAACGATTACTGTAATCTCTGATTCAAAAGTTATAATAATCACAACGATATTAATAAATATGATGTGAGAAATAAGGTAAAAGTGGAGTATTTGCATCACATTAAATGACGCCTTTTTTCCCGCCCTCACACCCGCCGCTGCAACTGCTGTAAGCCAGGACCATCAGCGACGCGCATATTAATAACACCGAGCATTGAAAGAATGCCTATTTTTTATTAATAAATAAATAACGCCCAACAGTCACATATCTACATAATCCTGACGACACACTAAGATCGAGTCTTGTGTCGTGGGTATCAGAAGCTATCCGAGATTATTGAACCTCTTCCCATTAATATTCCTAAGTATTTGATTAGTTTCGTTCCGGATTAAAGACAAGTGACAGCCTCCGTGGCGTAGTTGGTTAGACACTGGCTGTGAAACAAGAGGGTGCGGGTTCGAACCCTGCACCGAGACAAATGTTTGTGAACCACAAGTATTTATTTCGGGTGTTGTGGGTATTTGTGACACGGAAAAGTCTCTCGTAGTTTCTGATATCGCGACACAAAACTTCTAACTTCAGGACAATGTATGTGACTAGTCAGTGTATTTATTTATTAATGTTTCTATGAAATATAGTACAAGCCGGGTAATTGCATCACAGGCCTTGTAAATGTAGATGGGTCGAGTGGCGTAAAGATTTGTGGCCCGAGGCGCCCTGTAGTCGACACGGGTATCGTGACCGACGGATTTCTCTGCGGCTTGTCCCGATTGCAATTAGGTTACGTGACAGGCGCCGGGGATATTGCTGTCTGCATAGTAAATGCACGCCGCAGGGCTTATTTATTATTCGTGTTTGACATTATCTTCGAATGCTTTTATGCGATCTGTGATCGTTGTGGGAAGTTTAAGCCGTTTTTATAATGCAGGTTACTGGTCGATTCGATAGACATTCACAATTCTTTTTTTCGGTTATCTGATCATCAATCAATATTTTATTGACAGCCTCCGTGGCGCAGTTGGTTTGACGCCGCCTGTGAAACGAGAGGCCGCGGGTTCGATCCCCGCACAGAAACAAATAATTGTGTGATCCACAGGTATTTGTTTCGGGTCTGGGTGTTGGTGAGACCGAAAAGTCTCTCGTAGCTTCTGATACCCACGACACAAGACTCGATCTTAGTGTGGGGTCAGGACTATGTATGTGACTGTTGGGTGTATTTATTTATTTATTTATTTTATTTATCACATTCAACATTTCTTATTTCTTTAACATTTATTTTTATGCCTGAAAATGCATTTTTCCACCAAAAAAGAGTAGCCAGTTGACAATAACCACTAACAATAACCCACACTACAGTAAGCAAGTAAAAAATGTTATGAGCATAATCGCTATATAATTAAAGGAAGCTAGCATAATACGGCTGCGGTTAAAGGTTCCCAAGCCGGAGTACAGCGTGGTAGGGGCCGTCCGAGATAGCATCGCTTGCGCAACGCTCGCCGCCGCAGCGCCCGGCGCGAGGTGCCGCGCATCCTCGCAGAAAGGTCAGTCTTATCGCCACATCTACCTTATGTAAGTAGATATAATGCTTCATGTGATATATTATGATTCGCTAACTGATTTCAAACGGAGGAAAGTAGGCTAATAGATGTGTTTTGTGCGTAATCATAAGCAAATTAGTCTTTGCGGGGCGGGACTCAGTTTTATGTACTTAGAAACGTTTGCACAAGCCCCGCAGTTTCGAAACTATAAAACGTATGAAATGGACACCGCATATAAATGTTTAATAGATCATAAGGTCTTTATTTGATTCGCCGCGGAGTAATTGACGTGGTGCAAGAACATCTGCGTAGAAAAAGTTCGCGGCGCCGCGCCGCGCCGGTGCGAACGTTATTGCGTGTGTATCGCAAATTCAGCAAAAAAATTGCAAACGTAAATATTGTTTACGACAGCTGATTCCTCTCTGTGTGAACGTGCGATATTAAACCGCTTACACAATGACAGCAATCGTTATTCGTGTCATTTAAATGGACTGAAATTAGGTAAAGCTTAATTCTATGTCTAAGGTTTATACAAATAACGACTTGATAAACGTCCTAGGTTTTCAGAAACAAACTAATACATTTTCCACAAACAAGATGTTACTATAACAATGTACAATACTTACTTTACATAGAATAAGTATAACAAATCAAGTTGAAAATGCCATTGTTACATTTCTATGCAAGACGTGTTTACCTTGCGAAAGATACAAACGCATGTTTATTTTATTGAAATGGTTTTAAAATAACCTTAAGTTCAGTGAACCTAGTAAAATAACTAAATAAGACGTTAAAATAAATACGACAACATAATAAAACAACAAAGATGTTGCCTCAAAAAAAGTCATAATGTAAATCCATAATGTGATTTGTCGTAGAGTTCATCGAATCATGCTAATGTATGCGGTGACGTAACAGTTTTGATGAATCAGACAAGTGGCTATTAATCTGGTATTGTGTAATGTAGATACACGCGACGTGCTGATCAATGATTGTTGTGCTAGGTCGAATAACTTTCGTTTCTCATTCGCGCGGACGTGCAATATTTTTCTCACGCTTGTGACGTTTAGGTGCGGTTTTAAGCGATTATCTTCTACACGCGGTCACTAATGATTATAAAAAGTAGAGTTTTAGTTTTTTAATGTGCTGCTTTTTAAAATGTTATGTTTCTAAAAATGTATTTTATTAAAACAATTCTTTAATACAGTACTTATCTACCTTAATAAACCCAAAAAATAAAGAATAACCTTTTAGCATTTTGTACTCATTCTGTGATCAATTTAGAAAATAATCGATACCCAACGAAAGCAGCAACAATAAATAGCATTTTACATATTGGTAAATATGAATAAAGAGTGAGGTAAACGTCTCCATGAACCTTGAGTTACCCATCCGTTCTCCAGCCATCACGCCGGCCCTCTTCGGAGAGCGGAGCGTGGGAAAATCACTTATGCAAATCCGGGGAATCGATTATTGCCGCGATGCGACTTGCGGGACCCTTCAATACATTTTTTATAAGACCTTCAATTCGGCGCGGTCACGTCGAGCTTAATTTCATGGGATGGGAACGAAATTATAATGGACAAAGCACGAATGGTAATTGTATACAATAGTAATTTTATGTCTGTCAATAAGTTGTTTTGAACAAAATTTTGTCAATGACACAGCGAACAATATATCAAACATGCTCGTAAAATAAATTCCCGTAAAAAAAATACTTATTAAGTACTGAAATATAATGAGTGATTAGAACACGGAAAAATTCTATTATTCATTATTATTCATCTGTGAACCCTAAATTCCATTGATTGAATTATTCTCTAAAAACACTTAAGTCCAATTTGTAATGAAAATTTAGCTTAATCTAGACCGTTCCATGTATAACCCCCAAAATAATGATAAAAACAAGCCATATTACTCAATCATCCTATTTATCACGCGTGAACAATAGAGCTGATAATTTATTGTTACAGCATAAGGAAATACAATTGTTATCAGTTTTTGCAATAAAGTAACCAATGAAAATATTGCAAACGTTTCCATACAACTTCAAAAACAGGATTCATAAGAAAATCTGCTACAATTAAGTAAACGGGGATGCAAAATTAGATTGATTAAACGAGATTAGCGCGGAAAGTGCACTTTCTAGTGATTTAGCGAAGGATACGTGTAATGGATCGAAGTAGCCACCGTCCCTACACGAAGTACATGTCGTGGGCGAATGGAAAGTGCATCTTTGGTTACGCAAGAGCGCTGCCGGTGCGGCTCCGAGATGAGTAACTCACAAGCATTCCGCGTGCATCTATGGGTATAGGTTAGCTGTATATTGAAATACTAAGTATTTTTGTTAGAAAATAAAAATAATGTTAAATAAAAATAAATTTAAATTTGCGGAGGAAAATAGCTGGCATTCAGAATACACAGATGCCTGAATATTGTTTTGATAGTTTCAGTACACTACACTAGATAATTGGCTATTTGACTAGTTTCTGAAAAGTGTTTTAAAGTCTAGATATAATCACTCTATACCTCTTCAAACTATTAATTTATTTTTAAAGAGTTGTTTATAACGCATAAACATATTTTTCAGTTTTATCATCATATATGTCACCAAAACGGTAGGTCACGTGACTTTGAAAAAGTTACGTCACGCTTTATAGATGGTGAATGATCTTAGTGGCAGAGATGAATGAAAATTGAAAATCGTGACATCACACGATGCACAATGACAGCTTGTCGTGTTTTGTTACATTTAATCAACAGATAAAAAATGGCAAACTTATTTTAGATAATTTAAATATTTATAATTTAGATAAATGTAAATAAAAATACCTATAATTATTGTTTACCAAAAAGCTATCATATGCAACACATTTTATAATTTATTGCCACAACAGTCAAATACCCAATTGCATTGCAAATTTTAATACATGGCAGCTATAACATTGTATTAAAACAATAGTGCGTTCAAATTAAATAAAATATTAAAACAAACAAATAACAAAACAACTTCGTATTTCAAACCGCGAATTTCCCACTGCCGGACACGCAACACAACACATTTCCTATTTCCTAAATTGCGTTCCATTTTCAAATAAAAATGTTCCATATACAATACCTGTCGCACACAAAACACATGATCACTTTCGAACGTGCACAGTGCACGCTACGTCAGAGGCGCAGGTCGGGCGGACTTACCCAGTACGGGGAGCAGCGTAAGTAACATCCACAAGGGGGACATGGTGTCGCGAGGTGCGTCGCGAAGGGACTGACGCTGGATGCGCAGGCACCGCCCGCCCGCTGCCTGGAGGGGAGAACTGAAAGCTTGCCGCCCGCCGTAACTGACGAGTGTTCGAATACCTCACATACTTTATACATTCACGAATCTATTTGAAGGTTTTTGAATGCCCCGTTTGATGTTTCGTGGTAAAGGGCTTTTATTGGTTTATTAAATATACTAAATAAATAATAGGTACATAAATGAAGACAATTGGTAAATGTCGCAGACATTCTGTTGTAGTCAACATTAACTGCTGCTTAATAGGACAAAGTTATGGAATATAATTCTTGATCAATGAAAAGTTACTTCAACATTGTACTCTACAAATATTTTCCTTAAGAATCAATAAATATTACCATTAACCTTTAAAAATAAGTAATTTCAAACACCATCTACTATATTTCATTCTATATCTATATCAGCCCATATACGTCCCACTGCAGGGCACGGGCCTACTCTACAATCGAGAGAATCGATTGAGAGTGGTTAGGCCATATAGTCCACCACGCTGGCCTAGTGCGGGTTGGCGGACTTACATACCGTAGAAATTCTTTAAAATCGCTACGGTATGCAGGTTTCCTCACGATGTATTCCTTCATCGTTAAAGTGCGTGGTGATTGACTATCAATACACACATAACTCCGAAAAGTCAGAGGTGTGCCCTGGGATTTGAACCCGCGACCACCGTGAACATGTAGGCAGCCGCGTCTGGTCCGTTACCAACAGGCCACCACGCACTTTCATTGACAGAACAAAATGTTAATTAATTATGTTGCTTTAGAAATACGATAACGGTTTATAATGAACATACTTGCATAATATATAAGATGCAAGTGATGATTATCTCTAATGTATTGTCTCGGTGTGTCATTATTCATTTTTATTGTGTTACCTCACACATTGACACATTTTCACATACATTTGTTGCATTCAGTAGTTTATGTCTGTGCTACATTAATAAGATTTTATCCAATAGATACAAAATCGACGTAAAATATTGCTTACCTGCGAAGTTGCGGAATATGGATGGTATAACAGTTTTATTGGTGGGACACGTTTTCATGAGACTATTGTGCTATTCTAACTCATATACAAACCTATAGTGAGGAATGAGAACATTTGTTAGCAAAAGCTGGAGGCCATGCGATGTCTCTCCACGATGAAATTTAATGGTCCCTATTGATGTCATTTAGATTAAAAACAAAATGCAATAAGACGAAACCTTAAACGTTGCAAATGATCAAAGCGGTATATACCAAACAGGTAACCCAATATCAAGTCTTGTGTCGTGGGTATCAAAAGCTACGAGAGACTTTTCGATTTCACAAACACCCAGACCAAAAATAAATACCTATGAATCACATATATGTATGTATGTTTCTGTAGGTGTAAGGATAAAACCCGCGGTTTCACTTTTAACGCCAGCACCTATCCAACTGCGCCTCTGAGGCTGTCGCATAATATGTGAGCGTTTTTACAAAAATAACTGATCATAGTACGTACTATACACCATGTGATCCAACACTATTCTCTAATACATTCGTACAATCCTAAGAATACACAAAAAAAACCATTGTCATTTTATGCTATGGTATGCCAAGTGCCTACACTGCCTCTGACAAGTGGCAGACAAATTCGACAAATGAAAGTAGTGCCGTCCAGGTACAATATCGCCTCGAGGGATAGAGTTATTTCTGTCCCACTTTATTATATCCAAAGGAACTTAATACAATATAATGAGAAGAAGTATTTGCTTGACAAACTATTTAATAAAAATCAATGAAAGTATAAGAAAAAAGGCTTTCCAAAATATCAACTCCACAATTACGTAAAATGTTGTAATCTGCAATTGACTTTCTGTTTTTATTTGTAGTGCACATGACAACGCACTTAAGAGATATCGATGTGCGATCTTTATTATTACGCAAACTGCATTGTTGAATGGCTGGTGTGTAACAACCGACACCTCTCATTCAAGAATACTCTGCCTTTCTGTTTCGGTTCAACAAAAACTTCACTTCCTTTATTATAAGAATGGAATCATTTTAGTCTGAATGTAATTTTAATATCTTTCTTCTTTACCGAACTGCCTTTGGATTGTTTGAAAGGACAACTATGTAGACTACTTATGTGTGTAGCTTGCATTAGGTTTTCATTTGTATGTAAAAGAAAACTAGCATTATAACAACAACAACAACAATAATTATTGACAGCCTCCGTGATTCGGACCGCAGTTGGTTAGACGCCCCGGCTGTGAAACGAAAAGCCGCGGGTACGATCCCCCACTGAAACAAATGTCTGTGTGATGCACAAGTATTATTTTCGCTCCTGATACCCACGATACAAGAATTCATCTTAGTGTGGGGTCGGGACTATGTATGTTTCTATTGGGTGTATTGACTTATGATTTGATCATAATGTAGAAGAGAGTCTTCTTATGTCATGTAAGATTAAAAATAGAATCCAACACTTCACACTTGTTTTGTAACCTACATATACTGCAACTGATCCAACGCGGTGTGTAAAAATATTATTATACCATAACTCGTATGGACAGAATATATGCGGTATATTATGTGTAATTATCAGATAAAATACACAATGAAACCTACATAAAATAGAAAAAGACGCTCTAAAAACTGTATAATGCGATGGCACACTAAAGAAAGCATTCACTACTCACGTAATACATTATGCAAAGTACCAGCAATAAAATAAAAATATCTTCATATATAGTAGTCGTAATTGTCGGTATTACGGAAAATATACGAATTATACGGAAGACCCGTAATGCAGAATAGAGTAATAACATATAAATTATAAACCACAGAAGAAATTACAATGTTTATAAAATGTAAAAGACTTATTTTCAAATGGCCCCGTGAGGCTGTATGGAACGAGCGATATGATCGCAAAGGAGATGGTTTGACATAAATGTAAGAGGCTGAGGATCATGCCTTAAAGCTTATAATTTGAGGATAATTTTAATAATAGATAACCATGGTGTTATGATCATAAGTGCAATATCTTAAGTACATAATATATTTAATTACATTTTTTAAGTTTAGATGAATTGAATTAAACAAAAATGTATGTACATTGTACATATACCTAATTATAATTTGTCGCGACTACTAAATATGTTTTAACAGTAACTTCAACAGTTAATCCTTGGTTACTACAAATACAACAAAAACGGCTTGAATCCCACTAGGTACCAAGGAGTGATATTATCCATAATGTTCAACATTTACTTTATTCTAAATCTTAGTCCACAAAGACTTGTGCAAATATTATTAGACAATTAAAATATAGATATTTAATATATCATGCTCTACAATTAATTAAGTTGTTGAACAAATGTGTACATATTTACATGCATAGTGACCAAATCAACGATTAACTTATGTACCTAACTTTATAGATACTACAAAGATAATATTTTACACCCAACAGTCACATACATAGTCCTGACCCCACACTAAGATCGAGTCTTGTGTCGTGGGTATCAGAAGCTACGAGAGACTTCTCGGTCTCACAAACACCCAGACCCGAAACAAATACCTGTGGATCACACAAATATTTGTTTCGGTGCGGGGATCGAACCCGCGGCCTCTCGTTTCACAGGCGGCGTCAAACCAACTGCGCCACGGAGGCTGTACTCTAAGTTCTCGTGCAACAATGCATCCCACATCTTGATTGTAATATTCTAAATTTGATAGTGTGGTGATTATGTGTGGAGGGTTCTTTGAATTTATTAAAGTTAATAATAAGTTATTGTGCTCCCACGTTTGTCTGAGCCAAAATAAAGCTACACGATCCTTGTAACGAATTGAACCTGTCAGTTACAAATGGTTTCTAATTACCGTAACTATAGTGTAGTATGTTTTTAAAATGACATTAAATATTTCGTATCTAGGACATGATAAAAAACATGTAATTATAACAGAATTATGATGAAATGCTATATCAAATAAATATATTGGTTTTCTTGTGATATACCTATCAAATTTGTCAATACAGTATGTACTCATATGTCGCTGAAGAGGATTTAAAAGGAAATCCTATATACACGCATAGTTCAAAGCACAAATTGGCGTGATATCGTCACATTTTCATAATTTTATGTAACTCTGTAGAACCCGTTTAAAGTTGATATGAATTCACAGAGAAATAAACCTAATAAAATTAAATTTCTATATCAGCCCATATACGTCCCACTGCAGGGCACAGGCCTACTCTACAATCGAGAGAATCGATTGAGAGTGGTTAGGCCATATAGTCCACAACGCTGGCCTAGTGCGGGTTGGCGGACTTACATACCGTAGACATTCTTTAAAATCGCTACGGTAAGCAGGTTTCCTCACGATGTTTTCCTTCACCGTTAAAGTGTGTGGTGATTGACTATCAATACACACATAACTCCGAAAAGTCAGAGGTGAGCCCTGGGATTTGAACCCGCGACCACCGTGAACATGTAGGCAGCCGTGTCTGGTCCGTTACCAACAGGCCACCACGCACTGCAAGTTAAATTTAAAAGTCCTAAAAAATTTACTTTCGGTCCCGTGATAGCAACTCCGAGATCATGAAAGATGCACAGATAAGAATATGTCATGTCGCCTGTCACGTTCTTATCACAACATTCATAATTACGATGCGATGAAGTGCAAAATGTTCTTGCATAACTAGGTAGAAAGGAACCTTTCTAAAAATAAACCGTTGATAACGATTTATACTTAGGTTAATATAATTTACATTCTCTAATGTCTAAATTGTATATGTTTAAATTTAGAACGTCATAAAGATTTAAATACAGGGTATATCAAGACCGCGACCGAAAACGAAGCCAAGTGGTAGTATTAGTGATATCAAACACAAAGCAAGTAAAAATTTCACAAAAAAATCGACAATTTTTTTCGTAATTTTTTTACTTATCGTCGTATTTGAGTGATAAATACATAGTTTTTCTAAAATTATGACAGGACCGCTTTATTTTTAAACACGCAATGGTACGTAAGGGTTTAAATTACTATTTTTGCAAAAACTAGGTATTTATGCCCCAAACACGACGATTTTTAAAATACTGTAAAAAAAAATCCGTCGCTGTTTTTGCAAAATTTTTAGTTGCGTTGTCTGTAACCGCTAAAACTACCACCTGTCTTCGTTTTCGGTCGCGGTCTTGATATACCCTGTATATATATTTTTTGTCTTATTTGCAGATCATACAACACAATTAAAGATTTAGCAAACCTCAACATACCTAATGACTGATATTATTTCCAGGCGATTATAGTTAAATGCCTTCAGCTCTAAATTAAGACATTATATCAACATCAAATACTATCTTTGTAGTCAAACACAATGCTAAAACAGAGGTCAACTTTCGAACCTAAAGCTTCGTTATAGTCGCGCCTCGTTGGCCATTAATCACGCGCCTTTTGTTGTTCTCATCTATGTGTGCGGCGAACTTTATGTCATCACCTAAACAGCTTGACTTACTAACTACTTGGGAAATATCTGTATTGTTTTGCGGTCAGTACAAAGAAGAACGCGTTCCTTATAGTTGCAGTGTGTTTTTTTTAATGTGAACTTGAAATATCGTATTATAAGTGTATTTGATTTTCATTACTCGTGTTGTGTTACATAGACGTACTTTTTTATTACAGATAGTAAACAGTCGTACAATTTTATAGGTATGATAAAACATAAAATTTAATACTAAAAACCTTTACAAACCCAAAAATGTTTTCTTTGAATGTCAACAATTTCGAAATAAAATAAAAGTGAATAAAAGTTTCGGATATTGCAATTGGCATTATGCAACTTAACGATTAGTATCATAACATGAAAAAATGATATAATGTGGGTTAGACACATGTGAGAAAACCAATAAGTAGCGACTAGAAAGGGGCAAAACCGCACGAACCGTTGAGAAACTGCGACCTGGATAAATCGATATTGGCGGCGATGCAATATTCAATTGCTCATCAATTACAGATTACGACGGACATAATATATGCAGCTGCGTGATGATAATACTGCGGGCAATTTTTGGTAATAGTCCTCTATTAACGTATAAAAACACAATTTTAACACCAGTATTGATAAACAAACTGGCAGTGTAATCGTAAATTATGCCTTAGTTCGTCGTTTATGCAAAGTTGCGTATTTCGAAAAGAGAATTATGTTTTCTGAAAGATCTTCATAAATTACACATTTATAACATGTTAGATTAATATTTTTTAGCTGAATGGAAAGCTGTTAAGCTCCCGTTCTCTACACTAGGGGAGGGTCGTTAAAGCTTGCCTTATCCACCCTTGCGAGGCCAAAAGGTGTATGCCGGAGGCTTTCCACTGCTGCGGTACTACACCACACTAGATTAAGATGAGATAAGTCAGAGTAACTACTGAACATATTGAGACTTAACATCTTATGTCTCAGGATGGCGAGCACAGTGGAATGCCAAGCATTGCTTTTTAATTCATGGTGTTGTTTGGTTTTCTAATGTCCATGAATAGTCGTATCGCTTACCATCAGTCGAGTGACATGCTCGCCTCGCCATTCATCGCAATAAAAAAAAGGAAATCGGTCTTTCGCAAATAATATATAAATGCATATGTTGAAGCTAATAACGAGTTATTTAGTATACCATGCTAGCAACCTTATTGGTATCGTATTGGAAAGGCACATGTGTTTTTGTGTTAGAAGTCTGCCAACCTATCGTATTATATAATGCTCATTATAATGAATTCTCTGCACATACTAGTGCATATACCTTCGCTTATTCTAGTGGTAGATTATTCGCATTTTTAAATCAAAAGGTACAAAACAATAGGATTGTCATTGGATGCAAACAGGATAATGTTTTACGCTGTTGGAATTAATGAAATGAGACTTTCGCATAATATCATTGTACATATCTAAGTATTTCTGTCTATCATGTTTTATTTGCGGTTTCTTTACACATTTCTTAACATATATATGTGCATATTTATAACTGACTACGTCAGATCGCACACTGTCATTTTTCCAAAGAAACCGTAATATGTTACCGCTGTAATGAAAAAAACTATAAATTAAAAATATAAATAGTGATTTCCACTTCACAATTTATTTTAAAGGCCAATTTAAGATTTGAAACCAGTTTGTAAACATTTTTGGGTTATCAACTTTGCGATAGGCTTCGCCTCTATCAGATCTTGGGCACCTCTGACCATCCCTTCACGTGATCATAAGATCACGTCGGTATCCATTCATACTTAATTACTTGTTAATATTATAATACTTGGGAAAACATGAAAATTGTAATAAACTATCACTTTTAGCTTAAGCAGAATATATCAGACAAATAATATCGTTTTACAAATGAAAGTATGAACACATGCACCGCACTCTCGTCAAAGTTTATGTTTCTCTTTACTACCACATTCAAGTTTATGACTAACACCTTTGGCAAAATATTTCTTGGATATGTGCAAAATAACTGCAACGGCTGGGGGCGTACGGTTATTCAATTCGTTTTATATGCATCTAATAACCTGTAAGATAATAAAATTCTTGATTTTGTTTTTGTAACGTTTAGGCAGTAAAAATTTACAATGCGTTGATTGTAAAAGTGGACTGTTTTACCGGTGAACCTGAGTATAAATTATAATTTTGAACAGACTACTTGTAATGTATTTTTTGGAGAACCTTACTTTATAGTTATACGTATAATATTTTAACCATCGGCTCTTTGTTTTATGTCAAGCCCTAAGGGAAATATAAAAATATAGATCATTGTAATACTACATTTATTTGAAAATCCGATAAATGATTTCTAAACATGGAATTGAAACCCCACATTTCGTTGTACATTTGTGAGCTAACCAGACTAGGCGACAATTAAATAAATTTTATGCAACATTACATTTCATTTTATCTGTTTGCCAGATTATTTTTTCGTCTCTTTCAATATCATTTTCGCTCAACTAACTTGCATTATTAAACACACATTATCACATTTACTCATCATTTAGCGCATATATTATGACATGTGTGCTATATGTACTTTCAATACGCTGTCCATATCACAGAATATATTCTACAAGTATCATGTCACCATACCGTAATGTAACTAACTAGTTATGTGAGTAAGTAGTAAGTGATCATTTAAGGAAGTAACAACCAGTCTGGCGTAAACCGGCATCAAACGAGTACACAGTTCAAAAGCTACGCGTCTTTTCTAGATGAACTGGTTCAACATATAAAACTAGATGTTCCCCGTGAGATAAGAGGTTTATGACTGGTCTTTTCACTGTTATATATGGTATTTAATACAACCCACATATTTCTCATCACCCCAGATGACATTGTACAAAGTACATCGATATCAATGTTACACTAGATAAGACATTCAGTACACAAAATGTGTCCCACCTACTTGCGGTGCATGCACCGCACATGAATCAGTTTGCTTCGTGACAGTGACAGTGCAGTACGCCTTATCGCATACGTTTAAAAGTAATTTATTTTGATGTTTCGCCGTCAAACCGAAAGCAAATCGTCTGAATTTCATATTTTAATAAAATACCGGGTAAGTGATGTAATATTGCAGTGTGCTTTTAAATTACGGGGGCACTTTATTTCTATGTCATGTCTCGTCTATCGGTAGAATATAAGTCAATGACAAAATATGACTTTTTGTCAAAAATCGTGATTTTAGTTTCACGATTTTTGTCCACCCCGTATATATACAAGTATTTTTACCGTATAGCTGAACTTCAGTTCGGTTCGGGAACTTACTTAAAAAGACTCGTACCTATAGGGGTTGATCAAAAGCCATGAAAACCAAAATCGCGATTCTTGACAAAACTACCAGACTGTTTTTTTCAAACTGGGTACAATTTTACCGGGGTTGGTTAGGATCATGTGGCTTAAATTAAATTCCATATTATGTCAATATCACCCAGTATATGTTTATTATTAGTTTTTATAAAAAGCTTGCAATATAAGGTATGTACTTGTAGTGAAAAATACTAACGTAGATATTTGAATTTTACCCGCAAATGGTCGTCTACCCTGACCTATATACCCTTTCAGGATTTTTCAAAAATCAATTCTTATGGACATAATTATTGAACTCTACACAGATTGGTAGAGATGAAACTCAAACATTTACCAAATACCTACTTTTTTAAAGCGGTTATTATTAGGAATACATGATAGTCTGATGAAAATGTATAAAAAAAAGATGTATTAAGGATAACTGGGAATAAAATTATTAATTTTATATGGAACATACTACTACTTTACACCCAAGTCGCGTTGAAGTCTTTTCTGAGTCCAATCATATCCGAGCACGAGTGCTGGAATCAAACGGGCAAACTACATTAACTATATCTTATTTATTAAAAAAAATATTTTTAGTATCATAAAATTATTATAAAATAGTAACTAGGAGATGTAATAATAATAATAAAGGCCTTTGTGAATAACCTTTGTTATTTAAGTTGTAATTTGCTAAATTATTGTGCACCTAACTCAACTAAAATAAACATAAAATAAATTTAGTGCCCGCAAGTAAACAACTACGTTTACACTCTCTAAACCTCAACAGGAGTCATAATCTCACTAAAAATAAACTCATCTAATGAAAATGTCTGCTAATCCGTTTTTTGCCTAGTATGATGGATTTTAGCTCATTGCTATTAATCGTAGAGTAGGCCTGTACTAAACATAAGACGTTTATCTAAACATATCTATGCCAACTTTATGATTCTGCTAATAGTATTGTTTTTTCGGTGCTAGCGGGTTCAAATACCAGGGCAAGCCTCTGACTTTTCGGAGTCATGTGTGTATTGGCAGTCAATCACCACGCACCATAGCGATTTGGAAGAATTTCTATAGTATTTAAAGTCCACCAACCCGAACTAGGCCAGCGTGGTAGACTATATGGCCTAACCCTTTTCAGTCGTACTCTCGATTGTAGAGGAAGCCCGTGCCCTGCAGTGGGACCTATATGGGCTGATACAGTACAGTAATAGTATTGTATGGAAATATTAAATCAATAAAACCAGCTCGTGAACCGCTTACCATTCATTGATCGATGTATTAAATGTGAACCAGTCGTATATATCTCAAGTGGCGTGAAGCAAGAGCATTGTAGTTTTTGTTCGCCATTCAAACGTCGCCTAGGTTACTCAAATCGCCGCCTTTCCTCGTAATCTCGGTGACAACACACGTTGCATTATATCGGTAACAAAATAACGCTGCTATTAATATTGCAACTCAAATGTGCATTAGCTTATGTTATAATTATTGTTGTTGGTACACTAGTGTGTCTAATCGTTTTTAAAAAATTGAAGTTCTCTGTCCGATTTGTACTATATACACAAGGAAATATTCTTGATACCTCTATTCACCTATAAACGGTCTAGACGTTTGCAAAGCCTTGTGCGATCATTTATTAATTAGTGTTGTTTAAACGACAAATATTTCTGGTGGTCGATCCAATGTATGTATGATTACACCACATATCAAAATTCAACCCATATGAACTATTCAAAGTAAATATACTTATTCTCCACTTATAATTAGTATAAAGATTGCCTTTTGGTAGTATTATAGGAAAGAAACCAGTTACGTTATCACGTTTTATTCTTTTGGGGAGATTGCGCTTCGAAGACCAACGCCTGCCCACCATGCGTAAAAGCCAACAACATGCCATTGACTCCATAAATGTTGCGGGTATATGTGACAGTACGAGCGGCAGTAATGATTTTCATTACAAACCATACCATACTCACTATTCTACTATTGAAGGTACGCACGGCTAGAATTCTTTAAAATTTAAGAAAAATGTTTGTTGTAGAGAAATATTGTTGATAGCTCATAAAAAAACAAACGATCAATGCACTATTGCAGTGCACTCTGATGTTTAAATACAATAACGTGTAGGTAAAAGTTCTAATGACAGCGAACATGAAAAGCAGGTGATTTACGTAATTACTGTGAGGTTCACAGGCGCTGCGGTTAATGCAGTCGAAGAACAACGCACACTCCGGCGAAGTTACTACGCTGACTCAACGCATTGGACAAATGACTACCGACCTACATATGATGGCTGGTATTGTTGTGTTTTGAGTTCTGACTAAGCATTTTTCAACCGGTTCCTGTCTGCCCGGGGAGTAAACTTCGTAAAAAATTTAGTCTTTACTCGCTTTTATTAATTTTACTGATAATGTGATTTAGATCTGAGAAAATACGAAAAGCCTTTTGAAAATAATTAACAGCCGATGCTGTTTGCAATTTGAAGAAATATAAAAAAATTAAAACGAAGTCAACAGATTTCCTTCAATTTTTTTTGATGATTTTACATTCAGCATATTTCAGGTTTTCGGTTATAGATAAAGCACGTTTTGTGATATATGATAGTTTTACTAATGTAACAGTTAATCATTTACAGCGTTTGTAGTGTAGCTCAGTGTACGTAGCGCCATGGGACACTAATGGCGGAGTGGGACGAGTTGTTAGGTGCTTGTGTTGAAACCCGTATAGAATAGCGCGCAGGCAATTAATTCGCATGTGATAACCCGTCTACCTGTATAAAGTACCTCTCTGACACACATTCATATTATGAGTATCGCGTTTTTTAATTCGGCCATCTTGATTTTAAATAGATAAACTTAAAATGTCATTTTTTTCTAAAAGCAAATAGATCTTTATCTAGCTGTATCCGCGATAACTCTGGGTACAAACAATGCACACACATATTTTAATGATATGCGATTGTTTTTCATTACATATATTATGCAAACAGGCACTTATTCAAATCATTACAAATAGCATATGCAAAACAAGTGTGAGTCTTACTTGCGTACCGAAGGTTCCGCATAAGCTTTTATGTAGATAGTTAATCATTTTCATATAAATGGAATTAAAAAACACATTCAAAATTAATTTAGTCGATTACGTTGATAAACCTAATTAATAATATAATTTTGCGACTTCAATTGTGTAAGTTGGTTGGCGCCAACTTGTGAGGACTTATGTTCAGCAAAGGTCGGAGAAAGGCTCAGTATATGAAATAATTAATAGTTTTGTTGGTTTGCTATCGCAATATATTTTTTATGTTGTTGTTACTAAACACCACCACCACTAGGTGCTGTGAGATTTTTTCTTGCCAAATTCTAGGATTTACCAGAAAGTCTGTAGTAAGGCTCTCATATGTGAGAAGCGGTCTCAGCAGGTATTACCGCAATGTCTATTTCTCCCATCAAAGAGCAGACATTGTTGCCAGAGTAACTACGGGGCACAATGAGACTTAACATCTTATGTTACAAGATGGCGAGCGCAGTGAGATGCCAAGCATTGCTTTGTAATTCATGGTGTTGTTCGGTTTTGCTACTATCCACCAGGCGAGTAGCATGCTCGTCTCGCCATTCATAGCTATAAAAAAGTGCTCTGCAGATGGTGATTTACCTTTGAGTGCAATAATGTAAGGCATAATTAAATGTATATTGGTTTTTCATCTTTCTGTGACATTTTTTGTTTTTATCGCTCTATGAGACTGCAGATCTAAATATTTGAATTGATTTCAAGTCGATACATCTATGCAATCAAAAAAATCATGACCAACAAATAGACGGACAATAAACTGATCCAAGGGGGGTTTGAAATTTAGACATGGAACCCTAAAAATGTGCGACTACTATGTAAATAAAACACGTATTATATTGCGCAATTATGCTAAATTTGCAATATTATGAATATGTATTTTATTATGGAATTTGTACCCGGCAAAGCAATAGGCTCGCCTCCTATTGCATTTAGCAAACTGTCGACAATACTAGTGGCACTTCTGCTTAACTTTGAGATGGGGATCCAGGCATGAAGTCATGAAAATACTATCTTTTGTGCTGTCCTGTGTTTAATGAGGAATTCGTATTTCAAACGCAAATAACATTATACTGATATTCTTTAATAGAAAACCATTTTAATAAAATTAAGTTCTTGAAATAGAAAACATGAAATCGTACTGATTGAAATTAAGCAAACTATCTATTAAGATTAAGTTAACAATAGATGTATACAAATGATTCTAAACTACACTCTAAGTCTCCTTACCGATAGTCGGTGTATTACAAATAGCGATATGGTATGTGTTGCATCACACGGCGCGCTAGGGTCATCTCGTACGGCGAACGTACCGCGCAGCTTCACTGAGGTCACTGCGATAAACGAACAGGCTTACACACAAGCCTTATCGAGATAGATTATCGCACTACTGCCTATTTCCACGCAACTGTGTTACGAAATTGTGGGACGGCGAAATCATTTATATTCAAAAATAATCATTAGGTCGGATCTTTGAGAAATGAGTTTTTGGAGAAAAATATTATCTGAGTAGAATTCTGAATGGGGACTAGGTCATGTCAGATTAAAAAGACCGCTACGCTTTTTATGTTTCTATTAATTCGGTTATCTCTTATTGTAAGCTCCGGTTAAAAATATATTAATGACCACCATTTACATAATCTGAGTACCCTCGGAAACCCAAAAATGAATATGTATTTCGTCTCTAAGCATACGAAATTAGAAAATATTTACTAAGAATTCAAAAATCTTATATTCGTAAACTAGTTCTAAAGCAGAAACCGTTTTAGGATACAATAAACGTATAGATTTACATCAAGGCGCAAATGCTTACGAAACTTAGCCTAAATACTAGAAGAAACGGGTCAAAGAACTGGCTGCGCTCACTCTGATTATATTTACAAATTAAATAGTAAACAAGGTTGGTACATATGGACGGACATTCCTAAAACAAAGAAAATACTTAAAAAAGAACATGCAAATAATTTCCCAATAATGACAACAAGCTGTTGTAGAAATAAAAGAGATACGCTCAATATTTGAACCTTCATTCACCCCATATAGAAATAATAATAGGACCAAAAGTACAAAACATATTATATTCATTGCATAGCTTTCAAATAATAGATATATAAAATTAAAAATACGAGTGACAAATTAACTACAGCTTATTAATTTCCAAGGATTTATTTTTCAACACAAAACGGTATTAAATAATGTTAAAAATAATTGTTTATAATGCCGTTGACCAATTTACCTTCTAGCTAATTGCGGTGATGTTATTGTGCATACGAACTGTATCTACCTTCGAGTGACCTCGCGCTGACCTTTGGCAGGGAGGATGCTCACATTCCGCTCTGGCGAATGTTCCGCGCTGTACAGACGTATTCCTCGACCATTGTAGTTTCTTCATACGTTTCTTCAATGAAATTATGAAATCTATTGGAATTAATGCGTTTCAGAGATTGGGATGGGATGTATGGCATCATGTATGTGATATTAAGTTTTAAGAAATTGATTCCAAAAATTGGCATTATATTGTAAATTGTGGGAATAAAAAAATAATATCCAATGGGGGTCGTCTCTATAAATTGTAATTAAATTCTTCATCTATTTTACTCTAAGAGTTAGGTATTATGTGGTTTTTATTATAGTCATCTTAATAAACACTGGCCACTTGGTACATATAAATCATATAAAGATAGAGGAGATACTAATATCAATTCATCATCATAATAACTTCTCCTCGTATTGTATCGCAGTTGTTCAAGAAGTCGACTGTAAACTTATAGGACATACACCCACATGAATCAATCACAACACATCTGTAAAAATACATCACAGATGTTTGTTTCGGGTCTGGGAGTCAGGAACAGGGTATTTTACGGGCAGGAATTAAACAGGCAACCAAACAATCAATTCAAATAGCATTTGGACGCTTGGCATCATTAGAACCTGCACACAAAGTCATACAAGTGCAGCGCGTATTCACACGCCCAACTAATTTCAATGTACAATACACTAATTACGCACGCGTCATTAATCATGCATTTGGTAATTTTAATAGTAACATCCGTTTCTACGGGAGAGTACAAGGCCGTCGTTCGATCTCCGATCATCTCGTGTTCAATTTATTGTTGCATGGTAGTTGCTTCACGTCCTATGTACAAGATATTTAAACAAAGGTCATACGGCCACCGCTACTGTGTCAAATGTGTAAATGGCTCATTAAAAAATAATTATCATATTGTAATGATAATTATCATTCATATATGTAATGATTTTCACGATTACGCTCGGAATTTTTAGCGTAGGCGGTGAAACTTGTTATTATTTTTTGAATATATATTTTTATTGTAAAAAAATTAAGATGGAAATTAGTGCGGAATTAAAATTTTAATGTTTTAAAATTTTTTCTATGTGAATAATAACATAATTTACAATATATTAATATTAAATACCAGAAAAATCTCATTTGTACACTAATTTGGTCGTAAGCCGTTAAAGATGAAAAAAATGTTGGAATTTTTTATCTAAAATATAGTCTAGAATTTAAAAAAACAGGCATATGTATTTACGTCAAAAACAACAATTTATTACGATATACAATATTTTATATCTTTATACTCGTATTATGGGTTACAAATGCTTCTAAAAATACTAGATGCTGTCTCGATGACATTTGTTAAATGTCACTTAGCACATTATATTTGAATTGATACAATGTCCATTTATGATAATTTAACCATTTTAGAATTATAACCATGCCGGCAGTAGGTTTAAAATTGGTGATATAATAATTTATATAATTTATGACAGAATTACCGCACCTACATAAATCAGATAAATTACCAATATTTATATGCAGTTTATATTTTAAATTTTTATGTAAATGACATATTTGATATTTTTAAAGTTTACCAGGCCTTTGCGCAAATATAGGTTTTGTACGATTCGACGTAACGCACGTTCTTTGATCGGCCGCAACAAGTTAAGCTCCTCGCCCGATTAGGTCAAGGAAACTGTGTAGGTCTGCCGTCTTATTAGGCATTCCTTTTAGCTTAATCTTGCCTACTATGATGTAGTAAATAGAATACTCTACTGTAATCAGATACTGTGACAATAAAACTTTAATCAGTATTTTATTTTCTCACAATGCGTTTTGTCTCACAATAGCGATAAAGACCTCCAAATATTTTTATACACAGCAGCTGCTTGGTTGACAAAGCAAATAATAAAAAGAATACATATAATACGGATGTAATCACACATAAACATACATATATTAATTATTAGACCACCTGTTTTTTGTTAACATCTACCTTTTAATGTTATATTTGCTTTGTTGATTTACTAACTACTTGCCCCCCACTTTAAAGGTTAATATAATTAATTGGTATAGCCACGATTCATCGATATATTATCAATTTTTACAAATTAGCAAAGTGCAATGAACTTTGTATAACCACTATGATATGTCCTTTCTGGCATACTTATACCAGTTATCTGTTGGATAATAAATAAATTAAAATTCCATGCATTAATTTAATAATACAGGTATGCATTCTGAATAATGAACCTGCGTAATATAAATATGACATTAATCACAAAATTTATTCTTTAATTTTTCCAGCAAAATGCACCGAACCAATCTTGTGTTGTATTTCTTAGTTTAGCTATATTGTGTCTATATGAATAAACAAACTGTGCTCTACGAATTTTGTACCTGTTCCTTATATGTATATTCAATACTAACAAATATTATGATAAAAATCTTGCAATGACATTCTCGCTTTCAAGTAGCCATGCTAATGGTTTTATTAGTTAAGCCATTAATGATGAACTGTCACACTGCAATAAAGGAGAGGAAGCTTGCATAATCCTCGATCACATTAGTTAATGTGCTCAACATGGAAATAAATAAAACCGCACGCCGACCGTAAAGTTATCTAAATGAAAACGTAGTAACCTAGCCTATTATGGAAACTATATTCACACGTCTCGTTCACGAAACGGAGAATAAACGTAACATATTCGTGACTTACCGTGTAATTACAAATTGTATTAATTTATTTACCACGAGAGGTTCTTTCGCCAAATGCAATTTACTCTAGCAGAACACAATTAATTCCTTCCGTTAATGTATATTTCCTAAAGACTCAACGAAGCGTGCATGAGACGTTTCATATTTAATTTTTAATTGTTCGATCACTTTTTGTTTTACAAAAGCTATTTAAGTACTCACAATACGTGTGACATACTAATATATTCGTTTTTTTTTAACTTGACAGTAGATAATTGCAAACCAGAAAACGTTATATTATGAAATCAGGTAATATTAAAACTGTCTTTAATATCGCTTATACACTCCGTAAATGAATGGAAAATTATTATTGAGTTAGTTTGGTGTTGAACCACAGATGCGAACTAACTTTTACTACTGCATCCTACACCGTTACTACATCAGAGTTAGGTAATTTAATTCCTATTATATAATACGCACTTCTCACCTTCATTGAACAAGTTGGAATCTATAATAAATCTTCATCTTCGATTAGTCGTAAACTAAAGATGTCAGAGGTCAGTAAAAAGTTTTCGGCATGAGTAATTTGTGAGGAGCACAATGGAGTGTCATATTGTGAAAACGCAAAGTCGCGTGCGCCATAAATATTGCAACATTTGTTTGTTCTTTGCGTTTAAACAGAACCGACCTGTTCGAAAGCGGTATAGACAATTGTTCTAATGGACCGCTTAGTGATGCGTCTACGTCGATTTTCTTATTTGCTGATGTTTCTTCCTTGTTTGCGTGCAAGGTAACATATTTATTCAGGCAACACCTGACGTGTGGATGTGAAATTCGAGAACGACAGAGACTTAATTGAATAATATTTCCGTCTCCAATTATTGTTATGTTCTGAAGGTTTTATACCAATCAATTTAGTGATGAACGAAATTAATAATAAGTTACTAATTTCATCATAAGTCATATCCAAAGAGTACTGAACCCGATATTGAATTTAAAACACCCGTTTGCTGCGAAAATCTAGCTGGCCTAGAATAATAAATATTTTTCCGGTATAATAAAAATATTTTCGATTTACAAAAAATCCTACCAAGCCTGTCAAGCAAAAGTCAAAGTGTTAACACAGCGCATAATTCAGGTCTATAAGAATAAAGATTTTGGAATAAAGATATAACTACATTGAATTGGTGTACCTAATGTCGAGCAAGACGGATTCGTGGATGGCCATGAACCAAATGTCGTTCACGGTGTGTAGCCGAGGAGGAGCGCTCAATAGGCGGCCGTTGCCGACGAACCATATCCAACTGTGGCAACATGTGGATTTTTGATGATCTATTGTTATTTTTTCATTAGTGATGAAACATACGCATTTTTTTCTGAACACTTTTTTCGGCGTTAATTGATATTTTGACGTAAATAAGCTATTATTATTTGTTTTCAGTAATTATGCTTTCTATTATAACTATAACAATGCCTATCCTGGGTTAATATCATTATATTATATTTATATAGTCAGATTTCGGAATACATTTATGATCTCTTTATTTAGCTAGAGTATCGAGAACTATTTTTGAAACTTAGGTACACCTAGCTTGCAACAATGTCCTTATTGTAATGCAAATAATTAATTATAGTAGCATTAAACATTAAATTGTGCTAATGCGTACAGAATAGGAGTAACTAGTTTATGTACCAAAGCTGTAACTTAGCCTAAACAATGACTAAATACAACCTTCATATTATACCTATATAATTAGGTTAGGGAAATGTATAATCATTTTTATTAAATCATCATCGAATAATTTAAGCGATTTGTATTGATAATTTTAAATAATAATCACTGAACAATCGTATTTTATTACAACATAAAAGTTTTAAATAAATATAATAATAAATAAAAATAAATACACCCAACAGTCACACACATAGTCCTGACCTTACATTAAGATCAATTAAGTCTTGTGTCGCAGGTATCAGAACTACGAGAGACTTTTCGGTCTCACAAACACCCAGACCCGAAAGAAATATTTGTGGGCCGCACAAACATTTCTCTTGGTGCGGGGATCGAACCCGCGGCCTCTCGTTACACAGCCGGCGTCTAACCAACTGCGCCACGGAGGCTGTCGATATAGATAAGCTTAAATATCTTCGCCCAGGTTTCTCACCTTTTGCATTAAAATGTTGACTCGTCTAATCGATTGCATACTTAAACATCGTTTTTAGTGATTATCTACGTTGTATTAGCATTTTATATATTGCAGATTCCGTTGCTAATTGCAATTTTCCATTACAAAAGCGCCGATGTTCTTAAATCGTGCGTTTAATTCGTGCAGACATTCCAACCTCGTTTAGCATGGTACGCTCATTTTAATCCGAAAATTACAGATAATTATGTCAGATCACTAACTCTGTAATTTCCTTGGTGTCGTATCATAGATCTGTGCGCAGGAAGATGCATCATAGTCTAAGAATTCGCGACTTAGGTGGTCCTTTCGTGGTGTGAATCGAGACATCCTGGAGCATCCATATTAATGAAGCTTATCGGAGTCTCATAAACATGTACGTCTCATAAACATTCACACTAATTCCGCTTGCATGATGTTGTTGATCTATTCTATCGCAACTAATGCGTTCTGGAAAAATGCCAAAGGTGGTATAGGCTACCTACGTCAAAATTTATCTAAATACGCTATAAATATAGTATTTGCAATATGCGTGTTATGATCTTAATTGGAGAAACTTCTACATAAATTATATTACAGGATACATGTACCCGGTATAGCCGGGGTAATACCAATGTATATGAGCTTTATGTAACAGTTTTACAACTTCTGACATCGACTATAAATATCAGCGGCCACATTCTCAGAAAAGCCTAGGTACTAATGCTCACATCTCCCCACCTCAGTTCTCCAAGCCCGACAACGCACCCGTCTGCTATCATTCCCCATCAGAGCATTCATAACAAGACAAAAGGAGGTACGTTCCCATTCAATAAAAAACATGGATTTCCTTGAAACAAGTGAACCGTAGGAAACTCGCGCGTTTCTCGCGATGCATCCGATACGGCACTGATAAGATGCAAGCGTGGGAACGAGCCGGTAATCACTCAGGCCTCACTCACGACAATCTAACTAAATAGCTCATTAGTCTTCAACAGTATGGCCCCGGGCAAGATGCCACATCTCTTAAAACACAAGTTTTATTGACCAATCACGATTATATAAGCACTTTGATTGATTTCGACGGACGCGTAGATTGGTACAGCTGTATTCAGTTTATGCGAGAAATTCGGATCAATATGAATATGAAAGTTTAGACGATTAAATCATAAATCTAGAGGTATAATAAATGATATACATATGTACGTAAATCCTTTCTAAATTAACATTTCTCCATAAATTTATAGTATAATACATTAATATGTTATGTAGTTTTCTGTAGGGCCCAACAAATAATGTATCTAAACATCATAAAGACGGCTAAATCAAAAATAAGTTGTGAATTAATACTGATTCTTGAATTCATAAAAACATTCGCTGATAAAATCTTACGGATTACGTACATATGTGGGCCTAAATAACAATATCGTGCGTTGGATTATTGTTACGACAGATTAATTATAGGCCAATAAACTACCCACAAACACATATTTTATGGACAATACCTCGCTGATATTCGTGGGAAAAGGGAAGCGAGAATAAAAACAAACATTTTAATCATGTTAAAATATTCTCAACTTATCCGTTTTATTGATGTATGCACGACGTGATAACGCAATCAGTAATTATACCTTTTGAATAACAATCGATACCTACTCCATTACTAACGATAAAAAATATTTAGACGGATCAGAAACCAGACCGGCAAAGGAACATCCTTATTGTTCATTTGACCTCAACTCATCGCGGAACTAAAACGGTGTGATCATTATCATAAGGACTTCGCTATTACCGCACCACTTATCCAAATTAGACCTTATTTTTTTTTGTTTATTATTAGCCTTTAGAAGAATTAAAAATTATAATCACATTTCTCGATACCAAGAGTTTTTAAAATATATTTATCGCAACATATGTACATAATATATGTATATTTAGAGAGCATTCTAAAGGAACACAAACAATTGCATCGTAACAAATGCTGTTGTAGCAACTGTTATTTGTGTAGCCGGCTGAACCCCGGACATGGCGCGGGCGCGCCGCACATAAAACGCGATCTTACTTTCGTTCCGGGCCGCTATTCATACAACTTTCCCACAATTACCATAGGATGATCAGTTAAGATAATTTGCCGATTGAATTATTTTTAGGAAACGTGCACAAAGTTTTGACACAATATTTAAACAAAAAAATGTTTATCTAGTATAGGATATTCGTATCCGGACGGGGAGAACACCCGTCATAATCCACGCAATTGTATCACATGAACATGTATGTAGGTTTCAGCATGTATCCTATTCTATTACTCCCGCCAAACAGCAGTGTAAATGCACTGTTGTATTCCAGTTTGAAGGACATTGTAACCAGAGTAACTACTGGACATAATGAGACTTTGTAACTCATGGTGTTGCTTGGTTTTGCCACTGACCATGAGCGGTCGAATCGCTTACCACCAGACGAATGACATGCTCGTCTCGCCATACATCGTAATAAATGTGTATATCTGCGTTTATGCATCTTTGTGCCGATAGCCATAACTGTCACCTTTAATAATTCGATTGAATTCTATTTAGCTTATAAAAAATGATTTCCTTCCTTTACTTAAAAACGTGTTGAGAGAGAAAATAACTTACGAAGTAGTCTCATATTTGATTTCATTCATTTTGATAAGGAATGTAAGGATATCATTTCCTAATACATGACAATTAGATTATTCATTAATAACATTTGTGAAGCTGATTTACCATAAAAATGGAATGTAAATGCAAATATACAAATTTTAGAGTTCCGACCATTATTTGAATTAAACCCAAATTCTATAACATCAATATTGAAAATGCTATAAGAATTATGACCATATTAATGTTCTACGATTACATTAAAACTAATAATTTATATTTACATAAATGTCACCATGAAATGTGATAATTGTAATTTTATATTTTAATACTTATTCAAGAAAAATAATATAAAAAGAAAAACTTTATTTACGTCAAATTTTGATTTAAATATTTTTGATTATAAAATAATCATTCCGTAAAACACCTGACTAACTGCTTTTTTAATTTTATAGTAGATGAATCTGGCATCTCGTTTTGGAATGGTAAAATGTAAATATATGTGTATATACAGTCGTTCAAACGATTTATTGCCTGATTTATCTATTTTATTGACAAACATTACCGATAGTCGAATTTAATTAGTTTGGTTTTTCCGTCTCAGGTACTTTTGTTGTATACATTTTTCAAAGGATTTAGGAGTGTATGCCCGCGACTATCTTGAACATTGTCGGTGGCGCGACGGCCGGCGCTGGGCGCATTAGTTGCAACACGCAAGTTGTTGTCGATTATTTAACAAGAGACAATGTGGTCACACGCAGGGCGATGCTTCTCACGGCTGCCGAAGGTCGTGGATAACTCTTGAGTGCTTACAACACGCTTTAAATAATTTGATTTCATAAGCTTTGCGGACTGCACGATGTGAGCTGCAGAGGTGTGCTCTTCAAAGATCATGCAAAAGTTATGCAGAATGATTAAAAATCGTTTGTTATGTCATTAAAAATAAATTATATTTCAATAAAGAATAATTTCAAATAAAGTAAATTAAATTAAACGACAATCTAATTTTACTTCGGAGCTGGAATGAAGGCAATAGAATTTGCAGAATGATTCGTCGACGTCGCCAATAAATATACCAACTTAAACGAAGGAATGCGAATCATAATCCACAACCGCACCAATGGAATTTCTTGTAATTTTCGATTATACAAGCAAGCGAATTACCTATGTAACAAGTTCGTCGAAAATCGAAAAATAATAAAACACAGCGAATTACATGAACATTGAACAAAAACATGTTCAAATTTCAACTGGTGTCTCAAATGGCTAGTGAGTTTTGATTATAAATGGCTAATTACAACCAAAGAAAACATGCCTTTAAAAGCATTCTGGACATACCATCGGGTCATTACTTCAAAATTGCTTTGATGTTTACCTATTTGTACCTATAAATGGACATGCCAAGGAACTTCGAAAATGCTACTTGTTATACCTAAATCATTTTTACGCAACATTCGGATTCACCTCAGTGGCAGAGCAGTAAAACAATAGTTTTAACTGAAGCTTTCACCCGCGGTATATCACGAAGCGGTGTCGCCTGGCGATCTTCAACCTCGTTCGTGGGGCGACGAGTGCGCTGCGTGACTCGCTGGGGCTTGCTCCATGTCATGTGTGTAACTGGCTCATTGTACAACCGTTGTTTAATACCTACTTCACATTTTGTCATACTTGCGCGAATTATAAAGGTAATTAAATTCAATGTGACAGTGATTGCCGATCCTAAGAAAGAGACGCAAAGGAAACACTATTTCTATCTTTACTGAATATGTTTGTTACATGTTGAATAGAATATAGAGAATAGCATTACGCAATGAGTACTCAATCAAACTCGTTCCAAAAAAGTTCAAAGAAACAATTATTTATAAGTGCAGTATGGCACGAAATTCTCAAGATTAGAACAGTAAAGATCGTGTAGGTCGCGCATTTCATCCATTACGGGGTCAATAGGTGACGATGGTATCTATCAAAATGTCAAAGATCCACGTGAAATTTCATATCTTCCAGTAATGCGATCAATTTAAACGTTGGCGTTATCATTGCTTGTTCATATATTGCATTAAACCATTACCGTCGTCGCGTACTTATTGTATCTACTTGTTTTACATATAAAAGTTCATTGGAATCATTATTACAAGTATTAGAATCCATAGTGAATAGTGATCTAATTACCACAGCATTTATGATCACAACCTCACATCCTGGTGTATAGCCGTCATCTCCAAGGTTATAATGAATCATTTTAAATGGATAGTGCGTATTTTAGCATTAATAACAACATAATGGTACGTTTTAGAATTCAAATAAAATCACTCCAAAATATTTGTTTATCCGGGTTGCTTATCTAATTTCGAATCTGATACATAATTGTAAGTTTAACCTTTAAAGGTGTATAAAGTTTCTCCACAAATTAAAAGACCAAAACCTAAGTATGTAGGTTGATGCGACACCCAAATCTAGCCAAACCTGTCTTTGTAGCCTTTCCATAACCGGTACCTACTACATGAATCTGCAATAATAATAGGTAATAGGTACTACTCGGCTAAAGACAGGTTCCCTGTACGTACGTACTTGATGACTATTCAATAATTAAACTATACAGTATACACTCGCCAAGAGCTCTACTCAAATCGAATTATTCAACTATGCGTCATAAAACCTTTCTACAAGATTATTTTCATCCATGTGGGTCAATCTCCAAATCGGGCGTATTCGTGTGATCGCTCTGGTGCTTTTCAGTTATTGATATTTAATGGTAATTATGTATCTCATTAAAAAGAATGATATTCAAATAGCACATTTTTACTATTGGCCTTCAATTTACACATATAGTTATTGAAATATTTAAGTTCAAAAAAATTCGCGACCAGAGCAATCATAATTGGTGCCAGAGCAATCATAAATGGTGAAATCAGTGAAACAAAATATAAATATATTGATAAAATATTATTTATTTAGCCGTTTTATTTATTCAGTCTTACAAATTAAAAGAACGAAATATTTTATATAACATAATTGCTAAAATAACAAATTAACTTAAAAATTAAAATATCAACTTTAGGCTTAGTTTCATTTATTTGGACTTCATTAAATCACTTCTAGGTTAATGAGACAAAATTAAAAACCTTTTGAAATCAACTTTTAATACATGCAGTCTTTTATAGTTATTAAAGTGACTTAGATTCATTAAAATTTAATTTAAAGTATTAAATATTAGTTTTTAAAAAGTATTTAAAGAAAACTAAGGTTTATAAACTACAAAATTAAATTCTTAAAAATAAACATTTTATAAAAAAAAAGTCTTTTCTAGATTATCTAAGAGATTTGTGATAATCACATTTTCCTTAACTATATATTTAGTGGAAAGTAAAGAATGAAATAGAACAACACAAAGTACAATGCAATTCTGAATATGATCAGATCAGATTGAAATATTGTTTGCAAATTATGATAACTAACAATTAACTAACAATTATATGGAATTCTATTCTGAAATAAATATATAATAAAAAAATAAATAAATGATACAAATTTTAACACCAAGTAAAAAAAATACAATTTCTGTAAGGCTTAGTTGATCAACAAACTAAGAATATATTAAGGTTTATTGGAAGCTCAGAAAATTGAAAAGTCATCAGAGTCGGAGTCGGGTAAATCTTCTGCTGCAGCAACCTTTGTCACGGTGTTATCGTTTTGCAACGAAGATAAAACTACCTCGGAAATACTTGGAGTAATTAAATTTTCATAGTCAATAGATGGAACTACATCCCAAAAAACTGTCCGGCAGGTTCGAGTTGTGTAATGATTGTTGACTTTGATTTGCAGTTATAGTCTGTCTATTATTTAGCATTTGTGGAAGCTGAATTTGCTTCTCTTGATTGTAATTTTTTGAACGCATAACCAGCGAAGGTCGGCTTGTCTTCCTTGGTACTCGTGACATGTTTGTTCTTGACAACCAAAGCATCTCTTTGGTTCGAATCGCTATTAAGTTGGTAAAAGCCTAAGTGTTTGCCGTGCGGACATTGTACAGCCTCTTGTGAGCAGTTGTCTAAATCACAGCTTAGTCGCCTCATAGCCAAAACGTTTTTAGTATTTGCTGAAAAATAGATTTATAACGTACAATTAATGCAAAATATCATCGCTCTGGTCTTTTTGGACAGAGCAATCACAGCCATAGCGACCAGAAAAAGTCACAAAATCATAAATATAGCCGAATTCAAAAGCAGTAGAAAGTTGTGATTACGTCTCATAAAAAATATCATAACGATCACTTGTTTCACATAAAAAACACATTCACAAGCTTATTATTTAATTTTAATAACATGCCATAGCAATCATAAAATTCGAGAACCAAATCCAGGGCAATCATAGACTTACCTTCGTAATGTTGGAGCCCTGGAAGGTGGCACACAAGTATCCTCCTCGGCGGTTAGACCACTACTGGCGTTACCCCACGGGAGGGGAATAGAGTGTCTATAACGCGTAACCAGGGATGAGCGCGATGTTTTACCTCAGCGCAGAGCGATGAGATAAAATGCCCGGTCACGATTTTAAATTCAAATTGTAGCAAAAGTATTGTTCATATAACTAAAAATATATTATTACGATGAAGATTAACTATCTGTTATGTAATCTAAATAAGTTGTTTCATATGAACCTTCTCATTAAAAAGTTAAAAAATATTTTTTTCATTCAATCGGGAGTTCGGTCAATCAGATTTTAGGGTTTAAGATTTTTTTTTAAATATTTATAATAAACTTATTCATAATATTAGCGTTGTATCACGTAGATTAGGCACCAAACTGTATATAAAAAAATATCTTGAAAACGTTTTTCGATTTTAAACGGGGCTTATTCAGCCCGACACGAAAAAAAATGCCTTTGGAGATCGACCCATGTACAAGATTTTACATTTATAATATTTTTTAACAAAGCATAACCATAAAAAAAAACGTAAAGTCAAATTTTTAAAATGATTCCGACGAATTGAGGTCCTTCTCCTTTTTTTGAAATGAGTTATAATATATAATAATAATAAAACATTTATTAAATTCCTTCCTAAACCTTAATTAGCAAACAGAAATTTACTTAATTATAAGTGCTTATGCTAAGTAACAAGTGTAATGAGATACTGCTGGTGCTTACACTAGAACACCCCTGTACCATAAGCATCAGCTGCCATCTGCATATTGCAGTTAAAAAATACATAATTACAACATTCCTAACTTCTCGGAAACTTATCAAAGATTGATTTCATAAGTTATTGTAAAAAGAGATAAGTATTTTTCGGAAACTTATATCAGTTGTTCTTCAATCATACTCATATGTTGTAACGACACGCACAGACTTCACATTAGATAAAATAGATAAATGCTAACTTATCCTTGTGAGCACTGTTGTCTGACACTTAATGGCGTTATTAGAGTATAGTTGCAATATTATGCCGAAAATGGCATATTTAATTGTCAATTAAAACTACATCAAAGGGTCATCCCATTGCATCGTCCTTCACAACGAAGAAATATCAGTGCTTGACTTTTACAGCCTCTGTGATTCTATTAGCTGTGCCGCAGTTGGTTGAAAGCCGGTTGTTGAAATGAAAGGCCGCGAGTTCGATACGGGAGTACGGGAGTACCGTCTGGATGTTGTGTAGGCAAAAAAGTCCCTTATAGTTTCTAATACCCACCTCACCTTACTACCTCTCTTACATATTTTCACTTACACCTCACTTACATTTTACCTAACTTTTAGCAGTAAGTATCTACTCGACCTTCAACTGGTGAGCTCGGAACTCACTTCAAATAATGTTAGGGGCAATAGATAACCACTATCATCCAATGTGGTTTAACCAAGGGATGGATTTGGTCAGCGCAATGTACGTAGTATAAGAATTTTCCCGCCACCCATCGCGTGTCATATAAACCTTTGTATTGCGTAAATTCAATATAGCAATAATATTTCTAGTAGCCATTAAGTAAGTTTGTATAAGATATTAAAATTATTGGCCTGTGAGCCTAGTTGAGTAACACTGAGGTTATTGACTTGTTGATCAAACTAGGCGAACTTTAATAGGAAAATAACGTGTTATATCAATATGGCCGCAGCACCATATGTACACGTATTATTTTATTTATCAATGGATCATTTAGGGAAATGTTTAAATATTACCTTGATTATCGATTTTTTTATTTTGTTTCTTTGAAAACGTTGCTGGATTTCAGGGAGGTTAATGTGTTATCTACTCGGTTACTTTTTAAATATATAGTATTTACAAATACCAATTTCGTAATCCTAATTTGAAAAGTGAAGTTTATAAAATTGAAATACCTTAATCACCTTACTATTTGAATTAATAGGCGGTTTCAGCATTCTTAATTACGTATCTGAGACTGGTACTTACACCAGTCACAGATTCAAACAAAAAAGTATAGCAATCCGTTAATAATTTCCTTTATAGAGAGATTTGCCAATAAGTCCTATATAATTATACCGTAATTTACTAATTCTAGATGGTTTAGCCTAATAAGGTAAAATGAAGCACGTTTCTAAGAACCGCAATCCTGACATACTTCTCGTTTCCTTCTCGCCATGTTAGCGCAAGTCGCATCAATCGACAACTTCGAGCGGACACTTTGCGGCGGATCTGTGGGACAGATCATTTGCAACGTGTCATCTTGCAATATAGGCGTGTCTGATTCTCAAGACCTATAAATTCTAGTCTAATATTATTCTAGCGTTGGCCAGTAGACTAATAAAATGGTTTACATAAGTGGACTCAAATTAATAAATAATTGATGAGACCTTGACATTTTTAGGATTTTTGAAGCAATATTTCTGGTAAAATTAAGTCTCTATTAATCTTAATACATGCTAATAGTCTGCGACTAGATTTTTTTATTCAAACTATTTAACAACAAAAGAAATAAAATACCTTTTTTTTTTTTAAATAATGACTGTACTTTTATATAGAAGGCACGCAATTATCTATTAGATGTTTTATTTACCTGTACGCATAAACCGTTAAGTGCTTTGAAATGTTAATAGCCTTAATTACACACCTCAGAAACTTTGAAGACGCGATAGCCATCTATATTTCTTCAATTAAGGGGTTTTAAAGTTAATGATGATGTATGAGCTATTGTTTACCGTGACCTCAAACTGAATTGTATATTTGTATCATTTGGGAGCTCTCCTAATTTAACGCACCTAATTAAATTACATTAATCTTCAATCAAATAATGTTTCACGTATACCCACATCTGTCTGCATTATGTACATACATATATGTATTATTATAATACACCTATTTTACCATTGCCATGCCTGCCTCGGTGGCGTAGTTGTATTACGGTACGGTTACAAAGAGGTCTCGGGTTCGAGTCCCGGGTCGGGCAAAGTGATATTGGATTTTTCTATTCATTATCAGCCCAGAGTCAGGAATTTGTGCCCGATATGGCGATAGGCTCTCGCCCCCTATCACATCTTGGGACGGAACATACAAGGCGAAATGTGGGTGTCCTGGTGGCGCCTCTGCCTACCCCTTCGGGGATAAAGGCGTGAGTTTATGTATGTATGTATGTATTTTAACATTAAATAGGCACTGTAACATCTGTGGAGACTGAATATTTTGCAAGTTTAAACAACATCCGTAAATTTACAGTTATTTATATTATAAACAAGTTTTCAATCAACTTGTAGGAGCTATGAAAAACAATGCTTTGACTACCAGTAAAAACCTCGTGAAATTATGAAGATAAGTTAGATGTAACTTTCAGACAAACAGGACTAGAATTAACATTATTTTGTAACGCAACATCAAGATTAGCACCGAGTGTAAAACTTAGGTACCCAGACTTTGTGACGTCATAAAGCAGACAGGTAAAATTTTATGTTTAGAAAGCGTCCAACACGATTTTGAGAAGCATACCATTTCTAAAAGCAGGTTTGAAATATGAATGCAATATAACAGCGTTAAATTCCCATATTTAATTATCGAATTTTGAAGAACAATAGCGTGCCAATGGCGCGGTAGGTTATCGTCTATCTCACAAATCAATCATCTTCACAATAAAATTACAGGTCCACTTTCACTATTCTCGAATCTAATCTCTAACGTTACATAAAATTAGATTTTGAGCTCGCAAATTTTAATATTACCTTAGTTAATAGCTCCTGGATTTGCAAGACAATACAGTGCAAGCGGGTGCCTGGGGGTAGGTTATTAATATTAAGTCGGGCAGCGGCCGTCGGAACTTAACTTAAAAAAAATTAAATTGGTTAGAGATCACTCGCTGGTGGATACTCTGTATGTTTAGATTTTATTGCACGTACATATTACTAGTTGTAAATTTACGTCTATAATTTTTTATGTCTTTATAAAACAGCAGCTAATTATATCAGGTAGGAAATGAAAATAGTCAAGATAATATTTTATCTTATTTATTATTAATATTATATTATTATCTTGACCCAGTTATGACGACTGCACAGAGTTCTCCATACATTGTTAAGTAACAGTAACATGGGGTCGGAAAATTATGCGTCAATTTTTATTACGTACGTTGACCCACAATTAATGATTGAATTCCAACCTTCCTTTTTCGGAGGATCAAGATGATACGTAATAAGTATTTACGAGTAGCGATATTCTAACCACCTTATTCATAGACAGTTTTAAAACCCATCTTAACGCGCTTTTCTTAGCTTCGTCTGTACGTATCTAACGGAATCTTTTAAGTCGATTTTCGATCCCTTCAAAACTTCGAATTGATTGAAAGCGTGAGGTGCTTTCAACAATTACTTTTCATCAAGAACCTTAGTTTTTTAACCATAAGATGAACGTATTCCGCTCCATTTTCTAATCATAAAATCGTTAAAAATTATTTTTAGTTTTTTAGTTAGGTCTTTTACTAAAGCGTGTATTTTTTTAGTTTTTTGAACTATTATTTATTAATTATGGAATGTTACGTCTGCTTTGCTCAAACTGCATTCAAAAGTCTTTCGAAAGGGACAAAATATTCGATGACTAAAATAGGTTTAAAAAGTCTATGAATAAGGCCGTAATTATTTACACGCTTTCGCAGCCAGGCATGCTGTCAGGTTATGCGACTTTTTATGACAAGGAATAAAATTACCTAGCTCCTAGATTCAAGGCTACCGCTTCACATATCTTACAAGAGCCTAGAAAAGCTATAATTTAATCTTAACCATAACTGTGGTCACGTTGCCGTGTAACACATGTAGTGTACGTGTACATTAATTCAAAAATCAATGAATATTCAGGTATAGCAAATAAATTCCTATTTTATTTCATGGCTGGCATTTAGCCAAACCTAGTTACCATGATAATAAATTAATCTGTTTCTTATTTTATTAAATCTATTCGGTTTTTTATCATAAAACCATTTAATAATTTAAATGTAATATTTTAGCACTAAATTATTTTTATTTACCAGGTTTTCAAGCATGTGTATCCTGCGTGAAATATGTAGGTGTCTAAAATAGCAACCAGGTTGTAAATTAAACTAGTAAATTATAATTTAAATTTGGAATTAAATCCGTGTTATCTTGTAATAACGAGATTTTTTATCATTTTAAATAAATATTTTGAGCCTATAAAAATTAAAAACCACTAATTATAGTAATACACTATTATAGGCATGAAATTGTGAGGATTCATGAATAAAACCAATAATATGCCAAGATTCCTACATCACCAGATTTTTTGAATTAGGCTTTTTATTATGTCCTCTAAGGTAAAAATATTCCTATCAAATATTATTGTAGGTAATTTTATTTTATTCTCTCTAATCGAAAAACCTACGAGTATTCAAACTGGGAATCGAATTCGCTGCCACTGGCAGTGGTTCAAATAGGAACCCTCTATGGTTACTTACATTTACGCGAGTGTTTCACATTGAGTGCTCCCGGTGACCACGAAAGCTGTTAAGTGATAGAAAAGTCGGGAATTTGCAAATAACCCCTTAGCTTCTTCCACTTTGCAGGATACTACGGTGAGTTAAATAAAATAAATAAGGAAACAAAAATTAAAAACACTGAAGTGTGAATTGGCAAAGGCCGCCATCGCGATCTAGAGAGCAATTTAATTTTCTTTTTTATATTGGCAACTCCGACAGTTCACACATCTTAGAAAATTTGTGGAAAATTTAAACTGACTACCACAATCCCTCTTTAAATTGCATTTTTATCCACATACTACATAGGTATCAAGATTATTTAAATCTTTATTTAGTTTAAAAACTCTTAATTGTAGGTACCTACCTATACACATTTTCCCGCGTCTAATTGAGGAGGTCGACGAAGTAAATAGCGCTATAATGTACTATGCTAAAACAATGTCAATGTTAAAAATATCTCAAAACCAACAATAGTAAAGTGCTGGTTAGTGCTTGTTTAGTTTAGTATTTACGGATGATCTTACAACATACAAGCGGCTCAAGGACTTAGCAGACGACATCCTTAGTGCGTCCCTTCACGACCCAGAAACAGAAACATTTTAACATAATACGCCTAAATAGACAAGTTTGAAAGGACCCATTTATCTACGATTTAGATTGAAACTGTTTATATCATGCTACTTTGCTTGCTTGCTATAATCAATTGTTACTAAAATGGACTGCAATACCCGTAGTAAATATTCATTTGTCATTGTAAGTCGAGTAAAAGTAGTAGAGCCCTCGGTCGAAACGACAATGTTTAAGGGCTTGTTTGATACCTAAAGTAGGATTCACGATATGGTTGCTAGCGATCTAGATTTCGGTTATAAACGTGGGTAATAAAATTACAGCCATTAAATCTTCATCGCTGTGTAATGGCTCCGTTCAAGCAGAGGCTCAAGCCTTGTAAACATAATGCCTTGACCTTTCCACCAAACGGAACTGCCGATGAGAAAAACAATAATGAGCCACCTTCGACAACCCTTCACTTCATTTTGTAATGAAGCGTTGATGACACCATTCCGGCGGTAGCAGCAATCACCTAAAATGATACTACAAATTACAATGTATATTTACATTTGTCACGGTTTTTATAGGTGGTTAAACAAGCGTTTAACCGCCCGGGATTCGAACCCACAACGTTTAGATCAAAAGCCAAACTGTGTTGGTGGTACTTGGTAATAGTCCCGACAAATGATCCGCTTAAATTATATGGGTTTAAGGTTACGCAGAAAATAATAATCAATAAAAATAAATTTGTTAAAAGTATAGGTTCATTAAGAAAATAATCTCTGTAATTTAGGATAAATGAAATGACATAAAAAGTTTCTTACTTTTCGTTCAAATTTAATAAAGGTAAATTCTGTACCCACTTTTTGTCGTTATTTTATCTACAAATGTGATAGAACTAATTTATAGGAACTAGGATGTTAGGAAGTACTTCAACACTCTAAGTAACATCGTGCTCATCTACAACTAAATGTGTGTAAACTAATTGTTATTAAGGACAATGGAACAGAAAGTAAGCTAGTTGTGACAACGACACCGTATTAAATGCATTTCCGTATATTGTCACTGCAGAGCAGGCACCGGCGCGACACACTGGTACACTTGCAACATAACCACAATGGCCAGTATCCAGGTTTGCAACTAGATTCTATTGAACCAAGGTTACGGGTTTAGCAAAGCGTTTTATAGTGCTCTTTGTTTTGCCTCCAAAAATGTACTTTTTTTGTTTTTGATGTCTAACGTCAAAGGATACTCATTACTAGCTAGAGTTAAAGTTCAGTTAAACACCTTTGCTGTTCCACTTTCGATTCATGAGTGTGATCCATGAGATATTTCTTAATAAGCGATGTTAGAGGTGATCCCATTCTTTCGATTCAAGTTATTTAATTACTATATTTATCATCATCATCAGCCTATTGCAGTCCACTGCTGGACATATGCCTCTCCCAAGGTACGCCACAGAGCCCGGGTGGACAGACTGACAGCCCAGCAACTGGATGCAATACAAATTATGAAGGATAATATCTAAATGTTAATAATATCAATATAAATGTTTATTATTCAAAATTATCAGCCTTTTAGTAATACGCTACTTAAATCAGGTAACACATTGCGATAGTAGGTCCAGATGACTTGTTACTGCCCCAATACTGCGACCATGTATTTTTAATACATGATATTTTTACGTGATTTAACATTCAGAAGAGTACATAATGTTAAAGTGCATATTGTATCATATAGAAAAAAAAACTAACATTTCAGAGTTTGGCATACAAGTTTAGTAAAATTTAAGCGATCATTTATATAAACACACCTCTAGAAAATAATAGTTCTGTAAACCTGAAAAAAATAAAAATAACATATTTGGGAATTGGGTTTAAGCAGAAAGAAATAAAAATAAAATTCACATAAATTTTGACTTTTTATTTACAATATATTAATATTCTCTTTATTCATTTTCTTGTTTTCATGATTTTTTTTTCAGTTCAGGCACTAAACATACTTCTTCTTGCTTCGTAAGCGTAAACATACATTTTAGATTGTAACGTCAAGACCTCACTTTTCTAAAATAAAAACAAAAATGAACGGGCATTGTTAACTATTAAATTAAATACTTTGTTGTAAAGTACGCCTTTGGCGACAAGAGATCATCCGCGCAATAATCTCAGTTGAATATGGCTTAAATAATCTTGTTTTCTAACCTACATTAACAACTAAAACATTGTTCAATCTATCTAGTTTATTGCACTAACGAACGTCACGTTTGGATGACAAGGTAATTTAACGCAGGCAACATTGATTGGCGTGAGAACTCATTATCGATATTTTATCTATCAAACAATTCATCCTAAAGCTTCATATACATAGTCTTCTGTGCCCATATACACGCGACCTAGAATTAAACAGTAATAATTTTTTATTAGTCTTTCGCCCGGTTTAATCGACTATATCGAACACGTATTTATGCAGTCATTAACGCCAATTCATTCAATGTGATAAATATAGTATATAACATTATATTTTTAAGTTTTGTAGGTTGGCAATTTCATTACAGTTCATAAATTATATATTATACATCGATACATGGAGATAAATTAATCGATAAAATATCGATGCTATCACTGAGCCCCAAATTGACGGCACTATTAACAACAACTTTATACAACAAAACCCGTCTTTATTAAAATGATAAAAGTGAAAGATCCGGATTACAATCTATTTTATCCTATGTCTAAGTACTAATCATATACAAAACGTGAAAAGTGAGGTCAGTGCATAAGTAATATAAATAGAAAAACGGATTATCGAAAAACAAATAGTGAGAAGTGTATTTTATTACTGTATAATTTGTTCGAGTAGCGATCAAGTGTATGTTAGACTCTCCAGTTACTAACTGATGTTATATTTGAAACATAGAGGTTGCGTTGATCTGCGATCATTTCGAATTCGGTTAACGACACAATTTACCACTTCAAGCGTGAATACTTGTACTTTTTCACCCTAAACACAACGTACACAAACAAATTTTTAAAACATTCGATTAAAAATCCACACGTTTTGGCTGATAGCAGAACGGCAATTCCATTAAGCCAAAATGAACCAAATGACATTTTTCCTACCTTTACTGATACATGGTGTTATAATTGGAAAATTTAGGAATATATTTTATTTCCAATGTAAATATCTAAACAGTAATATGAAGAAATGATACACAAAATACAGAACGTACACAACACTAATATAGAGATATTAAGACTTACTTCTTTTTCTGTTAGAATAATGAATCTTTTCTATAAAAATATTTTATTGTATTATTGCCACCAAAATTTGAGATCTACAAATTACACTACGTTCACTATGCGTAAGATAAATGTAATTTAGACAGGTACTACTTTACGATATATGTATATTTTAATAAAGATCAATGGATTGTGGATGTTCAATGTTAAGTATTCTATGACGGTTCAACCAAAAAATATAATAGACATGTTCCACTCGTACTACCGTTTGCTGACAGAGATTCGGACGTGATTCGGTGTACTCGGAACGAGTATACAATTTGGTTGAACAATTATTTTATGGTTAAATTTAAACAACTAGATATCGCAATTATTCGCCAAATAATTATTCGATAACACATTTAAACAGCAACATTAAGTATACCATAGCCAAATCCGTTCAAAGCAAACGCCAATTACAAATATAACAAACAACGACTAACAACGACTTAATGAGGATTAAACTAAATAATGAAACGCATGTGAAGTGAAACCGTTGTAGCTTACGACGAGGCAAGATTGAACATGTAGTGACCGATTTTGTGTATAATTATCGAAAAATAACACGCTACATATAGCAGAAGTAAACAATCCGTAAAACATTTAATGAGAGACGACACGGCGTCCGGATCGAAGTGAGGAGACATTATGCAATCACAAACTATTTGATTTATCTATTATCTACGTCCACGGCTCATTCGCACGATTCGTCTACGTGTCGTTAACTTCAATAATAAACTTTAAATCGTGAATAATGTAAATACAGACGAGAAACGACGTCACTCTATTGGACTGACGACAGCGGGAAGCTTTACTTTCGATAACGCAGAACACGTTCAACAGCCGAGAGCGTGAAAAATGTTTACAAAAATAGGGAAATTCCCCGACGCCGGGCGCCAGCGGGACCCGGAGTCGAGGAATATTTACGAAATACAGAACGCGCGGCCCAACGCACACGTCGGAGCGTCGCGCGACGTGCAACTGTCCATCGAGCCGAGGCGTGCGGCGGCGCGGGGCGCGGGGCGCGGCGGGGCGGGGCGCGGCGGCGCGGGGCATCAGGTGAGGCGGCAGGGGGGCAGGCGCCCGCAGGACGAGTGCCAGCGCCGCTTGTGCCGCGACGACGCGCCCTCCGACAACTCCGCCGTGGACAACGTGCGCGACCCCGAGCACGCCTCTGCAACACACGCGCACACGTTACTACACCAATACTTGGAATGCAGCAATTACATATACGTCAGTTTTTGGTAATTAAATGTTTAGTCAGTCGCGACTCTTAATAAATAAATAATTCTAATATACCTGCGGATTATAGACCAGGAATATCACACTATTATGAAGCCACATTTCTATCTTTTCTGCAAAATAGTATACAAATTATGTCATAAAATATTTTATATTCCTTAAATATTTCATTATGAGTATTTTAATATATCTGAGTAAATTACCCCAAGCTGATTAAAAATCACATTCCCAATCATGAAAAAGACCTTAATAATACCGTAAGATGCGCTGATTTTCTAGTTTGTCGGTATTGAACAAAATACATAAAATCGTCTGAGAAATATACAGGATGATATTGACAAACGGTATTTAATTTAACCCACACGTTTCCCAGCACCATGTCAGCCCATTGTGACATTAAACAAAATTTAAAAAAATCTGAGGTTCTTTTTGGTCAATAATCATGATTTTAGTTTTTACGATTTTTGGCCACCGCGTATAGATACGAGTATTTTTACCGCTTATCTGAGCTAAAGTTCGATTCGGGACCCTACCTAGGCTCTAAAAAGACTCATACCTATACGGATTGATCAAAAGCCTTGAAAACTAAAATCGCAATTTCCGACAAAACAACCAGTCAGTTTTTTTTTTAAACTTGGTAAGATGCTACCCGAACCCGCGGCCTCTCGTTTCACAGGCGGCGTCTAACCAACTGCGCCACTGAGGCTGTCATGTCAAAAGCTTTTGTAAGTTACACAAGCCTAATTATAATGCTTGTTAATTTACAATTTTATGCAGAACTACGTATATTATAATCATACGAAAATTAATTAGGGGACGTTAATTAAAATCAAAGCTTATATTAAAATTACAAAATAATATTCACGTGAATATGAAGCTAAGTAATTATAATGTAAGGCGGTTAGTTAATAGAATGGGGTATGCACTCGTCATGCAACGAACCTAACTCAAGGAGCAAATGCGCGCGCGCACGCATCCCTGTACGCGCGCCTCCTCCGAATCTGCAACGTCAACAACTTACATTCCATCTTTACCCCCTTTTGTTAATTTATTTCAAAAAGGTTCATTAATTCGGCAATTATTTTACAATATTACATTAAAGCTTTAATGTGCAGAACATAGACCCAAATATACTGAATTATTTGATTATATTATCGATTATACTCAATTATTACGAGGCCATATGAAGGGCTATTAAGGTCGAAGATGTGGATGTGTCTGACATATGATAAAAAAGCGATATAAATATACAACAATATCTTCATCAGTTAAAAACGAGTTAAGGAAATAGTAGGTGCTTTTAGTGTATGCATTTTTTATAAGTATTACAAGTGATAATTACTGTACAAAATGGCAACTTCAAAATTAAAGATATTGCATTGTTATGCATCACAAGATTAATTCGGGGAATTGTACCTATTACAGTGGAAACAGGGAACTATTGGGGTATTAAGAATGAATTTGGTGTATCTCTGCCTAACCAGTTCAGTAAACAAACTAAATTTATGGCGTCTTGTGTCTGCTCAAATCTCACAATCTCAATTATTTTTGAGAAAATTAAGTGGTGTGGATGTAGAAAAATCGATTAGAAAAACGGAAAATGAAATGTCTCACAGGAATATAATGAAAACTAGAAACTCAAGACTACGACGTTATTATGCGCCACATTGACGCAGTATGTACACCTCAACTGTAACGTCCCTAACAGTGTAGTCTATGATTCCAACAACAATGAGGGTATATGTGATACTGACCATGCCTCAAGTCCCTCTCGGTGAAGTACTCCTCTGCGGAAGGGTAGTGTCGCTCCACGAGGTAGGGGATGACGGTGGAGTTGTGCAGCTCGTCGGAGCGCCGCGACCGAGGACTCACCAGCCGCTCGCCCGGCTCCAGGGGCGGACGAGACTGCACCCAGCTGGAATAGAAGAACTAGTGGTTATTGTCCTGCCTCGGTAAGTAAATTACAAAGTACACCCCACAGTCGCACACAATCCTAACCCCACGCTTAGCTTAAACCTTGTATCGTCAACTATCAGTAAATTAGACTATCAAAATCTACCAAGAGATTTTTGGATCTCATAAATTTCTCTCGAATCATTTGTCTAGGTGCGGGGATCGATCCCAGTCTTTCGTCTCGCAACCGGCGTTTAACCAATACCGCCACGAAAATCTATTTATTGTTTACTTCTACAAAGTAAAGTACACTCAACATTCTCACATAGGCCAGACTCAACACTATGATATAAGAAGGTACACAATGTGTTACAAACACTCAGACACGAAACAAATATTTGCGGATCATAAAAAATTGTCTCGGTGGAGAGTTCGTTTCCTACCCGGCGTCGTAACTGCGACACGAGTGCTGTCAGTGACCAAGAATGACATTTCACCAAATACTGGTAAGTGGTAAGGCTCTCATATACCAAATGCCGTCTTTTTTTTTTTTCGCAATGAATGGCGAGGCGAGCATGCCATTCGCCTGATGGTAAGCGATACGACCGCTCATGGACAGTAGCAAAACCAAACAACACCATGAATTACAAGGCAATGCTTGGAATTCCACTGCGCTCGCCATCCTGAGACATTAGATGTTAGGTCTCAATATGTCCAGTAGTTATTCTGGCTACAATGTCCTTCGAACCGGAACACAACAGCGCATTTACACTGCTGTTTGGCGGGGGAAATAGACATTGTGGTGGTACCTACCCAGGCGGCCTCTCACATATGAGAGACCTACCACCAGTTAAACCGTCTGGGTAAGTATCACTATTTTGCTATTTCTATCGCCAAGCAGCTATGTGTATTATGCAAGCACTATTATAGAACATAATAGTGCTTACATAAAAACATTATTCGTAAATTACTAGGCTACTAATAAACTCTACAACATATGCGATACCGATAAAATTTAATCCATTGGTTATTTTTATTTTAGACTAACTAAAAATAGCCGGAAATAAAACGAATCAATAAAATTAATTGAGGCCATAGATCGCCTTAATTGAAATAAAAAATATCAACAAAACCCTCGTAGGTATATGTATGTACATAGTAAAAACAAAAATAATTAATTACTTATCTATTGAAATTAGATTAAAATTGCTATCTTAGATCGTTTGTTATTTTACTGAACTATAAACCAGTTACGGCGATTTCCTAGTTCGACCCAAACGATTTATTAATCAGTTCATATCGCGTAAATAAATATAGAACCAAAGTTCATCAGAAGCAATCGTATATAAAACAACAATCTTCAATGAGGATGTGGTCATATTTATTACGTCTGGTGTAAAAGACGAGGTCGCCAATATGATTTCCTTTTAAATAAATACAATGTTACAATAATTATAATTAATTATTAATTAATATGCTATTTGAATAAATTAGACATAATCCGCGACGCAGTGAGCGAAAAACTGTGAAGTAACAAGCGATAAGACCCGCCAAGAAGGACCAAGTTTGGGTTCAATAACTATTTGTTTCGAGTCTGGATGTTGTTCAAACAAAATTTCCCTCATGTCTCACTCCCACGGACAAAAACACGTCGTACACAGAGATAAGGGCAGTTAAATGTAGGTATTTACTATTAATAATATTATCTTGCGTTGTATAATCTTGGAATATTATTATAATTCAGGCGTAAAATACACCGTTTAGCCACTCGAGTTACATTGTAGCGTACCATCAGCAACAAGCAAAAGGCCATCAAGATTAGCTCAATTGTTATTGAAATATAATTCTCACATGAGTTGTGTTGAAGTGGCACATGTGATTCTCTTTGCTAATACAGAATGGCAAAAACCATTCACGGCTGCCTTGGTGGCGAAATTGTATGATTACAACGCTGAGGTCTCAAGTTCGAATCCTAGGTCGGATTAAGCGATATTGGATTTTTCTATTAATTATCAGGAATATATGCTCGACAGGGCGATAGGCTCGCTCCCTATCACATCGTTGGAGGGAACACACAAGGCAAACGTCGGTGCCCAGGTAGCACCTGTGGAAAAAGGCGTGAGTTTATTTATATAAGTAGAAATCATTAAATGCAATGCATCGTCAGGGCCGCAATATAACCGCTTAATATCCTTGTGATTATGTCATTATTTACACCGAGTGTCAGTGCGCTTTATTGTCATGACGTCACTCGCCTACGCGACTTGTGTGGCTAATACAACAATAAATTAATTCACTTCTAAATTATTGCCCAATACCACGTACATACATTTTATTATGTAGCAATAAAATTTACCACCCATCTTTATCAATATACATAATACATTTGTAACTGATCGATGTCTGTACATAAATGAGAAAAACTAATATGGGGGGTCTGTATTAACGTAATAGAACCCAAAACAATGATTTTTAACGGATTTTAATGAAATTTGGTATGGAGGTAGCTGACACCCTAGATTAACACTTAGGCTACCTTTTATCCCTAACAAAATGTGTTCCCGTGGGATAAGGAAGGAATTCCGATATATTTGTAACTTTTTTATACTCAAAGAGATAGGATAGGACTGGATTACAAGCCTTGAGTGAGAATGAGACGGTACGGGTGGGATACAACGGGTATAATATGAAATCAATTGGGATTAATTATTGTAAATAAATGAATACTATAAATAAATCCACAGGATACGTTAATTAAAATTTACCAAATTGCAACAAACCAGGTTAAAATTTGTATAGTCAGCGTGTAATTTATAAGTACAGTCAAAGGCTATGAAATATCATAAATGTAAAAGAGTTAATTGGTTGACAAATTTTATAAGAATGTTAAAATTTTAATATATAATGCTTTCACGTATTTTTTGAAAAAGGATAAATACATGTGTTTCATGTTTTTATTTGAGGAACATCCGCAAAGGATACAACAAAGTAACTAGGAAACAGTGAGCCCGAAAATGTTATAATGTTGTCCTAAAATTACCATAAATGTTTGAGAATGATCTGTGTAAGGCACATTGAGCTGAGTATTCCATCGATTTTATAGATCCTATCACTCCCATTTAATACGACCATTAAAATGGTAAAATTTATCAGATTAGAAGGAGAGTGGTATGGAAATGGTAGTTCAAAAAATGACTGAATCTAAATAATGTTGAACATTTTAATTAATTCAATAATTATTTTTTTCTTACTATGTAGCGGATAGCTAGCGCGCTTGGCTGGAAAGCCAGTGACACTGACAAACCCCTTTCGGGCTCCCGGGTGGTACCGAGAGGGGAGCTTAAAAACTGTCCTCTTACCATGAAAAAAATAATGTAGCAGGTAGTGGGTAGTAGTGCGGTGGGTACTAGGTGGTACCGTAGTGGTTGGTGGGGAATAGAGTAGCGGGTAAAGGGTGGCACTATAGTATAGTGGATTATAGGTAGAAATGTAAAGTGTAGTGGGAGGTAGTGTAGTCGGTATTGAGTACTTGTGTAGTCGTTAGCGGGACTTGGTGGTGTATACTCACGCGTGCCTGCGGATGTGGTGCACGGAGGGGCGGCAGGCGGGGTCGCGCGCCAGCATGTCGGTGAGCAGCGCGGCGAGCGCGGGCCCCACGCTGGCGGGCGGCGGCGCCGGCCAGCCGCGCCCGATGGCCTCCAGCAGCCGGTACACGTTGTCACCCTCGAACGGGTACCGACCCGTCGTCATGTTGTATCTGAACACCACAACCAACATATCCACTAAACATAACACTCTTAAGGGTGCCATTCCATCAAACAAGTTACTTGTATGCAAGTTGCAAATTGCATGCAACTTGAACAAACCTGCATACAAGCTACAACATGCATATGGGTAGTTTGAACTTGTTATTTTTTACTGGAGAGACGCGCAAATTGAATGCGCATGAGTAAATTGCATGATTTCGTCTTTCACCCATGAATTTCTATTCAATTTTGCCCGTCTCCACTTGCATTCAAGTAAAATTTCCATAGAATTTGCACACTCTAGAAAACATATTACCAATGTAAGTAAGATGTACGTTAATGTGACGTCATATTTGCATGGAAGACTTGCCTAACGGAATGAATTTTATTAATTGCATTGATATAAGAAATCATTCAAATGGCTTCCCTTATCGCCTATTTCAATTTAACTTTGTATGTTGGATAGATAAAAATGAAATTTGTAATCAAATGCAATAAGGTAAAATGATTAGTACGGGAAAAATTTCACACATTAAAAACAAAACAAAGGATTGTGCAAAATTCAACAATAAAAGTATCACAGGCTAGTCAATGCACTTTCCTTTAAAAAAACCTCTCTAAGGTACTTTGTAGCGCTATTATATTCATTATTATACTTACTATATTTTTTCAATTTATAGAATTAAACAACCGAACCCCCATTAGCTTGTAATACAATAAACTTTAGAAATCGCTATTAATTGAAATACTCAATCACTCACGTACCGATTGCCTGTTGTTTTATCGATCAATAATGCTAAACTTTTATAATAGAACGCGACTTTTTGACACACTTTTGACCTTTAGAGAAATGAATTTTGCTCGGTCAGAACTCTGCATATTGTGTTGTCATCAGTGGATGCTAGCAATGAAAGCGGTTTGATCGCGTTAAGATTCTGAAATCGTGTATTTCATAACAACCTTGAAGGCTCCGAATCTTCCATAACTAATTTTATTGCAACGTTTAAGTTTATTACCTTTATTATACCAACATTTATTTATTATAGCACTTATGACGTATTAGTATCTAATTGCATCAAAGAATACACATTAAAATTATCAATACATCAATAGCATTTGAGTCACAGATATCAGCTGCTAAAGAGTATCGTAAAGAAATTAATGAAAGAACGTTGTGTAAAACCAATTGAGTTATTCAAATGTATTCGGGTCAATTGTTGCCAAAATGTAAATTTTGTTCAATATTACTCATGCATTCAAATTGGTGCACCGGGATTTACGTGACTCAGTGTTTGTGTAAACTTGTGATAGAAATAGAACACAATTGATGTTTCATTTCTGTTTCCCTCGATCTACATTTTACCTATTTACTATTCACGTTTGTGCAAGGTTGCTTTTTATGACAAGATATTGTTTACGACTCTTCGCCGTCGTCTCAAAGTACTGAGTGATAGAGATAAATAATGTATTTTGCACTTACAAAGTGACCCCGCTGCTCCATATATCTACTTTGATGCCGGAAAACTGTTCGGCTCCGTTGGCTATCTCGGGTGGTTGGAAGGCGGGCGAGCCTTGCCCCGTGTAACACGTGTCCTCTGGAGAAAACATATCTAACGCCTGAAAATAACATTAAAATATTTCAAGATTTAATATGGCTCAAAAGGCGGACAGTAGGAGTACCTACTGTGTTTGTGTAACTTGGATTTTTAGATGATGGACAGCTGTATCCATAGAGAAAACATATAATATCGTAAAAATATATTTTGCTTGAGCTCCATTAAAATTTCATACCATGTTCAGACTAGAATTAGAAATTGTACCGCAAATACATTCCATAATCCAGGTATTACTTTCTCCAAGTTATTAATTTTATTCTAATGTATTAGTTATAAGTAAATAACATATTGTGCGCTTTAGTTTCCTTGACATCGTATTATTGAGGTTTGCGCATTTTCTACCGCGGTGTCCTTGGCTCATGTTCAGCTGACAGATTTGACGTAACGATTTACGACCCTCATACGAAACTTTGAATTCATCTTACGGGTACCGATATGAATATTTTTATATACCAAATAAATAAGATGTGAAATTTATGAAGTATTGGGGATAGGTAATAAATATTTTTTTATCTAAATTCAATCTAATTTATTCATGTTAAGTCTTATTTTGTCTTTATTTTAAATAGCCGTCTTCAATATAATTACAACCATATTAAGAACGTACTGCTAACAACATGAATAGTTATCACTGGTACGTGACATTGTGACGACTGTGAGAACGGTTTCAAAATATATTTTTTTCCTAACAGTAAAATACGTACAACTGTCTCATAAATATTGCACTGAGTCAGTTCTGAAATTCTCCACCCTGTGTGCTAAACAAATGGTTGCGAACAAAACAAATATTTTCCACACGCTCCCTTGGTGCGGCATCAATACTTTTAATATGTAATGATACGACATGATCGACCTACTTACGGCCCACTGCAGGGCTCGGTCCGCGCGTCACGCTAGGGGAGGTGTTATAAGACATTAATAAACAAGTTAGTTTAATTAAGGCCTTTTTTATGCGCTTTTTGCAGACATGGTGTATTTTGTGAGAATTTGCAACAAGCACGATGAGGCTGAAGCATCAGGCGCCCTCATATTTCACTCTACCTAGAAAAATATTTGAGGACTAACGACGCTCTCAATGTAGGATGCGGAAAACGTGGAAGTTCAGTTTTACCAGCCGACCTGTTGTCTTTATACTGGTGGAGGAACGAAAACTATAAAAACGAAGTAAAAATTAATTGATGTAATGGTATGAATGAAATAAAAAATACTTTCACGAATGCCTGAATAACTAGGCAACTAGGTCTCATTATCGATTTTTACAGTCCGACCTTGGCTTCAACCTACTATATGTTTAAACTTATAAGATTTGTTGCAAAAACACGAAAGTTTATTTTAAAAAGCAGTATATTTCAAGTGGGTTTTTACGGTCCGAATGAATGATACCGTAGAACGAATATAGTTCTTAAATTTAAATAATTTCAATGCAAGAAACTGAAGGTCATAAGTATCTAGAAACTGAGGACTTTGATCGAGGTCGTTACTGTACGGGAGGAATAGGAGAAAATTGTTCGCAAGGCTGATGCGAGATTTCCTCGGACTCAGCGGCGCGTTCGATGCCGTAAACATAAATAGACGAGGATACACATCGTGCGCTAATGTAACGTGCGTACATACAAGCATATATACGATTAAACTAGTATGCTACCTAACATAATTGTGATACGCTCGCATAGCAATCCTGTATGCGATAGTGCACTTGCAGTAAATGATGTTCCCGCCATTATCATGGTCTGTCAAGGACATAATACGAGACCAAAGCATCTACCACATTGTACAACTACATGTCAGTTTACAAATGGATTTTCGATGGATCAATACTTTACTGACACACTATGAAGTCAATTAGGTATTTCTAGACTCCTTCATTAAATTTTAAAATACACACTCACCTCAGCTACACCGAAATCAGTAATTTTAAGTGTTTGGTCCAAAGTGAGGAGTAAGTTCCCCGGCTTGATGTCTTTGTGCACCACGCCCTGCCCGTGCAAGTACTCCAGGCCGTCCAGCAGCTGCGTGAAGTAGTCGTGGGCCTGCCGCTGCGGAAACTTCTTGCCGGGGCTTGATTCTAACATATCCTGAAAATAACACAATCTAGAGAATAATAACCTCTATAAAAGTCATATTGTAGAAATCAGTTCTTTTTAGAATGTATAACTAGAAATGAAAGATACCAGGTTTTTCTATAGTCAAAGATCAACAATATGACGATAATTGTATTTCATGGTATGGTTTTTAATAAATATCGAATGCGGATTATGGTAGATATTCCGTATGGCCCGATAAACGAATTAATGCCTCAGGTTTGAGTCACTAACATTTTTGAGGAAAGGGAGTGCATATTGGATTTGTAATGCGACGAATAAAATTTATATCATTATTGCTTCCCTATTTATAGTAAGAACAAATTTACCAAAATTCAAAAGATCAAAAATACCAAATCGCCAGGAGAGATTGGTAAAATGCCAGCAACATTAAAAGGGTTAAAAATATTTTAATAAAAACCTGTAAAACAGGTCATGGTCCAACACATTGCATTTATTCTGATAATACACTAGAGTCACATGAGTAGCTAGGGCAATAATTGCAATTAATTGTAACAATTGAATAAAGTAAGTAAGTGTTCAAGTGTAGAGCTAACATTTACATGTATATCAGGTGTTTATTCCTACATTGTAAAACATAATGTTATACAAATATTCCACTTAATTGCCATTATTTCAGAAATTATTCAAGATGTTACAATTCAATGATAAAGTTATATTGAAATATTTCAGTTATAAAATTAGGAAGCTGATATGTTAACGATTGTGTTTTAATGCTACGTCTGTTGTATATATTATTCCTAAAAATAGTACCACTTTTTTTGAGAACATAAATAGTATTTTTTGTATAGTTTATGACATTCGCGACAATTATATATTATACAAATATGAATTATACAACTAGGCTCCAATAGTAAGTCTCCCGCCTAAATAAAGTATACTTAAGCCTCCCACACATATTTATCTGTAAACAGAAAGTGGCAGGTTAGGATGGATGTGTATTTGAGTGTAAATGGGCCAGTGATGAAGGAAAGAATACTCATTGAATATCTGTCCATCGACAGATATTCAATGAAAAAGACAAGTATGTATTGCAATCAAAATCGCACTAGGGCCAACCTAGTTCAGGTGTCCAATTAATCAATAGACTAATAACTAAAACAAAATAGCGGAAAGCAGATGGATACTGGGTTCCCCTAAGGCCTAAAGTAATTATTATGCAATTTATTTACTGTAAATATTTCTTTTTGTGCAATAAAGGATTAATAAGTAAATAAATATATATTAAACAAAGAATTCCTCATTTTGTGCATACAAAGCAAAGTTCCACTATGTTGCTTTAATTTCCTCTGAACTGTGTGCTTTAGTGGTTAGTCACAATAAATTCCTTTAACCAAATATTTTTGAATCAAAATATTGTAAAATCAGGAGAAATGCATAAAGTTACGCAGTTTTTAAATTACCTTAACTATTTATTGTATTAAAGGTAATGGTAGCTTTGTTTGCATGCCTGTCATAAGGCTACAATTAATTTGATATGAACTACTACTCATAAAGTTTTCCACTGCATGGCAATTGAGTCTTTTGGTATATATTGTAATCACTAATGACATTTGTTTACTCTGCCACTTGTATCTATGTTTGTATTTAAGTGCCAAGAGCAACATGAGTAAAATATGACATATACAAGAAAAACTGGTCAAAGAGATATTTATAAATTGCTAAAAGTACAGAATATTTTGTATTAGCCCTGATAGCAACCACTACACATTTTTTTAGGAAACTGATTACCATAATCCCTATAACAATTTTTGGGTTCTGTATCTGTATATTCAGTTTGAGATTTAAGGGCGGCCAACCCAATTGATTCAACTGTTAAGAAATGCCCATCAGTGGATACTCTATTTAGATATTTAATATGCATTATGCTCGGCAAGTAATCATATAAATAATTATACCAAAGTTATTTCCTATATGCATATTATTTTGATGACAACAAAGTTCTATTATTGCCAAGCTAAAAGTAATCTTGTTGAAGAATCTTAGCTTAGAATTTATAATTCACATCATGGTGTATGTAAATACATCCATATTTATGCCTTCAATAGTTTTGTTTACTTGCATAGCATATTGTATATTTTATCACATTAATAAACCCGTATGATGTCATGCACTTTATCAGAAATGTGGTTTATGTTAACATAAACATAGTATACAACACTATGTTTATTTACTGTTGGTGAAAACTAATTTATAATTTCGACTTGGTATTGAAAGAAATATAGTGTGATTTATTTATACCAGTAAATTATTTCTCAAATACTTCCAACATTGTTTAAAAAAGTACTGTGAGGAAAAATGTAGTGTTTACATTGCTATGTACAATGTTGAAAAGCTTTGAATCCTATTATCCACCTTCATATACTTGCTTATCAACTATTAAAAGTCTAGTGCTGTGGGGAATTATCTGTGTAAATAAAAATGAAAGTTTAAAGAAATAACCTCTGCAGAACATTGTCACAGAATGATTCCAGAAACTTATATAAGCTGAAAAGACCTTACCTCCCTCATTAGTACAATAAAAATACACATCTCTGTTAACATGAATTTAGAAGTAAACATAGTTATTTACTGTTGGAGTTACAAAGTTTAACGGATATATCTCACCTGCAGCACACCAACACAGAACTCCATAACAAGGTACATCTTCTGCTTCTCATCATTAAATATTACATCGACTAGTTCTATCACATTTTTATGTCTAAGTATTTTCAGTAACTGTATCTCTCTCTGAACATTTTGCTCCCCATTGGGAATCCTTCTTAACTTCCTCTTCTTAAGGATTTTGACCGCTCGCCTGCACAACGTCACTGAGTCCAACATCTCTTTGACTTTGCCGTAGGAGCCTTCTCCTAAAACATCTCCCATCACATACTTGCCTACCATTTTACATTTTTTCTTTTTGCTTCTATATATAATGTCTGCGCTATCGACTCTATTAAAATAGAAATTGGTTGGGTCTAAATCTTCTATTTCGTCATCGTCGAGCCATGTCACGGAGTGCGGCTCCGGACTACCTTCCAGCATAAAATTATCATCGCTCTCTTGCGGTGCAATAATGTTTGATACCTCAAGCTCCACATTGTCCGTGTCTGGAAGACTTTCACTACTACTGATTTTTCTACACATTCTTGGATCCATTATCTACCAAAACAACACATTTGTAAAACTGTCTGTGTATCTGTGCGATATTGCAAGGCCTTTTGTCATGAGATCATAAAGGCTATATCAAAATAAATTTACAACCTTATATATAACATCTCTCAAAATTACACTACCATTTGTAATATTTAAATGATCACTACAAAATTATTCTGTTTATAGTAAAGGTAAATAAAATTATTAGACAAGATAACAACCGTACGAATATCCCTCACACTAGAACCACAGACACAGAATTCAGAAATCAAGTACTTCAAGCAGTGTTATCGAGGGGAAAAATATTAAATGTGCTAGCGCCATCTCTTAACTTTTTTCTAAACATACGTTTGAAATCTATATTACTTTTTAAACTACTAATATTTTAAAGGCGAAAGTGTAATATGTGTTTGTTATTGTTTCACGCTCAAACAGCTTGACCAATTTTGATGAATTTAGTATGGAGCTAGCTGATACCCTGGAATAACACATAGGCTATTTTTTATCTCGAAAAATATAATTTTACCTTATGAGCAAAAAATTGATACCCTACGCATACCCTACCCTATAAGCATGTATGATCGAGACTAAAAAACTCATAGCATCTAGATTAAAAAACAGCTATGAAGATAGAAGATATAGTTCTATTGCAAGTCTTTTGTTAAATGCTCTGTATTAATGTAAAATTGGTAAATGTAAAAATTAAGCAAAAAAAAACACAACACCCTATCTTCTGTTAATAGACATATTTATTAACTGTTGTTATGAATATTTATAAATAACATATCTTTTATAGACGCTGTAAAGGCTATTAAATTATTAAGGCTATATTATATGTGAATTACTGGCACAATTTATAGATGGCGTTACATGTACATTTAATTAAAAGTTTGTGAAATCGGAAAATTTGCTTTTACTTCAATATAACAAAAAATAATAATATAGCCTACATATGTACGTTAAAAGATAAATACCTAACTCTTATTCAATTAAACACGTCATCTACCAACTTAATATTATTAGATATTTTTAAAAATAAATATTCCTTGTTAGTGTGGTCAACAAAAGTACCTACCTACATAAATACCTATATTTGTTGCTTTTAACCCTAAACTAAGAGCTAAGCCTAAAAATAATCGTCATGATCGTCAATGATTCAGTTTGATGGGTTTACTCAACTGCGTCGGTTGTGACGTCATGCGTTTGATAAAGACCACAGTAAAGACGGTCAACAAACATTTTGAAACTTCGATAAGATTTCTAACTAAAATTGTTTGTTGTATTAAGTACTGCATGAGTCGGTTACGTCGTCATTATTTTTATAAAAGGCCGTGACTTCCTATACGTATAACGTAGTTAAGTAAAACATCCAAAAAGTTACCTATAACACACTAGGGTTCTTAGGTACTTCTTCTTCTTCTCTTCTTACAAAGCTGTTACAGTCACACAAGGTTTAAACAACTAACTTATTGAAAATTGAATTTATTCTATAAATCGATTTATGAAGAAAAGAAAATGAAAAAAAAATCGAATATAATTAATAAGGGAATATAGTATTTCAATAATGAAAATAAAATTTTAATGCTATATTCCCAGTAAATTAAAAGTATATTCGAATTTATTTATTTGTCATTTAATTCGTCATAAATCGTTTTATAGAATAAATTCAATTTTCAATAAGTTGGTTGTATAAAACTGCTGTTGTCTGACTGCCTATATATGAAATCACGCTTATTGTGTAGTCCCTAGAAGGTGGGTAAAATTGTAGATACTCAGTTGTCAACGTGCTAGGTATAAGAATGTAGACTATAACTATAACCATTATTCTGAATCTATATTAGGCGGATTTAGTTTAATTTTACGCTCAGGCCGTCCCGTGACCACGAAAGTATTTTTTTCAACTCTCCAAAATTTTGCCAAACTGCTAAAAATAAGAATTCGTCATCAACTTCATAAAATAAAAATAAATATAGCACGTTATTTAACAAAATAATTATTTTATTTCATTTAAACAATTGAAAAAATCAGAATGAACAATGATTCTGAGATAAATTAATAAATCATTAAATGCTTGGTATACATCTTTTATTAACAATTCATTCGTGTATATTATAAAAATAATATTTACGGATTTTGAAATAAGATGTCCACAACACTGAGTCCACAGCAATACTAATAATTTAACCAATTTCAAAAATTTCTCGCATAGGTAATTAATTTTGTATTTATTTCTGTATTAATAACATAATAGCAGTTATTCGAATATTTCAACATTATTAATTGTTGTATTTCTTGGCCATTTCCTTCTTGAGGATGGAGAGTCGCGTAAGGCAGGCGTCGCGCCAGTTCCTGCGGTCCTGCAGCCTGTCAATTGGGATGCGTTGTTCCAGCTGGTTGCATATGTCGGTCCTGCTAGCGCTTGTAGTCATACGTGGGATCTCACCCATTGTCTCGCTGACGCTGTATATAGTGTCACCATATCTGAAAAAAATCGGTTCTGAGGAGTGTTGTCTTTACAAGCTATACGAGAGTAGAGTTGCCTTAGTAATATGAATGTACTTAAAATTTGTTGTGCTTACTCCATGTGAATAGAATAATAGGCTGAAGGGTACCGTAGCCCGTAATATTAAATTATCTTCAAATGCAGAGGATGACATAGTTAGAGTAGGTACACTTTTCGTGCATAGCACATAGAATGGGTAAGTTTGCATAATAAATTAGATCTACTATCCTGCATTTAATAAAAAAATGCAAGTGATTAAAGTAATTTAACTAGCTACATTGTGAATTTAGTCACGTTTTGTTTAGAGTACCTACAACAATCAGGGTTTTGTTTTACACATGCTTGTGCGTGGCGAATGACGAAACCTGCCAAACTCGTTTAAATGTGTGTAACTTTCAACCGTAAAGAACTCAAATCTGATAGTCATCAAACAAAATAACATTGGCATACGTTTTTTATATTGTTAGTATGTAGAAAATTAAATTATTAAAATCAAATATAAAGCATTTTCTCATAATTAACATAAAAAATTCAGTTGAACTAAATAAACACAATTAACGAATAAACTATTATACTTTAATGAGATCAAGATGTAACTTCTTTATTCCAACATATTATTAAAGCGCCATTGTGTTTAGCCTTCATTTCGTCGTCAGATTTACCCACCTGAAATATACTGCTGCCTGCTGGACAATATAATATAGACTTTTCCTCAGGATTTCCAACCAACCAGTTGGAGGGTGCCTGCATCCAGCGACTACATGCAACCTATATTAAATGCGTCTGTCTTGTCTATGGGTTGATGTCCAACACTTCATTTGCCAAGTACGTTACTTCTACATGAGAATTTATTGGCCCCTACAGGCCTTATTTTTTCTATTACTTCTTTACTACTACTTTAATACGGATTATTTCTTATTTACAGGCTTCATCAGAATTCTTTGCATGTTTTTTTTCGACCTACTCACAGTAATCGTAATTCCGTAGGGTCAGTGAAAGACGGAAAGGGGGATCTGTGTGCCTTGGCCCTCAAATTGCGTGGCCTACCTCGCATGCCCGTTCTGATCCTAACTTAGTCATATGATAACGATTGTCGTATGATAACTCTTTACCTACCTGTCAACATAACTATCCATGCCTTCAGCATTTAGATGAGCAGTTTCCAATGCTCCCAGGAACGCATAACGCATGCCAAGTCCTTCGGATATCACCTTGTCGATGTCTGCCACATCAACGACCTTGGCGGCAACCAAGCGCCACACCTCATTAAGAATTGCATATCTAAAAAGAAAATTACAGTTGAATAAGCGTTCGAAATAATGGCATTTATATGTGTGAATAATATACAAAGAGTGAATAAGACAATAGTTGTGGTAAGAATACTTGGACAAATGAAGATAATTCAACCATGTATTCTTACAATTTGTTAATACATATAACAGCCATTTATGAACATCTAATTTTATAAATCTAGCACAGACCAGTGGAAATACCACATTTTGAAATTTAATTCTTGCGTGAAGCCTACATAAAATAAGTTAGATAATAATATTATAGTTAATAGTTATCCTTCGGTTTAATGTCAATAATTCAGCTTCACCAATGTGAATGAATGAAATTTTTTAAATAGAGAGTTGAATAAACTATAATTCGAAATTAACAAACTGAGTTTGGGGTAACTTACTGAATACGATTCAAGACAAATCCGTCAATTTCCCGTGAGAGGGAAACTGGCTCTTGGCCAATCTCCAACATAATCTCCCGTGTCTTCTTGGCCACTTCAGGTTTTGTCCATGGCGCTGGCACAATTTCAACCAGAGGAACGTAGTAGGGAGGATTCACTGGATGCGATACAATCACCTGCAAAATAAACCTGCTATTTATTAGCAAACGTATACAATACCATTAAGTTTAAAAAATCTCTACATACCTAAGTCGCTTTGTCTATTTATGCGTTGGTAATACGATATTTATTGATACTATTCCCAGTCCCTATATTTGGCGTCTTTATGAAGAACATTTTTAAATCTTCCTCACAATACTCATCTTATCTTAATGTTATGGTGTGATCAAATATAATTAACAATTCGTAAACCACCTAAAGTAATATATCCATACGTTAATTAAATATAACCAAATCTGTTTAAGCGATATTACTATCAAAGATATTTCTTATTCCTTACCTGCGCCTTATGCTTCAAGTGTTCAGAGAACAACGACGGTAAAGTCGTACTTGTTGAACTAGACAGGATAGTGTTATCACCAACCACTTTGTCCAAATTTCCGAAGACCTTCTTTTTCAAGTCCAAGTTTTCTGGAACGCATTCTTGAACAAATATGGCATCCTTGACCGCCGTCGCCAAATCATTGGAACCTGAAATGATTGTTACATAATCGCTTTAATTAACGAGTTATATTCACTATCACTCTCGCGGTTTGCCAAGGAGTTGAACCAGGAACATAATTCTTCCTGTTTCCTCGTTTAAAAATATTATGTCGCGTAATGTTCTCAACAACAAGCTTTTATCTTTAAACTACGCTTAAGTTCATAACATAAACTCGCTGATAATAATGGTCAAGTGCATGGCCGCAGATAGTACGCAAGTTTATCTAGGAAACAGCTATTTAATTGTGTATTTGTTATGGAAACACTCATGTGTACATCGAATATCGATCATTGTTCTCCAGGCCTATATGAAATACTTCTTTATTGCGTAATATGTCTGTGACCGTATCGATGAAATGCTCTTTATTACATACAGTTAACAATAGATTAATATTAATTGTGGAAATTAGAAACAGCAGCGAGTGTTGAGGCAAATGTTAACACAGAACCATGTTAGCGCTAGAAAAAATATACTTAAAACAATCATTACAACGAACATCTAGAGCTATCTAGGTAACCCTATATACGATTACTAGGAATTCATTTAAATCGAAAAACAAACTACTTATACTAACTTCTTACAAGTAATTTCCGTATTCTTATACGTAGGATACGTTAAATATTGCATAAATATTTATTATTCCATTGTATTACTTTACTATGAAGCATGAACCAATGGTATGGTAAATTTTATGAATATTTGCAATGATAAGAGAAATCAGCATTAATTGTGTTTCTTAGAAATATGCGGCAAGTAAACCGAGACGCTTAAAATGTGTTTCACAACCTATCACGATAATTGTTTATATTTCATGATAACGTGGAAGTAAAAAAAGGCAATACGTAATATTACGTAAAATTGTTGGTATATCGTTGTAAATTATCCAAACAATACTATCTTCAGTCATGCAACTATGAGGTAATATGTATTTGAATGTAGAGATTTTCCTAATGTTTTACCTATACGGGAAATAATAATAGATCATCATCATCATCATCAGCCCGGTGGAGTCCTCTGCTGTACATAAGCCTCTCCCAACGTACGCCTCAGCTATAGCTATACTTTCCAATACACTTAGTTAACTATAATACTAAACACTTCAACAGTGCCATTTGTTGTATTGTGAAGGTAAACACATAGTCGTTTGTTCAAATGAAGAAGTAGACAATAGTCAAGGTTTGCACAAGCAACCTTGAAGTGGACATTTGATTGGCAAAAATACTAGAGGTACAACATTCTCAGATATACTGGTAAAATAATTATAGAGTTAATAACCTCTAGATCCACCGGTATGCGGAGCTCATTAATTTGCAGGTTGTCTTATTTTATATTCAAAAAATCTTAGAAACAGTTGAGATGTAGATTTGTGTGTAGTAACTGGTTTTTTTAAATTATGGTAAACTATATTTACGTATGTAGAAGTTCCTTTTTTGCCGAAATGTAAAGTCAATATTTTCATTATAGTTCTCCTACTTATGCCCGTTTTGGACTACAACATTGAAAAGGTACGACCTGGATAAAATAACTTTTTCACATAGCATTATTTACGTTTATAATATCATTTAAACTATATTTTTGTACCTATAATGCACTGGAATTGTTGATCAGCGTTGAGGCTGCCACGCAGTAGTCCGTCATTCTCCAAGGTTTTCAGTTGATTCTTGATGTCATCCAGGGCGTCAGTGATTTGTTTCTGCACCACGTCGTATACTGTGACCTGGTAGCCAACTGATGCAAACAGCATAGCCCATGAACGGCCAATGAGACCACTGTAAGTAAAATGTATTTTGAATATTATTTATTTCAACTACTTTCCAATGATTTTTTAAAATTTTCTTTGCGGATTGAAGACAATATTATCTTCCAGAGACTTGGCAAACTTCAGTCGAAGTCATTAAAATGTTTGCCACTATCGATCCTGACTTACAGTAATTACAGGGACTCGTGTAAGGATGTCGAGTCTCTGAAGAAATGAAGACAAAACTAGGTTTCTTTGTAAGTATAATAATTATGTTGTAGTTTTTTTTCCTATTGAAATGGGACCGCGTAAGCCTTCCAAGTTGCTCTTCACAGAAAACTTCATGGCAGTTTTCTGTGGAGAGCAACTGTAACAAGCCGCCAACTTGAAATAATTGGATAAAATAACTAAATTACTATAATAATAAACAATAAGGCTCTACCATTATTGAAGTGTGTGCCAGCTTCTAAAGTAGAGTCAAATGTCAATATTATTTTAGTTATAATCACAGGATTTATTTATAGTGCTGCATATTTTTATGGAAGGTTATTCGACTTTTTGTCAAATTGTTATAGAAATAAAAAAATCTTACATATACTGTTTGGTGGGTATTCGAAAAAATATAACAGGAAAAGTTAAAGAAGTTAAACTGAACAACATGTTCTCGAAAGACTTTAAAGTATTTTCCTTTTCTGTGGTCTAACGTGTTATTTACAAAATTATCCTCAAGCGCACCTGCTGATGTAAAAACATGCATCGAGAAAATATGTTATTTTACTTACGAAAGGCACAGGCTTCTACTACAAGCTAGCGACACAAGAGTCGTTAACCTAATTCAATGGTATTACGTTATCAATGACATTTAAACCATAAATAATAACAATCATTCTTTTTAGACTATGTTAAGTTCCTGGTGGACTTTTAACCAGGGCGGTAAAAAACAGGCAGGAACATGTTATGACATAAGGTGAAACAAACAGCGTGGTTATGAGGGAATAGGGTATCATACTCTCTCAACGGTGGGGCTCATTGACACTAAAGGCGGTTTTAAACAAGCTATGCACATTCTTATACATAGGTACATAGCGTTCTCACAAGAATTATATTCGAAACGTTGAAATCCAACAGATAATTAAAGTTTCTTTATCATCCTTTTTTAGCAAGCTGAAGGGCCATTTAAGCAAACGGGTTCTGGAGCTAAGACCAATGCTTAACAAACGTAACTTGGGACGACCTCAGGTAAGATGATAATCCTCACAGAATGAATGGATGTGGGAAGCCCAGAATCGAATATTACAAGTTGTTGGAAAGACAGTCCAGCAAAGGACTGCTATGTTCTGAATTCTGATGATTATTCTAACTAAAACTATTTAAAATAATTAATATACGATGTTATGCAATCTCCCCCATAGGTCGTGTTTTATCATTTTTATCTTGTTTGAGAGTGGTGTCCACAATTATCTTAAACAAATTAACCTCTTCTGACTGATAGATAACATTATCTTAAAATACCTATATAAAAAGATCGAGAAGTATAACATCAACAAAAACATATCTATTGCGACATTGGACAAATGAATGAAAGAGCTGTATTCTATTTGCTTTAGATCTTAAACTAGCGGCGGATAAAACGTGACTTCATAAAGAATACATTATGTACATAGGTACTATAATTCATCTAAACTCTATTAGCATGTGGAGAAATTTGGAAGAACAAATAAAAGTTATAAAATATCCATTTAACGCATTGTTTGAGTTACGCATATGTGTTCATAACATAAACAACAAGCATTTATACTTGTGAACTAATTGTATTCATAAATAACATGTCCAATATAATAAAATGTGAAGAGAGAAAAACTGTTCCTAATATTTTGACTACAGCATAACAAGAAGTAACAACGCATTCGGACGCCAAAAGACCGTAGACGATCTATACCTAAAACTGTTTGTTATTGTCGACGTCACGTATACAATACAAACAAAATATAAATACACCTGTGGTTCTAGAGTTGTAAATAGGTATAGTGCCTCCTTAAACGGTAGAATTATACAAACAATTGCAACATTCATCACAAACATTGGTCTCTAATACGGGGAAAATAAAATCAAAAAGAGTGTACAAACACCAAATCTTTACAGAAAATAATGTGTTGGAACACATTCAGAAAAAAAAATAGTAGTATAAACTGAGCTCATGAATAATTTATCAATAGCATTTTGTGGACTTATAATATCTTAGTGGATACACAACACAACATAAAATACTTTAACAAACCACAAAGCAAGAATTCAAAAAAATAACTACGTAACTCTTGTAAACTATTTTTATGTTTCTGAGTGAAACGCTAAGAATTTCGGCTACATTAACTTTTAATATCGATAAAACTAATTATCGTTTTTTAGAAAAGGCTTCAGTAATTAGTAAAATTATTTACCTTCCCACAATCGCGACTTTTTCAGACTTGAATTTCGACGCCATTGCGATGGGTAAGTTGTTTACTGCACCGTACACAACTTGTGAATGAGACAATTTTGCCTCAACCGATACTTAAAACCTCCAATGAACTAGTTATCGGCGGCCGTACAAGGTTGAACATTAGTTGCACGATACGAAAAAGGATGATTGACACTCGATTTTTAAAAGAATAATCTTTGAAATTACAAAATTTTGGGTACAATGACCGCTAATGTATGAATCATGAATGATACCTACTCCATACACTGTATAATTTTGCATCGAAGTGAATCTTCGTTTTTTTATTATTATATTATCCATAGTTAAAAGAAGTATTTACTTCCAAAAATTCATGCCTGTTTTCGGTGTAACAGTGGTACCACTTCAATCTAGGCGACTGGAACCAACTTTACGATAGTACATGGTGACTACAGGATGGCTCTACCACATACAAAATCGTTTTCTTTAATTCTGCATGGTGTTCCAATGTTTCTAAATACCTAGATTATGTAGTTTATTGGGCGCATAAAATCGCTACTAGGGACAAGGGAGAATGGTTTGTTCATTAAATGTAAAAGAAAAATGCTATCTATTTATTTATTAGGAGATAGCATTGAAAAATGAATATTCAAAATTAGCCACATAAACTGTATTAAGGATACACGCCTTAGGATACATGCATAGCGTTTTTTATAAAGTCTAATATTCACTGAAGAATATTTCTTCCTTTTTATCCATATCTAAATAATAAGTGAGTGCTGATTTCTTATTGCAGATTCAGAATACACAATTTGGACGTTATTTTCCGAATTGACGAAATATACACAAAGTTTTTGTCAACGCTCCGAGAACCTTAATTTTTTTGCCAACGAATTAATTAATCCAGTGGTACCTATGATATATGTATATTGAATGTTGACTGCATAGTGATTTTATATATTAGTTTATCGTTCGTTTTTATTAAGAGCATTAAATGATTAAATATAGTTCAGGTAAATCCATACATTTATACGAGGTCGTTATGCATTTATTTTTTCTAAAATTTCCAATTTGAGAACGCAAACGTTTTAGGAAATAAAAAAAATTCAGAACTAGGTTATAAATGTATATAAACTTTATTAGATTAGAGTGATAAAATTTGTACTCTTATAAAAAATAGCAAAAAAACAAACAAAAGCTGTATTTAAATAACTAAACAATACACACAGGTGAAAATACTAGGAATCGAAGTACATCAAATCGAACTCGAAAAGCTCTGTCTGGTTCATCAATAACAATATATATACAAAAGCTAATGCAAAAGATTTTCGAGATACATAATTTTATATACACACTCAACAATTAATATTTCAAAAATAGTCACTGGGTCTAAATACGACCCAAATACAAGACAAGTAGGCAGCTTAAATTAATAACAATGTGTAAATAAAATGTATTTACAAAATGATATAATGTAAGTTAATATTATTACTGGTGTTAAATATTATGATACACGACCACGAAAGCAGATAACGAATATACAACTTCATTATAACTACAAATGACATATTAATTCAGTGAAATATAATATTATGGTTTATTTCTTAACAAAAGTGGCAACATAGTTCCTGCAAGAAAATGATTAAAACTCCTCACTCAAAAAGGACTGCTTGGAAAAATACTATCCACCTATATACTTGAGTTGATATATTTTTTTAAATATAGGTGTATCAGTATAAAAATAGAAAATCAAATAACTTCAAATATAATTACTTATCAAAAGATTCCTGAATGTCTATGTTCTGCATAAACACATTTACAATTGTTATGTAAACAATCATAGTATATATCAAAGTTTTTCATTTTAAGTATATTGTCACGTATTACGGTAATCGCATTGTTGAGATAAAACATTTTTTCTTATCTCAGTCAGTTTTCTTAAACGTAATAATATTTATTAAACATTTAAGAAAACTGGTTTAACTGGTTAACCATAATCTCCAGTTTATTTGTACGTATTATGCGATATTAATGATAATATTAATTGTCAAATTTGTGGAATGTGTATCCACACATTTGCGTTCAATGTCTGATATAATGGTAAAATTTGAAACAAGGAATCTCGTCATTATTACGGATAGTGAACTTTTATAAATAATTCTTTAATAACATGGAATCTCCATGTTCTTAAAAGTTAGCTTTACAGAACATATCACTTTCGACGTACCTAAGTCTTTTATGCTTGTAAATCTTTGTAATACGTGAAATCATCAATAAGTAAAAAAGTAAATTGTTTATTCGCAAGCAGTCCCGGCAACGGCTTCAGCTGCGTTGATGCTGTATATTCTGTAGTTGAGCTCGTTAGGGTCCAGAGATTTGTAGATGAAACGAGGAAGTTTGTCAACCAACAGCCACAGAGTGCCGTTATCGTCCACCTATAAATATAAATTAAAATACAAATGGATTCAAGTGTAAACCTGTTACAATAATATATTTTAGTCCTTGCGAAAACATAACGTGGGAATTGGGAAGTCCCGGAGATTGAACAATCATTTAAAAAGGCTTCGAATAACAATAGGTTTGACATGAACTTAGGACGTTATTGCTGCGTTTTTTACGAACCTGGCGTTTGAAATAAATGTCCGTTTAAACTAGAAATATTAGCTTGAATGTGTTAAAAATTGGTGTCGGAGTTTGAGCTTTAATCCGCTTTTTAATTAAACAATAGGTAATGTTTGGTCACTGATAATACGAACGGCGATCAAAAATATAGGTACAGGATAATTTATGTACCCATATTGTAGAGGAAAAGCCTCTTTGTGGCAGGTAAAAAATATCCACCGGCGCGGCATGCGTACTTAATTTATGATACAACAAACAATAAAACAAATTCCTTATTCTGGGTACAAATGACTTTGCGGTTGAGGCCTGATATTAATATTCAATATGAATAGGAAATCTTATGACGTCAATGTCTGCACAAGCTTAAAAAATTGCAAGGCAACACAAAGAGAAGCCAATAAAGTTTAATTATATTTTTATATTGAGATCGAATAGATATAAATAATATTAACCTTTAAATCGTTGGGAAATTCATAGAGTGCGGCGTCGCTGAAGAGCAGGGGGTTATTTTCTTGTGTGTATGGCTTGTGAGAATTCCAGCAGCCGACACCGTCACGATTCACCTGGAAAATAAAAAAATCGTTCATGACGCACCCACGTTCCCCATAATATATTTTTTTACTTCTGTGTCGTGACGCAAACGGACACAAGTTTTTTGCACAGGCAGTTATAGTATATCATTATGTTTTGTTTTAGATAAGTGGTAAATGTACACAAGTGTACAAAAATGAATTTGTGTTTTGTGAAACTTGTCGAAGAGGAAGACGCTGATTCACAGTTCCTAGGCAAGGAGTAATTTATAAAAAAAATATAGTGTGATATAATATTTCGATTAATAATCCTTATGATTTGCAAACTAAAAACTCCTACTAAATTAATGATAAGGTCAAATGAATACGCGAGTATTTTTTCATGATCAGCAAGAAATTAATAGGTCGCTGCAAGAATTATTTTACTGGCACAATATCATCATAATATTATGTGCATAACTCTGAATATTAAAAAAATATTTGTTATATGCAAGGATATCACCATTAGCATACTACAAACAAACATAGATGCAATTTGTATGGAACATCAGCGTCAGGAAAAATACGTCTTGATTTCATGATGTAAAGTAAATAATGATACAAATCACTGTTATTACCATGGATGTAACTTCGCCAAGGACGAAATCTAATGGCAGTTGCGAAGTATTAAATGCTAATAGCTTCTACTGTGATATGCAATCATTATCATTAGTCATAACTAAAAACGTATGACTCCCCATTACTGTTTTATCCATATAAGTATTAGGTATCATCTTTAGATTTATTATTATCTGATAAAGTAACTTTAAAACGCATTTTACATATCCTTTTCAAACTTTCGAAGGACGTATAAGTAAAAAAACACTAAATATGAACAAACCAAATTAAAAATGTATTTAATTAGCATTACATGAAAAAAATTAAATTTTTACCTGGGTATAAAATAGGACTTGAGTTTTGGGATCGTAGTAACTCGCCGAAGCCTGCGTACGTTCACCTCTATCGCCCAATAGCTGAAAACCGGTTAAATTATGTTATACATGACATGTCTAATACAATCTGTGCATAATTTTAAGGTTTATCTACATATCTGGTTCTCTTCGGTCACGTTTAGCCTTGAGATCCTCACCATTTCTCCAACTGTAGATATATGAGTAATACGCTTTCTCTTCTTTTTTTTAAATTGCAAGTATATTGAAAACCGCGTCGAAAAAATCTTAATGTACTTACTTGTACATTGCAACTGTTATTAAAACAAACTGAGAAACTACTACTGAATCAACATCAATTCTTGATTACATCGAAAGAGTTGCGAAATTTATCGAAGACTGGAAAAATGTCTATTATTATTTGTTAGTGGTGGTCCTTTTAATAAGTCACATTACATTGACCTCTAAATTCATCGCTTAGATAAAAAAAAAATATGTAGGAAGAGCTAGTATAACACATATTTAAAACATTTAACAATAACAATTTCCGTTCATTATTTAATTATTAATACGAGTAGTTTCCTTTAAGGTTAACAGCATACAATTTAATAAAACCAGCAATTAATATTTAAAAGTGGAACAAAACAAAGCGTAGTCAATTGCTTTAATTTAATGAATGCATATCAAACAGCAAATACAAACTAAATGCAAACCTTGAAATCTTGGAATGCTTCGGTTTTATCGATGTGCGTGTAGTTGCGTAGAAGCTCGGTGGACACACAGAATTCCTTCGTGCTCGAAAACGCGTGGAAGAACATTGTACGGAACCTGAAACAATTAAACTTCGATTAAACCTTTTGCAACTTTAACACGTTTAATTAGGCAACAAATTTCAATAGCACAGTAATCGCTATTTAACCTCGGTCAAAGCGAGCTTTATTTTGAGGTCACTGTCGAAGGTCTCTTCTTGAGTCACGCGGTTGACATTTACATAAAATTGACCATCTAATCACGTGATGATTTAAAGCCTAACTAACTTAAGTGCTTAAATATTTTATATTAGGTACGATAGCTAACCTGCAACTTGGTACGTAGAATAAAACGTGACTTAATTAAATTCAGTGTGGACAAATCAAGGCCTCAGTAGGTAAATGACTATGTGAACCACTCACTTGTTCTCAGCATCGACAAAGGACCGTTAAATCACCACGTTAGATTCCAATCTACATTTGAATACATATTTTCATACACTCAATCATACTGAAGGTTCCTGTGGTGTCTGAATGCTTTATTTACCATAACATAATAGTTAAATGTTAAATGTTGTATGTGATGAAATGTTACTCGCAATGTACGCATAATGTCAAACAGGCCTCTGCAATGTAAACATACGCAATTCCTACTGTAATCAAAGATCATAAAATATAAAACATGAATGGTAAAGTCCAGTGGTCTATTTACCTACGCAAACACGAATTAAGTAAGACTTAATATTCCATCGAATACACGAATCCCGGATGCAATATATTCTTTAATCCTTTATTCTGTTTTACTTTATTTATGTTTAATTATTAGATCGGTGTCTCAACTTACAAGCTTATTTGTCAGTTGATGTAAATTAACTTTCGACAGTTTTTAGCACTTGCAAACACTTTCTAGTAATGTTGTCAAGTAATGTTGTCTATCGAGTGAGTGCTAATAAATATCACACCCACATACTACTACTATAAAGCTTATGAGTCACGATATCGATAAACAACCATCAAAACCAGGAAAAACCAAAAGAAATGGAACGCACTAACGATGTCTCTGAATACGCGTTTAAGGGCGACGGTGACCTCCCACCATTAGGTAGTTCACCTGCTCGTTTGCCTTCTATTCGATGAAAAAAGGAATCTTATTGGCATCAATAAAATCTAGTAGATATAATAGTGTTATTTCTCACCCATTCTCTCTGGGCTCGGAAAGCGCCAATCCGAAGACACCGTCAGTCCAGTGGAACTGCACGCCACCGACATTGTAGGATCCCGACAGAGGATCGAAATAGAAGTAATGATGGGCCACGCGCCAAGAGTCGTCCTGTTTCAGACTGTACACAACCACTCCATATCCTCCTAGATCAGGGATGTACGCGAACGCGTTGTCACATGTGTTCTTGTCTACGTCAACCACCTAAAAATAGTTTTTATTGTTTAAAGAACATCATCTTTAAATAGTATAATAATAATAATTTTTATTGCAAACCCAAGATCCAAATTACAAAATACATAAGGCAATAAACAAGACAGTAAAACTAAAATAAGTCTAATAATAACTAACTATCTGATAATTCTTATTATTTAAGAACGTGTCGTTTGTTAATTTTGGTAACTATTTAATATGTAAATTTAAATAGATGTGCGCTATGAGGAGATATGAAGTCCGCTAATGCGAAATAAGTCAGCGTAGTGGACTAAACACATAAGCCTTTTCGATCGAACTGTGGATTAAAGAGAAGTCACTTACTCAGTGTGGTAGGCGATATAATTGAATAATACAGTAATAAGCTTATACGATAGTATAAATATTAATCATTGCCGTAGAATTTAGATAAAATGATTTTAAAATACTTACAATATTAGCAAAGAAGGAATCTTCCTTCATGTCACCAACTTTAAGATAATATCTGTGAATCAGCTGATCGGTATTCAAGTCAAATATGACTATAGACGGTCCGGCTATTTGGTTCGGTGAACCTGTAATTGAATGTGTGATAAATATTGTTATTCCAACAAAATAACTACCTATACTATCACTTAAGAGTTTTAAATTCTCGTGAATTCTACATCGTAATAAATGTCACTTGTCACTATAGATAGCAGAAGAGAGTAGGTACCTAGATTCAAGGGAGCTGAACATATTGTTATTATTATTTGGGCTTGTCAACTGCTCTACCATACGAATATACAGCATACTTATGTACTGGTTTACATCAGTTTTCTTCATCGTTAACCTCAGAATAAATAAGCCACCTAAAGTTATTTGTATTCTTAGATCGTCTCTATGCGAAGTCTTATCAAGGACGCAGCAAAGAGGCTTAAATAACGGTTCAGAATTCAAGGAATTAGCGGTTTAAAAAGTTGGTATACAACCGACAGTCTGAATTTACTTCCCTAGGCCATCGTAATTCTACAACGATTAATCTACATCACAAACCTATTAACCTTTTTATACCCAGAATAGGTACGTTCAAGTACAGTTTTATTTATAAATAGAATTGCTAATTCATTACGATACCGACAGGTTCAATATTTTTTTCTAAAGTGAAAAAAACAGAGAGGCAAAAAATATGTTTGCAAAGACTTCTGCATTCTGATTGAGATTTTCAATATTATATTTTGCTACTAGAACATTTGAGACAATGTTCAAATAATGATTAAGTTTTTATCGATCACACCTTTATTTACATTTGAATATTTAACAATAAAAAGTTTTAAATTTATTAATATTTCATACGCAAATACAACCATTTTTAACCGCAAAACTCTACCTAAGATATATACTCGTATATTTAAATCCGCGATGGAAAATATTGCAGCGTATTTGTGAAACTTAAATTTTATTCGTATTTAATATATCGTCATGGTTATTTGCGTCAAAACCTATTTTCGTGGATAATCATCTATCATATAACTAAATACAGACTTTCCAAGCGAAATGCTACGTGAGATATGTAAAATGGCTTCGCTATCAACACAGCATAATACTTGTATGAGCTTATTTTCATTCCACAAATTGCATAATATGACAATGTATGTAACCACTGATTTATAAATGAAGATACGTAATATATCCGTTTATTTATGGCTATTTCGTAAATTTTCATAGAGCCATGAACACAATATTGTATAAAAGGAAGTTTGCAATAAAAAGATAAACATCTTACCCAAAATATCAGCCAATCCCGAGTCCATGACCCACAACCTGTCGCAGGCATCCACGAATACTCTGAATACGGAAATGATCGAACTGTTTGACACTAATTCTTTTGCTGTATCAGGAACTAAGTTTTCTTTAAATGAGGGATATGGTTTTAGTGCTTGATCTTCAGGACCATTCATGTCTACGTAATTCAGCGAAGAAGCTACTCCATTCTTCCACCTTGGTATGGTGACAAACATTTTATTCTTCCAGCGTGCCAAGCCTAGTGGCAAGTTGTTGGCTTGCACGAAGTTTCCACTTTTGATAGCATTTTCACGGTCAGCAGGCGTGTCCCACGTATAGTCCATTACTTTCCATGCGAAGCGTAGTTTTGGAGTGGCTGCCCCGCATACTGATGCTACTGCAAGGGCAATGATGAAACCTATCGCCCTCATGTCTAATCTGAAACAGCAATAACAATACTAATACCGTTTTACAAGCTTTTGTTTTATTCACATTTTTTTTTGTGAATTAAAATCTTGCAAGCTGGTAAGAACCCCTCCCCCAAATTTACGAAGTTGAATTTTTACTCCTATTAACACTATATTATTTTTGATCAATTTAATTTGAATTAAAATTCCAGGACGCCTTTAAGAATAAAGGGAGCTGTTTCCATGCAGCACAGTGTTGTAACATGGTAATGACAGTATTGTGAAGCGGAGCATCCCACAAACTCCGTAATAATAGCTAGCTCACGTTTTTGCGGATGGTTTGTGATCTTATTATTGAGAAACGACAACTTGGGTTCATCTATAATTCTTCCTTATCTGCACCGATCAAGCTTGTTATGCATTTGGTTAGCATGAGAACTGTGGCAGTTACGCAAGAGCGCGTGAAGTTATTATTGTTAGTTACTCAAAATGCATATATGAGTACGTACTTACTTAATTTAGGTTTACATAATTGTGCAGAAAACAGGTCAGAGAAAAATGAGTTAGTTTCGTCTCATAGCGAATTCCTTTAATGGTTTTCAGTTACTGGTCTGGTGTTAAAATACAATTCCCGGTAGCGTCGTGTTATTGTGTAAAAGAATGTGACAAGTTACTATCAAAAGCTCTTGTGCAAAAACGATCAAGGTCTGTGAATGTTTTTTTTTTGACATATAATAATGAGCTAATCATGTGTACAAGGAAATATGTAATAAGAATTAAGAAGTGCGAAATACTTTTATGTTCATGTAAAATAGGCTGTAACTATCGCGCGCAGTAAAAGTTGGTATAGTGAGTATCTAATTAAATTGATAATCATCTGCAATCATTTATTACATTTACTCGACTTTGAATTTATGACTTTGATGTATTAAATGTCTAATTGAATTAATGGACATGCAACGCAAATCAATATCACATCAGAAATATAATTCTCGGCTTAGGAAAAGTGATTTGTATAAGTATTAATCACTTGTACCTACTGAATTAAGTCTGTTTATTGATAATCCTAAAATGAACTGTTCATTATTTTTATTTGCGTACTTTATAGTATTTTTATTAATATAGAGCATGTAAGTTAATGCGAACCCAAATACTCATACATATCTTTTTTAGGGTAAGAAGAAGACTATCTATCTGACCAATAACAAAATTCTAACTTCAAAATTGTTGAGTATTACTTACATATAAATCTAAGAATAATACTTTTAATAAATATAAATTAAATCAATTTCTTTACTGAAAACGCAAGTGTTTATTGACAAAACAACGGGTTTTCCGTATGAGTCAAGAAATTAAGATGTTCACCTTCAAAGAAATGTAAGCCGGCATCTTTACGCACAAGTGCACTGTTACCTTAAAATGTCATATAGTTTAAAAAATCTACTTCCTACTGCAAAAACTGTAGTAAAAATACACACATGTTTGCTAAATTATTACCGTCCGGGTGTTCATTGATTGCCAATTATATTGTATTTACCACTTGTAAGTATAGCATGCTCAGAACACATTTAAAATCACGCGTGTTAATTTAAAAGATTAATGCAAAAAAACAACTAATGAAAGTACATATAAATATAAGAAAAATACATGCGTTAATAACGGAAATCCTTGCAAAAGGAAACGCAATTTCTTGACTATTTCATAAATACTTTTAAGTTTAATTCACTTGCGGGTCTTCACTCAGGACACAACCAATATTATCAGTGATCTTCGTAATGTAAGGATTTCTGGTAGAACGCTCACTGGTCGTACTTACTTGGTCTGTATTCAAGTGCAAACGAATGCTAGGTTACAGTATGTTGAGGCCGCGACCAGTTGGACAGGATCGCAAAGACAGACTAAACAGTTCGAGGTCTCGTCACCTCTTATATATTCTCAACAACTTTCATGCGCAGTGCACGCTGTGCTTTGATTTATTTTCAAACCGATTTCGTGCATCTTTTATAGTAAGCATAGCCAGTAATCAAGAAAATTATGGTTCTAATTACTTACTCTAATTAATGATTAGGATTTTTTGGAAAAATGTAGATCTGTAGCTAGCATGCTTACCTATAGTTTTTATTCAATAGCTAATTACTAATTGATAACTATCATTCCAGGAATATCGTTAAGATGTATAAAGTTTATTAACCTCAATCTTTCTTCAACATGAAAACCTCTAGGGGCACCACATGAATGCATTGTTCATGTCAAATATTTACCTACCCATATACCTAATACATTTTTTTTTAAATTATCCAAATATATGACCATACCCATATCGTATTCATTGCTTTGTTAGAGAACGACAAAAAAAATATGGTAATAACTGTTAACAATGGCACAACAATGCGTAAAGCCTGTCCATTATCGAATAACGATGGTAGTAGTCGAAAATCGATTGCGCAGCCTGCCGTTGTAAATTCGACTCGGGTCGGTTATCCAAGGCCTAACCCCCGTGACCGATGCATCCGTCGCTCATTCACACTCGCAGCCCAGGTGCTCGTAAAGCTATTTTTTAGTGTTTATGCACTAACATGTAACAGCACGCTAACAAACTGACGGACATGTATTACAGAACATTGAACATTGTTACGCTTTAAAAGCGAAACTGAATTTATGCAATACATTTTTCAACGCTGCGTACGTTACTAGGATTAGTTTTTTACAAATGCGGCATAAACTAACGAAACTTTTTAGCAGCTCATATGTCTCAGTATTTTGCATACTTAAATAGAACATTTAACATACATTCCACTGAGGCGCCGAACAGATGAGTGCATCTGGATTTCATAAACAAATAGTTTAAAAATAAATCGCGTTAGTCAAAATCGATTAATTACTGTGTTCCTACCCAAAGGCTTCGTTAGAAGTAAAGAAACAGGAAAATGTAAGACTAAAGACAGTTAAAAAAGCCTTGTCTTTCTCGATAGGACAATTATAGCAATCAACGTCGAACTTAATACTTTTTAGTAATTTTCCGTCATCGCATTACAGTTATATTTAGTTTATTAAAATAATTTAGTCATTAAGTAATTTAATACAGAACCACATTAAAGATGTAAACACTAGCATAACGTAATCGTCCCCAGAACTGTAGGTATAAAGACAGTAAGTACTCAACTACTCACACCCACAATATTAAAGCTTGCATCTATGAATCTAAAACACAAAGCATTAGCTGATCCTTGCATTGAGTTGCGTAAAACCAGTGCTTTAGATTTCAAATGCAGATTACATCTAGTTTAAATTCAATTCTGAGAATAGTGAACAATATTTATTTTTGAAAGTTAGCCACTTCTATATACATAAGTATACAACTATATTACTAATTGTGTTTAAGCAGGGTCAAATCAGTACAGCAGGAGCCTTGCAGTTAGAGCCTAGAGGGCGTAAGAATATCCAGAATGGTATCCCCTGCCAGTCAAAATTCATAATTGGCGATCCAAAGGGTTCATTGGAGAGTTCATCTGCAGGCATGGTGCAAACTCACTGATACCTAGATTAGAGATAACACGTATGTCTGCGCCCCCCAACTGGAGGAAGTAATCCTGATTCTCTCATATGGAAACATGTCAAGGCGCATCTCGTCATGTGAGATCCGATACTACTTACAACACGCGTGATGGTCAATGAAGGGTTTTATCGGCATGCCGATGTAAACGTATTAGGTAGAGACGCAACACAACTCTACATTAAAAAAAGACTTTGCTAAAAGGGCTGCGACAATTACGTCTATCACAAGACTAAAAGAGGTATCCTTTCGGTCTTCCCCATATACCGGAAGATGAGCTCACCATCTTTACACTTGTTAAAACACCCGGTCAGGCTAGGGGTTAATCTAAAACCACAAAACCTTTACATAATTAGCCCTAATTGAATTGATTACTAAATATTCTTTTAATTTAGGAATAATTAAATAATTAGTTCACAGGGTATTATTTCGACCTTCCTAACAAAATTGCGAGAATATTCATTGTGTCTATAATTTTCTAACCATTATTGTCAACCTCGCTTTACTAAATCCGACCGAATACCATTGACGTAATTGAACAAAAAAATATCTACTATTCGTGGCAGAGTTTTGCGCCAATCCATGACGTAGTTTTGCGGACACTTGATTGAACTGCATTGGGATAATATGTGTGTTGATCTATATGGAGATCTATAAACATTCTGGGTCAAAGATGGCACGCTCGATTAGTATTATCAGAGAACATTATCGCTTTTTGTCTATATATGACTACCTACCAGGCTATCTTAAAAACAATTGCAATAATACTTCGTTGCCAAACAAAAGGTTACTTGTGGTCGTGAGTAAACACGTGAATATAAAAACTAGTAAGCATTTTCTTTAGAAGACATAATATGCCTTTTTATCGTCGTTTCTGACTGTCGGACCTAAGTCTGGCAATCAGAAACAATTAGATAACTTTTCTAGTTATCCCTCGGTATGTTCAGGCTTTCCGAATGAAGGGACCACGTATGGTTTACATAATATGTTTAATTCCAAAAATGTAATTATTTGTAATTTATATGTAGGTACATATAACACTTCCATTTTTCAAGTAACTTTTTGTATCACAAATACATTGATTTTGATTTTTATAATTAGATTATTTCCTGCAATTACATAAGGTATCAAATTGTCTAATGTCATGTACCTACTAACTATGTAGTAAAAATGAACAATGCTGTAACAGTAATATAGCCAGAATGACTGTACAAACAAGTCGTTCGCCTGATGATAAACGTAATGTTTGCCGTAAAAATGAGTAACACCGCTCAGAACGTCTTATTCTTAAGCACTGCATGGAACCGTCGAGTCGTGTAGTCGCCCAGTAGTGCTAGATATGAAGGGATCCGAAATTAATTTTTACATGGGTTTAAAAATCAATTTATTACCGCACCTACAGGAAGGAATGGAATTATAACAGTAGGTGGCGTATTATAGATACACGATTATTAGTACATTGCAAATATTTAGATACGTTTAATTTTTATAAGAAAATGCAATTACTTATATTTCTGCTTCGATACAGTTTTGTAACGTAAAGAGACTAATTGGATCTGGAACAACATCTAAAATGGCGAGCTCATGGTACAAACTCTGACTTTCGAAGGTCCCTCTCATATCTGCCGTGTTTTAAATTCAGCCTATATACCCAATATTTGGTTTCTTGCAAACCGGCAGAATTGTGTCCACAGTCAAGATATATCCAAACCTTGGTAGTGGATGCTGTATTTGGATTGCACGTCACTTAATATCAGTTCAATTGTCCTTTACTAAAGATGATTTACCCACGTATGGTCATAACTACTACCCGGCATTATTCCGACCAATGCCAGCGATCGTCTTCTTACGTAAATTCCTTCTTTTGGGGCTATCCAAGTGTCCTCAGTTGTAAGAGCATTGAGTGATGAGTTTCATATGTACTTCCCTAATGACATAAATTCAGCGCTTTGATGATTGATATCGAGATCTTTGTACTATACTGCTAAGTAAATGCCAACAAAATGAATAAAATATGTTATTGCAATAAGCAACTAAGCTATAAGAAATTATTACTTGTGTAGTTTCAAAGAGGATGCATTATTGTGTCATCCGACGATAGATAACCATCTCTTTACACAATACTGCTAGATGATTTCGAATTAAGTATTACAATGGGGCTAATATTAATGGATTGAGTATATTAGACATATAGCCAGGAAGACGAATGAAAATTTGGAGAAACTGATGGTCGCCGGCAATGTGGAGGGTAAAATAGCATGTGGATGCTACCCAATACGGTAGCCGGTCAGATCCATACCACACTTGACATTACTGTATACGAAGCCATACAAGTGCCAACAATCGGGATAGATGGCTTGACATCATACGACGGATATGATACTAGTAAGAGAAAGTCACGACATTCAGAATTGAGGAGAACGACGCAAGGAGGAGGTAGATAAAATATGGCTTAAAAATTCGTTAACCTACTCCCTACCATTGAGCTAATATTACTACATAGTACGTACCTAGTAATATTAGCTCAATGCTCTCCACTTACTTTTTTTGTCAATCAATTGCACGGTTTAATTATTGTAGCAACGTTAATCCTTCATAATATTCCCACAGAAATTATACAATAGTCAAATATTTGTGATTGTTGTATTCGACAATAGATCTCAATTCGCACAAATACTTATGTGTAATCAGTGACGGATTCGGGACATGGTTAAAGTAGCATAAAATACGGGCCTCATGTGTAAAAAGAGACAAGATCGCAAGGGGGTTCCCGTAAACCCTGCGGAAGTCAGACTAATCGAAACATTAGAAACTGCTATTGACTTTGAACGTTTTTTCATTAGTATCTATTCGAATTTATTTACTTACTTTAAACAAAATACCTATAGCAAATCAAGGGAAGGTCGATAGAATCAATAGCCCCCGAGGGGTTCGGCTTGCAATAGTTCAATCCGGCTCTGCGTGTAACCCAAAAAATATTATTTACATAGATTTAACACAAAGCAGACTGAGAAATATTGTATAACAGTATCACTGTAACCTTCCAGTCTGTGGGAAAGGTGTCATCTAATTGTCGAGTAAATGTGACGACGTAAATATTATTTATTGTAATTAGCGGGCCGAAAATATTTCGTGAGTTGCAACCACGGAGTTGTGGCTGGTACTCGGCTATTAAATGGAATTACGCCTGGCAACTGAGCGGAACAGGCTCACACAGTGCCTGGTGGTTTTATACGAGTTGTATTCGTGTTGTTTCTCTCTGAATCGTGTTCAGGCGCTTACACTTTGACTACCCACGCTAAATCAAAACAAAAGCCGGTTTTTTAAAAGCAGGCCTTGGTATCCGGACGAGCTGGCTTATAATGAACTTTATAAAATGTCATAATTTAATTATTACACTGTTACCCATAGGAAGAAAATGAATATTCTTGAGTGGAAACTGGAAATCTATATCTTAGTATGAAGAAAATATTTCTAGCTCCTCCTATGAATATAACTTTTTGATTGATTTTGTTGTGGGTCAAAGACAAGTTAGACATTCTCGGAGACTCGCTGAGCTACAATGCTAACGCCCGAATACTGGAACGACATTCAAATAATAAGTTGCTCTTAACAGCGCACGGCTCACTCAGTCAGTACATTAATTAATCGGGATTAACGTAGTTAAGCGCAAGTTATATTTAAGTTGCGTTCCAGTATTTGGGCGTCAGTGTCATTAAAATGCGTGCCACTGTTGATGTTCATCCTGCAGTGTCGGATGTAAGAGCGAGAGTCTCTGCCTTAGGATGAAGAGATTTCAGTGGCAATTAATAATTAATAACTAAGCTAATAATACTAATAAGCAATGAACGTGTATCTTTTCGATTTTATTTCTTTCCTTTGCTATCTGATCGATAAACAATAGCTGCATGATAGCTGCTGAACACGATCCTATAAAAGTGAAAAATGAATGATTATTGGAATGAGTACCTGGCCAAAGATCTTTGTACCGCTTCTATAAGTTATTGCACATAGTATATAACTTATCTCAATTAAAACTTTTAGTTTTCCAAGATGACAAGTACGCATTCTGTCTATCCAAGCGTTGGTAAAAGCGACCGCCCATGCGCGACACCGATCTCATCTACAAAGCGCCACGCACAGCATTGCGAAAAAATGACTCTACATTTAATTTCTAGTTTCAAATAAAACTATACATATTATTTATTTATTTATTTAAATACATTTAAACATAATTTACTCGTATCCTATTCATATGAATTAAAATTAATATTTAAACCAGTTTCAAAACAATAAATAATAACAAATGCATGAGGCAACTGACGATTCCGTCACGTGAAGAATTAGAATATTACAAATATTTATATTACGTTGTGAAATCAATAACATTTGAAAATCTTTATACACTAGATAAAAGCCTGACGCCCGAATACTGGAACGACATTCAAATAATAAGTTGCTCTTAACAGCGCACGGCTCACTTAGCCAGTACATTTAATCGGGATTAACGTAGTTAAGCGCAAGTTATATTTAAATTGCGTTCCAGTATTTGGGCGTAAAAGTTGTAGAACACACCATTAACATTCTTGGTGCAATTTTGTCTTACCATTTTATATCTCCCGATAGCTTAATAATCATTTCATTTGATATTTAAGTAACTTTGATTCGACTTTCACAGCTAATTGGCTTAAAAACAACTACACAATTATAATTAAAATAATTAATTATTTAACAATAGTAAATTATACCTGCAAAAACAATAGTAGGTAGGTCGTCTAACAATCTAAATATCTCATTATGAGCTAATTTATTTACAAATGCTTTTTACTGAAAAGACATAGAATTTACGACTGAAGTCTTTTAGAAATATTTACATTAACAATGTCCAGTTCTTTTGCAATAGGAGTAGCGGTCGCTGCGATCATCTTCCACCTCGGGTTCGTAATCGCGGTGCCGGTAATGGGATTGGTGGAACTCTTCGGGGCGGGGGTACTTGGATCTATGGTCTGTTGGTCGTCGATGTTCGGGCCAACGCCTTCTACTGCGCTCTTGGTAAGTGTTGCGCGACGGTCTTCGCGATCTGTTCCGTGAACTGAAAGAGGTTCATTCAGCAAGTCATTGAACTAGTCAGTTTCGTGAGGCACGGACACGCGTAGCTGCTTATACGTTTGCATAACATGAATACGCATGCAACATGCGTGTGAAACTTATCATTGACATCTGCTATCGTGTGCATACTGATATCTACAGTAATGCATTATTCTGTGTTAACTATCTAGATACAAACTTGTTTAAGAACTCGTCGAGTCTGATGTTCTGATTTTATTTTAATAAACTACAGTTTATTGAAATATGAGTCTACAATTTTAACGTTATTTGGAAACATATAAAACAATCTTTAACGTATTTTAAAATACTTGTACATGTTTAATAAATCGCTAAGTTCCAATCCTCTTACCTGTTGGGTCGTCTCTTATACTGTGTTTTTTTGTTGCTGCCGTCAGGGCGAGGCAAGTAGTCGTCATCGTCGAAATGATTCCGTTGGTCGGAGTCGAAGTCATCATGCGGATGCCTTGTGTGGTGAAACACAGGCCTCACGTATGGAACAGGAACTGGGTAAGGCTTTATCACTGGTACTGCCACCTACATCAAAACATCATAAGGTATACATACGGTCTATATTTATGTTTTATAAACAATACTATTAGCAAGGAAAAAAAGTGTAAAAAGAAATGTTGCAATTTAGCCGCAAGCTCATTTGTATTCTGGCATGCTGTAGAAAGCATTTTTGTCTGTGCAATTAAACTACTGCAAATCATCCATGGTACATGCTTTCATGCTATTTGACACTATTAAAAAATATCAAGAACTACAGTTGTGAAAGAGTGCAAATATATAATAATAATTTTATGTTGGGAGCTTCGATCATGTATTGTTGATCGAAGGTTGGGAGGGGCAGTAAATGTAATCCTATTTGCAGAGTCCCACTAACCTCTTTCTCGACAGGTACAGGCACAAGCTTCTCTACAGGATAGGGAACCTTTTTGAAGACTGGATATGGCACCGGCTTCTCGATTGGAACAGTCAACTCCTGGATGACGGGCACGGCGACCGGCTTGGAAACAGGGACGCGAACCGGGTAAGGCTGAGGGACCGGCACTATTACTGGATGGGGGACTTCTATCTGCAAGTTCATGTCGGATCGAATTGATGCGGGTTGTGCAAAGCGCTTCAAAGACCTACACTAACAATAAACATTGCGGCAATATATTCACCGCTTTTGCAAGAGTAAATGCGGTGAGTCTTGAAGTAATGCATTAAGTTGTGCTAAGATATCTTCTAATACTCATGCAGTGATTGGTCATGCCATGCTTCTGAGTTTATTTCATAGAATTACTATTTTAATTCACGAAACCAGTATTTGTAAGCAATTTAATTATAATCAAAATTCACAGAATTCCCATGCAATTCACATACACAACAATGTTATCAAAATATCCGTCGTTAGGTCGTGGTAATGTTCAAGATATGGATTTCTTTTTTGTAAATATAAAAGAAAACATGTATTATGTTTCTTTGAAATAATATACATAATTGCAAATACTCAAGTAATTATTATTATTAATCATCACATTTTTAACACCTAGTACTTAATTTTAACAAGCTAATAAACAAAGCCGTTAAAATAAAAGTAAATATTTTTCCTATACACGGTTGCAAAAAAGATAAAGTGTTTGCGTAGTTTTGCACATCCTGGGTAAACTTTCACTAGGGGCAGTTGTAACTAATGTACCGTGACGACGAAGATCAATGGACTCATTATACCCGAACCCAACAGCTCGTTAAATTGCCTATATACCATTTCATTTTTCCTGTGGTTTACAACTATTATTGCAATCACCCAACTTGAATGTATCACAAAAAAAGAAGTCTATTGTAACTGACTTATTTACACGAAATATTTTAGCTACCGTTCCTTTAAGAGAAAACTGTAAATCGCTTGTAGAAAACAATAAAAAATATGATACGATATACATTACTGGAAAATGTAATTCAAACAAAAATAATGGACGATAGATAAAATGATACAATGAAACAAGATACATTTCTCAGTAGTCACAGAGGAACGTGTTGAGTTTCATGATTTCTCTTAGTCGTGTAGACGCGCATCATCTTACTGACCATGAACGAGCGAGAAAATTAGTGCGCGACGTGTGCTCTCTGCTTTTCCGATCCGCATTCCATCATATCAGTTTTTTGTTGGACAATTATGTACCTAGATGATCGCCTAACCGTTTTAGCCTAATTATAGTCGATTTGTTCGATCTATTTGTACAATAACAATTAATACTGTCGTAAAACACTTACCGGGTACGGCTTCGGTACTGGCACGTGCTGAGGTTTGTTTTCCGTAGCAAACGCCTCGTAGTCACGGAACGAGTCTTTTAATTTTGACTTCAAATATGATTGTTTCCATTTTTCAATGAGATTTCTGTAGTCATTGTAATTGTCGTCTTGGAGGGAATTCTCGTATGTTGGTTTATATGTTGGCAAATACGACGGATGAGATGTGTCGTGGTTTCTTAATCCTAATAAATCTTCCTCTGACTTAAAACGATTATTGACTTCGGTGTTCCAATCTTTCGGCGGCTTATTTGGTTTATATGGTCTTTGACTGCCGAACAACCATTCGTTGGGCTTAATTGTCGGAGTTTTACTAAAACTCGGTTTGTGAGGGCGTCGGGGTATAGTAACAACATCGTCATTGATATCATCGATGTAAGGATTTTTTTTCGGATGATTTTTTGAGAAAGAATAATCACTCGATTTAAAAGAATTGCCCCAAAAGGATGTCGTTGTTGGCACTGTGCTAAAAAAATCTTTGTACAAGTTTGAATAATCTTTAGCTTTTGATTTTGCTTCTTTAGTAAAACCAAAATTAGAGAAGTCGTCGTCCTCAGTAACTTTAGGTATTTTTTTAAATTTTGAATAATCTGTTTCTGGGAAGTGATAGTTTGCCAAGTTACTACTGGCTGGAACGATTTCATCGACATTGTTACTAAATGGCTTTTTATGCTCATCAAATTCATACTTGAAACTCATTTTACTGTTGTTAGTTGCGTATTCATAGCCTTTTAAAGCGGAAACGTCTTTCCAATTTTTAAAATCATTTGTGTAATTCTGGAAAGACGACCAGGGCTTATTTTTTATTTTTTTCTTATATTCCGAGCTCGGTTTTGCACTAGGAGCAGTAGTTTTACCATGCGATAAACCAAAATTACTAAATGACGAATCTGTGTCGAAGTATGAATTAGGTTTTAAAACATTTTTCTCCGGAATATCTTTATTGGTCTTAGTATCAAATATATTCTCAAATGCTGTCGTTGCTTTCAAGAATTTATTATAGTCGCTATACGGTTTTTCAAACGTAGACTCCGTTTGAAGATCTGAGAAAATATAAGGATTTGTAGGCTTAGGGGTAGTTGTAACTATATTGTCTAATGCAGTTGGATATATTGTTTTCATATTCGTAAAATCAACTACAGCTGGAAATTTCAAATTATTTTGTGTATTACTCGTGACAGATTTAACAGAATTTTCAAAACTCGTTGCAGGGAAAGACGGAACATGTTTCTGAATTTTGTGATAATTGTGGTTCCGTTCATTTTGTTTCAAAGCACTTTCGTGTGTTGTTTGCGTGTCTGTAAAGCTGTGATAATTATCATCGTTTAAGCTTGAATATCCATTACTGTACCCATTACCTCCACTATTATTAAATAATTGATTCGCGAAATGATTTCTTCCTCTTAGGTTTAATTTTGTCCCATACACAGGGGCGTTAGAATCGTCAGTATTCGGTCTGTATGATTCTTCACTACCTTTATTTTTATTGTATTCTTCATTATCAAGACTTGGAGTGCTGAAAAAATTCACAGTACTTTGTGGGTATTGTACCATACTGGATTGCTCACCATCGTCGTTAGCATTGAACGGTTGAGATCCATAACTGGTCTCAAGTCCAGTTACATCGGAAGCCGTAGGAAAAGCAGGCGCGTAGAGTCTTGTTGTGGTCTCCTGGTTGACGCCGCTGAGGAAGCTGGAGTAGTCCGGTGAGCTCGGCACGAAGCCGTCGTACGATCCTACATCGTTGAACCCAAAAGTCGAATAGGCGACGACGTTCGGCTGGGGAGATGTCTCGTCGTCCTTAATCGGAGGGTATTTGTTTTTCTTCAATTTCTTTCCATTTGCTTCGCCATAAAGAATTAAAAACGTTGTAAAAGTAACATAAATCTGTTTGTAGTACATATTGGCATATATCACTGTCTTCTATAACACACTTTACATTTTACGTATACGCGGGTTGCAAGTGTAGTCCAAGTGAGTGGACGCGCGTTGCGGTGCAGGCATGAAGTCATACTGCGGAGTCGGAATAGTTCTCTCGTCCTCAGAAATCGAAAGCGTTGCATGCATCACCAACTCGACAATTTTCCCTGTTTAATAATTGCTAATAATGAGTTCGATGTATTCTAATTATTGATGAAGTCAATGCCTGAAATAAATTGACTTCTCGTGTGGTTTGGAAGCTCGTCTTCCGTCACTGTGTCGTTATAGTTTTAATTATACATTCTTGTTACTTTTTTGCGACGCAAAATTGTTGCCATTTTAATGTTTCGAAAATGTACGCGGTAATAAACGTAAGGTATAATTATGGAAATAAAAGTGTCGATCGCTCTAGTATTTGAGTAATGTTAGTCCTCGTTTCTTTACACAGTCTCTTCAGTATCTGGGTATAGTTTACGATACCATGACTAAATATATCCTAATAAAATATAGAAGTAGTGGTTATGGGTAGGTATTAGTCACAGAACAATAAAATGTATTTTATTCTAAAACATTTTTATTTGACTATGCAAATGATTCAACTTTTTACACAGCTTCATTGTCAAACATTAATTACAAGAGTATATTGCTTAAAAACTATTTTCGTCATATAATATCAAATTAAAAATGGCCACAGTGAAGCTTCCGAAGCTTCTGAACTTTACCCTTCATGTCGTGAAGGCGCCACTTTGTACTAGATAAAACTTAATTATAATATAAAACAACATAAACACGGAAAGAAATACTATTGAAGTGACAGATTAACAAGTGGAATGGTGAAATAACATTATTACACCATTGTACATTTGTTAGAGTCGTCAATACAATCCAACTATAAAACAAGAGACACTATTAAAGTAAACAACAATTTCATAAATTGAGACAATAAACAACATAGTAATATTTTGGAAATGATAGCTATCTAAATTGTGGCTAATTTTTTACATTGATAATATATAATAGTTTTAGAGATTCGATAAAACATAACAATAACAAAGTAATGAAGACGCGGGTATTAAGAAACGCATCGAAATATCTGCAGAAGCCATTAATGTAAATACTATGTCCATTATCCTTAAATACATATATCGAACTTACATAAATAAAAGAAAAATCTTTTGTTTGTCGGTAATAAATTATTCGCTTCTACAAGGCCGTGACTACTTAACTTTTTTTATACTTTTCTATTCTATTATAATTTTAATATGACCGTCCCATTAAATAACAATTTAAGGCATACAGTTATAAGAGAAAGGTTGAAGTGGCATTGTTTGTGTCGTCACTAGTGTATTGAATTAAGATGTAGGTACTCAGGGGTAATCTATATCTAATAAACTTTGAAAGTCTTTACGTACAGACGTTACATAAACATACAAAAATATTTTTCTATCACTTTCATGAACACTTTGAATTCAAGCATACTGGTCTACTATTTAATGGTGTGTTATTGTATGACAAAACGCTCGTTTTAATGCATAGATCCACTATTTAAATATTTTCCCCATAATTATTACAACTATCAAGATTTGAACAAAAATCTGTAAGTAACAGTTGCTTGGTCTGGTTACTTAAGTAAAGTCTGGTTAAGATACTTTAGAGGTATCTAATTTATGCAGAATAATATTTTAATTTGAAATAATATTATTAAAGGAATTTGTAACATTTATATCGTGTTTCTATCATTAAAACGCAGCGGGAATAAGGCATTTTAGTAAGGTGCAAGGGTACATAATATCGAATACTCTATAGTGATAAATTCTGGTAAATACTTTAATCTTTTACTAATATGTGAAGAACATTTAATATGAAACTACTTTATTTAAACAGTGTAAAGATATGGGGTAATATTTGTTTAGGATTCACATTTTCTCGTACTACATTTCATAAGAATCTACATTGACAATAAAATATGAATATACTGTTAAATATTTCTATATCGTACATTCTATAACCGCCAACATCTATCTACGTTCTAATATAAAATAGACGTTACAATGTTAAACACGAGAAGTGATAGACAGGGCACCTATAACAACATCTAAAGGTGAACCACGACCAATTGTTTGTGACGTTAAAAAGTTTAGAAAAATATTTATCACTCTTGTAAGAAGTCGACCTTACCCTTAACGTATAACACGCAGTCGATATCTCAGTCAATATTTGTTCGATACACCATTACGTACTTGTGAGCTGTGGTTCCATACTAAAGCTTCGTTACATTCACAAACCGGCACAATACATAGGAAATAAACCAACAATTACTATGTGAACATTTCACCACACATGAAAAAATATTATCGTTAAATTTAAGCCTCATATACTCCTCAAGCATTCTTTGACTGTCCTTAATCGGGCATTTGTTTGGTATTTTCGTCACAATAAATGTCATAGTGAGAGGAAAGTGGGAAATCGGCGTCGAGTTACACAACGCTCGCATTGGTTTCTTATTCGTGAAAAATGTTTTGTTAACATTTTCGTCATTATATTTGTGACACTCATAGTGACTCGATTTGTATGACAAAAGGCTTATAGCATACTAGCATATCTATACAAAATTAAATGAAAAGATAAACAATAAACATACATAGCTTTGGCAATCAAAGCGCACTCACACACCATCTGCAATCAGCGACATGCACTTCTCCTTTACTTACATACTATCCCAAACCAACTCCAATGTTTTAGTTGTTAAAGTTGCATACCCACAGCACATTCAATCTTTTACCCTTCCACCTAGGTGGCGTTATTTCATTACAGTCCGTTAACACAGATGGCGCTACTGGTGTACAAATTCATTACCCAACATTTATTTACCATTCATAATGGATTTCGACTGTCCAATATTGCATTCAGTACGCATGTACAATTGTCGATTCTTTATAAATTAACAAAAATATGAGACCTATAGGGTGTCTGACCCTTTATTGCGATACCTTATTGGCTGTGATGGGCCCACTTATTGGTCAACTTTATGCACGCCGTTTTATTGTACGAGACATTATGGCGCCTCATTATCGAGACGCTAGGACATGCAGGGGACGTCCTTGCAATGTTTTAAGGCAGACAAGTTGCCAGACACTGCATATATTTTTACATTATAAGTGCTGTGCTTGTTTTATTGCTTGGCGTAGATAAGGGTACTTTCACGTTCAAATTTGAGTGTATCATCTTTCTTTTTTCCTTGATTTCTACCACAAAAAGTTTAGAAAATATGGAAATTTCAGAAACACTAAATAGTAAAGTCGTTCAATCAGTAGACGTACAGTAGAGATGTGGGGGGTTGTGTTGCGCGTGGTGCGGATGGTTAGTGCGCGGAGGTGGCGGGCGGCGCGGGCGCGGCGTGTCGCAGGCGCGCGCGGATCTCCTGCAGCGTGGCGTTGGTGCCCGACTCCAGCTCCTCTGTACTCTGCTCCGCCTGCTCCAGACGGCGAGCCCGCTCCTCTATCGCGCGCTCTAACTCTGTAACCATACGATTGGGCGCATAAACAGGGCAAATATTATATGGCGGATATGAGACAGGCCAATTATGGGCTGATACAGTACATTACTTAATTAATTTGATTAGTAAATATGTTATTTTCAACGACTTCATGGTTTAAGAAATACGTATTTGAACAAAAATATTTTATCACTAACATTGTTTTAGCTTTGAAACGTTTATCACGCCGACAAAATAGAAACATAAGTAACCTATTAACATTAAATAGTAACTATATTTTCCAGAACTGATAACATGGACTTCCCAAAATGATCCGTGAAAGTTGTGTGGGCATACATTATCACGCGAACGGAAAGGAAACTGGGCCTGATAATACTTAGGAAGTCAATATACATTACATTACGTTCATTGCTACACTAAATGTGTACAAAGTAAACGAATAGCTGGGCGCTGATAACACGCTATCACTAGATACCCGGATAAACTTAATACTTCAAACCTGAATATAAAAGCATTACATAAAAACGCGCCTAAATCATGAATATTAAATTTTACGACGACCACCTCAACGCAATCGGAATACGATCAATGTTACGTAAGTCCAACTTTAACTTTATATGTAGTATTTTTCTCACGCTAATCGGCCACAAGGAAAGTAACTCGAAACAATTTGACCGTCTTTTCATCGTCTATTGAACGGTGGCCTACGAAATACTTCTGAATAATTTGAAAACAATTCGGTAAACATTCATCATCACTAACACATCGAAAATAAATAGGCAAATAGAATCAATGTGATAAGCCTGAAGCCCATCATAATTTTTTTAAACTACTCTTAACAAAGTGCGATCCTCAGTAGTGAGGGAACGATGAGAAATAAAAAGAGCAAAGTGCAACATGTTGATTAACCTCTATAAAAATAACTATTACGCTACTTAAAAAGTTTCCATTAAAGGCAAAATTTTACGAACCCCGAAAAAACATTAATAGAGATCGTTAATATTTTATTATAAATACTTAGTACCCACTTAATTAATCGATATATATCCATCTATCATTCGACTCTACCAGTGAGATTTAAATGCAAGAACGAATAAAATAATAACTAACCACGACACTTACAAGATTAATTAATCATTCCAGTAAAAAAAATACACCTTATTAAAATTGTGTTCCTAATATAAACGCTCATTACAATCTGGTTCTTCATCTACTTTAGTGTTGTTTTTTTAACCGGGTACTGGTAACAATCTGGATGCTCTGGTCCAAATGGCATACCGACAAACAAGTTAGAATAAAGTAACTTTGAGTATATCAAAAAGGAATGTGGACACGATTATTGGCATGTGAGGTGAATGGCCGACAGGTGCACCTGCGGCCCGCTGCCTACACCCAACTGCACCAGACAAAAGGGCCACAGCCAAATATGCGAGCAAAAAATATGACGCTCTGTTCGGGACGCATAATCAGAAGACTTAGGAGCCCACACATATAATGTACCTACCTAAAATTACGCGTTTTCAAAATGACCTTGAATATTGCATGATACATAAATTACATTCAAGACTTCTTTTGGTTAGATTTATTACTCATTAACAATTAAATCCCACGTCGACTTATTTGAAGTAATATATTTCATTGTACGTACCGCAACATCATTTCGTATAATTAACTGTATTTCTTTTTACGTACACGATATTTGTATGCGGATGATTTTTTACATTTGCGATATCACGGAATCGTCAACATGAATACTTTAATCTCAATTATTTCGCAATGAATACAAGATATCAGTAGTAATGTGATAAAATAAAAATAGACATTCTTGTCTTACTACTTTCACGTAATATTGTTTCCAAATTACTGTGTCGACATTTTAGAAATTATTTAAATCATGTTAATAAATGTATCTATAACAACAACTGATAATGTAGTTCATAAAATTATAATTATTCGATTGCGGAAGAGTTGTACAAATAAATAATTGGCGAAAACATTTTCAATTTAAAGTTTCAACACAACCTTACAATTATCGCAATCACAATCTATTGGTTTACGTCGGCTTCATTAATTTTATTGACCGAATCATTTAGGACGGGTCTTTAAAAATACTCATCCGGCGTTAAACAAAACTATTCACTTTCTACTCGGTTATAGTTAGCGTATAAATTAATTGTATGTACATACCTGGCTTCTCTCTGTGTTCCTTCACTTGGTTTAGAATCTGCTTCTCTTTGTGTCTTGAAAGCGCTCTTTCTAGTTCGCTCTTTTGATTCAGAACATTTTTCCCTCTGGAACAGGATAATAAAACAGAATAAGTGCTTCGCTGACGCGGTCTGGAATTACCTACTTAGAGCTTCTTACTTATGGAACGGAGAAGTTTCAAAACTTAAGTAGAATTATATGTCGCGGCGGCGTAGTAACAAATCCAGTAGAATTAAATTACACATTATGAACTCCACCAGCGTCTGTGTGGAAATCCCGATCCAATAACACGTGTTGTTTTTTATTAATCGTGGCTTACCGCTTTAAGTGGTTCTTTTGTCGCACTTTACGTAAATTGTTGTGTAATTACTTTTAAGTACGGATGATCAGATATGGTATAGTAACTGAATTTTGTTTCGCGACCTAATTAAATATACCTATGTATGTGTGTATATTTTTCTTACAAAATTCTTATCGCCGTAAGGACAATGAACTTTAAAGATAACAGGGAATTTCGTTCTTGGCAGTAGCGCAAAAAGTCAAAACAGTTCTTACTACATATAAAAATATATTAAAAAATTAAACAAAATTATAGCGTAATAATAACACGAAGATACGATTTATCGCGTAATGAAATGACATAGATACTGCATTAAGGATAAGCCCAGTAATAAGAAACATTAAAACAGATGAAGCCACGTGACACACAAGGACATTGATAAGTGATAACCGATACCGCGTAGTAGCGAATACAAAAGCTTTATCTTATCAATCGCCGATATAGTGTAAAATTCATTCGCATAACCATATATGGTCACTACGCTTTATATTTTTACGTATCGATGTCACAAATTACGTAAGTATGCCAAAATGTTCTTATCTGGTGTTTTTACCCACGCGTTCGATAATAATAATAATTGGCATATACTATTTTTTAATACAAAGGTCCGGCAAACGTCAAACAGGTCACCAGAGGATAACCGATCACTGCCGCCCATGAACATCCACAACGCTTGGTCATGGATGTGTTGCCGACCCATCAATTCGGGAGGAGAGCTGGAAGGATAAAGGATGGGAAGAGAAACGGGGTATTCGAGATCCGGCAAACTCACTCACCCAACGAAAAGCGACAGCTTGCCCTTTAATGATTAGTCATGGCTGGCAACAGCGTGGCTCTACTTCCACAAATACGTGAGTAATTATGTCCAAATCGCTTTCGTTTAAATACCTTTATCTCGATTTTTTTATGTTATTTAATGGCTTTAGGTATTAGATAAATTTACACTGTTGCTTATCGATATACAATTGTCTCCAAAAAGACGGAGTAACGGTAAATCGCATGTGGTCTTTTACCAACTGAAGTAATAAAGGAAGGAAACAATATGTGAGGTGGAAAGGGGCATTAAGTCGCCGGCAACCTCTCTCTTCGAACGAAACACAACAAGAAAACGGTTGGTTATCCGCGAAACAGTGAGACCCCTGGCGATCCTATTACTACTGTAGTTCAGATAAATACATTGTGGCTCTACCACTTTTAAAAATAAAATTTGCTAAGTATTCGAAAGTCGTAGCGCGTGTCGATGTCGAGATACACAAAGTATGCAAACTCCGAACTGTGTTGCGTAAATAATCAGCTCGTTATCCCACGTCCTGGTTGTGCGATCTTAACTCGCGAAAGAAAGTTAATCACCCACGTGCCGACGTGGAAATATGATAATTCCAACATGTTCTTTAAGTACACCGCAATATTTTACTTAGTTTTTTGAAAACGATTGAACTTGTGCGACTAGGAATAAATCCAAAATATGAGTTACATATATCTAAGTCGGCATAATACATGCTTTTTGTTTCCGGCACAACCGACCAGTGACAACGTCCATGCCGATTGTTAAAACTTATCACAAAACCTAAAACATTCGAAATCTTTTTTAGAGATAAAATAATATCAACAATTTTTAATTGTAATTATTTATTATTAATTTAAATTATGGGACTCAATTAAATAATTATTTATGTATATTTATCCAACACGGGTTGGATCATGTTTGAGGAAAAGATACTATTTATTCTATAATTGAGTTGATCAATTATACTATTATTAATGATTAAAATGATAAAGTCTGTATTTAGTAATTGAGTACTATTTACTTGTTGATAATATCGGCGAGGATGAGCTTTGTGTACAAATTCATTATTCATACTAATGCGATTTTGTATATAAGAGAAAATTTGGAATATTACATTAATAATAAGCACACACTTATTACATGCATTTTTTATCAAATCATGATGCATTTTATTGTCCTACATTGGTTATAAAATAGTTTCAACACTTATGCGACCTAAATTTGATACAGTTCAGAAAAATGTAATAAAAACGCACTCATTATTGTAAAACGCATTGAGTCATCCAAGTATGCATTACGACACACGTTAACAGCAATCAAAGTTAGCAAAAAAACAATAATCCTCTCATTCTCATTCCCGCAAGGCTTTCCCACGCGCAGTACCTGCATGTGTGGACTATTTCGTTGCATGACGTCAAACAAGTTATTGCATTGTCTTATTTGTTTGACACCACACATGGTGTCGTAACTTATGGATACGTTGATCTTGAGTCTTGACTGCTGTTACTTTGATTTCCTAATTTTGATTAAATCTGCTTAATATTCTTGACAAACCATATCGCAAGAATTTGTAACAATTTGCACCACCGGAATTTTAAACATGTTTCAATGTCACGAAAGTGTATGTTCGCGTATGCAGTAGATTAATTACGACAACACATCCACGCCTGCATCTCAATATAAAAAGACGAAGATACAACATGCGCTCTTACATACATAGGTATCTTCCAACCATAATGTTTTCTTTTTATTGAACGAGTAGCAATGCTACATTCTTCCGATAAAACTTCGAATTCCGATCGTTTTAAATAACTTTAAAATAACTAATTCGATTGGCCAAAATGCAAAACTAACACACGACCTTCACAATCCAGCACACATCGAACTACGCAGAATGTATTAGCTATAAGACGAAAGAGGCGATAAATTACGTTGATTCTGAATTAGTCGAGTCTGCTCACTGCGAGAATATCAGCACCATTTAATCCAAGTTAATCACTACCTTCCGAGGAAGCCGCCTCCAAGTCTCATTTGCCAACTACCTCGCTTATGAGATTTAGCTCAGTTCGTCAAACATCCAACCTCCTGGCAAATAAACTGTTAATAAACTACGATGATACTGGTAAATGTGAATTACAGAATGGCAGACGTTTTTTTTATCTAAAACGTAATTGATTGTTGGAACAAAGAGCCTTTATTGTGTACACAAAATAATTCCAGTACAATATCAGTGACGTAGTCGTAATTGATATCTATGTTTCCATGACCCTGATTAACAAAGTATATCGACGTTTAACCGAAACAATTGATCGTAAGATAAATGCGACAAATTAATATATCACAAATATAAACAATATTTATACAGAAAGGAAAAGTGTACGTGTTTCCATAATACAGCGCAGACGTGCAGAGCTGAAATTCTGTTAACAGACTGGGAATTGCTTCCTTCCGTCACGACGCTCGCAGACGAGCGCGGAAATAACAGGACGAGATAGCTTCGACAATCGCATTGAACATGGAAATGGGCTGAATCAACAGGTCAGCTCTGAAAGGCTATTACCATTTGTGGCCGTTTATTATTATTAAAACGGAAACAGCGCAAGCGTGTTGCATGCGGTTTACACGACAGATGTGCAATAATTACGCCGCAATCGTTCTTAAGACAGGATGTGGCGCACCTGTGCGCAAGAATCCAAACTAAACTTAGTCCTGGCAAAAACTCGACGAAGTCTATTTCGGTGAACCAGTTGCGTTCGCTCGCCTACAATCAATAACTTGTACCCACTTCGGCTTTAGTATAGATCCGTTAATTCAATCATTTACGAAACTTTATGCAAGATCCTTGGAATACTAAATTGTAATACAAATTGGTGAGATTATTTATTACAAGCCGCGTAATATATTTTTTGTCATAATGAAGACATTTTCATAATTAATGTTATGCTGTATATTATTTCTTATCTCTTCTAAAAATTCAATTGAAGCACTTCAAAATTGTTATTTAGGCAAAAACCCATTTTATTTTGTAGATTGCATGATAGAGAATGGATTTAGTTTACACTTTATATCCGGCAAATGGTTTCTGAAGTAGGAAAAACAATTACTATCTATTAATTAATCTCCTGCACCTTTTTTTCTTTTGCATATGATATTCTAAGATGAAAGACAAAAACTTCACGACAAGCTAGAAACCGATATTCAAGGAACAAAGCTTATCAGGCCGTTCTTTGTGGCAGGTACGAAGTGCCTATTAAGAACTCTCTACAAATGACAAAGGGTAAGGTTGCCGCGGCGGGGATGAGATTAATACCTACTCGAAATTCTCAAGGATTGAAACAAGTCGAGGCATCTCGTGTCTCGGTTATAGAAGCAGAGAATATAATATTATATTATACTATACAACGGATATGACTAACAAGTCAATTCCCAGTAATATAAAGAGATTTGGATATCTAATGCCGAGTAATACTGTTTATATTTCTATGTTTCTCAGAAATCTCTGAATATATTAGAATATAATGACGCACACAACTATTCGATTTTAGTCAGATATACGCCCTACAGTAAGACTCAAGCTTTCCTCAGCATTATGTAAGAGACGAATAGCCTTGATCTAACACAATACCCTTATTCGAAGGCCAGTCTGGCAGCTGAATTTTCTAGCTATACAGTTTCTGTCTCAGCTTAACGAGTCTCTGTGAACTGTTAATGCAACAATCGGATTCAACTACTTAACTTGGCCCACCCAAAACCAAGTCACTTTCAGCGTTTAAATAAGTTGAGTTCTAAACCACCTTTCAAACTGGCAAATAAATTCTTATTGATAAAGTTGCTAAACCGTTACATATTTTATATTGTTTACCATCTACAATACGTCAAACCTTAATATATATTTTTATATATTATAGGGGGCAAACGAGCATAAGGCTCTCCTGATGGTAAGCTATCACCGCCGCCCATGAACATTTGCAATACCATAGGGCATGGAGATGCGTTGCCGGCCTATAAGGTGGGAATACGCTCGTTTTTTGAAGGTCGCCAAGTCGTATTTGTCCAGAAATGTCGCTCTTGGCAATTGGTTCCACAGATTAGTAGTACGTGGAGGAACGTGTTGGGAGAAACGTACTGGTGAAACGTAACGGTGGATTTCCAACAGTGATGTGGGTGATATTTGGAGGTTTGCCGTGATGTACGATGGCGGAACTCAGCAGCATGGATAGGTCTGAACAATTTTCCAGAGCACTCTCCGTGGTAAATGCGATAGAGAATGCAGAGCGATGCTACATCTCTTCGAAAAGCCAAACGATCAAGCCGGAAAGTCCTTGATGAAAAACGAATATGAATTCGCATACGTGTATCGGCGATATCGTTCAACTCTACTTACATCCTCTGATTGAACATGAGTTCTCTGTGCAGGTCCATTCGCTGGGGGCTCTCGATACACGGGTTGGGCAGCCGTCGGGGAGCGATGAGGCCGTCGCTCCCCGCCCCCGGCTCGCCTTCCTGCACCATCTCCACGGCGCCTGCTGCGGGCGAAACCAGCGTGGGGACCAGGCCCACGCCGCCGGCTGCGCTCAATGCGCTCACTGACAGAACTGAGGACAACGGAGTAAGTAAAGTAAGTAACGGACAAGTATATCAACTGATTGTGATTTGTACATTTGAATGAATGTTTGGTCAAATCCGATACGTCGCAATAAATTCAGTATACGCCCATGACACGATTTTTTTCTATTGTATATGCCAATTAATATATGAAAATGTCACTATATCGATTAGCATAATTAGAATATTTATATAAATGTTAATTATAGCTTTATACGTATAAGAATAAAAATCACATAGAAGATCTATTAAAGAAAGGAAAAATACGGAGTCCTCGAAACCGACGAGCGTGTATGCAAAGATTAATGACAGTGGATGAAGCGAAAGAGGTATGTATGGACCGTAGCACTTGGCGCTCAATAGTCTCTGCCTACCCCAATGGGACATAGGCGTGAGTTTATGTATTTATGTATGTACGTATAAGAAATTCTTCTTTATCATTGTGTATGAACGAGGTTAGGATAATCCATGTTGTATTGAGCATCTTCCGTATTGAAGACATAATTTTGCAACTTAATTTCATAACATAACCTTTACATAAGATGATTTAACATTTGGTTCCCGCTCAAGAAACGCACGTCCGTCATCGACTTCATAAGATTGATGTTTGTGTTTGAATGGCGTTCAAGCAGGTAGTTAAAAATGTAATGAATCACTGATGATGTCATCCAAGTGAAGTGTTACTTTGAAGCATAATGACATGGAATTTTAATAGCGCGGCTGCATATACTAAGAGCATTGTTTACCAAAAGAAATTCATAACTAGGCGGCAGATAGAAAAAAAAAATGTATATATTTGCGATATACTCTTAATTTAGAATAGATACAAATAGTTTTAACACCTGGCTGTAAAATAGGCTATTTTCATAGTCAATTTATGGCGTTTTTAGCTTATCTAACCTACAAGTGCTCATTAATTTACATTATAAACGTTAATGTATTCAAATATATACTATTTTAATAAGTCTAGAAGAGTGTCACCTGAAACACCTCATCGGTACTGGTATTTCCAGATATAAAGTTAAATTTCCCGTGTAACATGGTATGTGAGTAAAAACTTATTGACCATGGATTAAAGAAATGTGGTACAACAGTATAGAGTGTGAGATTTTATGTACGAAATATCATGTTTTGTAGCAATCAATGTTAAACCATTTTCTGTACATTTTTAAGACCGTTATCTTACATCATATAGAACAGTTACAACTATTTTGCAATTTCTTTCGCCAGTACCATTTGTTGAAGTTATTTGAAACATTTTTATTAGAAATTAATATAAATTACGTATAAAAGTATAGTTTCACTAATAAATATAAGAGCATTATAACTGATATCTAAATAACAAGATTTTCATTTCAATGTCTAAGTATTGAGCGAAGAGAATACGGCTCTATGTGGATGTGTTATTCATGACCCCGTTGGCCCAATACCTGTAAAGCCCGATGCCGCATCTTTCCAATCTCCGTTCAATAACAGCTCAGAGTGCAAGCGTACCAAAAAAATAAATGAACATTACACGGCGAATTCTATGCGACTACCATTCCAGGCCGACCTTTATGACGATTCGCCACTTGTTCCTGCTCGTTATCTCACGCTGCGCCCTCATTTCGAGTACTTTAAACAAACGGGAACTGTGGATTTATGAACTTTTAAAATTCATTTAAACAAAAGTTCCACAATGGAACGGCATAAACGAAAAATACAACGTCCAAGAATCAGCAACGCAGGAAATAAAAACTCCAAAAGTGGTCGTGTACACTATAGTCTGTACACAATTTGACTTAAATTAAAACAAATGGTTAATTTGCAAGTGCGTAGCATTTAATTTTATACCTGCTGATATAATATTTGTTTTATAATATATCGTTTTACTTTAACAATTACAAAAATTAGAAGAAAGGTCGTCGCCATCAACCGTGAGCTCAGGTGAGGTATTTTGCTGAAGCAGCGATATAAATCAAAGGAACTTGTGTAAAATTGGAATATCGCATCGGCCTCGTTATAGTGATTCAATTTTATTATCGTCTGTCGAAATCACCGGTGGAGGAAACCGTGAAGCAATAACGATGAACGATAGCCACTTATAGATAACCGTTAAACTCATGTTGATTTGGCATTGCACAGAAGCTATATGGGTTTATGGTTTATATGATTGAATGTGTTTTGTATAAACATAAAGCCTCTGTCATTCCGATAAAAACTGGGGCACCAGGCAAAACAGAAGGTCGGAAAATTATGCGGCTCCGTCTTGGAAGTCACAGTGAAGTGAAACTATAGGTCAAATACAACACAAGCCTTAGGCATCTGATTAGCGATGATGTAATATGAAAGGTACTCGGATAGTAATACGATGGGTAATATGCTAATGTTATACAAATATCTCCATAACCTACTTACATAATAGGTGCCCTCTGTCTTGATTTCTTGGCACACGGTGAGGGCGGAAGATATGAGGTATACACATGTATATAGAAACATATTAAGCTGGAAGTTTTATGGGTGAATTTAACTAGACAAGCCGTCCTGGCCACTAGTCGTTCGACTAGTGAATCTATCTTGTAAGTTTGTCAGGCTATTAGCATTGGAACAACATGGTAGTCTAAACATTACAGTATGAAGCATTCCTTTTATAATACGGCGCAACAAAACGCCTGCGTGTCGCAGAAGGATAGAGATGTCGAATATATAATGTTTTTTTACAGTCGCACAATACCTCTATTTTTTTTATCAAGTTTCACCAAACCGTAGAGAACGAAAATGCCTAAGCACAGAGTGCGAGAAGTAGGTATTATTGCTGCATATAACAATAGTCCCCCTTCAAAGTTCATATAGCGGTATTAGTGATTAAATTGAAATATTATTTATTTCAATCAACTTGTAGATATTAGTTGATCTACCACCCACACCTCCTGCACTATATAAGTAATTGAACTACCGCTTTGAAATTGTTGATAGGTGCAGTGAATATATTTATAAGGAACTCTCACAGCAACACGACATTGTCTAACTTTAAATTTAAGTAATATCGAGTATGTATTTTAAAACATAATATAATATAAACTCTGTTCGAATTTAAACAGAGCCGACTATCTATCTTACGTGTCACAGATAATATCAAGTGCAGAAACACAGTCAAAATTGAGCAATTTATTGCAACTCTTACTGTCATCACATTAGCCTCGAATTCCATGGTAAACTTTTCTAATTAAACCTTTATTTTAATACAGCTCATAACTTCTTGGGCAGTTTCTCTCCAGCGACCTTGCAAAGTTTGTTGCAGATGCGCAAGCTTTTATTACCCGACTCTCACAATGCGAAGTTGATAGGTTACTTTAGTTGTGATTTTCTTCTCCCCAAACTTTTTATATACCTTTGTAAGAGAAATGACAGCTTTTATACGTAAGCGTAACTCTACCACGTTTTTTTAGTTTTGTTGAACCGATTGCAAATTGAGTTGAATTTAAGGGAAACCAACTGTTCTGTTTTGGTTACACTACAATTCAATTTTATCAAATACCACAAACATAATTAATTTAAATATAATGTGAAACACTATTTTAGTTTAACACTGCAATTACTTTGTAAGCCGATTATACTTTCTCAAGTTTTTAATACTAAACAAGACATTAGTGTGTCAAATTAAGTACTGGCACATGGGCAGCGGTCGTTAGCACGAGCGGTACGTTGCAAATAATCCGGGAAATGTCGCACTGATGTGTAGGCGGAATGTGGAGTGACGAAATTACTAATGACCCCAGCGAAATTAAATTGCTGTGAAAGAAAACACAGATAACGTAGTACATCTGATGTAACTTATATAAATTATTATGCACATTAAATTTTAGTAAAAGTAAAGTAATCACTTTTTAATGATTATCTTTACACATGATTAGCGCTGTCCACTAAATTAGCAAGATAATATTGCTTTCCTCTTACTTGTTTAAGAATTATTAAATGTTGCCAGTGAAACGTGAGGCCTCGGGTTCTATCCCCGCACCGAAACAAATATTTTTTGTGATCCCCAGGTATTTGTTTCGGGTCTGGGTATTTGTGAGACCGAAAAATCTCTCGTAGTTTCTGATACCCACGACACAAGACTCGATCTTAGTGTGGGGTCAGGACTACGTATGTGACTGTTAGGTGTATTTTATTTTTTTATGTTGGGACAAAGGTAATAAGTAAGCAAACATAGAGACTCGCATTAATTCCGAAATAATACAAAACAGCAAGTAGAGGATGACGACCGTTTAGATTAGTAAGTTAATCCCTATTTTAATATGCGGACTTAGAGAGTTATAAATTTTCTAAATACACATTAGATGCAATAGATATAATCTTTCATCTATTAGTGTATAATTGAATAAACACATAAATCTCCACATATCTTTAATGATCTCATAGGGTTTACAACTTACATGGTCGGATATAAACAAGCCGACTAACACACAAAATTAATAAACAATCCCAATCCCTATCTAAGGATCAATCCGGAAAATAGACCAATCAGAACACATCAAATGTGAGCGTGTCGGCAATACCTTGAGCCCATTGGTTTATTTTCACGATCGATCTTTAGATAGAAACGAAGATCGTTTATTAATCATGGCCATATAACGGAACATAAAATATTGTAAATTATGAGTAACCACACCAATGAAGAGCGACGATAAAATTCTCGTTTGTGTATACAAACCGTGTAAAGGGAATGCCCTTGAGGGGATATCTACGTGAAACTTAAACACACCGCATATTGAACCAACAGCGACGTCTTATGAAGGTCAAGCTGAAGTGCTACAGATAAATTACACACCAACACTTCGAGAATATTCATGTGTTATTTCAGCATGTTTAAGCTGTAAATGTTTAAGATAGTTTGGTAGACGGGTTTGTAATATTCCTTATCAAATTTAGATTAATGATAAAATGTGACGAACGTTTTGAAATAGGATTACATCGTTAAATACTGTAGATAAAAGAGGCGCTACATTAATGAAGTATAACATACTTAAGATAGTATTTAACACATTCTTGGCAACGAAACTTTCTAAGGTACCACCGTACCATGGGTAAACTCTGACCTATGGGTATTTTTAGCTGTGTATCAAATAAGATTGCTTCAGCAAGGCCGTTTTCGTGTTCATTTGCTGAAACAATTGACGTCATTCCACGTGAAAGCCAGCTTGTTAAGTCTACTTCGTTAATCAGTTAACGTGACCTCTATGAATATTACAGAGCAAAAACAGGATTGTAAGAACAATTTTTCCATCGCAAAAATAGGTAAGTTTTTATACAAAGCGAAGCGCTCGCTGCTTTCTGCGAAATGAAATACCTTTGAATTCTTTGCCTACGATGATACCTCTTGGTTTTGCGTCGGTAAGAATCTCAGAGATTTTAAATCTTAAATTTATTTCATATTTAAAAAGCTCTGGGATGTTTTTAATGTTGCGCCGTACTTGAAACTTTTTAAAAGTCATTTTTTGATAGTGTGTATAATGTTATAATCACTTAGGAACTATTGGTATGACAATATCCATAACCTAACAGACAAGACAGCAAATTGATATTGCTGGTTCGAATCTTAAAAGAAGCAAATAATATAAAAATGTCAATAGGTCATAATTAGTCTTATTTATCACTTCTGTTTTGAGATTAGAAATGGCCAAAAAATGATTGGCGCATGAATTGCATAATATTAGTTATTTCTACTAGACCCTAATGTAACAGGAGTATGAACATTATACAATGGATTTACTAAATGCATTGTTCTGTCAGTAAGTTTCCTATAAAATAAATGTATCTGCAATCTATTATACCATGGTAACAAAAGAATAATAGCGCACAAATCAACAAGCCAAGGAGTAGAATATTCACCTTAGATATTGACCGATTCGAAAACAACAATTTATTTACTTATTTCATATGCTCAAACCAGACTAACTAACATTAGCACATTAAACATTCTAATAAAATCATGAGCCTTCATGATATCCTGTGTGCAAGAAGTGTTGCAATTAACAATAGTAACACTTTTACGTAGGCAATATTTATAATTATAAAACCATTTCATAGCTTTAAATTAATTAAATTGGAACTCATATCGTTTTCAACTGTTTCAAGCAGAGTAATGTTAATTAGTGTGAAGTAATTTGCAAGTAAAACATAGCTACAAATTATAGTGGGCGCGTAAAATCAAACTAGGACATAAAAATATGATACGCCATGAAACTGACTAATGTTGCAATTCATAGCAGAAACCCTATGCGCCAGATGTTTTTTAATCAAATGTGTTTAAATCACGAGAATAATGTGATTCATTTAAAAATCGAGGGCAAACTTCAATCGAGCCGTAACATTATGTATTGCGTCACTTTAATGGGAATTCCTTTATCAGGTTTACGGTTTGGGTAGCCATTACGAAACGGGCGTGACCATTAGACAATAAAAAAAATGGGTTTATGTTCATCTGAAGAAAATTGATTATTTTTCAGTCTCATCTGTAATTTGCTGCGTAGTGTAAGTTTTTTAATTAAAATACCTACTATGAAATAGATGCTACAATATAAAACGGGACTCGATTATACTATGAATCTTACAAGTAAAATCTAAATATAAATTCCATCTAGCTATAAGTAATGCATGTGTATTGTAAAGAGCTGCTCAGGGCATTCCGTCAAGAGTTATACGCAATAAAGGTGTATCAAAATAAACAATGGGTAAAACGAGCGCCAGTGTATACCGGCTGACCTTACACAAATAACTATCAGAGACCAACGCAGTTTGAAAAGCACGTCGGCATTAGACTGGAGTGGTGACGTACTTAATCAACATTGAATGAATGATCCCTCCTTGATGCGTGATTCAATCAATGAACCACTTCCTCATGCGGGCGCACACAAATCAGTTATTACACTTGATGACAGTTATGAACTTCAATACAAATGTTCCCGTGCGCTCAATGCTCATTGGCAGAGGTCAAATGAACCGACCAAGAGTTGGTTCACTGCGCCTGCATCAATGTGCTTAATAAAACCAATTAAACTTGTCTTCGTTGTTTTAATAGACGAATAGACTAAATTAAAACCTCGATCTGTCCTCCCCAGATGTGTTTAAAAAGGTTATTATTTTTATTTGTCCGTTAGCCATTTTGGTGTTTTAGTTTCGGCGGACGCAATTGTCGGTTGTCGTCGCAGATTATATGTGGTAACTAAAAAAGGGTTGGATTCATTTAGGGGACGACCCTCCTAATAATACGGCTACAAGGACACCGTTGAATTGATACGACACTCAGTATACAAAGTTGCTAAAACGCGCATATGGGACTTTTTTCAACACAACTTTATTATTAATTAGCCATTAGGTAGCACTGTGTACAAAGCTATTTCTACAGACATTTGTGTACTTATGTAAAAGAGGTCATAAATAATCAAATAATATTTAAATTTCAATTTCAATATTAAGCCCACTTCAAATATCAATAATTTTAAATTGTTAAATTTATTTTAAATTTATTTGTTAAAATTAAAAAACAACTAAATTATCCACGATGACGGGCGATAAAACGTCATAAAGTTATAAATAATTAATAAAGAAGTCGTGAAGTCTTTACATAAACCGGTTCGCCTAAATACATATTACTGGCAAAGCAACCCCAGTTATCCCACGCTTCGATAGAAACCACCGTCGACTCTTAAATGCGCCACATTCACAAATCATATTGCTGTTTTCAAATAGCTGAAGCCTTAAAGCCTTATCCGTAGACAGATGTAAAACCTATTTTAGTTATTGAATGTTTTGTCTATTTCAGACGACTTTAGAATTCAGTTTGAGCAAAGAAGACACAACATTCGATAACTAATATAGGTATTAAATATGTATGTCTATGAATAAGACCGTTAGTATTAATTTAACATATACGTATATTATAATACAGGGTCGCGTGGAGACGCTCAGATAGCTTCCCGATTGTAGTTAATTGTAAAATACTATTTCAAATGGACACGTTTTTGTATAGAATTAAACTGTAAATAATAAATATACAGGGTATATCAAGACTGCGACCGAAAACGAAGCCAGGTGGTAGGTAGTATCAGTGACTTCGGACACAATGCAAGTAAAAATGTCCAAAAAAAAATTCTTATCGTCGTATTTGAGTGATAAATACATGGTTTCCTGAAATAATGATGTACACCTTTTTATTTTCAAAGGTGCAATGGTGCTTAAGGATTTAAGTTACTTTTTTCGCAAAAACTATGTATATTTAGCACACAAACACGATGATTTTCAAAAAATTGCAAAAAAATATCTGTCACTTTTTTGCGAAATATTTAGTTGCGTTGTGTTTGTATCCAATAAAACTACCACCTAGCTTCGTTTTCGGTTGCAGTCTTCATATACCCTGTATTATCAGTATGCCAACTAATATGTTTCTCAAGACATCGATTACATAATCGCATCTATAATCTTCTTTATTACCGATAAGACTTTTGTCAATGTTTGCCCTTTCATCGCATGAAGTGCGATACCTTGACCGCTCCTTTATTTTCTTACTAAAGCACACAAGGCGGAACGTAAACAGAGGTTTAGAAATTGTCGTGATCGTAATAGGTGACAAAAATAACCGCAGTGGTATTACGCCTTTCATATTTAAAAATTATAGTGCCACGGGTATTTAAAGTAAATTCCTTATGCAGATCTTTCTTTTTGCGTATCTACAATCATTAGCACCAAATGACTTTCACGCTGTCATCTAAATAAAAAGATAAAATGCCAAGGTCATCAACCGCGTTTAAAATTGAAAACTCTTTATTTGACATTGAATTGGATTACTCTTACTACGAAGATAGTACATCTTGCGAAGAAGATGAAAACTTTTAAAGAATTGCTAAGTAGAAAAAATATTTGACAAAGAATCGTAGCTAAGCTGGCACTATGCATCTAAGTAGGAAGGTACGAAGGCATTCATTCCGTCACTTACGTCTTCCCCGTACTTTAGTATGCTACTAAGTTGATGCGTTCTAGGGAAGTTAGCCATTGTGCGAATATATGTTATCAACCAAAATACAAATTCACACATTTGATACATCTCATATAATACAAATATTTATTTGATGTCACATGACTGAAATTTACGAAATAACCGCCTTTCAACAAAGTAAGGCTACGAAGACACACTGAAAAAGCTTTATCTCGATGAACTATCTCTGATCTTTTCGGCCTTAAAACTTATGTCCAGTGATAAAAACAACGCAATACATATTTCGAATGATATCGAACCACCATTGAATGATGCGTTAAGATATTTCATTTGCTACGATGGAGTTCTGTTACCTGCGATCACGAAACTTTGCTAATGGAGTTGAACAAACAATATTAATAACAAGCTGGGGACATCCCTAGGTCGTAAGCGCGTTCACGGGCAGGGCTCGTAGGGCGTTGACCCCCAACGGCAGACGAAGCTTTTCGCGTCTCGCCCTACTTGTGCCCGCCCGCCCAACTCGCATTCGTACACATTCATACGCGCTATTTCTATTAAAATTATAATTAAAAATTATATTCATTAAAAATAATAATTATAATCTAAATATATCCGTATACCCACTCAAAATCTTTGTGCTTACTCAAATATCAAAGTTCCAAATTCGAGTTCAATGACACTCTCAAATTTTGATACTGGAAAAATCGTGCTCAAGGACTCCCAAGTCCCGACGCATAACTCTTTCAAACTTAAGTATTAACCAAAGAGTGCTACATTGTGGAGGGTTCCTTTCAGAGGATGTTTCAAGCGACGAAAAAATAATTACACAGATAAAATATCAGTAAGCCAGGTTTATACAGGTTCATATCTCTATAAAATACATCCGATTATTTAACCATTACTTAGTAGAAACAACGATGTTAGTATAGAAATAGTAAGGAATCTAAATAATCATATAATTGAATTATATAGGTAAATATAATTAATTTTATATACATACATTTTATTCATATTTACATTTTTCATTTGTTTCACGTGGTTTTATTGTTACCCTTTGATTTAATTTATGTATCTGTGTAACGCCAAAAATGTTTATACATAATTATTTAATACGTTTAGCATTGATGTTTATTATTTTTGCAAAGAATCAACAAAATAAACTTCTGCTTATTGTTTCGAGAGTAAAGACCACAGCTCTATTATTGAAATTGGATATAAATATTTTTAATGATTTATAAAGTGTTGATGTGTAAATAACTGCACCAATCAACACAATAGATTGTATACATAATTGCAAATGTACAGACTACATCAGAGTCTATTGTATCTATAAAAAGTAAACAAACGCTGGCTTTTCAGCCTGTTGACTCGCAGTATATGCATTGAGTGACTTCCTTTGTCCTTTTTGAGCATAGCATGACACGACAGGAGCGGCTGGTGGCAGTTGTCGGACGGCGGCACTCCACACTGCTCACCCGGCACTCCCGGCACTCGCACACGCCGAGCCTCGGCGACGCTGCCACTACTCAATACCACTTTCGCTTTCCTTTCAACGGACGTACGACCGGACTACCGTATACTTTACAAATTACAACAATATGCATTTGCTGTTACGTCAGCGCTTCTATTTTATACATTGGATTTATCAAACGCACTACATTTAGAACATAGTGGCAAATAGTTTTTTACTAATAGTATCGTGTTTCGTTGTTTTAATTTGATTAGAATTTATTCAGTCTCTTATCGTATTATCGGTCACGATTAAAAGTTTATTAAAGTTTAGCTGGCTTATCAAATGATAAAAAAAGATATTGACTCTTTCGACGACATCTGTAATAACGCAAAAAGAATTATAATAAAACTTTACAACTGTTATTAAAATGTTTATAGAATCAAATTTACAACAAATCATAAAATAATAATTATATAAGTAGCGTCGCAAAGTAAAAAAATATCTAAACTATTTAGTGCCGCTTAAAATTTCTGCCATGATCTCCAAAGACTTGTGCAATATCAGGATGGGTCGATAAAATAGCAATCGTATTGTATGTAAACTCAGCCGATTTTTACGATATTAATACAACATCAAATACGAGAAAAAATTAAAGAAACTGTCTTGAAAAACTAAAAGTAAGCGAACCGATTATCTCAAACAGCAGGTTCGCTCCGCTCTCGTAAGAAATTACGACAAATGCGTAATGGCCGTGTCGTAAGTCGACAATGCAGTCATACTGGCACTTTCTTATGAAGAGACTATTTGCGGATATTGTCTCCGCACGTTATGTAGTTTACTTTCAAACAACCAGACACCACTGTTTGAATTTATGAAGGAATTCATAGCGGGACAGACGGACGTACACGCTAATTATAAGCGGTAACCATCATTAAAGAAGTCACGGATAACAAAGTGCCATCTTTCTTCACGCCTCTGCTTCCTCATAGGTTCGAAAGTATGGATTTGTTTATTGTTTACAACTTTTATTTTACCATCACAACAAGGGACTTTGAAGACTTTCCACACAGATATATCTGAAACACCTTTGCTTACACATAAGTAATTTATTTAATGTTAATTAATATATTCAAAATATGCAACGTCTCTACGTGATATTTCTACAGCATTCGCGGAGCGCTAAAGTAACTGAACACGACCGAGTTTGTGCATACGCAAATGTAGGTATTTCTCTAGGCTGAGACAAAAATAAAACTAATATAGTTCATGTTACTACTACCGCATGCTGCCCGTTTCGACGTAATCTAGTTATAACATCTAAGCTGAACCGTATGCCGAGTTATCGTTAGTCTTAGTATATCGAAGGTATATATGGCTGGACGAGCTAAAGTCATAATGGACTTGCAAGATAGAGCTCTGAACAGGAACGAATATATTGAGGGTAGAAAGCCCTTTTTTCCTTCAGTGGGACAGAAATGGCTGATTTGTGCAATATTGAAATGTTGAAATATATTTAAGTAAAACATGATTTTCCTAGCTAGGATACGTAATAGACTCGGCGGACTTCAATGCTCGGTGTCAATTATTTGCGTGCCAATGTTGATCCTAACTGACGGGAGTTGCAATGACAAATTTATGGGCGGGATAGTCTCGAAACGACTTTGTAATGTCTGTATTACTTATATTTTACAAAAATAAACGTTATATCCTATTCATCTCTATTTGTCATCTCCCACTCTATAATCATATAATTACATTTTTTCTGTCACATAGGTACGCATGTTTACGCCATTCTCTCGTTTATAAGAATATAAAAAATCTTACAGGGAACGGATTTATTAGGTTGAAAAGGACTCTACATACATATATCAAGCCTATTCAGGCTAGTAACCTCTTTCGCAATAGACAGGGGTTATTTGCTCTAGAGCAGTTTAATATACTTCAAGAATACACTATAAATAATACTACAGACATAAAAGAGTGACGGATTGACGTATTTTATCACTTCACTAAGTCAGGATATCTCAACGAGTAATCTACAGAAACACAATAACAATGCATAAAAACCTTTATTTACCTCGTCCTCATGGAAAATATTTATGAAAACAATTTAACAAATTAAAGACTATTGTCTGCTGTACTGTTGGAATAAGATTTTTATTCCCACACTTTGTCAAACAAGTTCAAACTACATTATGTTTAAAAGTACCATCTACATCGGGGTTTAGATATCTAAATATGATAATATGAGGAAGTAGTTATAAAATGAAACGTGTCATTGGCAATGCGCGTTCAGCGAGGGCATACGAGCACAGGCGGGAGTGCGGCCGCGAAAGCTAATGTGTACATTATGTATTAGGTATATTGTTTCCATAGTCAAATCGTCAAATCAAACGTATCAATCTCACATATCGTGGAAAAGTCGGTTATTTCACGTTTTACGATTTTGACACCTTAAGGGAGGTTTAATTTGTCCAACAATTTTATGTAAACAGCGGATCTTTGTATGCCAAGCTCTACCTTACGATTAGACCTTTTTAATTACGCAAGAACCCCTAATCCCGCTTTTTCTTACCTAAGCCTACCAATTGGCACATTATTAGGGTAGCCCGGGGAGGGAAGTTCCATTTCCTTAAATTGCCTAATTTCTCTCCCTTCTATGAAATAATTTGTTTAATTTGTAACACTGAGTATATAAAAGTGTAAAACACAGAACAAGTTAAATATTAATAAGTCACCCTTATAAATTGGACTATAATAAATTACACAGACGTTATTTACTATGTATTTAATTATTGAACATTTTGTATGTAATTGCGACCACGTTTTAATAATGTGTTTCAGTAAATCACAATTCTAAGTAACCGTATTAAAACATAACATTATGTAACACATTGTATACTTGTATGGAATGCAGTTTCAATGCGGCAGTGCTAATTCATAAATAAACATGTTTAGATTGAAAAAGCGGGAACGTTCGCCTGTTGCCAGTCGCCACCCATGGTGTTTGCTTATCCTGATCCCGATACCTACCGGCCGACTCCCGACCGGCTCCCGTGCCAAAAGTGGCGCATTGTTCGGCATACGTAATGTGCCCTTCCAGCGCACGCCGCCTTTTATTATGCATTGCACAAAAATCTAACTGTGTCTGTGTGTATGGAAACGCCACGATCTTTATGAGCGGCTCTCGTGTCTTATGCGGAAACGTTTACTGTAAACCTTTGCTGCCCTCATTCATTAGAGACATCTATGCTTGCGGAATAGATCGCGTTAGCTAACGATGGCATAGGTCATTATGTATGAACATTAAATTTATATATGAGTCCAACAACAAAAACCTTTATGGAACATTTCCTCGTAATGTTAACACATCACTGCAATTTACTTTAATATTAAACTAGAGTCGATTAGGACTCCACTCCGGCTTTCTTGGTTTCATTATAACTTTTTCCTATTTTTTTATCTGTTATATCTCTACGGCCTCGAAATCGAAACCACGGGGTACAATTGCTACGTTTGTTTATACACCGAGTATCTTGTTAATAGTTTTTATACTAACCTAAAATAGACGCACGTGATTCATGTACGGAATAATCAGATCTTTATATTAAGCAACATATTTGATCCAATGACATCATCCCTATAGTCAAGAATTCACTATTTAAGAACTCTACACACATAAAGATGGTCTTTACGGTACATGTGAGGACAACGAATGATAAACGTCTTTGAGATAAAATTGTCGGTCACCTTTTGACGGTGTGTACAAAGTGAGTGTAATCTCCATTTCATATTCAGATGAGGACGTGAGAACAGCCTATTATTATGCTGGCGTTAACACATATACACGATATACTGCATACACATAGCAGCACTAAAGAGACGCTTGTAGACAAATGCATACGCATTTGATGATGACGCTGATGATACCATCAGCCACCATAAACGCCGAAGATTATAAAATATTTTCAGCTTGCGTGTCTTCGCGAAAATTAAGTGAAATCAGACTAAAAATATATGTATGTACAATATATGGCTTAAAAGAACTGGTCTTACATAGTAATGAGTTACGCATGTATTAAAAAGTAGTAAGAAAATATTGTTCTTAGAACCTCACATGTTCTTGTGATTCAATGATTTGCAATAGTAACTTTAACGAGATTTTAAGTGAATTCTACAAAATGGTTTTTTACCTATCCCATATCTTTAAATGGAACATACGATTATGAATTTATTAATGGGTTATTTCATTTTCATTTGTAAAAAAATATTAGATACTTATATAAGAAAAAGACATTCAACCAAATAACAGCGGTATGTTAACTTTGTAAGATGTACTACTTTATCTACATGAGCCGAATAATTAACCTTAATGGATTTATATACGTAGATAAATCTGGAAGCAATATAAATCCCCACACAACCGTTTATATCAAGGAGTTTATATTAATATTCCAAATTAAATATAATTTATAGTTTATGAACGTCACAAAAACATATTTACCCACGTTGGGGCCATAATGATTACCCAGATGTATGAACTAATTAGCATAAAATATATTATGGCGACTACTAAGAGCTGCCTGAGGCGCCACAGTTAACATTGAGCATAATAAACATTACACGAGCGTATAATTGACGTACATAACATGAAAGGACGAAGGATATCGTGTGTCTAAGTGACCACTTGCGCATTAGCACAGTATGTCACCGAGGATCGTATATCGTAATCGCGCGGCGTGAAAGCCACCAGCCAGCCGCCGCGACGGTTGCGTCGCACATGTGCTTTTGTTTAACCCACGTTATTAGTACGTGTGCCAAATGACAACTAGCCGTGGTGAAACACTATGACCAAATGAAAAGGCGGGAACGCGCGAAGGAATCGGGTTGCAGCACTTTCGATCGTACAATTGAAATTAGTGCACAAATATGGTTGTGATATGAGGACGACACGATTTATAATTTCAATACCGTTCTCATAAATGGCCAGCTTCTCTTGAATGGCAGGTGCAGTTTTGCGTGTTCTGGCGTCACACATCGTGAGGACGGATGCGCGACGAACGACAACGACTAAATGCCTCAATACAGAAGCCGGGCAACGTGTCACGGCCACCTAACAGGATTAACTTACCAGTCCTACTGCGCATATGAACCGACTGAACCGACCGTACAGGTGTCTTAAACGGCTTATAAATATTGTATGGATTTGTACAGAACTGAGCATGACCGACCTTTAAACCGCCTACAAACCAACATTACACTTACAAAACTAAAAAATACCAGTAAAATGTCCAAAATTTGTATAAATTGACAACAGTATCTACTCGCCTGTCTTTACCATTACTATAAAGAAACTTAATTAATTGGAATAAAAGTTACTTATTCTTAAACATAAGATGCCCAGTTTTTCTGTCCAAACAAATACATAATTCTAAGTAATATCAACAAAGAAGACGTTAAACGCCTAGAGGGCAAAGATCGTCGAATCATTCATATTTATATTCGATTGTAATGTCTTATGCCGATTTGCGACATTTTTGTGACCAGTACTCTCATAAGAAGACACTCCACAATCCATAGATATGTGATACACATGGGAACATCGTGTAGGTAATAATATATAATACTGTAAAGTCGACCTTCAGATATGTAACGCGAGCAGGAAATATAATATAGCAATAACCTTGTAACCATCGCAATTACGAAACTTAGAAAAACGGAAAATTTCTCGTACTGCTTGTTGAAGTGGCTTCAAAGAAATTATTATCTGAGACATTAAGCCAATTACATTTTGTTATATTGTTACGATTCCTTAATGCTTTTTATAATATTAAATTACTTCATACGACTTGGTAGGTACTACTTTACCGTTTTATTGGATGGTAGACGTGTGTTCTAGATTAATATTGGCCCTAAAAGCATGAGTAAAGTTCACGCATTTTCCGCCACGACCTATTTTAGTTTGGACGTAAAAAACGAAACTATCGCCATGACGAAGATAGATCGCAGTACTAAAAATATATTAGGATGACGTGTAATTTTCCTGCCTATGTTTTTAACGGTAATAAGGCATTAATGTTGATTCACCCTTCAGACAAGCTGACAACAATATGACAACAACATAAATCTGAGCCGGTAGGCAAAGGAAAAATAATTTTCAGCCCTTACAATGCACATCATTAAAATACTTGACACAAGACAATGATGTCCCGAAGAATACTTAAAGTTTCCGACCAGTTCTTGACAAATAATTTCGTTTAAACATGGAGCAAACAATGGTGAATTTAAAAATTTAAAACCCATTCGAACTTAGAATATTTGCTAACTAATAGTATTTATTATAGGTATTAAATTAATCGATTCCATTGATCCTAAACTAAACGAAAAGCCATTAGAATGGCCATACACTTAAAGTGCATCAAGCCATCAACCTTAGATAATTCGTGCGGCATATCCACTGTTGAATGTTAGGGGTTCCCAAAAAACTCAGACAAACTTATTGGATGCAGACTACTTACGGCAATTTTCTGCGACATTTGACTTTTTTTGGATACTATAAATAAACGAAGCATTTAATGGCTGCGGGTGTTTATAGGTACTAACCCTAAATTCTCGTGAAAACACCGCACACGCATTGGACGGATTTTTCAAGAACCGCTATTTTTGGAGCTTTAGTAATAAATCGATCTGTAGAATTATGTTTTTGATCTATTTTAATAACATTCGTTTGATACAGTGGTTGCGATACCATTTGTAACATAATCATTTTAATCGAAGCGTTCCAAGAACAAAATCTCGTCGAAAAATAAGATTCGTTTATTACATATTAATTGTACGTTCTTGAAATAACGAATCATGTGTCCGACTATGTATATTGCCTACAAGTTTTACTATTTTCCAGAAACGATTATGTTCTTGGCCCTTGGGTCCATGATCCGCAGACCGCAGACATTGGTTCCTGTCAGTTCCTGTGATATAATTTTATCTAGAACAATAATATGTTTATAGACGATATCGCCACACAATAAGACGATTTTATTACAAAAAATAACATTTTAGAACAGTAAAGAAACAATTCCCCAAACTAACTTCCGACAATACAAACCATTAACCGTATTAGATATAACATGACGTATTCATGCATCATTGAACGGCGCCGTGTTTCTTTACGTTATGAGTAATTTACGATCATAGTATGACTTTAATAAAGGAAGTGGTCGAATAGTATACACACTGGAAACAAAACCACAACTTGTTGCATAAATGTATTATTGTATTAACTATGAACGCGTTGTATAGCCTATTTATGTTTTTTATCAGTGGCTCATTAAACGTTGGTTTAATGAGGTTGACTGTATGAAAAATACGCTTATCTTTGTACTTATTTTTTAATGTTAAAACATTGCTTCTAGAAATTGTTTCAGGTGTAAAGTAGGTGCGTTTGCAAACATAATTTCACTTATACGAACATCCAGTCGCGGAATAAATATTTGCACGTTATATACATATTTTTTGCGGGGATCGAACCCACAGCCTTGACTTCCAAACTTGATACGTAACGTAGTAACTAACTACGTAATTAGTAGATGCCAAATCTAGAAATAAAATAATAATATTTATGTAAGTCTAATTCTGATTTCTGTATTATTGTTAAAATGTATGAACTTATATTTTATAATTAAAAACTATTTTCCTTTAATAAATTCTGATTTAAGTTATGTATATTATGGATAATATTTTACAAGCTACCATGACCTCTGAATATAATATATTTATTAACATTGGAAAAGGAATGAGTTATTTTTCTCATAAAAAACGGATGTTTGAAATACACCTATAAATTATCATAGATGATAGAACATTTTATTGCACATACACATTACTAATAAAATAATATTGCTACTAAAGTTAAAATATTATGTCAATCATTTTATCTCGACCCTGTAGAAAATATTGTCAGACAATAGGTGCACATTTACATTTTCTTACATCGCTCACACTATATTAAACAGAGTTCAGAAGATGATAATTATGCTAATTCATCGTTATCAAGTTGCGCATTTTCAAGGTAAATAATTATAAATTGCTGACTAAAGTTTATTACCTAAATAATATGAATGTAATTTTATGTCGATCCTCATTGATTACAGTTGTACGTGAACCTCTAAAATTATAGCATATTAAGTCTTTTAATACTTTTATGTTGTGTTTCACTTGTAGGCTCTTATTTTGATTCATTCATTTAACTCGGAAGGATGTTTACAATGATTATCAAAAAAATAAACTTACCTCCAAAAACAGCACTTCACAAATTGTATGCTATTGTATCGAATATTTTCACGTAAATTTTTTTCGCCAAAAATCTCGTGATTCAGCAAATAGATACGTAATTTACTCTAAATTTAACTGCTCAAATCGATTTACGTAAGATAAAACAGGTGCAAATATGAGACACTACCACACATAACCCACTACTCGGTTTGATTGATAAACAAAACTTGCAGTTCTCGCGGCGCGCGCATTTTAATGTTGCTATTGTGAAAATAAAATAACAATTACAGATGTTTTTGTTTTTTAACAAAATGTGTAGAGAAGCAGAAGAGTTTTCTTTCTAATAAAGAAAAATGTAATAAATATTTCTTGAATATTTTTACATCGATTAAAAAATTTATGTAGATATTTAACAAAATATGCACTAGAAAAATATTGAAATGTCCATGGTTTTTACTCAAATAAATAATTTTTTAAAATATTTCCAACGGAGACTTTAAATTTTAAAAAAAATTAATAAAAAACCAAATCTTTATCACCAATTGCCTTAGGAAAGAGCGAGATAGATGATAAAAATCGATGTTAAATATTTCAACGTTGTTTCCTGAGAACAGTTCATTGACATTCTGACATTTTTGACGTTACATTGGTTGCCGATAGCCAGGGTTCCGATTTTTGATTTCCACCCATTATAGATCGTAAGGGACATCAGGAATGGGCTACAAATTTCTGAAACTGGCCTCCGCTTCCTTTCGGGTAAGCATTTTTACAATTATTTATCAAAACATCAATATTGCAGTCGCCGAAAAAATCTGTCAATTGTTATGCAATGGTCCGTGTGTATTTAATTTGACCATTTTTGTGGAATATGAATGACGTTGGCTGTTACTGAAAATAAAATTAATAGTTTTGAATTGACAAATGTTCCCAAGCTAAAACATCCAGTTGAAACTTTAAGAATATAAATAACCTGCATTGTACGACCTTCAAACATGTGACCATCTGCGAATTCATTCTCTTATCTTAGGTATTACAAATCTGTGATTTAATCTATATTCGATTTTAAATATTTTGGCATTTGGTACTTAATCTTCAATATCTTCTCATAAAAACAAAATGTTACCTTTGTTTTACTTTTTTTTTATTATAATTAAGAAATTGAAATTTCATGCATTTAGAGTGGCGGTATAAGAATCGCATCGAGGCAATACTCAACGACACATGATGCGGATCTGGTGGTTATTGGAGCGGGACCTGGTGGTTATGTGGCAGCCATTAAAGCCGCACAACTGGGCATGAAGGTACAGCTAAACATGCATGTTAATTCAAGCATTTTTGTTTACCTAGTTTAAAAAGTCATCTTTGAAGTAAAATTATCCATGTTTATACCCTATTAATTTGTTCTTTCTTATAAAAATACATATGATCATTTTTAATTTAACGAAAGTAAAGAAATTGCAAAAATACTTGAATAAGTTACTAATGTAGTTTATATTATAGGTGGTATCTGTAGAAAAGGAACCATCTCTTGGTGGAACATGCTTAAATGTAGGCTGCATCCCATCAAAAGCCCTCCTCCACAACACCCACTTGTATCACATGGCCAAGCACGACTTCAAACACCGTGGCATTGAGACTGGTGAGGTCAAGTTCAACTTCAAGGCCATGATGGACTACAAGGTTAATGCTGTGAAAGCTTTGACTGGTGGTATCGGTATGCTGTTCCAGAAGAACAAGGTATTTGATCAATCTTTAATTTACATATTTTTTATGGCAAAAATTCAATACATGAATAAGTGTACCAATATAAGATTCATTCATTTTGAAAATATAAGATTCATGTGTTTTTAGGCTTTGATAAAGAATGGGGAAAATGTAGATATTTTATCATAATATATTTTAGATTGCACAGATATATGGTTTATAAAGGATATGTATAATGAAACATGTACATGAATGTTACATGAGTCATACACTAATTTTTGTATGGAACTTGAAAGATTTATAGCTAATATTATGTTTACAGATAAAACTTGTTCGCGGCACTGGTACCATCACAGCACCTAACAAAGTGGAAGTCAAGGGTGAGAAGGGTACAGAAACAGTCAATGCAAAGAACATTCTTATTGCCACTGGTTCAGAAGTTACACCTTTCCCTGGTGTCACGGTTAGTAAGTGGCTTTAATCAAAACTTTTCCACCTGTGTCTATAATTTATTTTATTACCAAATTACCATTACTAAATGATTTAAGACTTGAGACATGGGCAATGTGTTATATTCATCAAACATTTTGAATAAGTTTACAAGTAATACTACTGCAAACTTAGTATTGTAATTTAACTAACTGGGTTATCAGTTGCAAAGGGCAGAATGTTGTAACAATTTTAGTATCAATTAATTTAGGTCAATGCTTTGTTTAATAGTTTGATGAGAAACAAATCATCACATCAACTGGTGCTCTGTCGTTGGAAGCGGTGCCCAAGAAGATGCTGGTTATCGGTGGAGGTGTCATTGGCCTGGAGCTGGGCTCTGTGTACCAAAGACTCGGTGCTGATGTTACAGCTATTGAGTTCCTGGGCTCTATTGGAGGTAAATGCTATGAACCATGAATGGTGCCATGTGACGCCATATATTTTATGATGTATTAAATCAACATAGCCCATCCTCTAGTCAGTAAAAATAAATGTTTTATATACATAAACAAATATAACTAACAGCTCCACACACAGACCTAACCCCCAGTAAGATACCAAGTATTGTGTCTTTGGATTGTACTAAAATACGCAAACATTGTCGGTCTTACAACACTCAGACCCAAATCAGATATTTGTGAGGCACACAAATATTTGCCTTGGTGCAGGGATCCACCCTACAATCGTAATTTTCTCAACTAGTGTTTTAGGCCTGAATCACATTTATAAACTTCGATATTTGTATAGAGATTTGTACACGTGCGGAAAAGAGAATTAATGGTATCCAACAGATAAAATGTAAATCAATATTGATACAAGTGATTCCAGCCTCAACCAAATTTGCTATTGATGTTATTAAATGTATCTGATCTGTAGGGATTTTCTAGAACAAATATACTCTTATGATATAAAAATTATCAGACTGAAGCCTATGCATAATATCACAGACACAGATAGTGACACAAACACTCAAATATTCATAATATATTTAAAATGTATAGCCTGATATAAGATAACATTATCATGCATCAATAGTTACATAAAAAATGTAAACAAAGTAAGCCTTGAACATTAGGTATATTAAGTATTTAGTTCTATTGTAACCTTGTAGTTCAAATACACCAAAATTTTGTGACACCAATTTTTTATTGTTACTTATGAAAATTTAATACAGTAATAACAAAAGCACAGCAGATGTAATTGACCCAATTTTGATTTTAATCATTTAAACTGATAGTTATTTTTTGCAAATCCATGTTTTCTCTTAAACACAGTCCTAATGGGATGATCAGAAGCTCATCCACTTTTACACTATAAAATAAAAGTTGTTTCTAGCAGTGTGGGTTGTAAAACTAATATCAGTTGATTATGAGTATTAATTGTTGTAAATTTGTCTTTTAGGCCTGGGCATTGATGGAGAAGTGGCAAAGACCCTACAAAAAATCTTAAGTAAACAGGGCATGAAGTTCAAACTTGAGACCAAAGTTTTGGGTGTAAAGAAGGAAGGAAGTGGTGTCAAAGTAGAAGTTGAAGGAGCCAAGGGCGGTAACAAAGAAACCGTAAGTATACCAAAGAATTCGAAGTAATATTAATAAAAAAAATATTAAATAAAAGTTAAAGTATTTAGTTGGTCTTAAAATATTAATTCTGGTAAAGGTGGTATCAAGCTAACGTGGCTGTTATTATTCAGTTAAAATGACAATGTCATAAGAATGTTGAAAGATATTTTATTAGAGTCATCACATTCATTAAAACCATTCCATCAAAAATGAATTATTAAGTTAATATGATGTCATTTTATGTCATTTGTATTTTAGTTCTCATTAAGATTTCTACAGAGTATATAATAATACAATATTGTATGGCAATCATTTGAAGGTATTTTACTCTGTTTAATTTTGAATACCATGTGCAGATGGACTGCGACGTTGTCCTGATCTCCATCGGTCGCCGTCCGTTCACCAAGGGCCTGGGGCTGGACAAGGTGGGCATCGCGCTGGACGACCGCGGCCGCGTCCCCGTCAACAACAAGTTCCAGACCACCGTGCCTGGGTATGTGTTGTATTTTTCTAGTATTTTTTTTTTATGGCACTACTTTTGAAACGGTATCGCATTTTTTATCAAGTATAATGCGTTCACTTTGCCATTGCAAAATGAATAAAATACAGTTTAATACAATACATAAAAAATTTCAATCAATTCCTACAATTTTTCAATGTCTCATTCATCACAAGTTAACATTCTAATTAAGTGATAGTAGCTCTTACGTTTTAAATTCGTTTTTCCCTATTAAATTTTCAAATGAATACTTATTTATGACTGTCCAATTCCTGGAAGATGGTTATAAGAATTTTACATTACTCATAGCAGCATTGTATACAAATCAATTATCACTACTTGGAGTTGTAAATAAGTATAACAAATTATTTATAGAATTATGTAACGAGATATTTCTTTCGGGCGTTGTATAACACTTTATAAGAATAAATGATTTCCCTTGCAGAATCTACGCCATTGGCGATGTGATCCACGGGCCCATGTTGGCGCACAAGGCTGAAGACGAAGGTATCGTTTGCGTCGAAGGCATTAAGGTAAAAATATAATATAAGATATTCCATACTTTTCTTTCCGCATAGTATAGTAAATAGAATACAAATACCTAATTCATAAACGCGTGTTTTAAATTGTGTAAAAAATTACAACTCAATAAGTGAAAAAAGGGAATAAAAGAATTAATTATGAACTTATAATAAAGTACATATTTGAATATAAAAAGCCAAAAAATATGTTCTTTAATATTTCGTCAAATCGTCTCAAAAACTATTGCTTCATTTTCAGGGCTTACCAGTTCACTTCAACTACGACGCCATTCCATCCGTAATCTACACATCACCTGAAGTGGGCTGGGTTGGAAAAACCGAGGAGGAACTCAAAAAGGAGGTATACTACCCTACCCTGTTGACTATTTTCATTCAATTTAAAGTACAAAATTTGTGTGAATTTTAAAAATACTATTAATGTTTGTATCACTATTATTTTTCATTTGTAGGGTAAGGCGTACAAAGTTGGTAAATTCCCATTCCTGGCCAACTCAAGAGCCAAGACAAACGGCGAACCCGATGGCTTCGTAAAGGTTTTGTCTGACAAAGCTACTGACGTCATTCTTGGAACCCACATTATTGGCCCAGTAAGTACATTTTTTATTTTCTATTTGCCGTTTAAAGATCTACCAAGCGATCAAACGCCTCAACTGCTGATAAGTGATTACCAGCTGTTGACGAGCACTTGGAATATTAACTATGTGGTAGGTAACTATGTTTAGGTTGATATAGCAATTTCTTTAATGTATGCAATGATCTCAGGGTGGTGGCGAGCTGATCAACGAAGCTGTGTTGGCCCAGGAGTACGGCGCCGCCGCTGAAGACGTTGCTAGAGTGTGCCACGCACATCCTGTAAGTCGCATTTCACTAAATCATTTCAAATTAACATATAACGGTGAAGAAAAACATCGTGAAGAAACCTGCATACCGTAGCGATTTATAAGAATTACTATGGTATGTAAAGTCCGCCAATCCGCACTAGACCAGCGTGGAGGAGTATATGGCCTGACTACTCTCGATTGTGGGGGAGGCCCATGCCCTTGCAGTGGGACGTATATGTGTTGATACAAATAACATAAAACTGTTCTTCAACTCGGTGGCGTAGTTGTATTACGGTACGGTTACAAAGCTGAGGTCTCGGGTTCGAGTCCCGGGTCGGGCAAAGTGATATTGGATTTTTCTATTCATTATCAGCCCGGAGTCAGGAATTTGTGCCCGATATGGCGATAGGTTCGCCCCCTATCACATCCTGAGACGGAACATGCAGGGCGAAGTGTTGGTGTCCTGGTGGCGCCTCTGCCTACCCCTTCGGGGATAGAGGCGTGAGTTTATGTATGTATGTATGCTCTTCAACTCTTCAAAATACTAACATGTTTTATCACTTTGCAGACATGCGCCGAGGCTCTTCGTGAAGCTAACTTGGCGGCGTACTGTGGCAAACCCATCAACTTCTAATTTAAACTTAGAAATACAAAAATTAAAAATTCAAGAGAACCATGTAACATCCAGGGTTTATAAGCTAGGTTAGCGTTGGTCCTCTCTAAGGAATCTTGTACGAATCTGATAAGAATGATATTCGGGTAAAGAAATTTTGCCGTTCACCACATTATGTAAATCTTCGTAATAAAGTGTATTTGAGATGCTTCGTGTCGAACGTGTAAACAGATTATTTATTGAGACTGTGTGCCGTCATTTTATGTGATAATTATTTTCGCTGTATTTTTTTTTATGAAATGTTTTTATCACAATGTTCATTCCTGTGTGTTCTGAGAACCCATATTTTCCAGCATTTACTTGAAGTAAATGTTATGTACATTGGTGTATTTATTTTACTTTTGTAAATAGGTTTACAAAAATACAGTTATGTTACAAAAAATATTTTGCTTCAATACTTACTTCAATACTTATTTAAGGTTAAAAGACAAATATCTACTATAGTTTTTTTTATTATTGAATACAGAGTATTTATATAGCACAACAATGCATTCTAATGCACCAATGTTAAAATCACATTCGTTTAAATGATAGTCACAGAGTAAATCTTAAAATATGACTAGAAATTAACAGCAGCTGAGAAAGGTATCAACTGGTATGAGTAATAGAGTTCTGTGACATTTTACACACATGACTACATCTACAACATTTGTTAGTTTTACGTTACAGTTATAAAACTTTGATTGACAATTTTACACTTGCAAATTGTATTATTCCAATACTCCTAGTTTTAATACAGCAATAAAAGCAGCCTACCAAAAATAATATCTTTTCAGATTCAACAAACAAAACTGCAATATGTAAAAAATTATTTAAATTAATTCTTGCTTATTATTAAAGTATGTAGTTCGATAAATCTGATTAAATATTTGTAGGTAGAAAAACTGTCATGTATGTCATTAATGAAGCAATTCCATCGTTTATATGGGGCTATACCACAGGCTATACATACTACACATTGGAGTAGATATTTTTTTAAATATTACCTCTAATCTTGGAGGGAGACATCACAACGTGTTAAAATCTTAAAATGACACTACAGATATGACAGATTTTAGATATAGAAATGATTACTACAAATGTAGCTTTATTTGAAGATATTAAAAATATGAAAATTGAAACTATGAATGTCAAGTCTTGACAACATGTACTGCATTAGGGTAAAGTAGGCGATACCATCTTTAATAAATCCAACAGTTGAGAAAATTTAGGCCTTTATCCCTTCCCACATCAGGGAGTCCTAATGCTAGCATGAGAACAATACTGGCTAAACAGTGATCTCACATCAGATCGTAAGAATTCTACTTGTATTTCTTCGATGTCACATATTGTGTACTGTGATGATCAATTCGTTTCTATAACATCTATGATTCCATGCAACATGACTTTTGGAGTGATGTAAATTTCCAACAAGTTTAACCCCACGAATCCAACACCTGACTACACATGTTCAAATAAAACTTTGGTGTCAGAATTTCGCTGTACTGTGCACAGTCGCCTGAATATAATATAGCTCCCGCCATGGTCGCCGGATTTGACTCCATATATTTGCGAAGTACGCGTTCCAATTCACAAATAGACAATTTATTTTCCACATAAAAATCTTTGGCAATTCGGAAACATGCCTCCCATAAATCTGTATTGACGGGAAAGACACTGACGCATTTGTCGATTATATTAGCTGCTTTCACGGACATTTCTTCCTCCATTTCAGTGGCATCAAATTTTTGTGCGATTTGCTTTTTAATATATTTAGTTTCATCACAACAACACGTTATTACTTGATATACTGCGGGGTCAATTGGAGGATATTGTTCTTCATTAAGAATTGTTAAAGAAATATCTTTGATTCGTTTAGCGATAATAGACCTTATAGACATCATAACAGTATCATTGCTGGTAGATGTTTCATCTTTAGGTAACTTTTCGTCGTCTTGCATCGCAGTATGAGTTATGTAATAGCGGTCTTCTGGTACTTCGCTTTTCAAGCTGCTTAATAACAGCCTTAAGCAATCAGGGTACAAATTGTTATGATATGCAAGTTTAGCTGCCATATTGAGATTTCCAGCAACATTAGTTTCGTTGATCCAAGATTTCAACAGTAGGAGGACGTCATCTGCCCAGGAAGTAGTGGTAAAGTCTTTGAAAGATGTGAGCGGATTCAATTGAGGCTCAATGGGTTTCCTCTGCAAGTCGTCGATATCGAAGGGGAACATTATGTCGATTCTGTCGATAGGTTGAAACATGAACTTGTTGTTGTTGCGGCTTGCTGGGATTTTTATGATGCGCTTCGTAGTTTTCATCATAATGACACGATTGCCGCTTTTGTCTCTTTCAAACGTGCCCTGAAAAATGCCAATACAATTATTTCATAACAGAGGAGAGAGGGGTAACACAAAATACTATTATTTATAACATGTTCAACGTAGAAATCAGTCTATATGTTCATATACAAATTGACAAAAAGTGTGCAATGTGTTAAAATTATCATCAACAAAGAAAAATATTTTTCGTAGAATCCATTTACCGTCTGATGCGTATTTCCTGAATTATATATGCGTCCGTCCTCATCAATATAGATGGTAAAGTCGCCGCCACATGCCACCAATGCTTTCGTTTTAAAATTCTTGTTTTCATTTTCTGAGGGTTTGGCGTTAGTATTTTTCACGGTGTCCGGCTGAGAATCCGTGCGTATTTTTATTTCAACTGGGATCTGCACTTGCTTGCGATCACCAGTACCTGGTAAAATAAAATGTTTAAAAATAATTCGTATATTGCATGTAGTAAGAGCTTTCAAATATTGCTCACCTAGTTGTCCATCGAAATTCAAACCCCAGCCGTAAATGGTTCCAAAATTGTTCATAATGCACGAGTGATGCCAGCCCGCAGACAACTGCAAAGATACACAATGCTTCAAGTATTGTACGATCAACGCTAAACAACTTGTTCGAATAAGGGATATTAGCAGAGCCTTTCAACCCTCACGTTTCAACTTCAGAACGGAATAATAGTTTTTCAGAATTCCGATATACATAAACCAATTGTAACGTGCAATGAAGAGAAAGCAAGAGTTATGAGCCAGTCGCACGTTAGATGGTAAACGTCACGCCTGTCCATAAACATACATAAACTCACGCCTTTATCCCCGAAGGGGTAGGCAGAGGCGCCACTAGGACACCCACATTTCGCCTTGCATGTTCCGTCCCACGATGTGATAGGGGGCGAGCCTATCGCCATATCGGGCACAAATTCCTGACTCCGGGCTGACAATGAATAGAAAAATCCAATATCACTTTGCCCGACCCGGGATTCGAACCCGAGACCTCAGCTTTGTAACCGTACCGTAATACAACTACGCCACCGAGGCTGTCCATAAACAAGAGCAACTTATCACTCACAAAATAGCTCACAACTTATCTAGCACTGGATGGTACTGTACTGCGTTCCTGGTCTATAAATAAATACACCCAACAGTCACATACATAGCCCTGGCGCCACACTAAGATCGAGACTTGTGTCGTGGGTATCAGATACTACGAGAGACTTTTCGGTGTCACAAACACCCTGACCCGTAACAATTGCCTTGGGATCACACAAACATTTGTCTCGGTGCGGAGATCGAATCCTCAATGCAGCTTCATGTTTCACAGCCGGCGGCTAAACAACTGCGCCACGGAGGCTGTCATTACATAAGTAATGCGTATGTACCTGCACGATCTGTCCGCGCACATTGGCGAGGTCGACGGGGTGGGGCAGCATGTGAGTCTCCTGCGGCGGGTCGGGCAGCACGGGCGAGGTGGGCGAGGCGGGCGCGGCGGCGGGGGCGGCGGCGGCGGGGGTGGCGGGCGCCGCGGAGGGGGAGTTGGCGCGCCGCGCCGCCGCCGCGCGGACCTGCTGCGGACTCGCACCCCACGTCCATACCTGGCCCTTGCTAGTTAGTGCCAGCTGTAATAACAGTGTACTGTATCAAACCAGAATCTTTCTCTGATGAGCATGGATCTCCTATGAAAATGGAAGTATTGTTTAGACAGCTATAGGTTTAAATTCTCAAGTTGAATTTCGTGACTGATTTCTTTCTTATTTCATGACAATGGGAAGTATTCACTACATTTCTACTTAATATTTGTCTTGGGACACTTCAAAGAATTGTTTATGTTCCGATTTCCATTCACAAATACGGCCTTATGCATAAAAAGATTTGAAACCTATTTTAGTTCGAACGTTTTGTCTTGCTCAAACTGAATTCTAAAGTCGTTCGAAAGGGACAAAACATTCGATAACTGAAATAGGTTTTAAAACTGTCTGAATAAGGCCCAATACAAATAAGGTTTTCACAAAAGCCTCACATTGTGGAAGTATCCGGCGGCGATGGCGACGGCGGGGTCGGCGGTGGGCAGCAGCACGCGCACGGGCGCCGCGGCCTTGCGAGCGCGCGCGCCCAGCTGCCCGCACGCGCCGCTGCCCCACGCCCACACCTCGCCCGCGCGCGCCAGCGCCGCCGAGTGGCACGCGCCGCACGCCACCGCCACCACCTGCACACGCGCACATACTCAACGCCGCCAACATGGCGTGCACCACCGACACCACCAGACCACATGCACGACCGTACATTATGTAGCGCGTCGCATCCCTAAAGAATTACTCCCCACGGGCCCCAGGCGATCCCCGCGGCCCAGCGCCCGGGCACGCGCGTCCCGACAGCCGACAGGACCTCTAGTAAGCACTGTGCGACCCGCCGGTCTCGACGGGAGACGTGCGTCGGCGCATTGTCAGTTGCCACTCGTCACGAACGCGATCGTCATAGCCATGGGGGTGCCACTCTCTTGCATTCTATTCATAAGGTACTTGCCGCGCCATCTTGAATGCATAAGACACAAACCACGGGTCCAACCTGATGATCTTTTTGTTAAAGTATTACTAGATGTCGCGGCAAGTGCCAAAAAAAATTAAAAAACTAAAAGTATAAATAATAAACAAAACAAGCAGTCTTGCTTTTTAATAATTTTTATTTACCTTATTAATATAAAAAATTCAAGTATATTTTATTTATTACTGTAACCATTTTATTACATACTTTACATTTTTTAATGTATGTACATACCCTCTTTACAAATTGTGTCAAAAATTGACACAAGTTTTTCGAAAACTTTCGTGTGCGTACTACTGCGATTCAATAGCTATAATTTTGCGACTTTGGCTTTTAACTGGACTTGTTTGATATCTTTTGCGTTTGACCTCGGCTTCCTATTACTGGATTTTCATACTTGCTTTCCGATTTGGATATTTCAAGAACAACAATGGCGCCTAGGAAGTGTTTCTGGAAGTGCTATTTTGAAATGGTGTGTACCTCTGAGGACGTTATAAGCCCTAACCACTTTGTTTGTACATAGATAATGCAAGAATTTTTCCTCCGTGGTATATCTTCTGCCTCGTGGTTTACTTTTGTACTTCATTTGGAGTTTGCTAAATACCCGGATGGGCTCGGAAAATTTTTCGATTTAATGTAAAAATTGTGCTGAATGTAATAATTTTCTTGCACTTTCTATTTGATTTTTGCATTTTAAAATCATGTTAAATAAGGAGCATATATTATAGAATTGTCCTTAATTTCTATCAGAGGTGCATGTATATATTATTTACGCACACGAGGAAACCCGTAGATGACACATAACAAATATAATACTAACTAAGAATTATAGAAATTGCAGCATTAAACAATTTATATCTTGAAAACTCTTGAGCCATATTTGATTATGCTTAAACTAAATGTGAAAAGTCATCTAGTTTAACCTGAGAAACAAACATACAAAAAGACATAATATATACATGCACATATGAAATTTTGGCTATCTATTGAAACATCGACATAGATAAACATGCGAACATTGCGCAATTGTAACAAAATGATAAAGATAATAATAATGATAATGTCAGGTAAAAATAAAGATAATGTTATTGCAAACGTGCTGTTTTTTTAAATACGGCAAATTGGTGCCAGTTCTCTTCGTTTTAAAATGAAATTATTGGGATTTGGATACAAAACGATGAGCTCGTGCCCAATTGTCGTGACTCCCCTCCATTCTTTAGGTAATAAAAAGGCATGAGCAGCACCATCTGGCGGATTTTATTTAAAACAATATTTCCAGCGACATCTCGCCGTCAGCAAAGGTAATTTTTTTTTACCTCAATATTTTTGAAGAGTGGCATATCTATTTCCTATATAGTGTATTATCTATGGTCATAGCGTAGTTAATTACTGTACTTATATGTACTTAGTTTTATTTATCCAATCTATAATTATAATAAATAAATAACCACCAACAGTCACATACGTAGTCCAGACCCCTCACTAAGATCGAGTTTTGTGGACTTGTGGATCACACAAATATTTGTCTCGGTGCGGGGATCGAACCCGCAGCCTCCCGTTTCACAGCCGGCGTTTAACCAACTGCGCAACGGAGGCTGTGAATACACTCGAAGTCGGAAAAAGTGAGTCGATGAAAAGATAGCCATCTCTCAGTTTTAGATACTGGTATGAGAGCTGCAATGCCTTTACCATCAGGTAATGAAAAAATGTTATTTATTGTCATACATTTAATAAAATTAATACGCAATAACATTTTCCTGAACTCTAAAAGATGTAAAATTATTGTCGAATCTTTAGTTACAAGGCGCTTCTGTGATAATTATAATGAGAAACAGAGACTCATTAATACAAAACTACTTACTTTTCTGCCCAAAAGCTTGGTGACCAATTGTGGGCTGTAATGATCATCTATAGAGCCCAATCCTAACTGCCCGTGAACTCCCCATCTGAAACAAAAGGAGCGATTTTTAAAACCTATCTGTACAATAGAAGTCTTTTTGAAAGTATGTACCTAAAAATATTACTATATTATAGGAGAATATTTTATTGTTGAGATATTTGTATGTATTATATGATGTTCATTTTTACTTTTTTTATTCCAGAGGCCTGGTAAAAAACAGTGATTCACTTCGTAATAAACGATAAATAAATATTACCGCTCTGAAACATTCATAAAATGTAAAATGCATTGCAAAACAAAGAAAAGCAAAACAGTTTGAATAATCCGCACGAAATAACATTTCGTTGGTTGCAGTCATTTGTATCTCCTATTTGAACGCAGACGCAAGACGTATCGAGCCAGCTGCTTCCAATGTATGTTAGTATACGCGTACCCCCAGGTGTAGAGGCGTCCGCCCACGTCGATGGCGGCGGAGTGGTAGTGTCCGGCGGCGAGCGCGCGCGGCGGCGCCGTCCAGTGCTGCGGCACGTGACGCAGCGCGCCGCCGCCCGCCGCCTCGCCCGCCGCGCCGCCCCACGCCGCGCCCACGCCCAGCTGACCGAACGAGTTGTCGCCCGCCGCGTAGATCTGCACCACGTCACACAACACTACCGATTATACCAGTACCTACTATCATTCACCTATACCTATATACAGAGTATATCAACACCGCGACCGAAATGAACGCAGGTGGTTTTATTAGCGACTTCAGACACAAGGAACTAAAAATGTAGCAAAAAATATATATGGAAGAACGGTAATAACTTTATAAAGTGACCTGACTCCCAATAAAGGGAAAATGTAGGCAGAATTATACTAACCCCATTCTCAGTTAACACAAGAGTATGATGTCTTCCACAAGCGATATCAATCACTCTGCCGATCAACTCGGTATTTATAGGGGTGTCAGTCAACATTATCTTAGCGTTGCCCTCATCAGCTACTCCCCAGTGAGCTAACCCGCAGCTTAAGGCCCTCCTTGGCACAAACTGATTCTTCCAAGTCTCTGGAACTTGCGTCACTTCCAAATGTATCTCTGGACATGGCTCTCTGGCTTCAACAGCGCATGCTACTTTTGTAAACGTCGCTATTAGATTGAGCATTCTTGTGGTCTGTAAAGTAGATTTATAATGGGATTAATGTACTCTATTGTGCAGCTGAAATAGCTGTTTCGGAAAGTCTTATTTTAGTAGTGTTTACGAGAGGAAACTTCTACGTAAAGGAAGATACTATTCGAGATCGTTTTTCAAATATTAATTGCTAAGAAAAAATGAACTTTATTTTTGCAGCATTAATGTTTACGTTGATCTTTGCCAAACATGGTAACCATTGCTATAATATGTAGTACTTACTGTAATAATTTAACGAGTTGAACATAGTCATGTTATTCTAAAATACAAATAAGATTTAAAAAATACTCACATAAACTGTAGTTATTGCTTGTTTCATATCTCTCATTATTGGTCTCAGTTGATCTTGCAATGGGTTGAGCCACAGGCACAAGCGCTGAAACATTAAAAATATTAACAAAATGCTTACCAATTACCACCTACTAGAAATGCACTTACCTTCAAAATAATTGTGTCAAATTGATCACACTTCTCAGCAATAAAATCAAACAGCCATTGTCCATTTTCTTCTAACAGTATAGGTACAAGACATTGCTGGGTTAGAAGACAATTGAGAGCTCCACGGCATATATCTTTTCGTGCCTTTATGGCAGCAAGTAATAAATTAGGGTGGCCTCGATGGATACTAAACACTGGCACTAATTCCCAAAGACCCATTGCCGCAGAAAAACACGTTAACTCTTGCAGTTCAGGTGGATTTAGCATTGTGAACTTTATGCTCCTGTAATAAAGGCGCAGTAATCAGTATTAAGAATCATAAGCTACGTTAACACTATTTCAAAATGATATTAAAATTCTTACTTATCAAACTTTTTGTCATCATTCATCCTCATTAGGATGATAATTGCCAAGAGTTTTAAGGTAATAGCCGAGTTACCGAGACTTCCAAAGCTGCTTGATAGTTTATACAATGATAATTCCTGGAGGCGCGTAAATACTCCCAGACGCGCTACCCATCCATCGGCTTGGCTCTATAATAAAATATATTATTTTTGCCTATTTTTATTAATTACAATTAGGCAATTATTGACTACTTAGCGCTTATAAGTGAAGAGGTTGTTGACCCGTGCTATGAGAAAAGAAAGGTAAAGGAAACCGCTGCGGTTCTCCAATACTAGCTACATCTTGGCAAAAATATTTTATTTGTTACTTTTTTCTTTAGTGTACATTTTTATCAGTCACATACATCATGTATTGGGATATTGATTTTAAGTCTCTCATTCAATCTTACAAACACACCTATGTAGATTTCATTACTAAATGATACAACAGTCATGGTTAAAATTATTTTTTTGTTTCGAGAGATAAATCTATTAAGCTCCAGTACCCCTTCCGGTACCCCGAGGGAGGTCGGAAGGGGTATGTCAGTGTCACTGGCCTTCCAGCTCGGAACAATGCGGATGTTGTGACTGAGCTGGGTCCCTAACAGTATCTACGCCAGCATACTGACTAAAAACCCCTTGTTAACCGTCACACGCATTGTAGGCAGTACCGGACATCCCAGGGCGAAAAGCGCCCCGACGCCCGTTTAAGGTGTTATGGGTGTTGTGGGGTTAAGGGTCGTATGCACTGACCTGCGACAGCGAGTAGAGGTACTGCGCCGGAGCAATTTTCCCGCGCGACATGAGCATGTCGGCGGCGGCGCGCAGCAGCGGACTCACGGCCGCGCCCAGCCCCGCCGCCGACTGCTCCGCGCCCGCGCACCCGCGCATTATCAGCCCCACCACCCACTCGCATGGGTCGCACCTGCACACATACAAATATACACTCACGCCTTTTCCCAGAAGAGGTAGGCAGAGGTTCTCCTCATAGCAACCAGAACACACGTTTCGCCTTGTGTGTTCCATCCTACGATGAAATAGGGGACGAGCCTATCCCCATACCGGTCACAAATTCCTGACTCCGGGCTTACAATGAATAGTAAAATCCAATATCACTTCGTACGACCCGGGATTCGAACTCGAGACCTCAGCTTTGCAATCATACCGTTGTACAACTGCGCCACCGAGGCAGTCATTTAAGGCTGCAAACATCATCATTTTCTAAGACATAGCCACACTTGGAGTAAGATACATTATGTACTTTTATTAAGTTCCCAGTGATTAAAATAATTCATATTGGATAGTTTTAAAAGAAATTAATGAGGAAGCCGATAATCTGAGATAATAAGATTTTTGGAAGTATGACTACCATTCCGCGATGGGTTAGGTGTCGAAGATGATTTTCTCGAGACATTAGCAGACAGCCTGTCGTAATACCGAATCACATTATTCTGGAACATCAATGGCTATAATGTTGTTTTGGCCCCACGTAAATAATGACAAAAAATCACATAGTTAAAGGAAGGTATCAAATGATTTAACAGAGCTGCGATTGCTGTCTGAACTGTGTGTCTGAATTACCTTCAAAGTACTAGTATCATACTTGAAACTTACATAGTACTAAGCACATAAGCTCCATGAGTAGTGACAATCAAACATGGTTCCAGACTAAAGCGAGGCAACTGCAGATCGCACATAAAAGTAGGCTCCAGCCAGCCAGTTGGCGCGGCCGCCGGCTCCTTAGTAGACATCAAATGAGCACGCATCACATCTCCAATCAATTCTGCTGACCATAGCTGCGTGAAATCTCTCTTAGTCCCTAACAAACCTTCACCCTGGAAAGTAAAATAAAAAATATATCCATGAATAAAATTATATAAAGGAAATAATAATGTAACATTTTTATTTATACAATTTAAAGTGGTTAGTACAGAGTTTTGTTTGGTGTGTAAACTGTTCTAAACAATGTTACAACAAAATTAGTATTTCTGCTACACTTTCATTTGAAATCCTTGTCTAGTCTAATAGTGTACATTGTACAATAAATTACAATTGATGTCCCTAATTTTTTAACATTCTTAAAACTCTATAAGACAAAATTAATGCACACCTGTGGTAATTTTTTATTATTGGTGTTTAAATTTATAAATTAAAATGAGGCACTAAATAAAAAATGACAATTTTCTATTGTGTTAATATCAATAAAACTTACTTGTATTACTGAAAAGTTGGCACTATGAATTTCTAATTCATTTTTCCTTACTAGATAAATAAGTCTCTGCGACCACAAACCCTGTATGTACAAACCATCCTTCTTTATAATAGGTCTTAGAGTTCTAGATGGAGTATTTTCTTCAGGGCTTTCAAGCTGTAAAAGTGTACAACATTAATATTTTATGTTGTTTTAATTCTTACGCAAGCTATAAATTTAAGACTCTGGTAATACACTCACAATCATTGTCCCTTCATTAAGCTCAAATGCTGTCAGGAAATGTCTTCCATTGACATACTGTGCAGTTAAAGCCCAGTTATTAGAACCCTGCCGGAACATTGGCAAGTAATCTGTAGGCTTCAACACATACTCCACTGTTTGTGACTTGTTATCATCTACAAATACAATCATTTTGAAAAACCTGCCCTAAGATCTTCACAATAATTTCTAAGGTATGCATAGTCCACTAACTTGCGGCTAGTGTAATGGATAATGGCCTAAACTTTCACAATAACATGAGGCCATTACCCTACAGTGCATTTTTTATTATATTATTTACATGTTTCTAAGTAAATTCATTTTGAATTCACTTCTATATTTCCAATAAATATTTATTTATTAACCTTATGTAAATATCATGAGCAAATGTTTCATGTTACGTTAGCACCTTATACTTTTAAGTTATCATTCTTAAATAACCTTTAATTATGGATATGCAAATGAATACCATTCTATATACATTAATATGTACATAACTTCTAAAGACAAATTGACCTTAAACAAAGTGAAACAGACCAAGGTTTTATGAATAATATTGAAAATATTTTCAAACCTTTAGAACCACCCTGAATAAACAAGGTTATTTTATCTTTAGATAACTGCCTTATATAGGACATAAAGCTGTCCTTCTTGTCTTTATCATTTTGTGCTCTGATTTGCTGAAGCCAATTGTAACCAAATGACCGGTGTTCAAGTACAAGTTTCCAGTGGTGATACTTTGTGCTAGATACCTGAAATGTTAAAAAGCATATTGTAACACTTACTTGTTGAACTTATTGTTAGAACCTGTTGTTCCATAGTTGTTATTTATAACTAGATTTTGCCCGCAACTTTGTCTGCGTGATTTACATTATTTGAAATTACTCACTTTTTACCAATAATTTTCCTCCTTATACCCAATAAAAACATAAAAATACTAAATCCATTATTGATCTATGTTAACCCTATGCATTTTTTAATGAGCTCCATATGCCTGTTACTTCCCATAAATTAAGCTATAAAATTAAATATTTAAGTTCATGTTAGATGATTTAAATCCCCTCATCCCCCCCTTCTAGTGTAAATATAAAAAATGGTGAATTCTAGTATGAATGAACTACATACTTACAAAATTAGTTACAATTTCAATATTACTTTCCTTGATGTGCTAAGAAACCTAATGACCTCTGCCACACGCATGTTATAATAATATCTCTAAAAAAATAAACCCTGATTTTAAGAGAATTTATTTTTTTCTGCTGAACCTTAAATTGTTCTGCAAAACTTAAGAAACCTAAGTTATTCTCGCAAAAATTAGCCATCTGTCAGTGAAAGTCTCATCAAAATCGGTCCAATCATTCCTCGATAATAGCAGCATCAAATAGAAATAGACAGAAAGAAAAAAAATTAAGTGGATTTTCAGTTTAGGTATCCTGTAAATAACTATATCTACTTGAAAAAAATTATTTTGACTTTACAAACACTTAAATGTTATTTTATTTATACATATAGAATAACTCATGGCAGCAAAATGATCACTAATAGTTAGACAAACAGCCATAATATTGTTATACATATATACTTACCAACAGTGTCAGCAGGTCCAATGAGTCGTCAAAACATATTTGCAAATCTGTTATTACACCTGCAACCTTGCATTCACCCACAATAGACTGAGACTCCAAAGAATAAAATGTAATAGCACCGGTCTGTAATTCCACGTAGTATATTTAAAATAGCATTAAATGAATTATCTACTACTATCTAATATTGACGCACCTTAGATCCAATGATGACAATATTTTCAGACTCTTTTGTCAACCAAAACACAACTGATGTTGCTTCAGCAATATCTCCAAGGGGAAGCACAGTAACACTTGACAGTGACCATTTGTGATCAAACGTGTTTTGAGGAACAAACAGAGGCAAAAAGGGAACCAACAACACTTTCTGCTCACTTATTATTAAAACCCAAGTTCCACTCGGTTCGAAACACATACAGTACACAGGATTATCCACAAAATCCCAATCATAATTTTTTTCCAATCTACCAGATTGTGGATTCAGGTATATAAATATAAGCTCTTTGTTGCTTGAAAATGCAAAGAACTTTTTCAGACCCACTTCGTAAAAACTATAAGCGCTAATATCAAGGTGCACGAGTACGTCTAGTTTAAATAAGCCAGAAAAATCCACTTGATCGCCCATTAAAGCTATTTTGCTTAGGTTTATATTTTTTTGAGTTTTTAATTCATATTTATTAGACATTGGTGCGAAATACACAATACTTGCAGGCTGGAACTTGAATAATTTGTTATGTCTAATGTATACCGACTTGCCTGCCGCAAACAAATGTTAAAATAGAAATTAGAATCTTTAAAACAGTTACAATACTGTTTTTCGCTAATAAATAATTTACGACATAAATTTTTAATTTTCAATCTGTAACCACTGACATTTATTAGTTTATATGTAGTTCCTACACGATTGGTTAACATTAACAATAAACTGTACACACTACACATGCGCGGATCATCAATGTCGAGTGTCGACAATCGATCAATATGCACACTGCACAGACTAATAAGAAAAATCTATATTTAGTACTGTACTCTTTGAATCTATACTAGTACGTTACCTTTTAGATCAGTGGTTCCCAAAGTTTCCTGGGCTCCAAACCACCTAACAAAATCCGCCAAATTCGTAACTCACCTTTTGCCTGTAAAAGGGGAATAAAATAATTGATAAACAAAATTTACTTACAATAAAATTGATTAATACCTATATACTTACAAAAAATTGAATGTGACTTTGTTTTCTATTTTTTTGTCATTACGGCCATAGAATCAAATAAATTTTAATTACTTTTTATTCGGAGTGAATTTGATACGTCCAGTTTATTTCAGTATTTAATTATAATGCTGATCCTAGTCGAAAATATTGGGGAGGAGAACTCCTCTATATCTATTCGGCACCCACTTAATATTCGATAGTGGGCCCCATAGTTTGAGAAACGCTGTCTTAGATAATAATTGACATATTTTGGCATCAAAAAGTCAGTGCTGCCATAGTTAGGGTAACCATTATGACGGTGATAGTACTTACATAGCTCCGCGTCAAAAAAGTGACTACTATAACAGAGAACTTTGTCAAATAGGAAGTGACTACAAAGTACAAACCATCGGACATGCCTTCGGCTGCGACTATTGGGCGTGGTTTAAGCCGGTTTGAGACGCTGGACAATGGTTTCTTTTGGTGTGTGCACACTACTGTACTGTATCAATCCATATACGTCCCACTGCAGGGAAGATCTCTTCTACAATCGAAAGTACGATTGAGAGAAGTTATGCCATATAGCCAACCACGCTAGCCTAGTACGCGTTGGTGGATTTCAGATACTATAGTAATTCTACCAAATTGATACGGTATTCAAGTTTCCTCACGATCTTTTCTTCACCATAAATTGCGTGGTGATTGACTATCAATATACATATGACTCAGAAAAATCAAATTCCCTAGTATTTGAACCAGCAACCACCGTGAACGTGTTGGCATGTCTAGTCCGTAACCTAGTCTGTCTGTCTGTATGTTTGCTTGCGCATCACGCAAAAACTACTGCACCAAATGAGATGCGGTTTTCACAGTTGTATTGCTGCTGGTTCAACTTAAAAACTGGTATATGTTGCATTTACATACAGGGTGTTTCTTTTTATTTACTTGCGCATTACTTAAAAACTACCGCACGAAATTAGATGCAGTTTTCACAGATATATTGGTGCAGGTCCAACTTGAAAAGTGGTATTTGTTTCATTTACATACAGATTGTTTCTTTTCATTTGCTTGCGCATAACGCAAAAACTACAAGACACAATGAGATGCAGTTTTCACAGTGCTATTGGTGCAAGTTCTACTTGAAAACTGATATATATTTTATTTACATACAGGATGTTTCTTTTTTATTAATACATAATAAACGCAATGAGACTAGATCTTAGGGTTATGTAGTGAAACCACCCTCCGAACCGGGTGGTAGTTATAAAAATTACTGAATCTAAATTATGTATAACATTTTATGGATTCAATAAATTATGTTCATTTCATTTCATTTAAAAAAAACTTTATTTTCTTAAAATCGACACTTTCCTTTAGTTTGCCGTATACCATTACTTTTCAGAATTTGATCCTTATTAGTGGCACTATTGAATGGTGTAATAATATAGGTATGTTTTTTTTTTAAAATTAACGGGTTCGAATCCTAGCTAGGAATATTTATTTTTCAAAAATTCTTTAATTATAAATAAAATTAATCACGCAGACAAAGTTTGCGGGCAGAAGCTAGTCAATAATAAATTGGCAGAATTGTTGTCATTTTTACAAATTGGCAAACAGAAAGCTGTCAGACTTCTACTGGTTAATAGGTAGACAGTCGACATTGAGTCTTGAAAACAAACTCCTAATCTACAAGTGCATTTTAAAACCTGTGTGGACATATGGGATAGAGCTTTGGGGATCGGCGAGTCACTCCAACATAGAAATACTGCAACGTTTTCAGAATAAAGTGTTAAAGACTCTGAGTAGTGCACCTTGGTTTACAAGGAACAGTGAAGTTCATGAATATCTACAAATACCTTTTATTAAGGAGGACATAGAAAGATCCTACGGGATATACAAACAGAGACTTGAGCGACATAAAAACCAACTTGCCGTTGTTCTGTTGGATTCTAAACACTCTGAATATCGGCTAAACAGAAAAAGAATAGCCTCAATATAATTGTCATTTGCATTAAATTGATATTCTAACGAGGTTACGTACCGGTGGGTGCGATAAACCCAAACAGTCATTTATTTATCTCAACCAGATCTGATTATAGCTATGGGGCTGATTGTAGATGGAATAAATAAATTAAAAAAAAATATATATATATTTTTACAAATTATCCATTTGTCGGTGAGGATAAATTGGAGTACTCTCGGACACTGAAATTAGCTGAACTTATGTTCCAGTGACGTTAATTATTCCACAGATATTTCCGACGAGTTATATCTATCTATTACCCGTCGGAAATATCTGTGGACTTGAATAATTTACGTCATTGGAACAAAAGTTCAGCAAATTCAAAATATAGGTTAAACAAATTGAATTAAAAAGTGCGTGGTGGCCTGTTGGTAACGGACCAGACGCGGCTGCCTACATGTTCACGGTGGTCGCGGGTTCAAATCCCAGGGCACACCTCTGACTTTTCGGAGTTATGTGTGTATTGATAGTCAATCACCACGCACTTTAACGGTGAAGGAAAACATCGTGAGGAAACCTGCATACCGTAGCGATTTTAAAGAATTTCTACGGTATGTAAGTCCGTCAACCCGCACTAGGCCAGCGTGGTGGACTATATGGCCTAACCACTCTCAATCGATTCTCTCGATTGTAGAGTAGGCCCGTGCCCTGCAGTGGGACGTATATGGGCTGATATAGATATATAGATAGAAATTGAATTAAAATAGAAAAAAGAATAAAAAATAGAATTCGCATCCATCTCAAAACGTTTTTAATGTAAAATAACATAGTAGATAGGGGAACACAAAAAAAATGAAATGTGAACCGCATTACAGCTAGGTTCACAGATATTTCTGACAAGTTATATCTATTCAGCCACTGGAAGTCCACTGCTGAACACAGCTCTTCCTCAAGAAGTAGCGTGAAGTGGGAAATAAGGGGCTCCAACGGACACCTTCTGGGGTTCAAGCCATTTTTTCCTGCATGCGGTGTTCCGTGGTGACCAACGGAGGAGGCTCTGGCGACCGTCAAATGACGGGATAACCATCATAAAAATGGCGTAGCCAAATAACAGGCTGTGGATGGGCAGCAGCACAATGATTAAAGAAACAATTCTATAATCATTGCAGCAGCATCATCGGCGCGAGACGCTACGTCCTGCGCTCACCAACCCGCCTGCCAAACGTGGCGAGTATTGACAAATACCACCCAATAAGTAATGTCTACTCTTTATTAAATTTTTAAATATTCCATCAAATCTGCGTTTTTCTGTCTTTATCATAACAGTTTTTAACTTGGTAGTGTGCACATAGCAATTGAAGCATTCATTGTCGGGGTCGGCCTAAGCTGCATCCGATAATTTGTTTTTACCTTTACCACACGGGGCCCACCCACGCATTTTTTTTTTCTATTTTTACTGTAGATACAAGATACATGGATGTAGTTTTCGCTGCTTACTAAGTTATTTAGAGTGAAACCACAGAATACTAAGTAAAACTAAGACTTCTGTGGATGATTTATGAATTTCGTCTGTCAGTCTATTCTTAGGTTAAAATAATTTTCTCGCTGGCAAGACAGTCTTGTGCGCAATGGCGCTATTTTTAATTTTACTGATGTCAAAGTCGATGTCTCTGCCGATGATATAGTCAGATTAAATAATTATTTATCGTTATAGATGTTAAAATAAACATTCAGCACAGATATTTTAATATTTTAGCTAATATATTATCTTAGTGATTGTTCAGTTAAGTGGAGTATAAACTTTTTTTTTTTACCTACTTAACCTTCTTTACGTTCCTCATCTCTTGCAGAAATCCACATTTTAAAAAATGTATGCGTTGCGATGTATTACTTTATTACCCAGGCATAAGGTTAATCCCAAGCAACCATGTCGAATGCAATCTATGTTTCATCGTGGCGTACAATATTTATTTAAGAAAAATTTGCTCCTCACGAATTGTGTGACTTCTGGAGGCTTTTTGGCTGTTGGAGATTTAATACAGCAAGAAATCGAGTATCAGTCAAAAGTTTTACCAAGAAGATATGACTGGACAAGGGCAGGTAAATTTTGTTTCTATAATAGCATTTTCTTGCATCAATATAAATTAGTAGATATATTTATTTTTGACAATTAAACTATATTTAACTGTTTCAGCTCGTATGTTCATTGTAGGTACTTTGTTGGGCCCCATGCACCATTATTATTACAATTATTTAGATAAGGTGTTACCCAAGGCAAATTTTAAGACAGTATTTGCAAAAATAATATGTGACCAGGCTGTGGTGTCTCCACTTACAATTGTATGCTTTTTCTATGGAATGGGAATATTGGAGAGTAAATCTGTCGATGATAGTACAGAAGAACTTATCAAGAAATTTAAATATGTATACTTGGTATGTCACATGATATGTACTTTATTCCATAAAATCCTACTGGTATGACCTTGAAAGTAAAAAAACGGCTTACATCTTACCTCACAGTTGATTAAACAGTGATATTAAGACTATAGTGTGAACTGTGAAATTTCGATGACACTATACTTATAGTTATTCTGATATTTAAGAACAATGAATAAAAATACAGTGAAATTAATATTTCATACCAAATTAACTATAAAGCCTTTTGATTTAATGATTACTTATTTCCTTTTTCAGGGAGATTGCCTGTATTGGCCACCAGTACAGTTCATAAACTTCTATTATTTGCCAACACAGTACAGAGTTGTTTATATCAACTTAGCAACTATGATATTTAATATATTTTTATCATATATGAAACACTTTGATCGTTAGTTAACTGAATTTTGTAGTGCTTTGTAAATAAATCTAGATGTTATAATAGTATTTACTGTGAAAAAGAAATATTTAGATTTTTTAAATCTCATTTCCATAATTGTATTTTCCAAAACTATTTAAATAAATTGTAATCGGGTTATTAATTAATTGAAATGTGAAATTTATTGTAATTGTGAGAACTGGAACCCAGTCTACAAAAATATTTTATCAATGTATGATGTATTTTGAAATTAATGTAAGCTGTGATGCACTTATGTATTATATTTAATACTTTAGAATCTAGATTTAACACATTGCCTGTGGTACACATACACACACACACAAAATATTATATTTAAATGCTTAATATTAAAATCTTTTATATGCCAGAGGTGTTGTTTAGCTAAAGCCAGATAGGTAACATATATACCTAAGCCAGAAAGGTGTGTGCTATCCTGAATATGCTCAAAATGTACAAACATGATATGCAGGTAAATATTTTCATAGGATTTCTGATATTAGTGTCCATCTTTATTTACAAATAAGTTGTATGAATAAGTTGGATTGTTGTTATGTCCAAGGGCTTTAAATTATGTATTTAAGGGTGAAGTGTTACTCATTATATAGAACTAAAGTTTAGTACTGTAGCAGCATATTATGAAAGGTCATTGTTGTTTCCAATTATGAATTTCATTGATTATACTTTTATTTTATAAAATAAAACAGTATGTTAATGTGATAACATAGTTTATACAATGTTTATTATTATAAAAAGGACATTTGTATTTTGTAGTATTATACATTATTTAAGTTTATTTATTAGAACGACAGTTACCACAACTATTATACCAACTTATACACTTAGCATGAAAGTGACCAAATTATACTTTTGTTGGCTAGTATGTCTACTATTCTGTTTGAATTATTGCAAGGTATCTCAACATGCAGTCAATGAGCCTTGAAATGGCAAATAGCCAGCAGTGGGTTGATATGGACTGGTATATTTGATTTGCTTTAAAATAACAAAAGAGACAATAATGTTGAGATTTATCAAGACTTATTTTGAATTTGATCATTTTTACACTAAGTGTACCTATACTACTTTTTTAGAGTGCTAATAATGTGACAATATTCTTTTGGGAAATGGAATTCATGGAAATTATGACATTTTATGTTATTTGTTTACAATTTTACAAAGATATCATGGATTAAGACAATTTGACATTTAAATATTGCCATAAGTTTAATAAAGATTGTCAATTTCTCCATTATTGTTTTTAATCAATGTCCACTTTTTTACAGTCTTCCTAGAAACTAGGAATAAACATTTTGTTCAACACTTGGATTGCCATTTGACTGGCTTCTTTTTTAGGCATTATGATTTGAAAACTAGAATAATACTATTAATACTTTTATTTTCAATATAAAATCACTGCACTAACACCAGCATCACACACTTTCACATTTTAGTTGTACTTCCAAATATTATTCATTTTTATCAAGTGCAACAAAGTTTAACCCCAGCACATTGTCCAGTCATCTATTCTGGTTTGCAATTTCACAACAATGCTGTATAATGATAATGCTGGTCCAAGTGGAAGTCCAAGTCCCCTTACAATATCAGCGCGGCGTGCCATAAACAGAGCTGGTCCATCAAATTCCTAAAACATTATTTAAAATATATTAAATGCTTAAATGGCGATGTCTTAAAAATAAGGAATAGACTTAACTACCAGATGGTACATTTAATTCTAGTCACATCAATATGTTCTATTTGAATAATGTGGCAATTATGTATTATCATCATTAGATATGTGGAATTGGAACAATCAGGTACAAAAAAGGGAAAAATTATAGCAAAAGGAAAACTAGAAAATACTTTTATGATATCATTGTTACACTATTAATTAATGTTATTAACATTACCTGTGGGCCAAATGAACTATACACATGAGTGGCTTAAAAAGTATTACTTAGGTAAATAATACACATTAAAAAAAAATGTTTGTGCACAGTAGTCAATGTTCTTATTAGCAAAAAATCAATATTACCTGCTCTTTTAATATTGGTGCAGCCTCAGGGTGATGTTTGGAGAAATACTGAAACACATCATCTGTAGTCCAATTTTTTATATCAGGTATTGTTGGATCTATAGGTGTATCCTCTGATAACTTGGAGGGTGCTCTATCTAATTCATGAGGTTTCAAAAATGGGTCTTGTGTTGGTGAATTTTGTGCACTATATTCAATATTCCTAGGTATAATTGCTGGAGATCCCACAAGTGTTGGGCGAGATTCCAAACAATTATGGCATTCCCATTGGTCCCAGGCTCTATGTCTGTCTGGTATTCGAGGAGCATGACAGAGTGTATGATAAGAATCTGAACAAATACTGCACACTGTGAGGACACCCTGAAATAATATAGAATTAATATTAAACTGATCCTACAATGCATTTTCATGAATTTCTTGTCATTTTCCACTTTTTATTATATAACTTAATGTCTATACCAAACATAAGATTCTCTACTATCAAACTTTTTGAACCCAAATATTAATTTTAAATTTGTAAAGTCCATTTAAGTAGATTTTTAGAAACAGTACAAACATACTGGTTACTACCAAAAGAACCTCTGCCTACCCCTGCTGGGGAATGCCTTTTTCCTAGAAGGGGTAGGCAAAGGTGCTACCAGGACACCCTAATTTCGCCTTGTGATTTTCATCTCATCAGGTGATAGGAGGCGAGTCTATCGCCATATCAGGCACAAATTCCTGACTCCAGGCTGATAATAATTAATAGAAAACTCAACATCATTTTCCCTGACCCAGCATTCCAATCAAAATATGCCAGCTGAAATAACATCTTAAAAATCTGGGTTGGAAAATTACTCACAGCATCATTAGTTTCACAGCAAACAACACATGTTTTGCAATGCGGACATTGCCAAGTATTATCTGGCCTGGGCTTTAAAATTCCAGAACCTGACTGCAAACACCGCAGGTGAGCCTTATTGTTGCAATCTCTACATTCTACTAGTCTATCATTTGACCCTCTAGGTTTTTGAATCCTACAAACAGAGCACACTCCTCCAGATTCTTCAGGTGGAACTGGCTCTTCGGGCTCCATTTCCTCTCCACTTCCATCAAAGGAAAGCTGACATTCTGATAAAGGTGTACCCTCTTCTTTAACTTGGGTAGCAGTCATCAACCTTTTTTTAATAGTGCTTTTATTTAAAGATCCAACTGGCCTTCCCCTTTTCCTTTTGCTTGGCACATTATTGTCCGATGGATCAAATACTTTTTTGGCCATTTTACGTCTTTCTCCTACTCTGACTGCAGCATTTCTTGTTGTACTATTACTAGGACCATTGTTAGTTGCACCACCTCCACGCTTTTTCGGCCTTCCTCTCATTCTTTGAGGTGAAGATCTACATGAAGAATTGGCAGAGGATGTCATCTAAAACAGCACAATTGGCAGCTTTTGTGACAAAAATAGTCTCTGTGATAAAAATAAAGAAAACAAAAAGTATTTTTAAAATATTTTTTTAAACATGACAAGCTTCAATTATTCACAAAGTAGGTTTTAATTGCTTCATTTAACTTCACAAATCAAACTGTAAGTCTGATAAATATAATAAAGTATGATAAACAAATACCTTTGTGTTAATTTCAACACACTCAAACTTAAAGCTGTCAGAGCTATCAGCATCATGATCAGCTGGGCCCAAAACCAAATTTCCATTTGGTAACTTGATTAAACACCCAGATGATAACTCCTTGTTCACAATGACTTCAAGTTGATTCTTTGAATATTTTGAATCTTGTGATGCTGCAGCTTTGATAAGATCCTCAAAAGTAATTCCATTTTCTATGGAACTTTGATCTTGGTAAATAAGAGTTGCTATAGCAGATGTTATTATTCTGCGTTCACTTGTTCCTATTGCGGCTGCCATATCTATTGTTAATAATAAAATATTTTGTATAACTTGTATACACAAGGAAGCAATAACTTAATTTTTGATTACTTGTAGTTGCAAGTAAAGTTATAATTTATATTTCAAAATTAGTTTGTTGAGATTAATGACATTTGGACTTACTATTATGTTTATTAGTTTTTTTTCGCCACTTCGCTGCGTTTCTGTAGCTTACATTATCTTTATAGTCAACTTTAAAAATACTTTTTTCCTTTAAACAACGTTTAAGATCAGCTTTTGTATCTTTTGGTGGCACTTTGTAACACTTCAGCATAAACTTACAAATTCTGTTTGCATCGGGACGCGATTTACGAGAGCGCAAATGATCTATTGCAGCCAGAATTTGATTTTTATACTTTATCTCTGACATTTCTGAAAATAAAATATGGTCATTAAATATGCATTAATATTACTACCACTTTGTTACGTATACTTTAGATTTAACTTTATTAATATATACCTGAGTAAAATCATGCCGGCGAATTTAAACCACGCACCTCCGACTTCTTAAATCTTCTTTGAAAATTTGATTAAAGAAATAAGAAAACAAAAAATAAAAACAAAGTCAAGAAGTAATTTTGGCGCAAGTTACAATTCACTTTGCATCACTTGTGACTTGACCACGGGCGCGAATGTTCAATGAGTAACTATGACAGACAGACGTTCTTTATGAATTTAATGATGATTATTAAAAACAGTTAACCGTTTTATATTATATTATTCACTTTTCACCTTTAATAAATTATGTTGTAAAACTTTAGTCACTGCCTGTCTATTTTAATTTTTTTTTAAAACAAAAATGTTATTTTGTTATTCGTTAATCGTTAAAATTCATGGACGTATTATACAAACAGGACTGACTCTGATCGAAAAAACGTGTCGTGCGAGTGGAGGATTGTGTCCCGTGCTAATAGGGTGACCATAATATATTTAATACACGGAGACCCAACAGTCACATACATGGCAGTACCCCACACTAAGATCGAGTCTTGTGTCGTGGGTATCAGAAGCTACGAGAGACTTTTCCGTCTCACAAACATCCAGACCTGAGACAAATACTTGTGGGCTTCATAAATATTTGTCTCGGCCTCTCGTTTCACAGCCGGCGTCTAACCAACAGCGCCACGGAGTCTGCCGAAAATCTTCTATCTACGGCTATCTTATCAAAGAATGACAGCTACGCGCAAATTAACAACTTTTATTGTTTTTTATCAACACAATTAAATTTCTGACGGTTCTGGTTAGAATAATCTCATATAGTCTCTTTAGTATATTATTAAATACTCATATACTTTATATTATTGTATTGTCATCGGTCCTTGACAAGTGTGCAAAATTTAAAGTCAATCAATCAATTTCATACATATATACATACATACATACATACATACATACATACATGCATACAAGCGAAGCTAATAAGAGCGTGTTAATAAAGATTTAAGATGAGATTTTAATATGGTCACCGTAGCGAAAGAAAAAGAGACATAGACCTCCATGTACTATCTCGCTCGGCTCGTTTTGAGTCCATGTCATTTGTCATAGCAAATTAAACCTTATTTGACAGGAATAAGTGTTATTTCAGGACAACACTATTTCGTAAGTGCGCTGTTTTGTTTGTATAATAATTAATACGTCCATCATGGACGGTCCATACTCCATGTCACAGAGTACATTATATATCTGAGAGTCAATGTTCAGGGGTTGGCTGATGGCTGATTAGTGATTATTTTCGCTCTGTTCTAGAGTTATGTGTATATTTTATACATCTTGGCCGAATAATTTTTTTATTTATTATTATTAACGATGCCTTCAATTTTCCCATCGTGCTTTCGCTTTACGTATTGCAAAACGAGTTTATTAAGAGTTGCATTTTATTCTTCGCAACCAGAACATGTAATAAAGAATGAATTAGGGAAAATAGTTAATGTAGCTATTATTGGCGCACCAAATTCCGGAAAAAGTACTTTGATTAACAATATTACAGAACGAAAGGTATTATTTACTTTATTTTGTTTCTCACCTAACCTATATTCGTATTGTTTTGATATTTTGGTATTCATTTCTAGATATGCGCTGCTTCTAATAAAGTTCATACAACTACGAAATTGATAAGAGCAATGTGCTTCTACAATGATACGCAAATTATATTTTTGGATACTCCTGGTATAGTTACTGAAAAAGAGCAGAAGAAGTAAGTTCGAGATATTGTAATAAATACACTTCACCTACAGCATGCAAATAAGTTGTGTAACAGTTTAGTGGTATATATGTTTACTAGTTATAATAATATTGTTTAATTCTTAGTTATAATCCTGGCTGTGTTAACCAAGATATAAAGAGGGAATTAAGCAAGCAGACATAACTGTAAAATGGTAATTGTATATGTTTGGTATACTGTGGGCAATCTCTACCATCTGTCATATGACTTTATATCCATATTAATATGCTTTAGCCGCACTCATGCATAATCCAATATTTTGGGATATCAGACAAATTGTTTATTTAGTAATTTATTAACAATAATAAATGAATGTTATAATTATTAACATTCCTTTATTTATTACAGATACAATTTGCCAAACTCTATGATTGAAGCGTGCCATAAAAGTTTAAGATGTGCTGATGTTGTTGGTGTAGTACATGATATATCAAATAAATTTACTAAGGATTCAATTCATCCTGATGTTATCGCAATGTTGAATTTCGCTCAAGAGACACCAAGTTTTCTCATTATGAATAAGGTATTATTTATGAATTTATTATTTTCTTATGCAGTGTTTGTGTTGTATGTTTATATAAATTGTTTAACCATGTTTATATAAAATGGTTAACCATTCAAATAAAAAAAATGCTCTTGTACAAAAAATAACATAAAACTAATCATACATAAGTACTTTATTTCTTGTAGTACTTAATTTGAAATGGTAAAATTATCACAAATTGTCTTGTGAAAGTAATGATATGTTTATATATACCATTTATTGTGATTCATTTGCATCAATTTTCAGGTAGATAAGTTAAAAAGTAAAAGGGAATTACTAGCAACTATAAGAAGTCTGACAAATGGCTTTATTGCTGGCAAGCCTGTGCCGGGATCCGAAGTGCAGAAAAAAAAGAAAGCTGAAAAAGGGTATAGCAAATTCTCTGATGTTTTCATGGTGTCTGCTCTTCATGGCGATGGAGTGGCTGATATTAGGGTACATATTTATTGCTAACCTAAGCTACAGCTAATTAGTGATGGTTATAACTCATACTTGTAACTCAAGTCATAAGTATTAAATAAAATATGATCAAATTATACAGATTGTAAACATTAAAATTATATTTAAAAATTGTAGTGTGAGAACTGTGAAGTCCTGAATTGGATTCCCAGGTCCTGGAACTCTAAATTAAGTGACTTCTTGAGGATGAGAAATTTAATATGAAATACCATTAAAATATGCTCACCTACTGTGGCAACTTAGGAAATATATAAAATAAAAATCACCTCTATACAAGTTTGTTAATTACTTATGTTATATTTCAGCAATACCTCATCAACAATGCAAAGACAGCCAAATTCCACTACTCACCTGACGAATGGACAGATCAGCCACCAGAGTTATTAATACAAGAAGCAGTTCGAGCAAAGTTTTTGGATTTCTTGCAGCAAGAAATTCCATACAATTTAAAAATTCAATTGGAATATTATGACATAGATGAAAATGATAAAATTATCTGTTCAGTGTCTATTGAATGTCCTTCAGAGAGAATAATGAGGCTGATTAGTGGTGCAGGTGGCGGCAGATTGCAGCAAATAAGATCCCATGTTAGAAATGATTTAGTAGAATTGTTTAAGAAAATAGTTGTTATAGATATTAATTTAAAAGTGAAAAGTAAGTCATTATTAGACTTGGACAAGGTTTAGTTTTTTGTGATTTTGTAAACAAATATAGAATGCTGTATCTTTTAATTTCTTTAATTTCATACAATTATGTGTACAAAAGTGCGTGGTGGTCTGTTGGTAAGGGACATGTTCACTGCCTTTTTGGAGTCATGTGTATTGATATAGTCAACATTACACTTCGAGTCTATGTTGTTATTTTTACCATCTAGGAGCCTTTCTTACTCTCCTGCAAATATCTAGATTTTTTAAGATACTTGCAAAGTTGCAAAGTTTTTTTTCTGCGAAATTTTTAGTTGCATTTTGTAATCATTAAAAGTACTACCGGTATAATCTCGATTCCAGTGTAAAACTCGTATTTACTTAGATTAAATTATTGACATCAAATAATATATGGACAGGGCGAAGAGACGTAAGTGGTGCGGCGCTCCAGTATATCTCCAGTGGAGTGTTACTGAAATTAGCCGTCTCTCGCAACGATTGTGAAAATTTTTGCTTGTATTATGAAAGAAATTATAGTAATTCTTAACACCGTAATGATAAAATCTATTACATTAACTTAATTTAATATGAAATTCTGTATTTTATTTCCCGCAGTTCTACAAAATTCTAATAGATGGCGCGATTTTCACAGCCATCTTATTGATAAAGTGTTACTGAAACATTCATTAAATAATAAAGCATTGTACTGAAATTAGTCGTTGCTTGCAACGATTTTGAAAATGCTTGTATTATCACGGAAAGTTTAGTAAAAAGAAAGAAAATAATTCTGATCATCGTTAATACAAAATCTATTCTCTCTCTCTCATCCAAGCTAGGAATCCCACATGGTGATGGGGTCAGCAATAATATAAAATCTGTTATAATAACTTAATTTAATATAAAAATTTATCATAATTATTTCGACGTAGTTATGAATATAATCTAATAGATGATGTACATACGTGTTAATTTTGACTTATCACCAAGTTATGTGAGTTTCGAGGGTGGTAATGCGAGCCTTTCGCCATATCCGGCACAAATGGCCGACTCCGAGCTGAAAATGAATAGAAAAATCCAATATCACTGCTCGACCCGAGACTGGAACCCGAGAAACTCAGTGTTGTAGTTGTACCGTAGTGCCACTGCGCCACCGAGGCAGCCGGGTAGTTTTAGTTGCCAATATTAGCATTTCCTTGACAAGTAGGTTGCTCTTTAAAAAATTGGGATCATTCAATGAAGTTGCATTTGGTGACCACAATTTATCACTAGTCTTGTGTCGTGGGTATCAGAAAATACGAGACGAGACAAACATTTGTCTCGGTGCGGGGATCGAACCTGCGGCGTCTCGTTTCACGGCCTGCATGTAACCAACTTCGACACGGAGGCTGTCAAACTACATAATATATATAATGGTTTCTTAGATTTACGCGAATGTTACACATTGAAATAAAACTATTTTATACGGATTTTATCGCGATTTGGTTTAATTTTTACATATTTTAACTTCCCGACGTTTTGATTACTTTACAGCTTTCGTGGTCACGGGGCGGACTCAAGACTCGGGTCGGAGTCCGCCCCGTGACCACGTGTTTTATTTCAATACATAATATACAACTAGGCCAGCGACATATCTCCGGCTATGCCCCAAAGACACTCTTTTAAAGAATTAATTATTTTTTTACACATTTTAGTTGGTTCGGTTGGATTTTATATGTATATTATTTGTCACATCGCCCATGTTCGCCCAACTTCTTTTTGCCAATGGTAGGTTCTCACTCGTGTGAAGTGTGAACACTGAACAGTGCGTGCTGGTCATTTGGTAACTGACTAGACGCGGCTGAAAATATGTTCGCAGTGGTCGCAAGTTCAGTCGCAAACATCGTGAGGAAACCTGCATGCCATAGCGATTTCTATGGTATGTATGAAAAAGTCCGCCAACCGTGTGGGTTGGCTAGCTTGGTCGACTATATGACCTAACGCCTCTACTGCCGAATGTAGAGAAGGTCCATGACCTGCAGTGAGACGTACATGGGTTGATTTATATACACATAGCTTTACATTTATTGCATCCAACGACATTCAAATGCGCCGTTCTGAGCTAAGTCGGCGCGTAGCACCGGTCCAAAAACAAGATTTACTTCTATACTATATTTCTAACAGACTGTAGTACCTACATAGAGGTCAGTGCTTCTTTAATGACAGGGCGAATTGACGTATGGTTGTAATGTCCGACGATTTATAAACATTTACAATTTACTGCTTATCGATGATGCCGTATATTTTTGAAGAACATTTAGTTCTTATTATTTCTTTATAATGGTGTAGACTACATTAGTACACAATGAGTGTTTTAGACGACTGTTGTGAGGTACCAAGATGTTGTTGGTTAATAAAATTACGCCGTGGTTGCATATTGATTGCTTTTTCCACTATAATTCTTCTAATTATTCTGCTGATGTTGCTGCTACTGGTGGCTTCGGGTGTTACAGATTTGGGTTTAGGAAAAGACGTCTCTGTTTACGCTGTTTATTTTTACTTTGTTCTGTGTGTCTTCATGTTTATCGCAAGTGTATTATTATTAATCGGTATCTGCCTGAAAAGCCACAAATACCTAAGTATATATGTATGGCATCTGATGATACATGGACTAATAATAACGCCTTTTTTTGTTTTCTGCTTTGTGATGGCCATAATGGAGGGATCCAACGTATTTGCACTACTAATAATAATATTCACTGTTTTCTATCTTACTTTTGTGTACCATTTTTTCCTCGTAGCGAATAGTTATAGAATGACCTTGTGATGGTATCTTTATGACGAAAAAGATGTGTGTAATTGTACATGAATAAATATTTGTTATTTGGTTAATATGACTCTGTTTTATTGTATAGTAATGATTGAAAAGTACAATATACTAGGTCAGCTTTCGAATAGTAGGTATTTATATCAAAAACTGTACTACTCTGTGGTACTACCTAGTTAATAGTTATGCATAGTAGTCGTTATATTTTATGAATAAAAATATGCTATCAAATTGCTGATTAGAGTAATAACCATACCAAATAATTGGTAGAGTCGGTTGGCAGCATTTGACAAGATTAACGGAAACGACAAGATAACGTTGTACAAGGTCACAAAACTTTACTGAATGTAATAAGTCCCAATTTGTTTGGACTTAAATTGTGACTTAACAACAGACTTCTTTATCTTTTTACGTGGCTCACGCCTAAGAATAGAAATATAGGCACCCACGTAACATTAAGAGACTGTACAGCTTAACCACAAAACTTTGTTAAGACTTGTTTACGAACAGTTACAGTTCCCACTTTATGTGATGGCGGTCCCTAACTTGCTGTGTAGTATACTTTATACATACACGATTTAAACGATCTTAGTTTCGAACAAAGCTAGTTTAATTACAAAATTTGGATAGCCATATATTTGTCCGCCTCATTAGAAAATATACGATAATCCAAGGTTTTAAAGTGGTTATAATATTAAGTTCAACTTTTTTTTACAATTACTACAGGAGTCTATTGAAAATAATATTGATGAATAGTTGGTTTACATTTAAAAAAGGAAAAAGCCAATTTTCTTTAACCTGCACTGTATTTGTAGAGAAAACTATACTTTTGTGTTTGTGCAACTTACGAGAGTTTTACGAGTGGTTATTAAAGTCGGCTTTATCCACATAGCATGATGAATGTCTTTCCAGTGTCATTTACTTATCAGCATAAGTAATTCAAACTTGTTTTGTAAGTGGCAACTTGACAAAAAATAAGTCGCAACTTTTCTGTAGGTAGTTGCGCTAGTCGGATACAGCATCGGCCTACGCTACTGCCATATAATAATTTAGTTAAGTTGTCTTGTGTTACCTTTACGTTAGATTTTAGTTTATGTACAAAATCTGTTACAAACTCAATATCAACACACATACTTTCCACGGCTGGGAACAGATTAAGTTCTGTTTTTCGTAATAAGACTCGAGTCTTATTCCATTGTACTTCCCTTAACCAAGTTTTTGGACGAATGGACTGACATGGACAATATGGTCATACAGGTTTCAATAAATCAGAATAATTAGTTAAATATTATTATATATCTATTTATTTTGAATCAATTTCGAAAAGAGATTTTAAAAATGTTTTTCCGAGTTATTTCCATTATTAGAGGTACCTTCTTTAATTTCATTCATATTATTATAACAATACGTGTTCACTGATAAAATCTATCAGTGAAAGAAGCAGTGTTTAAAAGCTGACACCAAATATTCGTTATAGTATTTTATTTTGTGTCAAGTCTATGTTCGTATAAAGTTCTGAAACGGGTTTTGCTGCGGAGGTGTTCAGTAGTTTGAGAATTTTGTTTCCGGTATCTGTAGTGTCTCCGGTAGTGTCGATTTTTGTAAACATTTCTTCGACATTTCGCGGCTTGGTTATGACGTAACAGCACTTTTGAACTTAATGGTTCAACAATTGTTGCGACGGCGAAACATCATCGGAAAACGTTTTAAAATCAAACTTCTAGTGTTCCGGATGTATTGAAATCCTTTCAAAGTAAAGCTTTTAAGCACTCGAATCACAATTACACTCCCGTGCTTCTAAAAATTCACACCGACCGCTTTAGTACGTGGACTTCAATCGAACAAAAGTTTCAGATGTGTATGTAAATGAGGTACCCGTATCACGAGTTCCGCTCAAAAAGGTACCATATTTATAATAGGGAGTAGGTCGGCGTTGCATAATGGTGTTTTGTCTGCGTCGACGTTTATCATTTTTGTTAGGTCTATAATTTAACTAGGTGTAGATTATATGTTATAATATTATACAATTATTTACAAAATTCTCTACAAAATGCTTATTGTTATTCGATAAAAAACGAATACATCGTTATTTTATTTATCAAAACTCTAAGTACCTAATTAATAAATAATTTTGACCCAAAAGTAGGCAATGTTTAATCCCCGTTTTATGACAAGCCGCACTTACCCTATACATATAAACTTACAATGTTAGCACACCTAAAACAGCGTCTATTAAAATTTCCGATATCCGATTCAGAAATTAATAACACCTGTGGCACTTTAAACTGTTCCTTCGAGTGCAGGTAAACGGCTACACTGTTCTACATAGGTATACTTTGAAATACCCATAAGCGTATCTAGGAATGCATTATGGGGGTCTTACATTTTTCAATTCGAGAAATTACTTAGTAGTTATTACTATACAAATAAGAGACAACACGTGTTAAAGCTATGATCGTGGTACAAAAAGTTTGAATGACCTGCTGCAGATGAAAAAGCAGCTATTTTGAAGATTATTTTGAAATAGTTAGTTGGGGGGTCACTCTGACTGCATGGACGGGTGCCCACCTGCCCTGTGTCTAGTAACGCTTATGCAATTCTCTGTGCATTGAACTTAGCAGAGCGGGTCTAAAATTCGGCCACGTGTGCGCTGTCACGTCTACCAACTTGGATGTGCTTAGAAATGCGCCAAAACGTTCCTCAACTATACGCCCTTAGCTGAGCTTTACTTGTTTTGGACGGGCTGCGTATCTTGTACCTGCACGGTTGTTATATCAGTTTTATATTATTCTCTAATATACCTTCATTTCATTCATGAATCTAAGACTTCCGCATGATTTGCCTATGTCTTTGTTTTTGTTTATCAAAATGCATTAAAAATAACGCCTGATTAAAAACACCGAGGTATAGTTTTATTGCTAAAGAAATGACGGGGGAGTATTATAGATAATAATAGTTATATCATGATCGACTTTGCTAGTTGTAAAATATTTCGCATGAAATAGAGAAATCATGGAATTAGTATTTATAACTAATGCGATACTACTAATCCTAAAAGCACAAAGGAAGCTAGATTTTAGTTTGCGTACGGCCTAGGCACGTAAGGACGCTTTATACGGATTTGGAACCGACGTCATTATTGGCCAACTCTTGATTGGTATTATCTAGTACTACGCCGCATTGTATGGAAAATTTATTCTCTTTATGAACATAAAGTACAGAGGCTATAAACAACGAAGCTTACGCATAGAACTGGGTACTATAAATACCGGTCGGAGTCAGACGAAATTACCAATAATTTAAGCAACCCAGACAAAGTTCGTCTATTGAGTATATTACGAATTTCTAGTTGGTTCTGATTTTTATTGCCATAATATCCTGGTCTATATAAGGAAGTTTTTTAAAAGAATTTCAAAGGTATAAAGACTACCAAAAGTAAAGTCTGCATTTTGCCTGCATGGTAAACCATATGTCATGTTGATTAAGAATTACTTGAACGAAAATACAGATGCTGTCGCTGATGCTTAAAGAAAACACAACAATAATTCATTATTGTTAATTTATGTCACAAATATTTCTTCATGATCTAGATAATTTGATTTAAAAATTCCGAAATGTTCCGCTATAGAACTGAAATTTTGGAACAATTCAAAATTTCTACCTTTTTATCGTGAAAAGTTTTTTATTCAAACCTCACAAATAAGCGCTTTCAACGCGCGATAGTAAAACTCGAAAGCGGTAATCATAAAAATTTCGAATAAGAGCGGAGCGTGGTCAAAATAATAATCACTTTTAACTTTAGCCACAATACAATGAGAAAATACGGCGAAGAGCAACGAAAATATTACTTAGGTACATTTTGGATATTATGGATAATTTGAAATTATAATAATTGAAACGGTGAATTATATTTACATAAGTTACACCTGATTTTCAAAGGGGATAGGCAGTGTTGAAACTAGTATTATTTACATCCTACGATGGGAGAGGGGAGCCTATTGTCTTTCCAGACCTAAATTTCAGGTGAACTCTTGTCGATAAACTTACTTAAAGTGGAGTGTCCGAACTGGGATTCATACCCATTCATCGCGGTTGACAGTTCTTCACATATATCCACTAAAACAATGATTCAATGAATATAATATACATAACACGTAAACCTAGTTCACAACCGGAAAATGTGACAATTTCTACAATGTTAAAAGTGTATGACTCTATTTTCTGTATAGCGACGATTGATATCACCGTGGTGATAAATTACATCCCCAACTGAAATATTTGTGCTCATTTTTGCCATCACGCGACGATATTTTCACATAATGTGCTCCTCCGGTCAGCTATCTGCAAGATTAATCTCGATAGCAAAGGAGACCCACAAAAACTTATTACAATTTGTACAATGTGTCCCTATAAAATAGCAGTTTATTATTTTATCGAAACACATTATGCGACTGGTACGATGAATTAAAAGAAGCTTAAGCTTTTCTAAAAACATGTACCTATTCAAGTTTGAGTTAGTTCTAACAATCTCGCCACGCACTACGAACTGCCAAAGTTTAGAATTTGAAGGCTCTGCATATTCATACAATCTCCAAACTTTGACGTGGTGCAGTATGAGAGGCTCTGTCGCAATGATATTGATAAGTAACTTTTGTAGTGCACACAACTCCGCGTATTTATTTGTTTTAAGAACCACACTGCGAACTGAATTGCACGTTTAATGGGTGCCGTAGTGAAGTAAGTGAAGCTGTAGTTAAAGTGCCAAACGTTAACAGCCAGCATATTTTATAAGTGAAATAAAGTTTTGATTGCCCGGACCGCTCGGTTATTTAACAGCTCACTGAAACCACTAGAACTAAAGAACGAATCGTTATGAAAAAGTTCAGGCATGACTCAAGGTTATTCAATTTCTTTAACGACCATCATTTTCGCCGGGACTTGCCATGAATCTTGAAGATAAGCGTATAATGGAAATAACAGCTCTCCGTAGAACATTATGGTCATATGCGAAGTATCGCCAACCCGTATCCTTACAAGGGTAATGTTTCTGCATAAACTACATATTTGTTACACAATAATCATACATCTTTTTATATTTATGTCAAGGCTTTACAACCCCGACCACGTATTATTTCTGTCTGAACATCTTGGATTTTCTTGGACCACGGTTCGCACGTGGACTGTGCTTAAAGATAACATTTTTATAGCTGTGTTAACTTCTTACTCTTTAGCCATATGTATTAGGTTTTAATCATTTGAATACTATTGGCGTACGTTGAATTATATTTCTCCACGCCTCAAAAATGTTTCTCGCAAATCGAAAATGTATATTCATGTCAGTATCAAATATAAATTTTTAGCAAGCTTGTGTCTTTTATGTAACAAAAATATGTGAGTTGAGTTGGGTAAATTATTTTTGGTATTCAACCGCATTACTGTTCACTCTTTAAACATGTCAAATATTTATAATATCTCAACCAGAAACGTTGTTGATTAAAAGAACTTCACATTTCCTTGCGCGAAAAAAACACAAACAAAGTTCAAACACACCTAAAAGGATTCCAGTGTAAACAATGTCGAATCAACACGATGAATTTATCTAAAGGGAAATCTCTCCAGCGAAAAGCAAACACGTCTCGAGCAAAAGACTACTGAGGGATGAGTGATTCAGTGGGTTAGAAAATGTTAGTTGATTTTTGAATTTCACACTTCAATGCTCGCTTTAACGTGGGGATGGGGACTAACTTATGCTCAATTGTGTTTACATATTTTCATGTGATCGTCTACTTTCACGACTTGTATGAAATATTTCAAATTGCGCAGTCAATGAACAACTTTCGTTTAGAATTATGGTACTATTCGACTGCAGACGCTATCACTCTCGATATTAGAATAAATGAGACATGTAAGATTAACTCGCCCTATGTTCTTGCTTTCTCAAATTATCCGGAATAATTATATTTCTAGCTAAATATCGGTATATACACTTTTAAAGTAAAAGAATGAGTATTATTATTACTCCCGTGCTGGCGGCAAACCAAAAACAGTTTGTAAGTGGTGGTGGAAGCCTTATATGCTTTCGTAACCGGTAGAATTGAGATCTAACGAGGGCTAAACGTCTACACTGTTGTTACAGTTAGCGCTTATTATACTGGAGCGGAAAAACGAAACTGAATTGAAACTAATACAAGTTAATAAAAAGTTTGATGTTCGACAGTGCATTGATAAACGTATTAGATATAAAAACCAGAGTTTTGGGATATTGCTCTAAGTTTTTTTTTTTTATTATTTATTTATCATGCTTACAAAAAAATGAAGTATAATAAATTCAGTAGGTATTTTAGCATTTATAAACCACAAAGGTTTGTCACAATGCTAACCATCTACAACAAGTCGACGCAAGGCATTTGTACAGGTATATTAGAATTTTAAACGTCAAAGCGTTTTAATTAACCAACTGTAACGCTCAACCTAACTAGACCAGATTAGGATATTTTAATTTACACAAGGCTTACCAAGCGTAAATTTACTCTAGTGGCTTGTTAAGCCTGGCCTCTTAGATATGTAGTGAGCCTTTCGGGGAATGCCAAACAAATTAATCACGATATTCCAATATTCTGCAATTAATAAAGCAACATACTGATGGCGAATTTCATGTATATCGTTACATTTTTATTTACACACAGGTGAAGTCAAAAAGTTTCAGGCTTGATTTATTTTGTTTCTCAGACACGTTGAAAAGAATCTCGAATTAATTAAATTAATGGCAAGATCAAAGATCCCTATGGGCTAATACACGTAGTGTTCCAGGGTGCTTACACCGCTTTGTATGTACAATCTGATTCAGTATATTCCAGACAGTCCGTTGCTTTGTCGGATACCATCTGGCTGATGAGTGAGATGTTATCTGCTCCATTAAGGTCGCCTATAGTTCAATTTCATTGTAATTAAAGTGATTTTACATACTTCGTACTGAAATAATTGAATAATTAATGATATAGTAAATAGCTTTAAATTAAAATAATTAAATAAATAAATTTTATTTGTTGATTTGTAATTGAATACATTAATTTATCATTTGGGCCAATATGTTTTTTTTTATTAATTGTTTTTGTGTTATGATCATGTTTTTTCAGCAATAGACAAAATGCTTACAGCCTTTAAAAGCTAAATTCACGCTGTAATTAGTTATTGCATTTTACGGAAACGTATTTTGTATCCTTGATTATTCTTACTACGTTTCAAGAGTCAAGAAGGGGTTAAAAAGTTGTTATAGTTTAATAAATGGGGTTAAATAAAAGCTTCGTTATCTATATTTACACGGGATAAATAATTTTCCTAAATAAGTTTATCTAATAGTTCCAGCGTTAAAATTATGAAATGAAAAATATGATGTCAACATATTAAGATGTTTGTACGTGGGCCGTCAAAAGTGCGATAGAGAATGATATGTAGGTACTCGTGTATTATGTACAGTAACAAGAATTCTTTATAAATAAAGGTGGCTTTCTGATAGCTTGAGGGCTTAAATAACTTCGTGAACATTGTGTTGTAATTAAAATTACCTGGAACTCATGCCTTCTGTCGTCAAGTAGCCTTGAGTAATGTATTTTCTATACATAGTAGGTATTAAAGGTTTTGACGTTGAAGGTATTTTATGTTGTGTTACTGTAAAATTATACTATCTACAAGCACTTCGACCTCAAGATTTTACACGTCTTGTGTTATCTAATCAATCACAAGGACGTTTATTGTTTTTAATGCCCTGTACGGACGCAAAAACATGTTTAATCTGATATATATTTGTCTCGCTAGGGAGCTTGAATTCACAACGATTTGAAACACAACTGACTTCAGCCTACGTCGCGACGCAGGCTGTAGAAGAATGATTCAATTATTTCGAATAACCGTAAGTATTGGAGTTCAATAAAGTCGATCAGAGAAACAATGGCGCATTGAGTGCGCAATTGTAAGGAGAGAGTATCTAATTTCATATGCACAACCCGCGTTAATAGCTATTGGAGTGAAATCTTTTTTTATGGACGATAAAAGCGCCTGCAGTCCCTGACTTAGACACATTTAGGAGGTAGGATTTCGAAGTTGTTATTTTCTATGAGCCAGTTTGAGTATGTAACTTTAATATGATAGAGTGTGTGCGATATTCATAAACTGTATCTTAAAGCATTAAGACCGGCTTTGTACTGTATCTAAAATCTTAAAACTGAGCAAAAATAAGAACACGGTACTAAAAAATATACGAATGATGTTTTATTTAAGTCTAGTTTGTAGGAAATAGATAATTATGATAAATATTATGCTCTGTAAAAAGTACATAACAGATGGACTACGTAAGGCTTGATACCACTATTGGACTACTTACGCCACTGGTAACAACATGTTTTATTGTACAAAAAGTGTTACCAATTTCTTACCGTCATTTAATTGAAAACTGAAATGCACGAAATGATGTGAATATGTTACTTGGAATAGTGGCGTGGCGTTGTTTTCCGCTCGTCTCCACCTTGACCGAGTTTGTGCTGTGACTATTGTAAGTCGGTTGATTACCGCGCTCCTATTATTTCGAGGCGGGCGCTTTGCATGTTGATTATAAATTAAATTTTGCTAATATCATAGCGGTTGAAGGATTAGCATTTGAATTGTCAATGCTGGTAGGTATGTGTTCTTAATAATGATTGTTTAGAAAAATGCAGAGATTTTTTACTTCTTTTGCGATGGACACGGTATTTATTTTTTAACTTTTGTTATGGCCAGTAAATATTATAATTCTTTCTACAACAAATAATAATCTTAATTCTAGTGTTGTTTGTAAGTTATTATGTTGTTCGTATATTTTCTGAATAACTCAAGGGATTGGGTATAAGGCAAATCCTCTGGCAACATGTGGAGTGCAAGCTTTGTCAGCAAACATCCCACAACTATTTCTATAATAAAATTGGAATGGATATAACAAAGGAATTGTAATATTTTGAAATAAAATATTTGAAATACAACTCTTTTAAACGTGATATGACAGCCTCCGTGGCGCAGTTGGTTAGACGCCGCCTGTGAAACGAGAGGCCGCGGGTTCGATCCCCGCACCGAAACAAATATTGGTGTGCTCCACAGGTATTTGTTTCGGGTCTGGGTGTTTGTGAGACCGAAAAGTCTCTCGTAGCTTCTGATACCTGCGACACAAGACTCGATCTTAGTGTGGGGTCAGGACTATGTATGTGACTGTTGGGTGTATTTATTATTTATTATTTATAGTAAGCGGTAGTTTAACTCCATGGGGACCGGAATGCCAAACTGGATGTCGCGGATTCGAACTAAGGTTCAACCAGAAACTGATTTTTTAAATTACCTACATGTATATTCGTAGTAATAGCATTAGTAAGAAGTTATTATATATATTAAGTTAATTAAGTACATTATTTGAACTTACAAATCCTTAGAAATATAAATACTAAGAGTATTTTAGCATGTAGTAATAATTTGTATTTTGTAGTTACAAGTTTTATTTGGTAGTTAACTAAACATGTACAATTGTAAGCGCCGGTGTAGTGGCAATTAGCGTGTTCCACAGTGGTCAAGTACGCCACTTGACCAGCACAAAATATCCTAAAGATTGAGGTAGGAATCCCTAAATTGAAGTGAAGTTTTCTCATTAATTTGATTACGTCGATCCCAGGGCCCGACCCGTGTCACAAGTTACTTCATTAGTTACGCAACTTGCTGAAAGTAATCCTAGGGAATTACGTTTCGGAAGACACGAATCGCCGAAATTGTACTTGTGTCTCTTGATCTACTTTTGATTGAGCCGAATATCCACGTTTGATTGTATGTTAAACTCTCATATCTATTACCGATGCGATCATTGCCTATCTGTTGTCATAACACAATTTCGACATTACGCGTTTAACCCACTGATCGTAATTCGCATTTAGAATCATATTAAATGCGATACAGTGGACTAGTTTGTGCTCTATTATTACGTAATTTGATTTCATTTGACTTGAATTGAATTGTAGAATTAATTTAGACAAACATTTATTTTAATCTGCATAAATTATAGTCCATTTATTATACGAGTATAATATTGGTAAACACTGTTTAATCTTTACCTAAACAAAATAACGAGACGAGGTTCGCTGGCACAAAAATAGTAAAGTTATTTTTTAAATGTAAGAGTAAAACAACTGCGTAGTTAAGTTTAACCCTTAAAGCTTTCAAAGTTGATAAATAAAAAAAAAACACTGTTTAAAGGGTTGATAATTAAGTAGCCGGATACATTAGCAGCGGAACGGCTAAAGTGTTACGAATAAGTATTCCGTGATATGCAAACGAGACGATTCATAAAATTAGAATTTAAAATCAAAGCTCCGTTTCCGAGGTGTTTTTGTCTGGGAACAGCGCGACATGGCGCACATAAGTTACGCCGAATTATTTATGCTGGTTGATGCCACCAACAGGCTCATGCTCATATTTACCGCCAAGATCTCGTTTGCTGCACTCCCGTATTTGCATTTTACACGTATTATTTTTGTTTCTGCATATATTAAATTGTAAGCTGAATAATATTTTGAAAGTTAGTCTTACATGATAATATAACGTTTCGCATTGGTCGCCATTATGAATGCTGTTTATCAGGTCTAGAGAGGGTCCAATATTTAAACAAGGAATAGCGTTGGTTTGGACGCTCAGGTGTTTGCTTCCGAATATATTGTATGTGTTACAATAAATTGTATCATTGTTTAACATTCTCAGTTTTGTTTATTTATTTGTATGTTTTATTCGAATAAGATAAGGGATTTGTACAAGTAAACTGGTACTTTTTTTTTGTTCAAGAGGAAATCTATTAAGTCCCACCTTCAGTACGCCGGAGGAGGCCGAAAGGGGTAAGTCAGTGTCACTGGTCTTCCAGCCCGGCACAATGCGGCTTTTGTGGCTAAATCTGGGTCTATAACAATACCTACACTAGCATACTGAAAAACCCCTTGATGACCGTCACGCGCATTATGGGCGGCACCGGACATCCCAGGTCGAAGAGCGCCGAGTAACAATATTTTGAAGTCAATGTTTATAAAGGTTCGGGGCAACGTCACTTCTTTTATATTTTCAAAAGATTTGTCTTCTAATTTTATGACCAGCCGGCTGCCTTACATTAACCAATTCGGGAATGAGAATTGGTAATTTTACGTCTAGTATTTTAGAGACAGGCCAACTGGCACAGTTTAGGACGCCAGCTGTGGAACAAGAGACCGAATTGTTGATCTGTGCTCTGTGACAAATGTTTGTGTGACCCACAAGTATTTGTTTAGGGCCTTGTTCCGAGACCAAATAGTCTCACGTAGTTTTTGTCACCTCATAAAACTTGTATCTTAGTACGGGGTCAGAACCTTCCGTGCCATTATTAGGTATATTTATTCTTGGTTTTTGATCTATGATTAAACCATCCATATTCGTTTAATATACCTATATATTTACTTCAAGTGGTCCTTATGTGACGTTTATATTGAACATTGAATTGTGACGACAACAATCACTTCGGTTTGTGGTTCATCTTAATTGAGTCCTGTCTAATACAGACAATTCACGACGGCTCATCCTTTACAATTGTTTAAGGCTTTACCTAATTTTAAACCTTATTCTTCTAGAGATCAAATTTGTTCAATAGATATGTGTAAATGAAATGACGAAAAATATTTATATACTAGTGGCGGTACTTCCATACAAGCCCAAAAGCCCGGCTTGCCCTACTTAATACGTATATACTAAATTCTGAACGAAACCATTACATTCAATACAAAACAGTAATTACGAAACATCTACCATTTTTGAATTTACCGCGTTCCGTCGCGGCATGGCGCTCTTCAATGAAGCGCGAGCCGAAGCGCCGCCCGCGCTGCGCAACGCATTTAATAAATTCATTCAATAATTTTAACTCTCACGTTGAACGTAGCTCCACGCATTTTTTAAAAGACGGTACGCGCAAAACATATATCTGCCTTCTTCTCTCTCGTGTGCTTTTACGAGGCTTTTGGCAACGCATGCTATCTCTTTCACACTGACGGGTGATATGCTACACCATGGCACTACGAATGTATAGCTACAGATATCTATATATAGCAATAAAGTACTAAACCAAAAGCCCAGCTTTTGACCACAGAATTGTTTTGACTGAACATCGTACATTTGAAGGTCGTCATGTGTAACATTATTTGTTAACTAAATTATATTTATTGTTAATAAATTACGTTGGTTCTTTTTTAAAATTATTTAATCATTTTTGAATACAAATAATGAAGTTTTTATATTTATTTCATAAATTATAATTGCATGTTCTAATGTTTATTTTTTCGTTTACTAGCAATACTGTACGAATTACTACTAACTTCATAAGTATTTTGATTTTTGACATTGTGCAATTGTAAATAGTTCGGTTGAAGGTTAATTATTCGTTTTTTTAATGTTATTTAAACTTTTTGATACGAAAATGATTTGTTGATTTGTGATTGAAACTGGCGCGAAAACTACGCCGAGTTTGTGCATTTCTTAAATTCGTGGTAAATCACAAGAGGCATTTTATCGGTTTAGTTTACTTAACTACGTAATTCAATTTCTAAATGCTCCCATTCATATAGGTTATTATATTAAACAGTCGTGTTACATTTGCTTTTCAAGGGACACTTGTGTATTAGAATGTTTGGATTAATTCTTATGATTTCAATGAGTTTGTGGTCCTTTCAAAAGGCATGCTATTACTTGTAATTAAAATTACTTGTAAAAACTTAACGTTAATGTATTTAGGTATAACAATTTCTGTCCGCAATTTTGGTTAACTGCGCAGTCAAACACGGGAGCATAGTAGCCAATAGTAGCTATCGTTGTGCTCGTGTAATGCCGGGTATTCAAAGTGCTCAGTAGTTAGTGCATTAAAAAGTTACGGTTGCATGACCGCAGGCTATCTATATTTGTATTACCTAATCCTAATATTTTACAGATTGTGTGGTAGGTCTACCGCCGCGTCGTAAATTCGATTTCGTCGTTCTTAGTATTTTTGTCGTTCTAAATAAATATGTATTAAAACTAAAATAATATTGGGCTTGCCCTACTCCAGAACCCTAGGCACGCCACTGTTATATACAAATTGAGTTAAAATTTAATTTATAATGATTATGGAGCGCAGATGATTAAACCTCATTGAAAGTTTAACGCCGTCAAGATTACTTGATTGTTGGCAAATGAACTCGTGTGTTTTTTGCTGCAATAAAGTACGTTGAACTATGACTTAGTTACAGAACATGCAAAATCGATGCACATCCACCAAAACATCGAGATTTATACGGCTTCCATAGCCCCTGGATTAAATCTCAATCATCATATAAAATTACCTACCTAACTCAGAAAACTCATTCGCTAATCATACCTTATTAATATTGCTATAAGACTGATAAATGAGAAATTCATAAATAACCATTACCAAATGAAAGCGAACCGAGAATATCATATATAAAAGCTGTGTGAAGATTGCAGCATCTCGCTCCTCGGTACATTAGGGTCGAAGCCCGGGTTTAATTGATCTAGGCGGAATGATGGATTGTAGTGAGTGGCGGTGCGGTAGCTGCGAGCGGTTTTGCGGTGGATAGACGAATCTAAGTGCCGCTTCCGCAAGACGCTTTCGAGCCTCCCTTACACGCCTAAAACCTACCCGCGCCTATCAATCTTGGTAATGGTTGTTCCAATGTGTATTTTGTGAGGGTTTAATGAAATTATGGCCGTTGTGTGCCTAACTGCTTCGGGTGGTTTTTACGATGATATACGAGACACACGACCTTAAGAATAACACCCAAACTCGCACCGTTCAACACTGTATACGCTACACAGTACACCCTGTACCTGTCACTTTAAATAAAGCGTGTAATTAAAAGGCACAGTTAATCCCGGCCTGTCCAAGGATTTCAGTGAATTACAATTAATTAAATTTGAAGTAAGCGTTCTAAAAGACCTCGTTAAGGGGATATAATATAGTGTAGTGATGTAGTTTGCGTTTTAAGAGCTTAAAGTATTAAGGTACGAGTGCTACGCCGGTGACAAGCGACTTAATTAACTAACTACAAACATAATAAAATAGTGTTAAAAACTTGTCGGCGGCTGTTCGCGTCGAACAATTCTTTGCGCGTCGCGCTAATTTCAAATTACTCCACTACACATTGTTAAGGTTAGTTATTAAATTAAACTTTGAAATTATTTTGAAAATTTCCTCGACAGCGCGTATGTAAATATGCGTTATACCTGCGAAGAATGTTTCATTCAAACTTCCCTGAACTTCTGGTTGTGCTGTTGAATATATTAAAAATAATTTTAAATGGCAACTGACATAGTTCTTTTATAAAGTTCAGTATTATGAAAACAGAAACATTCGCAATTTAATTCTGTTTATCTCCTCGTGAAAAGCTCTTTCAGTGTTTGTTGGTAAAGTAATTTTCTAAGAACACAATGACTTATTATGTAGTACTTGGTAGTTTGTGAATTTGTTTATGAGTAGTTACTAGTGCTATGGTAGCAAACACCATACATAAAAGTGTAAAAACCGTCATAGTATGTCACGCAAGGGAATTGCTTTTTGGGCTTAGACTGTGTATATCGGGCCGACGTAATGGTATAGACTGGCGCTATTAACCTTGAATTACATTTCCCATCTGGTGCATTCTAGTCACAGGGTACGTACCCGTATAGAAAAGTACCTAGCTGTCAACGAGACTTTAATACAGGTATGTTTCGATAATCGGTTAATATATGAAAAATATGATCTTGACCCGATAAAAAATGGTGAAATGCACGGATAATAAACTATTCACTATCATACTCGTATAATTATTACTACAGTGACGATTTACATCGACAAAATAATAAACGGTCCCTTAAAATAACATCACTATCTCCCGCAAATATAAATTTAATTATATTACGTAGCTCGAAGCAACACAAGTAGTTGAAGTGTCTAGTTATACTTAAATGTCGGCGTGAGTGTTTTATCATCCATTACATAATACAAAGGACGCTCTACACGGAGCGAGAAATTGCGCAGTTCTACCTTAACACAACACTAGCTTTATAATAAATTAGTTGTTTTTAGCGGAAACGGCTCCGTCTTAGCTAAGGCCATAAAGACATTTAGGATTGAGTTTAACTGTACCTCAGCGCGCCGGTTGTTAGGCAGGTACAGTGCACAACAAAATGCTTTTCCCGACCTTTGTTCATTCATTTCAATTAGTCAAAAACAACTTTTGTTTGGGGTTTAATGTATGAACATAGTTCGTGATGATGAAAACTAATGACTACAAAATATTTACTAATTTCAAATATGTACTAGAATGCACTAAATGGATCGTTTGGTCTTCAACTGAGCTTTAATCATGCTGCATTTGACATTTAATGTGGGGCTTCGGTGTGTATTAATTAGATATGGAGATCATTTGAACTAAAACAAACACGTGACATGTTTATTAGTTTCAATTTCAATGATTACAATTTATTGATTGGGACTTTTACCAGTTTCATTTAGTATCCGTTGTCATTTGGAGATCAAAGTCTTTTATTTAATGAAAGAAGTCTCCTATAAATTCAATTTAATTATTTTGCGTATTAGGTAATCGATGTTCGAGTAAGTTTGGTTTTCGTAGAACAGATCAATTGTTAACAAAGGGTTTGAAAATCATTACTACCAGGAATCCATTTAATATAAGTCGGGCATGGGGAAAGTGGGTGTGGTTGCCAGTATTTTTTATTTATACTGACGTGAAAAAGCCAGAAGCCACTAACGTGTACCTAATAAATAAATACGCCAACAGTCACATACATAGTACTGACCCCACATTAAGATCAATTAAGTCTTGTGTTGTGGGTATCAGAAACTACAAGAGATTTTTCGGCCTCACAAACACCCAGACCCAAAAATATCTGTTGGCCTCACAAACACTTGTCTCGGTGCAGGGATCGAACTAGCGTCACCTCGTTTCACAGCCGGCGTCTAACCAACTGCGCCACAGAGTCTTATCATAGTTGCAGTGTGGTCCAGATATCCACTGGTGGGAAATTATCACTCCTCAGTAGATACAGTGATCTTGTTCAAAATTGGATATACTTTCTCGACAGCCTCCGTGGCGCAGTTAGACGTCGCCTGCGAAACGAAAGGCCGCGGGTTTGATCTCCGCACCAAAACAAATATTTGTATGAACCACAGGTATTTGTTTCGGGTCTGGGTGTTTGTGAGACCGAAAAATCTCTTTTAGTTTCTGATACGCATGACACAAAACTCGATGTTAGTGTGGGGTCAGGACTATGTATTCACATACATTAACAGTCACCTGTTGGATGTATTTAATTATTTCTCGTACACAAGTTGAACTCGGGTCACGATATACTTACATGGGTCGCTATCACGGTGAATACTTTCCACTGCTGTGTTCGGTGGTCATTATCTTAAAGGATATAAATTTTCAACCTGCAATCAAACACTTGATAGAAAGCTAACGATAAATCCCAAACAATGGCATCAACTGAACGCCATGTGTGATTCGTTATTGTGAGTTGCAGAGGGGACTGTCTTTATTATTTTCCCCATAGATAAATATTTGAACATTATATTAAATGATCAAATTGAGTTATTCAGACTACGTTTGAGTATATTTTTACATCAATCTAGAGTTTACAAATTGAGAAGGTCCGTGGAGCAGATAATAAAATATTTTTTTATAATATTACGTTGGGGTGATGGAGGGTATTTTGATATTTTGCTACTGTATCCACCCAATTTGCGGTCTTGCTTATATTGTCATATGGTCAAAGTTTACCGGTGGATGGAAGCTCTATTTAGACATCACTGTACTTTACCATCGAATGGATTTTATTCACTTGGTGCCTTAAAGAAATATCTTTGGCTATCTTAACAGTCGTTAAGCCTGTTCACAAACCCCGTGAGTACGATAACCTTGTATTAAAATATATGTTATTTATTATAAGAATGAAGATATCTCTATATATTTGCCTAACAACGTTAAATGCATGCTAAGAGGGTATATAAATCAGATAGTTAAATAGTTGAAGTGATTTATTAAAGTAAGTTTTGATGATACTTTTAAATTTATAGAAGTTTTATTGTTTGGCCAGATATAAATTGTGCGTAGACACTGATCGTGTCAATATTCTCGTGTATTAATGAGAGTTTAAAACTGCATCATTTGGATCTGTTAAAGTTTTTCTATTGCTGGGCGAAAGCCTCTCATTATTCATTCCATATCTTTTTGTCTTGGGTGACTGGCTCAATTTTTCTTTCAAAGACAAAATATACAGAATATCTCCCCTATTCTGTAATAATATAAATTAATAAAATACATATAGTTCCTAGAGAAATAATTATGGATTACGTTTTTCTTTTTGCATTTAATTTGTTTGTAAATATTGGTTTGTAGCTTTTGATGTGAAGTCTTCACCATTTTAAAGTATTTTAACTTGTAGCGATTCGTCCTATAGTTTTAACGACACCTCATTTATATAAATTAAATAGATAATATTGTCGCTGCTTTTTATAATAGCTAATACACAGAAGGTGTGATAGGAAATGGTTATTGTTAGCCATGAACACCTGCAACCAGGGCGTTGATCGTGCATTACGCGCTTCGGGAAATCCTTTTAACCCATTTCTTGAAGCCCTCTTATAGTAGCGTAGTAAACAGAGGTCGACGGCCTCTAACTTTGGGCACATATACCAAACGTTTTTTTTTTTTTTATAAATCCGAATTTTTGTTTATTTAGGATAGTTCATATTTACAGAAATAAATTAATATAGTATCAGATTATACAGGGTATGCCGAGAATGCGACCGAAAACGAAGCCAGGTGGAAATTTTAGTGATTACAGAGTGCAAATAAAAATTTTGCGAAATAAATTACAGTTTATTTTATGCAATTTTTTAAATATCATGTAGTTTGGATGGTAAATACCTAGTTGTTGCTAAAATTATAATTTAAACGCTTTCGTACCATTGCGTCTTTAAAAATAAAAAGGTGCATATTATTATTTTAGGAAAACTATGTGTTTGCCACCCACATACGATGAGAAGTAAAAAATAAAAAATAAAACGCTTTTTTTGTAAAAAATTTATTCGCTTTGTGTCTGAAGTCAGTAATACTTAGTTTTCTGTCGCAGTCTTCATATACCCTGTATAAAAAAATGCACGAAAAATATATTTCATATTTTCATTTTTAATTTGCATGAAATATATTCTGTGCGACATACCGCCTTTATTCAATAAAGAGTCAAGCTCCATTGAAAGCACTTTAAAGTGCGAAAACGATAAAACACCTTTTGTCGCCACAGTACGTAAAGCGTTATAATAATGCGCATAAAATTCTCCTCAGAGAGCAGTGGGAGAGCAAAGTTGCGGGTCTTACACTTGTGAGTTATTCACGGACACGTCCCGGCGAGCCGTCGCTATCGCTCTCGTGTCGTGCTCGTGTCGTTGGCACACTGTTAGTTGCATTTTGCCCAGAGTGAAAGTATGATAACTAGGTCATCTTTTTAAAATTAAAATAGTTTTAAGCGTCTTCATTTTCGCATTGTGAGGAATGTTTGGATATAATTGATTATCACTAATAATAATGTTACATTGAGTGTATGTACTCAACTTATAATAGTTATAGATTAATTTCATTCTTATTTTATTTTTTAACTCCACATGGTACAATGCGCATCTTGCGTCGACGCGTGGTTTTTCAGTTGTGTGCCTTTTCAGCCACACAACACCCAAACTTGCATCAAATATTTGATGATCTCACTCACATGAATCCCGAGCGGGGAATCCGTGAGCTCCCGCTTCTCACCAATCTACCCATGGAGTTAAGTAGTATATACGGGGAAAATATAAGAGGAAAAAAAACGACACTCTTGGTGGTAAACGCCAAAAGGTTATGTGTCTGTAGACACTTGCGACACACGATCCATTATGGGCGCATTGCCTGCTCCGTAAAACCCTTTTAACCCGATTCCTGCATAATTGTTGTCAGGGGGCTTATTACGGTTTCGTAAGAGATCCACTGATAGCGAGGGCAAAACAAATTACGATTCCCAATGCTACTAATAACAGATGCGATAAACAGAGACATTATTAACAAGCGTCATGTTATAACTGTTTCGGGGCAGATAATGAGCCTAAACTGAGCCGCGCACCGGTCAGAGGCTGGATATCCTGACATATCCTTCACGCCACTTCCCATTGTACTTACGGAGAGGCAACTTATGGAGCTTTTATATCGGCTAAGCAGGTCATCTCTATTTGCATATTCAAATTAATCATACTTGACACATCGACATGCGTATAGGAAACACTTTTGGATTCGAACATGGCTGCAATCGAAATAACATAAAACAAAAAATAGTTAAGAAAAATATCCACTATAAAAGTAACAGATTGACGAACATTAGGTGTAGTTCTCAAGTTATTGCTGCCATTTTTTACTCGGGAGTAAAAACATTTAAAATCCATTTTGTATGGTTTAAATAAAGTTTGCAAAAACAACTATATAAAGTATATTTCAAAGAATATTTAGTTAACATGTAAAAAAAGTTTGAGCGATGTTATATAACAAAGGAGTAGAGTTGGAACGATTGTTTCAAAGATTTTTACATGATTTTCTTGACGTTTTATGCCAACCAAAAGTTGATATTTTGGGCAACTATGTTGCATTCCCCAACCACTTGAAGTCATTGTCTGGTGTCGTATTAACAGGCGAAGATTTCCTTTTTTTAAATGGCACGGCATAATGACTGCACTGCACCTGATGGTAAACGCAAATGCCGTCCAGACAGACTATCGAATTGTATCAGACGGAGGTCCTATACCATTCGATAAGGTTATGCTGGCCTGCTAAGATGCTTCTTCACACTACAGCGAAAGGATTATAGGAAGGAGAGAACACGTGTGACGGTAAACTATTCCACACAGCTTGACGGTGCAACACAGAAAACAATTGGCGAACCTTTTAGTTCGGGGCGAGATGGTTTGAACCGTCAAGCTATGGCTCCGCAAGCCAGCACGCGTGGTTCTGTTAAGGAAAGGAGAGGAGGGGATTAAATTGAACAATTCCTCGGAGTATTCACCGTGATACAGACGGTGGACCCCGCATAGAGAGGCGACATCCCTCTGCAACTTTAGCAACTCTAAGTTGCTTTTAACGTCTGCATCAGTCACAATGCGGATGGCCCGTCACGTCGCTGCAGTCCAACCAAGGCATCGAGCAAGTACTGGGCGGATCCATCCCAAGGGTGCGAACAGTATACCATACCCGGCTCCTTTCAAGTTTATGCAATTATAATTGAACTTTAGGGAGAATGTTTTGTATCACAACTACGACTAGGAGACTGTCCCGCCCTTACATACGCCACTACAACTCCTGTAAGCCAGGATCAACAGTGGCATGCATTTTAATGACTCTGAGCATTGAAGCTCAGCGAGTCTCCGGGAATGTACAGCTACAACTAGGTAGAAATTATCAATAATATCTTCTTAGCAATCCAATACTAAGGTATTTATATAGTGTGTGGTGGTATGATGGTAACGAATAATACGCGGCTGCCGATACGTTCACGGTGGTCGCGGGTTCAAATCCCAGGCCATACCTCTGACTTATCGGAGCCATGTGTGTATTGATAGTCAATCACCACGCACTGTATAAATGTGTAATAAATTTAAAAAAAAACTACTCTAAGAGGTAAATATCGTGTAACAAATTATGTTCATCTATTACACGAAAGTGAACAAAGCCTTTGTACATTAAGGAATTTGTACGCAAACATGTCGAGCCTCGGATTTGTATGCCAAGTATGAAACGTCTGAAGTAGCTGAAGCACTATTACAGGTTATTAAACAATTATTTCTAACTTAGCAACGGTTTCTCGGAAAATTTTCCTTATACTCATTACTAAGATACTTATTTTATGGATAATTGTATCCGTCAATTATATCATGTAAGGGAAATAATACTTAGTACCTTGTTATACAGGATGTTCCGTAAGAAGTGGACCATCGAGGTATGTGAAATAGAGAAACTATATATTCCACGGTGTTGTTGAAGTAATAAAAAGTAATGAACGGGCTCGAGGAAGGTTACAAAGAAACTTTATTCTAAGATATTGGTTATACATAATAGCAAAAGGAAAGCATTTTGAGCATTTATTGTAATTAAAACAAAAATATAATTTTGTAATAGAAGATTTTTTCATTGTATGTTCATTTTCTATGTATTTTATTTTCGTACTGCCTCGGTGGCGTAATTGTACTACGGTACGACTACAAAGCTGAGGTCTCGGGTTCGAATCTCGGGTCGGGCTTAGTGATATTGGGGTTTTCTATTCAATATTAGCAGGAATTTGTGCCCAATATGGCGATAGGCTCGCCACCTATCACATCATGGGACGGAACATACAAGGCGAAATGTGGGTGACCTGGTGGCGCCTCTGCCTACCCCTTCGGGGATAAAGGCGTGAGTTTAAGTATGTAATAAAAGTAGGGGACAAATCTCGCCATAATTTTTTGTATCAGTATTAGTGGTGCAAAAACAAGATTTAATGTGGAGGGCAGGGTCCGCTGGTAGCTTTAGAGGACCGTGTTTTTCTAGTCCTAATAGAGTCATATGTGAAGTCATTTGAAGTACGTCGTGCGACCCTGCGAGGCACATTGGTCTTCGAGAGCGTCTGCGGTCACCCACAATTACCTCTGCGCATGCGTATACTTCATACACACAGTTAACTTTGAGCCACTTCCAAATCGGTAGGTTAAAGTTCGTTTGCCTTGCTAGTTCATTGTGGCTTAGCGGACGGGTAGATTTATCAATCTTGTTATCCTGGCATTTACACATTTAACGCGCGTCTCGTGAAAATGAGTTAGTACCATGGTTTTCTCGTTGTAAATAGCACCTACTCACCATTTGGACGGATATAAATACGATACCGCAAAGCACGTAACCGCTCGTAGTCCATAAGTTGCTAGATTACATAACTAGAGAATTGGAGTATATTAATAATTTCTTTTTATTTATTTTGATGTATAAATTAAATTGCAATATATTTTTGGAAACAGAAAAGTGGCTCCCTAGAGAGTAGATTATCACCGTCGCTCACAAATACCCGACACACGGAATAATTCCTAGAACAGGGAGAGACGGCAAAAGATCGTCAAATTTCCTGCGATCTCACTGACGAACTAAAAGGGACCTACAAAGGTTTGCTGCGAAACATGATTACTTCCACAATGTCAGATAATTTATCTAGCCCGGTCACGTTATATTCGAGTTAGCTTTTGGACCTAAGGTCTTAATACCTACAAAATTATCGTATTAGGGTTTATGATGTTATGATGCGCAAGTTTCCCTCAGTGATTACACTAATCCGAATGATTAATACGCACTCGATCGCGTCTTTGTGTTCGTAAGCGGGTTCGCCGAAACAAATAATCTTAAGTAACAACATCAATATAATCATCCCCCGTTAGTGCTATTTGTGAGATAATGGAGGTGTGAGACACTAAGCTTACGAGTCTATCTTTTCTGTATTTGGAATTAATAAACGGAGGAATATACTAAACAAATGTAGGATACTATACAGGTAGAGTTTTCTTTGTTTTTTTCTGTTTATTTTCGCTGTTTTTACAGAATATTTTGAGTAACAGATTCATTATATTGCTGGTTAATATTTGCTTATATCTACTTAATTGATTCATTGCCGAGGTTCTTGCAATTAAGGATTTAATCATTTTAGCTTTAGTCGCAAAAAAACAGGATGCATTTCAGGTTTCGTCCAAGACATTAATGCATTGAAATGTTGCCCTATGACAATACACTTTAATATTTAGATTTTGTTAAAGTTCCCAATTGAAAATTCATCCTTGATTTAAAAATAAACCGATCTATAAATTATATTAAATGTCATAAAAATGAAGCAAGAGCTCGTCGTGAGCGCTATCGCTATGGCTGGTACTTGGGACGTAAGGGAGTTAGCAACGTTTCAGAGAAATTGAATCAAATTGCAGCGAGTCGAAGTGTTATTAAAATTCGATAGCCAAGCGGGTTGATGAAGCAGTCACGTCCACTAATTCTTGGAAATATTAATGTAGTTCACGTGGATGTAATCTGGAGTCGCGGCACGTTGCAGGCATTCCGCCTCTGAAATCACTTCCCGGCCCCACTCTCCACTCTTGACAGTGACGTATTGTTGCTCTTCTTTAACATTAATGTAATGGATTTTGTTTCATGTTGCGGAATTTATCGCATATTTTGTGGTATGCTTAAAGTCTTAAATTATTTGGGGATGTTTAATTGGTTTTTGAAAGAAAAATTGACGTTGGAGCATCACGGATCAGAGTTCGTTACTTTTCATCAGCAGGTGGTCTGTTTGCTCGTAAAGAGAATTCCATGTGCCAGTTTGTGTAGTGTTATAGTATTATTCTTATTTTTATGAGTTAAATTAAAATTAAAAATTATATCATTTTCCGTTTAAGAATAAAATATTAAGAATAAAAATACACTTTTAAGGTACAATATTTTAATCTACAACCAGTGTTGCTCATGCAAATTTATATTTAAAAATCTCTTGTGTTATATTCTTTTTCAACATTCATTCCGTTGCGTATAAATATAATTCAAGCTACATATTACCACCTCGTACGAACAAACTCTACATAGCTACATGCAACTTGGTGGTGTAAAAACTATTCAAGATGCGCTGGCATACACATTCCGTGTTTAATTAACATTGTTCCAACAGGTGCACACAAGACTTATAATAGTAATTCCGCTGTGGCAACAGTAATTCCAAATAGAGGAGTAGCCCACGAGAGTGCTCCCAGCTTTGAGTAACAAAGCACTGGAAATCCATGTAATGTCTAAGCTATCTAAACATTTTACCTACATGTACGTGGGTGCTCCTCATCAAGAAATACGAGCTCCTTACAATAATACCTTCTGAACGCAGTCTCATATATTTTAAGTATATATGCAAGGATTTGATTAATTTTAAATTGATATTTTTATAAGGATTCATATCATTAAAGTTTTTTTTAAATTGACACGACAATGTGACTACAATACACCTGACTGAAAGTAACGCGCAGTCGAAAAAGAGAATCAATCGACGTTAGATGTTCATATCTCGATAGTCTACACATTAATACCGGCCTGTATACTTAGTTGAGTTCACCATTGTCCGTTCTTATAATTTCAATTATCTTTAACACAAAAAAAACATTTAATTTATATTCATTACAAAAACACTATAAATATTTTCAGACGCAATAATAGTTATGCGGTAATTAAAAACAAATTAATTCAACCCGTACTCTGTGAATGTACGGCACTAAAAATCACAAACCCTCCGTTTAGATCGTTTGACACTCGACCGAGCCAAATTACACTTCTTGAATGTGTGTACAAATTGTGCGGAGGCGAAATGAGAGGTAAATCCGTTTTAAACCACAGTAGACGGGGCCCAGGACGCGTAGAGCTCTCGATCCGTCACGCGTCGAGCAAACTTAATCCCTCATCAAATCCAGATTAATTAAACTGGAACCGACCACGATCCGAGCCGAGCTACTCACGCATATTGTAACATATGTGTAAACGTACAAGTATACTGCCGCCCTAACATTCTTCGATGCAGCGCCCACCGCTCGCGAACCGAATTAAATACGCCGCGCCGCGCCGCGCCGCGCCGTTTTACTTGCTCATGAACTTGCATGAGCAACGAGCGGCGGAACTAGACAGCAGCGCGCGGATTAATTGCACATGGTAATTACTTTGGACCGAATTGATGATCATTACCGGCGAAGTTCCTCTCAAGGAGACATAAATTTTATTTTTGACTCATACAATGTCTTAAAAACCCACGAGCGCAACGTAGAAAATTAACAAGCAGCAAGCACGGAGTGTAGGTAATACAATCAAAACTTTTGATGAATTCTTTTAAAACTGTCTTTGTTTCCCCTTTCTGTTCAAGTTAAATAATAAAATCTACTGCAGCCCGCTCATTTCAGTCCGGCGAGGTTTGTCTTGAAAATTTGGTGTAGAATAAAAATGATATATTTTCGTCGGCAGGGCCACAAGCAACCTGTTTATCACCCGCCATTACGGCAATGGTGCTGGAACGATAGCACATTGAACTGTAAAGGTGGTAATCAACATGTCTAGACTACTTACATTTTTATCTGTTGTGCTCTTCCAATTGCTTCAATGAACGTGACAAACCTAGTGATGGGAATTTACATTTGACAATTGATAGAAATCTGTATAGTCGACTTATACTCGTTTTGTGTATTGATTTTTATTACGCTTAGCTAGGAAAATGCGATGTAGCCAATATATTTCCATTGTATATTCTGTATTGGTAAAAAAGCTGAATTGCTTTGCACGTCTTCGTCTGTCGTGCATTTGTTTCAAGATTCGTCCATAATGGACAACAGCGTTTGATTTATAGCGTGCCAGTGGGCAATGCAATACGGGCAGTCGAGCTCGGCCCGACGTCGACGGGATAGAAACGAATCACAGATTCTTTCGCAGCAAAACGCCACGTAGTGAACCCGCTATTTTCATATGTCGCAAGGGTTCATCCGCGGATCAGCGTGAAGAATTTATTGAGAGTGAATATGCGGCGGCAAATAAAAGATATCGCCCGCGTATTGTCGCTCTACGTGCATTTAATGTTAACATATAGTATATCACATTAAGTATCGGCAAATATTTTGATTTATTTCCGATTTACTGACTTTCATACATGGCTTCGATGCAAAATTATTTGTTTGTGTACCTATGTCGAATAAATATTTAATTAACGATTGTCTTAAAAAAAATGCAATAAGTAAATATAAAATTTTGAGCAATAACTATTATTTGAAATAAAGAAGTGACATAGAAAATTGATTTAGTACCTGTAAATTAAAACTAGGAAATTATAGTTGACGGCTACTATATTTTACTATTGATCGAAATGCTGATCAGTACATTGTTTTAATATGTATGCGTATCTTTATGGTTTCGCGTTTGATATTCGTAGCTCAGTAACATCGTAATGCCTTAATCTACATATATCTATATAACTCTGATCGTGCAATCAAAGCTTATGGAAGATTCCTCGTAAAATTTTACGACAAACATTATAGAGCAGGAATAAGCCGAACAGTACCTAATGTAACAAACCATAATAACTAATTTATATACATTTGAATGTGGGTTATGATACATTTAAATAATGTTGGTTGGTATTTCCATTAGGGAGATAAAATGTATGTTTTTGGGTTAAAAATGTGCACGGAAATCAATTCTGTCGGAGTGGTCGGTTTTTGCCTAAATTAGCCCGTTTCAATATGGCAGATAGCTGGCCCCGGAATCCATTAGATATTACCGATCTAACAGAACGCGTATTTGCTAACCAGGCTTTTAATCATTGTGGGAGAATGCTGAGCTCACATTCAGGAAACTCATTGCTCGACCCATGGATTTTGACGCTGGTTTTTGATTATCGGAAACACGGCAACTATTAAAGCTATTAGTAATGTTTCCATTTATCGAGATTAGAACTAGAACTATATTGAAGGATTAAATCAGTTGTACAAATAGTCTTAAATGTCTAGTAACCGTTGTTTTGTTGTAAGTACGTACATAATATTTCGCAGCACATATGATAGTCAATAAAAAAAACTTTATTTCCTAGTTTATGTTAAATAAGTAGGTAATAAATTGAGAGGTCTATCTATTAGTTACAATATACTTATGTACCTCTTATGAAATGAAATTCGTATATTGGTAGCGTAGGCAATTCATATATTATAAAAAAAATAATGTTAAAGGTAACATGTTATGAGCCTAATATTTTGCTTTTTCACTATACATTGTAAAGCTGACGGTTTTAAAGCTACTTGAAAATATTTGATGTAACTTAAAATTTTCGTATCTATTCATTTTATGTTAAGCCAATCAGCGTAGTTTTCAGTAGCTATGCGATGTAGCGGTTTTCCACGTACTGTCCGCGTGGTACGAGTAGGCTATTAAACTATCACCTTTTCAATGTGAGTTGCGGTGGACCGCCCGTGCCGCGTCCAAATGGCTAATACAGAACTACTATTTTATTTAGTTGTAGCCTTTTGGGAAAAGAATTGCTCTGGTGTTTTATCTTGATTTTGGCTAGAGTTAATGTCTTTTTTTTGTCTGTAATGGTTTTTATAGCTAAAATAATGTTTGAAAATGGCGCGCCGTGGGCCGTTTTTAAATTATTTGGTCTCCGGCCTTAGGTGTTGTTGAACTAGGTTAAGATTCCGTATGTTGACGTGTTGAGAGTCAGGTACATACCAATCTGGCTAGTATCGATAAGTGTTAAATCATGGTAGATATTGTTGTGCATTGGTACCTAATCCCTGGCTGAGTTTGCATTAAAGTTGTAATCACGGTCATGATGTCATATTAATCTTCCCCATGTTGAATGCGGAGGATAGAAGAATAGTGACTATTGGATTTTATTGTGGGATGTTGTCTTAAAACAAGTATCATACGGCATGATTCATGCCGTAATGTAAATTGGTTAGATAATAGATAATCATGAGTAGGAGTCAACATAATGGTTTCTTAGATTTACGCGAATGTTACATATTGAAATAAAACTATTTTATACGGATTTTATCGCGATTTGGTTTAATTTTTACATTTTTTAACTTCCCGACGTTTCGATTAGTTTACAGCTTTCGTGGTCCGCCCCGTGACGTTTTATTTCAAGGAGTCAACATAATAAAGGGTAGTTGTAAATATAGTAGATATTTATAATCCAGGACCTCAATCATCATGCAAAGCTGGGCCGTGTGTATAAGGTTGTCCTTATACATATAAACAAACTGTTAATCATTGGCATTTACTCTTTCCGGTTTTAACGAAGCAAACAACGATAAATGACAGAAGTTTTGATACGAATCAGAACTAGTGTAACATAATCAAAGAAGTTGTGTAGGAAGTCCAAGCGAAATGTGTTCCATCAGCCGAATAGTCAGAGGATCAGCGCTGCGAACAAATTAAACCCTATTCAGACTCGCTTCCTTGGATAATGATGGTTCAATGGTGTCGACGGTTGTAGCTTAACGTCTCATATTTGTTTATTTAAATCTTTCTACGTATCTCTATGTTTTATCTGATGTTTTAATTAGAATTTCTGTTTTTTTTTCGCAAGCAATTAATGGTATAGTTTACTAAAAGACGATAATTTAACTGTAAGTAATCCTCACCACTCCAATTACTCTTTCTTTTCCCAGCTTTTATTTTTTAAAGCCAAAAATTACCTGTAGGTCTTCAGGTATAGCGGATCCTCATAGATTAAGCATATAAGTCTCCTCCGGCGATTACCCGATTGGCTCTATATCTTTAACATACCGATAAAATTTTATACTTCTCTACATATCTGAGTAGGTCGAAATGTAACTGGAAGAGCAAGAATAGGAACCGAGGTGGAGGATCAGGGGCGCGTTTAACTTGAAAAATGTGAAGTGGATGAAGATTTAAATTATGTAGAATCTTTTGAAATTCTAGCGAATGCAAGCAGTGCAGGATCGCAAATAGTTTTGTTTTTTAGATTATCATTTGCACAGCAATAAATGTTTTACGACCAAACAAAAAGCAATTCAAACAAAATTGTACTTTTTGTTCTTTCTTCTTTCATTAAGCTTTGTTGTAATCGAACGTTACTGACTGTAAATAAAAGGTAAAAAAGCTAATTGAATGCAAGCTGAAGACAAAGAAAAAGCAAACGGTATATTGGATAGATATATTAGCGGTACGGTGAGAACACAGTTTAGAGATTCGAACCACGTACACTCGCCTTCATTCACACGACTCTAACGGCGTAGATAATAGAGACTTACTGCGCACTTTACTCTCCCATACCTAAAGCAATAACTCTAGCCGAGTAGTTTCACGCGGAAAGTAAAAGACAACCGAGATCGACCTGTGGATGGGACAAAAACTTTTCACCCGCTCTTATATAGTCTCTTAACAATGTTGAGTGCACACACACCTTGATAAGTAACAAATTTTAACATCAATCAGGTCGCTCGCGTGAAAAAAATAAATATGCATAATTGATGCGAATATGACCCAAAAACTCTCGATTGGCGTAATCAACTTTGATTTATGTATATGCCGTCGAATTTTCCTGGATGTTGTGTTTATATGTAGCTTCCCACTGATTTTACTGCCTGTTAAGTATTTAATTCAGTGTTTGTCGGTTGCGTACTGGGAACCATCAGGGCAACCGCTGCTCGGATTGGCCTGTCAATTACGTCACTGCTTTCCCGCCCTTAATCTGTCATCTAGACACCAATTAAGAGGAAAACTGCCACCGCGTGGAGTTGTTATAATTTGTCTTACAGAAAAATAGCTCCGAGGGAAAATTAGACGATGAACTTGAGTGTTCTATCGATTTATACAAATATTAAATTGGAGAGTTTGCGAGTTTGGAACAAAGTTACCGACCTGAGGTTATCTTTCGGTGAAATTTGCAGAAATTGGCGGAGAGGACGAACCAATGTATGTCTTCTAAGAATTCTGTACTCATATTAAGATACAACAACATACATGAGGTTTATAGTTGTGGATGTATCCACGTAAGTACTGTGTGTAAAATGAATGAGAAAAAATTGTGGACATTTACAAGAACTTACCAGCATCCATCTTACGGAATGCATTTGCAACTTTATATAGAAAATGTCATTTATTAATGATTCTTTTCAGTGCACTAGAATGTGAACATATTATAAGAAGACTATTAATGGTTTTCTTGAATATCTACCCTATTACGTGTAGGTTTCATTTAAATATTATGTTATAATAAAATATTTAATATACTTACATCGTATTCGATTTTGGAATTGTTATAAATTCATTATTTTACAATAGTACGTAAAATAAAGCAACGTTTACAACTGTGCCTAGCATATTTAACTTGCAACATTGCCAGTGGTGAGTGTAAATTCAGCACCTGACGGGCACACATTGTAACCCGATTACGAGTGTTGCATGAATCTTTTCTGACACAATGTAGCCATAATAAAATGGAGTTGATATTTTTACTTTCTCTGACACTATTGTGCGCATAATGAGTATAAAGTCTAGTATGAACACACGGTACATTTGTTCCTGTCATAGTAAATATAACGTGAATAAAGAGATATGTTACCTTGCCCCAGTCGTTTGGGATTACGCCAAGTCGAGTCCGTTGACAAAGACGGCCGACACGACTGTTGTGTTGTCACGAATTCATATTCGTGAATAAGGCTGTATATTGGTAGGTAAAAACTGTCCCGCCCTCACACCCGCCACTGCAACTCCTGTAAGCCAGGATCAACAGTGGCACGCATTTTAATGACACTGGTATATTGGTAGGTAGGCGGCCGTAAAATTCACAAATCGAATGTACTGCGTCGGCTTTGAGCGGCGAGCTACCGACTGGATCGAATACAATGGAATTTTCACGCAAACACGTAAAGTATTTTGTTTCGGTCGCATGTGTCATGATGTTAACGACGGGGTAAATATATTTTTACGTGTTCAGCCGTCATATGCTTCCCGTTCTAAACTTTGCAACTGATATGACATGAAACTTTTTTATTGTAGCAATATATGTTCCAACATTTGACGTGGCAGTAAAACAAGGCATGTTTTTCTGTTCACTATTGGTTTCTAGTGTAAATATTTTAGAGTGCAAGCAATTAGAATCCGTAGAGACATATTGGAATAAATATGAATATTATAATGCCACTTGTTCACAGAAAATGACGTCACTGAGATTGGAGATCTAATAAATGAGAGAGAATGTACTCTATCTCCCTACATTGAGCGTGTGTATTGGTGGAAATCTTACCAAAGCAGAGCGTACTTTATTTTACCGCTTCAATAGTATTAAAAACGTATTACTAGGTACCTATGCGCTATTATTTCATAATTAACGATTTATATTACTGCGAGAAATGCAGTTAAGACATAACAAGGCATGAGTCTGCATTGCGATGTTTTTATTCCAAGTCTCTAAAAAGGAACTGACACATTTCCTTGTTCGAGCTTAAGAACTTCATTAAAGTTTCGTATAAAAACATCACAATGAACACATCGTTTCGAAAAGAAACAATTTTATTTTCATTAAAGGAGAATATATCATCAGAACAGCATATTAAATGAATATTATTTAAAAAACGTGAAATTTTCATTATGAAATGGAATAATGAACTAGGCGACTTTATTAAAGTTTTTACCATATTTTTGCTCGGAACCGAATTAGATTTTTATAATGAGGAAACGCTGAGTAATACGTGGAATATTCAAGAATTCTAGTTACATTCGAATGTGTGCGTTTGACGAGTATATTCATTTTTCAGTAAGTACATATTTACGGCAACAACATTTTATAGAAAATGAAGTAATAAAATGAAAACGCTATCCTCGGGCACCGGGAACGCGTTGAGTTGTTTTACAAAAATGCAGCCAGCAAATACAGGATTTGTTTATAATGCAGTGCTGTACACTGTACTCAATGATTGGACCGTGAGCGAAACAAAAGTTTTCCACTTCTGTTTTGTTTGCTTTTCAACTTAATTAATTCGCTCGTTACCGACAGCAACGCGCCTGTTGTATAATCATTATTATTACTTAATAACTTTAGAATATCAAACTGAGAATATATTTGCATGGTTTAATATAGCAAAACAGCGTAGTGAAACGCAGATTTAATTAGCTTCCGGCCGAATGTGGCATCGTGAATTTTATCCCGTCGTTAAATATGATTTACAATTTTATTATAATCTGTGCGCATTTATGTCTATTATAGGTAATGTAATCGTAGCACGGCTTTGCTTCTTTTTTAGTGTCTAATAAAATTCGGACAACGTTTACGAAGACAATGCCATAAAATCTCGGCGCCGAAAATTTTATATCCAGTTACTATAACATTCATAAAGCATTGAGGGAAAATGATTGGATAAAATATGTGCGTTTAGAGTGGCCCGCTCGACAGCCAACCAGTAATGCGTATGTGTGAGGTCTGAGCATTAGCGAGTCGGGTAACCGCATGGTTCTGTGGTAGTGTACGGTTAATAGTTTTCCAGTTCTAAGAACTACGAAGAATAATATTTTCAATTGTATTTTTCCTGTAAAGCCTATTGTTTTCTTTAGTCTAACATGTAAATTCATGGAAGGGATTAAAATTAAGTACACAAGAATTAAATCCAAAGGTGTATGAGTTAACAGAAATGTGGAATTAATTCAGCTTTGATAATACTAAATCAATAATTCAGAATTATTAAAGTAAGTATTTAATAATAAAAATACAACAAATATTTTAAAAAATATTAGTTATTAATTACAGGTTTTTTAAGGTTAAGTGAGGTTCAATTGAAGAGACTTATGTTCAATAGTGGACCCCTATGATGACTGCTAATAATCACGACGAGTACATCTTTAGATGTTCAAAAACTAATCTTAAATATAAATGCACTATAAGATACCGCTCTCATTTTTCGAAAATGTTTATAAAGCGAAAATATTTTCGTAAATCACACATCCGCGTGTAGGTGAAAGGCGGGCACCTGACGATACGGCGACCGCACGCTTCTATTGAAAACTCCCCACAATTCTATGACACAAAGACCTTAATTTATTCTTGAACAGGATTTATTCTTCCCATGTGTTGAGTTGGTGACAGAGAGCCCTTGAGGTTAATGTAGGTCTTGTCATCGGAAATTGGAGCGGTCGAAACCGTGCGATTTGTCGGCTGTCATGCGAAATTGAAAGCTAAAATTGTGGATAGACATTAATTTAATCGCGTATAGTGTCTTAAATTAATGATGTGGATCGTACTTGATTATGTTGTGCAGATTGTGTGTAGTAATTGATGCTATAGTCATTTTTCAAAGGGAAAAGACGTTCTTAAGATAGACGTATTTTAGTCATATTTCTGGGCTGGAATTGAGTAGATGTGTTTGACTTATGACTTTCTTTCTTATGTATAACGTTAAGTACTTTAGTACATCTTCAATTGTTAATGTACGCGGGGACACCTACTATTGGTGGTGAGACCTTGAATTTTTTGACGTTATAGGTGTTTATATTTTTGGAATAGCAGCAGACCAGTGCCAAGCTGCGTCAAATACTCTGCAAATAACTTAAAAAAACATTTTTTTTTTATTATATTATAGTTTATACTAATAGATTAGTCTGAGAAAATCTATCAATATAATTTCCATTACGATATTTGGCAAGACGACTGTAGCCAGCTTTAAGGCTAGTAGATATGTATATCAACTTTTAGCAAAGATGGAACATTATTTCTCCTTTTACTGTGAAAATAGAATAAGATTTCTTATCTTTGTGGTATATAATATTAACATGATCTGTATAAACATGCAATTACTTTACTTCCTTCGTAAGCTTTGAAACTTATATTTTCACTTTTGTGTACGGAAGTTAAAATTCATTTCCAATACGTGTGTGCTTATTTACGATATTCAAGAAACAAATAGGATCACAAACGTTTTTCTTATAACAAAGGGATGAGCGTTGTATAATACGAATCGTATTAAGAAAGAGACGTCAAAGGAAGCCCGGGATTGCTTTTGAATTCTTACTCATGTAATAAGGATTGTAATACAATGAATAGAAGCAAGTTGCCAAGTACGACCGTAAACTTCCCAACGATTCAGTATTTATTTGTAAAGATATGATAATGATATCGTGAGTCAGTACTGCGACTTGAGCGATATCAAAGATAGCTATGTGACACTTTGTTTTAAACGAATCCTTTGATGCCGAGACTTCCTGAACAATTTTCATTTCCTCTCTGAATATCCTCTGCCAAAGTAAAGTTCTCAGCATGCCAATTTTAACTCGAAATTTGTCTTTAAATCCGTTTTAAGTAAACTTCACTCAGGCTTCTTGTGTAAGCACTTGTGTTGGGTGTAATTGTTTTGGTGTCTTAAATAATTATTTATCTTATTTAATTTATGATTATGGAGACCTTATTAGAGTTAAATAAAGCAGTGGCGCCGTGTTACAATGCACGTCTTAATATATTATACAACATTCCGTTTTATCAAGGAACTAGCTCTTTTTTTTCGTTGCCCTTGGAGTAGCCAAAATTAAACTATAAAATACACATAGGTACACCTTTTTTATGTCCTACGCAAAAATAATATAAAATTCTTTTACTGTTAGGATAAACATTATCTTCAATGTTAGTAGGATTATTTTTAAACTACGTATTTTTTACTTTGTGAAGCGTATTTAAAGAGAAAACCCTAGTACATTGCTATAATTAAATCTGCTCAAGGAAAAGAAATTTTAAAACAAAGTTGTTTATGAAATAAAAAACGGGGCAAGCGCTTGGTGACGTTGCACATCAAGGGGTCTGTATCAAATTAACTGCATTAAGGAATGTCTCTTTGTCTGCTCTCACTTGATTACAGTTGTAACTATTCGTAATTAGAATTCCTTCTTACCTGGGGTCTTGCCAGTGTTGGCTTACACGTTTAAAAGAAAATATATAAGAAATTTATTTCTAAGCAAAACAATGATTCAATGTTTTTGTTTTTACTCAAAACCCGCAGATATTTTGGTAAATATGTGTTTTAACAACCATTAATTTTTAACTATCCATGATATGGAGATCAGTTACTATCAGGATTACTCATAGATAGCTCCTCGTTACTGTATTTCAAGTCAAAAATATTCAAAGAATAGCCGATGCAGATGGAAACTATATAGAATATGATTATTCCGATTGAATTAAAAACTAATAACCTTGAATAAATACTACGTGTGTAGTCTGAGCTTAATGTACACGATTATCTCAATAAAATAGCCATTTAGATTTTATTTCTGTGCTAATAGAGATAATTGTTTGTCTTAATTTTTATCCCTGATTGCGGTTTATAGGTTTAGTAGTTTTAATTTAAAATAAGAGCAATTTGTCTTTTTATCTATTTCATCAATGCGAACGGACTGTACAGTTAATATATTTTTTTTTTTTTAGTGGAAATGTTTTGTTTAATATTTTAATGCTGTACCCTAAAAAGTGAAGGCAGGTAGTAGTGCTCTCCTGTTATTTAAGTTTATGCTTTGACTATTTGTTTGGCAGGAGAGAATAAAAGTTGTTTGTTCGCATTTTCCAGGTTCATGTCAAGTTTTTTGTGATCCACGTCAGCTGCTACAAGCTCGGCGGCTGTGTCCAACTTGTTATATCAAAGAATCAACTTCTTGTCGATTGGTTTAAACAAAAATTTAGGAATTCGAGATTATCATTTTATACGTATAGAGTTAAAATGAAAATAAATAGTGTTATCTGTGGTATTGTGTTAATTAAAAATCACGAACAATATTTTATTATATGTATCCAGTAATGGTTTCTTTTGGATTTTTATAAATATATTTATTAATAGGGTATTCCTTGCTACATTACCACCGTTAATTATTATTCACAAGCCTGAGAATTCCAGTAGAAATATGAAATAATTGGAGCGAAATGCAAAATAAAAAAACTTTAATTACGACAGAACCTCTCAGGAAAGCAGCCTGAGTGAGTTCACTAGCGAAATAACAACGTCCATTTGTAACAAAAAGTCCATTCATCAAACCAGATAACAATGTCACGGCGTTATCAAAACATGACCCGTGAAGCGATCACAATGTTTTGCTACGCGGGTACAGGCCGCCAGCAAAAAGTTAACACAATGGAAAAGTTCGCGCTACTGAAATAAATCGTTTCATTTATTATTTGCTGTTATATAATACGTGCTGTGGGCCAATATTACGTTTTACTTGAGAACAGCTGTCGCTGAATCGTTCCGGTATTTCATGAGTGTATTGTTGGCGTCGACGAGCGTTCCGAAATAACGAAGTCAATCAAAATCAATGCGTCAAATCCTTTACAATGCAGGATAATACTCGCACTACTGGCATATCGAGATGTTGCCATCAAACCTATTGCGTGACATAGTCGATCTCAGGCTCATATAGTTCATAGCAAATGTGACAATTATTTGGATACTAAACCATCCGTAGATAAATGAACCTGTTTTTGCTAAAATAATAATTTAAACCCTTGCGTACCATCACATCTTTAAATATAAGAGGTGTACATTATTATTGTAGAAAAACTATGTATTTATCACCCAAATAGGACGAAAAGTAAAAAAATCAACAATTAGTTTTTTTTTTTTTGCGGAGTTTTTAGTTGCATTGTGTTTGAAGTCACTAACACGACCACTTGGCTTCGTTTTCGGTTGCAGTTTGGATAAACCCTGTATAAATGCAATTTACCAGCACTATGCGCACAGTATAATATATTTTTTAATTTTGTTACATATTTTAATTCAGACAGTGTTACATACGATAATTTTTTATAGCTAATAGAAACTCTGTCTAACCGAGCATTTGTCTCTCCACCTAGCAATAAAAGGGGCGCGGATGTACTCTATAAATCCGTCTGGAGTTCACGGAGCAGCTGGCGGCTAGACGAGGGGCATTCAGCAAGGTCGCGGTAACAAGTGCAGTAGTTTAGCGTATTGTAATATAGATCGGTCACTGTGAACAAACTTAACACAAAAGAGCGGTGCTGTATCGCTACATCTATCTTTGTCACTCCTATCCATCTTCTCATTCTCGAAGTTGTAGAAACACGGTGTAATCAGTCATGACTCAGCATAAATGGGTAAGCTCGTCCGGGAAGGTACCTCTGTCTCACAAGAGATCGATTTGAAGCTTTGCTCATGCATCTCGTTAGCTGAGTGAGATTGCCGGTTGCCCAAAAACTCTTTTCCTTTTCCCATCCTTTTTCCTTCGCGCTACCCTCCCGATTAGATAGGCCGACAACATCTATGATCCAAGCGTTGTGGAAGTTCATGGGCGACCAATCTATCTAGTCAAGTGACCGGTGTACTCATTTGCCGGAACTCTTGAATAAAAACAATTATTTATCACGTGCAGACTGATTTTGTTTGTTGTCTGCTCCCGTGTAATATGTCAAAGTGTTGTAATTTTGTCGAGCCTGGACTTAGGGAGAAGCAGGCGTATCGTGGCGACCACCCGCGAGGTCTCAACGTGGCTCAATGTTCACAGCTCAATGTAGCGTGTTGAGCCCCGATCGTATTCCTTGAATGCGCTATGCTGTTTTCTTTTATTTATTTTTATATTATTTTGTAAATTTGTATTGTGTTAAGTTAGTGTGTTGTAGGTTGTAACAGTTTTATGGGGTTAAAGATGACATGGTGGTAATTTTAGAACAATACTGAAAAGGTTGCGATATAATACGAAATGTTTTTATGAAATAAAAACTATATTCCGAGTAAACTGGAGCTATTAATAAAACCATTAAAATGATTTTGAATAAGTGGGTGTTCTCTTTCTTATAAGATCGCCGGAAAACGAGTGAATAAAATAGTGGATTAATCTTTTTTTGATGCAAAAGCACCGCACTCGACGAAGTAAACAAATCAAAGCCGAACGGGTATTCAATTTTTTAAGTGTCTGTGAGTTAAGGTGCCTTTTCCCCTGGCTTGTGTTTGGCACAGAGCCGAGTGCACGACTGCAATTAGCCAAAATTATGCTCAAAAACAAGTTCGAAAGCAATTAGCAGATGTAGACTCAAGTTAAGGAGCGGGCTAAACCAGTTTACCGAAGTCTGACACTCAGATGAGATTTGTTTTTGAGTTATTGACAAAAAACCTTTCAGTGCTTTTTACGAGATGAAATACAATTTTGCTTTAACAATTTGCCAACACAGAAAAAGTTTGAAACTCGAGCAAAATCGTTTCACTTGGTGACACACAAAATAATAAGATTACTTGAGCATCTTTTAAGAACACAATTTTATTGTGAGGGTTTGCCGCTCAGCGTTGTTTTAGCTATAAACACTACGTTAATGAATATTGTGTTTAACGAGTTTCAAGTAGAAACAACGACACCAAAATTAAATTTGACTACAACCGTATAATTTAGACAAAGTGTCTACGATATCTGTAGCAATTTAAACCATGTTTTAGACAGCTAAATAGTTTGATAATGAAATAGGTTGTAAATAGCAATGTCGTAATGGGCATTATGTATGTTCAAGTAATAATGGAATATGCAACTGCGATCAAGTGGAGCGCACAGCAAATACACATGTATTATCTATGGCAGCGTTAATGCGTGTAAACAAATGAAGCGAGCCGAATGTGCTACTGGCGCGTGCCGCCGTGCCGTGTCGTATGAAAGACGTCACTGACCTATATTGGTAAATAGTAATTATTATCCAATTACGTCACTAATATGCAGTAATTAATTTCGATGATACCATAATTAACTGCCGAATAAAGACACTAATGGCTTAGTATGGTTGCGATTAAATAGCAGAGGCGATCATTATTGGCAGTCATTTATTATAGTAATTTTCTTGATAGTTTACCGACCAATGCAAAATAAAATTACATGTTTGTGTAACAAGTTTGAAGAGGTTTACGATGAACTATTTGTCCCTCGAGTACAGTGAGGTGAACCTTGTAAGTCAAACGCTTTGACAACCGTACACCGACCAATCGAGTGAAAACACGGCATTTAGTTTTAAGTAGTGAGGACACACAAACGCAAACTCGCAATTAAAGATTAAGTTTAGCTTTAGATTTATGTTCAAGATGGTGTGAGTAACAAAATGTCAATGTTGCTGAAATTAAAATAGTTTCGAACTGAAAGTCTTTTAGTCGGAAATGAACAAGAGAAACAGGGTCTGAATGAGTCGAAAATGGTTTTAAGCATAAAATTTATCATTTATGTTATTTTCTAGTAACATATTAATAATGTATTTTTTTTCAAATGTCTGAAAGGTCACTTGGTATGATGTTTGAGCATCATAAGTTTAAACCCTTGTTCTAGTGGTCAGAAGCTTGGGTTACATTGTGCTGCATGAGTTTGACTCTCGAAAATATTGTTGAGTTAAGCCTTTGATTGTGTTATATTTGCGAGTAGCCATTTTTTTCTCAAAGAATGCTACAAATGATGATAATCATTTGACTCCCAAGGCACGCAGCTGACTTTTCGGAGCCTTGTATGTAGTATCAGGCAACTACCAAGCAATTTAGGGGTGAAGAAAAACGCAAGTAAACTTGCATGCCATAAAGACCTCTATAACATGTGATGTCAACCGACCCGCATTAGACTATTGTTGTGGACTTTGGGCTAAACCTAATTCTTGATTGCTGAGGAGTCCTGCACTCAGCAATGGGTGTATATAGGCTGATACTTTTCAAACCCTCTAAAAATTGCTTAATTTACGAAACCACCAAATCCAGTTTTTTATTAATTCTATAATGGGCATTAAAGGCTTACCAAGAATATACTTTAAATAGTGTGTTTAATGCAAGTTTCGTAGAGCTAATATAAAAGGGGACGCTGGCAAAGCGAAGATCCACGAGAATAAGAGGCGGTAGTCGGTAGGTAAATTCATTGACTTCTTTGCGTCATTCAAGTGCATTGGAGTAGATTTAATCTTTCGGAGCGTTTAGTAGATAGAACAAATTAATCACGGTTAGATAAGTGTGTCTGGAGGAGGCATAACGCGGGGTCGGAGTGCCGTGCCCCAGGGAAACATCCTGTAGCTCGAAGCCGACTATAAAATTTTACGAGCACGCCGTATGAGCCATTATGGTTCTTGTCGATGTCACTTAACTCTCTCAGCGATGTAGTTTGTTACTCAAATTTAGTTTTGGAATAAATGCATGTCATAAACAAGCCCTTTTATGCGATTTGATAGATTTTATGTAGATTTACGGAGATTGAAATATTTGTTCTGAACTTACAGCTATAAATGCAAAAGTTGAAACAAAACATAATAATGTTCATTTCTTTCACTAACTCATATCATGTGATCTTCTTTTACGATTTTTTGCGACTCGCAAATTGGTTACAAAGTCGATACAGGGTGATCGAAAGTTTCTCGTAGTTCCAGATAGTTAAGAAGCAAGAAAGCTAAGTATGTGATCTGTATAATGAATCTCAGTAACATTGTTTTTTTTTATTTCTCTCATTATTTGTTTCTTTTCGTTTCACTGCTTGGAATTTATTTTATTTTACTTCTTGTGGTGCCTCTCGAACTAGTGAAGGTTGGCTGTCAGCTTAGCATACTGTCCCTTTACCCTTGTCTCTTGCGAGGCGAAATAGTTCCGTGGCGCTCGCTTCACTTTCCACTCTAGAATGTTCCGCAACCATGATTTCTAATTCTATAAATTTATATTTATTTTCGTTGCATTATTTTAAAGTGAGTAGACACTGCAAATCGCAAACATATGGGATCAACTCTCGGCTTGGCTAACCATTAAATTAATTCATAAAGAATTTTGAATTTCTTTCGTTTAAGTACAAAATTATATTGTGACTGAAAGTGTATTTTAAAGCGAAAAATTTGCCACCATTATGACAGAAAATATATTTCGGCAAAAGACCACCTCGCCCCGCCTCCAAAAGGATTTATAAGAATCTTCAGATTAGTTAAAATTCAAGAGGCAGTTGCAGAACAAACTTATTACTTAACAACATTAAACTACCTTCCACAGCGCTGGAAATACTTTGTTACACTTTAAAACCGAAGTTCATTTCTATAACAAACAGCCGGGGAATCTAGCGAAGTTGGGACGCGCAAACGTCATGCTTCAAATAAACTTGTTTAGAGTATTATCGGCGTAACGCTTAGCATAACTAATCGTGAGTCGTGCGAGTGTGTAGTGTTCGTGTACTGAGGCGCTCGCCTAAGGGTAATCATTGCGAGGGAGTTAACGAACTCTGAATACAAATCGAATGTAGTTGACGTACGCTGTCGGGTGTTGTACACAGTACACACAATGCCACTCCGGGTGCCTCTTATCGGCGAAGCAACTTGTCTTGTACGGAACTCCATGACGATGTTCTCTATTCACGTGCTTCGTGTTATGCGATATATCTATTTGATATTCAATGTGTCTAACGCATCGTGTTGCTACGTTCAACGTGATGTTTGGACAGAGTAGAATTTTTTTTTCATGTGTTATAATAGGATTCTTCGTTAAGTGAACTGTTGTTAACAAACATCTCACCCAACAAAAATAAGTGATGAAAGGGAATATACTGAGACAAATCTATAAGTGCGTCGTTCAATTAAAGTTTGCGCTTTGATTAGTTCAAAGGCACTGTTTCAAAGGGTATTAGAAACATCACCTCAACACTGAATAAAATTTATAAATAGCTGTACAGCAAATTATTGGTGCACGAATAAAAAGCTTTGAGAATGAACTCGGTCCGGGCCCCTGGAAATGCCGTTCAGTAGCAATTAAAACTTTGCTACTGATCAAAGTTTAACAGTCACATCTTCACGAGTAGGTAGAAGTTTTCCGTAGCACTCGCAACGAGTGTAAATGTGAGTACAGTACCTACCGGAATGGTAACTATCAATAAAATAACTTTCTTTTTAGGGTTTTCCAACGGAGCGTGCTCGGGGGAAAATTGTATTTTGACGGCCCTATTTACAGTAATCGCTTGAGCTCGTATCTAACACCTTTTTATGTCGCATAGATATACTCTCGCTTTTACGAACTTTAAATTTAGTGACGTCTACTATCTTTGTTTTGATAGAATCACGCGTAACAATATCAAACAACGCATATGCTATTTGTGATCATTTATGTTATGGCATATTCTCTTTGATCAAATATATGCGATCGAAGCGTATATTTTTATTTTTCTTTTTATCCTTCCCCAAAATTCTGCAAATCGCCAACAATATTAATGTATATACTATTGTGGATATTTATAGGCAGCAATGATTACTTACTATCTTGTGAGTTTCTTTCTCATTAGTTGGATCCGCCGTCCGTTCACGGTTAATAACAAGAATTATTATCTCGTATAAATGTGATGTTAAATAAAAGTCGGAATTAAATATGTGAATGCCTTCCTTGGTTGATTTACTTCGTATTTGAACTTTCCTTGGCAGGTTGCATAGACCGTTTGCAAGGCGTCTCTCCGTGTATTTCCATACATTTGCCGTTCCATTTAAGTGCCAAGAAAGCCTTATATTGCATAACCCCAGTCGCAGCCCGGCGCACTCAATACGCGTCACAAATAAGCTACGGTTGACTAGCCCTTTATAGCACCGGATCCTAATACAAGACGACGTAAGCGTGAATATTAACTTCTGCGATAAAACGACAAATATCAAACGATTTTTAGCAAAACGTCTAATATTTTATTGTGATATCGTCGGTTTTATGCGTTTGTTAGAGTTGTATAACACAAAATACAAATAAAATATAATAATAATACATATTTATTCTTTATTCCAATATAATTTATTATATATCTTTCATAAACACAAATATATTCAAACACTGCTATACTTTAATTGATATACTTATAATAACATTATAATCAATAATTCACTATATTAACTATTAAAATTAGTTAAACAAATATAATTACTAAAGCAATATAAACCAACAATTATACTCATCTTGTTAATGGTACTCAGAGCCAGATTTACACTGATAGGGGGCAGAGTAATGTCCTGCTCCACGACTCGAACAACACTGTCTCACTTCAAGCAATGCTGGTCTATTTATACCAAATCGTGAACAACCCCACTCTGCCCCACTTCTGACTACCCACATCAATTTGTATTTTATTGTACTTGTTTTCAAATTAAATTGATGTTTACAGATTCCATAAAATGTACTCATCTTATAATCTAAGTAATAAATGTATATATTTTAATCAGCAACATCTCACACGGCCATTCTGACGGTTACTTCGCTCTCGAAGTAAATTTATTTTTCGGCAGAATATTCATTTAGATTTGTAGATCAATCAAAACATTATTTCATTGGTCACTTTTTCATGGTATTGATCTCCCATCGGACCAACATGCTCAACATCTCACACGGCTCTCATAAAACCAACACCCTTAAGATCGCACAATCTCCCCTGCACCTGTCGTGATTAGGCCTACTATGTGCTGGTCATAGTATCTAACCCTTTCACCAGGCCAGTATACCCAGCAACTCATAATCCATTTCTTCATCATTGACCATTTGTCTTGACCATTTCTCAGGTTGGGCTGTCGTGTTCAGTCCCACCACGTGCTGCTTCGTGGTGTCCAGACATCACACCAGGCCACCTTTGCAGCAAGCATCTCATAATCCATTTCTTTATCATTGATCATTTCTCAGGTTGGGCTGTCGTGTTCAGTCCCACCACGTGCTGCCTCGTGGTGTCCAGACATCACACCAGGCCACCTTTGCAGCAAGCATCTCATAATCCATTTCTTTATCATTGATCATTTCTCTTGGCCATTTCTCAGGTTGGGCTGTCGTGTTCAGTCCCACCACGTGCTGCCTCGTGGTGTCCAGACATCACACCAGGCCACCTTTGCAGCAAATACTCACACATACATACACACACACACACACACACACACACACATCAGTGAACTTACCGCATCCATTCCAATCTCTAAACTAAACTAAACTTCATACCTTGTTCTGCTGTGCCGCTTTCATCTTTTCATTCACTAAACCACTTTTTTTTTTTTTTAGCGATTACCATTTTGTAGTCGTCCTTTGTCCTTTTAGCCGGTATTTGTCGTTCTCCACAATTTCTATTATTTCATAGGGTCAATTGTAATTGATATAACGAGTTCGGCCATTCTGCCTCTTTGGTACATGTGGTCGTCATCATATTAATGTATCGTTCCACTAGGCCGTTGCTATGCAGTGAATCCGCTTATTATTATTTATTTTTTTTACTTGTTTTTCACGATCGAGTCTTTGTTTCACATTATCTGGAACAACAAAAATAAAATATGTAAGGCATTTGCAAACTAAGTGGATAGAGATCCCTTGTTTACCGCATCATTTTTTTTTTCATTTCATCAAATTTTTCTTTTTTTACTCTCATTTTCACATCTGCTTCTGGAGATTTTTGGTTAATACCAAGGTGGTTCCAACCAACTGCCTTCCTGGAATAGTGTAGCAACAGTCGCTTCACTATTCCAACCGATTTTATTTTTAAGGAAGTCTTCTCCAAATCGATTTTGTCTAGACTGAACTCCAGTAATGCAATGTCCTTATTTCTTGACCAAGAACTGCTGACAGGGTCTGTAATTTTTGTGTGTAGTTCCTTCAGAACGGTGTCGGCCATCCTCTAAAACAAAATAATATTTAGTATTATAAATAATGGATACGGATGTCTTCCAAGACATCCAAGTTCGAACTTCCAGGGCACACAGTCACCACTGATAGCTCTTGGTTACAATGAACTGCCTAGACAGGCAGACGAGTTGGTGCCTCACTTAATGGTACAGTCACCACGGCTCATAGGCGTTTTCAAAGTCAAGGATATAGCTAAACTGATGCCATGTATATTGAATACAGGTTCAGGAATTCCGATTGCGTTGTTGAACAAAGAGTTTTCTTGATATTTGACAAGCTCTCCTCCCAACAAGGATGTCTTACCACTGTATGACAGGAGCTAATTAAGATTCATGTGTACGAAAGAAGAAAGAAAGAGTAGTTTATTATTATTGTAGTACGACATATTATGTTATTCTGAAGGTTTTGGAAAACAGACGTATTCTAGACCAGGTCTTCCACTCAGAAGTTATCCTGTAGATATACCCATTAGACACAGGAATTCTATCATTGGAAACAGGTCTACATTAAAACTTCACACTAGGATCATTGATGATAGATGAACTACCGTTTTATGTGAACTAACTTCTGCTACCCTTATCAGGTATTCGGTCCATACTATAAGCAGATGTCTGACGCCATATTTGCTGGTATTTGCCCTCTGCATGAGGCCGCCTTGCCTCGCATCAGCCACAAATTTTCCGAGTCGTATTGCTATGTAAGTGTGTCAGCTGCCACTTGGCATATACCGCGAAGATACCTTGAGCCTCTTTGATGCTGCTAAATATGTAGCTGGTATATGACCTTGGTTTGATAATGTTTGGGCTTCATCAGTGACCAGTTACTGGTACCGTATATCTTGACTGTCTCATAGAAATCTTCTTTACTTCTACCAGAAGCAACTCTTTCTGGTTCAGGCCACTTTTAGCCTTCCATAAATGTCATCAATCCTTCTTGATTTCAATACAATGTACTTTTTTTTTTATCTCCTTCATGTAGGTAGTCGTACGTCTTATTGTACTGTACTCGTTGCCAAAACCGGGAGGTATCCTTCAGTGCGGCAGAAAATAGTTTTAAAGGTACACCTTCTTGTCTCACATATTTTTTTTTTCAGAGCAACTAGATGAATCCAAATACTCGTGGTCAGACTTTGACGTTGCATTGTAAATATCCCGGATGGACTTTTTTTTTTTTTTTTTACTTTTAATTATGGGCACCATGGATCAATTTCAATCCACGCTCACTGCTCCTGCAACTATAAATTTCAAATTAAACATATTAGTTCTGATCCCAATTCTGATGTTAGAGTTGTATAACACAAAATACAAATAAAATATAATAATAATACATATTTATTCTTTATTCCAATATAATTTATTATATATCTTTCATAAACACAAATATATTCAAACACTGCTATACTTTAATTGATATACTTATAATAACATTATAATCAATAATTCACTATATTAACTATTAAAATTAGTTAAACAAATATAATTACTAAAGCAATATAAACCAACAATTATACTCATCTTGTTAATGGTACTCAGAGCCAGATTTACACTGACAGGGGGCAGAGTAATGTCCTGCTCCACGACTCGAACAACACTGTCTCACTTCAAGCAATGCTGGTCTATTTATACCAAATCGTGAACAACCCCACTCTGCCCCACTTCTGACTACCCACATCAATTTGTATTTTATTGTACTTGTTTACAAATTAAATTGATGTTTACAGATTCCATAAAATGTACTCATCTTATAATCTAAGTAATAAATGTATATATTTTAATCAGCAACATCTCACACGTTCAAATCTTATTTCAAGTACCAAAAAAAGTGCACTTTACGAAAAATATGATTTGTCGGAGAATGATAATTTCTCAAAGGCCTTATATGACACTGGCTCGTTTGTCAAATTATAAAATAAATAATTCTGTTACAGATAGGGCAGGTAGAACATGACTTTCGATTATCACACTATATCATACATTTTTCGCTACGTAGTATAAAATTTCTTGTCACATATATAGGTAGATTTACTTCAGGCGATTTGAAAAAGTAAGTTTTAAAAAGTTATCGATACCTGAAATTGAACTCTCGTTTGCTCTAACGAGAATGCAATGTATCATGACACTATTACATATACGTTACTGCAGTTCTGTTTTAAATGTAACCACGTCGTGTCTTGCAGCTATCGACTTGAGACTCTTATATATTAACGGTCCTATTCATAGACCGATTTAAATCTATTTTAGTTATCGAATGTTTTGTCTTCTGCGCTGAAACTGATATCTAGGCGTTCGAAAGCGATAAAATCTTCGATAACTAAAATAGGTTTTAAATTTGTTTAAGGCCGTAAATAGATATCTGATTTGAAAGGAGTATAATATTTGCTGTATACATATCGGTCATGGAATTCTGTGGAAGTTTAATTGTAATACATCCATACTACATGATTTACTTCTTTTCTTTCTCATTAACGACGGAAATTAGTGGGACGACTCATGCTTTTCTACTTTAAGAATCTGGTTATAGTTTTCTATAGAAATGACGTGGAAGAAATCGCCGAAAGCTATAAGATCGCTATTGTACTATACATATAATTTTAACTTTGCTGTTAACTTTTATTATTTTAGCGTTTTATTAAGCTAGCCTTGTATTAAACGTTTACATAACTTTATATACGTCTAGGAATGGTACATAAATTCGATGTAATCCCAAACGTATAACGGAAAGCTGTAACCACGTTATAGGTCACGGATATTTTGTATCAGCGCACGAAGTCGAAAGTACCAGGAGCTCTTTATGGTAATATCTGGAAATAAACCTTCACATGCATACACAATTTACTAGGAGATAAGAATCGCATGGAACTTTACAGTTTTATAACAGTGTTATTCCGTTGATGGCGCACTTGATGATACGTAAGCTCGTTTTGTTGTCACCGACGACGTTTATTACCTTTAACAATGTTACGTTAATGTACTTGGAGTTTCTTTATGTACTTCTATCTTTATTTAATCGGCCGGTGTCTACTCTTTTCTGGGTATAGACTCTTTTCAATCACGCAACTTTTCTGGCGTGTGTACTGCGTAGAAGTTACAGAGATTTGGCATGAATTTAGTAAAATAAAACCCGATCAAAATCGGATCGAGGTTTTTAAGAAAATTGGGAATATACAAACATACACACGGAGCGAATACAAAAGCCCTTATTTAAGTCTACCAACATTAGGTACGCTAAAAGGGTAAACCAAAGCCCGAACTTGCGCAAATACGGAAGAGTGTGCGTATATATGCGCTAAGAATCAGGTAACGATGAACCTAATTAGCTTATTCTGCAATATGCGGCATTGTTCGCCAAGTAATAGAACGGTTGTCATATACAGAATGGTTTATATACGATAACATTAATTGAAACCATACAGGATATTGCGTCAGCACTTCGTATATCAGCAATATAATATATACCTATGTCACAAACGAAGCCGTGTCGGATGGTTGCGCCCGGGTGCAGATACTTTTTGAGTCGAGTCCATATCAGACACATATTATATCGCGTACTTACTCTTTTATATTAAAACTCAACGTGATTGCTGTCCTTGACGCTGCCTTTCCAGTCCCGTCTCGATACATACTTTCCTGTCCTGTCTCCTTCTGTTCCGTGAATTCAGGCATGTAATCCTTTTCTCTTATATCCCATTTTATCCACCCTATATTTAATCTCATCACATGCATACACATTTGAAAAAGTACATATTTGAATTCCTTACTCATCCCACGGAAACACTTCATTTTCCGGGATATAAAGTAAACTATGTGCTAAACCAGGGTATTACTTACGCTCTAAAATTAGAATTATATTGGATTGTATAACCGCTATATATTTTTTTACTAACTACTTCTTCACTATTTTCTCATTTAGTTTGTGTGTAAACGTACATTTTTATGTGACATCTATTTTAACGAATCAAAGTATTTGATCTATAGCGGTCGTAAAGAATAACTTCATGTTTCGACCTCCTTATAAACGTGGCAAATTACCTGTCGTTATTGAGAAACGAGTTTACACGGCTGTATATTTCAACGTCGTCACTCAAAGAACTACTGAGAGAACCGGATGTCTCGCCCGGAAAAGTAATGGGGTAGACGCTCCACCGCAACACCGCACGACACACACCGAAGAAATCACGCCTCACCTGAATCGTATCTTGTAACCTCACATTTGCAACCTCACCTAACAATTCTGCATTTAACGTCTTGTTGTTTATTTCTATACCAGTACGACAAAGTGACTATAGTCCAGTAGGCCAGATAGAGTATTATATTTTATTATTATTTTTTATGGCCGTGAAAGGCAGACGAGTTAGCGGCCCGCCTGATGGTAAGCGGCTTCTGCTGCTCATAGACTCTGCAATGCCAAGGGCATAGAAAGGCCGCTGCCTATCGCATTTTAGATTGATGGGTCACATATTAATGCCAGCTTGATTGTTTCCGGATTTTTTTTTTGTTATTTTTTACATATCGTCGTATTTGAGTGATTAAACATAGTTTTTCTAAAATAATGACGTACATCGCTTAAATTTTAAACACGCTATGGTACGTAAGGGTTTAAATTACTATTTTTGCAAAAACTAGGAATTTACCCCTCAAAAACGACGATTTTTAAAAAATTGAAAAAACAATCCGTCGCTTATTTTGCAAAATTTTTAGTTGCATTGTGTCTGTAGCCGCTAGAACTATCACCTGGCTTCGTTTTCGGTCGCGGTCTTGATATACCCTGTATACTGAGAACTCAAAATGTGATATACTTACGTGGGTCACTGTGACAGATTTTTACCGCGGTGTTCGGTGGTGGTTGTACAATATGGTTCGAATATCCAATTACAAGGATAATACTTTAAAAAGAAACGAAATCCTAGACTAAACATCTTCTGATCTCGTTTATTTTATAAATTGTAATCCAAACTCTTTTATAATTACAACAGACGAAACATATAAAATGTTTTAATTAAATCTTTTTGCCAATTCAACAACAATAAAGCATGTTGCTTTCATAACAATGAATATTAACGAGTAATGTGTTTATTTGCACAAAGCCTCCGTTTCGCTTTAACAAATTGAGGTGAAACGGTTTTGACCGGCTTCTATTGTTGCATTGTGTGCCATAATTATTAATATTAATAATCGATTATTTCAACTGCTACGTACTTAAACTGTTAATTCATTGAATTTCACGTATAATATCCATTCACGCTGTTGACCGACATTGTTGCAACTGGGTCAGTCTGCGGTGTATGCGTGAAGATGGAATTGTTTGAAGCGAAAAATTATAATCAATTCAGTGTTATATACATTTAGTATCATCATCATCTCCATCTACGGCCACAGGCTTCAGTTTAGTACATAGACCTCGCCAAAAGATCTCCACAACGACTTGAAGAAAGCGGCTTGCATTTTCCTAGAACCTTTACAACGTCTGCATACATTTCTTTCACCTCATCAAGTTACTTAAATTACAATAATTTTAGAGCCTCGAATGTTGCGCACATTTGGACGCCTTAAGTAGTTTTCCATCGATCGTGGTTAATTATGAGGGTACAAAGAAGCGTCGGGACGAAACCATCAGTCAAGTGGGATGACAGCCAGACAGTTACTCCCTCAAATCCGTGTAAGCCAGCGCCTTGCGACACCCTGACTGATCACTTGTCACCATCACTTGTTTTGAGTTCTCCACATGCGGCCGCGTCCTTACTTTTGAGTTTAAAGTCTTAGGCTTAGCCCTTTTGACGTTTGTAACTTAAGTCTGCTTGAGCCAGTAAGTTCTGGATTTAGATGAGTTTTTAAGAAATTTGTTTTGATGGGTGTATCGTTTATAACCGTTAATATTGTTCTCTTAAAACAATGCTATTGTGACTATTAAATCTGTTATTTTTATAAACAACTGATTATATAATTAGATTCATATCATTTTAACTTTTTGTAAGGAATGTATGTTACTACATACATGCGTGTGCTATGTGTACATACATACCTACCTACTGGTAGGTATGTATGTACATCGTTTATGTATTCATAAAAAATATATTCATGGGATTTCTGAGAGAGTATTCATTTGTTTCAATACATTAATCAGTTTATGCAAAGGCTTGGGTCTTCGTAGCTGTGTCGTATCTTGGCTGTTAATTAAGCAGTCTGCATGCAATTTCCATCTCTTCGGATTGGAGTCGCGAACTTCTGATTATTTGAATAAGATTTCGCGCAGCAATATTAAGGTAATTATATTCAAGCCCGAGAACAGACTGTGAAATAAAGCACGCTGCGGGTATATACCAACTAAAGTTTCGCAGACATTTAAAGTGATATATGGAGTGAAATCAAATATAAATTGCATACGATATAAGGCTATACATACGTCATATGTGAGCATATACTTGTCAAATATATTAGGAAATAATATCAATATAAGCTTAATACTCGAGACGGGGCGAGTCACACGTAAAGTGTCCGGAATCTGGGTATGACCTTTGTATTGTGCCGAGGTCAGTGCTAAGCCCCCGACGGGCCCTCATCTCGTCATTTTGCTCGAGTTGACTTTCACGCCACCTCTGACCACTCTCCTAAGATAGGTCGTAATAAATATAATCTTACTTAGGGTGACATTGTGTGTTCTTTTTTCACTTAATATTTTTCCTGCTAAAGGTCCCCGCCGGCGATTACATAAACAGGATTCAACCGCGACCTTAATGCGCCTAATAAAGTTTTACGAGGAACCCTTGGCAAAAACGTGAATGTTCCAAGGCGACAATGCTTTTATCTTTTCTGTTTTACTGATTGTTTTGTTCTTTTACAATTAGGCTTAGAAGTTTTGCATAATACTCCGCGTAATATAAGAATCAACAAGATTCATTTTAATATCCATTCTGTTGTTGTAATACGGTTTGTACGAAACCAGGCTCTAGTTAAATAGGACTTATTTAGTTCGTGTAAAACAAACGGCAACGAACAATGAGACCAAGATTTTTAATTAAGTAGAATGTGTGCGGTTTAAGCTAAAATGCGCCTTAATAATAGTACGCAATGTTTGAGAAAAGTTTATCATTGCCAAACAGCCAGATTTGTCTGAAAATGATTTTTTATCTTCGACGTGGCCGTGACGTTGATGTATGGTCCGTTTCTTTCATGCGGGTTAATGTTATCCATTTGTCTAGTCGGCTTTTTGTTTTAGATAACTTCCTAATTTGAGTTATATCTTAGTAGCTTTAAGCTTTACATTATATGCGTTGAAATCATTAACAAAATATGTTATCACGTCACTAATGTAATCAATATATTATATAAACATACTTTAATTTAAATAGACGCTTGGTTTTGAAGAGTGACTACGCCTAAACAGGTGTAATAAGAATAATTCGAATTTAATTCGACACTATATTAAAATGGTGGTGTTTTAGAACACGATATTATTTTTTTTATTAAATGTCCCTGAAAGACCGGTAATACATACCGTTTTAAAAAACCTGTCTATATTCTCTCCGAATTTGGTATGGACTGAAAATATTAAGTAAGGATCGCAGATTAGGTACCTTAATCCCATGAAACAGCATCACTCCAGTGCAGTTCAAAGCTTGTTATTCCCAGCTATGAGCCCCAAATGTGGTACATATCAGGTATAATGTTAAATAATTAGGTTAGCTTCCTTGTCTTTGAGCAATTAAGGGTATAAGTGATCCTTGAAAATCTATGGGTCGAATTCTCGACGGGCACGCGACACGCTTTGTGAGTGCCGAACACTCTTCTATATCTGTTTACTTTTGATTACAAAGTTTGGGTGGCAACCGTTTCTAGTTTGAAGAGTTCAGGTCGCTTCTGAATGTAGTAGGTCTACCCAGACCTATTACTTTCAGAACTGAATGATAGAGTGCTCACTCTATCATTTAGTTTTAGTCTAAGGAGCGTTTGGAGAGCAAGGCGTCGGAAAAGTATGGCACGTATAAAAATTGTAATGTGTAGTTGTGGTGTGAAAAATGTTTGCGATAAAGAATTATAAGGTAAGGGTTATTTGATTTATTTGTAATTTCCAAACAGAAATAAAAAAAATGGAATAATTTAAAAAATGATGCTGAGATAATAAATAATTGTTAGACGAAAAATGGAGTAATATTAATGTATATGTTATACGGCTTGTTTTATTGAAACCCAACACAAAATTTAATAATATCAGATACCTCCTCACCATACAGTCTAATCAATATAATGTAATAGTAGGTATTAGGTGCAAACATTTTTTATACTTATTGAAAAATAAACGAATGAATTCATTATTTAAGGCATTTGTGTTCTTTGTGCAATTTATTACTCTGGTGCCACGTTCGGATAACAGGATTATAATAGAGAATAATTGTTTTTGAAAGCACGGCGAGTGAAGATATTTGCATTGGCATTATTGTGCATGTTACGAGTATTATTATTTTAGCTGAGTTCAAAAAGTACACAGCTCTCGTAAATTCTTATCTTTTACAAAAATAAAGACATGAGGGCTTATAATATAGGATATTTTTTGACCAAAAGACAAACTTTAGCCTAGAACTTTCTAAGCAAAGATGTTGACGTTTCACGACTTATTAAAAAAATAAAAACAAGTGTAAACAATTTTATTTAGAGTGATTTATACAAGTTGTTTCTAAATGATAACAGTCGGAGTCACGGTATTAATGCAATAAATCAATGTCAGGACATGTTTACGAGCTAACAGAGTTAATGCCGATGTGACATGACGTTTATATTCGTGAGTAATTGTTGATAGCGCATAACGTAATGAAGCCGACCTAATGCGATGAGCGGGGGTATGTAACACTTTATTTATTATATATTTGGGCACTTTAAATAAAGGCTGGTTTTCACATTATCAAATAAAAATGTAATACGAACTCATTAAAAATAGCAATTGTATTATGTCACTAGATTATGTTCAGCTATGTTACAATTTAAGTCACGGAGAAATCAGAGAGCTCTTTAACCTTTAGGAAGAAGATGAATATTTCACAGTTGAGTTTTATCTGATCATTTAAAAATCAAAAAGTTTAATTCAATGTATAGTAAGCCATTTTCTATCGATGAATTCAACTTAATTTAACGTTTTCATTGAGGCAGTACGAGTACTTTTGTTTTCTTAAGAAATGAAACACAGTCGTATAGGCACGCCGGTGTCTCAAAAACGATTAAAATTATGGTACTAATTCCATGTCTTGTTAATATAGGAAGCGAATTATAGTCTCCGAATTAATAATATCCTAATAACCAAATTGAGCCCGAATTCATAACAGAAATGCATGCAGACGTATGTACATGGGATATGTAGTGTAATTGGACAGATTGATCTCTAAGCTATCTAGTAAGAGAGTACAAGTTAGAGTACTAGTTACTCTATCTTATCTCTTCTTCCTACGCCGTTAAATTCATGCCAGTGAATTTTCGGAACCAGTATAAGAAAAGAGAACCATTCACCACACCATCAAATATTTCCGTAGCAGTCGTTTCAAAGTACAAGCTTTGCATAACCGTATAAATGATTCAAGGAGTGGATAAAAGTACTTTTATCTAAATAATCCATTTATGAGGGACCAATTTGTGTGCCAATTTATGTAAACCAGTAGTAAGAAAAACAAAAACATAGCATCAGATATTTCCATAGCATGCATTTCATAGTACTAAGTGTACGCAAAGGTATAAAGTATTGAGGTAGTAGATAAAATTACCTCTCTCTCAATATATCATGTATGAGAGTGGGAGATAATTTTCCTCAAGTATAGAAAGCTATCAACGCGCGTTGATGAACTAGAAAAAGTTGACAGTCAACTAAAATTACTTGGTCAAGCGCCAATCTCTGCGCCCGATGGGAGTATTTTTCTAACTACAGTTATTAGATATTATTATCTATCGTGAGGTTAGGTTAGGCTAGAAAAAATAAGCATATATTTCACAATGATAGCTCTTCAAAGCATCCGCGCAATATGTTAATTCGACATCAGTCGAAGTTTATACTGCTCTGAAAGAAAATACGGTAAGAGATGGCATGTCTTCTGAATAACATTTCGGTTGTGTGATATTTTATTGCTTTCAGTTTTATTCAACTGGATAATGTACCGACAGCATAGCTGGATGGAAAGACAGATTTATTTAATCATTCAAGTCACCGCATTGATTTTGTTTCAATTTATACTTATTGGTTGTGAAGTCGTGGGTCTTATTCCTAGGTCAGGTAGTTCAATTTATGTCATTCGAGTTGAATACTTTTGTAAAAGTTACCCGAGACTAGAATTTGTGTTCAAGAGGGATATGAGCTAAGATTATATATTGCGACAGAATAGTCTGTTAAATCCTTGGAAGACACAGGCGAGAGCTAATTACATACTGGTTATTTTTTATAACAAACAAGTTAGATGCATAATGCCCGAGCCTAAAACAATGTAATAATCAATAACAATGTCATAATAATCAATGTAATAATCGTGTGCCTTTTATTTTATTTATATCCATTATTGTACACTACATTTAAGCTTAACAAATAAAGTTTGTTAGTATTGTATTGTGTGAGAGACAGCTGAATGACGTGCTGAAATAAGATTGCATTAAGTGATAAATGTGCAATTACTTTTGTTTCAACTGAAAAAAGTCGCACTAGAAAACAAAAACATATTATTGCTTAGTCATTCTGTTAAATTACTATTGTAATAAAAAATATCTGAAAAGCAGCTGTTTAATAAATTAACTCTTTGGTACTTTTAATAAGAAATAAAGTGTTATTTCTTATTACAAGTAACAAGGCAAAATAAAAGGTCACACCAGACGTACTACTAAAAGATGGGCAGCAAAATTGATATTAAATAAATACATTTTGTGTTATAAAAGTCTGTTGAAATTAGGGCTTTTGGTAGCCTCGTGTGTAAATAACTCAATTATGCCGACGTACGACCACGGCAAAAAGAAAAATATTTATTTTAAAATTGTGTTTACAAAATAGCAGGATATAAATTTGTTTCACACAAAATGCCGTTTTTGACTCGTATTTGTTAAAGGGAACTGGCTTGTTTGATATATTGCTGAGCGTGCGATTATCGTTCAAAGATTCTGGACAAGAATATTTACTGGCACTATTTGCAAATATTTCAAGACATTGGTTGCAAATAACTGGTATAGTATGTAAAAAAAAAATATTCAGGACATTATCAATTTATAAGGAAAAAACTTAATAAGGATAAAACTCTCTATTCATTGGTTAAGAACTTAATATACTTATTCCCTCATATGCGCGTCCTGATTGTAATATATTATAGTCCAAAAAGAAATACTAATTAAAATCTAAGTTAAAAGTCCCAATTTTTACAGTCAACTGTTGGATTTTAAGAGCTTATTAATATTAATACTTAATGGTCAACTTGTCATTCATAATATGCAGAGTGGTTGTAAGTTGTAACATATCTTGCAGCCTGATTTTGAGAGTCGGCTTCCAATTTTAGCCGTCCTTATTCAGGTATATATATTATGCACTTTCATACCATTTTCGGCTGGCTGAATACTCTTTTACGAAACGAGTATATTGCAACGAGACATACGTTTTATTCGCAAATAATATTTCCTTTCTGAGTGTTGTAGGTGTCAACTTAGTGTCGGCAATATTACGAGCAAATTCTTAAAGCTAATTAGTATTTCAACTACTGATATTAATGTTGGATTGTCCGCCCTAATAGATTCTCCCAAGAAATATAAATTCAAACAGTGTGAACCTACTTTCGTTGAGTAAAACATTTAGTGGATAATCCCGTTTTCTAGACGCTCCATCTAATTCGTTTGTAGAAGTTTACGAAGCGTCGCTCAGAAGCTTTACAGGGATCAGGTGCTTCTTAAGGCCTCGCCTTGATCCATCGAAGACGGCCTTCGTCACGATTACTGAGACATTATTGCATCCACTCTTAAAACTATCCTTCTGAATATTTATTGGCCATTTGTTAGTGTTATTTAAAGCGCGCGGTATTTAAACCTTTCCCGTTGTCAAGTAGAATTATTGTGCTGAAATTTTGACAGCCCATTCATTCGGGAAAGAAAAGAGGTCAACGTTAAATGAGCACTATTATTTTTGGGCGTTGGTTTTTTAAATTATTATGTGCAGTTTAATAAATTGTTGTTGGTGGTGTTTGTTTGGATACTTTGAAAATACGAATATAATGTTAATATGACACTTACACTATTGGGTTACTTTAACATATTGGTCTAGAAGTATGACTAGATCACATTTACGTAAAATGCAAACTTCAATCAATAATATCACTCACTACTTTCAATCTGTCGTCGGAATTCGAAATATCTCAAAATACATTTCCAATAGTGATTATGATATGTGCGTCCCTAGCGTCTCGAAGTTCCCCCATCAACTCATCAATACTTTTGAAATATAAATGTTCCATATCTCGCGGGATTTTCACAATCAAAGAGTTTGTACGGTTACTTCTACAGAGAAAAGGTCAACGGGGTCACTAAACGTGTAACTACGCTCCGTACAAAATGTCCCCGACCACTGTACTCTCAGTTACGGTTGCTTTGCTGCCTTCTTTCTTAGTAGTAATTTAAAGAGTTTGTTCTATAGAGTCTGCCTAAATTGACTATTAAGTCAGATGAAGATTGAAATTGATCTGTTGTAAATTATAGTCGGTATTAAACTACAAGGTATTTTACCTTCAGAGATTCAATTTCCCTTGTTGTATTATAAACACAAACTTACTGAAGAAGTTATAATAATGTTGCTGAAGTAATTATTGTGTTTTGAATCCTATACTTCTAACATTGTTTTACACGCGATTACTCTTGTGTTCTACGCTGTGTTTACAAAGGAAAGTTTTGTGTGGACTATAATTATCTATACAAATATCTATGTTTAACCGGTTAAGGGCCGAGCCACAGAACCTCCAGCACAGATATAAATATTTTAGTATTTAGAACTCTTTAAAATTATTTTCGTAAGTCTCAAAACGTGTAGATAACTTTGTGGTAGCGATTTCTTCACCATTGTCTTGTTTTATTTTGCGTGTCTTGGATCTTGACGACTCCGGCACATTTCGCAGTCAGCGGCCGGCGGTACCACGCAGAAAAGCGGAGGAGCGTGCGCAGGAATAAGGAAATTTTTAAGTATCTTGAGCAATTTTTTCGAAATATAAGAAAATTACTTTCCAAGTAAAGGTAATACATATCATACATGTTCAGGAATCGGATACTCATTACCCTTTTTAATAAGTCCTTCCTTGAAGCTTATGCTACACTCTTATATAAGACACTACAGGATATTCTACAGGAATATCCACAATCTCAGCTCTATAGTTAGAAACTTGGATGCACGTACATTTTCTCATTTTCAGTTTGCAACAAAATCAGTTTTTTTTCTAACTGATAAATTGCGTTCAAGTAACGAAACGTTTTCCTTTGAGAACCTGACAAAGTTACGGCTAGAAACAAATTACACCGAATGCTTATATAAATGCACGAAAGGCGATACTTTTCGTTCATTAACGATACAACTTTTTTTTAATTGTCCTCTCTAGAGGTTTTATAGCTATAATTATATAAAAGTATGCCCTTTTTTATTTAGAGGAAGTGCTCATAGACTTTAAACCTACAATGTGTCCTGGTTTACCAGGTCAATAAATCGTAAATTTTTAATAAGACAACCACAATTACTTCGAATATTTTACACGTAGGTGTCTTGCGGGCGATCGATGCGGCGATAAAACATGTATTCGGCAACTCCATTAGTACTAATGGAGTACTAAGGGTAGGTAAAATAAGAAGGATTACATATTTCGATACATTGAGCACCGAGCTGATTTGTAAATTGTAGTCTACGTCGTCACGAGGTATCATTAGTAACCTTAAAACTTGTTTTGGAGGAATAATTAATACTTATCAAGAAGTTAAAGCCGCGAGATACAACTAGTATTCGTTTTTCAAATTTTATGAACGGAAGGCCATCAACAGGTTTTAGTTTTTAACAACCCTCCTCGATAAAACTTTTACGAAAGTTATAATAATGGTTTTCGAAAAATAAAAACTATTTCGGTAGTTTCGCCTTCAGTTAAGGAAAAGTCGGTTCCGTTTCCCCGGGATATATTTTAGACTTCTCACTGCAACGAATTACTTTCGTTCCGGGATCCAATCAAGCTTTGGGAGAGGGTTTGATTTTAAGGCACCTAAATCGTGAAATAATTTGAACTGAACAAAAACTATCACAGTATATTGCGAAGTTTATTGTGTCAACATAATATATGAAATAGAGGGTAAAGTGTAGGAGTATAGGAAACGGGCTTTCGATAAATATTGAAGGATCCGGTGGGTCGGTCGAAAAATAATCAGTGTAATAAGTGTGTAAGTAAATATCCGTTGTCCCTAATCGTTTTCCGTGCAATAACTCAGTTTAGTGCGGGGGCCGGCCGCGGCGCTGCAATCGCGGCGGTGCTTCGCCGGACGTCATTATTTCCTGTACACGTAGCTCCACGGAAACGTACACCCTATACCTGTCGTACATTTATATCAATTTGACATTTCTCCGTGGTGTACTACTTGTATATAAATATTTGGAAATATTGTACGATGTTGGTTGAGAATATTTTTTGTAATTGTCCATAACACGAGGTAGAAAAGGGGTATTTATAAATTCATTTCACGTGTGAATATGAATAAAAATTGAGAAATGTAACTTTCAAATTATATGTATTAACAACATTGCATAATTATTTAGAATAAGATTCAATATGACTTTCGTATTAGTTCTACCGTTTAGGTATTAGTTTTAATAGACGAGTTTGCATGGTAAATATAATGTTTGCATTACATTTTGTTACACAATGACAAGTGATTCCACTCATAGAGCACTTTAAGCAAAAGAGCGTGCAGGCACTAAGCAGTGAGGGCGTCGTGGCGCGTGGCGCGGCGTGCGCGCTCCCTGCTGCAAGTCGTTCCAATTACAGAGCGGCAGTCATTATTTCCGCTGCCATGCGATGCCTCCTCCGCCACTCGGCGCTGCTCCGCTCACCTGCCCAAATACACCCACCAAATGACTACTCTAACTTGACCCTCTTCTATACAAACAAAACACACATACTTCACTGCCCCGCGTCTCAACAATCTTTTGATAATAATAATCTTCCTGTTTAATGGGAGCGCCCACTGATCGGATTTTAGAAAATGACTCCTATGGAACACTCGCCTTCGCAAATGACATAAAATATTTTATCGAAATTATTCTACGATGTGATTGCCATTGCGTTAGTATTCATGCCATTTCCAATTCAATGTGTACTTAAGTAATTCCGATACAAAGAGCTTAATGGATTAAAAAGTAAAGTAGCAAATAGTTCCGCTGTCTGTTAAATAGAGCGTGAAATCTGAATAGCGGGAGGGATAATTTTATTTAAAATGTCATTATTTTTTCCATGTTGTACGTGGTACGCACTCTGTAGTTGAGCATAAATACATAATGGCCGTCGCTCATTAGACAGCTGCGGTGAAAAATGTATAATGACATCGCTCCAAGTAAAACAAAAGAGTCACAATACGAGTTCACACACGCTATTGTTTCTGGCGCATTATTGAATTCGATGCTCATTAAAACCTTTATTTTCAAATAATGTGAAATGATTTTAACGCTTTTACCCCATTTCAATTGGAAACAAACACACATGAACCGCATTATTTAAAGAATAAGCCGCCGGATATACTTGTGTCTATTTGTGTTGATTATGTGCTCGCTCATAAATATTAATATATTTCTCCTTGGTAAACTCCCGGACGCTTTTAAGAATTAAGACAACATTATCATAGATATCTACTTCCTCAAGTATTAAAAAGTGATAACGTTATTTTTTATCCTTTTCTGGATTTATAAGACGTTAAATTTATTCCAATGTTTTTGATTCCAAACATAATTTCAGCCGATTTCATAAAATATAACACACGCTTTTCACAAAAGACAAACGCATCTCCTTGACGCTGATAACGTTATACCGTTAGCGGCAGCTTCCGACAATATTTATAAAGCAAACTATACAAAAAAAAAACTAAATAAAAACAATAGGAGTGTTTATATAAAGTGGTCGTGGCAGTATGGTGGCCCATTTCTCTCAGGCTCTTCCATAGTTAACGAAGTCAAAGACGCATAAAGGGGCGTTGAATTTAATGACGTGAGGCTTTCGGGTACGGCAGACATGTGCAGCTAAACATAAGGCAGGCTTTGTTCTTTGCACTGCGCTCGTTAAATATTTTAGCTTTAGAAAGCTACGCGGATGCGGGTGAGCCTCGCCCGTGGCCCGTGTGTTATACTCGTAGGTGTCATAACTGTTTGCGGTGGGCTTTTTAGCTGGCTTGTGGCTGGAACGGTTGACAAATCCTTTAGGTTCCGTTTATGTAGTCCCAAATTGTTGTACCGTGGTTTTAAACGTTAAACGATTAAGGAGCGTATTTTAGTTTAAATCTTAAAAGAGGAACTAAGAATAAGAAATGGGACACGCAAATTACAACCCACTGAATGTCGACAGATGAATCGTTCTAACGCAAGTAAATAAAGTAAATTTTAAAATCACAAATGAAATAAAAGCAAACACTACCATTAATAGTTATTAATTTGAAAAACCTAATAATAAAATTACTATGTCGAAAAAGAAAATTAATATTCACTCAAAAAAAAAATGGTCGTGATTAATTATTATATTTGTATAAATGAAAGTCCAAAGTTGTTTTAAGTATTTCCCTCCTAGTCTGCTTATCTGACAAGTATTAACTATACGCAGCAAGGGCAGCGGATAATCGGCGGCGTTCCTCGATCGCCTTCATCCCCTCGGGTCGTAGTATTGGTATTCGTGATCTATCGCGCCACGGCATAAAATAAAATTTATTATACTGGTACAATGTTTCGTTGGAGAGTTACCTACTTTTGAAATGAGAGCAATTGGCTGATCAGTATCGGCCGTTCCAAATGTGGAGATTTTGGGTTATTGACTTTGAAATATTGCTCGTTATGTCGCATCCAATCAGGGGGGTTGCCCTATGATCCGAAACGAAATTCGAATGTTCGGACGTCGCGTCGTACGTAAAACTGTACGAATGTGCCCAGGTACTCCATTAAATGTTCGAATCCGATCGAACGTCGTAATCACTGACTAAGTTCGGAATGAATGGTAAGTGTCATAGAGAAAAGTACTGATTGAAGTGAAAAACTTATACTTCGGACGTCGAACGATCGAATATTCGAAGTTCGTTTCAGATCACAGAGTAAACCACAGGACTTAAACCTAAGGCAGCAGTAGTACACCGAAAAATTCTTTCATGTATGCTAATGAAGCCGTCACTTTTCTCCAAAATACATTTTTTTGTCTATGATATAACATAGCATTATGAAAAGAGAATGTTTGTGTGAGGGTAAACATTATTGCACCTATTTGTAAAATTTATCTATTTCTTCCACCATTATTAATTTGCAAACAAACATAGGATATTTTATTTCAATAATAGATATAGGTAAAAGGATTTTACTATAAAAATAACGAATTGTACTCAGGCTAAACTAAGCCGGGTCGCTAGTTGTTGGTAAACTGAATTGTATTTTATTTTTCAGCTTTTTTAAAGCTTCCTGTCGAAAATTAAAATAGTTCTACAATGTATACAAAATCTCTTCGTATGGCACGCTGCACGGAAACACTGATACGGAAGCCTCATTATGGAACATCCGCTTTCACCTTTCGGTGCCTACGAAACTAAAAAATACCGCACACGATTCTAAATAGACACAAACATACTCGTAGTTTCGGCTGAATAGAGGCACAAAGGTGTTGTTGAAATTGTGTGTTTTCAGCCTTTTTATTGATCTCGTGGCGACTGATAGCATATAGGTGTGGACTATAAAATAGGTCAGGTTTGTTTCCCAGGTACATCATTAATTTTTTCAAAATTTCATCCATAGGTTCGCTCAATATTACATTTTAGACGGAAATAAATTTGGCGGTTGGGTGGCTGAAGTAGTATATCTATGTAGTCATACCAACTCTAATGTTACGTCATAGCATCGACCATTCGACAATGATTACTCTAAGCCACTAATCAATAATCACTAGCAGTAAAATCACAGTTAGCTCCCAAATATACATATTAACAAAAAAATTGTTTACGTATATTTTAAAGGAATCTGGTTTCTAATTATACATCATCATCATCAGCCCCTTGCAGTCCATTGCTGGACATAGGCCTCTCTCTTTCTAATTATACGCCCAATGTCAATTCTTCGTAAAAAAAATTATAAAAATGCCAAACGATAATAAGAGTAAAGACACAATTCTAAGAACAAAGCACTTGTATTGTCCGCTCTCTTATTATTAAACAAAATAACTATGGTATTACAGTGATACATGAACGGGATTCCCGAGAGGAAGAGATTGTAGATAATAATCCAAATGTCATGTCGGGGATCATCGTGACGAAACGGCAGTTTTATTACCCGACCCGTTCGCATGTTTACAATTTACGATTACTTTTCTCTCTCGAAAATAAAATGAAGTTAATATAAATTCAAGGTATAGCGTAACAAAAATTTAAATGTCTTTAGAAAAATTCTTCACTAATATAATTATAATATTTGCGTTAAAGATTAAAATTGAAATGTTTTTAATGCTCGACATATCATTGCAAAAATAAAAAATCGCAAATTAAAATACCACTTTACAAATTACAATAAATTATACAATAATATGGCCTAACCACTCTCAATCGATTCCCTCGATTGTAGAGTAGGCCCGTGCCCTGCAGTGGGATGTATATGGGCTGATATAGATAGATAGATAAAATATTACACATTAATTACATTACATTTCAGCGGTATTTATCGTAATGTTTTTTGAGCTGTATTCGCTTCATTATATTATTCTGTTCTATTTTTTTAAATGAACCGTTTGGTGGTCGAATACACGATAATAATGTTGTAGTTTATTTTTAATCTGGCGTGTGGTTTTGTGTAATATTTCCGATATTTGACATGTCGGTGTGCGCGGCGCGGTTGCGGCGGTGCGGCGACGTCGGTCTCTCTGCCCGCCGGCCGCGCATCGCCCCAGATTATCTTTTTCATCTCGAGCATTTCGTTACCCTTAATGAAATCCAGCCAAAGGAAAGAAAGAATTTAATTTAAGATGAATCAGAAAATATTCAGCTGCCGCTCGCTAGTTATAAATCATTTGAATGCTAATAAATTCGACTAGCCCGCGAACCCCAGGTGGGAACTGACTTTCTTCCTGCTCCATCTTTGTTTTCAGCAAAAATTGAATAATATTCTGCTCTTTATTATTAAATTCTTTTATAAAGCCACCGGTGGCTTTGGGGATTTTCTTTAATATCGAAATGGAATTTCATTTGTCTTACGTATAGCGTTATGTTAAAGATTAACGTATTTATATTGGGTGGGATGGTGGTGCGCACACACGCTCGCGTCGCGGATTGCTCGAAATTACCATCTCATTACTCATCAGGCTGCTACTTTAAATATAAAAAGTAATGAATATGCGGCGAAATTTGATTCAATGTTTATTAACGGCGTCGATAGCGCGTGGTAGAAGCCAGAAATGGGTGGTTTAGGGTTCGATTTTGAGATTGAGTTCGATGTTGTTTTATAAATACGTGTTAGTTTTGCCTCTGATAGGCATGATTTTAACTAAAATAACAAAAAGGGAATTATGTTAATATGATTTTAGGTGCATTTTATTTATTTATGCTTTATATGTAGATGCTTTATATGTAGAGGCATTCTCTAGCAGTCGACCTTTGGATGGTGCTGAGAGAAAATGAAGTAGAAGTATAAATAAACCAGATATGAAGTTTACATAAACTATGTAAACATAAATATGTATAAATGTATTTCTTATTCATTTAATTTCTATTCAAAATTGTAAATCGTTTACTCTCAAAAATTTTGTTCATTCTTTTGCTTATACAACATTTTCTTTTGTTAATTTTAATGGTAGAAGAGCAGTTATTTAATGTATATAGAAAAGGGCCTTGTCGCTAATGCAATTACATCGCCCAGAAGAGCAGGTGTACATTACATATGTACATGGGTTCAATAAATATTTTCATTTTTTTTTCATCTAAAATATACACCCAACAGTCGCATACATAGTTCTGAATAACAATATGGTACAATAAATAAATAAAATAGGACTATAGGAAAGCAAATACGCTAAATATAAAGAATGTTACATAAAACGCTTCATAAATAGAGAATAAGAACTACGTGTATTTACTTGTCAGAAGTGCTACAAGATTGCCTACATGACCAATAAAGTAATTTTTGTTTCATATTTACTCGTCACAAATATTGGCATTTTATTAGTACTGTATAAAAATGAGTATTTCGTAAATAACATACAAAGAACATATAATAGATAGAACCAAAAACAAGTGGTAGTATATTCGTTTCTTCCTAAATAGCGAACACCGTAAACGATGCGATGGTGGAAATCCTCGTAGTGCCTCAACCAGTGTAGAGTTTCAGGTCCACTTTCAGTATACCTGGTTTCAACCTGGTCGCATAATATTATCTACCGACGAGAGATAACCATATTCTCACGGCCTTGCATAACTTATTTGGATTGGATATGTTCTGCGGCACATTAGCGATTTTCATAAACAGTCGGATAGTATGTCATCTAAATTCTATTGTGTGTGACGAAATTTACAACTGCAAATAAAGTTTTAAAAACATATATTTAACGTATTGCTTGAGATATGTTTGAATATTATAAATAACAAGCATTTATACTCGTAATCTAAAAATAATTATTAACATGTTCAATGTAATAAAATATGAAGATAGAAAATATTCAAATTTTTTTGATAACCGATTCGGACGCCATGTGAGCATCGGCTGTCTATACCTATTGACTGATTTTATTCAGTCAGGGCAAAGTGACGGCGATATTTTAAAAGACAATTCTAGATGATTGATTTTCATAAACAATTATTGCGTTTGGTAGTACTGGCAATGATTTTATGTACACCGTAGACTTTACACTGTTATGGTAAATTGACTGGGTTATTTTTAAAGACGTCGGGATAGGTTTCTATGTGCGTCGGTATCGGCATGCGTGTGATGTCAGCGGGAGAGTGACGTTGATTCCGTCTCCTGGGGTGCGTTCAGTGGATATAACACTGAGTCCTTTGGGGCACCGGGGGATAATGCAGTGACTCACTGATACATATGTTATAAAAAACATTGATGAATTACTTGACGACCAATTTGCATAAACAAACATCGCTTAGTAGTACTGACTGAGATTTTATTTACGCTGTCACTACTTATATTGCATGGTAAATTGACGGTGTTATATTTTTGCTATTAAAAGACATCGAGACCGGCTTCTTTGTGTGTCGGTATCAGCATGTTTGTGATGTAAGCGGAAGAGTGACGTCGTGACGTGTGATTCCATCTCCGGGGACACGTTTAGTGGTTAAAACCATTGAGTCCTTTGTCGCGGCCGGAGATAAAGCAGTGACGTCACTGATTTTGTTTGTTAAGAATTTCACTCGAAATCTTTGAAGCAGCTTAATATTTTTTAATTAGATTAGCCGTTAATATATTGACTGTTAGTTAGCTTGATATGGTGTGTCCAATTCTGCTGGGTAGTCAATAAAATTAGGAAGTTGACATCTGACGTGAAATGTATGAAGAAATAAATTAAGTGTTGTAGGCGGTGTTATCATTTAACATCCATTGGTCTGTGTGGCCTTTAGGCTCTTATTCAACAAGAAAGCACGTGGCACAGCGCGTACGTAAATAACGTTCATTAATCGTTAATTAAATGAAAATATCTATTTTTTGTGAAAATCGTTAAATATTTTTGTTTTCATGGAAAAAATGTTTAGTATTTTATTATACTATCAAAACAACCGCTTTATACATTTCTAAATTATTTATTATTTAATAACAATTTCTAAAGCATTTAAAAGCACGAAGAAAGAATCTGGGAGGTCGTAGCGCCATTGCATCCGGGCGCCTAGGTCGAGCAGTGCAGTACGCCACTCAGTAACTCAGTTACTGTCGGGAGCTCGCGCCGATCGGTCCGCGGATACGCGCGTAGCCGCCTACGCGACATGCTACGCGGTACGCGGGCGTAGCGCGATCCCTGCCGTAGTGACTAGTGCATACAGAACTGATTCCGCGACTATGATATAAGTGTTGTTTTTGTGTGTTGAGTTTTGGAAATAAGTGGAAGTCTTTGTATGAGTATCGAGACTTTGTTAATAATTGTGGTAAGTTGTATGATTAAATTAATTAAGTCATTAAATAAATACAGAAATATTTTAAAAAAATACATTAATTATGCGTATTTATTGTAATTGCTAAGTTTTTTTAAATATGAATACAAAGAAAAAACAAAAATAGTACGTTACATAGAATTAAAAAGTAATCCAATTAATTTGCGATAAATGATCCAATTAAAAGGCACTTAATTATTCCAATCGTGGTAGGAGAATGACAACATTCCCTAATCGAGTTGAACGTTGCATGCTATGACTGTGACGCGGGGTGATGGTTCGGGTTCTCCTCGCCTGTTTGCGACAACGAGTCGACTCTCTGGCGCCAACCCATCTTCCGGAGACCACGCCGTACCACCCATGCGCTAACAACAGTGGCAAATATGTTATTCCGCAAACATGCCTACCTTTGAGCGATGAAATGCTTGGCGGCTTTATAATCGGAATTCGGAACGCACGTGCTGTTAACTCAAATATTCTCTAAGTTATTTTTAAATTTGAATAATTTATTATAATATTATTAGCACTTTATGATAATAAAATTTAATGGATACGAATATAGTCTATATGTACTCTTAGTAAGAGGCGTGCGTTTGAATAGCTAGCAGTTATCTACTTATCTTTTTAATAAACAGATTTTAATTATCACATTCTTGATTACAACATCACAGTACAGTGGCAGGAATATCTTATAGATAAAAAGAGAGTTTAAATTATTTTTCCTAGAATTCATTGTGCTCCAAGGTACAACAGGTCTCACACAAGAATGGTTAGTTTGTGGTAAACTCCATCCATTTCTATTCTTACTGGGGTCTATTTGACGTAAAATAAAACGGTTTTATAGAACTGTGCTCGCGCCTTTAATTATCTACAAATTCTATAGACTTAATCTTAACGACCAGTAAAGGCAATATTTTCTCCGTGCTTTGTCTATAAAGAAAAGAAGAAAATATGTGCTCCGGTGGTGGGTATTTTTCTTTAATAGTAGCGCCAAACGAGCACTTAATGGAAGATAATCACTTCCGCCGAACACCTATAACCTCGGGAGAGTTGTAGGTTTGCCGGCTTACAAGGATGGAGAATGAGGTGATGGGGCAAAGGGTAAGGGATTATTGACTTGCCGATAATCTCATTGACTACGAGATGAAAGCTAAGCTGTCACTTATTCGGCTTTTTGTGAGGAGGTAGTGCCAACATGGTTTTAACAAAATGATGTTGTTATCCTGTTGCTCCTCTGAAAAAACTCATCAATGCAGTTTATTTATTCCTCAAACATTTGACGTTGGCACCCAATATAATTTTTGGATAAAGCTGGTCAAAGAAACAGTAATATAAAATAATTATCTCTGGCTAAAATGGCTCTAGCGCAACAACTTGCTTAAATTGGGTTAATTATGGTTTGCATTTCACTATATCAATCGTTAGATGTGGGTTTACGAATCAAAATTACTACCGTATATGTTGGTAAATCTGTCTGATCAATGCAAAGATGTCGCGGTTTTAATTCAGTCTGTGCGTGTCCGGTTTCGCGCATGCCGGCATAAATGTGTTGATTGGCAGAAACTTTATTTTGATTGGACTAAACTCAACATGAAGGGCATTGTAGTCACATTGCCTTGTCAGTATAAAACACAAGCTATTTTCCGGTACCCATGTAAACTAACTTTAAATTAACGAAATAATTTTTTGTCTGTTATTTGTTTGAATTTAATTCAATGAAAAGTCATAAACAAAAACCTTAGTATATGTTTCTAAAGAATACCACATGGATCGATAGATTTAGTGCCTAAAACCTGTTAACACGAGATTCGGAAAGCGGTCTAAACTTTCCATCCTGATCAATGTCAAATGGCTAGTCATTAAGACTCGTCAGATCCTCTGATTGGCCTCAAATTTACCCATTAGACTGACCACGAGCCTAATTTAAGCTGACCTGCATTGAAACAACGCGGCAGAATGGATCACAAACTTTCCATTATTAGATTATCATCCCCAATGAAACATTCGAAATCTCATAACACGATTATTAGCACATCTGACATTTTCCGAGGTCTAATTATAAAACGGGTGACTCGAAGAAACGACCGTGGAGGCGCAATAAAGTTTCTAAAGAGTGATTTCTTAACATTTTCGTTTCGTTCACCTAACATGTTTTTTATTCAGACGAAATATTTTTATAAATTTATTCGGCCACCTCATCATAACCGCAGATGTTTGTATATCTTTATGAAAACAAGGCCTTCAATTTCATGCTAGCGTTTCTAAATTGATTTTTAATATTTATTTTAGCCTACTCAGTGAATTCAACAATGTTTGTAGTATTACGTGCGATTCGAAAATAACGCTTATTGAGGAACAAATATAATCATTTATAGCCACAGATCGATGTTAATTAAAACCTTATTAATGTTTTGTTAGGGTAGCGCACTGGTTATAGGATTTCCTTTCATCGCAATGAAATTACACTTCCAGAGGAATATTGGGTTTTGGAGATAAATTGAGCAGAATATTTTTATTACTAAATTCATCATTGGGACTGATGGATTTATTTATTATCGTCATTCAGAAGTCCAAATATTAATCGGAAACAGAGTTTTTTAAGAAAACTGATGGTTTATTAAAAGCTATTGCCTCAATGAGTTGTTCAATTAGCTTTTAGTGGAAGTAATGAATTTCGTTGATGTAAGCAAGAAAGAAAATAACGTCACAAAGAAATTTTTACATAAATTCCGAAGATACATGACGTATACCTCCGTTAGCCAGCGTACTTAATTAAGACATTCTTCTAATGTCTTCAAACATTCTAGCTTCATAACAACCGGTATTAGAGTCTGCTTCCCTCATTGTTCGTCTTTTTTTTCTGGACAGCTTCCTCAGTTGTTTAATACATTATCCCTTTTAATTGTAGATGCTTAGCTGTATTATTATTAATTACAAACAAAGAGGTAAAAAACGAGGAATAAACTGTTCGTAGTATTATACAAATTAACATTGTAGCAATAACGCGGCGTTGTGGAATGGTAAATATTTTTTAACCGAATTGCGAGGCGACGACGTGCTCCGCCTTCCGGCTCAGATTATAGCAATTGCTTTGTGAATAAATCAAAGTAAACTTAAACACGGCCCGCTTAATTTTCGTTCACGGAAATTGCTTATAATCAACTAAAATAAACGGCCATTTGAATTGTAATATATGGTACAATGGACGATTTAAACAATGCCTATTCTGTTTATTTACTTAACTCTACCCTATTAACGGAATACTGAAAATATTTATAATGGTTATTGAAAATTCTGTTTGAGATTATGTATGTGTAATTTAGTCAACATTTTTGGTGATATCTTCCAAAGTCATGTTAAGAAGGTCGCTCCGAGTAGAAGTTATAATTAGTATTAATATTTTACATATAACACAATATTAATGAATTTAATTAACAAAAATAAATAATTATACTATTTATTCACATACGTAGTCTTGACACTACATTAACTCATACAACTCTTGTGTATAAGAAAGTGGAAGGTATTCAAAGTTTTACATCATAAAATTGATTTGTGGTTCACAGTTCACACAACATTTTTGTCTCTTGGTCGAACCCGCAGCCTCTCATTTCGTAGCCGGCACGTTAACCAATGATCAACATGTTAAATTTTTCCTCATTTTATTAAATTGTCTATCAATTTCGTTCATCCAATTGCCACATACACAGGCCACATATGCCAAAATAAGTGAGAATGCACGTAACCCAATTTTTTTTTATAAAATGCCAGAGTGTGAAACAATTCATTCGGGAGGACTCCTTCGCAAAGTTCATTACATTAGAGGCATTTACCTAAATATACACTCAAATTTAGTAAAGAAATGAAAGGGTTAAAAAAGAAAATTATTATCTTTATTTTGCTCGGAAACGGTAATGTAAATGATTTAATGAACGATAACATTATTTCTTTTTTTTCTAGAAAACACAAAAGAGTTTCTAGAGATACTAGTTAATTAGTTTTTTCTGGAATTGAAATGATTATTTCACTTAAATGTAATTTAAATAGACTGCTTTCCTGTGTAATTATAAGAGGCCGTCTTCGATATGTTATTCTATTACAGGCGAAAAAGAAATATACACGAAAAGAATATTATTGAAGCAATATTCTCATTTGGCATTTGGTTTGAAGCACCAATTAATATGTTTGATGATAGATAAGAAATTTCTTATTTGGCAAATTATATTGATTTTTCCTTAGTCAAAAATATGGTTCTATATTATGGCACTTTGTGTTAATATTTTGTTACTCAAGATAAATATTCTAGTGACCAGTATTCTAGATACATGTATAAGTTCACGCCTGTATCGCTCGGGGGGTATGCAGATGTTTAATTTGTGCCAACTACAGTTCGCAGATATGATCGAGCAGTAGGTCTATCATAAGGCACAATTCCACTTCAGGACGATTAATATAACATAAACAAAAAATCCACAATGTAGGTTTCCAAAGCGACCTGTTAACGGTCTAAGAATAGTATAACAAATCATTTTAGTTTTACAACATAAAATATATTGCAGTTTGTGTTTGAGCAAAATACTTTCACGTTTAAACGCCTGAAATATGAGTTTACTAGGGCGTAAATCATTGGACAAATGGCTGACTTAATGATTTATTCCTTTGAAAAGCATTTTTTACACTACTACCTATTCGTTCGATAAGTTCACATTGTATTTATTATTATATTTAATCATATTACGTACCTTTATAAATATATTCCTAAAATATTAACACGATATAAACCAGGAAAACTCACGAAGTGAAATTTTAGTAACTGATCATTGTAGTGATATTTAACTATTTCTTAAATCTATTTGTAACAAAAATAGATGTAACAATTTTGTATTAGATAATACCAAATTGGATAAATATCAGTGCATATCCAATTCCAATACGATTCTCTAGCTCTCAGATACGAAACACAGTACATTGAATTGATTGGAAGGTTTCGTTACACAGTGGTCTAGAACTCGGCTTGGAAATGTGAGACTGACAGTTTAATACTTGAAATTTACTTACCTATATACATATTTTTATTTCCTAAAAATTGTCAGTGATAGAGGTATTGATATGCCTAAACTATGATTCGTTGGTTAGAATTGTACTATGAATATTTTATGGCTAGAGATTTGAGCTATATTTCAGTATACTGGCCATTGCTGTAAGGTGTACAAAATTAGGAGCCAATTAACCATGATAGCGCGAATTATCTTTGTATTATTTATCACGAGTTTGCTAAGGTCAAACTTGTGCTTGCGTCAGTAGTCAGTACTTATCAACACGTAGTTGCAGTGACCCCGACAGCCATAATCACAAAGCTTCACAATATTTTACCCGACCCGATGTTAAGTTGTTTTATTTGTTTGATATTTTATGAGCCCATAAATAACAGCGATTTCTAATATCGTCCTCCAGCTAAGGAAATATTAGGCAGATAGATCCAATTATTTGCTAGATTAATATTACGGCATTCCTCGTTTCAGCAGCTTAATTAAAGAATACTTTTGATAGAATTTTAATAAACTAATTTTATCCAATTTTGTATAAGCGAACGTTTGCATACCGTCTTTATTGAAATATTGCTCCAACAAAATTGTAGACACGGTGTTTATAACAGTAAAAATCTTCTAAATCATTCGAGGATAGCGGAGCTTCGCAGAAGCATAACACGGGTGATAAATGAGATTTGAACATAACAGAGCATTACGAAAATCAAGGCGGAATATTGCGTGTATTAGTGGGGGAAACGTTCTAACGATAAATTCTATTACACTTTAAGAAAAATATTTCATTAACTTTTAACTAGAAATTGAGCATTAATAACTTGTTCGTAACAAGTATCAATTACACTCCGTTTTGTTATGTTTAATATAGTCTTCGTTTGCTTTATACCTTTGTAATTAAAACTTCTCCGTTTGTTGTGTAACGATTCGAATGTAACGTGAAACTAAAGTTTATTAATTAAAAATCATGTTTCCTTTTTGTTGATATTCAAAGTGTGTTTTTTAATTATATTGCTCTTAGCACTTTACGACACTGTTACTAATAATTATAATAATTACCCATTTACTAAGCTTATTTATCTTCAATACTAAATACAAGCAGTATTTTGGATAGTAATGTATTACACACTAGTGGCGAAGGCTCCATGGAAGCCAATTCCCGCCGGGTTCCCTTTTGTAATTTATCATTACACTATAAACAAGCAATATATTCAAACTTATTTATTTAATATCAAAACTCAATTATTATTTTTTACATTCAACGACATCTGTCGGCCAGATACGTAAATATTACTAGGAAGCGGCACAGTAAGCCCTTTTTACATTGCGACGCGCTGCGACCTCTGGCGAATTCCTGTAAAATTGTTCGGCTTATTCAATAACACTAGCGCGGCCCGTGCGCCGCCGCCCGCCGCCGCCCCGCCGCCACCGCGCCGCCGCCGCGCCGCCCCTTACGCATTGTATAGTATGCAACAAACCACGCAAAATTGTACCTTAAATTTATAATGATTTAAGGTTCAATTTACGTTAAAAAAGCAAGAAATAAGCCGGAGCTTCTCCGGCATTTCGTGTGTACTTACGTATAGATATTACTTAAATGCGGAGTCTAATGTATTTATAAGTGTTGTATTTACATTTTTACAATATATTCATGGTTCATGCAATTAGTTTTAAATGTTTTTAATTACAAACTGTGTAATATTAATATTATGGTTTTATTGGAAATTACTAATCGTTAGGAGCGTACTAATATGTTTAGATTGTCGATTTTACAAATAAAGTTAGTGTTTAGATTTTAGGACGTGCTCGACCCTCGCCTGAGTAATACATTGTCTTACTATTGTTACAACTGATTAATGCGGGGCTACCGTACTTGTTAACATTGAGTCTAGGTTTTTATTTCTTTTATATTAATCTTATATTCACGTGCGGTTTAGAAATATACTTTTTTATTTTTCTCATTATGTAAGCATGGTTTAGTTTTTATTTCATGGACATTGTAAATATTGTATAAGTACATAGGTAACGAAAATATTAAAATTTAATTGACGGCCGCAATAGGCAGATGCCACAATATCACTTACCAAATGAAACCCAATAATTTGGTTTGGTGAGTAAGATTCTCGGAGCAATAATTTGCTGGTGGGAGGATATTCGCAAAGGTCCGAATATAAGGACACACGTGCATAAATGTGTCGCGTTTTGCGTTCATTCTGTGAAACATCACACAGTAAATTTGATCTCTATTCGGACTGCACTACGCTTACTATCAGTCGCATTGTAGTCATTTCGTAATCCCTTAACCCTACTAATATTATAAATGTGAATGTAAGTTTGTTTGTTACGCTTTCACGCAAAACCACTCAACCGATCATCATGAAACTTTGTAGACATATTCTTGGAGGTATAAGAAGTAACATAGGCTACTTTTTATCCCGAAAAGTTTAGTGTTTCCGTGGGATGAAGAAGGAATTCCGATATATTTGCTACTTTTTCATAAGTACTCAAAAAGATGGGATGGGACCGGATTACATTCCATTAGTGAGAATGAGACGGGGCGGGCGGGATATAACGGGATGGGACGGGACGGGATGGTAGATTTCAAATAAAATTAACCACGCAGACGAAGTTTGCGGGCAGAAGCTAGTAACAGGATAAAGAAAATAAACATATTTTGTGACTTGAGCTTCGGCTTCCCTTTTAAAAAATGTCACCCTTCGCCACTGTTACACACACACACCTCCAACTTGTTTGTTTCTTCAACTGGTAGGAAAAAATAGGGGTAGGCAAAGGCCATGAATTTCGTTATTGCACGATCCCTATAAATACAGGTAGGTACTACATTCCCTTCATCTATGTCATTCAATCATTTACGCCAGTTCAAGATACTCGTGATCTGATTCTTATTTAAAATTTTACCGAATCAGTGAGCAAAACTTTGTTATGGTATTCTAAAAATAGTAGGATGATAGCTTAATATTCTAATTATATTCCTTCAGCCACAGGAAGTCTATTGCTTACATGAGCTTCCCCAAAAATGTAATTATTTAATCAAAAATATTTTATCGCGCTTTACATGCATGGGTTAGTTGGAAGAAAATATATTTTTTATGTCATCAAATACTTTCAGTATATACCTTCAAAGTTCAATACACAATGATTTATAGAAATTTAGGGTATTTCTGTAGTACCTCCGAATCCATATAGTGGCCTTTTTGGTAGCCGAGTAAGCACATATTTCATGAGGCTAATTCCAGTAAACTCGAATCTATATGTGTTGCCACTGACATTCGGATTATACATGTCGTTCGCTTATTGGTTCAGTGTATGTTCAATGGGATTTTGTTCCACTGTGGCAAGGAAAAGTTTTGGTATAATATAAAATACGTTTCTTGTGCTTGCTGCTTGAATATAGATGATTGTCGGTTCATTGTTGTGGTGTAAACAGTTTTGCCTAAGAACTATTTATTATTTGCTTTAGTTATTGCAAGTGCTAAGTGCGTAGTGGCTTGTTGAAGAACGGACTAGAAGCGGCTACTAACATGTTCACGGTGGTCGTGGGTTCAAATCCCAGGGCACACCTCTGACTTTTCGAAGTCATGGGTGTAATTATAGTCAATTACCTCGCACTATAACGGTGAAGAAAAACATCATGAGGAAATCTGCATACCATAGCGATTTGTAAGAATTTATATTGTATGTAAATGTCCACCAAACCGCACTAGGCCAGCGTGGTGGACTATATGGCCTACCTACTCTCAATCGTACTGTCGACAGTAGAGGAGGCCTGCAGTGGGACGTATATGAGCTGATACAGTACAGTTATTGCAAGGTAGGTACATGGCGTATTGGTATGGTGGTAATATATTTTTTGATTTATTTGATGTACCGAATATTGGCCACAACATTCAGTATTTAAAGGGTCATTTCATGGCTTACTCGCATTGGCCTGACTCATACAAATGTACGCTTATGTATATCATAAAATTTCAACTTAAAAGCGCTATTTTTTCATTTTCTATTGTGCTAAGCAGTATACAATATAATTCAAGATATAAAGTCCATGTTTTAAACTGCAGTGTAGATCCCTTTCGAGATTAGAATCACATTAGTTCTGTAATCTACAATGATCGCCGGAATCCGGTCCGCGGATTGGGAATTCAGTATTGTGCCAAAGTTCACAAGGCCTGATGGTTTCGTGGGTAAACAACCGTTATTATCTACCCACTTCCCAAAAGATATCGTTATAGTAATTATAGAATTAAATTACATTTTTGCCCTGAAACGGTTTCCATTAATTCCTAATAGCTAACTCTTTCTCTTTGTTATTCCGCAGAAACGAGTTTATTGAATAAACAAGCTCCTGGGTACCGCAAGACTCCCATACAAATAATTTCTCCGATTGCTATCTAGTTTATTTGTTCACAAACATAACTACACAACTCGTATGTGGGTCATTCGTAGAATAAGAACTATTTTAAACATATTTGCTTTTACTTTTAGGTATATAATGTCGCCTCTTTGGCAATGTGGCGGCCCGCGTGGGGCGGTCAAATGGTTGGAAGAAGAACAAACTCGTATCTATGAGTTGTCTGGGTTAGAGCCTGAGAGAGTTTATAATTTCTCACTATAAAGTAAAATAGGACAGCCTCCATGGCGCAGTTGGTTAGACGCCAGCTGTGAAAATAGAGGTCGCGGGTTCGATCCCCGCATCAAACTCAAGGTTTCGGTGTTTTTGAGACCGAAAAGTTTCTCGTATTTATTGTCACAGCACAAGGCTTAATTGTCAGGACTATGTATGTGACTGAAAAAAAGTGTAATTATAATCACAATCAATTCATTCTGTGAAATCTCTAAGCAGTAAAATAAACAGTATTCGATGAGACTGACCCGGGTAATATGTTTGTTTTTCTACGAACCAGTACACCGCCTCGGTACATTCTTCTTATTTATTGTCAATATTTTTTTGCGAATATGTAATTTTATGAGAGACCCAATGTTGTTGGAGTAAGTAGATTAAGCTTTATACATTTATTTTTCTTCTATTTCGACATGTAAGCCACAAAACATTTAAACAAAACAATGTTTTGACGTTGATTCAGATTTATTATTTAACTTGCTGTATACACATATGTATATAATGAAACTTTGAATGAAAAAATAAGCTTGAGTTACTAAATACCACAGTTAAATGTACTTTTCCGATGCATTTGTGTTTCCAAGTCTCGGTTTCAAGGAACCATTGTTTTATACTTGGTTATTAAACTCTATATACTGTGATGGTATCATTATTCCTTACAGTGATACTGTCAAAAACCTAGGTTTGTATCTAGATAAATCCCTCACCTGGGGCCCGCAGCTTTGTGAGCTAAGTAGAAAGTTGTTTGCTTCAGCACGGTCTTTGCGAAGGTTACACAATTTCCTACCCGTTACCACGAAGATTTCACTTGCGCAAACACTTCTTCTCCCCATCCTTGATTATGCAGATGTCAGCTATCTCGATCTTACCGAGGACCAGCTTAATAAACTTGAGCGTCTCCAAAATTTTTGCATACGCTTCATATTTGGCCTTCGCAAATATGATCATGTTTCCGAGTTTCGTGTTAAGCTCAAGTGGTTACCCATACGACTTCGTCGGAATACTCATATCCTTTTTCTTCTTTACAATATCTTGTTTAATTCGTTAACTCCTTCTTATCTCAAAGATCGTTTCATATTCCTGCACGATTCACACCAAAAGTCCCTGAGATCGTCAGAGAACCTGAGGTTGAGAATGCCCGTGCACTCTACGACGTTCATGGATAAGTCTTTCACTGTGCAAGCTGTCCGATTATGGAACGCACTTCCTGATGCAGTAAGACGGGCACGAACACTGTTGTCCTTTAAAAAAATGGTAAAAGAACACTACTTGTCCCTTTAACAGCCCAATTAATCGAGTGAGTGATTGTTAATATTTTCATTATATAATATGCTATAAATGTGTGCATTTATGTGTATATATAAACGTATGTATTTATTTATGTATATATTTTGTAATATATATGTTTATTTATTTATTATATTAGTATGTTGCATATTTTATATGTCTGATACTGTGTCACTTGTTTTATTCGTATATTTATGTGTATACGGAGCATCTATTAAATATTATTGTTATTTTTATTTTATAGTTATTATTAATATGTTTTTAATAAGCTATTAGTGCACTATTGACTGCCCTCTCTTTTATCCTTCTCTTATTTCCATCCCAAGGTAGTCGGTAAGAGATTGCCTCGAGCGATACGACCGCCTTTTGTACTATTATCGAATGTAATGTTTCATTTGTTAAGCTTAAATATAGTGTACAATAAAGGATATAAATAAATAAATAAATAAATATTGTATTACAGAATTCTCATTTCGTATAAAGTTCAAGCTTTTGTCCTCGCGCATGTAAAATGCTATAACCACTATCCTGGACGTTATACCATTATCATATGAGCTACCAAGTATTAATTTTAAAAATTACATTACCAATGCATTATTTGCTTCCAAATCTTTTAATACAGGGTTTTTTTATAAAAGCTTCAAATTCGGTATTTTTAAAGTTTGTTGGTACTCCAACATACAGGCCTAGTTTGGGGACCCATTTTCAAATTGTATATAACTGTGTACACCCACACACAAACTCACGCCTTTTTCGCAGAAGGGGTAGGCAGAGTTGCTACCAGGACACCCACATTTCGCTTTGTATGTTCCGCCCCGCGATGTGATAGGGGGCGAGTCTATCGTAATATCGGCCACAATTTCCTGACCGATAATAAATACAAAAATCCAATATCACGTTGTCCGACCCGGGATTCGAACCCGTGCTCTCAGCTACATAGTCGTATCGCAGTACAACTACGCCACGGAGGCACTGTCATTTTAATAATATTATATTTTTATATTTTGTCGTACCTCATTATTAAACCGTTGCATTACAGAATTCTCATTTGGTACAACGTGCAAGCTTTTGTCCTCATGCAACTAAGATCTTATAACCACTATACTGAAGATTATACTATCACCATATAAATGCTATTTCTCCAGCGGGGCTGGGAAAGCGATCAGAGGCTAACAGCAAGGGCCCATTCGAAAAATGGCTTCACATTTTCCAGACTGCACCTATATTGAAAAGAATCCGTGTTTTAGTAGTATGTCGTACTTTTGCATAGTATATTAAAGATGATTGTATTTTTAATGAATAAAGATTTTTGTCATAAAAAATATTTTGTTTAATTTTACATTTTTATGTTTCCGACGTTTCGATGGCTTTCCAGCTTTCGTGGCTACAGGGCGGCCTGAGGTTTTATTTCAATGTGTAACATTCGCGTAAATCTAAGACACCATTATGAAGTCCTAAACACGTAACATTGGATATAATAATGGAAAGTACCAGGTACCTGTGCCTATATAATATATTTTCCTCAAGACGACAAGTGAGACTTCCCACAAGCATTTTCAATTAAATGAAGCGTGTCATATATAGTTACGAGCTCCGCCAACAATAACATTTATCAATAAGATGAGGCAATCATTTGATGTGTTCGATGTATTTCGTATTCTGTGTTATCTCTACTTTACGAGAATCATTGTCTTCGCGATCGTCGTACGGTTGATCAATCAATGGGGTGACGCATGACATTTTTATTATCTTTTTGTATTTACATCTATTGGTGGTGAATTTTCAACAACAGTAAAGGGAAATGTTTTCTAATCAACTTAATTTTACTTGTAATTTGTGACTTGTTTTTTTATTTTATTGTTCCACAAACTTTTAAAAATATTATTGAGTATTCGAAATAATCTCAAAATTGTGCTGAGGTGGTTTAAAATAACTACCATATATTTTACCAAAAAAGTTACATAAATTAATAAATAAATTAAAAACATGTATTTGTTTACATAAGAAGGCAATATCGATGTATGTATTTCAGTAGTTATTTGTTATCATAGAAAGTGTATGTAAGTACTAATAGAAATTCATCAATCAATTTATTCCAATATCTCAACCTAGCCTTCCTAGATACTTTCAATGTCATTCCTCGCAAATTGGAATATAAAAACTGACCCAGACTGTTTACTTCATTACGTATTCAATAAATAAGCTTAACTAGACAACTAGAAAACCTTTTAGTTTTCTCCTATCAGTATTTTCAGAACACTCAACTGAAATTATTGAGGTCGTGTGATATATTATAGGGAATCTAGAGTTATTTTTTATACAATAGATGCGGAAAACGAGCAAACAGTTCACCAGATGGTAATTGATCACTGCCGCCCATGAACATCTTCAGTGCTTGGATCATGGATGACCAACTAAACTGGGGAGAAGGCGGGAAGGAAAGAGGATGGGAAGAAGAAAGGGTATTGGGCATCCGGCCATCGCACTCACATTTTTTTTTTCAAATTCCCACCAAAAACTACTCTAATTACTATATAAACGATTTTAGACCTTAGCTCACCCTGCTGCCTGAATGCAAGCGACATTTAATTAGGCAAATGGGTTTAATTAAATTAGTAGAGCTAATCTATTGTCAGACCTTTCAAGCTACCCATCGGGTCTGTCACGGATTATCGAATGGTGCTATAGTAATGTATATATGTTTAAAAACATAGAAACGAGTATATATTACTATAAACTCGTTTAATGTGTGCTGTGCAATTTTTATGCCGAAGTAGTTATTTCTATTGGTGGAAGTGAGATCACATTAATAATAATTATTAAAAACTTCCTTTATTTCAAAACATTTGCTCTAGAAAGAATGAACTTTGGTTTTCGTAAAATTGTTGGAATAAAAGAAAATAACCCCATTTATTTCATAACTGCTTAAAAGCTAACAACGCTATTGACAAACTCAACGTTAGCTACTCAAATTATTTCCATTACACCGATTATGTAAATATTTAGGGCACTTACACAATTTAATATAAAATCAGCTTGTTTAATTCCACAAATACGAACATATGGGTTAAAAGGGGCTGGAGCTAGGGGAATTATCCAACAGACGGGGTAACATATTCAAACTTTTTCCGAGCGAGTGTAGCTCTAAGTTCCCGCACGCATCTAAATTAAAAACGTGCTCAAGTGCTCTTATTTAAATTAAATAAAATCCTGACCTGATTTTCTACAGTGGTCTTAATACTTAATAGTTTTTGTTGGAGAGCTTGCTCGCGTGTAGATCGCATCGTATTAAACTTTCTTGGAACAGCGAAATGTGTGAGTTGGGAGCACAATCAATTTGGAAATAAATGGTTGTTAGGCGTTTCGTATCAAACCGCAATGTTTGCTGTACAGTGTATAGGAAAGGAAACATTTTGTGTAAAGTTATATAGGTAAAGTTTTTTCATCACCGTCTTGTCAGTCTGCGGTAGCCCACTGCACTTAGTTTTATTTGCGCTAGCTCGACAAATTTAGCGCAATGCCTCTTATAATAAGAACAGTAAAATTATTATGTCTGCATATCAGTATCCACTAGCGAGAGATTGTCTCTCGCGCGTCGCCACACTTATGCCGGCTTGCTTTTGTGTGGGTCATTACGATAACATCTCAACATTGCGTCTTAAATGCATGACACTGAATAAAATACTCGACTTCTTTCTTCGATTTCCAGCGAACTACACTGCAAATATTGTCTCTCCAATGGACTTGAGTTCCACGGTGCATCTGCCGAGTCGCGGTCTCCACTTCAGAACAAGTTTGGTCCAGAAACTGTTTATTTTGCAGGTTTTATGGCCCCTGCTACTTCAGCATGCTAATACGAGTGGTCGTGTCAATAACCGTAATAGTATATGTATATTTTTAAAATCCGAATCGCGAAAAATGTCGTCTCATTGATACTTTAATACACACAGCACACGCCTATATGCTCAAAGGAGTAGGCAGATGTGACACCTGTGCCCCCCACATTTACTAAGCTTATTTCCGTCCCTAGGTATGATATTTATAATACTGCACGTAATAATAACAAAGAACACGGTATAAAGTTGTGGCATAACTAACATAGTTTTAATTATAAATAGTTACAGTTCATGTAAAATTATATTTCATGTACCTATGTGTGGATTAGGAGAGACCCGTCCAAAGGAAAATATGTAGATCAATTTGTGTCAGTCCAGTACAAGTGCGCATAAATGAATAAGGGATTCCTCCAATCCTTTTTTTATTGAGTAACATTTTCATTTAGTTGACAAGCGCTTCGATTTTACTTGCGGGTACATGTCCAACATTTCTGAAAGTTAGGCGGAAACGTGTCAAGAAAGTCAAGATACGCCAGAGCCGCGTAAACTCGTAATAAAATAAACTTATCCACTGTCGGAGCCGGCGACGCGTGAAGAGGCGTTATGCTTAAACGTTACCTTTTAATATCGATATGGAAATGTTAAGCATCGTTTAATAATACTGTCCTGAATCTAAACTATTTTTAAATGTATTGAAAAGAGGAGGTCCATGCTCATCCCTAGAAAGAATTCTTAGATAGAATTATTCGGGGCTTAGTCATGTCACTAACGTTTTCTCTTAACATATTACCTTTCGCTCCATCGATAATTCAATGAAGCAATAAGTAATTAATTAATTTTAATGTATTAATACTGGTCTCCTTTTTGGTCTAATAGGCACCTACAGAAATTGAACCACAATATTGTCAGTTCAATTCGAAAGTTACGCTGAATGAATTTCTAATTCGAAAAATCCATGGATTGCCCCAAATTATTCTCTGGAAGTGTTAACGTCGAACAGGTAATGACCGTAAAATCGGAAGCCCAATTCTATCCGTGACTTGCATAACAAATAGATGTTGCCTAACCTTAACCACGCTATGGTGACAAATAAGGAACGCCGGCAAAAACATTTTTGATATTCTATGTTCTTGCGAACGTCGCACTGATTAACATGGATTATAACTTAACTTTAACCTTTTATAATATGGAAAATATTTTGTCATATGTATAATTAAAAGACTGCCTCAGCGGCGCAGTTTTTACGGTATGATTGCAAAGCTAAGGTCTCGGTTTCGAATCCCTTAGCTGGAAAAGTGATCTTGGATTTTGCTATTCGTTACCAGCCCGGAGTCAGGATTTCGTGTCGGATATGGCGATAGGTTCGCCCCCTATCACATTATGGAACGGAAAATATAAGGCAAAACGTGGGTGTTCTGAGTGCACCTGTGCCTACCTCTTCTGGGAAAGAAGCGTGAGTTTATATATGTAACTAAAAGACCCCAGAAAAAAATACATATTATTTTACTCAAATTATCAATATCAATAACATCTATCGAGCCAATCTTCGTTACGTGTTGACATTGCTAAATTACAAGCATAGAAAAATATCCTTAGTTAAATATTTAGTCAAAGTAGACAGCAAATGGAGTAAAAATTTAACCCGAGTAGTACATAAGGCACATATTCGCGTGTACCGTGTGGTTAAATTGAGCATCTCTCATGCGTCTGAGAGCACGTTAAGCTCTCGGTTTCAATTAAGTCAAGCGGAGACATTCGTCAGGCTACGCCGGCAAGCCTAGATTTTAAATTTCAACCGCACTAAATCGTAGTCATACTTAAAATGAAGAAATGAGTGTATATAATGTTACGCTTCACCATCCGTCACGTGTAGAATCTAAATTCACGTTGCAAAGTGGGTTAATGGAGGTACACCTACATCTACCGTTTACGGGATAAAGGACTTGAAGTTCCTACGCATTACACGCTTAAGTAAATACAGAGTGTTCCGAACCGGCTACTGCTCAGTTATTAACTGCTTACTTCGCACGTCATTCAAACATTAACTCGTAAACTGTACGGTTTATAGGTCTGGTAGCTCTGTAATTAGTTAGACAGGGGGCTAAACGGAGTGGTCTTTTAGCCTGAGCCCTGGGGCCTTGGTACACCTTGTATTTCACACTTAAGGTATTCGCAAAATATTAACTCCTACTAAATTAGCTTAATAATGTATTTAATTTAAGCATTGGTAGCATTTGCAGAATGGTAAAAATTTGCGTTGGTAGAATACTTTTATCCATTAATATGATGAAAGCACTTTTTTTCTATCGTAAATGGATTCGGTTCCTGGATCGTTTTTGATTCATTTCAATATTATACCAGATTAATGGTTAACCGCGTTCGCCTCACTCTTTGGTCGCGCATTTCATCTTAACAATGATCAAGTCGACTCAAGTATAATCCAACAAGTAATGGCACGAAGGCCAAAAGGAATTTCAAAGCCTTAAATTAAAACAAGTTTTCATCATATCATCAGTATCATACTTTATTTCGTATGAAACTAGGCGATATGAGTACTAGTCGTTTATAATTTGAACTCGATTTCCCCGAGAAAGCCATTAGTTATTCATGTACCTTCAAACTTATCTGGTACGATGGTGAACTTATAATGCGTCTATTCGTTCGGCTAAGAAGTGTGAGTTTGCTTGCTGCACGAAGTTATAAGTTCAATACGTACGAATAAAATTATTTAAGTTAGTTTGATGCCCACCTGTTGAAATTTCTACTAAGATTGAAATAAGTATTTGAAACTGCAAGTAAGTTAAATGCGCGTTGACATTGATACGGCGTTCTTTCTGCTACAGTAACTTGTATCGTTTTACTCTAGTATAGCAATAATTAATTTGTCAATAGTTAGAAATGCCCAGCTATAGCTAATGATGGTGGTGTTACGATTGCAAGGATAGTATAATAGATTAGTCGTAGGGTATTCTGGCGGGGACGTGCAAGGCGGGCGCTGTCGGTTCGGGCGGGCGACGAGCGGCGGCCGCCGGGCCAACCATTTATTGAAAGTCGGAGGGCAGCGCGTGAAGCCATTAGTTCTGTACATGCCTGAAAAAAGTGTCGCTTTCGCTGAAACATTGCGCCGAGGCGCGCTATTCAATTGCCGAATGTATTTTATTCGGATCCAATCGATCTCCAGACAACAAAACGCACGCAGAGCCAGTGAATGGTGTGTCTCGTGAGGCGATAAATCACCGATGTCTACGATACGTTTAATGAAAAGATCTTTGCTCTCGCCATGTTTTATTACTCTTGTACATTGCGTTTGTTCGATTCTCGAGAAACACAAAACACTAATAGCCTTGATCAAATGTTCCGAGCGTGGAACGTCGCCATCTCCAAACTTTTCACTATTTCAGTTGATTTACTGTCTCTACTGCTGTAGTTTTGATAAAGTTAATTAACTTATTTCGTAGTATGAAGATGAAGGATGACTTTGGCCGATGTTTCTATTGTTTACCCGAAAACTAATATGATGTCATTTGTGCAACCTTTTTCTTTTATTCGTCTAGTCTAAAATGTATCTAACTCGCCTAATTCTAAACAGAAAGAAAGAAAGAAAACACGTTTATTTTCCACAAAACAGCTCAACGCACACACTCGCATAACAAATACTTCAATAAATAGATTATTTTTTAAATATGTAACTAGATTAAGAAAATTATTTTTATATTAGGTAGAGTCAAGTGCCCCGTTGAGACAGTAGTATCAACTAAGACGATCGTGTCATTAAAAACTTAAATTTTGAATTCCGAGGAACCGTCAGAAATGTTTGAAAGTTAATAATTGATGAGCTAAGCGGAAAATGTAATGTCAGAATTGTAGAAAGTAAAAATCTATAGATAGTACTACTCCCAATAAATTGCGCCCGTAAAATGAATTACAACCAAATTATTTGTTACAGATCACCATTTGAAGATGAGAAGCGATTGAAGGCAGTAAATCATCAGCGGCATGCAAGCTTCATTGGCGGGTGTTCGAGTATGAAGGCGCGGGGCGACATGGCGCGCCAGAGCCGAGCGCCGCTCCTGGCGACATGATGTGTGGCCGCGCCCTTTCTCGCTGCTCTTGCAGAATGGGATCACAATTCGCCGCTGTGTTACTGTGGCTCGTTGGAAGTGAGTATTACAAATATTCTTGTTACTGTAAACAGACGTCCTATAAAGATGTAGTTATGTTACAAATTTGGTGGTATACTAATTAGTTGCTAAATTAATTCCAATAATTTCATGATTAGATAAGAATAAATTTTGTATGCATTTTACGACATCTTTCTTTGTTAATTTTTTACAGTCAAAATGGAACTAAAGCAGCGATACTGTTGATTTCAGAATGCATTTATTTTAATAATAAACTACAAGTACCGGTTGGAACTAGTTTCATAACGCATAAAACCAGTTTATCACAGCCATAATGCAACCATTTAACAAGATGTTGCAACTAATTATTTAGTTTTAGGACAGAAATGTGCTTTGGGTTACGTTTTCTTCGCATAAATCTGTGTCTCTGTGAAAAAAATGAGCGTAATTCTATTTTGACGAAGTTATAAAAACAGATAAAAATTGATAATTTAAAATAATCTACTCAAAACTTATAGGGTAGGTAACATTAAAACTATATTACGAAGTAAATTGTCGCCTCAAAAAGTATACGACAACTTGGAAAAATTTCAGTCAGATTGTTCGTCTTCTAACATGAAATAACTGTACAAAAATAATGAATTATTAAAATCACTCCGGATACAATCGAGTTTTCGAATCCAATCCCTTAAGTAAAGCTGATTATCGGAATCCTCCGAAGATCGGGCATTTCTCGAAAATTCTCTAAAGTGCCAATCTCTCTCGGCTCGATGGGAGATGGCTAAAATTATTGGCTTGGAACACGCAAGACCATTCATTTATTATACATAGAGTCGGCTGGGACCGATACACCCTTGTAATGTCGTGCTTTCCACGACATGTTACTCAGCGGAACTTTTAGTAAATTATATCCAGCCTCGACGTTTATGCCAGCCTAAAAGATATGTATTAACAAACGAACTGGTCAGCTTACGACACTACTTTGTGGATAAGTAAAAAAAAATTGGCCGACAAACCTAACTTTATTACTGCTCACAGAAAGGATAATGTTATGTATTGGACATTTTCGCGTAGTGTCTGTCGAATAAGTTTTATATTGCTCAATGTACGAGGGTTTTTATTCCATAAATGTTTGAGTATTTGAGCAGATTTTTTTATTTAATACTAATGATAACGACCGCGGATGTGAACTACTGAATAGGAAATTCATTTCTGTTTATTCGAATATCATATGATGAACCAAACATCTAAAATACACATTTATTCTTATTTAAACAGAGCGTATGAAATGAAATTCATTTCGTATATTAAGCTCGCGCCGAGATGAAATATTATGATGTGGTTGGAACCGTAAATTGAATTTGGTTACATTGTAATGAGTTCATGTCGACAGGAATTTTGTATTGGCTTGATCTTGAATTCGATCACGTACTTGTTCACTTGATTTATGTATTCCGACCACCTTTAGTATAGCTGAAGGCCAAGATTTGATTACTTACGGCGGACCGAAATACTCGGCGAACTCTTAACGGGTCGACCACAAAGTTATTTGCGTTAAATAAGAAAAGTAGAAATGAAAGCCCTTTGTAAGTTTCGCACAAACGGTTGATGCAATTAATGATGTGGGAAGCGTGTAACAGCAGTGACGTTGAGTGCACTTCATCTAGTGACCTATCAATAACGCGCTGTTTTTCATTAACTTTCACTTCACTGCATATTTATTCAATGGAAATGTTTACCAATATTCTGAATGGTTATTTAAACGTGTTATTAGTTGGAATGTTTGGAGACGCGCCAGTTCTTGTATGGATGGCGGCGTAATATGCATTACTGTGTTGTAGTATTGAATGTCTAATACAATCGTTTATTTTTACAACCAACTTTCAACGATCACATTGAACGTTTCGCAAATTTTACTATGGGTAAACGACTAAAGGTCGCATGTTATACATACCTATTTATACTGGATGATGTGCTTATATTTTTTTAGTACGAAATGTAAAAGAAACCCGGAGGAGATTTTCTTGGCAACGATTCTCTTCAAGACTAGCTTAACAATGTAATAAAAATCCTTGTGAATAAAATGAGTTTCAATAGTTGGTATTATTGTCAGGTGTGCTAGGATTGCGCGAAATTCAGCTGAGCGTCCCCGAGGCGGTGGGTGTGGGCGCCAGCGCCACGCTGGGCTGCCGCTGGGCGCTCGAAACCGGCGAGACGCTCTACACCGTCAAGTGGTACCATGGAGCCCAAGAGTTCTTCCGCTTTGTGCCTAAAGAGCTACCAAACACCAGAGTTTTCTCACAAACTGGAATCAGCGTCGACGTGAGTACCTACAAATAAACTAAGCGATTTAATATCCTCCCCAGCTTAATGCATAAGTTTATCTATTCCACACGATGTATTTCCTTATGATACAAACGCCAACTGAAGTAAAAATAATCTGCCATCACGACCGGCACTAAAAGCGCAACAAAACAAGCAAACTAAGAAAACTGCTTTTACCTCAGTCATTAACTTGTTCAAGAAGTGAAAATAAAAGAGAAAAGTATTCTTACGCAAATGGCTCACTTACGGAGCAACTATAAACAACGTCATAACTGTTATTATATATGGGTCAAAGGCTGGGCGACATCTTGCTAGTTCGTTAAACTAGCTTCGTGAAAAAATCACTTAAGAATCTCGCGGAGCCACGTTAAACCTTTAGCTGTTGGCGCGCTGCCACCGCTTGGCTATAACGTTGTGCCAAAATAATACATTAAAATTTCTTCAGGAATGTGTAATTTGTGGAGGTCCCATGGAGGTGGGCGCCCGCACTCGCTGTAACATGGTGCCGTCGACAGTGAGACAGCGTGTTCTTAGTGAATCGGGTCAGGCGTCTCTCGAACTCGGGACGGCATGATTTAGTTCGGCGGTTTCTCAAAGTGGACCGACTTTCCATAAGATGGATCGGGGCTTTTAGCTCAATTTGACTCGCTACCAGCTGGGTACGGTAAAGTGCACACCGTCCTAGTAATGGCATTACTTGATAGCTCACGCATAAATAACGCATGGAAACATACGGTCGGTACGCTATCACGCCGCCCATACTATGGGTACAGCTACATACTTATAGCACCTGTAGCATACCTATCTACATACTAAAAGTGCGAAATAATATTCAGTACTCTAACAGCATTACACAATTCTATAGAAATATTTAACTAATTTATTTCGTTAATACGTAATGTGCAATCTAATTGCCAGATCATTAACAGCCTCCGCACTCCGTAGTCAAGTGGGCGGGAATGCGAATGTTAAAACTAACGATGCGGATTCGTGACACAAGCATATTTGTGGGATTCACAATATTTTCTCGTGCGGGTGTTGTTGGAATTCTAAATAAAGTTCTAATACCCACGACACAAAACGTATCTTTGTGTGGGATCGGAACTATGTGTGTGACTGTTGTTCATATTGATTGGCGCAATCCATAACAATCTGTTGGCAATTTCGGCGACGTCGTTACGAGCAGGCTTATGATATATGTCCGTACTTGAGTCTTGTAACATTTTTATCTGTGTTCAACAACTGGAATGGTAAATAACAAGCTACTGTTTGTCTGAGATCCACTTCGATCAAAACTAAGTTTGGATTATTGGACACATGAAAGCCTTGAACATGAGGAGATGACGTTAGTGTCCCCCAGTATTTGTGATGTTGATTTCCGTCCTTTATGTGATAGGGGCGACCCTATCACCGTACTAGGCAAATTCCAGTCCCATGCAAGTTGCAACTCATACAAGAATATTAAAATTAAAAAACGCACAAAAAATAGATTGTCTTCTATCTATCTATAGAATTGTCTTAAACGGGATCTAAAGGTGGCCTGGAAGAGATCGCGATGAGGCCGCCAATTGTAACCATGACTTTTGTTTTAAGTGATTTAACTGTTAGTGTTATGTTAAAGACTAAAGTATGTAAATAAATAAACCCAGAATCTGTTTCCGTTTTGACGATCGTACATAGTACCATTAGACCAATGGCTAATATAAGAACATCGACTAACCAATTAAAACTCTTATAATGATCTAAACTACGAGTACCTACACTACCGATGTAAACACAACGGATATAATGGAGATTCGGTCCCAAGATAATATAGCTTCCATTAAACTGAGACAGTATTTATCAACTAAATATTTTATTCGTTTCATCTATCATTAAACATTTTTACACCATTTTTCATGTGCAAAAATGCGTATATATCTATAAACGGTGGTTTGGAGCCATCGCAGTATCCGGAGTTGGCTTTATGGGACCACTGAAAACCAGTGCAGTTATGGTTTGCGCCACAACACCGGAAAAAATCTGATGTGGTCATCTGCATTTTACGGTTAAGATATGCACGTTATCCTTTTTTCAATTTAGTTTTTGTGACTTCTATAACTATGTTGCTTGTTTACTATTCTTTGAAAATGATTTTCTTTCTTTTTGGTAAGGTTTTTATAGACAGCGTATTATTAATATTCAGTTATGTCAATTTTATTTGTTATGAGGAGAGCAATAAAAGTTCATTTTTTCGCTCATTTTCTTTATTCTTCCTTTAAAAGAATTATAAACGTCTTAAAATTAATCTTCTTACTCGCGCTTGCGTCTTTCCACCGTCCTTCCGCCATTCTTCAAATCTTCCATTCACTCATATTTTCACTCACTCTCATTACGTTTCGTTATTGCCAGCATTTATTCCCACATATATGTTCGTTTGGTCCCATTACTGAATAGGTTTCCGTTAGTCATAGGTCACGGCTAGATTTCGCTTTGATATTCTTATGAAGAAATCTCAGAGACTCAGATTGCTCATTTCGATATTGTTTTTTCATCAATAAAGTGTGTGATAATTAGTAAGCAATTTACCCTACATAATTTTTAACGGTGAAGGAAAACATCGTGAGAAAACCTGCATACCATAGCGATTTTAAAGAATTTCTAAGGTATGTAAGTCCGCCAACCCGCACTAGGCCAGCGTGGTGGACTATATGGCCTAACCACTCTCAATCGATTCTCTCGATTGTAGAGTAGGCCCATGCCCAGCAGTGGGACGTATATATATGGGCTGATACAACTAAACTTTATTTTATTGCATATACTATGTCAAGTACTGTGAACCTATAAAATGATTTATTTTTATGTATTGTGTAACAAGCAGTATTGGAAATGAAATCTAGTTAGTCAACAGGTAATAACTCAATATAGCTGGATAAAATGCCGTCATCTTCGACTTACTTCTTAACAGTATAAGCGTGGAACAATTGCATTTTAAGTTTAGCATAATAAGCGCAGCGCGGGGCGCTTCCTGAACATGACATCTCGCCGACCACACGAGAATACTAATAAGCAGCTGTTGTGATTTCACTTCATCTACATTTAATCAGTGTTTGATAAAAATATTTCTGGCTATATATACGTTTTTAAAAGGAATTGGGAAAATGGTTTTACTATTTCGGTCACATTGTGAAATGATTAAGAAATAGGTTTAGTCTCATACCTAATTGTATACCTAGTTGTTTGTATTCATTTCATATTTTACGAGTTGTGGGTGTGCAATTTAGTTAAATATTCAACGTATATCCACACGCGCAAAAATAAGTAACCCACCGCCTATCTATATCAGCCCATATACATCCCACTGCTGGGCACGGGCCTAATCTACAATCGAGAGAATCGATTGAACCCACCGCCTATTAAGGACGTTACGTGTAAGGCGTTCTGGATTCCTAACACCATGCATTGTCATCGTATCGCGTAAGAAGCTGAATCTGTAATAGTCCATACCCGTCCCATTGAAGGGCACGGACATCCTCTACAATCGAGAGGTTGATTGAGAGGGGTTAGGCCATATAGTCCACCAATCTGGCCTGGTGCCTTTACACACAATTTCTATAATACGCGTAAAAAGCAAACATGAATATTTCCCCTATATTTTGTAACTGAGTACGGGTGGAGCGTATTGAACGATTACGCGTGTACTCGTGGGAGATGAAACTGCCGGTGAGGGCGCCCAGGCGCTCCAGATATCAAACTAAAGTGCTGGATGCTATTTTCAAGACAGTATGCAAAGAATAACGCTTGCAACGTGTTATTTAATAAGATTGTGTTGTGCAGAAAATGTTTTTTTTTTTAAATACACCCAACAGTCACATACATAGTCCTAACCCCACACTAAGATCGAGTCTTGTGTCGTGGGTATAAGGTACTACGAGAGACTTTTCGGTCTCACAAACACCCAGACCCGATACAAATACTTGTGGTTCACACAAACATTTGTTTCGGTGCGGGGATCGAACCCGCGGCCACTCGTTTCATAACCGGCGTCTAACCAACTGCGCCACGGAGGAGGAGGAGGCTGTCAGTCTTTGCAAGTTTACCTGTTTTGTTTACACGTGTTAATGGTAATAGGGTAATTTAAAATAGGATTGCATTTTTTATTGGCATTTTCTTGTATTAGTTAACAATTTTATACACATTTGGCAGTAATTTAAAACATCAACCTAGTTTTTGCTAAAATAGTAATTTAATCCCTTGCGTACAATTGCGTATTAAAAAAATTAATGATGCACGTTTTTATTTTAGGAAAACTATTTACTTCCCACTCAAATATGCAGATAAGTAAAAAAATTCAAAAATATGTTGTCGCTTTATTGTGAAAATTTTAGTTGCATTGTGTCTGAAGTCACATATATCTGGCTTCGTTTTCGGTCGCAGCCTGGATATATCTTGTATAAGGTCGTATGTCCACATAAAAAATACCCTAAAAATTAAATATACATGTATTTTTTGTCAGGTGTCGCGGTCTGGCGCGCAGCAGGTGGTGTTGCGCGGCGCGGCTCGCGGGCTGAGCGGCCGCTACCGCTGCGAGGTGTCCGCCGACGCGCCCTTCTTCCACACCGTCTACAAGAGCGCCTATATGAGGGTCGTTGGTGAGATTACTGTTTACTATCCGGGATTTTATGGTAGACTAGATTCTGTCCGCAAACTTCGTCTGCGTGATTAACTTTAGTTCTGTCCCGTCCCGTCCAGTCTCATCGCATCATTATGAGTATAAAAAAATAACAAATATATCGAAATTCCTTCCTCATCTCACGGGAACACTAAATTCTTCGAGATAAAAAGTAGCCTTAGTGTTAATCCAGGGTGTCAGCTACCTCCATACCAAATTTCATCGAAATCCGTTAAGCCGTTTCTGAGTTTATCGCGCGCAACCGCACAGACAAACAGATAAAAATTCTAAAAATCTTTGTTCTGGGTTTTATTACGTTAATACAGACCCCCATATTATTTTTTCTCATTTAGCTCCCATGTACAGACATCGATCGGTTACAAATTTATTATATACACATATATGTGTAAAGGAAAATAATACTTTCCTTTAATTTAAATCTTCCCGCGCATCAACACTATAATGTACTCTATGATTTAAGGAATGAACGTGTGAATGAAGAAAGACAGGAATGAATGAATAGAGGAATGAGCGATACAAAAATGTCAAATACCATTTTGATTTATATTCGTTTTCGTTATTAATTATTATAAGAAAATATTCCATAGAATAAAACCAAGTGATTTCAGATTCGACGAACAATTATCACTAATTGTCGTTTCTTTTATAATTACAGGTATGTTTTGTTGAATCACTTGTAAACTTCATAGTAGGTAAAACACGTGTGTGAATAATAAACTTTTATAATTACAGAAACAAATAGTGTTTAATTGTCGAAAGAAACTGAAGATACATTATCTTATAAAACGACAATTGTACTAGTCATGGAGAAACTGAAATACACGTTTACATTGAAATCAACAAAAGACGGCAAGTCAAACTATGTTGCTATAACCTCAATTATGACACAAGATGAAAAGATTTTCATGATTCCTGAGGAGTACCAAGCAATATCTCTTCACAAACATATCCAAACATGTAAGTCTTTCGGCACAGTTAAAAATACGTTAAAAAAAAGACACCAAACTAGAAGTGTGTGGATAAAAACAAACGAAGATATATTACAAACATACTTTGATGAGGATGGTAACATGATTTTCCAAGACCAATTCCTTGAGGAAATTACCCAAGAACAGTTGAACATAATCAATAAACAGAATATGGAAGATCCCATAGCCAAAATATTAGAAAAGTTAATTGAAGGACAGCAAAACAAAGAAAAGCAAAGTTTAAAGAAGATGGCTGAAAAATTTGTGATTGAAAAATTTGATGGAAGGCATAAAAGTACATATCACTGGATGGAAGTATTTGAAAAAGAATGTGCGAGGTTTGGTTTAGTTAATGATGAAGAAAAAATTGAAATTTTCAGATTATTTCTTGAAAAATCATGCACTGACTGGTATTCTTCTATGATGATTAAATTTAGTTTACAATCAGAATGGTCAGAATGGAAATCAAACTTTTTGCAAACATATGATAATAGAGGTTGGTCTAATAGCAAGTATGCTTTATATTTCAAATATCAGTCTGGATCTTTATTAGAATATGCTATAAAAAAAGAAAAACTTTTGTTAGAAATAAGAAAAACCATAGACCAAGGGACTCTGATTGATATAATTGCTGCCGGCTTGCCAGACTTTATAACAGATAAAATCAATAAAGATGAAATTGTACACACAAAGGACTTGTTTAGAGAACTTGGAAAATTAGAACATTTGATTACAAAGAAAAATATAATTAAAAAGAAAGATGATATAAAGATATTTAAAGAAAAATGTAAGATTTGTGAAAAATTGAATAAAGGTGTGCGATACCATTCGGAAGATTCTTGTTGGTTTAAGATGAAACTAAATGGTGAAAAAGAAAAAAAAGGCCAAATAAGGGTCATCAATAATTCAGAATTGGAATGTGAACTAAAACATGAAGATCAAAAAAACTGATTGTCCCGCCATTAATTAAAGTAAAATTAATACTAAATAAGAAAATTGAAGTATTTGGAGTCTATGATTCAGGTGCTAATGTATCATTAATAAATTCAAGACTGTTAAAGATAAATAATAAGGATCTGAATTATTCCAAAAATACTAATTTAAAAACAATTAATGGCGTTAAAAAGACAAATGGTGTAATAACACTGAATATAACCATTTTTGATGTTGAAAAGAAAATGGATATTTTTGTTATCGACAAGGAGGATTTTTATTATGACTTCTTAATTGGTCTGGATTGTATAAAAGAATTTCATTTAATTCAAAATGAAAAATTAGAAATAAACCAGAAAGTTCCTCTACAAAAGAGTGAAATAGTTTTTAAGGAAATAAATAAATCAGATATTTCTAAGGAAATAAAATCTGAGAACTTAGTCAATTTCAATGAAAACTTCAGTGAAGAAAACTTCGAAATTATGATAAACCATCTAGACTATCAACAACAGGCAGTGCTGGATGAATTAATAGTGAAAAATAAATCTGTATTTGCAAAGGACAAATATGACATAGGAACTGTAACAGATTATGAAGCACACATTGATCTATTGGTAGATAAATATTGCTGCAAAAGGCCATATCGTTGCACAATGGAAGACAAGAAGGAGATTGAAAACCAGATAGCTAAGTTATTGGAAAAAAACATAATAGAGGAATCATATAGTCCATTCGCAGCTCCTGTAACGCTAGCCTATAAAAAAGATGAAAATAAAAGATCAAGATTGTGTATAGATTTTCGGGATCTGAATAAAATTGTAGTCCCACAATCACAGCCATTCCCACTTATTGAAGATCTAATTATAAAGACAAGAGATTGTAAGTGGTTTGCCACACTGGACTTAAATTCAGCATTTTGGTCAATTCCTTTACGTGTCACAGACAGACACAAAACAGCTTTCGTCACACAAGAGGGCCATTATCAATGGACTTGTTTGCCATTCGGATTAAAGACCGCTTCAGCGATATTCCAAAGAATAATGTGTAATATCATACGGAAACACAAGCTTGGAGAATTTGCAGCCGCCTACATCGATGATGTCATAATATTTTCAAAAACTTTTGCAGGCCATGTCAAACATTTAAATCATTTATTCCAGGCAATTAAGAGTGAAGGTTTGAGACTTAAATTTTCTAAATGTACGTTTGCAGCTGACTCAGTTAAATATTTGGGTCATATAATACAAAATAATTCAGTAAGACCTTTAAAAGACAACTTAATATCAATAAAAAAGTTTCCTACTCCGAAGACGCAAAGAAATGTGAGGCAATTTTTAGGAAAAATAAATTTCTACCACAAGTATGTACCACAAATAGCAATGAAATTGAAACCATTACATAACCTTTTGAAAAAAGGACAGCCCTTTGAATGGACTGAAGCATGCCAGGAATCATTTGATCGGATGAAAGAAGCATTGTGTTCTAAACCAATATTAACCATATATGATCCAAACTTACCTATCTTCATATACACAGATGCCAGTATATTGGGAGTAGGAGCAGTTCTAAAACAACCACAAGAAAACAATGAAGAAAAACCAGTAGCATACTTTTCAAAAAAATTGAATGAAGTTCAAAAAAGAAAAAAAGCTATATATCTGGAATGCCTTGCTATTAAGGAGTGTGTGCAATATTGGCAACATTTGTTAATAGGTAGAAAGTTCACTGTATTCTCTGACCACAAGCCTTTGGAAAATATGAATGTAAAGTCCAGGACAGATGAAGAGTTAGGAGATCTAACATTTTACCTATCACAATATGACTTTCAAATAAAATATTCTCCCGGAAGATACAACATCGAAGCTGATTGCCTAAGCAGAAACCCAGTCTTAGAACCAAATGAAAACCTGGATGAACAACTTAAAGTAGTTAATATAATAAAACTAGAAGATATCTTACAAGATCAAATGAAAAATGAAAATACATAAGATAAGTTATTTAAAAAAAAAACGTTTATTACAAAACAGTAAAGAATAGAAGTAAAATAATTCTTACAGAAAAATTCAGCATAAAATTCATGAAAACTATACATACAGACCTGGGTCATATAGGAATTAACCAAATGCAAAGAATGATCAGCTCACTATATACAGCAGAAAACATGTCAAAAAATATAAAGTATATCTGTGAAAGTTGCACAATATGCATAAAGAACAAATCCAGAAGGCAGAATAAATATGGATTGATGTCCCACTTAGGCCCTGCAACAAAACCTTTTGAGATATGTTCCATTGATACCATTGGAGGATTTGGAGGTTCGAGGTCAACAAAGAGATACTTACACTTGTTATCTGATCACTTCACAAGGTATGCATATATTTTGACATCAAGCACCCAAAATGCAAACGATTTTATTAAACTAGTAAAAAAATGTACAGAAATGCACGACATCGGCGTGATTCTTTCAGACCAATACCCAGGCATTAATTCGAGAGAATTTAAAAGATTTTTGGATGAGAATAATATTTCAATAATTTTTACAGCAGTGAACTCACCTTTCTCAAATGGTCTCAATGAAAGACTGAATCAAACCCTAATCAATAAAATCAGATGCAAGATAAACGAAAAGGACATAAAAATTGCATGGACAACCATAGCCCAAAATTGTGTTAAAAACTATAATGAAACGGAGCATACTGTAACTGGATATGCACCAAAGTATCTACTTAACGGCACAGATGTTACAATTTTGCCAAAGGAATTGAAAGTCAAATATACCGAGTATAACTTGATACAAGACAGAAAAAAGGCTCTGGAAAATACAATCAGATCACATAATTACAACAAATCAATATACGATAAAAATAGGCAACATCATGACTTCAAAGTTGGTGACAATGTTTTTGTAGAAAATGGAAACAAACTAAATAGAAAAAAACTCGACGAATTGAGAATCGGACCCTATCAAATTATAGAAAAATTATCGAACTCAATATACAAGATAAACACAGACCTTAAGAAGTCAGAATCAAACTTCTTCCATGTCTCGAAATTAACCCCAGTACCTGCGCTTCACGAACCTTGTTGGTAACATAATATAACATAGTGATTATGATTCTAAGATGTATTGATTGTTTGTTATCTCCTCTGGAGGGGGGAGATGTAAAGGAAAATAATACTTTCCTTTAATTTAAATCTTCCCGCGCATCAACACTATAATGTACTCTATGATTTAAGGAATGAACGTGTGAATGAAGAAAGACAGGAATGAATGAATAGAGGAATGAGCGATACAAAAATGTCAAATACCATTTTGATTTATATTCGTTTTCGTTATTAATTATTATAAGAAAATATTCCATAGAATAAAACCAAGTGATTTCAGATTCGACGAACAATTATCACTAATTGTCGTTTCTTTTATAATTACAGGTATGTTTTGTTGAATCACTTGTAAACTTCATAGTAGGTAAAACACGTGTGTGAATAATAAACTTTTATAATTACAGAAACAAATAGTGTTTAATTGTCGAAAGAAACTGAAGATACATTATCTTATATATGTATATGTCCGATATAGAAGCGGACAGGAAATTTGTTACTGATTTGTTTGTTAACTTAAAAACATTGGCATGGTAGTTACGTTGGCGGGTGTTGAAAAGTGGGTACAGGGAAAAATGGAAAGAGAAGAGGAGAGAAACATTTGTTGTTTCTTTAAAAATCTTACTTATCGAATGAAAGGCGAGTGTAATAGACGTCGTCGGTTTTGTATTTCTCAGTCGTAATGCAATCGGGATCGAGCCAATGCAATCACTGTAGGATAAGAGACAGCCTTCGTGGCGCAGTTGGCTAGACGCCGGCTGTGAAACGTGAAACCGCGGGTTCGGTCGCCGCACTGAGACAAATATTAGTGTGGTAGGTATTTGGTACCGTTTTTTACAGTTTTGGGTCTAAGTCTTTGAGAGAATGAAAAGTCTCTCGTAGTTCCTGATACCCACGACACCAGACTCGATCTTAGTGTGGGATCAGTAGGCCAATTCACGTAATTAAATAAGTTCAGTTGCAGTGCAGTTGCAGTTAAGTTTCGATCAAAATAGCCCGTTTTGTATTCTCGTAATTTAGAATAACCGCTGTCAGATACGCTCGCGTTAAGTTCGCGTCACGCGATCGCTTTAGCGTATTCTACGGCTGCGCGTTTTATACATGCGTGATTCAGATCGCAACCTGATTGGTAAATTACCTATTCATTTGACGTCTCCAATGACAGTTTAGTCCCACCAACGTGCAGCACATGCGCAGTTTATGCATATCTTACGCGCAGCTAAACAATTACAAGAATACCATTTTGACGTACGTACGATTAATACGTAAACCTAGTCGAAACTGCATCGAAACTTGATCGGCGCGTCAATAAATTACGTGAATTAGCCTACAGGACTATGTATGTATGTACTGTTGGGTAGGTGTATTTATTATAATCTAAGTTGTAAATACCGAAACTACCACTTACAATTAATTTTCCAATTGATATACGAACTGAAAATATATGAGTATTTTAAAATAGGACATTAACATAGTTAGTCCATTTATAATAGTTCTACGAAACCTATCAGTTACAGCTGTTTGATTGTATGCAGGTAATACACGATTAAATCCACCTATCCTTTTGACACACCGACTAGAAGATCGGCTACATACTATGCTTACGTAGGCAATATTCACTCACACGAAGTGATTTGCGTCATCTTTCATCATACGTAGTACATACGGTTACAGAATAGAATGCCTTACCGGGTTTGCGTTTCTAGAGTGCTATAATCTGGGTCTCTCCAAAGCTACAGTAAATGAGTTCTTAGGTAGGCGTATAACATAGAAATGACGTCACTTTCCAACGACGGAGATTATAGACAGACTAGATTTTGGTTGCGGCTGCGCTCGCCACGTTTTTATGCCTATGGCGATCGTGTAGTGAACTTTTTCATTCCCTCAGGGATACTACCTAGCTTCTGAATAAAATGTATCTTACGTACTTTTCTGTATCTCTGTCAACATGTCTGAAAATTTTCATATTGATCGGTTTAGTTGTTACAGAGTAAAAGCGAGACAAACAAACTTATTTTCGTATTGATAATATTATAAGTAAGACTGGCTGGCCTATACAGAGTGATTTCTTCAAGTAGGTGTGTGTGGGTGGGTGGCAAATCCTAAACTATGAGTAATAGCAACATCGTCAAAGGTATCACGAGCCCGATTTTCATGAAAACTAAAAGTACATAGTACATACTTGGATTTTTGAATGATCAATATACCTAACGAAAAATCTAACACGATGATTTTGGAAAGAAATACATTATTGCCGCAAACATTTTTTATACACGTAATATTTAGAGAATTTGATCCTTATTAGAAATATTATCGAATGGTGAAATAATTCAGCATGAGTTTTTTTTTCAAAATCATTGGTTTCAATACCTCGCTAGGCTTATATATTTTTTAAATCCAAATATGCACTTTTAGTTTTCGTCAAAATCGGACTCTTGACTCCTTTGAGCCTTTTTCGCTATTGTTCATAGCTTCGGATTTAGCCATCCACGCCCACTTGAAAAATTCACTCTGTATAAGTTAAAAATGCACGTGCAAAGAATAAAGCTGATATATTCTGGGAACGGATTTAAGCCTTTTGCGTTCAGGGATATAGAACAAGGATTTAAATTCAACTATAATTAATGCGACAACAGCAAATAATCGCGATTAAAAGCTCCTAGAGAATTGTAAATTAATAAAGGTATATTTTTGTCTTTTGACCATACAAAATTACTTTATGCATCTATATAACTTGAATTGAATCATAATATCTCAGGAGACAATATTTCAGTGCAGTTTTGTACTAAGAAACAATTTAGTGCTAAAACGTCTTGCTCTTCCCATCCTGTGTAAATGTGGATACAATCAAGCCGCGTTAATTGGGTCGACCGGTCGCCATAATTATAAGAACTTTCGGCCTTATTCATAGATAGATTTAAAACCTATTTTAGTTATCGAACGTATGACTTTTGAATTCAGTTAGAGTGAAGGTGACAAAACATTCGATAGGTAAAATTGGTTTTAAATCTGTCTATGAATAAGGCCGTTTAAATAAGTGAAGAAAAATATTAGAATATGTTGGGTCTTTCAATCTCACTCACTAAGAATGAGTGAGCAAAGCTGATAAGTGGTGTAAGAGACGGAGCATCTGAGTCGCGTTAATGATGATGATGATACATGATGAATTAGTTCCCTAACGTATTTCTAAATACATAATTTTTTCGTTTTCAATACTGTATATTAAAAATAAAAACTAAATATTAAATAAACTAGATTAAATTAGCTTTGTATTTTACAATATAAATATAATATTCTAAACATCGCAACAACACCAATGTTTACACTTTATATAATAATGTACAAACGTATTCGCAACAAAAGTAAATACGTGTCCCAATTAATGGTAGTTTTCAATTTGCGTTGAGTGTGGTGGTGTATCCGCATGTCAACAGAATTATTACAAATTCCGGAATAACAAGTATTTCGCGTTAATTCTGAATACGGCTATCTTCGTGTAATAAATTAATATGATCAAGTAACATCACACTGAGCTCGCTACGTTTACATCGGCTAAACAACGCCCGAGTCCCTAGTTAATTAACTTTTCCAAAAATGTTATTTACTTCATTATAAAAGTAATCCGTTTTATAAAATAGTTTTTGTTCGTTAATTATTTCGTTTCAATTAGAGCTTTTAGAATTAAGAATAAATAATTATAAACCCTTCTTCAAGATTTTTGCTTCACTTTTGACTGTGGATTGTATTTTAAAACAAACAACAAACAACGACAAATTGAGTGATAGTGTATAGAAAAATAATAAAAACAAAATCAAGCCAGTTTTATTTCCATGAAACAAAAACTTACCAGGTAAGTTTGTGCTATTTATTTGTGGTAGAGCCAATGCATAGAACAAATAAGTGAAATAGATACAAGCTGATCATTAATCACTTAATTTTGTAAATTATTTGTTAACTGAGTATATACGAGTTCCGAGAACAAGCATGCTTTTATTCGAGTACCGTTATTCATTAACACGGCGCTGCAAGTAGGAACCGCATTATTGTGGATTATTATCGTGTACGTTCTGTATTCATGTGTCTAGATAAGTATTGCATTTACTATAACAGCCTTATATTAAAACAGAAAATGTTAAAGCTCGCGCAACTCCTTTGTAGGTTAAGAAATTCTGAAATGGTTAATTCTTAGTTTATATTTTAAATAAAAGGAAATAAATGGGTTGAAACATAATATTGGTTTTTCTATAGTTGGGTGGCCAGATGATCCAGTATTAGTTGATAATGGTCTGGTAATGACGATTCATCATTATCATTGGTAATGATAAGAGATGCAGATGCTGTACAATTGCAGTTTAAGTTTTTTCGACTGTTTAATATTTATTTATTGCATTTAATGGTCTGAACTTAAATGAGGACATTTGTAAGGCGACAGTGTTAAAATAAATTGTAAAAAGCGCAGTGAACATAAAAACAAACTGGCCAAATGCAAGTAGTATTCGCAAGGGTTCCTTACTAGAGCGAACTAAGACCTACAGTCATTTAAGACTTTCAAGTTAATATCTGCTCCAATTTGGTAAGAAAGTAAGGAATAGTAGAGCGGTGAAAATAAAACTGATACTTTTTCTCTAAAATTATTTACATCGACTCAAATTAATTTAATTGTCAAATATGAATCGCGGCTTATTGTTTGAATTGCTTTGAATTATTCTGTTGTTTTGTATTTCATTACAAAATTATTTGATGTAAAGGCATTCAAGTTATCTACAAATGATTTCTTCATGTGGGTATTAGTAAATAACATGTAGCCAAAAAATATTTATTGTTGAAGAATCGCGGAATTATTATAAACTAGCCCCGTTTACCGTTCGGTGCGCAGATATTTATTGTGACTAAGGAAAAAATTATAATGTATGTGTTTATTAACTTTTGCAATGCAACATCAGCGATTCACACCTTCCTTATTCATAACGGTAATAAAAAATAAAATATATAATTAAGAAGGTGACAGGAGAGTACAAATTAAGTGTCGCAGAATTGTGCTTTTCATTTGCATTAATGTTGAAACAAAGGCTTTTATGTGTTTTTAATTAAATATGCAGCGGATGTGAATTAGTATGAACCTGGTAAAACCCAGATAAAATTATTTAGATAAAGCGTACACACAGCTTATTATAAGAACGCTCGGTGCCAGCGTGCAATAAAATTACCAGAATAAGTAGCTTATTTAATAAAATTATACCATGTTTTTAAGTAATAATTTTTACCTTGGCAACATTAAAGCTAAAAGCGGTATTTCTAGAGTTCTGAACAAGTTAATCTTGGAGAGTGAAGGTGTACCAATCATTACTTGTAGTAACATAGAAAGGGAAAATCCGAGGACATATTTTAAGTAATTTTACCAGCACAGATGGAAAATAAACGAGTTTCGGGATCAACTTCATACTAAATCTGCAACATCTATGTTCTCTATTATAATTGACTTTTTATATTTTAAACCAACAGTGTTCTTATTGTTTAGTTGAAAAAGAGCGATATCTAATACCATTTCTGAGTTTAATAATCCAAAATATGTTAGAAATTACTCTAATAAGACAGTATTTGTTGTAATAAGGACTACATTTGCATAACTAGTCTACTAAGTTGGTTAACTTGACGAAGCCCTTCAGCAACAATATCTAAGTTCATGGAATTATCCTTTAAAATCAATTATAACAGGTTTGAGACATTATTGGAATATTAGTCCAACAAACCCAATCATCAAACAAAGAGGTTCATTAAACATTTCAATCCGATCTATATTACTTTGAATGTCTCTCATTCACCCGTACAGTAATATCGAAACTTAGAACTGTCTTCGCATGTTTGTTTATTTATTGATTTTTAACACTTGTATATGGTATGGCATGGTATCCGCCCATATACGTCCCACTGCTGGGCACGGGCCTACTCTACAATCGAGAGACTCGATTGAGAGTGGTTAGGCCATATAGACCAGCACGCTGGAATTTCTACGGTATGTAAGTCCGCCATACAAACTTGGTGTCGCTTTATTATTTACTTATATACTTCCATAATAAAAGAAAGATACTTATTAACAGATAAATTGCTTAAAACTAAAGACATGGTTATAGTTGGCGGCCTTACACTTTCTTACATGGAACTGTCTTATTCTGACGAGTGTTTGTCTAAGTTTACAAAAGTGTACTGAAAATATTCATAATAAGTTTAATTTCTTCAATAGAACATAGCTGTCTGCTCTGCAGTATTCTTTACTTTTCGATTAAGTATTAGATACTGAAGCCTCATGTATAAGTATTTATCGCGAGTTTTCAGAAAATTGCGATTTTTTCCGACATCGTGCTCTTGCAGGCTTAAATTTAAGACCGAGTACGGAATAAATCACGCGGAATTATGAGCGAATTTTATACTGGCGTTAATAATATTTTAAACTTAACATATTTTTTAGGGGACGATAATTTTCTCAGCCAGATAATGTTAATGTTAGAAGTAACGTTCATATTAGCGGAAAAAACTAAGGTGATAACAAAAAATACTTTTTAAATGCAGTTTAACACTGTTTAATCGAGGGTAAGTTTGTAAGGATTGGTTAGATTAGTATAAGAGTAAAGTGCAACACTCGATTTCTTTCTCTTTGACTCTTTGTAGCAAAACACAAAAAAGAGATTTAAAAGTGATCTGAAGACGTGAAATAAGCTGTTCCTCAAATACCGATCTAAACTATTACTATTTAAGCGTGAAACAATCAATTAAAGTATTCAATTAATGTCAATTACTTTATACGTGTTGCTCTGATGAATTAAGACATGTGTAAGTAAGTTCACCTTTGTCGATTTTATATAACCAGTGATTTATGTAAGTTATGTTTGGTAGAGACCAAACACACCTTAGAAAACATAAACCAATTCAAGGATGTATTTTAAAACATTTTTATAGCAACATTGAAGCGAGTAATTTGGCAGTCCTTGTACGCCGCGCTATTGGGGACTCTGCATTGCGCGCAAGTCTGAGTGGGCGGCAAATTCGAAACATGATTTTATTACATACAACCGCAAAAACTACAGCCTAAAACACAAAATACACCGTATTTCGGAGTGGGTACTTGATTTTTAGTCGAAATATTTATTTTGCCTTTGCCTTTTTCTGAAAGTTGAGTTTTCTACACTGCGTCACTACCCTTTTAATAAACAGCGCTGCACAGAGCACGTAGTGCAAGTTTTGAGAGGCGGTTCAGCGCAAATCCTGAACTATAGTTGCTTTTTCAATTTGCTCAAAGAAACAATTTTTGAAATTGCTCAGCACAAAGGGCTCCATTCACGCTGAGAAGATTTGGGTTATAGTGAATCACGCTGGTCCAATGCGTTTTTTTGTTATAAATGTGAGTTCCTAAACGACTGAGAATAAAAGAGAAAATTTTTAATTCAAGAAAGTCTTGGTCAAAATGTGAGATATTTTTTACTGAAGGACGGCTCAGCGCTAAGATATATTAAAATAAATTCAGGTACTGAGACAAACAGTGACTTTTTCAAATCGAATTGTACACACTTGCTGATACTTTCAGTCGCGCTGTTCCAAATAAAATTATAGATTTTCTTTTATAGACGTTTTCTTCACTCCGAAGAGGTCTTTAGACGATAGTTTATTTATTGTTTGATATTTTTATAGTAAGAAATGGTAACTGTATAAACTCTAATTTACATATTTCATCGTAGGGACAAGTACATATCCGAAACTGAAGTATAAATCTTGAGATTTGAGGATTTATATTAAAAGATATTTCTAAGTAAAATGTAATCAGAGATGAATTGATTAATATATTAAAAAGGTTATTTTAGAAAATAAATTTTAAAAATTCAAGACGAGATGTAAATAAAATCCTTCTTAGAAGGTAAAGCATTGCATTAATTAAAGTAATCTGTTTTTTTTTTCAGAGCGGCAAAAAACTTTGCACCAGTAATACAGGCTAACTAAATTTAAGATAACTATATACTTCTTATAATAAAAATGAGGTAACATTTTAAACTTCATCACAATCTACCAAACAGTGATCTTTATTAGCGCACAATTATAAAGAAAATGTTACTCAAATGCGCGAATGAAAATACCCACATTCATTATATCCAATACATATGAAATGCGTTTAATTAAACCAGCACCGCCTGATTTAGCTCCCGATAACCTCGTGAACTTGGATGCTGTATTCATTTGAAGTCCGAGCAATATATAAATAAAACTAATATCCCCGCGGCGCCTTTGTGCAATCCTAAGTCGTAAATCAGAACTATTGTTGGGCAATAAATGCCGAGAATCGAACACAAGGGATGTTTGATTAAGGTTTATCTTGGTTAATTTACGGTTATTGAGAGGCTTGTCGGCTCGCGATTAGGTAGGTGTGTCGCAATACTAATCGGTTGCTAAGAAATTATGTAAGTTAGTTGTAGGATATACGAAGACTGCCTCGGTAGCGCAGTTGTATTACGGTATGATTGCAAAGCTGCGGTCTCGGGTGCGAATTCTGGGCCGGACATAGTGATATTCGATTTTTCCATTAATCATTTATCAGTCCGAATCAAGAACTTGTGCCCGATATAGCGATAGACTCGCCCCCTATCACATCGTGGGACGGAACACAAGGCGAAACGTGGGTGTCCTGGTAGCACCTCTGCCTACCCTTTCTGGGAAAAAGGCGTGAGTTTATATATGTATGTATGTATTTGTAGGATATCCGTAGTATAGTAACGGTAAATAGCGATAAAGAGCGTACTCCCACCTCAGGCTGGCAACGCATCTCCATACACTATAGTGTTCATGGGAGACGGTACTTCCCATCAAGTGAACCATATGCTCGTTTATCCCCTATAACATAAAAAGCATTCATTTTTTTCAATGTCAAATTAAATAACCATGCATGTATACTTCACTTGTATTGCAGATACCATTCGGGACATTGTAAGGACTGTGTAGTGCCAGTATTTAAATATATGTTATAAATCCTCTGTATCATTATCAACCCACAAAATCAGATTGCTGGATATTTACTCCCTCCAAGAACACGTCATCAGATTCAACGACCGCTGAAGCTGGTTAGCTTCGGTCGTCCATCCCCTTCCTATTATCCACAGAAAAAAAAACGTATAAAATAAAAATATATAAAAAACGTATTTTTGTCGATAGAGGGCGAAAATATCATTATTTATATTATTACTCCAGAAGTCCAGTTCTTTAGAGGTCGATGTTAATATTTGTCTCTATTCAAAACTAAACTATGACATGTTAAACTATTTATAAAGTTAAAGTTTAACCTTTCATTTGGATTTGCGGCGAGGGCAACCAAGGGACAGACGTTCTAAAAAGGTTTAATTATGTTTTAGGAACAGTTTACCTATATTCATTTCTGTTATTATTTAATTCAGCCCCGACCCGGTATGAACTAGATATTTAGTATTTGTTTTTCTGTTTAATTTGTGTCACTAGAACTACTGTTAAATCGTTCAATTGAAATAAAATATGACAATATTTTGAATTGTCTAGTATCCTGTTTGTAAAGAAATAGACTACATTTGGTAACTATAGTATAAATAAAACCGCAAATGAAATCATAAACGGCCGCTTATGAATAAAGACTAAAGATAGAAATAGCAAACTTGTTATTTGCAAAGCTGTGGTGTAATATAGTTTTGTAACGCATGTCAGTAACATAATTGCACACATTGATCACGCTCGTTGGTTGTTTATTAAGAGCGCAAAATATAATATGTGAAACAGTGTGACCGCAAGTTATTATCGCGGTTATTCCACGAGCACTTGTTAAAATACGAGATATAATTGTTATAATAATTGGGCGGGCACGCACAAATGAGATACAATCGCGTTCTCTCGTCTGCAGCCTATTTCTGCCTTTGTGATAACACGATAATTGAAAGCTGGAACATTTGTTCGTAACGAAAACAGACTTGTTTGTTTATGAAAGTAAGGCAGCTTTTAGGGAAATCTTGACGAATTAAATAAACAGTAAAATACACCCACGACGGCCGAATTAAACGAGGTGCTGCAAAACTCCCTGCGCTCCCATTAAGTAGAATTGGCAAAAAGCGACAGAACAGGAATGTAAACACTTAAAACTTTGCTCGGCGTCGAGTTCCACCGCTTTCGTCGTAATAGAGGGCGCTACTGGCAAACAAAAGCACGTCGAGTTTTAGTTTGGGCCGCCATTTTGTCTGTTCGGCGTTTTAACCGCTTTCTACAAAATTCGTTGGTGAAATGAAAGGGGCGCGTATGGAAGATGAATATGCAGTGTCCGTTTTAGACGCGCCGTAAACGCGTACAATGTGCAGTGTGCAGTGCAGTATGCACATTGCACACTCCCGCCGCGCCCACACAGCTTATTGACGTGCGAGGGCCGTGGCCAAATCCTTCGATGTTTTAGTTATACGCCAGCCGCTCCTGTCCGTCAGCCGACCATATAATCCTCGCATTCAATTTCCATATTGGACTGACAATTTAATTAGTATCCTGAGTTGACTGCACGTAAATCATCTTGCATAACTGCCGCCGCTCTTTAGATATACGGCCTCCAGTCGACTGAAGGTAAATTGAGTAGAGCATTGCAAACATACAATACCACTGTGTATGTATCAATTTTCGTGTCTTGCATCTTGGAAGATGTTGGCCGATATGTATTCAATGTTCGTATTTTGAATGCATACGTCAGATGTTATTTGAAACAGAATTGAGCTCGTATAGACGCTCGTATACTAGCTTTTTGGGATTTCCGTAGAAAATGAAAATTGTTCAAGATTATTGTTAGGTATACTGCTATTTAATCTGTGTCATTCAACAATTCTGATTTGTTTTATAAAAAATTGTGTTATTCTGATATAAAAATGACATTTTATAAAGTCATTTACTTGTTTGCTTAAATTGATAAAGAAATGAAGATATTTAATATGGTGATTTAAGAAAAGACTTTCTCTATATTAAATTTGCGTGTATTATTATTTCGCAATTTTGGTTTTGTGCAATGTCTTGCTCGGAATTTATGAGAAGTATTTTATAAAATCGGGGGTGTTTTCGTGTTATCTACGAAATGCGCCAGACCTCGCCTTACTTAAAATAGAGAATTTAATATCGCTCAATTTGTACACTCCAACGATTTCCAACGTCCCGTAAAGAGTCGGATTTTCTTAAGGTTCTATCTATTCGAACATTTAATTTCCAATGTTTTAGAATTAAGATTTTCGAATAAACAGCTTTGACATTGATATTTTAATATTATATTTCATAAACGACGCTGTACACAGTGCAAATAGTATTATTCCCATGCATTCTATTCATGTAAATAAAAGGTAATCGCGCAAATATTTTTCCTATCTCCTTCTTTGCTCAATGAAGATTGTCTACAGATACGCAGTGAGTTATAAGGCATAAAATAACACTGACCCATATAACCCTACTTGAGTTTTAAGAATCTGTGCTTTCAATAATCCCTGATAAATATATTTTTATTTAATAGGTACGACAAAGAGCAAACAGGTCACCAGTGCCCCTAGCCGGAACATTTTGCAGTATCGTAATAGAATAGTAATAGTAAAATTTTGTATGGGAATTTAAACAGCGCCATTGTGAGCGTATTTGGAACTAAAATTTCACAGCGGGAAACGTTTACTTTACTATATGAGAATTACTATACGATACTTCAAAATGTTCCGGCTGGGGGCACTGATGGTAAGTAATCACTGCTGCCCATGCATGTCAACAACGCTTGATATATGTGTTCCCGGACCATTTTGGGAGGGGAGCAATGAAAAGAGTATTGGGCATGCCGTAATCTAAACGTACCGAATGAAACGTGATAGAAAAGCTGCCACTTCACGTGGATTTCCTGTGAGACAGTGTTGCAACGCCGGACTAGCCTGCCGATTCATGCTGAGTCATGACTGACAACAGCGTGGCTCTACCACTCTGATATTATTATAAATGCACATGTTACAGTCTCCGTGATGCACTTGGTTATAAGAACGTTGTTAAACGAAGGGCGCGGATCGATCCTCGCCCCGAAACAAATATTTGATTTGGGTCTGGGTTTTTGTGCGAACGAAGGTCTATCATAGTTTGTGATCCCCAAAATTATCAGTTCCTGTGACTTGACTAATTTTAATGTAGGGTAGGGACTAAGTACCTACTGTTTGTCGTTTTTATATATTTCAATACGTATCTGGTTGTTTTTTTCCTTCTCTCACATAGCAACGGAGCAACCGATCAATATGATTCTTTGCATGGAGTTCATACATTGGAGAATGTCAAACGCTTTTTATGCCGAAACAATTCAATTCCCATGAAATATATGACAGAGCGGCTTTTTTTCCAAATCGCGGTGTCAAAGCTGCAACCAGAATCTAAAATATTGCATGTATATTGGTATATTTTCGCCTTCTTTAAATTGGTTGAGTAAACATTCAATAAATTTTGCTTGTGTATGTGCATAGTAAAATGTATGAATTATTTTTTGTAACGCTGCATTGTGAAATTCCGAGATCCATGATGAAAAAAATTGCAACATCATTAAAAACTTGACGCGTTCACATATGAAGAAAGAACGGCTAAAGGACGGCTAAACGTACAACTATGCGTGTAGACTGTAATTATAGGCGTATGAGTGTAAATGACTATTTACTATCAAGAGGTCTAAGATCTAGCCATTTATCTTCTATTCTATTAAAAATCATACACTTGACCCAACCTACAATTTGAATTTACATAAAATCTTAACACATTTAGCTACCTACTCATCGCTCTTTAGTTCTGATTGCGAATACTTCGGCAACTATCGACGTAGCTCGACGCAGCAACGTAACAAGCTAATTGCGAGTCCGTAAGTATTCCAAACAGCGATACGTGCACTCTCATCGCAGTGATCTTCAAATAGAAAAACATAATTAGGGTTGTCACACGGGGTGCTGTTTGAACCAGGTTAATTGCTTGTTAGATAGGAAATAGACAGTCGTGAGCATTCATCGAAGTTGCCGCTGTCGCGACACAATCATGCTCACTTGTATCGCTGTGGACAACAATGTTATTGTTACATTGTTACACGCGCGCACATGTGTTGGCATCGCTTGTTTGTTAAATATCTGCGTTTAGTGAGAGGCAATACATGCAATCTGTTCTCTAAATGAATTTGAGGTTGTGAAAGGAATTGGAAATTAAAAAGTATAGTCGTAGTGAGAGGCATTCCTTTTGCTACAAGAATATTTGTCGAGTATATAATATATACACAAGCTACAAGATAGTGAGAGTTATAGAGATGAAAATATATACACTGTTAAATCATATCAAACTTTGTCTTTGCCGAAGTCGGGTAAAAAAATGGAAAGCAATTTTTAGTCAAAGACTTTCTGTATAGTTCGTGTCACAGTTTTAATTTGATTTTGATTTGATGAAGCCCGCTAAAGGATTTGGGTTTATGCTTTAATCTTTCGGTCATAATATCCATCGCGAGTCGGTCATGCAACGGACTGAAGTTATTAAGAATTCCATTTGAACACAAACAGGAGTGCTAAAAGAGTTTGCAAATACGGTTGCCGCATTTTATCTATTTAACTCTGTTTAGAATTAACTTGCAAATGCACAGAGCATAAACTTTGTGGTTTCTGCGTTAGATGCATTTAATATCTGGCGGGCCTAGTGCAGGAAAAATATATTTTACCCCCAAAAAGCGTATTAAGTTGTTCCGATTTAATTCTAAAATTTATCTTAAACAATGCTCGTGAAGCGCTAATACATTATGGAGCATCTGGTGTTGTTGTCGCTAAGTAATTAATCTATCTCACAGAGCTACCGGAGACGGGTCCGGTGGTGCAGGCGCAGAAGAGCTGGTACTCGGTGGGCGACATGCTGCGAGCCAACTGCACCTCGCCGCCCGCCGACCCCGCCGCCAACCTCACCTGGCTCCTCAACGGCCAAGAGGTAAATATTTATCTATATTTTTTATTTACCCAACATTTACAAAATTATTCCATGTTATAAGGCCTAAAAATATTTATCCGGCGCTCCGAAGTAGGCCGCTACAGAAAGAGTTTGCTCAAGTATCTTTGAAGTATCGGATTCCCATCGAGATGCCGACTGAAAGCTAAATAGCTAGCAGACTAGACATATTTGCTGAAGAATTGAAACTACTCCGGAATTCCAGTTCTAAAGCTCAACTTTTCAAAGTCGGCGAGATATTCATGTGTGTAGTTGCATCTTGATTTCCACTCTAAATTAACTTTTTCCGTTTCCAATTTTTTCCTTAGAATTAGTTGACAACAACAACATTCGAAGGGAACAGACATAAAAAATATTTAGTATACTTTTATATTTTTCTTTCCGTAGGTACATTAAAAGATGTTATGATGATATAAAATAAGAATTTTCAACATAAGTGTTCCCAGCGAATAAAACGAGGCATTATTATTTGTGGATAACAAACAAAACCGTATCGAGGAAATCGAGACTGTCAATACAATTACGGACCATCGAAACCATTACTCAATCTTTCACAGATAAATAAACTCCGATGTGACACCGCAAGACTTCCTTTTATCTTACGATCATATAAACCCATCGTATTGATTTTCATCGCACATTACCGGGTGTTTGTTGACAGGTGAAAGGGCTGAACATCCCGTTGATCGACACGGCGTACCCTCAGAGGAAACCTGTGATAACTGACACATCGCTCGAAGATGCAAACAGAATTATATTCAGTCCGTGGGACGCAATCTCGGGCTACGAGGAGCCGGTGACCGACAATGTAATAGACATTCCGGGCAATATCGGCGGCGTGGTGGGCATTCCCGACGTTGATAGCAATCGGAAAAACAAGGAGGGCACCCGTCTTGCGCCGAGAATAGAGCAAATAGCAAATAAATTGAACATTAGTGCTGAAGATGAGAAATCTAATAAATCATCCTCGTTCAGCCAGCTTGTTATGAGAGTGCAGTCTGTACATTTTCATAAGGTAACTTTATATTTTCAAATACTTTCGACACATTCGTTTTGATGGTATTAACTCGCTGTCCGAGAGTTTATCATTGGAAAATTTCCAATAGCTATATAAATGCTTAGAATAAATTTATTGAAAATGTACGTTTTCTTTTTTTAAAATATATTGATGTATCTTTTATGGAGTCAGTGGTTAATATGACATTGGTCAGTGTGAGATATCAAGACGCATCGCATGGCGATAAGTCACAAATACCATCCGAACTCACAACTGTGAAGTTCAAGGAATTATTTGGAGAATATGAATTCATCACAATAATTTCAAATGTATAGTAGTTATTTGTTCTATTTTTGTTAATTTGTTCTAATTTCTAATTCTATGCTTATGTATCTATCATTTCATGTATTTATTTTGTAAATCAAATAATTTTTTTCTGATTATTGTTTAAAAATATTAATATTCATCACAATATAGATTATTATTTTAATACACCAAAACGATTGAAACACCAAACACTTGCCAACAAAATAACAAGCGTTTTATCAATTAAGCCAACATTGAGTGTTAATGCATATTGTAACCATTTTAATTGTAAAATCACACACAATAATCGTCAATTGACGACCGTAATGTCCCCGTGAAAGCACTTAAGTTATTAATTTTTAATGCAGGGCCGGTTGAACGTTACGTGTGTGGCGCACGTGTTATCCGTGTGGTCGGCGAGTGGAGTTCTTTTGTTAGACGAAGAGAGGCCTCAAATCGCGCCTGTCATGGGTAGCCGAGATTCTAATTCGGGTAATGTTATTTGCATTAATAATTATATCGTGTTTTATTTTATTAGTATGGGTTTATGAGGAGTTTGGTTGAGAGCGGGATTGATGGTTGTCCAAATGCTTGTCTTGTCTTTATACCTGTCTATCTTCAATGTGATTCTAAGGCCGGCGCGCTTACTGATTGTAAGTATTCACGGGTGGATGGTTTTTTACTATCTTCCTATAATAATAACATGTGTATTCTGAATCTATAGTTACGTACTTACTTCTTTAAATACGTTGTTTTAGAGTCTAGACAATTTAAGACGAGGAAAAGCATTATTTTATCTTATATCTATTACTTTATGTAGTTATATTTTGACTTCATTATACTTTCATGAAGTGCAGTGTAGTTACTTTACTAAGTCAGAATAAAAAATAACAAAAATCGGGCGCTCTTATATCGAATTCACACCGTAAAAAGTTTTGGAACAGTAATTATGAATTTCACAACTGTATTATTAGATACTTCAACACTTCGATGTACCGATAGTCTATGTGGCACCGCTGGAGAGACTCTAGCACAGCCCAGGTTTCGATCGAATCAAAGGCTTTCTCATAGTCCACAAACGCTAAACAAAGCGGCAAGTTATATTCCCCGGTTTTTTGTATAACTTGCCGAAGCGTATGAATGTGGTCTATGGTACTAAAGCCTTTTCGGAAACCGGCTTGTTCGGGAGGCTGGAAGTCATCAAACCTGCGTTCGAGACGATTTGTGATGACCCTCGAAAACAGCTTATAGACATGACTCAGGAGCGAGATGGGCCTGTAGTTCTTCAGCAAAGTGTTATCACCTTTTTTGAAGAACAGTACCACCACGCTCCTGCTCCATGCCTCTGGCGTTGATCCCTCGAGGAGAACGGAATTGAAGAGCCTCTGAAGGACTTTCAGTATCGGCGCTCCGCCCGCTTTCAGAAGCTCTGAAGTGATTCCGTCCTCACCCGGCGCCTTGTTGTTCTTAAGCTGCTTCAGGGCCATCTCAATCTCACACAGGCTGATGTCCGGGATATCATCGCTAAAGTGTCGGATCAACTCGGCTCTCGGGTCTTCGGCCGAGCTAACAGTAGGTTCGGCAACCGAGGTGTAAAGCTGTCCGTAGAAGCTCTCGATCTCCCTTAAAACCTCTGTCCTCGTCGACACTACGCGGCCGCCGTCCGTCTTCAGCCTACACAACTGGCTTTGCCCAATAGATAAGTCTCTTGCAAACACTTTGGAGCCTCCATTCCGCTCAATTGTCTCTTTAATGCTCACAGTATTGTGAGCACGGACATCGTGTCGCAAGGACTTCCAGATCCGTCTATTGAGCTGCCTATATGCTTCGGCGTCATCGGAAGACTGCAGCGCCATAGATCGACGTTCGGCCATGAGGTCAAGAGTGTGGATCGAGAGTTTTTGTGGTCTATCTCTACGGCGAGGTCTAAAATACTTAGATCCCACCGTATGGACAGCTTCTACCAAACCGCTGTTTAGCTCGTCCACTGCAAGGTTTTCTTTGAGACAATCAAAGCGATTTGCCAGCTCAAGTTGAAAGCTCTCGGGGTTTTGGATATGGGCGCGAGTAGGTCGGAGCGTAGATTTCATCAAGCGACGCCTTTCTAATTGGACATTGATATTCAATGAGCCCCTTACCAGTCGGTGATCACTGCCGGTTTTCACCCTGTTGATCACAGAGACATCACTGAACATCCGTCTATTCGTCGTCAAGATGAAATCTATCTCGTTTCTCGTAGAACCGTCAGGACTCAGCCAGGTCCATTTCCTGTGAGGCGGCTTCTGGAAAAAAGAGTTCATCGCAAAGAGTCCCTCTTTCTCCAGAAAGTCGGCCAGCCTCTGGCCCCTGGGGTTCCGTTGCCCATGTCCAAATTGCCCCACTTTCAACTCTGCATCGCTTCTCATGCCCAACTTTGCGTTGAAGTCTCCCATAACAACATTGAAGTAGGTTTTGGAAGTATGTATGGCCCGACTAATGTCCTCATACATCTCCTCTACTTCTTCATCTGGGTGTGTCGAGGTCGGCGCGTATACCTGTATGACCTTCAACGAATATCTTTTTGATATTCTGAGTATAAGGTACACTACCCTGCTCGACACACTTTCGATGGATACGATGTTGTTGATGATAGACCTGTGGACGAGAAATCCGACACCTCCTCGGGACTGTTGGTCGTCCCCCCGGTAGAAGAGCAGGTTACCGGACTTCAGGGTTATCGTATCCTCCCCGATTCTACGGACTTCCGATAACCCCAAAATGTCCCAGTGTAACCCACTCAATTCTTCTTCCAGTTCGACAATCTTCTCGTCTGTCCTCAACGTGCGTATGTTGTGTGTTACCAGGGCCAGTCGTCGTCGGGGGTGGTAGCCGGGGCCAACCCGGGGATTCTTAGCACCCCCTGCCCCGCCGTAACCATGGCCGCTACCATAGCCAGGAATAGCGGGGCTGCCGGGGACTGGGGGCCTGGTCCTGGTTTTGCTCATCATTGAGAGGATTTTGCCAACAACGCCACCATGTCGGTCCGAGTACAAGATCAGAGCACGAAGGCTATTCCACTACAGAGAGGCGTGAGACAGGGAGATGTCATATCTCCGAAACTGTTCACTGCCGCGCTGGAAAACGCCTTCAAGCTCTTGCAGTGGAAAGGATTCGGCATCAACATCAACGGCGAGTATATCACTCACCTTCGATTTGCCGACGATATTGTAGTCTTGGCAGAATCGCTGGAGAACCTTAGCACTATGCTCGAAGACCTCAATCGAGTCTCCCAACAGGTGGGTCTTAAAATGAACATGGACAAAACGAAGATCATGTCGAATGTCCATGTTGTGCCCACCACCATTGGAGTTGGGGGCTCGACTCTTGAAGTTGTAGACGAATATGTCTATTTAGGACAAGTGGTCCGGTTAGGCAGGTCCAACTTCGAGAGAGAGGTCAATCGGCGAATCCAACTCGGTTGGGCAGCGTTCGGGAAACTACGTGACGTCTTCTTGTCCAAAATACCTCAGTGCCTCAAATCGAAAGTCTTCGATAGTTGTGTGTTGCCAGTGATGACATACGGCACCGAGAAGTGGCCTATGGGCCTTGTTAGGCGGCTCAAAGTCACTCAACGAGCTATGGAGAGGGCTATGCTCGGGGTTTCCCTACGAGATCGAATCAGAAATGAGGAGATCCGTAGGAGAACTAAAGTAACCGACATAGCCCAGCGGATTAGTAAGTTGAAGTGGCAATGGGCGGGGCACATAGCGCGGAGAACTGATGGCCGATGGGGCCAAAAAGTTCTCGAATGGAGGCCACGTAGCGGAAAGCGCAGCGTAGGACGTCCACCCACAAGATGGTCAGACGACCTGGTAAAGGTGGCGGGACGTCGCTGGATGCAGGCTGCCTCCAACAGGTCACTGTGGAAATCTTTGGGAGAGGCCTATGTTCAGCAGTGGACGTCCTTTGGCTGATGGATGGATGGATTATTAGATACAGTTGCGCAAGCTATAGCATAGTGCAATTGTTCGGCAATAACCACAATTGGCAGCTATAATTCAATCGTGACTGCACAAAGGGATTAAAAAAGAAAAAAACACTGTATGGTTCGCGCTACTGTGCTCGGAAAAATAATATCCGGCGAGTGTGCAGCCCACGTCCTGGCCACAGGTTACGTCATATGTCGGTAGTTAAATGATAAAAGTACTGGCATTATTTAAATGCAATCTAACTAGATTTTGTCTTCGATTTTTAAATCATACGTAGGTCTTCTGTATTTGATTTTTTATGCAACTTTAACACTATTAAGTCGCCATCAAAAACCACCTCCAATTGAATTTAGAATTAATGAAGAAAGTGAGGGCCAAAGGAGGACAGGCGGTAAGGATTAGTGAACCTCTACGAATCTTCATTTAGTTACATTGTCTCAGCAAATATTATTATTCCATCCAAAATGCATTTTACGGGATGTCTCCTTCATTGAAGTGCTCGTCAATTCTCTAGTGAAACACGACATGATTTCATTGTACCATATCTTAATTGCGCATACAGTGAACTCTATCAAATTAACAGTGCACAGATATAGTAGTTTATGCACTGATTTACGCCTGTGTGCATCATATTGTACACAATGGTGGCGAAATCATACTTGATATAGCAAGGATACACAGCTCGCCTGTTTGATATCGCCACGATTTTGTATGCTTAATGCAATGTAAATGTTTCATTGTGTTATTCTTTTGTTTTAGATTATTAGAATACTGTATATGACAATGAGATATTAAACTAGAGTGGGCAAATCTTTACAGCAAAACTGCGGTACAGCGGTTTTGTGTTCTATCTCTTTTACTCTTAAGCAGTAACACTATTTTCCCTCTCGCCTTATTGTTTCCTGCGTGTTTGATACGCGCGCATAGTTTTTGTCCGCGATATCATCTCTAGCGGCATTATTACAATGTAATATAAATGTTTTTTGTTGCAGCTCTACGCAAGACTTCTTCCTTGGTGGATATATTTACGTTGTTAAGCTGTGTTTTTCACTGGCATCGGTGAGGAACTTTATTAAATATAAATACATAATTTGTAGTTGTTAAAGGATACTTATTAATATGAATTCAAATTCTCGAATACATACAAATATTTTTCTAAGTCCTTGAAACATAAAGTTACTAAAATAAGTTAGAATGTAAACTTGCAAATTAATGATTTTGTTCCTACTTTTATACCAACATCATCATACGTAGTTTCTTTAAAAGCATAACTACATATTATGTGCTTTTTAACTTAAGAAAGAATCAAACAACACACGGCTAAAAACGTGTATTAAATGCGAGATGAAGAAAATAAATTGGATATAAAAACAATATATTAATTTGAAGTTCCGCTCGGTGAACTTTCTTGCAGTCCTAATTTAGTTTCACAAAAGGAACTCTAGTCCGCAGTGGGTAATAAAATTTGCGACAATTTAAAATCTTAGTGCTCTTTTCAGGTCAATCCGATGATTAGAAGACTAAGAAAATAAAATAAGAACTTGTCTTTTCTCGTCTCAAGTCAGTGTTAGACTAAAGTTTTAGTGAAATTAAATGAAACTATGCAGGTGAGGGTAACGCTGCGACGTGACTTAGTAGTGAATTTTATACTGTAAATAAATTAGAATTATGTTAGACATTTTAAGAGAAATAGTGATGTTTTGCTTAAATGGCATTATGTAAACGGTTAACTTCAACATAAGAACTTAAAATAAACTGATCCCTGTTTTTGATATGCCTATTATTTCACTCCTTTTATTTATTTACATTTAAAAACGCGTAAGAATTTTACGTTTAAAAATTGCCAACAATATAAATTCGTCCGTGACCCGAGCGATCACACCCTATTCTACCCTTAATATAAAATTGTGAGATGGCCGTCTGAAATAACATTATCGCCTTGAATAAATAATATTTCGAAATATGCTGGAGACATTTGCTAATTATTCGCCCCAGGTCAGCCATTGTCCGTCGTCTTATTGTGAGGTGTATATAGTCTATATTATACCGCAAGCCCGCCCATGATTTGCCTGGAATTGTATCTGTATGTGATGTATGTTCTATGTAGTAATAGACTTAATATTATTACGGCAATGCCGGCCAAATGTGTCGATAAGCACCTAGTCGCATAGTTTGACAGCTCTCGCGGTGCGGTTGAGCACCGCGCCGGCCGTGAAACAAAAAGCCGTGGGTTTGATTCCTGCCAGAGACAAAGATCTATGTTTGTGACTGTTGGGTGTATTTATTATTATTTATTTACGTTGAAAAAATAATATATTTAAGGAACTGTTTCAAAACCAGTCTGCTGTAGTTTCTAAAAATAACGACACAATAACTAGTATCTTATTGTAGAGCTACAGCCATGTGTGTGACGGTTGGGTGTATTAGTATTTTATTTTTATCTACCTACGTCTTCGGAAAATGCTAGCACGAATATTTATGTCACAGTTAGATTGCCTTATTACAAAGCAAACATGAACAAATGTCTATTATGTAAAACAACTGAACGATTTGTAGCGATTTTTCGTTATTGCAGAACTTGCTTTAACACGCAGAGTTGTATAAACCTTTTTCCATTTATAAACGCAGTGATACAATGAATAGCGATTTTTAAAACAGCGTGAAACGAAACGGCGATTTAGTTTTTTCATAGCTAGATTTCGACTGATTCTATCAAACCAGTATAATCCGGCCGCTCAGAGAATGCGTTCCTGACACATGTCAGTGGATCATGAGTAGTGATGGGAAATAATTATCATTTTGCTAAACTTTTGAATTATTCCCAGTAAAAGTAGCAAGTTAGAATAATTGGATACTTGACTATTTTCTATAAAGTGTTTTAAAGTCTAGGTATAATCATTCTTTAAATCTTCCAACCGTTAATATATTTTTAAAGAGATCTTTATAACGAATGAACATGTTTTTCTTTATTACTAAAAATATTGTCACCAAAACGGTTGGTCACGTGACTTTTTTAAATTTACGTCACACTTTACAATTGGTGAATGATCTTAGTGGCAGAAATTAATAAAATTGTACATTGTGACGTCACACGCTGCACAAGGACCGCCGATCCTGTTTTGTTACATTTAATCAATAAATAAAAACTCACAAACTTCTTTCAGATCATTATAATATTTACAATTTATATAAATGTAAATAAAAATAATAAAAGTTAATATTAAATGTTCTTATTTAAAATACTTTAATAAAAACGTAAACTTCAATGCCAAAAATAAATAAAATTCACAAACGTGAAAGATATTATATTGCTGCCAGGTGAAATAAAGAGTTAGATCCGTTTAATTATTACGTTATACATTATTAAAAACACAAATGTATTATTTTATATTATAACGGAAAATAACGTTATAATAATCTGCTATTTTTTGGCCACATCACTCCACTCCAGAAATGAACAGTTGACATAACCTTGTAACGGCGTGGTATGAACTTATAAATATAATATTTTTATTTTTATTAACCGTTAAATTTAGTCCAAAGTGATAAAATTTAACCTAAATTTACATATTATTTAATTTTTTATGATGTTTTATTTCGTAAGTAGGGTAAATAAATAAAATTGTTCGATAATGTATTTACATTTGCTGTCGTTGCATTTGCAACGACACTTCAAAGTTACGTCGTCCGTTCGATTACAACCTTTCAGGAACGCATTCTCTGAGCGGCCGGGTTATAGCAACTCTACTTTTTATCCATATTATCCAATTACTGTTATAATTTTTTTATTAGGCAAAGTACCAGTGATCTCTTAACAAAGGTATGTAAGGGCTACAAACAACACCTTTCGTAGTCTAAACACCTGGTCTTCATCTGCTTGTGGTGTCCCCTCTTGGCTTATGAAGAGGTTATGATACCCGTGAGATGACGAGTCATCACAGAGGTGACATAGCCTGAGGACGGGCATCAGCGTCATCATCGTGAGAAGCTCGGCTTTGCGCTCGTCAACTTGTCTGCTAAGCCAGACGAGTTGTGACAAAACCCACACAAATTAGCGGTGGTGTAAGTTCAGTATTTGATTTCCACTGGCTGAAGGAGATGACACAAATTACATTTAAAATATTACAAAAACAATTAGTTCAATTGAATAATATAATACATTTTTAATAAAGTCCAGACGCTTGGTCAAAATAAACAAACATTTAATGAATATACACCGTGTTGTACCTGCGACACAAATGAATAAATACAGCAACAAATATTTAAAACGTTCATATTTAAATTAAAAAGGTCTCTTTAAAATATATTAAGTGCTGCGGTAAAATGGCGAACAGAAGTAGCGTCGCGAAATGAAATGCACATAGAAATGACATTAAAAATTCAAAAGGGTCTTTAATTAAACAAGGACAGACAGGTGCAACATCCCCGGGGGTGGCTTTTGATACCGTTCGCTTATCCTGTATACTGTGACGTCATTTCGTTAGGAGATGAAAGCGTTTTACCAATTAGATATCCATTTAAAACTAAATTTGAGGCCGAGGATTGCGACTGAATGGACAATGAATCTCGGTATTGAAATATGATGTGCTGTTTATTATGCTTTTTATAGTGAAAATGTGACCAGGTTTTATAATATTATTTATTTGGCATGATGGCAGAAATAGGAGCGCATTTTATCGTTATTAATGCTATTTAAATAAGCGCGGCGGCAAATGTGTCGTCATAATAAAACATGGAAAATGCAAAAGTAATACAGGAACTAAAATAATTTTGTTCTTATTCAAATTGCGAATGAATTTTAAGAACTAATTAAAACTACACAAAAGGTACCTAATGCAACTAAAATGTCATTTTTCATTGTCTTTGACTAAAAATAGTGCACTATTTATTTATACTTAGCGAAACACACTTTTAACACAAATGAGTTAGCTACTAGCTAGTGTCATTTGATACTTTATTTTATTGGCCTGCAATTAAATAACTACATATCAATAAATTATGTTCAATAGGTGAAAGCGAGGTGAGCAAATTGATCGAAGTGGTGTGCATTTACTGACTTTCAAGAATTTTTAATGTCCCGTCCATATTGTGAGAGATGTTAACTGCGCGAATCACTTCGTGGTCTGCACTCGAGAATATTTACTGGCTTCGAGTTCTGCGAAATCGAAATTCTAGATACATACCTGGTATCTGCAATGTGCGTTATATTAGTAGGTTATTGTACCTACTATACGAGCATATTTTGCTGAACGGTAAAACATCGTTACCGACATCATTTACCACCTCTCAATCGTACTCTCGATTGTAGAGCAGCTCCTGTCCTGCAATGGGACGTATATCGGCTGATACGGATATCTAGTCAGGCAGTACTCTACACTGCTCTAAATATTTTAAAGTAGGACGTTGGAAGCGGTCAGTGTATAATAACCAACTGTGGCTGTAGTATTATTTTATTACCTACCTATAGAAGCACGTATTTACTCGAAAGATCTGCCAAACAGTTATGCCTAGCAGGCAAAACTGATAATGTATGGCCAGAATATGATGGACCAGACGCTTGCCTGCTACTTGCGTTCAAAAACGAAGGATATAATGAAATCTGGATTACAATCGACGTCCCACACCGTGTGGTGAAACCACGAATCAGATCTAAAATAATTGGAATACATTATGTCCAAAATTAATTAATTAAACAATTTTATACGTATGACAGAAGCTCGCAGCCGTATTCAAAATTTGTTGTTTATTGTAACAGTTTTATTATGAAACCGGCGACCGAGGCAACCTTTGTTTAATTAAAAGTTTATTTCAAATTTTGAAATATTATTCATTAGGAATGAGAACTTGTGCCTTATTTTGTTCTTAACTAAACAGTAATTAAATTTTTATACACAAAATTATATTTTGAATTGCTACTCGTGATAATTAGTTTATGATTTTATTTGATCTCGCTTGGCACTAAGAAAATTAGTTTACAACGTCTTTAGCGAAACTGTTTAGTCATTTTCTAGACTATTAATATTAAAAAGACATCATTACTTCAGAATTATTTACTTTTCATTATATTTGTCTGTGTATACCCGCTTTCGAGCAAATCAGAATTTCTACTCTATCTGGTGGCACTAATTAGGTACATAATTAAACATTAAATGTATTTGGTATGCTAAGTGATTTATTTATTTATTGATCCTTTATTTCCAATTCCTCCTATTAATTTAACTTTGTGTTCGTTGCGGGTTAAATACAAGTTAGACATTCCCGGAGACTCGCTGAGCTTCAATGCTCAGTGTCATTAAAATGCGTGCCACTATTGATCCTGGCTTACAGGAGTTGCAGTGGCGGGTGTGAGGGAGAGACAATCTCCTGTTATCTCTTAGGGATAACCATGGGATGGATATAAGAAAAGAAACAAAGAAACCAACCGAAGTCCAACTGGGCGGTAAAACTCGTACTCATACGACGCAATCAAAAATCTTGAAAGCAATTATAATATCGCGATTTTTGTCAATACAACCACGTGGATTTATTTCAAATGTTTGGTGCCTGGGGTTATAAGACAGATCTGGATTAAATTAATGATCACATCGAAAGCCTCCGGCGCAGTTGTTAGAGGCCGACCGTGAAACGTGAGGCCGCGGATTCGATCCCCGCACTGAGAAAACTAACTATGTGGTCAACAGGTATCGGGTCTGGGTGTTTGTGAGACCGAAAGATCTCTCGTAGTTTCTGATACCCACGACAAAAGACTTGATCTTAGTCAGGACTATGCATGTGCCTTTGGGTGCATGTGTTTATTTACATGTCAATATTCTGATCTTTAGCTGCAGGAGGTCCATTGCTGAACATTGAGCTCTTCCAAAGTTCATTGCGATTGGAGGGACAAACTATTTGGTCAGTTCACTTACCCTCACACTGTGCCATGTTAGCCAGAATCAGAATCTTTGTCAACGCATCCATGTTTATTGTTTACTTATTAAACTTAATTATTTTTCTAACGGTAGTTGCGAGAACAAAAAAAAAGTAGAAACAATTTACTCACTGCGTCGACAAAACTATTCCAGAGGCATTAGTATTCAAAGCATAATTGTAATTTAATTTAGAATAAACTTTCTATTTACTTACGTATTTCTTTCACTCGTAGTTGTTTGGCAGACTAGTCTATTAGTGGCAAAGTTGAAGATTTTAAATTTTGGTCACGATTTCATTTACTTAAAACTTAGACCGCCACTTACCAAGGGTCGATACATACTAGTATAGAATGTGAACGCAACGAAGCAATAATATAATAGTTTACATATTAAATTCACCCGTATATCAACAATATAATGCATATATTTCTATCAACATATAAAAACTGCCTGTTCGCTCGCAAACGCGCGTATAACGTGGAACACGCGCGAGTCATTTGTTTTATCACGATAGGAAAAGGAGCATTTGGATGTCGGAATAAGAGTGAATTTACTATATAAAGTTTAAAATAATACGCTTTCACTGTGCGCTAGTTGGAGTCGACAGTAAACACTAAGCTTAAGAAGAAAACTGCCAATCTGTATCCAGCATGTAAACAAGTAATCCGAACAGTTATGATTTCGATACAAAATAAAACCGATTTGGACTAATAAAATTAGCATTGCTGGAAATTAATCGCTTATTTTGTACGCTTTCCAGTATTATTTTAATGGAATGAAACTGTTTCGGAGCCGCTCAATTGAGAAATATTGCCGATATCCGCAATTACGAAGAAATAACTTCAGTTTTATTTATTAAATTCTCTTTCATTTTTCCATAATTTATTATTTTAATTGAGGTTATGCAATTTCAAATATATATGCTTGAGAAGTAAATATAAAATTAAGTTAAAACAAAAAGGTAACCTAGGATAGAAAGAGATAAATAAAGATTTTAAAAAAGCGGCACCACAAAGAAACGAACATAATCATAAATAGGATTTAGCTTACAAGAGAATGAGATATAATAAAAGTATAATATTGTATATAATATAGTATTTTGTATAAAGTTCGTCTCCTCTTTTTGTCTTATTTTTTCAAGATTTTGATTTTAATCATTCGGATACCAATAGGAAAAAGTTCAATATGGCGCCCACTATTTCCAATTCGAGTGCAAAATTTTATTAAAATCGGTACAGTAGTTTAGGAGGTTTTGAGTCCAGTCCTGTCCTCTCCTGTCCCTTTCGAATTTGAATTGTAGAAAATATTTATATTTAAATTGAATTCCTGACTCATCCCACCGGAGCATTACATTCTTTCGGGATAAAAAGTAGCCCAAGTCCGTCCCAATGGTCCAACATATATCTATGTTAAATTTCATCAAAATCGGTTCGTCCGTTTTAGCGTAAAACGGAACATATATACACACTTTCACGTTTATATTATTAGTAGGTATATTTTTAAAACGATGTATATCTATATCAGCCCATATACGTCCCACTGCAGGGCACGGGCCTACTCTACAATCGAGAGAATCGATTGAGAGTGGTTAGGCCATATAGTCCACCACGCTGGCCTAGTGCGGGTTGGCGGACTTACATACCGTAGAAATTCTTTGAAATCGCTACGGTATGCAGGTTTCCTCACGATGTTTTCCTTCACCGTTAAAGTGCGTGGTGATTGACTATCAATACACACATAACTCCGAAAAGTCAGAGGTGTGCCCTGGGATTTGAACCCGCGACCACCGTGAACATGTAGGCGTCTGGTCTGTATATATTAAGTATAATTTAATAACATAGGGAATTTTGACAGCCTCCGTGGCGCAGTTGGTTAGACGCCGCCTGTGAAATGAGAGGCCGCGGGTTCGATCCCCGCACCGAGAGAAATGTTTGTGCGGCCCACAAATATTTCTTTCGGGTCTGGGTGTTTGTGAGACCGAAAAGTCTCTCGTAGTTCTGATACCTGCGACACAAGACTTAATTGATCTTAATGTGGGGTCGGGACTATATGTGTGACTGTTGGGTGTATTTATTTATTTTAATTGGTCGCTTCATTAGTGACGTTTATATTAGAGTAATATTTTTAAAGTACGGTAAACCAGGGCACCCAAGTTAACTATACTTTATCAGCCCAAAAGCGCCCATTGTGAAGCACGTGACGCCTCTACAACCGAGTATGACAGAGCGGGCTCTGGTCATAGTCCACTCTGTGGTTGTGGTTTGGTGGACTCCACATACCACAGAAAATCTAGTACGAACTAAAATTAATCTAGTACCAGCTATTAAATAATTCTTTGAACTTTCAAACTATCTAAGTTTCCCATAATAATAATCAATCTTTAAAAAAAATTAGTGGAGATTTGAATTTAAATTAATGATATTTATTATACGAACTGCTGACGCGACGCCTTGTGTGTGGTTTCAATTAATGTCATGTCTCCACCACCCGGTATACGAGCGTTACATTTGTATTCACACATTTGTATGTGTTTATACTAACTGTATTTATATAGTAACATATTTCTGAATATATAGAAAACCTTAAAAAACACAGCCAATTAGCACTTCCAATTAACTATATGCATCCCTGAGAAGAACATTCTTGAGTGACAGACAGACAGACTACGGTATGAAGCTGTAAAGATTAATTTACCCTTTTTAAGAATGGGACCATGAAAGTTAAATTAAGGGCTGAACGGCCGTGCTATAAGCAGTTTTAACTACAACATGAATGGACCATTGTAATCGAAGAGGCATTCAATTTAATATACTGTTTCATAGAAAATGAATGAAGTAATAGTTTTACAGTACCGTGTCTTTCGGTCAGTGAATTCGCGAATACCTAATTACCGCCTCCCTGATCTCACCTTCTAATTCTCTCTCAATATTGTGTAGTACAAAAATAGATTATTAATTTCCTTGTTGACGTCTGTTTGAGTCCAACATACGCACGTTGTAATATATTTTAAGCGTTCAAGAATTATAATCAAACATGTGAAAGTTTCGTTACTTAAATTCTAAAAGCCCCATAGGACAACTGACTTTTAAAGTATTAGACGAGCATTACCGCCTGACGATAAATTTATGCGCAGAATCGTAATTTTCATTATTTAATTACGGTGCTGAACATTTCATCCACCATTAATCAAACAACACTTTAATAAAAGAGTAAAGTGCAAGACAATATTAACAATAATAGCATTGTGTAAAACGAAATATGTGAAAGCCGTTCCTACAAACCTAACTAACTACTATTACTATTAAAAGTTTAATTCAATAGGAGCCACAAAAATATAATTCAGCAATTACATTACGTCATTATTTGACAATTACGGTGTATAATATTTTTGATCTTGTTTTGTTTCGGATATTGTGCGAGGTTTTCTTTTTTTTAATCTATCGCGACATAAGTGCAGTCACACTGCACGGTGTACCTGATAGTAAGCTCAAATGCCGTCCAGACAGAATATCGAATGGTATCAGACGACGTTCCCATGCCATTCGATACAATTATGCCAGCCTGCTGATATTTCTCTTCACACTACAGCGGAAGGACCCAGGATTATAGGAAGGAGGGAACACGTGTGGCGGCAGACTATTCCACAGCTTGACGGTGCGTCACAAAAAAGAATTGTCGAACCTTTCTGTATTCGGGATCGGCTTTCGGCATTTTTTTCATCAAAACGTTTGATTCAATAATTCACTTCTTCATCTCAGGCCTGTGTCAGTGTGTATAGTTGTATCTTTGCCTACCTCGTCCGAAAAAGCCAAGTGAAATTTTGTATGTAATTGTACTATCATTCTAAAAGACATTATATAGATATATAGATATAGATATATTTAATGTCTATAAATGACCCTTACTTTAAAAAATGATGTATTGTACGTTACTGATAATAATTTGTTAGCGCACTGCAAAATTATTATGGAACATAGCGCACGATTCATCTTGACCCAAAATCGGCTCCCGTGGAAGCGTCACTCCGCTTCAAATTATAATATTACAAGGCATTTTATACTTTAAACACGATCATTTTATACATCGCTTATGCATTAGAGAAGTAACGTGGATAACGATCATATACTTCTCAGATAATGGAGGTTTCATTTTTATTTACATGCATTGTTTATTAAAAACAAATATGCCAGCATTTTAAGTAGTTTGAAATATGTGATTTCATAATACACACTGTATTTATCCACACTAACAATAAACAAACTGTATCACACTACTTCCATTTCCATTAAACAATGATCGGAAAATAAATTTTGCAGCTGATGGAAACAATATCATTCAACGTCAATTTTATATTGTCCCCTCGGTGACAGGATATGGATTATATTATATTTTCATACAATACACTTTGTATGTATTTCAAATATTTTATTCCGATTATAATTTGTAATTTATATGTTTTATTTATTTCTCCTTACACTGAAACGTGGTAGTCACTTAAACAATTTACATAAATAGGCAACTATATAAATAAGTGCTAGACTGCCTCGGTGGCGTAGTTGTATTACGGTTCGGTTACAAAGCTGAGGTCTCGGGTTCGAGTCCCGGGTCGGACAAAGTGATATTGGATTTTTCTATTCATTATCAGCCCGGAGTCAGGAATTTGTGCCCGATATGGCGATAGCCTCGCCCCCTATCACATCTTGGGACGGAACCATACAAGGTGAAATGTGGGTGTCCTGGTGGCGCCTCTGCCTACCCCTTCGGGGATAAAGGCGTGAGTTTATGTACATATGTATGTATATAAATAAGTACTTTAAATATACATTACCATAATTCTTGCACTTTTATATTACATTAGCATTCAAAGTAAGGAACATAAAATATTTCCTGCAACGTAAATTAACACGTTCCCTATCCGGATACTCGTATTAAGTAAGGTGCAGCGCAATGTAATATGATTAGCTGGATTAATCTGTTTGTGAAACAAGAGAATAACGCGTAACTAGCACCCTCCACGCTTTTATTACGAAACTCATAAAAATGTGCACTTAACAAACTACGCTTTCACAAAACAAGAGAGCCTTTTTAATTTGCCCAGATGCATGACACAGCGATAGCGGTAATAAAATTCTAACATTAATCTCTTAAGTGCGCATAGCAAATTACGTACTGAAAATAACTAAAAACAGAACATTTGCCAACAAACAACGTTTATTGTAATCACGTGGACAATTCTAACGCCACTCTGGTGCAAAGAGATAAACACTATAACAGTTTGCGAACCATAAGAGCATTTTCAAATTGCTATGCATACATGTGTTGTTTTAGATAATTCGGTCGTACAAATTCATTCCGAAACACGTAATTAAACCTTAGCGTTCTATGATTTACATATTTTGCTAATTGTGTTGTCTTATTATACGCCCACTTATCTCGGATTACGAGATTGGATTAGTTAAATTCTGCAGATATATGCCTTATGTAATATTTTCAAATTCTTAGTATTACCAGTGAATACTGTAGGTATCAATGCCCTAGGTAATCTAACAAAATGTTTCGCTTCATTCGAAATATGTATGTATAAAAACGAGGAATAATTTCTTGAGATCGGTTTAATATAAATAGCTCAAGTCCAAAGGATTCCTATCAAGGGTAAAAGGAAGTTACAAAATAGCGGCCGATTAATGTTGCTAAGAAATATAAGGACACTAAGCCATCGAACTCTCATAAAATATACATAAATCAAACAACTTACTTGAAGATAATGGTTTCTTAGATTTACGCGAATATTACACATTGAAATAAAAGTAATCTTTACGGATTTTATCACGATTTGGTTTTTTACATTGTTTAACTTCCCGACGTTTCGATTGCTTTACAGCTTTCGTGGGCACGGGGTGGAAGATAAAAAATTTAAAAATTTATCCAAATCGCGATAAAATCCGTAAAAAACAGTTTTATTTCAATATTACTTGAAGATATTTACTTATCTACATATTATAAACGATGAAAAATCTTAATACATATCTGGTATCGGTATGTACCGAATTCTTAAATAAACATAATCATCCAATAGTCACACACAAGTCTTGGACACCACATTAATATAAAAGTCTTTACAAGTTTTATATCTGACGTCTTGATAAAGATCGCCACGGAAAATTTAAATCATTAACTATGTGACTCGATAAGTAATGGATTGCAAGAATGTAACAAAAAATCATTTTTGGAAGTGGTAAAGCCACGCTGTTATCAGTCATAACTCAGCATGAATGGGCAGGCTCGTCTGGGGCAGTACCACTGTCTTATAGGAAATCGAGGTGAAGCGGCGCCTTCGCTGTCGCGTTTCCTTCGGTGAGTGAGATTGCCGGATGCGCCTTTCTTCTTCCCATCGCTTTTCCTTCTCGTTCTCCTCCCAATTTGATGTACTGGCAAAAGATCCTTGTTGATGATCATGGGCGGCAGTTATCACTTACCATCAGGGTGACAGGTTTGCTCGTTTGCCGAACCTAGGCAATAGAAAAACAAATTATTTATCCACAGTCCACATATACCTAAACAACTAACCTAAACAAAATTATTCTTCGAACTTAGACGGAAAGTCGATACGGTGATTTTTATGTATGTCGCTCGTAAAAGCAGATTATAGTCTAAGACAGTTTTTTTTCTCTTGTAAAAACAGTAAAATGGAGGGTCGCTTCAATGTATATACTAAACCTAACCTCCTCTTAATGCCGGAGCGTCTTGAAGCTGTCCTTTTATTATGGAATTAACTAGATTGAAGTCGTCTAAGCCTCGACATCTTAAAGTGCTAAAAGTTATTTAGCCTCGAAAAATGGCTCGTATTTTGTACTTTATTCGATATTGTAATATTATGTTTCATGCACACATTCGCTCTGGCTTCTATATTCAAGGTAAGCGAAGTTACTAGTGCCACCCATGTTTCGCCGAGCTTATTTCCGTGATGAGATATGATAGGGGCGGATCTGACTCCAAATCGGGTGCGAATTCTCGTTCCAGATAACTGATATGACATGTTACAAAAACTCGCACAAAATACACTGCTCGACTTGGGAACCTATGACCCCACGGTTAACTGCCTATACACGCCGGCACGAGAGGCGTTGTAGTGTATTTTATGAGCGATATTCAAATTAGGCCATGTAGATACGGGACTATCAACTTCATGTCACGTCAGTCGTAATCATCAGCCATTGTGTAGGTCGCTGGAATAAGTGGCGTGTACCGGGAAGCGACTGTACGGTTATCTAACAATAATAAACTGTAACTATAGCACTGCAAAGTGAATATTATATACTGTAATATTGTGACATTCAGGTATGTCTTCGTTGCATTTTAATAATTAAATATGTATACGTAAATAACATCGATTAGGTGCTGGTATGTACTTTGAGTTATCTGTTGGTGCGGGGATTGAAGCTGTGGACTTAGGCTTAGGCAGTGGACGTAGCTGGTTTCTTGATCGCTGAGCTACCAGGAGATTTTTGATACCGGCACGATAATTATATTGCTCGCAGGTTCAACTGCGTGAAAAACCTTTTCCGGGATAAAAGTCTAAAAAGTTCGATAAATGTTTTATCTAACCCAAAAATAATGTTTCAACTCGAACCAGTATTTCCTGAGATTAGCGCGTTCAAACAATTAAACTCTTCAGCTTTAAATTAGTATGAACTATTCACCGCTGTAACGGTATAAAACATCTAGAGATTTATCATTACACCGAGATTTTCTAGAAGTCCACCAACCCGCACTAGGCCAGCGACTATGGTCGTAATGGTCTGATTCCTCTTAACCGACCTCTTTTTGTAGCGGCGGCGCGTGCCCTGCAGGGAGATATAAATGGCCCGGATTATATTTTTTATATATCTTATATAAATATACGTTGTTCTTTCAAGTTGTTGATTCGCTGTGGTTATGTTAAATTAAATAAGGCATGTTTCAACCGAAGTAAGAATTATGACGAAATAAAGTTACCAGTTCTCTCTTAAAAATATTCTCATTAATAATTGTTGTCGGAGGGAAGTTATTTCGAGTTCTTAAACGGTAGTAATTAATTATGCCAGTGTTTTTACCGATTTGGTCTTTTTATTATGATAGGAATTTTATAATTACAAATAAATCTATGCAGTATACGAGCATAATCTCACAATAGTACGCAATACAGAGAAACAGTTTTAGATTGGTGTTAATTATCTGAGGCTTTCATTCCCTTGTGCAAGTGTTAGGACAGCAAACACGATAACATTAATGAATTTTGGTTCGGTTGGCTTTCATTTCCTAAGTCTGTCGGTGAGTTGTGTTGGTCAGGATTACGGTTTTGCCTCTATCTCCCTTGCTCCTGTATCGTGTAACATGCTCCTCGCCTCTCGACTCACACCTTATTCCGTTGGTTTAGAGGGCAACTGAATCTGTTTTGGCGACAATCCGATTTCAACTAGATTACAATTTCGATTACCAAACCAGCACTGAGGTTTTCAAAGCGGACTGCACCTAATCAACGAAATCGATACTTCGCTAGCGCCTAATTAATTGCAACACGCCGCTCACCACATTATATTAATTTGGAGAATTAACATCTCCGACATTAATAAAGCAGATGTGTCGTCTAATAAAAGATAAGGCCCGTCATTTTTCTACGTAAATGAAATATTTGATTGCGGAGGCGAGCATCACAAAATCTTGTAATAAACGACCCACGCTATATGAAATGCTTTCGCGTCTGTTGCGAGGACATTCCGAGTTCCGCATTCAAAGCGTTTCCGTGAAATAAATAAATAACTATTTGTCTCTGTCGTGAGACAGGTAATTACGAAGAAAATAAATTAATGTGGCACGATCGAGCTATTCAACACACACCGCTACTCCAAGTACATCTGTGAGTAAAACGAGGCGCTGTACATAATTGCCGTGGAAATAATAGATACTTGTGCCGAATGTTAGGCGGACTCGAGACGCTTCGCCAAAATCGCTTAATATCAATCAGCAATGCCAATGCGATAAACTGTTTTATTATGAACCCGTATTAAAATTAATCAATCACGTATGAGAGACAGACTTCTGAGATAGATTAGATCTTAATGGTATCTGTGAGTTTATATGGAGGGCTGGACTATTTGGAGGGCTTTGCTCAAAGCAAAATTATATTATTAATATTTAGGATTTGTATACGAGCATATATTTGCGATTAATTACTAGCTTAGATTTATATTATAGTTTACGTTTTTTGAATATAGGTAATGGAATTTAGACGATTCTTTGATAAACTTTAAATAGATTTTTCATATCATCACTCGTCCTTTTGTTTATTTTTTTACCATAGAAAGTAATACTTGCCTATCGTTAAGTCATTAAACAATTGCGTAACCTGGGAATCGATTTCATGAACTCACGGTTTACTTAATGTACACAACCATCAGTGCAAAGAGATTATAAAACTAAATAAATGAGTACTAAATGAAAATGTTCTTTATTCAACTAGTTTCTTAAAAGAAGTTTTGAGTTGTTGAGTAATAGCGACCGCTTGGCGCTTTCAGAAAGTGTTATAAGTGTAAAAAAAGCTGTGCAAGAAATTCAACAACGTTAAACAGTAAATTTTTTATTCGTATGAAATCAAATATATGTTACTATTATGGATAACAACAGCTTATTTATTAGGTCAACGTAAATATCACAGAGCAGGTATTACCAAAGGTGGAGATATAAAACTGTTATTAAAATCGATAATATTCTGTATGAATTCATTGCGCTAATTAACTACCTCGACCCTCATATTAAGTAGTTATATTTACCGGGTTTAAACTTATTTTTACGTATTTAATTAAATTTCATTGAATTAAAGAAATGTAACTAAACAACACACCTCAAAAAAGGGTGTCTGTACGCATAGATCTACAGACCATGAAAGTGGTTCAGAATTTCTTGTCATCCAATTAGACAAGTTAATTTAATACACGTACGAACTTTTCAAATGAACACCTGTAGCTTTCTGTCGGGAAATGGACATATCCCCATGTACTCTATCTATCTAGACTTTCGTATGTCCTTACACGTGTAGATCCTTGGGAGAGGCCTTTTAGCAGTGGACTTCCTGTAGCTGCAGAGAGAGAGAGAGAGAGAGAGAGAGAGATAGGAATAGAGATCCATTAGCTGATGACAAAGAGGACGATTATTTTCTAGCTTCCAACCATAAAGACTCACGACGTAATAAAAGTCTCAGACTGCTTCCAACAGGTAGCTGTGGAATTTTTTGTCGATTTTTTGTGGCAATAGATTATGATGACAATTATTTGCAAAATTATTTAGTTTTGATGTGATTATAATGATGAAAGTTTTAGACGTGGCACTAAAGTTAAGTTAGGCAAAACGGAAGGTTTTCTTAAGTCAAAAACTGATGTTGGCAAAAGAAGCGAGAGGCTAAATAAGTGGCTTCATGATCAGCTGATGACGTCGTCAATGTGCAAGACGTCATAGATTTAGTTGGCGCACCGGTAAGGCTAAAGGAGGCAGAGGTATATATCCAAAAATGCAATAATAATATAAAGATAGAAATCAAAGGGTTACAAATTAAACTTTCCATTAAAAAATTATGAATAATAGAACAACGGAACATTACAAAGGTTTGTTTTGTATTTAACTTAATGACGGTTTTACAGGAACCGAGAAAATCCCTCGTATAACCACACTTTAAAACTGTTTGTTGGAACACAACCTTAAGGGTAATGTCATCGTTTCTAAACTTTGCCCCGTTAATTCTCCACAAAGAGTTAAGTTTGAATAATTTATAACAGTACTGCCGCTGACGGACTTAAAACTTAACTTTGTTGTCTGTTGTTATTGCTTATAAGTAATATCGAGGTTATGCAACAATAACTGGAATAGGAGTGCAAATAGGATTTGGTGTATACTAATACATACTACTACATACTACTGGTGGTAGGTCTCTCATATGTGAAAGGCCGCCTGGGTAGGTACCACCGCAATGTATATTTCTCCCGTCAAACAGCAGTGTAAATGCACTGTTGTGTTCCGGTTTGAAGGACATTGTAGCCAGAGTATCTACTAGACATATTGAGACTTAACATCTTATGTCTCAGGATGACGAGCGCAGTGGAATGCCAAACATTACCTTGGAATTCATGGTGTTGTTTGGTTTTGCTACTGTCCATGAGCGGTCGTATTGCTTACCATCAGGCAAATGGCATGCTCGTCTCGCTATTCATTGCAATAAAAAAATTAAAAAATAATACAATTTATTCGAAAGCCTCCGTGGCGCAGTAGGTTAAACGCCAGTTGTGAAACGAGAGGCCACGGATTCGATCAATTCATCGAGACCAATGATTGTGAGGCCCACAAGTATTGGTCTCGGCTTTGGCTGTTTGTGAGACCGAAAAGTCTTTCGTAGCTTTTGATACCCACGACACAAAACTTAATTGATCTTAATTTGGGACAATGTATGTGACTTTTGGGTTTATTTATTCATTATTATAAGTTTAATGGAGTCTGCTTCCGACAGGTCGCTGAAGAAATCCTTAGGAAAAATATTAAATTCAGCAATTTATTTCCGGGAACTGAAAACAATTATAATGATTATACTTTTTAGTATTTAGTGTGTGAAACACCACAGGGACATTAAATCAAACCACATGCACTACGTATCATACCTAAGCTATGTCAAAAAAAAAACAGTCTAATTGGAGCAGTTGCTTACTCATTAATTAGGTATTAATTTAGGTATATTATAAACATTATGCACATGTCCTAAGCCAATGACGTGTCTACATGCCCTTACTCTAATCGTCGTATATGAGCCATTTTAATTGGTATTCCGCATTTATACAGTTTATATTGATGAACAAGGTTTTAATTGGTATCAGCGGCGTATTTATTTCATATTTTTTTAGTATTGTAAGTTTACCTAGAGCACGGATTTTTACAGCTGTCTGATTAAATGGCCCTATCTTGCAACCCTTTATATAATCAAAAATAAAGTAACCATGTGAGATTAAGCTGATAACATGTAAAGAGAATAAATTATTTTCAACCACCAGAAACGCTATAAATAGGTACTACATTCATCTTCACTACTACGCAAAACCCTTAAGTATTCACCGAGAGAAATCTCAATATCATTTTCCCAATAAAATATTCAGTAATTTTCAAATAAGTTAAAAACTTTTAATGAAGGAACTTCTTTACTTATTTTCGCGTGAACACTTTTATGAACTATTGGCTTCACTAAAAATATTATAGCATTATATCTCCACGACTAGATTTAAGGTTGTCGCTGCGAAATATGTTTGTGACAATAAATACAATAATGGAGCATTCGAAACTGAATATTCATTTTATTTGGAAATAATTCAATTACCTACATATTCTTGTTTTCCTACAATAACGAGAGATCACAGTCTCTGTAGGGTAGTTTGTTGAACGCTGGCTGTGAAACGAGAGGCTGCAGGTTCGATACCCACCCCATGACAGTTAAAAACCCACCTGAAAAACCCACTTTTCCGATTGCCACAACATAAGGCTTTTATCGCATTGGATTATTTACAGCTGGATGTGTTTATTCGAAAGCGTTCTAAAGTCAACATTTATAAATATCGTAAAATAGAGATAAACTGTGAAGGTACTGTTACCTGTGTAAGGATGGGGTCCCTTTGTGCGCGGCTTTGAAGTGGCGTCACTAACGAGGGTGTGGGCCGCTTACAAAAGGCCACCTCGCGACTACCATTCCATTCGGCGAAACGAAACTATTATACCTACTACAACTGTACTAGCTATTAATTAGGAACATCCTGTGTATTTTACGCTTTGTGTTTTATTGTAAGTGGATAGGAATTGTGTGGTCGAAAAATAAATTCGGAACATTTAATTTAGAAGATTAAACGAATTACGAAATAGGTATGTTTCCTATGGCTATGTTGTTCACAATATTTTTTAAGCTCAAAAAAAACTATATTGTATACGATGACACCCTTACTGCACTCAGTGCAATATAAATAGACAATCGTATCGAATCCACCACCGAAAGTCGCCCGGATACACAATTATGGCGGTCTGCTTGTAGTCGGAAATACACAGGGTGAACCCATAACGCGACACTACGCCTATCACTATGACAGGTTTTCCACCATGTACGGTTGTTGCTCTGCGACCGAGTAGAAATATTGTACCCAAAAGTGCTGCAATCAACATACGGTAAAATTTTATCATCGAATTATATTCCACATGTCACGTTTTGTCGATTTTACCAACCTAAGAGTATTAATGCGAAACTCGTGGACACTGCAACGTAAACTAAACACAAGCCTTATACGCCCAGATTTAACCGACAGATCTGCCTGACAATAACGCCTGGCGGGCAAAACTGCTTATGTATGACGAGAATAGCACAAATATGCGTGCCAGTTGCCTGCCTACTTCCAGTGCTGTTTGACGAGGCACATAAATGCCGATCGCTGCTCGTGCTTACTACCAAATAATTTTAATAAAGTAATACTACTGATGACCGGAAAAGTGTGGTCAAATGACGGGTCAGACCTAAGACGCCTCTTGTCGGTAATGGCTTTCGATGCGCTCTCTTGGCAACCATAACTGCTGGTCTGATTTGTATTATCATAAGAAAATATTATATTAACTCGACGTTAATTATGAGGAGAAGATAAACCATTATCGTCAGCCCATAGCAGTTAGACGCGATAAAACATAGAAGATAGAAAAAGACAAGAAAAAAAAACAGCAAAATATATGCAGTGAAAGTTAGGAACAAATAGCTTACACCCAAGGGTTCTTAATATGTTAAAAACAAACACAAAACGTTCAAAGATAACTGTATGAAGTAACTCGCGAGAGTGCAGCCGCACTGGCCAAACTTATGTATATTTTAAAAACTTTCCAAAACAGAACAAATTGTCGGAGTTTAGTTGCGCAGTTTAGAAAACGAAAAACTTATATCCGTTTAATAAAATGGAACACAATAGCGAAGTTGTGGGAACGACTTTAACGTAATACTATTACGAAGTTAAAATAATAAAAATTATGTATTAAATACATCCAGTTCCCACAGTCACATACATAGTCCTGACCCCACATTAAGATCAATTAAGTCTTGTGTCGTGGGTATCAGAAACTATGAAACACTTTTCGGTCTCACAAACACCCAGACCCGAAACAAATACTTGTGGTTCACACTAACATTTGTCTAGGTGCGGGGATCGAACCCACGGCCTCTCGTTTCACAACCGGCGTACAACCAACTGCGCCACGGAAATTGTCAAATCTTTGTATAATGATTAGGTTCTATGTATGGCAAGATTATCGCACGCATATCTTTTTATTTTTGTACTTTTCGTCGAGTTCTTGTGTACAAGACACACACACACACATTCACATTTCACATTTATTTTTTGATGCTTAAACATAGGCTGTTAAAAAATTACAGAGCGACTTAACCTGACAATATATTATATCTTTTAAACAAGTGACGGATCATCTTTTTTTGGTTTCTCATAAGATTTATTTGGAAATTTTTACAAGTCATCATCTACAACCACAATGTCTACTGCATGACATGACCAAAGGATTTCCACAGCGGTCTTATTTCATATAACCAATTATATTTATAGAATACAATAAATGTAACTATGTAGATTCTAGAATTAATTAAATTTAAAATAATTACCGATAAACCAACAGACTAATTACGTACTAATATACCGTCTCAGCAGTGACACGTGCATTTATTGAGGACTAGTGGCGCCCTCTGCAAACATTGGAATAGGTAGATGCGAGCTGTGTTTGGTGTGTGGTCTGGTTCTGTGAGACCACATCCTATGTAATGCCTGACAATAACGGCACACGAAATTGTAGTTATGGGCTTGTGCTACATACGTACCTTGTATGAAGCCGTATATCAAAGTGATTTGTCCATGTTAAAACGTGTATGTTATAGTGGGATTACGGGTATCTGTCACTCTCAAAGCTGATAAACGAGAGGTCGCAGTGATATGGTATTTAGGTGGGGCGAAGCTTAAAGATGCTTAAAGATATCCGAAATAAAATATGTAAATGCTCATTAGTTCAGTTTAAAATTATTATTAAGATGATGATGTTGTAAACGATTTTGTTGCCATTTCTTTTATTTCGTCCTTATTGACCTAGATTCTAGTGCTGCGTGTATGAGTTGGAAATATTGACATGTTGTTGACATGAGGTCCTGGGTTCGATTCTCAGTTTTTCTTATAAATCTGCAATTTACTTGGAACTGGTATTCCTATTTCTATCGTAGTCTTGTTATTAAACAAGCATTAGTGCTATTCTTACTCAATACATAACAATAAAAAAGTGAATTCGATATAACATTCAAATGGACAAAAAATGAACAAGAATTTAAACATGCATTCGCAGCGGGCTAATGTAAAAGTCTTGTAAAACAGTATTAAAGTTAAAGGCAAAGAGTTGGCGGATTTTATTTTTCCATCGAGTAAACATTTATACGAGTACTTCCTGCATGTTGTTTAAAGTCTTGATTTTGTATCTGCTCTTCTGCAATTTCGTTTTCAAATAGAAGATACAAGTTAAAATCAGGTCGGTTTATTTACCTTAAATGCCATAAGTAAATTACAAATCATAGGTACCATTACATAGGTAATACTATTTCATCTTTTATCATCATCATCTTCAGTTACAGAAAGTCCAGTCCTAAGTCAGGTCTACAGAGACCTGACTTAGGAGGTCTAGTCAAAGTCATTGTGAATTCAAAGCGAAATGTATCCAGCAACATCTTCATTATTCCAATTTTAATAAATGACACAATCTAACAATTTGTATTTGAGAGTTGCAAGTTTATTTTTATTGTTAGCGTACATACATACATATATAAACTCACGCCTTAACCCAGAAGGGGTTGGCAGAGGCGCCACCAGGACACCCACGCTTCGCCTAGTATGTTCCGTCCCACAATGTGATAGGGGGCGCGCCTATCGCCATATCGGGCAAAATTCTTGACTCCGGGCTGATAATGAATAGAAAAATCCAACATCACTTTCCCCGACCTGGGACTCGAACCCAAGACCTCAGCTTTGTTATTGTAACTATAACTGCGCCACCGAGGCAGTCTGTTAGCGTACAATTTCTTAGTAATACTACATAGTTCATACGATAAAGACTTATAAGATTTACATAACTTTATTGACTTTTCTGGGTGCCGGAGGTTGGAGAGAATGCTGTCCGCGTAATGTTAAGCGTTTGCCGCCAATTATGAACTTACCCAATACCAGCGGCAAGACACTTCGAATTCGCTGTGTGGTAAGATTTTTTAAACCCTACATTATGAATGCGATTAAAATGAAAGTTTATGGAGAATATTATACGACGTTTATAATCCTATTCTTGTTTCAGAATGAAACACCAAGTAAATTCAATTCAAGGGTGGACTATGACCGCTAAGCGTTACTCGAGAATTGAGAAGGCATCGAGCAAGTAGCAACATTCTCAAGTCGCGGAGTTCGCAAGCCCGCGACTCGCAGCTGTTATCTTTCTTCAAACTCCGCGGCTCCAGGGAAACGTGCTCCACTCGAGCACTGCAACTATCATTGAGAATTCCTTCAAAGATTTCTGTGTATCCAACTTATTATTAGAAGTGGTTGCTCGCCGCCGGACTCCCGGATCATTCTCTGAAAGTAATCTAGAGTTGTGAACAACGGTTCTCGCTGCTACAAAGTTTTACTTTGAATTCAGAGTGAAATGTTTATAATTATTGGATTAGTGGGATAGTTAAGGTGCTTCAGCTTGATTGTTATAGACTTTCTTTGACCCAATTTCGAAGCTATGTGAGTTTTAAGCCCCATTAGGGCATGTTGGCGGATTTTACGTATCATAGAACATCTTACAAATCGCTATGGTATGCGGGTTTCCTCACGATGATTATCTTCAATGTTATAGTGCTTAGTATTGACTATCAATACACACATGACATTGAAAAGTCAGAGATGTGCCCTGAGATTTGAACCCGCGACAATGGTGAACTTGTTGGCAGCCGCGTCAAGTCCGTTACCAACAGGCCACCATGCACTAGGGCAGGTGGTAGATTAAAACTTCTACTGTCAGAAAATTTTAAGCCTGGCAGACGATTCAGACTTGGCTGAAAAACGTATTGCGCCAACCTGAGTAAATGTAGTACTAAGCCAGGCAGAAAGAAAAGAGATGTAGGCTTTCTTTGACTATATCCTACTTCAGCACCTTCGAGAGTTGCACCCTTGAAATTATGTAAACTGGCCATGTCCTGATAGCTGAACACGTATTGTATAACACTGATATTCTCGCATATGAATCCTGATGTGAATTGATAACTGGTACTATTTGCAATTGGCAATACCGGGTACAAACCGCTCAACTAGCGATCATTTTTCATTCGGAATTATATTTATTACAAACAAGCAACAAATCTGTAAATCTTGCTATCATGTAATTTATTGTGCCATGTTCACAGGTGGATAATATGTTATGTACGCAAATGATGCATTTTCTAAACAACATAAAATTTGTAAACATTCATCATTCAAAGGTCATCACCAACATTTTACGTCAAATTATAATGGTAAATGAGACCTGATTGTGCGTCGCGTCATAAAATTCTAAGGTTGTCGAGTTCAACAATATTTGCACCAAAAGCGCAAGTTAGGTTGAGGTGTTCTCAACGAGAAAGTTGTGAGCTTCGGCGCAAGTTGCAAGGACCCTTGTCTACCGCGCAGTTGTTATCGCAAACACTTATACAACTGCACCACGTTTCAGCTTGGAACAAACCTTAGAAGACCGTCTATTGATTTAGAAACATACTGCCATTGGCAGAAAATTTAGATTAAATTTAGATTTATTAGGTATTGTAACTTGGTCAATTGTAATGATCATGTTAAATTTCAAAAAATTGCAAGCTTTGAGAAAATCTCATGTTTTAATACAAGAGGGACTTTTGAAATGAAATGAAATTCGTTTATTGGTCACGTAGGCAATTAAATAGCTCTTATGACAAGTCAGTACACATAGTACTTATTTTGTATTTACAAGATATTTGTTGTAATATTTATTTATTTTGCAAACTAAAGTATGATTAACCGAGCACACAACCTATATAACAATATTATTTGCAAATTACATTACGTGATGGTAGTGCAAATATGTTTACGGCATTGGGTGACATTAAGGCTTTAAGCACGTTAATTGCAGCTGGATTAAATCGCAGCGCACATCCGTAGCATTAATCATTTTGTCATCTAGCTCCACTTGTGCACAATCCAATAGATTTAATCTACCGCCAAATCGCTTTACTTGAAGGCGAACCGAACTGGGCCCCGTTGTCTGTGCCTTCCGTCGAACTGCCGCGAGCACTGTCACTACAGCTTATTTGCAGTTTAGATAGCTATTGCAAAGTATGAAACTGGGCTACAACTGCACTCGCCTCGTGTTTGTAAATATAGCTAAATGTTATTGATTTGGTTATAATATTGAACAGTAAGCTTGGCAGCTGCTTTGAATATGCGCTTTAGTCGGTACGTATGGTCCTTTAGCAGTTGAAAAAGTCATTATTGGTTCAAATATTCAAGCCAATACTCAAATAGCTATATACTGGAATTTTAGTATTGTGATCTTCATAATATACTGTTATTACGTGGAATGAGTTACCAATGCCATCAATAATTCATCATGGTGCTACCATGATATTAAATGTTACATTACTGTTACACTTAATGTTGGTAAAATCATTGTCGACGACTCAATAATCCTCAAAGGAGGATAATGCATTATCGATCCTTCTGGGATGGTTCGTCGGTGATCAATTACCTTCACAAGCTCGATGGACGCTACTACGCTATAAAAATACTGTAGTATTAAAATCATACTGATACTGCGTTAAGAGAAAATTCTCGTGTTTATTTTTTCGTTTTCCTTAGCTTAATGTAAATTCTTATTTGTCTAATGTAAATATATAAATATATTTCCGTGGAGCATACGCCCCAGTAGAACATTTGGTAAAAATATTTGCCAAGGAAAATGTTAAAGTCGCTCTCTCGGAAACTTCCATTCCCATATCAGCCCTCAAGAAGATTAACGAATCATTAATTATAAAGTTTTAGGCAGCATTCATGCAGTTAACGTTTTGTTTTCAACGCACTGACTCCAACAACATAAATCTTGTTCCCTCGTTCATTGTAATCTAATATAACTTTATAAGAGTATTCTTAAGCCCCGGATATTGGTGTTTATTTTATCCACATCGGGACTGGAAAATAAAAACATTTTTAAAAGACATTACGTGACATATAAAATACCATTATATTTTCAATGCATTATTTCAGAAATTAATTTTAAACCTAATATAAGAAAATGAAACTAAATGAAGTAGATACTTAATTACGTAACTCGTTATAAAGTTTGATTACTTCCGTGCTTCTGTAGCTGACTGATTGAGTGGAGTGGTATCATCGTAAAAGGATTTAGTTACCGCGTGGGTGTCTTCTTACCAACCCGAGCACCTAATTATGCCACTTATATTATAAATGGGAAAATTTATAAGAGTGAATGGATTTTTGACGCAAAATCTATTGAATCTATCACAATGTTGATAAAACTTTAGTACTTAGGTACTGGTATTTATTTAATTTATTCTTTTTTGGAACACTAAATAAATCTTGACAACTAAACGAATATGTAGTATTAAAGAACAATTAATGGCGGTCGTATCGCTCGAGGACATATGGACATAAGAGGATGGATGGACATAAGAGAAGAAAAAAAATATTAGCTATTTAAGATTAACACTTTAGAAATCTTTTAATGAAGGTAGCTGAATTATGAGAATAAATGTCAAAAATAATCTATAAATTGGAAAGGTGGTCGTCTGAATTTTCACTATTAGTTAACCGAACCGATATGCTTGTTAACGATGTATGTAGCCTGGAACCTATAGATGAATTTCGACTACATTTTACTCAACTGATAAATTGTACTGTTATATTATTATTCTATTAATCGTATAGGAAACACATCTGTTATCCAATAAGGTCTCATTTTCCTTCCTTCCTTCCTTCTATTTGGCGTTATCCCGGCCGGTACCAGGGTCTACCTTCCGACTGGGTCTCCTCCATTACGCCCGGTCTTCAGCATCCTCAATTACTATTGAGGACTATTAAAGCCATTGACCCTTATATCTTCCTTGACGACATCAAGCCAGCGCTTCTTTGGTCTACCTAAAAGGTGTCATATTATAATAATATAAACAAAATAAATTCATGGTAAATTTTGAGTATAAATAAAGCGCTACTAGATTCATGCGTGTAATATTCAATTCAGATATACATCAATATTCCCAAGAACATATTACCAGTATTACATACCACGTAGATTTCGAAGTGCAAATCATAATCTTATTGCTTCAATATTACTAGTACTGACTTAATTAAGAAACTAGGTGGCCGAGAACATGTGAGCAGATGGTCGCTCGGAAATCCTTATCGACCCTTTCCTATGAAAGGATTAGTATTCTAAAGCAATCGTTTTCCGCATTCTCCTATCATTCCTATGAAAATTCTTTAACAGCTTCTTTGGCGTAGTTGGTAAAAACGCACTCCGGTTGTGGAAAGAAATTGTCGAATGAGTGCTGGTTTTATTACCTTACCGAGACAAGTGTTTATGTAACCTAATATATTTGTTTCGGGTCTAGTTGTTGTGGGATCGTAAAGTCTTTTGTAGTTTCTCATACCCACAACATAAAAATGTACCCATAGTGTGGACCTAGGATTATGCATATATTGGGTATATTTACATATTCCAACAGGTATAAATAGCTACGTATGGTGAAACTGAGTACGTATACGCCGCTAGTGTTTATGCAAGCTGCCTTTATTACGCGCAGGATATTGTGCAAAGAGATAATATCCGGATGGAAGTGTTGATGTCGATAACGTTATAAATTGTGTCGGATTCGACGGAACGACGTCGCGGAACACACTGCGTATAATTGACTCGTATAAATATTCGATTATTTTTACAGAATTGCGATGTAGATAAGCGATTCCTGATTTTCGGTGTGAATGATTTTTTATACTGCAACGACAGTGACTACAATGCAGTAGATGGATGCACTGCACTGCATCAATGCAAATACTGTCGTGTGATGGTCATCTCACGGCAGTCTGCAAAATTAAGCCCGTCTTATTTACTCGGGATTCAATAATCATGGTAGAAAGACGATCAATTATTTATCAAAGGGAAAGCCTGTCAAGGGCTTTTTCATTCAGGACTCTGCAAATGTAATTTAATATAGATTTACTTTAATAATAAAATCATAACTCAGTTCTATTCTTAGCTTTAGATATTTTATTTCACAAACTTGTTCTTACTCAAGTCGCATGTCGGTGAGGGATAAACACAAATAAAAGAATATTTTATACAAGAAACATGCGCGGTTGAGGAGGCCCTCAGGCGAAGCGAAGCAATGCTTGAATGAGGGAAGTCGAGGATAATGCTCAGTTATGTGGATTTATAGAAACCTATGTCCAGCAATAGACTAGTGTAAGACGATAGAAAACATTAACACAGTATTATTCTAAGAATCTGCATTATTGGTAGGATAGGTATATATTTATATAACTGGGTAGTTTATACCAAAAATATTGTGTCCAATTTGAACTTTATCCATTGCCCCACTCGGATATAATAAACTACGCATAAAATGTGTCATCATTTATTTAAAACATATAACAGGATTTTTAATTGGTAATTACGTTCGTAAAATATGCAGGTGTTAATTAATAACTTTTAACATTAATCATCAATATAACTATTACACCTGCACATATTCGTTATACTATAAAAGTCCATATGGGATTATGTTACAAGAATAGCTGGTTAAACTACTTTCCATTCATTGATATCGACCACAATTCCCAAACAGAACGCAAACTTACCACTCCTTGATTATATTAACCGCAACTGGAGTTTAACACGTTTCTCCTTGTACGTGGAAGCTGATAATGGTTGAAAGGCGCAGTATAGATACGTCTATGAAACTTCGAAAGCAATCTACAAGACTTCTGGCCATCGGGGACCGCATTTCCAATTGAAGAATAACCTTATTCATAGACAGATTTAAAACCTATTTTAGTTATCGAATGTTTTGTCCCTTTCGAACGGATTTAGAATTCAGTTTGAGCGAAGAAGACAAGACATTCGATGACTGAAATAAGTTTTAAATCTGTCTCTGAACATGGTTGTAAGTATTTTATCATTTTAGTACATTGACGCGACAAATTGACTACAATGCATCGGATAGAAATCTGAACGGTGAACCGCATTGCATATGCCATCAGGTCCCTTAATACCTATTCTTATCTGCTAAGACACCCCAATTATGCCGGTATGTATCTGTATATACGTGTAAAAGATGAACGCGACATAAAAAAATCTCCGCCAACTTCATGCGTTCCTGGTACTTTAAACCAATTTTTCGATGTCGGTGAGCGGGTGCATCGTAAAAAATTACTCTTATTTTCCAAACGGTCCATTTTCTGCATCGGTGTTTCCTGAGTGCAATGACCTGTCCTTCTTCAAACAAGGCTCGAAGAGAGTAGGCAGCGACTTTGTTGTGCTGGACCCCTGGCACTGCGAAGGTCTATGGGCAGCGGTTGCCACTTACCATCAGGCGGGATGCTAGCTCGTCTGCCTATAACGGCAATAAAAAAAAATAAAGAAAAAAATGACCCAAAAGAAGCTTCAAAATTCGACGCACCTACGTGGGTGATAATGCTTTTAATAACAGTGTACGGTGGTCGCCATCTTCGGGTCTACGAATATTCACGAGCAGTTAGTATATCTACACGACTTCCAATGCTACGAAATTTCCGCGGAGCGTACTTGCTAATAATCAAGAAGTTATGCATAATTTAGTGTATTCAAGCACGACTTCTCATTCAAAAGCACCCGATAAAATCGAGATAGAGTATCCACAATTATTTATATGGTAGCCTGATTATATTCGGATACATAAAGAATAAACCTGAAATGCGATTCGCCAACACGGGTCAGTGTGACTGGCTCTAAGCCACCAGCAGTTAAACCCCAGTTGACCAAGCAAAATTTACACAACTACGGACACCCTATTGGAGAGGGAGATATTCCAATAGAGCAAGAAGTGATTCACGATTATAATACGGCTAACTAGTTCCTAGGTATGCGAACATGAATACATGACAGACCGGAGTTGCGTCACCTGAATATGCGAACATTTATCAATGGGAGGAATTATACCCGGGTCACGTGCAACATTGCCTGCAAAATTTGACTTCTACAATATCGATGCCGTACGTTTGGGTAACGATTTGCGCCAAGACAATTTTGTTGGAAGCTGTTTGGTGTGCGAGGGTTTGCTGTAATCTGCCTGCTATATTGTGAAATATTAACCTTGTGGGTAATGAAAATATAAAAATAATTATGAAGATACATTGTACCAGAAGAAATGTGCAAAATAATGCATTTCATTTTAGAAATACATGTAGAGAATATTCTGATTTAAAAAAACTATTATAAATATAACTCAACTACTCTATTCGGTTAACGATGTATATAAGCTGTAGGTACTCGATATAAGATTCACCTAAATAAGTCTGATAGTAAAAAAAAGGATTACGATAAAAATTTATCATGATTCATTTGTTTTCCATGTGGGTTTACGTCAGACTGGCGGTCATAAAATGATAAGCCAAGCCTATGCGACATCGGTCACAATATATTTATCCAAATACATATAAAATACAATCATGTAAGTTTAAATGAGAATAGTTCAATTAAAAGTTGGTACAGGCCGTCAAGAGCCGAGCATCGGAGTGATTAATCTTGACGCTCGTTCTTATTTGTTCCTCTCTATTTATCCTAAGATAATCCACGATTGAGATATTATTATTGTTTCTTGAATTATATTGATGCTGTAGTTTTTTTATTAGTAACTAATTTAAAAAGAACTACCGGAGAATAAAACACAAAAACTTATTTTGCTCGTATGCAGTATATAACTTCACTTTCAATACATAGCAACATACATATGAATTAAAATGACAAATGATTATGTGTTCGCTGCAATGCGTCAGATGTAACGGCTATTGTAACATTCAACAAAGCGAGAAATTCGTACGTGCTATATTTACATTGGTAGGTATATAGCAAGTTCTTTTTGCTTGATCGCATCACTTGCCAAAAACGTCCCTCGACGTTGAAATTGGAATTGATTCACGACACGTCACTATGGATGCAACTAATAGAATATAACATATTTGAAATAGGACAAAGAATTATTGCCAACAAAGAATTGTAGCTGTTGAATAATTCCGGTACGATCGGCGTCAACCGCGCGCGGCGGCTCGTATCCACGATATGAAATTCATACTAAACGCGAATATTACGTACAATGGCCTCTGAAGCGGTGCGATTGTCGGTAACATTTCTTATCTGCGCGTATTGGCGCACTTACCGCTCTCGAAGTTCTTTTACAGTCTGATAAACTGGCACGTAACTTCGACGGGTGACGCGAGGTAACAGGCTACCGGCGCGCGTGACCTTGTGACCATCTTGATAAATGATCACCCCTATATTTTACGTTTTTCTGTGTACAGTGTAAAGGTATGCGACGCGACGTTTTCAACAAGCCACTTGCGCTCTTGTTACGACTTCTTTATATACGTGTCGATAAAGCATTGGCTAAAATGTACTTAACAAACGGCCTATCGTTTGATAAATTTATTGTATATGCTCTTATGCTTTCAATAAATAGTACACTCTTCTTAGAGTGGGATGTTTGTACTCCTTAGTTAAGATATGATCATTAGGGTAGAGCGGGGCTAGTTGAGCATAGGGGTAAGTTGGGCAATTAAAATATCTCCGAAACTATACATCAAACGCTAGTACGTCAAATGAGGGAAACGAGGGGGCGCGGGAGGGGAAATGATCACGCCACCGCTAGTGGCGAATTGACGAACAAGTAAAGTACACGCGCGTTTTGTTTATTTTGCGACCAAAAAGTAAAAAAATCGTTGCTGTGTATATTTCGTCTGTACGACTCAAATGTTATCCATTTTAAATCAGGTAAGTGTTAAAAGTTCATGAAATTGATGTATTTTTGATATCTAATGAGGATTTTGTTTGATCTAATACAGTTTTTTTATAATCTCACTTTTAATTCAAATATTCGGGTTGGGGAATGTTGAGCAACTGTTGCTCAACTTACCCCGCGATTTAATATGATAATGACGTAAGTTTTTTTTTTTCGTTTTAGAATGCGAACTTATAAAAGGAAAACTGCAAGAGGTTCTTACTCTACTCAACAGTTAATTGAAGCTGCAAATGCTGTCAAAGAAGGAAAAAGTGTAAATGCCGCAGCCAAGGAATTCGGAATCAAGCGAATGACTTTGACCAGATTCATTAAGAAATCAGGCTCTGAAAGAGGTGTTCCTTCAATGGGTTACACAACTCCAAGGCAGATATTTTCTCCCGAGCAAGAAGATTATTTGAAAAAATACTTACTACATGTAATAAAAAAGTTAAGAAGGCAAAGAATAACATTGAAAAAAAAAAGAAAAAAGAGTGTTCGCAAACAAATACTTCAGTCAAGTGATGAAAGTGACAAAGAAGAATGTATTTGCTTGGTTTGTGGCGAAATTTGGTCTGACAGCATTCCAGGAGAGAAGTGGATCCAATTCGAAGAATGTAAAGAATGGGCACATAATAAATGTGTCCAAGTTACTGGCCTTCATTTCATTTGCATCAATTGCAATTCCGATGACGATGATGATTAGTTTTAGTCACTATTAATAATAATTCCTGTCAAAAGTTCCTAAAAAAAGTCTGATTTTAAGTGGAAAGGCTGAATCTAATCCAAAAATTAATCTAATAATATGTTGCGGTTTTGTTGATTCTATTTTTATGTTAAAAATACCTTCAAAAGAATTTTAAGTTTTGTTTCACTGAGAGATTTAGCTTAGAGATTAATAAATAAACAGTTGATTATCAAATACAATTGTTATTTCGTTTTTAGAAACCTTGGTTAGACTAGAATTTCTAACTGCTCAATGTACCCCATACCCTTGCTCTACTTACCCCACCCATGGGGCACGTTGAGCATATCTGACTTTTTGCACTTAAACGGGAGTAACTTTTAAATGCTATATCTTGATAATAAATTACTATGAAGACTTTAAGAAGGAATAAATTACTTACCGATAAGTACAAATTACCAGCAATTTGGACCTATCTTTAAGGAGCAATGAACGATCAAGTAAAAAATTGCTCAACTAGCCCCGCCCTACCCTACAACAGGTACAATTGCACTTTATCCGCAATACATCATTTTTGCCGAGCAAAAAATCGGTGCAAACTTTACGAATAAAATACTGAAGTAATAAAACAAAAATAACTAAGTAATAATTATTTTTATAGACAACTTTACTCTCGCTCAGTACAATTCTAACATTCGAATTGAGATCCCGGCAACGTAATTTAACACGAACTAGTTACAAGGCTTTTTTGTACATAAAAATATATGTGGAATAAGAAATTGTAGTTATAAATTAACTCGGATGTCTCACAGGAATAAAACTAAACGAATGAAGAATAACAATACATTTTGTATTATAACATTGAGCGTGATACAATGAAAAACTGTTAATAAATTCACATATCTGCTTTTATCTCGCAGTCTAGTTTCCATCACGATTAAATCTCCGCCACACTAGGGTGCTTAAGTTTCTGAACAGTATTCCACATCCGATAGGGAATTTTCAAAGCGATTTTCCACTAAGAATGTTACGTGAGAGAAGCGTTGTGCGATGGTGTGAACGGACCTTTGAATGTAAAACGTTATTGAGCCTTTACGACGCTGATATTTGACTTTAACGTTGCTATTCCATGTGGAGTCGACGGTCGCCGGAAACATCAGTAATTTAATTTTCAAACCGGCACTCTCAGTCTGATTGTTTGCGAATACTTTTTAAAAGTCTATTACGTATTCGCGGCGTTCGTAACTAGTTCCAATTTTAAATTTTAACAACGCTTTATTCGCTGTAAATTAATGTTCGTTTAAAGCACCCACGGCTGTAAATAGTTACAGTTAGATTCAGTTAAATGTGTGAACGGAGTACATTAATATATTCAGGGCGAAAGTTGTTTCGCAACCGGTAACATTTTCAAATTACATTTGAAGTCGTGTGAAAATCGGCGTGGCGTATACGAGTCGGTTTATCTAAACGAGGTGCTCGCTCCGAGCCTCCGCGAGACCTTGCTTCCTGTCTCACACGCCCGCCTACTTAACTCACTTAAACACCAGCTATCTCGCGACCCACGTAACAAATGCACATAAATTAACAAAATGCTACATTTTTATTTTGATTTCTTAAACATATTTTGTAGTAAATATGGTTGTTCGGTAACGGTTAGGCTGTAATATCCAGCTGTATCGAGAAAAGGCTTGATTCAAAGACAGTTCGTCGATATTTTTCCATCCCAAAACAGAGGACAAGCGTACCGCTATGCCGGACATAAATCTTATGTTAGACAGTTTCTGACATTTTTCAAGTTGAAAAAACACAAAGTCAAACGCTGAACCTGGGAATTGATCCTAGGACCGAATATTTCCAGTTCAATCATGCTGGCATGTGACCAAAGATATCATTGAATATTATGCTAAATTCGTTTAGTAATAACAATATAAGCTGATTGAGATTATCAAAATCAGTCAGAATTAGTCTGTTTTGCTTATAGTATGCGCACTGTTGCGCATTAGTCACCGGCTTGACTTAATAACATAAGTCCGGCGAGCGGGTAAATGGTTCACCTGATAGGAAATGATTGTCGTTGCGCCCGAACACACATAATACCTGAAAATTCTAGGCGCGTTACAAGGTTTCTGGACTAGAAGGTTTTTAGCGATCTCAGCCACCAGAGAAAAGAAGAGTTTTTTTATTATTAAGGAAAACTTACAACTAGCATACATGATAATAATAAAAAAACTAAACAATGAAAAGCTCAATTACAAGTTTCCGCTTATATGAACTGTATAAATATATAAAAAAAAGAAGAAGGTAAACTATAACTAACTTATTAACTTAATAATACATATAAACAGATATTCAGGCTTTATAGTTAAACGACTTTTTTATTTTGCTAATTAATTCCTTCAAAACCTTACATAAAACAGTAGTTCTATTTTCATTAGGATTATCGTGCATTTTTAATTTATGACGGTGTAAACTAAAGTGAATTTCCACATTTTTTATAACTGAACACATCGTCGTACTCAAGCGACTTAAAGTTAAAATTTGTCCAAGATTTGTATAAAATTTTGCATTATGTGACATCGTTTTATTAGCTTTTGAACCTCGAGAGCCTGGGAGCTAAGAGGAAGTCATAAATATCTCGCGCGTACCCGATTTCTACCAAACTTTGCTTGCAAAGTAAAACGCTAGTACATTTTCACTCGTACCAGTCCATACAGCTTTATTCATTACAATAAAGAACATTTTGAATATTTGTTCAATCCCTACTAAATATAATAAATTCGAAAGTATGTTTTTTAAGCGTGTCATCGTTAAATTTGGTATTCACGTTAGCAGGAGGGGTACCAAAAAGAAAGTATGTAGTTGATTTAAAAAACAAGAACTGTTTCCAACGAATAGAAAAATAACTATTAGACGTCGCTCCTCCGGAAAAACGGTAATTTAGCCAAAAACTTAGCCTACCGACGTAAATAAATTGCAAATTAATACCTGAATGACAGAAATAGGTTTCGGTGATATCTTGGACGAAAATTTGATATCTAAAAAAAATCTCTATTTCCGAATTTTCATAAGCTCGCAAACGAGGCCGTGAGCAAACTTAGGCTTTAATTGTTAATTCTTGATAATATTTGGCAAGTGCCCGTGACAAACAAGAGCTTGAATAACAGGAATATTTTTCAAAAAACCCTAAATTGAAATTATGTCTCGACAAGGGAAGGAAGTGAGAACGACAATGAAGTCACTTAGAAGGGAGTGGGCGCAGGAATAATGAGTGGGGCCGCGAGCGCGACCTGTGTTACCTCGCCGAGTTTATTTCAACTTATTTGTCTCCGAATGGAACATTCTAAAGGCACATTAGGCGCAATTCCGACTTTTTTATTTCCCTCCGCCGGACGAATATATTAAGCTGAAATACCAGTGAAATGACAATGGCGAACTTAGAATATTATTATCTATTTTTTATAAGGGAATGTGAAAAATGTCTGTACATTTGTTATAAAGATATTACATTCTATTCATGTAGCTTTCACGTAGCTTTATTCAGTTTTATTTGGAAAGTTGCATTTTATTTGTTTTAGGAACTTCTTAGTATAATGTGATATTATATCAAGTTTAATTGTGTCGAATTAGGTATGTGTATATTCACGTATAATCATGAATGTTATTCAGATTTCTAACTATTTAAGTAAGTATAAACCAAAAAAATATATTATTTAACAGTTAAAAGAAATCATTTTCATATTTTTTTTTCTTTTAGTAATAATTTGTCAGTACAAACTATATATCACTAAAACATTTCCAGCAAAAATAATCCTCAAATTAATCACCCAATCATTCAACTCAGCTTCAGCCCTGGCTTTACAAATCTGAATCCAATCAACGTCACAGAATCATACTGAGTAGATTTTAAATAGGCTAATATATTTTCGAGTACAACTATTAGTCACTACACCCACGCTGCGCCTCGAACCCAACTCTAAGACCTAAATAACGACCTAACCTAATGCTCGCACATTCCTCTTGTATTTGTCAAGTTCTAGCTGCTATGAGAAATATATTTTTCTTCCTTTCGAACTAACGAAGTGTTCTACTGACTAGTTTAGTAACAAGAATAATTACACGGATTATATAGCTATAGGATTTAGACGAAAGACGTAAATCTTTAACTGGTGTAACAGAATTCGGCGGCCATTGAAATCTTGTATATTTTTATACAATAGGTGAGGCAAACGAGCAAACAGGTCATCTGATTGTAAGTTATTACTGCCGCCCATGAACATTCACAAAGTTTGGATCATGAATGTGTTGCCGGCCCATCAAATCGGGAGGGGAGTGGGAAGGAAAAAAGACGGGGAGAAGATAGAGGTATTTGGCATCCGGTAATCTCCCTCACTGAATGTACTGTCGCTTCACGTCGATCACCTGTAAGACAGTGGTACCGCCCCGGACGAGCCTGCCCATTCATGCTGATTCAAGGCTAACAACAGCGTGGCTTTACCACTTTTAATGTGTCATGATAGTGGAAAACTCGTCATATTTTCCTGTTGAAGTGTTTCTTCGAATTAATTTACCATCAGGTACCTTATAGTCACTGCATCCTGCTACTATAAAAGTAAAAACAAGTTGACACCAAAAACAAGCGAGATGCTCACCCTTAGTATACTTACTCACTATTATCTATCTTATTCTTCTTAGTATTCTTATCTGTGAATACTACTTTACAAATTGTATACCTGTTTAATATAGTTAATAAATCGTTCTTATTCCCTTCCAATAAGGGATTTGATTGTACAATGTATTTTAATCTTCTTCCAATTCTGATTTGATTCCATGTTTCTCTACGTTAAACTTATTTAATCTAAGCACGCCGCAAGTGGACGCCCCGTGATCGTCTTAACTTTATCAGAAAGGCTTAAAGATCCGTCGGGAGGTTATTCTCTGCTTACTTTCCCTGCTAAAGCGGATTTTTCCAAGCTCTCTAGATACATATATTAAAGATATATTGAACACTAGTCATAACGCCTAGCTTTGCTCACGTGTTCTTAAATATCCAATTAGAAAACCGAATTTAACGAGTGGCCAAGTAGTATAAATGTGAACTTTTCAACCCACAAACTCATTACAAATGCATGAATCCATTACTGAATGGAATCAATGGAACAAAAAAGAACAGCAGACATTCGCATTAATAACCAATATTATTTTAACCAATGAAGAATGAGCAATTGCTCTTACAACCGAGAACGCCAAAGACCGGACGCATTAGCACAGAATAAGTAGAAAAGCGACCCTGATACCAAAAAAGAAGAGGCAAAATAAAATTATTAAACTAAATGTAAAAAATATATTAAACACTAGTTAGCTACTCCACGAAACCGTGTAATCGCCTTAATTCCAACCATGTTTTTCTATTTTACGCAAAGAAAACAAGATATGAAGCTTATTAGTAAATTGGTTTAATCCGAAGTAAATTCTGGATTAGGTAATGCTTCTATCAGGTCTGGTACGTGTATAAATCGCGGCGAAAAGTGGGTGACCCCGATCGGAGCTGACACCCGTCTATCTCCCGAGGCGACAAAGAACGTGACATCCTAGAATTAGTAACACGTAGTATTCACATGTCAATACTTTGGACTTGAGTAGCATACATTTTATGAGACTTAGATTTGATAACTGGATTGTTTTATGTCGGTATTTAAATATTTAAGAATTACGAACCCAACAACCGCATATAGTTCTGAAACTACAAGACACACCTTTTGTGTCATGAGTATCAGAAACCAAGAGAGCCTTTTTTATCTAAAAACAATTTGAAGCAAAACAAATATAATATACTTATAAATCACACATGCATTAGTCTTTCCCATTAGTCGAATTCTCGACCTCTAATTTCGCAACCGGCGACTTAACCAACTGTGCCACGGAGACTGTCAAAGAAAATTGGTGAAAGAGATTTATAGCTCGAAAGCGAATTGTAGCGTAGTTTGAGGTCATTCCGAACGGTCCGTCAAATAGAGGACTTGTTTTAAAAGAGCGAAATAAGGAGCTCGTAACAGTAGCTTGCATCAAGATATTAATGAAAGTTGAATAAGTGGAAGAAATATATTTGGCCGTAGTGCTTGACGATGTGTAATCTCTACCTACCCCTATAGGACGTTACTGTATGTATGTATCATATTTAGGTATATGCACATATCTGATTTTATATGTTTTTAATGCCTTCATTTTTACAAATAATATGTTATGTTTCGACAAGTAACCTTATTATAACTCACAAAATATATAAACAGACAGTAAGAAAAAAAATATTACAAAGAATTACCAATATGCTAAGTCCGCAACAATGGAATGTTTATCGGACGTTACATAAATCCTCGATAACAACTGAGTAATATATAAGATTTTTGTAGCGAAAGCCAAAGGGCATTAGGAGGAAAAATGTTGCCGCAATATAGTAATTGAGGTGCATTTATCCGGCAATTGGCCGCGTCCCCTGCGTTTCCGTTCGTTAGCCCGTCCGGAAATGTTCCGGAAAATTGTTGCGATTCTCACACAGAGCTGCGCCGCTCTATGTAAAGCGGCCAGGATAAGGCGCATCTAGCGCAAACCTCCCGCGCCACTCACACTAACTTTTATTTACCGCCCTCCATTCAACAGAATACCCACCGGCAGAACTTATTGAGTACTCATTGAGTGGCTTGGCAAAATATATGTTGTTCAATGTTTAAAGTTGTGAAAGCGCTCTGCCTAGCCGGGTTTATTTTTTCGCTTCAAACTGCTCCGGTTAAATTCAATAACATGCGCATTGTTCAGTAAATGTTTGCAGCACTATGACAAATTACTGAAATGGAACCCAATAATGTAGGCGACCGAGCGAATATGTTTTTGCATGTGCTTGTAACAATAATTGTCGTATCAGTAACGAGGCCCACAGATGTTGCTGTTTAATTAAAACTTTAGGCCATCGTTATCCAACCCTTCGACATTATTGAACCTTCCCATGGCTCCACTCGTGAGCTGTCCATAACTTTCCGACTGCTTCGATTTGCGAATCAATTTTACCGTTTTCAATAATATTCCAGGTGGATTCGTGAACATAACCGGCAACACCGTTTAATTAGCAAGTACCTGCGAAGATCGCCGTATCCCTGTTCGGGTCGGGCCCACCTCAATCGTATCTACCTGCGCGAGTTTACGTCATTGGCAGAATTTGGGTGTAGGAAGCCAACCCGACTATTATGGATAACAATTACTGAAGGCCTGCAGACCGTCGTTACGTTGACCGCTTCAACTATTGCGATTCCTCACTCGATGCGGGGTGGATCATTCTAATTTGAATATTTTTCTTTTATACCGGCCGGTTCGATCTTTATGATATACCGCTCATATCATATACTGGAAAAGTAATATGATGCACAAAATAGCCCAATTACGTATTTTACATTAACATTGCAATAAATACGGAACGAATGCTGAAGAAAATGAACGTTGCTCATAAACCTTTTATAATATTTGCGCAGCCCGACGATTGCACGAAACAAGTGAGGTGATAATGTTTCGCGAGAACGAGCCATTGTCGTTCAGTCGAAATGAGAGTGTACGTGAGTCTGCAGCGGGCGTGCATATTATATTGTAAACTGAACTGCAATACCGCGCCAATACGACGTAGTATCACCGCGCTTTCTGTATCTCCAACTTGGGATTGGCTCCAAGTACCAACTGTTATACTATAACACCAATACGGTTTTGGCTCCAACTATTGTTAACCATATCCCCAAAAGAGGCCTGGGTTGAGGATTCAACTGTCGCTTACTCTAACATAGAATTGCCTCTAATTGTCGCTTAGTGTATCACCAACACAGATTTGGGTCCAACTATCGGTTACTGGCTTATCAACGTGGTAGACCCAATCTAACAGTCTCTTACTCAAAAATGGATTCGTCACCAACTGTCTCTTAATTTGTCACCAACACAGGTTTGGGTCCAACTATCTCTTTCTATGACCCTAACATGAAATTGGCTCCAACTGTAGCTTACTATATCACCAACGCGAGTTTGACTCCAACAAATGACCCGTTCGGTAGCCATGACGACCAGATTATGTGACGTCACTCGTCGTGATTCAGAGATGATTGTTTTAATTCATCGATGCAGTATAAACGGAAAATTGTAAGCAAATCTCGATTTGGATAGTTAAGTAACAATATTTAGCAAAACTACAGTGGTATTAGATCTAAATATACATGAGATTTGATAATTATTGCATTAAAATTACCATTATTCTAATAATACTTGTAATAAATAACAATACGGTAGATATAAAAAATAAAACGAACGCACACAAAAATACTAGCTTTTTTCATGAAAATCCGAAAGAAACCAGTTTTATTTGCACGTGTTGTGCCACAACATAACTTCGGCTTAATTAAGGCTTCACTAACTGGAATATCTATAAATTTCGCGAGTTAAAAAAATACGTTTTTTACAAAAAAAGTTTTATTAGTGGTGCCTGTTGTGTGGCGACGTAAACGAACTAGAGCGGAAAATAAGCCGCTGAATATATTTATTTACGCCACATCTACACAGGTTTGATGCAGTGCCGTTTTATATACACTCTGCTGAATTATTTAAACTAGGTAGTAGGATCAGCCGCCTGGCTGATCTCTATTCTTTCAAACAAAAAATACTGATATTCTTCGAATTGTAAATCAGATATAAGAAAGGTTTCTCAACGCAGTAATCATGGCTTAGACCTTTCGATTCACAGTCTCAGCTAACAATCACAAAAAGGCAGTGAAACTACACACATATAATATAAAAATATTATTAGAAAGCATCGAGCTATCCACAATTGGAAAATAAAATGAAGACAATTTCTCATGAAATAACCCAGCAATCCGCACACATTACATTTTATTCAAATATTCGACAAGTTTATAAGCTCGTCCCGTTTTCAATCCAATTTCGTGTCGCGGTTATACAAACCAAACAATGGACTAAGTACAGAATCTCTATCCGGATATCATTCAACAATTTAAAACACAAAGATTATAAAGTGAAGGATTTAGGCGCCGAGGGCTGTCATTAAAAACTTTTATGAGTTTCTCCGAGTTTCTTTAATATAGCGGCAGATTGACGTCCGAATTTTAATGGCTATAATGACTTATCGCTTTGTGGTAGAAACTTATTACGATTTTAAATTAATTGTAGATTAGAAATTGTAATAGTCGCCAAAACCGAGAATTGACACCCTTCTGTATAGATACATAGACAAGGTTTTTTATTACCAACTTCGAGTACATATTTGATCGTAGATTACCAGGGATCTTTCTTGCGCTCTCTAATTACGTCTTTTGAAAAAATATCCTGGTCCTAGTCAATATCAATTACGTTTTAAAGTTTGTATCATTTATACATAATATATGAAAACTTATTATTTTATGTAAGAAGGTATTGAATGAAAGCGAACCAAGTTAATCAAAGCTAATTCGGTCACATACTGAACCGGAGATCAACCAAAATTACGAAAATGCATGAAGAATTTTATGAGTGTAAATAACCCAGTGATCTAGTGGAGTGTAAATCAATATTCTTTGCTTGCTTGTACTCCTACGAGACATGTACGTGACATTACCTATTTCTTATAACCTAGATAGAAGTTCAGGTGAGCGTATTTCAATAATGTTGTTAGATCGTGCGTATATTTCGCCGATACTTTTTGGCCGTGTATTAATGCCAATCAAAACATATAACATCATGTCAAGAGAAAATTATATTACTCCTTGTTAGGTTTTTTGCAGCCCGCTATCTTTTGACTCGGTTAGATTGTTTGCTTTGGATATTTATTGAGATGATAAAGATATTATTGTTCATGTAATACATGACTCGCTTAGAGATGTTCCGCTTCTTTGTTCAGACGTTTTACTTCGAAAGGATGATACACAACGAGTCTAAGACGAGACGAAATAAATTAGGCTAACTCAATAACCTAGACGGCTAATTTTGCCTTAAAGTCTGACGAATCTGATCCTCAAAGGCGATTTAAAAATATGAACTATACGGAAAATTCCGCAGCTTTATTTTTGATGGATTGCTTTGTATTTTTTATTATTCCTCTTGTGCCGAATAGGGTATAAATTTAGGACAGACTACTTTTAATCTAATCATAGAGAACGATTTTTCTTGCTAGACTAAGTTATAAAGCGAATAATTTTATGCAAGAAAATATTACACGCCAGCCACCATGAAGTAAGCCATGTGTGAGCTAGTGTCCTAGATAAAGTTATAAATAAAAAGGTTTATTTTAAAACGGGTTAAATATACAGTGTGGCACCAGATAATTTATTCTGCTGTATGATTTTACCATCGCTCTTCATGCAGTCAAAAATACACATTCATTCATTTCAATATTCAAAATAAGGGGCAAATACATGTAAACTCTATTACCTATGTTTTATTTGATTATACATTGAGCTACAACAGGCATTTACAAAACAAAATTGTGTGAAACTAGATTTTAACGCGGCTACTACCTAATTCACTTGTTATATTTATATTTCATCACAAATTATTTTCGAAACACGATGATTAGATGCATAGCCCACCGCGTTAGTGTTATGTTGAAATTGGTTATTAATTTGAAAAGACTTACTGATTATAACTCATTTTTGAAACCATCATAACTTTAATCAACATCAGCTACAGCTGATGGTCCTTGCTAATTATATTTCCCCCAAAGTATTGTAACACATCTGAAAAGCACCTGGGACAAGCAACGTCCAATTTTGTCGTTTCTCCACCTTGGGGGAGGACGTTCGACCTGCACTTACCGATATCTGATTTCGAAAATTTTTCTAAATTGTCGGACTTCAGTGTTGCGCGCCGTATACTCTACAATTTTCAACCTTCGCTTGTTAATCTACTAGCTTGTCTCTTCTCAGAATATTTTGCACAAAATAAAAGATTTCCTTAGATTTGCAACTACATCAGTTGCAAACTAACAAAAAGGATTATCGATCAGAAAATGGTAAAGGCGAACGAAACTCAATTCTGTGCAGCAGTACGCGATGTCACCGCCATATTGCGATCCAGTGATAAGGTCCGAATTGGAAACGAACGTAAATCTCAACACACTATATCGAATTAATCTTCGGCTTAATGCTTTGCTTACTATTCAAACACCATTTCCGTGCGGTTGATTCGAAAAGCAGCGTATATTTTATTGAAAGTCCGGCATCGAATTAAGAGCAATTCACATCGGCCGATTTTCTGTCGTTGGGTACGAAACGTGGCACGACAATCCAATTAATAAGCAAACCTTTCGCAGCTCACAGTGAATATCAAATGTTTGCACGACAGCCAATTGGTCGTTCAAATAAAATATTCATATTATAACATTGTCGGGAATGATTGCAATACGCGTACAGGGGTAGCGCGCGTTTGTAAATGTTTTTGGATCGCTCCGAATAACTTGAAATTTGTGGGAAAAAATCAGCGCTAGATATTTGAAAGCCGCTATTAATGCGGTAGTTAAAGGAAAGTTTTACTTTCTGCTGCGCAGTGCACCCTTCACGTAGAAATTAATAACGCTTTTTCAGCATAAAAACTCATTTAGTTCGGCGCGTGTGTAGATTTTTTTTATTTATTAACTACGTATGTATATTTCAGTATGCAAAATTTTAGCGCAAATAATTTCCGTATTTATAAAAGTTTTCTTTTATTTATGTTTATAGAAGAAATATAAGAAGTTAATATAAGAAAAACTTACGGCGGGATTTTTCATATAAATGCTTATTAATATTCTAGCTACCGACGATGAGCCGCTGTGCGAAATAAAATTCTAAGAGTGCACAGTGAGCGAACAGATCTAGTTATGATGGTGTTGCGCAGAAATAACAGATTGCTCAGACGCGGTCGCCTTGATTTCCCACAAGATTACCTCAATGAAGGTAAGAAGTCAACCGCAGCTCTGCTGTATTTCTACTTCGCCTTATAATTTTGTATCTCGTCCCATCAATCTCGTAATGTTTGGTTTGAATATTTTACTCGGTACGTTTGCTAAATTTTGTTTCCTTGTACAATTGGGTACGTTATTTGTATTTACAATAGAGTCGAGAATGTAACCTTCGCGAAGGGGTTTACGATATTTATTAAATAAATAGACACAAGTTCATCATCTCCCTTATCCCTTCGCGGTGGGAACAACATGTTTGCATAATGAAATATACACTATCTAATTGGTATCCCGTACTTAATACTTGGTATCCCGTATCCGGTCATTATTGGGTTATAAACCTCTTGTTACGGCAAAGTTTTAGTATATTGGTAGTAGCGGTAGATTCGACTGTGGCCTTAATGTTTTCTTATGCGACGACGGTTGTGTAACTGTTGGATTTCCATACACCGCGAACGTTTTAGTGAGATTTGTTGTTTCAGGCAAAAATGATGAAAGCAGAATAGAAGCGTAGCTCGCTGTTATTTTAACACAGCGTTCATGTGTGCCACTTTCGACATATAATGAAGCCAGATAGCGTAACGTTCCCCTCGGGACTACTCATGATCTAGAATTCATCAATCATTTGACTGTAATTTAACTGACTTATGACTGTAATGAGAATACTTGGACTTAATACCTTCTCGTTTGAATGGAGCTGACGTACATTAATATGCAAACGTAAAGTAAGGTTTTACTGTTGCTTCTGATGTGAGTGAAATTACCGAAGACAATATTCTTTAAAGAACGACAACGACAAATATGACTTATCATATCATATTTTTGGAATCAGTCCCGCCATCACACCTGCCATAGCAGGATTAACAATGGCACGCATTTTAATGACTCGCGCATATCATATTTAAAAATGTTTAATTTCAGGGTAGGCATTATCTCTCTTTTCATTGGCGTTATCTCCGCCATTGTTATGGTCCGCCTTCTTCAATACCCATAGCATCACTAAGGGGTGGCAACCATAAGCACGCAATACAAAACGTATTATTTTCCTCTAGAGAAGGCTCTGGGCCAGAGATCCTCATTAAAGTTTGACAACAAAGCATTCATCGTATCGTTACAATAATTTTGTCACATTTTACAAAACATCTAGATAACAAAGTTATAACAACGGTTTGGTCTCAGTTCGCGGTTCGCCATTTATAATGTCGACGATATTGTTGATGGCAGTTGTTTGTAATGGGTTTGTTTATGCAAGATCTTGTCGAAATAAATTTATTAGCCGCTGCCATAAATCGTGCGGAATTCTCTTGACCGAGTTTAGACAAAAATATTTAGTTTTTTGCGTTGCCAGCGGTTCATTTTACAACAACAATTCCGCGCAACAATGGAAAAGTCTTGAACACGCACTGCAAGACGAATTGGACGACGTCCCACTGTATCAACAGATTATCCCGATAAATGTGGCAGAAACTCTTTGTTTATTGCTTGGATAATCAAAAACTGACTGACTTATTTTCTACATCACCTTTAATAACAACAAGCAAAGCATAGGATGGTCTTCGCAGGCCTATGTATGTTTGGAGTATATAATATGTTTTCCATATGTTCTGAATAAACATTTTATCATACAGATTTTTAATTGTTATGACATTGAAAAAAATAATAAATGAAAGACTAAAGAAGTAGAAAGAGGAAAGTGTCCATTAATTGTAATCTCATTATGTTATTAAATAATTGTTTGAAGGCTTGTTGTTTAAACTGAGGATTTTCACGCGATCACCTCATCAAGCCTGTATTATAATATTTAAACTTGCCTCGATAGCAATTCACACAAAGTTATAATAATCACAGTAATTTGCTCCATCATTTACTGCATGAAAACTAAAAGATATTTCTTGGCCTGAACCTGGAAATAAAGAAGCAAACACGGCGGAATAATTGTATCGAAAGGAGAAATCGTTTGTCCCCAATCGATACTCTATCTGAGCCGTTCTATTAATAGTTACCAGTAGCAATGTAAAAAAACGTGAATTGACTCTTAGACCTTAACAAAAATCCTTCGGCTAATGGAGTAGCGGTATCGATATAGCATAAAAGCGAATGGCAGCGAATTAATGAGCCGAGCCGGAGGCACAGCTTAGTGGTGCTCTTTTACAGACGCCTTGCTCTAACTTCGAAACAAAACAGAAGGTTGATAATGGATTTTAACATCCTATAATTAAAAAAATGCATTTAATATCCAACAAAAATCATCCAACATCGCAAACGATTTAATAGCCACTCAACGTTGTTTATTTCAAATCTTGTGCACAATATTAGCAATGGAGGGTGGAATAATCGTATGTCTTAATCTGTTAGCCGGGCCGAGAATGCTGACGCAATAAAAATTCCATGTTGAAGCGTCCCCTACTAAATTACGACGACACAATTTAATTTTGTACCTTCTTTGTGTCGTCGTGCGTCACTATCTGTGACTGGGCGCATTTACTTTTTAATATTAAGTGGCTCCTCATGAGAAATATCTTATTTTGTGAGACCATTTTTGCTGTTACGTTTAGACAAAAAGAAATTGTCATTTGTTTGAAGCTTTAGTGTCAGATTATGTGGAAGGATACAAAAAGTATTTTGGTTACATTTTACTTCTCCGAATTAGGCCTTATACATAGCACATGTGTTCTAGGTTAGGCTACTAATAGATGACTATTTGTCGTATCATTTACCATGGGTTTTGAGTAAATAAACAATGGAATTTTACTGCAGCCAGTCTTTGCAACGTAGTCTGTCAGTATTGAACTTTGACGTATTAAGATAATCATTCGAATTTTAACGCATTCAGGACTTTAGGAGGAAATTTATCGACTAAGAGAATAATTGAAATACGGCCAAATTCAACGCAAGCTAAAAAGAAGAGCTGGCAAGGGTCACTAAAGTTACTGCTTTCAGGCCGCTTCAACAGGTGTTTAAAGTAAAGACACCTTTGAAAAAAGCCTATGTTTGGAATTGTTCTCCTTGAGGCTATGGATGATGATAAAATTATATCAATTTTCGTTTGAATTATATGAAATATTTATTACATCAAAAGTACGCAAGTTGTTTCAGAATTTTACGTTGAATATAGCGACAAATATGTCGATATTGCGATTGTTATTAAGCTGAAATATAATTTAATTAATAAAGATAATTAATTTAAACTGATTAATGAAGGTTCATATTGTCTTCCTCAACAATTGTGTTCTGTAGACTTTTATCATCGAAATGCATTTAATATTAATTGTAAGAGATTTTCGCAATTTCCATTGAGACAAAATTTACGGGCGTTGTTAAGTCTCCAATTAATTAATGATTTTTTCCTTTTTTTAACTAAAGGCTAGTTAATCTTCTTACAGACTAGCTAAGGTTCGGTTCTTGGCATTATTCTCAATGCTAGTCACAGTTAACAAAGTACCAGAGTTGCAATAAAAGATGCCTCGGTGGCCCTATTTTTCAACTGACTACCATAAACTTGTTTTATATATTAAATGCTATATAGTTTATACATTTTGTTATACGAAAATGTATACAGTATGTATTATTCCAATACAACACCAGCATCTTATCGTAAGCGTTCCGAAAACTGAAACCTATACGAATATAAAGCATCCACATCTACTCCTGTATGGAATGATATTGAAACGATGCAATTAATTTATTATTCAATCGGATAAAAGGCTGAGACCCTCCTCTATTCACGTTCTATATTTGTGTGTGAATTTCTTTTATATGCCTTGGTACTAACGACACACATAAATTAGCGCGTCTTCGATTAAGCACCTTCAGAGGGGAACGAAATAAATTCACCCTTCCTCGTTCCGATCCAACCAAAATATTGATTACTGCCGCTGTATTCCGAAGCCAATTACGCACTTTTACGTGTATATTTCGTGTCGAAACATTCTAATTAATAAATTGCCTTAACTTAAATATTTTACTGAAACAAAATAAATTTCATGGTTGTATTATTAAAAAATACATGGATTGATCTCGAAAAAGGGCAAATTCAAGTACATACCTATTATGAGAAAGTTTTAATTGTCCTGTGCCGTGGTTGTCTGACGTACAGATTATTTTAATTAACGAGCGTCGCGATTCATACTCCATTCATACGCTCTTAATTTATCTTGACCGTTTTCAGAAAATTATTGCACTTTTTCTGATTTTCATACATGTTCTGTCCTTGTAAAGTGTAAATAATGTTGTATTTCAATACTAACATTTTATTTACAAAAACACAAAACCTTTGGTTTATTATTTCAGTATTTATTTGATACTAAATAAAATATTTTACGGTTATTTTAGCGAAGCAATGCAAAGGGTCCATTGCGATCTTATTTAATTATATTGTGTGGTCATGCTGAGCGGAGAGACTTGAGATTTAATATCTAGTGTGAACCAGGGAACAGTTTCTCGCAATCACGCGCGTACTGTAGCGCTGTTAACAAGAAAATCTATGAACCTTTGGGGCCCACCAATTATTTGTTGAACTCGACTTACTTGGGTAGTGTGAAACTTGTATACCCCTTTGTTGCTTCTATGACCTCGCTTAAAATATAATACGTAGCAAATACTGCATTAAAATTATTACATAAGCAATTGGAATTGAGGGTTTGATCAATATTGACTTACAAGATCTAAAGATTTAATCGTAGACTTTACATTACTAGCATTTTAAGGTAAAGTACGTTAACCACCAAATAAGGTAACGGTAAAGATTTTTGGGTGTCCGGCATGGCCATACGACATGCACAGCAAACCTTCTGTCAGGACACTTTGTAATATTACATATGTCATATGTACATCATCAAATTAACTTTGTCAGTCTGATTTTCAAATTTTTTTTTGCCTCGGTGGCGCAGTTGTACTACAGAATGTTTGCAAAGCTGAGGACTTGGGTTCGAGTCTCGGGTCGGGCAAAGTGATATTGGATTTTTCTATTCATATTATCAGCCCGGAGACAGGAATTTGCGCCCGATATGGCGATAGCCTCGCCCCCTATCACGGACGGAACACACAAGGCGAAACGTGGATATCCTGGCAGCACCTCTTCATACCCCTTCTGGGAAAAAGGTGTAAGTTTATGTACGTTTTTTTCTCCAGGAACTCACTCAAAATAAATTTGGAGCAAATCATAAATTTCTGAAAGATAATTCACTATACCACAAGAGTGAAACTAGGATAGATCCACATATTTCAATGTAGCTGTGCACAATATGGAGCTTAATGTAAACTCATTTTGCTATTTATTATGCTGGGTGTGGTAAAAGGATTTAATTTTCATTCCGTTCAATGGCGGACAATACTTCAAATCCCTATTGAATGCGAGCGCTATGCAAGAACCAAGTCAGTGTGAGTGCATTGCATAATTTCGCCATGATAGAATGTAATAAAAGCGCGGTGATTTCTATCTTCATATTTATTTCTGAAATTGTTTTTAACCTCTGGAATTTTAAATTATTGTTAATAGAAGTATAAGGTAGTGAAAAACATTAAAGACCTTATTCATAGATAGTTTTAAAACACATTTTAGTTATCGAATGTTTTGTCTCTTTCGAACAATTTTGTAATTCAGTTTGAGCGAAGCAGACAAAACAAATGATAACTAAAATAGGTTTAAAACTCTCTATGAATAGGGCTGTAAATCAATAGCAATTACATGATCAATAAAATATGATTTATACGTTTGAGTTAGCATTTCTCCTACACTTCCTAAAGTAACAGAAATCGAAAACTAAAATTTCTTGCAAATTAAATATGTTTTAAAAATAATGCAGGTACCTAATTCTATTTATACCATCTGTAATATTGTTCTATTTTCGTCGTTCTTTCTTAAAGGAAAATATCTTGTGAGGAGTGCGTCTAAATATACATTCAAAATCCTGATTGCAAAATATTTTGTATAGTTTGCCAACGTTCGTATTATTTTAATTATTCACTTTATTGCCAAGGGTGCCGTTTTAGGGCCATACATTATGCCTTTTTTCTCTGACAATTAATACTTGTATGAGAAGTTCCAATTTAATATAATTATATTCAAATGTTTAATTAAACATGTTGAATTTTAAAAAAATTACTCTAATTTACAAATAGTCTTAGATAGCCAGAAAGAAACGCAGCCGATTTTACTGCATTTTTTAATTAAAGGATATCATATAGTTAAAGACCGAGAGTCGGGACACATTTTAACGACACTATATTATAGTAGTAGTAATGATAAAAATACATAAGATACAAAAAGCTACGCCGTCGATAAAAATCCGATAACCTCTCCATCTATCAAATTACATCCGAAAATGAAGCACGGCAAAACGCAGCTGACATCTAAAGTCCACAGATCATTTCCAAAACATTTATACCGGCATACAACTCTGTTAATCTTCTTGCGGTACGAAGCATAAAACATACATGTTAAGCATTTTATTAGGGTCCGACATATTTAAAGGCAAATAAAATATTCGTGTTCCGCAGCAAAAGTGTGTTCGAGATTTTTTCAAAGCTTAACGTTTGTGGAAACGATTTTATAAATATTTAAAAATCCGCCGCCCCATCGGGGCTGTAGTAAGGCGATTTGCCGTACCATCAAAGCCACTAGTGCTAGTTAGTTCTTAGCTTTCTTCTGCGAGTAATCTTAAATGCTTACACTTTCCAGTTAAAAACTTCTCTTTGTATAATTAGCTTTGTTTTGCATCGAGACAATGGCGTCTGCGTAGAAGTACTGATTGTAAATTTGTGTAATAGCATTCTTTTACATTTGATTATTTTTTGCTCTTTTATGCGCATTTTCGGTTACATTCGTAGAAAACCGCTTACAAAATAAAATATATTTATCAATATTATTGACGACTGAATTCATTGAAATTATAGTTAAAATAAATAATTTCAAGCCGCAGTGGAAAGTCACATTGAAAATAAATAAATTTCTTTATTAATTTCATTTAATAACGAAACACTTAACGAAACGTTAAATCAGGTTTTAAATTACTTATATTAGAAATTAATATGAGAGATTTTTAAATGAACCGCCTCTTCAATCGTACATCCATCAGAAACAAGACGTAATATTGAAATACCTCATGATTTTGAAATTTAGGGACAGCGTCTCTCTATTATTTCGTGTCTATGTTTCGCGATAAACGAGGAACGCAATTTTGCTCTTTGACACATTAAAAATATTTTTATATTAATTTTATTCTTTCTTTTTCCTAACGAAATTACGCCTTTAACTTATTTCCTAATATTTCTCATGTAAAAATGAAAATGTTAATATCCACTACCTGGAGCGAAGGACAAACATGTTGCGTAGTGAATTACAAAGTCATACAAACTCAGATAACCAAATAAGTGTAGTGTACTGTGTAGATTAGTGGTTGCAAAGAGCGGGGGAGCATAACATTTATTTACTATTGGCTGTAGTCACAGTACGCTAATGTAACAGCACAATTACTGAATAAGTTTAAGCACTCTCCAACCGGTTGTCGCGATCCGAGGTACATACAAGTCTCGGCAACTTTTTAATTGGCCAACCTTACAGATTGAAAAAAGTCAAGAGCCCTTCCGACTTAATTAAATTTACTCTTCACCCGGCAAAACAAAATAGAATCCACTTTTTAGTCAATATTGCTGTTTCGTAGCGGCAGCGAAAATAAAACAGACATAAAAGTTTGTCAGCGAAACGGGTTTAGAACTAATCACGGCCAAATACCGCTAACTGAAACTTTGAAAGTATCTTACTTTTATTATTTCGAGAGGAAGTGATGAGTTTCAATCATAAACTTGGGTGATTAATTGATGTTTTTCTCCTTTTCGACAAATAAAGCAATATTAGCGAGGATAATGGAAAAGCATCGACAATGTTTGTTATATCGAAATTGTGGGTGAAACGAAACTGTTATACAACTGTAGTTCAATAAAAAGCGAGGGTTATTCAGTGGCATTCGTCGGCGACACCCGGAAGGAAGTTGCGATCACGTGAAAACATCGCCTGTTTTAGACTGCGGCCTATCGATGCACCAATGCCTTTTTATAAGCCTGTCGGTCCACAAAACCAATACTCGTATTTAAATTAGCCGCAAAATTCCGACTATTGTTCTAGTACAGTTGCTCCCGCATTACAAAACTGTGCTTACATAACCAAATAGATACAATTTTGTGTACATTTTCTGCATGAACAAATTGTGTACTTATTTTTTAAATCAATTATTATTATGAAAATTACAATATTGATTCATTATAATCGCATCAGCCATTATTCTGCGAATTGTAATACCGTAGGTTCAACTTCTTTGAACTTACTTCAAGCGGGAAATTTTCTAAGATTTTCAACAAAATGCCGTTACTGCTCTAATGAAATTTCCTTAGAAGCCTAACTTCAAACACAGAGAAATTCACAAAACCATAAACACCGACTCAATATTTATTCCCTATATAATAGGACAAAAGCCAAAGTTAAGCGTAAACAAGCTGCACCATTTAAACCTTAATTTGGTCAGGCAGTATTGATCGTTTTCATTACAGTGGAATATCGTTAAATTAGGTATAATAAATTAAATTCGGAGCACGGTATGTATTCTGGAGGGTTCGCGAACACGGAAATGAAACGCTCATTAGGATTAAATCCTTTTAGTCGAGCATCTGATTTGGCAATGCAATGTTCTCTTATGAAACCTACATTTACGTGGATACAGTATTTTGGTACTGTTTTCTATAGGATTACAAACTAGTTTAATAATATTTTACTTGTCCAAATTGCATTTAAACGGGGTAGTAAAAGTCACTTGATTCGGTATTACATAATTTGTGGAGAAATAATTGCAGTTTGTTTTCGTTTTGTAATTGTAATTTTAATTCATAGTGTAAACTTCATTGTTCAGTAACTATTTATTATGACTGCAGTTTTTTTTATAAAAGGGACAATATAGATTTAAATTATAACTTGTAGTATGTACATAGCCTCGGAAAGTTCATCGCTTTCCACAAGTATTTCCACGGAGACTTGTAAGAAGCTGTCTGCAGACAACTGCCTCTTGGAACCTTTATTGCGATAGATATTTTATTTACGTCATTTATTATTTAGGAATAAAATTTGGAAGAATTTAGAAGAGACCGCTTACAGGGAAATGACCGCCAGTTTTTTAAAATTGTAATTACCAAGACAAATTAACACAATTAAATAACAATAGATGTATAGTTAATGTTATATGGTATAATCATAGTTGATAGACTATTTCAAAAGACTGTAAACTGTTTTCGTGTATGTAATAATGGTGAACAATAAGGTGCTATCTAACTTAATTGATAAATAATTTAATGCTATTAGGCTACGTGTAAAACAAAAATGTATTTGATATCTACTGCTATTTGTGTACCTATGTCGAGTTTTGTGAACCAAATAAAACCCTCATTGATGTCCGTCGTAACAGTATACAAAACATTCCACAAAACCAACCGGACTACGTGCTACAGTAATTTTCCCTAAATATAATCGATTATCTTTCCCCACAATAAATTGCAAAATGCTATTCAAAAAGAAATTTCTGCGTGAGCAACTCCATTACGGCGTCGACACATTGTTTACGCATGACAAGCGGATTTGCTTCATAATTCGATACGTACTCGTCACTTGAGGCATCGATGTGGCGTAAATGCTCGTTCAATAAGAATCTAAATAGGGATGTGATGTGCCATACAATTTGTTCATGAAATATTTTCTCGGCGTAAGTGGGTAGCGAAGTGGAGTGTCATTACTAGAAACAAATAAAAGCTCTTATTATTGCGGTGTCGTTTCTCGTAGCAGTAGTGAAAGTCAACTTTATTATAAACAGTATTTTTTATAGTTAAAATGCAATTATCTAAATAGCAATATATAGTCACGTAATTCATACAGGAAATACCAATAAATATGGTAAAGTTTTGCGTTCAATAATAGATTTCAAAGTTATTAAACATATTTCGCATGTTCATTTAATTTGTAAAATTCCATGAAGAATGCGCGCTTTGTTTCATAATATACAGTTTATTTAATTAAATTTATGCAGAATTACTCGGTCGAAAATTTAATAATGCGATAAAAAGCCAGTAAATTATGTACTAACCGAAACTTTGAAAGGACTTCAAAGATTATGTTCTGTGGAATGATATACTGTTTTAATACTTTAATAAAAGTAAGTATTTATTAAAATTTTAAACTTTGGCCAGGCAAATCTTATGATGCATCTTTTACAACACATTTTATTCAAACTGGTGATCAAAGTTACTCATAAAAAACAAGTCACGTGAATAATGTACATCTTGATATATATCTTTGTATATACTACTTTACTTTATTTTATTACTTGTAGCTATTAGAATATTTGTATTTGATTTATTATTCAGTGTTAGCTTCTATCTCTTACACTTTAAACTGCCCTCTGTTAATCCTTTTCAAAAATCCATCCCATGGATGTCTGTAAGATATTGCCTTTGAGCGATAAGACCGCCAATTGTACTTTTTATGTATGTGATTTTCATTTTATTTGTTTTTTTTTGTGTGTGTGCAATAAAGTGTATATAAATAAATAAATAAATCTTCTTTTTTTAACAATATCACCGGGTCGCTATTAGCAGGTCACTGTGGGAGTGCTTGGGGAAGGCCAATGTCCAGCAGTGGCCTTCTTATGACTGCATATGGTGATGACTTCTATCTCTCTGTGCTATAACTACCCCATCTAAGACTTAGGGTGGGTTGCAGAAAATAACTTTAACATTAACTAAGGGCTAATCAGCCGTCAAATCGACGGTTATGCAATTTTCGGGTTGCATAAAATTAACAATTGTTAAAATGACGTCACGTATAACATTAACATTAACCGTTCAATTTCGGGCGGTTATTGTTAAAGTCACGGTTATCTTTCGTTATTTGTGTGTGTTCTCTGTATTGATAATTGTCATTTGTGTATCGATTTGAATTATAACCTGTACATTAAAACAATTTACAAAAATACGCTGATAAATTCCGACGTAAAATCGCATCGCATCATTTCACTGGTCACTCTTTTAACTTTAACTATAACAATTATGACAATGGTGCAACAAAAGAATTTTCTATCCCGTGGTCATTGTTATTGTCACTGCTAAAGTTAACTTTACCGTTAACAATAACGTCAGGTTTTCTGCAACCCACCCTTAGAGCCTTTGCACACGGCGTTTTTTTACCGCGCTGAGGACGCGCAGAAATTGCGCGCTAACTTTAAACGCAATTGGGTATTCTACCCATTTTCAAAAAGTCTTTTAAGTTGTTCCTAAGATTAAGACAAACTATTTAAAAAAATATCAAATTTTTATTCGCTCGGCAAGTCCAATAAAAAACCATTTAAAATTTAAATTTTAAATTTATGCGCGCAAATATGTGAAAACGCTAGGCGCCATGTTCCTTTAACATGATACGTCACTCAACCAGTAAACAAACTGTGTTTGTATGAGCTCTTGGACACCGGAGGGGGTATTCTACTTACGGAATGACGTAGAATCGTTATCCATCATGGCGGCAGCCGTTTCACATATTTTTAGGACAGATAAAAAAATTGAAATTTTCAAAACGAATTATAAAATTTATTCCTTGGAAATATAAACTGAAATTAACATATACTTATTGCTTAATGCTCTAATATATACATTTATAGTTTTTAGATTTTTTCTTTCTTATAGTAAAATACCCAATTCAGACGCAGTCAGTAAACCTTAGCATATTAAATCTTTGAACACTACAGCGCTGCGCCGCACCGTGAACACGCATTTGTAACATGCGCATCTTCAGCGCGTTAAAAATACGCCGGGTGCAAAAGTCCTTAGGCGAGTTAAGTTTACGGGTTTTAGATTTGGTACAAGGTAAAAAATATATAGTGCACCCAAGTATGCTGATATCTTTATGATGCTACTCCGGCTCCGAAAATTACACATACTTAATTTTTCAAATTTGAGATATGTTTCCTGAGATACAAAAGCCACCATCGTCTCGGCAATCCGTCCAAATACTAAATATGGTATCAACCACTTCGTTATTGCAATTATTCAATTTATTTTTAAAATATGACTTCTATTTCGTGTTCAGAGCAAAAATCTATCTAATTTTATGTAAGTCTCATTATAATGGCGTCGCGTAGTTGTAATACGGTACGGTTACAATGTTGAGGTCTCGGGTTTGAGTCCCTGGTCGAGCAAAGTGAAATTGGATTTTTCTATTGATTAATTATCAGCCCGGACTCAGAAATTTGTGCCCGATATGGCGATAGGCTCGCCCCTTATCACATCGTGGGACGGAACATGTAAGGCAAAATGTGGGTGTACTGGTGGCGCCTCTGCCTACCCCTTCAGGGATAAAGGCGTGAGTTATAAGTCTCATTTTAAAATCAATATGCATTGAAACGTTTGGTTTATTGAAAATTACATCCGAGTGCTAGGAATGGCAATTCATGATTCAATATTACCAGTGGAAGGTGTTCCTACATTCTATTTATTTATTTATTTACTGCACAATAAAATTTCTTATATATATCCAAAGCGTGCAATCCTGTTATTTTGACTTAACCCGTTATACATCACACCGTGGCTATGTTTAATTTGTACTTTTAACACAAAAACGTCATGGGATTTTATTACGAATTTAAAAGGCTCAAGTGAAAATTAAATGTCGCTCGTGGTGAGATTGACAAGGTGTTCAAATACGGTAAATTATTTTCAGGTCAATTAATAAATCGTCAGGAACGCTGTCCACTCGTAGATAGACGTCCAATATGGCGTTTTCCAGTAAGTAAAATAAGCTCAGATAAATTCAACTTTTGATATTGATTTCTACGGCTGAAAACAAATAGAAATTACCATTACCTCAAAGCATTAAGAAAGTAAAACATTGGATAACTAATTACATTAAGTTATAATTAATCATCAACGCCGCCCCACTATTTTTCTTTTTTCCAACTTTTAATACTAATTTCGTTAATGTTTTCGACAAACATTTTCGTCTCTCAACGGTATTAGAGCTTGTCCTATATTAATTAATAACACATCTTGACGCTGGACAGTGCCGCCATCCAATTGATGGAGCTTTTGAGCACTGCGCCTCGGGGAACCTATACAGGTTCCTTTAGTTACATCACAAACCTATTAATTAAATGAAAATATGATCCACTCAGTTTACTCCCAATGTACAGCAAAAAATACATTTCGTATTTGTTTCTGCTTTGTAATGTGTAGGTTTAGTGGAGTATATTTGCCATGCCGATATTTTTGTAGTTTTGTTCTACTTGTGTTTTCACGTGAATAAATGTAGAGTCTACACTCTTTAATTAGATAAAGCTACAATATTAATCGGACGATTCGGCCGGGGTTTCTCTGATGTGAAACAAATTTTAAGAATAGTAGGAATTATTTACTTTGTGGGAATTACGTGACAATTCAGAACTAAGGGAGTGCAAAAAACATAATGAATCAAATTGACTCGAGCGAGGCATTTCATCTTGAAAATGAAAGCAAGAATCTCACAGTTTACAAGTCGAGGACACTGCTACGTCTACACTCCAATAGCTGTTACCAACATGTCTCAACAATTACACTTAGAAGTTGAAACAACTTATAAAACTCTTAAATCCTCTATGAATAACTTAATAAAGAACAATAAAACCTTGAAACACTCCTTAACCGGCGAAGTAGCGAAAAGGTAGAAAGGGCACAATAGGGTGATTATACAACAGAAATGTCCGTGCGATGCTCGGGCGGTTGCATAAAATGTATCCCTCTTGCTACCAACAAAGACAACCCTTTTATTCTTTTCTGTCGTCAGCGGCGGCGTTTGTAATTCTAGTCTTTTAACAAATGGAAGACATTATCGCCGTCTCTGGCTTTTGTATAAATTTATGTCGAGTAAAAAGTTTGTGAAAAAGTTAAACCGCTTACGGGGCGCGCGTATTTCAAACGTACTCTACAAACGTACGTTTTTTTTGAGAACACACAAAACGTCAACTTCTGTATAGATATTGAATGCAAGTTACTTTTTATTGGCGAATGTGGAAATATTTTTTATGTTCAAATATTATTACATTTTTGTAATAGAGGGTGTCTGGATGATTATATATTGAATATGCCTGCAACAATGTTATTATTATTTTAATCACATTGTTATAGCATTTAACACTAAAACGTTATAGGACAGTCATTAGGGCATAAACGCTTTGACTATTTTAGTAACATAAAACACGCCATTTAACTATTCCACTAAATCCGCACCAAATAACCAACCAGCACCAAATAAGCTTACTGCCTATCGATTTCTAAGCTAACTGATTATCCTAAGTTACTGAGAATATTTCATGTATCTTGATATTTTGCTACGTGTTTTAAACGAGGAACATCAGTAAGCAATGTGCTAAGGGCTGCTCTCGACTGCGAGCCTGCTCTATCTTGGAGGCGGCGTTCAATCACGCCTCTTCGACAGTCATCGGCCCCTCTCACACAGCCCTTCGCTTCAACTAATGCTTCCTGCGAGCCTCATTAAAATTACACCGTCTTGTCTCATTTGGAACACGGTACCATGTATGCTTATTAAATACCGTGAAATTAAATTAGCTATTGTGAACATGGTACAGAATTTAGATTCTAGTACAGAACCCCACACAAGAAATTATTTAGAAATGCTATGCAATATTAGAACCAATTTTCGTGATCGCTTCCTGGATTTTGATCTACATGGTCGAAATTGATGATCCAGGTTTCTCTTACAATGGTATCAGGAAAATCCATTGAACCAGCGATAGACTTATGGGCGCCACTGTGCGGTATTTATCACCCAAGTTATTGTTCTCGGGAGCTGAGTTTAAATGAAATCCAGTTCACTGTTCAGTGAGTTTAAAACGTATTTACCACCTCATAATTATTTACTCACGACGTCAACATGACCGTCTTTTTTTTAAACAGCAGCAAAACTAATTAATGTAGCTTTGAGCTTGGAAACTTCCATTAAATTCAAAACCCACGATGCAAATTGAAGTAGAAATACAACTTCCACTTTGATACACCATGCATACATAAAACAGAAAAAAACACGAATGAGAATTTGAAAAATGTTTAAATGTGCTATTTTCTAAATAGACTTACTCCTTTGATATTACTGTGTCATAAATTAATCTCAAGCAAAAAATGATTAAACTCTGACAGTAGATACTTGTACTAGTTGCGTTTAATATTAATTAGCTAACCATAATTACGCCGTCAATCACTGATTATGTAGAGCATATTATGTTTGTATGATTGATCAAAGACGTACATTAATACAATAATATCACATAATTATGTACATAAATCTAACTTTTAAAGAGGCATTCTTCATAGTTCAGCGCCTCCGTTCCCACAGTCTCCAATTCCACCTTCCCTTCCGGCTCTGTTTTAGCTTCGTTTTTAGCATCCGCTTTTGTCTTCACATCCGTGACTACACCTCTTTTTTTCGAGAGGTAAACTGGTAAGCTTCCGTTAATTATAGAGGAGATGGCGAAACACCAGCCTACGCTTGCCTGACTGAACCCTAGGACCGAATCCATTTCTGCCTTCGTAAGTGCTATCACTTTCAAAATGTTACTTTTTATTGTATATGGTTACTTCCTTTGTGAATTGTGTTATTTATAAATCACTATATGCAATTTGTATATAATTTCTATTTTTTATTTTCTATTGTGATCATAGTATTTTGTTTTTATTGTGTGATATGGAAAATCGAGAGTAAATGAAGGGAAAACTTTATAAATAAATAACAAATGAAATTGCCATATTAAACGAAGGATATAAACCTAAGATACATATTCAAAACCCTTCTGAAACGTAGAACATCGGTCCGTTAAACGAAAGACGAGAAATTGAAAAGATCTACATAAGCCAAAAGTTGGCGCAAAGTTTTACCGAGCCGTCATCCGATAAGTCAGACCTTCGCCTGGTGCGTAGTTATCCAGCCTAACGTTCAATTACAACAAAGCATAAAAGTTGCCACAACCAAGGGAATGTAGCCTGAAGTTTTGACGTCCCTATACAGGCTTTATTTATCGCTTCCTGTGAGATTACAGCTCCAACCGTATAAACAAGGATACAGATTACCTATAATACCCTTGATGTATAAAATGTTGCGCTACGCTTGCTCTTATCTGTGAAAAACTGGCACACACAAGTGTAAACAGTTGCGGTAAAAAATATGTAATTGTAACCCTTTTTTCATATACTTACAATTTTTATACATGGCGCAAAACATTTAGGAGCTAAAAACCACGTTACTCGGTTTTGTTGCTTATCTACGTAATTTGAGAATTAAATAAAACCCAGTTTCAACAATTAGCTATATTTTTATACCTAAACAACTATGTATACGAGCATACGACTGCCTCGGTTGCGCACTTGTACTACGGTATGATTATAAAGCTGAGGTCTCGGGTTCGAATCCCGGGTCGGGCAAAGTAATATTGGATTTTTCTATTCATTATCGGCCCGGAGTCAGAAATTTGTGCCCGATATGGCGATAGGCTCGCCCCCTATCACATCGTGGGACGGAAAATTCAAGGCAAAACGTGGGTGTCCTGGTTGCTACCAGGGGAACCTCTGCCTACCCCTTCTGGGAAACAGCCGTGAGTTTATGTATGTATGTACATACAAGCAAAGGCCTCATCTGATCGAAAAAATCACAGGAAATCATAACCATTTTTAAATCGTAGTTGATGTTCTTCAGGATTGAAGACGAATTGGATGGTAACGAAGAAGGATAGCATTCTTGGATATTCGTCAATTCGCTGACGAAATAACAATGGCAGCAAAGCTTCGTCATTTCTGTAACATAGTAGGTTTATCAGCCCATTCACAATCTAACTCAGATTGACAGAGTGTGGCTATATCATAAGTGCATATCGCTGTTGGAAATATTTATTTATGAAGCTATAAATAAACTCAAAGGAATCCAAAACTGAATAAATATAAATTATTTCTCAGAACTTTGGAACCTCAATGAATGTCATGTTAATCCGGGGATATGTGTTATTTTAATATTATTAACTCATACAAATCTATGAATGAAAAAGCTTATTACACGTAATATTATAAGCAATACCTGTGGCAATACCGTATATAGACAGTTTAATAAGTTACCACTGACCACGGGCCTCCCCCACAACAATGAACTCGATGGAAATGGGTTAGGCCATCATTTATAAGCAATACATATAATTACTACAAACAACAATGTATGTTTTCACATCCAATTTTGTGTATAAATATTTGTCATATAGATGTTCCCCCACTGTGAGTACGGATTTAATTGGTATGGGTTTTATGTTAGCTGTAAACAAAAGTGAGCAGAAACGGTGACGTGTTACACTTTAAAACGTAGTTTGTATGAATTTATGATAGCGTATAAAGTGAGCACAGTAGTTACCGAATATTTCATGCCTTTTTCTATGAATAATAATTTTAGTACGTGCGTAGAGTAAGTTTTTTATTTGTAACTTGGAACGAAAAAATAAGGTCTCGACAGTACTTTTAAACACATTCAGTTGTCATTGTGGTAGATTGCTCAAAGTATACACATTTAGTTAATTCGCTAGCATAACTTAAAAAAAGAAAGAGAGAGAGCTCTTCAGCCTCAGGAAGTCCGCTGCTGAACATAGGCCGCCTCCTAGGGTGTCCATATCGAGCTGTTGAAAGCGGCATCCAGTGACTTTCTGCAATCTTACCAGACTAACCTTAATCTACTATCGCAAAAGATCCATTGTCTTTTTTATACAGGATTTTCATTTGCGATTTGTTTGCTTGTGAGTCAAATAATATTAATCAATTTATTAATACGTCAATAATTTTAAATGATAACTATTCCAAACACATTAACACATTGGAGGAGATAATTTTACTCATCAATGTGACACTATACTTTAATAATAGCAATAAAATAACATATATTCCAAACCAATTTAATTTAATTTTTACATTTTTTTAAATTAACTGTTTAATTTGATAATTGTCACATAAGGATAGTAATATTGTAACAGTCGCTGAGCGGATGACTAATACTGCAGTCCGTCCCGTGACCACGAAAGCTGGAAAGTAATCGAAACTTAGGAAACGTAAAAATTTAAAAACAAAACCAAATCCGCAATAAAAACCTTCAAAAAATAATTTAATTTCTATGTGTAACATTCGCGTAAATCTAAAAAAACAGATAGATTAGATATCGTTTCTTTGGATCTGAGTTGTACCATTGTAGGTTACAAATTATACGTGTAAAAGGTAAGATCAAAGTTGTCTATCCAAAATGTATATTGTATATCACGTACGTAAAGTGTAATCTGTCGGAAAACGAAGAACATTTACATAATTATTTTCATATAAACACACATTCCCAAATCCCAATGAACAAGCTTTCTAACGATTTAAACTATTACAAACTGCTCCATTCAATAAATCAGCGCGTTACAAATTAATTATATTTCATAATTATCACGTCATGATTATTGGTAAAATATTAAATTTAATCCACCAGATCCAATTTAACCAAGTCAATTGTTATTTCCAGCTGTATACAACGTGACAGTCACTAATGAGATTGTGTTAATATTTACTTTAATATCAATTTAAAAACACCGTTCTGTGCCGCAAATTAATTAAGAAAATACTTTAATGTATCAGCTCATTATCGCACTTTAAAAAAAAGCTCCTGTACAACTAAGAGTAGGTACGAATGTGAAGGCTTAGGCCGCAAGCTATAGTTCACCAAGATGACCCAGTGCGGCTTCGCGGACTTAACATATTATTGATTTTTTTGTTAAAACTTCAGTGGTTTGCAGGTTTTCTCACCATGTCTTTCTTCATCGAAGAAAAAAAACTTAATTATCTTACAATATTAATTGCGCTTTATCTGGACGCTAACGCGGTCAGATCACACCTTCATCACAGCAGGACTTTGTTCCCCACAATTTTAAAGAAGTTATTACAGAAAATTTCGTTTGTGCGAGGAGGAAATTGTTACTCATTAAGAAAAACAACTTGCGCTCAACGACTTGGAAATTTAAAAAAAAGTTGTATCTCCGCGGAAATATACCTTGGGAGAATAAGGGACCGTGAACTGCAAATTAGATCTGCCGCCCGTTTATATACAGATATAAGTGTACAAGAAGTGTACTTAGCAATATAGATATTACATAGATTACTTAAGTAATATGTAATAATAAAATATAGGATGTTTAAGCTATTACAAATCTAATCAAATACCCTATAGTGGTGATCCTAAATTTATGTCTATACGTACCTGAAGGCTATTAAAATTGTTCAAAAAGACATACGTTTGGGTTGGTTATATTTTGTCTAGAATTTGTATGCTCTATTCGATATTTGCTCGGTACAACGTTTCATATTTTTTAATGTTATCTTTTCATTATTATTTGAATATAATAGTCATTGGTAGTATTAGTTTAACCTGCAAAACATCAATTTCAATGAGGACGTGCAGTATATGAACTAATGTTAGATATTTGCAAAGACTATAAAAATTAGGTGGAATAAGTTTGTAGCGAGCGTGGAATATAGAACCGCTGTGTTTCACCAATATATCGGTCCAATTATTGCGTGTGCATGCAATTACGAAATGAGCAAATTGTTGTTCATTGCATTTCCGCCAAACGTTGTATAATTCATTAAATATTTTCTGCTAAATTTAAAGCGCACATATTTTGTTTGTGCAATTAGTTTATTAATTTAACGTTGTAATGACAATGAACTTGGCAAAAACATTGTGGCGTGTAACCGTCATGTTTATGGGCTGTAAAACGCATCTACAAGTTAACCACAGACGCTTTGTCTTACGCGAGATGTGCTCAACTTATTCTTGTACAATGTAGTGTGCGATTAAACATTAATACCAAACCACTGGGTGGAACATTCACATTTAATTATTACGAGAATGTACTGCTAAATTGTTATTTTGTGCCGGATCTAATGTAATGAAATGTGATATAAATGCAGAGTTATTTATCAGGGAATCGTATGATGTAGAATTCAATTAAAACATTGATTGCCAACCTGTCGGTGAAATCATTGTGCAAACAGTATTAAAATTCGATTGCAATTATTTTTTGGATAAATACTGGCACGGTGAAGTGACTATATACATTGTAGTGAAGGGCAGATTGAATATCCTTCGTCGAAACATGGTCGGATACAATTATGTTGGCCTCCCAGAAATCAAAATATTATATACACATGCAAAACCCAAAACCAATATACTTGCGTCGCTACGACAAGTTTTTCACGATTACCTACGGTGGTCGTTATCCAGACGGATACAAAAATCTTACCACCAGCAAAATATTTTGTATACAAAAAGCGGATACACAAAATGTACAAAATATAAAGTCTACGTTAAAATATACGCGGCTTGATATTGTAATGTACGGAAAGGAACGTTATAGTAAGGAGAGTTGACAAAGAACGTGTCAAAACAAACCCACGGCGGAGCGGATATTGATGAGGGCGGATACGGCGCCGGACCGCGTTATATTTATCTTGCCACGCCGTGTCTACAACACTATACAACGCTTATGTACTATACTTAGGCTTGGTTTTTTTTACATCCGGCAAGCGAGCAAAATGATTAATTGATGGTAACCGATTACCGCTGCCTGTGAATATGCTCTCGTAGGTGTACTGCCGGTGTTTTAAAATGGGAGGAGACAGGAGAGCAAACTTCTATACCCAGGTTTTTTAGCCAGCTTGCTGCAGAAGTGTATTTATGTAGTTCCGACATTCCGCTGGGAAAACAGCGAAGTGGGCATTCGATTATCACATGGGGCAGGATCTGGTCAAATGCTCCGCAGTCGCATTGTGGTGACTCCCTTAAACCCTCTTTACATAGAAGTTTGATCTACGCAGGATTAATGCCATACGCAATGATAATGACAGGAAAGCAAAAAGGACGGGTGGAGCAAACGGGCATAATGCTGTTAAAGTTACTTGATGTAACCGAGCCTAAATGTGAGAGCAAATATTATCCCTAAAACATTTCCATTTTCAAGTTTATTTTTTCAATATTAATTCCGTCTGAGACAGACTTTAAGCGATATTACCGCTGCGCTGTTATGGTATTATATTTAAGCAATATAAATAAATGAAATAATAAATATTTTGTGTCATTATCACAGTTTCATTCTCATGGAGGCTTACCTGATATGTACTATGTAGGTACTTATTGAAAACGAATATGACACCTTGTAAATCTTCTTTAAATAGTAAATTGCTTTTATAAATACTTGTATGTTTTGGGGATGAACACATTGCCCACGCTCTACGTAGGCAATTATTTTATTTATTGTATTTCAAAAATATAGAGTGGATTGAGGACTACGAGCTGTAAATATTTAGATTCGATATCGGTCGATCCAAAACGTGTAATTTTTCAGTTAGTACACATGACCATTCTAGATTCCCGAAATAGTGGATTTCCCTAGAATACCCGCTAGTAATATTATAAATATTATTTTTCTTAAACATAGGCATGTATATAAAACCATTATTTCAGTCCGTGTATCTTTTAAATGATAATTCCAAATTAATTATTTATTTTAAAAAATCTCTTTTGTTATGATTATGATTACTGACTGGCTACGCAAATCTACAACTACTCATAAACATCCCAAACACACTATAATGTTTTTATCATATATTATATTATTTCACTATAAAAAAGCCATAAAAAAGCGATCTTCTGCATTATATTCAAGTTACAACCACAACACATTACAGCTCTCTTATAATGAGTTTTAATAAAACGATGTAAGTAGAGCATTGTGTAAGCCCAAGTACTTTTGTTGTGACTTTGTGAACTTTGCGTAAATATTCGTATAAAAACTTCAGCAAACTTCAAGAATAAGTACAAAGTTTATTTTTCATTTTAACCTATTGTAGAACTTGATACGCCAAAGCTTTTAGAGGCTGTCTGCCAGTATGTTCCTAAATCTGTGCTGAAAAATATTATTATAAAATTTCCTTGCGGCTCGCACCAGCGACTTGGGTGACAATTTTAAACTAGTTTTCCCGTCTTTCACTAACCAATTTGTCTCGCTCGGTAGTTACTGGTTGTACCTTTTATGTATGAATACATCCTAATACGTGTGTCATATTATCCTAGAGGCAGCGTTTGTGAACTGTGACGTGGGTTAAAGTCCCACGTAGGATGTATCTGAATGTAAATATTCGGTTTGAAAATCATCATATTATTATTTATATGTTGGAATAAAAATAATCACAAGAAACTGTGAGTTGCTCTTTTTAATGTAATATATTATGTAAAATATGTCTTGTGTTTTAGGGATCCAAAGATGTTAAGTAATTTCCACACAGAAAAAACTAACCTAAAACTATTTAAAGTATCAAATTTAACAACAATTTATCGTATTTGAGATAGAGTAAGTTTAGTTAAACTAAACGCAACATGGAAAATCCCATCTTAGTACACAGACAGATGACTACACATCGATCTTTAAGCACATTTAAGTGCTTGCAGCAAGTCAGGATAACTAAGATTTAAAAAATACAAAAGTGAAGTACCTAGGTCCTAACAGCTTCACTGCTGCGTTTCTTAAAAATATAGATGCAATAGCTCTACTTTTCCAGTTCTAGGGGTCACTAATATGTACATTAGTTTATATACATAATAATGTATAAACAATATTATGTACCTACATTTAAAAAGGATTCAATAAAAAAATATTATTAAATTAACAATGTTTAATAATTTTGATTATATTATTACAATTTAAAAACAACAAAAAATATGTCCGTGTTTTCGAGATGGTAAATAAATTTATTTTTGCGGCGTATAAAGTAATTGCCACGCATGGAGTGTGAACTCGGGTATAATTACTTAACTCATCTAAAGTCAAAACGTGGCCGCATGATTAATGTTTGGTACGAGTATATAATTACGCTAGAAATCCTCATATTCAGATCCAATGTCAATCATACTAAATAACAGACCGTGAATTTGCTACAAAGTAACTAAAATAAGTCTGAAAATCTGAACCAAATGTAAATACATTCTGAATAAAAACAAGATTTTTTAAATATTCCCAGATTTATCAAATATAAACGAAGAGTATGTATTATATATTTGTGTTCGATTCTTGTTTACACTACTTGTCTATCCTAAATATAGCGGACCTCAAATAATCTAAATTATTTGTCAAAGGTTTTATTTTTTAATACTGTATCAAAATTAATATTTGACGTGCTATTTAAAGATTATTTTCTCTGTAATGAAGATTAAGTAAACATCTTAAAATTAATATTTTCATCAAAAATGTTGATTCTGTCGCGTGTGCCGAAATAAAACACGCTACAAAGATGACAGTGAATATAAATTCAGCTAAAGATTGTCGCATTACTATCGCCAAAGTTGAAGGTCTATAGAAATAGGTAACTTTAATTAATAAATTGTCAATTTAAACGTATTGACAGCATAAATGTTCTTTCGCAAAGATAAATTAATACACGGACATGGTCTAGTTGGGATGGATGGGCCGATGATGGTGTCGTGTTCCCACGCACACGTCTGTCGGAGTGACAGGACAAATTGCCAGGCCAGTAATTGGTGGCAGCCTGTCGCGATGTGAAGCCGCCAAATTGGGTTATATTACTTTTATAGTGAAAAATCGCGAACAGCCACACGAACCAGGCTTAGTTGTAGCGGTTAACAAAGAGGAAAGGATGTTTGGAGTAATTTGCAATTTGTTTGCAGAATAGTCTATTGAAGCTTTTAGCTTTTAAATCATAAAGAAATATCAGTTAGCTGTAGCATAGAAATATTGTCATAAAATTGGTGCATATTATAATAAGAAAATAATTTTATTATCTTCTTGACATCTTTGCAGCGAAGTAAAGTTAGACTCCTTTGAAACTTTGACAGGGTACCAGTCTGTTGTTTCGATTATTAAAGTGTCACTATTTAAATCCTTTACACAGCAAAATGAGCTTTTCTATCGTATGTAGGTTTGCAATTTAAAAGATTGCCATCTCTTTATAGACATAAAATAATATTTAAACTAAATTATGATTGTACAATTTTTTCCTCTTACAGTTTGTTATGTTAGGTTTGTTTTCAATGTTTGATTTAAAACATTGATTCGCTATACATATTACATGAATATTCTAGATTATTAAGGGCTCTAAGCCGTTTATTTGCCATCCCGTATGCGAAACAAAATCTAGTTCAAATATGTGCCTCAAGTAGCCGCCCGACTAATATTGGATTGGCCTAAAAACGAAGCTTACTTTCTTAGAATTCTTTATCACCTCAAAGCGAACCCAACATAAATCAATAATGATATTAGTTCTTTGAAGAAGGTTTTTGCTACGCTCCTTGCACTTTGGTCGTCTTGTTAATACTAAAATATCTGACACTAATAAGCACAATTAATATACATAATAATTAATATATGTTTAGTAATCATTCGACCAATATTATATTACAAGCACATTGTAACTGCAAAGCACGGGTTTCTACGGTCCACCACACTGGTCCAATGCTAGTTAGCAGACTTCACATATCTTATAAATTCTTGAATAAGATTTCTATGGTATGCAGATTTTTCCAGGTTTTCCTTTATCCTTAGAATTCGGGTTAATTGAGTAAAACACACAAATTACTAAAAAGTCAAAAGTATGTCCTCACATTCGAACCTACAACCACAATCTCAGCAGCCCGCGTCCAGTCTGCCATCAGGCACACAAAAATAAAACAGGCCACAAAAAATATAGGCTGATGTATGTTCACCTAAATATTATTGGAATATAATCTGACGGACTGATTTGTATTCGGCACCGCCATAGGATCGCCTCTTGAGAGCAAAATGAATTACGTTAAAGGTCAATGATCGCATCAGGATTTCGTTCGTCGTCCCTCTAGTATAGGAGACTGAGTAAGCGGATTATCTTTTGTAGGCCAGTTAAAGGACCAATTTCTGGAGTACAATACTCAACGCAACTGATTTTAAAATAATACAATTACGTATTTTTTGTGCCGGCTTTATTCAAAGGTTGCATTGCATTTGCATGTTGTGTTTGCTTGTAAGTGGTTATGCAACAAGCATAATATTTGTATATGTGTTATAAGATCTCATAATAATATATTTTTGTAACAACTGTTAGCAAACCGTAATAAATAAAATAAATAAAAATAAAGGTTGGGGAGATATGATAACATTCATTGGCAACACATACAAGCTCTTGTTTATTCAGTTCGAACACATACGCCCAAATACTGGAACGCAACTTAAATATAACTTGCGCTTAACTACGTTAATCCCGATTAAATGTACTGGCTAAGTGAGCCGTGCGCTGTTAAGAGCAACTTATTATTTGAATGTCGTTCCAGTATTCGGGCGTAACAATATCAAATTATATGCAACAATATAAGATATTTAGTCATCTCCTTTAGTAAGTATTAAAATATTAATATTAAATTGCTTTGATAATTGAGTTGTAATTTTCACCAATAACAGCTATGAGCTGTATATTTCCACCAACTTGTAGAGATAACTGTGTTCTTAGAAATTTGGTGAAAGTTAGTATTCTGGTAGTTTCCTTGTTTCAAGGAATATTAGTAAAAATAACAAGGTAAACCATATCATCGCGTTTTACTCACTTCATAATGCAGTAAACCTTTTTTTTTTATAAAATATGGATAAAAATTGGATCATGTGTTTACTACCGCACGGCTCCCTGATGTCAACATACTTTTAACAACATCTTTAGCGTTTGAGACTGGCTACTAGACAGCTCGTAATGGACAAAAGATAATTTACTTCCATAGCGGCACAATAGAAAACAGTTTTATACGGGTTTCATAGAATAGTATGTTGATGCTCTTACATAGCAATTTTATTACAAAGGTAAGCTAAAACAAGACTATATTGTATATAGTAGTTACAATTTACATTAACTATGAACATCAGTTCCATTTCAAAAACAAATTATACCATCATTTGTCATACTTATTTAACAATAAATATTTGAAGTGGTTGTCAAAATGTATTCAGGTAAAATATTTGCACAAACCATTTTTGCAGACATGTTCTGAAACAGTTTAAACAGAACAAACACATCGCGTGGATTTTAGATGTTGCATGTGGCTTGTCTGTTGCCTAACGCCCATTGGATCAGTGCTTGACGGCGCGAAATGGAAAACATTTTTATTTTCTTTAATTTTATTCTCATTGTATTTTCCACGCTGATGTATTTTTAATTATTTTTGCAAGTTCCTTGGCTCGAGATGATGAATACAAAAACATTTATGCTCAGTGATTGTACTTGAGTGTTCTAATAATTGTGTCCTTGAAATTATTGGGTTATGTTTATTCAAGTGGCGGCAAAGTTCTTAAATGGTATTTTTATGATGTTTGGCTTATGAAACACTTTTTTGTCCCTAGTTTTTAATACTTTATGTGTTAGGCAACAAACAACGTTTACTTCATTTTTACTGATATATCAAACTTTTTTTTTATTTCTTTGAGAAAATCAGAGTCAGAAGAGACAGAAGCGTATGTTCTGCTATTGAATAAAATGTAACAAAACCAATTTAAACACAACTCAACCAACTGGCAATAGGTTGTTAACATCAAATCAAGAAGACGAGACGTTGCTAAATTGAAACCACATTGAAAATCTGCAGCCGGCATCTGCGCTCCAAGTGTTTCGACCATATTATGTAGAAGTGAGCGGAATAAGCCGTACTTTGTTACAAATCCGGGACTCGGGTTGGATTTGCCGGTGTCCGTTTTGTGTTATTCCAGCGCCGGCAGACCGAGCGCACGGCTTAAGTGGAACTCACACACGGGATAGAAGATCTATCTTTACTGAACTAACACTAAATCGAATCCCCCTATATGTGGACTTACGAAATCAATCATCTTTAAACGGGTCTTTATACATACTTTTTCCGCGATTGATTTAGAATACACATGTAGATAGTGTTATCGTTGAGGGTTTTATCTTTTATGGCTACTTACATTTGTAATTCATTTTATAGGGCAGTATGTAGTTATTTGCGGTTATATTTGTGTTTGTTTCCAGAGCAGAAGCAAATAGAATCTAAATTCTTGTGAAAAATGTAACTAAGCTTTAAATGGAATTAATTAAATGGATACCTACAAATAAAAAATGTCCATAAAAATATATCAAATAAAGCCCAACGATTTTTAGACTAAATTGGATTAAAGTTAGATACGAAAAATGAAGAGACCATTTTAATTAATAAAAATAAATGGAGTATCAGTTTACCGCCATTTGTTGCTATGACGGATTTTTCATTGGCTACGTAAAATGGAACCGTCGAAAAAAGGAAACCCGCTGACTGAATCACTCAAGGGAAAAAATAAAAACGAGGAGACTGCCCTAACGACCGTCAAGGGATATCATTAGCGGATGTCCACTGCTGCATGACTCGAATTACATTTATCCACGAGTATCTACTAGAACTATTTACTCCACTGCTTTTTAACATTATTTATTCAGTAATGATTCCCTGTATAGTGATAGCGAGTATTAATAAGTTTAATGCGGACAATTTGTATAAGTAACCTTTAGAACAAATAATTTCTATGAAATTAGGGTGATGGTTAATGCTATCGTCTACATCACTTTCAGACACATGAAGTCCATTACTAAACAGGCCTACATGAATGATTTCCACAATTACCTGTTGGAAGGAGTCTACATCGAGCGACTTCCTGCAGCCTTCATTAGGTCCGTCCACAACGAACAAAAGCAACAAACAAAGAAAACGTAGATATCACTCACACCTACGCAACGATAGGCTGAAAAATATTCAAACGATGAATAGCAAACTGTGATCCGATGTTTGCAAACATAAGCTATTTCCCACAGGATTGAACTGTTCGCCAATCGCCATCTGAATCGTGAACAAAAGCTAATCTATACGAATATTTAAAATACGTAGGTTGGTTTGTTTGTATACTCCACAAACGAGCAACCAATCGTTACTAAATTCAGCGTGTATAGTTTTTTATCGGAGGAACAAAGCGGATTGGTTTTTGTATTTAGAATAAAAGTTTTTAGAAAAATACTCTATTTGTGCGCAGCATTCGACAACTATGTCTACATATAAAAACGCGTGTGCTACATTGCATATTTTTGGGTAGTAACTATTTCTGCACATTGATCGTAATAAATAACAAAACATTGATATAAAATCACACAGATATGTGGTACGACAAATAATGCTTTTTTTATACAACAAGTCCAGCAAACGAACAAACAGGTCACCTGATGGTACGTGACTCACTGCTGGACATCCACAATGCTGGGATTATAGATGTGTTGCCGGCTTATCAGATTGGGAGGGGTACGGGAAGGAAAAAGGATGGGATGAAGAAATGGATATTGGGCATCTGGTAATCTCACTCACTGAAATAAACGCGACAGCTAAGCCGTCGCTTCACGTCGATCTCCCGTGAGACAGTCGTACCGCCCTGGACGCGCCTGCCAATTCATGCTGAGTCACGACTGACAACAGCGTGGCTTGATCACAACACAAAATTTTAAGAAATGAATTTACTTACACTTATTACATCCGGACTATTTTATTATGGTGTGTTACACAACATAGAATTAAATGTGAAATGTCAAACAAATTCACTAAGGACCAATTGCACAAACTAACTTTGCCCATAACTTGGACTTTGAAAACGTCAATATATATGGCGATGACATTGTCAAAGTTATACTCGTAGTTATCGCCAAAGATTTTTTATGCAACTGAGCCTAAAGGTATGTAGGCAAAAGTAGGGAAAGAAACCACAATATCGTCTTATATTATTAATTAATTAATTAAAAATATAATTTTATAAAATAACGCAGTTAATACACTCAACGCTGCAACCCAATTAAACTAGGTACAACCGAAACGAGGTTTGGATAATGTCGCGGCCTCAGCTAACTTATGTAAGTTGTAACAGCGTTGCCGTCGTGTTTGGTGTGGCAAGTGGTATTGCTCGAGGGTCAACACAGCTCAAAGGACGCTAATGCATCTACCAACACTCGCCCTTTTGGATGTAAATTAGTATGCCTTCTCTGGAACTAATCTTCTTTTCTAATAAAAATAGTAACTGTGAAAGTGAGGAAATGGCCTCTACCCACTTGCACTTGCACTGCTTAGTACTTACCACTCCTGCAGTCCAATGAATACTCAAGGGGTGGCCTCAAATAATGATTTTTTTCTATAACAAGATAGAGTTGTGACCGATGTGTCTTCAATTTTGTTATGGTTTTACTGTATGGCTTCTTTATTATCTACCCTTAAATTATGCAATTTGTATCCTTTCAATTATTTTTAATATAATATTTTAGATTTTTATAGTTTTGTCATCTTAGATATTGAGTAATAAATAAGTAATGAAGAAAATATAGATTATAATAACATTACAAACAATATAAATGCATGCAATAGAATCAGAGCATAAAAATGTCTGAAAGATTGGATGCAGTAAAATGCATAACAAAAAACCAGTAGAAATTTTGATAGGTACATGAATGGAGTTAGGACTCGATAGTTAGGTCAATACTAAGAAAGAACCCTCAGCTCTCACAGCTACACCTGAAAAATCTACGAATTTGATAAAATAATATCTGAATGTTGCCGATAACCGCAATAAATCGACATTCCATTCATTATCATTAATTCATTCCCAAGTGTCGTAAATTATCACGACCTTTTTTTTTAAAAGATTCCTTTAAGTAATGGATACCCTCATCTCCTTTGAGACAAATAATTTAGTTCTCCACAAAAACAAACGCTATACCCAAATTATTAATGTATAGCTTATCCATTTTGCCACTCTTATCTAGTAACCCACGCCTGTTTCTTGCGGGAATTGTAGGTAACATTTACATCTTTAATACTAAAGAAAAGGTAATTGAAAAAATATTCCGTTCTTATAAAAGCTCAAGGAACAAAATAATTAGTTTCTCGTCAGTTCTAGAACAACCTTAATTATATCTAATTCTTTTTGGTAACGCTGGATAATTTATAAGGAATATTGTAATGTAAGCACACACCTTTAATCTGAAAACTTATTTATAAGGTAAGTATCTAACGTATATTACTGTAAGACGAAGAATAATCATTACAAAGCCTTTGATAAAAAAATAAGTAATTACTTAAAATAATAAAACTGTAACTGTCTCGGTGGCGTAGTTGTATTACGGTACGGTTACAAAACTGAGGTCACGGGTTCGAGTCCCGGGTCGGGCAAAGTGATTTGGATTTTTCTATTCATTATAATCAGCCCGGAGTTAGGAATTTGTGCCCGATATGGCGATAGGCTCGCCCCCTATCACATCATGGGACGGAAAATACAAGGCGAAATGTGGGCGTCCTGGTAGCGCCTCTGCCTACCCCTTCGGGTATAAAGGCGTGAGTTTATGTATGTATGCATGTAATAAAACTTTATCATTCGCATTTTGTCTTTCCAGAAACATATTACACAACTCACAACAATATAACTTATAAATTATAATCATAATGTGTTTCATCAAATAAAGCGCAACCTATTGTTCTGTACGAAAGTAATGAAGATGAGACATCAATTAAGAATGACTAGCAGGAAATCAAGCTCACAAATATTCTTATCATGAAGCGCAATTTATTAGCGAGTGTACTCGCACTGGCCGTATTCCAACTGAGGCTACCCTTGGAAACTTTTAATTGACTGCTATAACTATGTTTTGTAGAAAAACAACCGTTTTATTGCACTGCATGTGACATATAATTTAATTATCAGGCTTTACTATAACTGGATCAGTGGGTACTGATATAACGGTAAACGGAATAAAATATAAAAATTTGATATAGCTGGTATTACCTTTGAATATATTTTCTTTGCGCGACTGTAAAGTAGGTAAACAAAAGAAGATACATAAAAGAAGGTTCCAAAAATAAGATCTATGATATGATTTACGTATAAAAATATGACAAACAAATAGCTAAATTCATAAACAACCAAGTAGAAATGGTAGAGTGTTGGTACCTGTAGGGCGTTAAAGGTACAGTACCAAAAGTAATTTTACCAGGTTCATCACCACAACCTAGAAAACCTATCAACGTGAAATATCCAACGTTATGTTGATGCATTTTGCTCGGTAGTTGAGATTTCCGGATACCTATAGTAAGTGGCTGGAAATTCATATCCGCTTGACTGGCGACTACCGTACACGATGATGAAAAGCCGTCAAAGCGAGCCACAATACGTTGCGTTACTGTTTCAACCTGTGTATACTTCTCTACTTCCGAACAGGACGATAATATGGTTAACCGGTGGACCCTCCATTTTAATTGCATCCCATAAGCATCAAGTACTTTGTCGTGCGGTGTAAAAAATACAGTGTAAGTACTAGAATGCATTAATTTGCCTTCATGTTTTTTTTCAATGATCCCACGAGAAGTTATTCTATAGTAGTAAGTAAACTATGTTATTTACCTACGTCGTCATGTTGAAATAGTTTGTAATTTGAAGTCAGGATTACATCTAATTGAATCTGACAACTGTAATCAAAGGTCTCCGTAACCATCACCTAATGGCCCGCTCTTAACTCGATAACAATCAGTCGTCCGGCGATGTATCCTTTAGCTCGTTTAAACATAAATGTACTATCTCACGACATGTAATTGAAGTCATTAGCCAATACGGACTACGCAAATGATTCAAATAATAAACAATTCATAATTTATTGATTTGTTCTTTCGTATAAAAATACTGAAAAAATACATGCATATTCCTATCCCAAATAATAAATGTTTTAAAAACAAGCATATTTTTATCTTTGCTCATATCAACTTTGAAACACCTTTATATGCTGCAAGTCTGATAACTAAAATAATGTACAATGTAAAGAGACCATCATATTATACAAATAATTCACTTAATTTACTGATTAATGATTGGCACATCCGTATTTGACCAATCTTGAAATACCTAATCCACATTATTGCTATTGACGGTACGTGTCCCGAATTAAATAGTACCTACTACCTCTGCTGACACAGATAATCATTTTGTTAATATAAAATAATTCGTTTCTGCCTAGATCTGGAATAACTTATCATTCGACTTTATACAGAAACATTCTTCATTTATTATTACGCCTATCCTGTGTTCTTTGAATAAGCAACGTTTTCCTCCGAAATAAAAATGGTGTCTATCTTTAGATAAAAGGTAAGGGTCAAACATTTATAAAGGTCACTTTAGTGTCGTAATTCCGAGATAGAAACGTGGAAATAGTCACGAACAATACGTAATTGAAATAGCGTACTGTGTGCGAACTATCAATATATTTTTTTTCTTAACCCTTAGTGAGTAGCCTTAACTCTTGGAATTTTCTATTCCCTTTGAGCAACACTTTGCATGTAACACGTACAAATAACGGAATATAAATGATAACATATTTCGCTAGAAGTTCTAAAACTTTGGGATAGTTTTAGTTAGGACCCTTCATACGATACCTATTGATTTTCCAATGTAGGCGCCAATAAATACGAACAAATTTTAGTAGGTAACTAGGTAGGTACTCGCGTTATTAGCACGAAAGATGTTTCTAAAACCATAATCGGTGCTGTGTTTAAGGTAAGTATGAATTCCGACACCTTCCTAATAAAAGGCGATTTAAAGAGGAGACTACAGACCGCTCGGCCTCGAATCTGGAGAAGATGCCCAAACAGATACCATCTTATTAGGGTAACGATTGTAAAGTTTACTTTTATAATAGTAAACACTCGCATGAAAAATACAAGTAGCGACCTCTCTCGGAATTTCGCTTTTATACTTAAAATTATAGTAACAATTAGGACCAGTTGGCAAATAATTGAGTTTCAAGTTTAATACTTTGTTGCTTATAAAGTAAAGGAATATTAAATATAATAAATATAATTTGCACAATAAAAAAATACGAGCAAAGATGCGTTACGCCAGTGCTGCCATCTATGCAATAGTCTTCGAATCATGCGAATGGCGGCGAATATGAATTTATCTATAAAGTTATGCATATTATGTTGTTAAAATTTACAAAATGAGTATTAAATAGAATGTGTTTTTCATATTATTTTAATTACATTAATGTAATACACATGTATCTTAGTGAACATAACAGGCAAAACAGATCATGTAATACTTGGAAGTTGGAACAAAGATGGACAGCCCACAGCTGCTGTTACATAATGTAGAACAGTATTAACATTACTTAACCGTTTATTATTACCATTCCCATTATATAATCACAATCATTTACATTGTAGGTACAATGGTATTACATAATACCAAATTGGTTTTATATAATACGTACACAGATGGTCCATGGTATGTTTACCACAAAAAATACACATAAGTTGCATTTTGTTTTAATATACATTTATAATTAATGAAAAAGTATAGAAAGTAGAAAATTTGGTTTAAGAATTGGTGTAAACAAACTAGACGCCTCAGTGACTTAGAAGTAGGTATACAAATTGGTTACAAAGTATAACTAGTACATTTAAAATCATTGAGGATCGCTTTGATCCACTGTATTGGAGTCACCATTACTTTTGAACTTCTTTGCTTGTGTTGCTTCTGTATCCTTATTTTCCTCTTTGCATATTTCATTTATATTATACTTTTTGTATGTGAAGTAATTGTCAACAATGCTCAGAAGACAAATGCCTTTAATAATTTCTACTATTATACAGAGCCCTGGATTCTTTAAATCTGCTTTGTTGCCACCATTCTTCAAAACAATCAGATCGGCCAACTCTTTGATGACCAATTCTCGGGACACACTGTTATTGAAGCGTTTATTGAAAATAACTGCAAAAGTAGACGGCTCTTTTAGGAAATATTTGTCAAACAAGCCTCCAGCACACTCCATGATGTCTGGCAAGTTAGCCTTGCAAGTTGCCATGATAGGAAGCAAGCGCAACACATGTCGAGTTTTCTGTGTCCGCGTGGCGAATAAATCTTTGATAATAGCAGCTGTAAGCTCCTCAGGTGACGGTAAATTTGTCTTTACAAAGATGCAATTGGAAGCACCAGTTTCAACCACTTGAAACCTTTTGTGTTTTAGAGATTTCTGTGAATCTTTTTTCAAGGCCTCTACGTGTCTTTTTAGTAGATCACCAATATCAGTCTCATCGTCGGAGTCGCTTTCCGAACTCCCTTCTGGAGCGGGGCTAACTGGCGCGGCCGACGTCGGCGGCTTCTCGGCTTCAAGCCCTGGATACAATTTGTCAGCGTACTCGTTTAACAAATTGTAAACTTCCTTCACACAATCTTTCTCTCTGAAGTTACACGTGCAGAAAAATCCTCTGAAACCGGGTTCCAAGAAGTATTTGTTTCTACGTTTTCGAAAATAGAACTTCTTCTTTTTCCTTGTATCGCCCATTATTTAAATGTAGCGCAGTGTGGTACACCGCTTCACCGAATTTGATTGCAATGTGTGATATAACCCAATAAAGTATTACGTATTGGGTTGAATTAGAATCCTAACAACACCCAACCCAACAAGCCGCAACGCAATGTCATTAACGTCAATGTCAGATAGATCATAGACGTCAAATAAAGAACTCAAGTCTCAAACGGAACTCGACCATAATTTTTTGGTTGCAAACAGCGACATCTCTGTTTCATGAACTGAAGATCTGTTTTCAAACCATGTAAAAATATAACGAAATGAACATAGGCAGCAAAATACCCGTTGCTGAGTGTTGGCTTCCCTTGATTCGCACAATAATCTATTTAATATGCAATGTATTTCATTATATTAAATAATACACCCAACAGTTCCACGTATAATGGGTTTAGTCCTGACTCCTGACCCTATACTAAGATCAAATTTATCGTGGCCGTGTGTATCAGAAACTACGAGAGCCTTTAAAAATCTCACAAACATCCAGATCCGAACAGGACGATTCTTAAAAAATTACCAAAAAATATATGTAGCTTTTTGTGCGAATTTTTAGTTGCATTGTGTCTTTAATCACCAAATCTGCCACCTATCTTCGTTTTTGCTCGCAGTCTGGATATATCCGGTATTCATAATGTTGTTTCAATTAGTTCATAGTAAGTTAAACTTTATTCGAAATTGTAAATGGAAAAATATTTGGAAATGTTTTCATTTTTTCCGAAATGTAGAAAAATTTTGGAACTTATTTTATGTTTCTGTCTCTGTATAATGGCTATACAGTGTCTAATGTATAGTCTACGTGATGATTGTTATTATTGGAACGAAGTTTTGGAACTAGACGGAAAAAAATAAAACAAAAGTTGTAACAATACTATACCTAAGTTATTTTATATATATATAACTGTAAAAATTGCTTAACACAAATAAATGCTTACTTTCTTTCTTTAACGACACTTTTTGCTATAGTTGTAAGCCGTGCGGCGTGCGTGTGTTTCTCTGTCTGTCTCTCTCTCTCTCTCTCTCTCTTTCATAGAAAGCAAGCCAGTTATTTTCGTTTCGTCTTTCTATTTCGCATTGAACAGTGTGGTGTCGCTACGATTATTTTTGTTGAGTCTATACAGGTTTATAAAAATAATAAATCGATAATAAAAAAAATTATAATAAATTTATAATATAAAATAATAAATCGAACTTCGGTCCATCCGGGTGTCCCTTGACGCCTCTCAAGTTTTTTTTATGACCCACAGTAATTGCGTTAACATAAAAAACACCAATATTTTATGAAAACATTTATTTGCGTTAAGTTTACTTAAATATATAAATTATTTTATACAATTTAATATATATTTTTAGTAACAAATATACATAGTTCGCCTCCCATCCATTCTGAAATAACTGGCTTAAACATATTTCGAATACTATTAGAATACTTTCAGTAACCATATTGCATTGCTTGCATTTAAACTTTACAATGAAACATATTATAGTTTACTTCCGGAATTTACAGTATTTTGTCTTCATTATTGTAGGCAGATTAGCGACGACTGGTTTATTCATTTTCGGACAAACTGTTATACTGAAAGAAAAAACAAAATGTATCGTAACATACAAAAACACAAAATAACAAACACTTTTATAAATTGTAATTATGTGTAAAATAAATCATTGTTTATAATTATTCAATGTACATGTTTCTAAGTTCCATTTATTGTTAAGGGCAATACATTAATAGGAAATAGGAGTTAGGTTACATTTATTACTCACTCAGTATTGTATTCGATTGAAGATAACTTCATGTACTCCACGTAAATACTAGGTGACTTCAACAAGCGCCATGTCATGGGATTGAATAAATTAGCTTCATACTTCCATTCCACTATTACAAATATCGGTGGATGACCAGTATCCTTTACTGCAATCATTTTGGTTTCGATTTCTCCAGGCTTGTAATATTTCCTATAAACAAATTATATATTTAATATCATTTTTTTACGGACTATTATAGACTAATATTATTTTTAAATGATATTCTATAAACGCTTAATTTTTTTTTTATTGCAATGAATGGCGAGACTAGCATGCCATTCGCATGATGGTAAGCGATACCGCTCATGGACAGTAGCAAAACCAAACTACACCATGAATTACAAGGCAATGCTTGGAATACCACTGCGCTCGCCATCCTGAGACATAAGATGTTAAGTCTCAATATGTCCAGTAGTTACTCTGGCTACAATGTCCTTCAAACCGGAACACAACAGCGCATTTACACTGCTATTTGGCGGGAGAAATAGACATTGCGGTGGTACCTACCCAGGAGGCCTCTCACATATGAGAGACCTACCACCAGCAACCATGTATACGAAAACGACAAGTTATTACAATGCCCTTGATAATAAATGCAAACTCAAACAGCCTCCGTGTAACAGTCGGTTAGACGCCGGCTGTGAAACGAGAGGCCACAGGTTCAATACCTGCACCAAGATAAATGTTTGTGCCAACCACATGTATTTGTGTCAGGTTTGGGTCTTTGTGAAACCGAAAAGTCTGTCGTAGTTCCAAATACCCACGACACAATATTCGATTTATATGTAGGGGATCTAACACTGTGTATGTGAATGTTGAGGTATATTAATTTTAAAAGCTGGGTATACACTGGCTGTATTCCAAACGGGACTCACTATGGTGGAGTTTTCGCGAATGACCGTATTTATCCGGGCTGATACGAACATCCTACAAGGTACATCCATACAAGGTTATTACATTTGTAACTTTAGAAACAAAAACTAAATTTATTCAGAATTTGCTGAAACGCTATAAAAACTTGTTTGTTTAAAATAACATTATCATTCACTTAATCTTGAAGTGTCAACATTACTGTCGACTTCGCGCCGTAATTACACACGTAAAGATCTCGTTATCAATACACGTAATTCCATAAAAAACTGCAATTAAAAAAACATAATAATGGATAATTTGTTTTATAAACAATGATTACTTGTAATCATTGTTTTGTTTTCGAATGAATAATATTAAAATCCTGTTCAATGGGTCAATTGTATTTATTGTACGTCAACGCTGCAATTTATGAGAAACTAAATTTAGCTGTCATTTATCGTTTAAAAACATGCAACATTTTTAATTAGTTTACTAACTTCTTGCAACCTTTATACGGGTAATTAATAATTTTATAAATATTTTCGGGCAATACTCAATGGAAATAATTTGCAGTTCAATTTTATTTTGATATAAAAGGACCGTTGTTTGTGTATCGCGAGTAAAGGAAAGTAGATGTTTCAGTATTAATAACGTCTTATTTAATTTGCGCTCAAATCATACCCAAAATTTCCGTGCAACCACGAATACAATGTGTCTTTATTTAATGCCTATTACAACTAGATTTTTACCATCTCTTGCCAGTGGGTATTTATTTAAATTGCACTGCACTTGATATTTGGTATAAATAAATGGCCCATTACGTAAGATTCGTACATATCACGAGTTTGTTATATATTTAAAACGTAAATAGTAATGATAACTTACTGATCTTCATTGAGGAACTTGTGATCACTTTTGTTGTTATTTCTGTCGACTAAGACTATAGATAGTTTCCCTGACTCGGGACCGTGGCTTTGGCTCTCTGTAGAGTTTGATACTTTTAGCACCACTTCGTAATGGACTCCTGAAAAGGAACAGCATTTTAAATTTATTTTATTTATATATTATATTATTAAAGAAATAAAAAATATGATTTATAATAGGTGTTAAAATATATTAACATCCAATATTAGTTTTTTTTTTAATTCCTCTCCTCGATATAATTTTACATTCATGCCAACAATGCGTATTTCTTTACTTAATATCATAATTTTAATGGGTACTTTGTAACTTTGTTATTACGAAGCTTAAAATGCTTTTATTCTATAGTTTGTGTCAAGGGGTCGAAGAACATTAATTCTGTATGATTTATAAAAATTGTATTTAGTTATGCAATGCGCATTACTAAATAGTAGTAATTCCTTTTTTGCAATCAAGTTGTCGCGCTACACTAGAGAGAGAAAGAGAGAGAGAGTACTCACTGCAGTAGGGCTTGGAGCTGCCGGTGAGCGAGTAGAGCGCCACATTCGAATTGGTGTCGACGAGGCCGCCCAGCTGCAGGCGCCGGTACATGCTGGACGAGTAGTAACCCATCGGGATGCAGAAGTGCTTCGTGTCGCAGTTCGTGCATTTGCCGGCTAGGAACGCCTGGAAATTCAAAGATTTTATAGTAAGTACTCAAATAAATACCTACAACGGATTGCTAGGTAGTCACACATTTGATCCTAGGGAACTCATATATTGGCTTTTCACTGATACTCTAATGATGTAGGAAATATTACGGGGTAAACTACAGAATAAATATATATGACCATATGTATATCCAATCTGTAAGAGTTCTTCCTTTTTCCCGGCTTTGTGCCGAGACGACAGTCCAACTTTTTAATAATAGCAGTCTCTGTGTCTACCACAGGCACTTAAATCCTAGCCTATGTGTTGTTCTTCTTTTCCATCCATCGCGCGTGGGTGGATTAAATGTATGGAGAATTAAAGTTCTACTGTAAATTTAAAGATGTCTTATAAAATACTTAAAATCCACTCACCTCATAAGACTCGCAATGTATCGCCATGAACGGACAAGTCGGGGCAATACTCTCTAGAAAGTACTCGTGGCTTCGCTCGTGGTTGCAGCCCACGTACTTCACCACCTGCTGGTAGGACGCGCCGTCGTACAGCGAGTCCGACTTCTTGCAGCCCGGCTGGGTAGACCCGCCGTTCGGGTAGAAGTCCACGTGACCTATTGACTCCGATATTCCGAACCCTGGAAAATGTATATAGGTAATTAAGGTAACAAATTGAATGTACATGCAGTGCGACACATTTGATTTAATTTTAAGTATGAAAAAACTCGAAGCCTTAAAGTTGGGGATTTCGAATATTTGATGAAGGCGATTAATACAGGAAATCGGTGTTACGGAGGCTTCGCAGGGGCAGTGCCTCTCGAACAAAAAGAGCCTCAAAAAGACACGGCATGCATTGTTTGTGTTCGTAGGTTCTTCGGAGTTACTCCACTCTAGCAATTTCTCTTTCATCTCATCCGATTATATATCGTAAGATCATGCAACAATATCAAGTATGTAATGCTATGTAAATTATAATAATTCATTAATCTTAAGCTTACCTGAGAAATAAAGGGGCATCGCATTGCTATGAATAACATCGACGTATTTGGCGTCAGAACGATCCAAACGCACCAGTGTCACAGTTTTACTGAAGTAAGGTGCTGCGGGGTCCAGTCCCGTTATTCTACCCAATTTTAAGTTATACTTCTGAAAGAAAAAAAATCAAACTATATGAGATTGTTTACTCAATTGCAGTGCTCAAAAGCCGCCAATTGGAGAACTTCGATAATCTCGAATCACAAAGCAAGAATGTTACAAATTATTTAAGAAACACTATGCCTGTTATTTAATTTGCGTCGAAATGGCGTGAGTTTTGTTATTTATTTTCATTCATAGAAGAGAGTGTATAAAGAATAGTAAAATACCTTTTGTAATTCGTGGCCGCAATACCCGCCCAGATGAGCACCCAAAGAATGGCCGACGAAATGGAAATTGTCTATGTGTGGTAACGCCAGAATATCCTGCAAATAAAAAAATAAATATAATATAGAATATTTTGATACATACATACATACATAAACTCACGCCTTTATCCCCGAAGGGGTAGGCAGAGGCGCCACTAGGACACCCACATTTCGCCTTGCATGTTCCGTCCCATGATGTGATAGGGGGCGAGCCTATCGCCATATCGGGCACTAATTCCTGACTCCGGGCTGATAATGAATATAAAAATCCAATAATACTTTGCCCGACCCGGGATTCGAACCCGAGACCTCAGCTTTGTAACCGTACCGTAATACAACTACGCCACCGAGGCAGTCCTACGCCACCGAGGCAGTCTTTTGCAGACAGAATATTTTGATTTCATGAGGAAAAAAAGGAATCAATGACTATATAAGATTTTCGGTTTAAAAAATCTATCCTTAGTTGTAGGGAACTGGACACTACGCCCAGCATAGAACAAGCCTGCCGGCCATAACGTCTTAGGAGAAATAAAGCTCGGATAACCATGCCTAGTTATAATGCACCGTTCGCATATGCATTCAAAAACATAGACGTAAGCTATGACATTTACTAGTACAAATATCGATCTCGATTCTCGTACCGAGCAATTCTATAGTGAATTAAACATTTTCGGGTTATCTTTAGTGGGCGTATATCAAATTAGTGTTAGGGGTTAGATATGACCACCTGGCGATTAGATGTCCGATGACGTAGGTGGACTTTTTTGATTTATTTCCACGTATTTTATTAGATAGCGTAGTGAAAGCCATATAGCCACCCTTAACACTAATCTGAGCAGTATGATGGTTGGAAAAAATATTTCTATGATTGGATGGCGTCGTTTTGACGTACCTTCTGTAAGAGGCCGTACATTCGCTTTGTCTCTCACGCCTGTTGGCTTCGATAAGATAACGATACTTACATAGATATTATGAATGAGATGCGCTGTCATAGAACCAATAAGCCGGATGTTGGCTACGGCTTGACCATACGGTGGTTGAGACCCACCACGCCAATCCACGATGACAACCGTAGCTGCATCATTGCCTTCGATATTAAGTAGTGCGTCTGCCATGTTTTGTATCTAAAAATAATATTCATTATAAAAAATAATGTCTTATCAAATAAAAGTAATTTATTTGAACAAATACATAAGTTTTTAAAAATGTTTCTCCGTTTCTCTTCTGTCTGAGTCCACATTTGCTGTAATTTAACGGTAGCTAACTCTAATTTTATAATTTGTCCTTCGAGGTGCTTGAATGATAAACATTATCTAATCCATATTTTAAAATGCTCTAGAAATAATCGGTTACCAGAATATATTTATAAACTGTGCCCTTGACGTATATCAAAGGTTCACAGATAACAGAAGGACAAAGTACAAAGTAATACGAAAACAATTACCCATATTTTATGACCGCCTTCCAGGAACCCGTGCGTTAAGAAGTAGAATGGCCCTCGCGGATCGAGATTTGCATTGCGGATTCTATCGGTACTGTCTGCGTGTAGCATTACTGGTATTTTCCTGTTCCTTCGAGTGAATGTGGCATATCTGAAAGTAATTTTATGTTTATGTACAAATCGCATAGGCTTTTTTGAATATAGTTTTTTTTTTTATTGCAGGTATAAAAGCTACGATAATAGCTGGTGGAGCAGCAAATTGTCGCAAATTCTACAAGTGGAGATTATTTCAAATGAAAATTTACTATAATTCCATTAAAATAAGAACTTCCTGTAAAACTTAATTTCATTATGCACCTAAATAATCCTCAGCAAATTATTTCACTCATTTTGCTTAGTAACTCTAGTAAGGGATATAATAAAACGCTATGCCTAAAAGCTAAAAATAAATAATATAAGTTTGCGCTGTATTGCCCCCTTCAATCGTCATCCTAAAGCGCAATTTCAAATAAAAATTAAATAACAAACGAATATAGAAATCGAGAACATTCCAGGGCTACTATTCCCCGAATAGTTAAACAGATAACGTGTAGTACATTGCTAGAAAAATAAATTGTTTATCTCCAACACCCACGTCACGATGCAATTACAGAACGTAAACATTTGTTATGTCTCTCAGCTTGTGATTGATTGATGTCACGGACGAGCCCCCGGTCCTTATCTCGCGAGACGTGCATCTAAGTACATGTATACATATGTAGGTCCACAAAGCGGATCTTTAATTAGCTCGTGCTGATACCGATAGTTCACATCTGATTGAGGAGAAATAAACAACTTTATCAATAATGAACAATGTACCACGCCTACTTTTGTGTTCTGTACCCCTAGCCGGAACATTTTGAAGTATCGTATAGTAATAGTATAGTAACAATCATTACTTTACTATTACTACTCGATAACTATATTTGGCGGCAGCATGAACCGTTTAACCATACTCTCGTAAACTCTTGAATAATACGATACGATACTCACAGATAACCTATGGCAATGAATGAATATTATTGAATGATTCGTGCGGAATTATCATTCACCGTGTTTGTAAAAAAATATATTATTATCATAAAATAATAAAAAGCCTATAGCATGCCTTAAAGACCTGTTAAAGGTGATGAAAATGAATTATGACGCAAAAAAGTATTAATAACAATTGATCTAAATTTTTAAAAATCATTTCAAGCAATTAAGCATTTATATTTCCGAACGTAGCCATTTTTTGTTTGACAATTGACATAACAACAACAACAAACAAATTTATACGGATGCCACTCGTCAACGAATGTAAAGAAATAAACTCATAAATAAGTAATAGATATTATAGACACGGACATTTGTTTAATATGATCCCTTTATACCTTTAAGGTGGAAACTTTATGAATGTATTCGCTACATTTTTGCTCGTAAAAAGCCTAGGTAACTTTCTTCACATATATCATTTTGATAACATAATATGAACAACTAGCTGAGAACTTGCCCATATCGACTATACATTGAAATGAGCCTGTGCATTAAATAAATAAGTAAGTACACAAAACATACAACAATAGTGCATAATATGATTGTTTTATTTATAAAAGGTTAGTTAGGTATTCATTTTTAAAACTACACTAAGTCTAGTCTTCTTATATCGTCATACTTGTTCCTAAGTTTGTTGCTCCAATTCCGAGAAGACCTTAGGATAGGAATTAACCTTCTTTTGGTAATGCCCCTATTAGTAAGAATTATAAATATTTGAAATAACACAATTGTAACTCCATATTGAATTGCCTATTTTTAGTGAAACACGTAAGTATTACAACGAATATCTTGTAAATAGAAAATAAGTACTATGTGTATTGACTTGTCATAAGAGCTATTTAATTGCCTACGTGACCAATAAATGAATTTCATTTCATTTCATTTCATTTCACGGAGTAGATAATTATACAAAATAACAATAAGATCAAAATATAAGATGTTGAGGACACTGAGTATGATCCTAAGTAACACATTGTAAATGTAAAGAATTAAACTTATAAATAATAGGTAATAGATATAGACACAGATGTTTGTTTAATATAATGCCTTTATACCTTTAAGGTGGAAACTTAATGAAAGTATTCGCTACATTTTTGCCTGTTATGAGCCTTGGTAACTTTCTTCACATATATCATTTCAATAATATAATATGAAGAAGTAGCTAAGAACTTGACCATATTGACTACACATTGAAATGAGCCTGTTGCATAACATAAATAAGTAGGTACACAAAACATAAAACAAAAGTGCATAATATGATTGTTTTATTTATTAATGTTACAGTTTTAGTTAGGTATTCATTTTAAAACTACACTAAGTCTAGTCTTCTTATATCCTCATACTTTTTCCCAAGTTCATTGCTCCGATTCCGAGAAGTCCTTAGGATAGGAAGTAACCTTCTTTTGATAATGCCGCTGTTAGTAACAAAAATATTTGAAACAACACAATTGTAACTCCATATTGAATTGCCTATTTTTAGTGAAACACGGAGTAGATAAATAAACAAAATAACAATAAGACGTCGAGGGCACTGAGTATGATCGTAATTAACACATTTTGCCTTATTTCAAATAAAATAAATCGCAAAACTACATTCACGATAGCTTTCTCACTGACAAAATCTCGGTGAGAAAGTTCTCGTATTTTTCGACAGCAAAACTATAGTAATTGGCGATACTATACGTCAAAAATTATTCCTGCTGCCACTTTTCATACATTTCTAAAGTAAAACTATCGTTAAACTACTCGCTAACTATACTATAGTATCGTAAACGTTTCCCGCTGTCACATTTTAGTTCCAAATACGCTCACAATGGCGCTGTTTAAATTCCCATACAAAATTTTACTATTACTATTCTATTACGATACTGCAAAATGTTCCGGCTAGGGGTACTGCACACCGGGCATTGTACTACAAATTGTATTGACGATTATGCTTGATAGCCGTTTGGTATACTGTTTCAAAATGATATTTGAGCAGGATGCGCCGCTGTGAGGCACAAAACAGCATCAAATATAATAACCGTTGAGTAGACCTACATAAATAAGCAGGTAGTTAGTTCAGACCAAGACACACGGTATTGTATGTACTTATTATTTGGCTATTATAAAAGCAAATATGTTAAAAATATATTTCTTTCCGTAATAGTAATGTTTTTGGTAAGACATTGCGACCACTCCTTTATTACGTTTAGAAACAACTAATGCATACAACCTTAGCGTAATTAATTTTAGTCGCAATTCTGTTGTTGCTATTTTTAGATTGGACAATACGAACATCCGTTTATATTCATTGATATATATGTGGCGCAATTTTTCAGTGTTAACACACGCCATGATAAAAATAACAAGAACGCGTACTCGTACTCGTGCGCAGACATTAACTACGTCCTCCCATACTTATAAAGGAAGGGACGACGACATACAATACTCACTTTAGAATATAGGCCACGGCAATTTGCAAAGTATTATGTATAACGCTATTTTAGTAACTCAACTTCCATTACTACATAGTAATTAGAGTAATACGTTAGAATAGATGTAATAAAATTGCTTAGTTTAGTCAACAATAGTTTTCTTTCCCAATTACGATGTTTGATTTTTCAAATAATTTACAGAAAAATGAAATAGTCCATATTTTTTTATGTGAAAACAGCATTAAAATTGGTTGTAACAGAACAAGAGAACAACGGCGAAATATTTTTATGTAGCGGTGACACTCGCTTTCCCTTTCGCACGTACGCATCTTAGTTCTGATGACGTCACAGTGTGCTACTTGCATCCTTTTCTAATATCGCTATCGAGATATGAAATACATTAACTTGCATTGCGATCACAAAGCTTATACCTATAAGACTTTGCTTTTGAATCACTTGATCTTTAGAATCTAAAAAATGATAAATATTAAGTCAAAAAACCGTTTCCACAACCAGCAATATGAACTAAATATTGAAGCGCTTCGTAAATATCTGTAAGTTCATCAATGAGTAAGATTTTAGTACTGCTATTGAGCTATATGATTACGAGATTTGACTGGTTGTCTACCTACTATAGGCTCTTTAGGGAATATGTTTGGCTAGGCCTTAAAACACATTGCTCCGAATGGACCCAGGGGGTTACTACGTGACAAGATATTCGATATATCGTGCGATTCTTCGTATTAAAATGTACTTCAGGTGACTTCGTTTTTACTATAATTTCGATGAAAAGGAAATCAATAGGAGTAGATTTAATTTTTTTTCGGTCGGCAAAAATATGCTCCGTACAGTGGGGGTACGCGCTCACCAAATAATAATACGGCAAGGGTTGATAACACGATAGTGGTTTACCAAATTATACGCGAGTTTGAATAAAACATTTGGAGGTTCCTTTAAATAATTTATACCTGTGCCTGATGTGATTTTTTGGCATTTTTAACTTGATGTCCTCTGAATGTCAATTGAGTTAAAGGCATTGAATCTATTTAGATACTATTCACAAAGCCGTATGACCTTCACAAACCGCAGGAAAATGAAGTCAAAAAGTCGTACATATTTAACATCACTTTTCCGGCAATGATATGAAACTTTTGTACTGTAATAATTATAATATAGCTACATCATTCATCAATAAATTTAATATTGTTTTCCTGTTCGTCGAAAATTATTATAAAGACTTAACGCATGGGTTTTCTCGCTTTAAATACAATTACGCATATAGTTAGGGGTTCCAAATTTTAATTTAAATACGTCTGCTGAATTGATGATCCTTAGCTCTTAATAGCTTCTTCTGTGTGGCCTTAGCCAACACTTACGACGTAGCTAACCACGGCGCTCTATGATGTATACTTTAAATAATGTTTTGGCTAAGGTGTCACCATTTGCCGCCTGCCTGATTAGCCCGTTAAAAGTACAGTTGAAAATTTGAGCAAATAGCTTCCATTGGTATCGGCCAAAATATAAAGGCTTGGCAGGACTCATTCTTAGGTCCATAATATTTGCTCCAACTTCCAATGTTGAACTAAAAAACACTGGCGACTATCCCCATCCTAATCTTATAGTACATCGAGTATGAACTCAAACCAATATCAATAAAATGGAGACAGGACTTTGTCCCGCTGTTACTTGCTGACGTTTTACTGATTATGTTACGTTTATAAATAACTGACTACAACTGTATTCGTTTACCAATACATGAGGAGGCGAGTAACGGTTATTGATAGTGGACTGTGGGAGTGCAGAGAAGAAATGTCTACATTTGCCAACGGGACGAAAGTTTTGTCCGCCAGTTATCGTTGCACCGACCGCCAACAAGCGCATCCGCTCCTTCATGCTTTATGAATTAAATACACGAAATAATTACCTCACAGCCATAGACTCTGGTGTCGCAGGGAAGTAGTTGTCTGGTCTATGTTCAGTCCACGGATACGCCTTTGAAAAACATCCGTAGATCCCGTAACACCGTTCGAGCTCATAGTCCTCTAAAACATAAGAACACGTAGGTAATTATTAATATAAGATCGTGTTATTTACGAGTAAAAGTGTTCTGCGTAAAACAAGCTTCTGGGAAATTCATTAACTAATGAGTAAAATCAAGTACTATATACCAATCAGATATCATTGGTTAGGTTAAAATATTTTAATGACTACCAATCGAAATTTTGGTTAAAATCGACAAAACCACTTTTTAAAAATGGGGCTAACATTTATTTTCTATTTTCTTTCCTATACATGAATTATGGCACAAAAAATGCACTAACCACTGAAACTTGCTGGAAAGTTGGTTACGTCCGTGTTGTTTTGTTTATCCATCAGCACCATGATGGTCTGGAGCATCAACGTAGCACTTGTTCTGTTATACATCTTCGATACGAACACTTATAACTCATAAAAAAAATAAAAACGAACTGTGCAATATGCAGAGTACGCGCGTACGAGTGTGCACGAGTATCAATAAGTTTAGCGTAATATGATCTGTGATTGACCGGGACGCTTAACAATGCTGTTGCTAATTGTCCAGTTGGCAGTGGAATGTAAAATAAAATGTGTGGAACTTGTCTGGCGTTTATATACAGGAATGTGGATGCATCGCACATACACTACCTCTCGTTATTACCTAACAGATCCTCATAGCTACTAGTTCACAGACGTTCCGGGATATGGCGATAACAGGGGTTACAACGTTATCGACACGTTATAAAAACAATTGACGCACGAACAGTCTGGCCGATTGTAAATGCAACATGGCCTATAGTAAACGTCCCTTCTACACGTAAACACGTGTTTGTATGTTTGTCTTTACCAATGAGAAATTAATCAGAATTTTAATAATTTCGTTCGCTGCACTTTTTAAATCAACAGATAGATGCAGAGTGACAATGTTTTCCTTTTATGCAAACAATTATCGCTTTTTGTGCCACCAACAAAATTCCAATCGATGTCAACACCACTAAGTAGTGAAAAGAATAAGAGTATGTATAGTGTTAAACCCCTGATAAAAAATATACCCAATGAAATAAACAAACTTGGACTTTGTAGTCTCGATAGTGCCTTCCAATTAAGAAAATAAAATATATGCGTAAACATCATTGTAATCAGTCAATTAATAAATGGATGACGATATTGCAAAGGATCCGGCAGCGCTAATTTTAGCATACAGCAAAACAAATAGTTAAGAAATTAAAGTGTTTTTATTACGCATTCTGTAACTCTTCAGCAATACATCAATTCAATCATGGTTAATATTATATAAAAAGGTTTACTAAAAACCAAAACCAACAATAGCTATAAAATAAAACTTTTTGAAATCATAATTATTGTTTTTGTTTCAGTCTTCAAACTTTATTTAATTTTACTTGACTCAAGTAACACACAGTATCCAAATCAGAAAAGAATAACTTCATGCAACAAAATTATTCATTACGGGTACAATTATTTATATAGCTTCTTTTAAAAAATCTCAGTTCAACATTATTTTATAAAAAATATCATCCACAAATAATGGAGGATTGTCAAAAACAGTCAAATTATTATCTAACTACATAAATGCATATAAATTCATAACGGTTTACAAAATTAGAAACTAAAAAATTAAACTAGTGCTATGAATGAACTCTACGCGACTTATTCTTCGAGGGAGTCGAAGAGAAGTTGCAGTTGAAAGTCATGTCATCAGTAAATATATCCGATATGGACATTGCTTCTTTGTTTGAGGGCTGAACAAGAAACCTCTCAAAATCTTCATTGCCTACATTTTCTTTATCTTCAATATTGCCCTTAGTAAATTGGAAACTAGGTAACTTCTTCACTGAACTATCATTCATGGGATAGAATTGCATGCTGTCAGCAGAATTTTCATCCTTGAAACCACTATCAACTCTCATCCAATGAACATTAGATATTTCTTTCAATGCACCTTTGGCAGTGTTTGTATGTGATATGTTCGTCACAGTCAGCTCTGACGGTTTTATGGCACTTTCATAATAACTAGAAGCGTTTGCATAAAATGTATTCTCATTAAAACCACTATCCACTCTCTTAAAACTAGTTGAACAGTCATCGCCAACTTTAGTAGCATTGTTAGTAAAGTCTAATGTATACGCATTTTCAGTCAAAAACTTGAGATCAACCTTATTAAAATCTATCTTCTTATCTTCCAAACCAAGCGGATTATCGCAATTGTCCAAGCTGCTGTCCAACGACATTTGTAATGGGCTTAATGGCATGGGAACTCGAATTTTGCTAATTTCGTGGGAAAGCACATTACTTCTACACTTTCCTTTAATAGGTGTATCATCTAGCATATTTATATTAACACTGTGAAGTTTAGTAGACGATCGCAAATCTGTTGTTCGCTCTTCGGAAGTAGCAACGTTAACTAGATGATGAATGCTTGTTTCTTCTACGATAGACCATGACGCCTGTGTTTCCGATTGCTGGCTGGATTCTGAATCTGCTGGAAGAAAATGCACATAGTTTATACATCATTCCTGAACCAAAAATTGTATAACATAGCTCATTAAAATGAAAATTTCTATAATTCAAAAGAAAATAGGACTCCACAGTTCAATATTGTGGCTGTTTTACTTTATCCCTACAGTTGTATTTATCTACTGTAAGCTAGGACTGACACACGTAGCACTGAAGCTCACAGTGTCTGGGAATTTCATAAGTCATCTTTAACTCGCAACATAATTAATTTGATGGTACAATAAAAGAGATTTAAATATTTTTGCCAATTTTCTTGCTTAAGATAAAGACCAAATGGACTAGGAAGGTAAACAAGACTTGCCACAGGATAAGCCAGCTGTAAAGCATAATCTATATAACTAACCATGCTAAACTACTAAAAACAATACACATTAAAAACTTACCTTGTGATTGATCATGAATAGATCCATCAATGCTCATATCCATGCTAAAATCGAGTTTCTGGACCGACCTACTACGGTGAAGATTAGACATACTGAGGCTGCGTTTCTCCGAGAAAGAAAGTGATCCTTTCCTGCTTCTTTGTGGGGACTCCTTCAGAGATGCACTCCGTTTGATTTTATTCGGAGTTAGTTTACAGAAACACGGCCCCTTTTTTTGCGTCTGCGGTTCCGATATACAATCTAGGCAAGTGGCCATTGACTCTGACTCGGGTGATGTAAAATTATTTTTCTAAAAAATAAAATATAAATCATAAATATAAGGTTTCTGTTCGCTACAATGTGCCAAGGGGGCAATGTGCCATTTTTATGAAAAGTTTGTTTTTTGCCTGAAACATTATTAACCTAATCATGATACAACTTGGTGTACTTGTCAAAGACTATTAATAATATTAATACAACTAAAAATGTTACCTCTTCATCACTGGAAATCGCTTTGGTTACTGGTGAAATAGATGCAGAGGCTAATGACGACGAAGTGGCAGATCTCTGGTCGTTCCGTATGGGTGTTCGAAATTCAATGGGACTGAAACACGGCTCCCCAAAATCAACAACGTCCAAAATTTTGTTGCGATAACACGGCTTTGTAGTAGATGGCAAGCCTTTCTTTAATGGTGTGCCAAAAGTTCGCTTCATTCCTTTAGCAACCAAGTCACGACTCTGAAAAGATATAGATAATATTATTTATATTTACTTAACAATAACATATGTGCATTTCCTAAATAACATAAACTGATAGCTCTTGAGATCAAGGGAATCTCATGCTGTTAATCACTAATGTTTATGATAAGTAATACTGATTTCCTGTTTAAATTAACAGAGGCACACTTCAAATAATGATAAATGGTTTATAAATAATTAAAAACAACATCTAAATTGTTTAACTCATAAATATTTTGAAACTTTGTGATATGAGGTGGCTGCAAAATTGACAAATATTTATTATGAGCCAGGATTTAGTAACAAGACAGTCTCTCATCATATCCATTTTAAAAAACCCACAACTCAAAACTTCTATTTTAATAATGGGGTTGAAACTATATAAGTGACTGTCAAATGTGTTTTTTTATTATTGTACATTTATATATTTCCTAGATAAAATGACACTCACCAATTCAGGACTAAATGTGACTGGTGTGTGTGCCTCATAGCTTGAAGGTGGCCGTTGCTCAGTATGTATTTCATCATCTGTTTGCTCTGAATCATAATGGTCCATGTCACTGTGCTCCTCAAAGAACAATTTACGACGAAGTGATCCATTTGCTGTGATTTCATATTCACCGGATATATTTTGATCCTGAAATATAATTGTAATTTTATTATAATAATCTATTACACAGAAGATCATTATACAAGAATATTTCGAGATACACAGAATTGTACATCTATTTTTAGGAATTTTTCAGATATTGAAATGTAATGAAATATTTGCTTAAATATTTGCCAAAATATCCAAATTTATTACAAGAAATGTATGTTCAAAGCTATTGCTATTATATTCCATAAGGATGTGTTAGTTCATAAGTCCATTTTTCCATAATATGTAAGATAACTGTATGGCAGCTTTTGATGATTACTAATATACCACTTATATTTTGCTAATTTCTTGGATCATTTTGGCTTACCTGGCCATTTATATGAAAAGAATACAATTAAAATTAATTAAACACACATCACCTGTGTAAAAGTGCAGAATGTTTGTAGAATTTTCTCTACTTCTGGTGGCAACTCTGGTGGCAAAGTGAGTACTGTTTGTGCTGAAACTAAAACAATATTTCTTCTTTATAATTTTACAAATATAAATATCATTGGTTTTTTTTTATTATTCATGAAAGCAATTCAAAAATGACATGAAATCTGTTTAGGCAAACACAAATGAAATAATATATTTTATAATACAACCCATAATATGTTAATTTTCATTTTACATAATTTAGTTAAAGAAATGTGACTAAAATATCTAAAGGACTTTTGAAAGTATGTATCTAATTTAATTGATGATGTTAAAAAACATGTCTTCAAAATTCCATGTTTGCAATGGTGATAGGTTGCCTATCATCTATATGAGACTTTTAAGATGTAATCATTGTAGACACAAAATATAAATTTAAATTAATGAAATTTAAAATTAACTTTAATAATAACAAATTATAAATTTAAAGAAAACTTAAAGCAAGTATGATATGTTCAATTTGATTCAATTTCTAACACAATGAATGCACCTACCACAAGCATTGCACATTACAGCTATACTTATTAAGCATGGCCAGAAGTTAATCAATATGGTAATCATCTTTTCTATCAATTAAGCACTTGAATGACATCTGGTGTAGGCAATATTAACACCTGATAATATTATGAGGCAATTTAAATAAAAAAAGAAAAGGGAATAAAATGTTGAGTAACAAAAACATATAATAAATTATAGTTTGATCAACACTAGCTTTTAATAAATCTACACTAAACTCTGCTACAAATTTTAAGAAACATTTTTATCTTCTATTTAAACCCCTTGCTTCCTACATTTAACTAAAAACATACATGATTAAATATGGATTGAGATACAATAAATAAATAAATACACCCAACAGTCACATACATAGTCCTGACCCCACACTAAGATCGAGTCTTGTGTCGTGGGTATCAGAAGCTACGAGAGACTTTTCGGTCTCACAAACACCCAGACCCGAAACAAATACCTGTGGATCACACAAATATTTGTTTCGGTGCGGGGATCGAACCCACGGCCTCTCGTTTCACAGGCGGTGTCAAACCAACTGCGCCACGGAGGCTGTCAAATCAATCATCATCATCATCATCAATCAGATCATTTTAATGTCCAAAGCTTACCTTCCTTAGTTAAAACCACTTCTTCTTTAATAATGCTACTTATATGCAGACTGGTTTCTGAAGAAATTTGCAACAATGGTTTTATTTTCTTTGAAGATTCAAGAGGGCTTGGCATTACCATCTCCTGAGAGAAAAATCTGAAAAGGAAATTAGTGCTTACATTTAATTCTAAATTTGAAGAAAACATCAGAAGCCTGAGATACTATATTATACATTACTACAAAGTATGCATGAGCATGAGGATTTTTTTTTTAAATAGGTTGTAGGGCAAAAATGAGAAGTGCCACATATTTATGGTGATGCAATGCTTTCAAGTTATCAATAAAAGGCACTATTGATGCCTACTACATTAAGAAACCAACTTAAAGGATTCCACACCAGTGTTTGGTATATTCTATAGTTTAAATTTACGTAAACTTTAATTTATAACCGGTTATATCCTGATAAATGGAATATATTTTTAAAACTCCTCCTTAGTCATTTTATGGACATCAGATGTCTTTCCAACATAAATGAGGTTGTCCAAAAATGTTAAAATGTTTTCATTATAAAATAGAGTTGGATACTGACTTGTCAGTTGCCTCTTCAGCGATCCTTTCGAGAGCCGGATCTGGTGACGGTTCAAACTGGCTATTGCAGGCTACAATATCTTCAGGTACTAGAGTACACGCCTGGTCTATATCCCATCGGAAAGAACCACTGTTCTTCTTTTTGTATATCTTGCACATACCCGGACTGGCACAAAACAACACATCAAGTAAATACATAGTAACATTCGCGTAAATCTAAGAAACCATTCAACGTAGGTAAATTAAAAATCACATTATTAGAACACACCTGCATATTGGTTTGTGGAGTTTGTCTATCAAATGTTTGTCGAAGGGATTCCGTATTTTCCTATTTGTTGGTGGCGGAGTTGATTTGTGTTGATCATTTTTATCACTCATATCGAAAATAACGTTAATTTTTGAAGTTTCATACAGTTGCGGCCTTGAGCGATGCACTGAACAATGTTTATAGATACTACCACGAGTAAATACATCTGAATTATGACAAAATTATCAGGCAATTTACCTGTCGATCTATGTTTAATATGCGGTTTACTTAAATTGCAAACAAGTACACTTGTGGCAAATATAATTTATTAGTACAATTTTCTAATATTTAACCAATTAAAAAAAAACAGATACACGTATTTACTCGCAGTAGATACATTTTTGAATATGAAAATGTTGCCATTAAATGTAAACGGTAAAAACGTTTCAGGTATTGCCAAGCAACACAAACCATGGACGTATTATACAAATAGGACTGCGCACTCTGATCGTAAAAACGAGCCGAGCGAGAGATGTTGAGTGGAGGATAGTGTCTCGTGCTAAAAGAGTGACTATAATAAGTTTAATACACACAGACCCTGCAACAGTCACATACATGGCAGCATCCCAGTTCCCACACCAAGATCCAGTCTTGTGTCGTGGGTATCAGAAGCTATGAGAAACTTTTCGGTTTCACAACTACACCCAGACCCGAAACAAATACTTGTGGGCTTCACAAACATTTGTCTCAGTTTGGGGATTGAACCCGCGGCCTCTCGTTTAACAGCCGGCGCCTAACCAACTGCGCCACGTAGGCTGCCGAAAAAACGTCTATCTATGGCTATATTATCAAAGAATGGCAGCTGCGTGCAAATTACCAACTTTTATTGATTTTTTTTTCAACAAAATTAAATTTCTGAAGGTTCTGGTTCGGATAATCTTATATACTTTTAAATTATTGTATTGTCATCGGTCCTTGACAAGTGTGCAAAATTTCAAGTCAATCAATCATTTACATGCATACAAAGAGGCGAAGCTAATAAAAGCGTCTTAAAAATATTAAAGATAGGGTTTTATTATGGTCACCGTAGCGAAAGAAAAGAGACAAAGACCTTCATGTACTATGTCGCTCGGCTTGTTTTGGCTCCATGTCTTTTATCATAGCAAATTAAACCTTATTCCACAGATATAAGTGTTATTTCAGGACAACACTATTTCGTGAGTGCGCAGTCCTGTTTGTATACGTCCATGAGCAAACCAGGTATTTCACGTCGGAAAGATCTGCGCACCTGGCCAATTGACGTCATTGGGACATAGGCTCAGCCATGCCCGACTAACCTCCTAATTATACATTTTGCCCTTCTATAATCTGTGTTCCAATGATACATGACTTTTGCACCCCCCGCGCACACATCGCATTCCCTGCGGTCACCTATCGGTGGGCGGTACCTAATTCCGCGGCGTCTACGCCGCCATTGTTGATTGTTTAATGGCGGCTGTGTTTGCGGCGGTTACCTGTGCATTACAAGTACTGCGTCGATTAAGTGAACTTATCATCTCCATAGTGTTTTAAAACAAAAGTATAACTTTCTCGTGGTGAACGGTGGTTTTGCTTTGAGGAAAATGACAGTGTTGTGTTGGCAAATGCCTAAATTCGCGACCAGACGCTATATTATTTAAGATTCCGAGAAATGAGAAAAGACACAATGTGTGGTTGCAATGTCTTTAAATATTCATTTGACTTTGTAAGCTGTGACGACCACCAACAGTATATTCTTAATAATTATATTAATATTGTTGTGAAATTTACCATAATGAATTGGTGCAAAACAATTATTAGGATTTTAAAGGGTACCGACATTTCTAGGTTAATTATAAGGACGATGTTACCAAAATTACAACAAAAAGCTTTAGAGATGTACAAAAATAAATAAATAAATCATTTAATAAATAATTATAAGGGTTTTATTTAAAATTCATAAATCTATTATCAAAAAGTTGCATTTATTTTGTTATTTTGCTAAGTCTCTAAAATCACTATAATGTGATTTATAGAGACTTAGCAAAATAATAAAATCGATGAAATTTAGAAATTACCCTGTGGAGCCACGCGCAGCGCTCGTAACAAGGCTGAATACAACTTCTGCCTTTGCCTGCCCCACGTACCATGTTTAAGAAGAAAAGAACTGTCATGTAATTCTAGCGAATGATTGAATGAATGAGACTGGGCTAAAAAAAATGTAGGCGAGTTGGTCGTCTGTTTACTCCTTAGTCTGTGGGCTCAGCAAATTCAAAATATAGAGGTTAAAAAAACTGAATTAAAATAGGAAAAATATTGATACCAAAAACATATTTCGCATCTATCTCAAAATGTTTTTAGTGTAAAGAACTGGTAAAGAACTTAGTGGATATATTATATTCCAGCTAGGTCCACAGACCACAGATATTTCCAACATGTTATATAGGCATTATTTTAACCTGAAATGTCATAATAAATATTTTTGGCAACATTGATTTTAAATCGAAATTTATAAAACTTTTATAAATTTAAACCGAAAGACCTACTCGGAGAAAAATGAACACGTGATAAGTATTTTTAAAAACGGACAAATATGAAACAGATGTCAATATTTCGTGAAGACATAACATAACTTCTAAAATATGGAGAATTTGAATAAAAGTTTTGAACCGATGGATGTTGATCTTAGCAGTCAGTCTACAAGTGCTATGGATATTTCGTATAATAACTCTGCATCTGAAATACAAACTGCCGAACGAGACGAGGACTGCTACATCATTAGTTCAACCATTCCGTCAAGAGAGAAGTCGCCAGTGCCTTCATTATTCATAACTTCTGAACCGCAGGCGCCCTGCTTTAAAACAATGGACAGTAACAAAACGAAAAGAACAAAAATATATTCCATAAATGCACAACATAAATCAAGGCATACCCGCGACGAAAGAAGATTCAAAATATTTGGTTCCCTGCTTGTATTATTTGGTTCAATAGTACTTTATCATAGTGTAAATTTTTGTTATAAAGAAATTAATTTAAGCCATTTAAGAGAAACACTTTCTACCCAACTCTTTGGTCAAGAAGAAGCAATAGAATCAATTATGAATGCGCTGGAAGCAGATGATACACAAAAAATCTTGTTTTTCTATGGTGGGACTGGTGTGGGAAAGACATTGACTTCTTCATTAATCATGGACAACTTAGGTCCATCATCAAATCTTTATCATTATACATTGCCTACTTTCACTGAAACATTTTCATCTGATCTTATGGTAGGTTTAAGCATGTGCGAATCAACAACAATTATTATAGATGACTTAAACATTGACAGTAATGTAAGTGAACAGATTAACCAAGTAATTACTAAGAGTGACTATTTAAAGAGAAATTTAACAGTTATTTTGATACTTAATTGTGCTAGTACAGACAATATGTTTCATAAAAAATGTGATGAGTCTTTTCAATCTATACTATCAGAAACTTATAAAAACCCTAAAGCTTCCTTATATTTTATAAAATTTAAAGCTTTGACTGATTTTCATTTAAGGAAATGTATAGACAAAGAACTGGGTGATATGAAGCTAGATAAATTAACATATGAGAAAATAGTGAAAAAATTTGATGTTCTATCAGATGGATGTAAGGGTGTTCACACTAAAGTTAAGTCATTCAATATTTCATGAGGTATGTATGTGGTAAACAACCTTAGAATTAGCAAATATGTACATATCATTAGTGTCATGTATATTTTATTAAATAAATTAGAAAAGACTATTCTTTGTATTTTAAATTGTATGTTGAGTTTATCCTGTGAGTAGTTTAGTTATTAGTTGTACTGTAGTACCTATATATTTAGTCTATTTTAAGAAATAAATTAAAAAATATATAGATCAAAAGAACTTTATTTTAGAGAATTTTACATGATAATCGGCAATGTTGAGGTTCAAGAAATTATGTTGAATACAAATATACTGATGATTCATTAATACACCTACACTTTCACATTTCAAAATTATTCTACAACAAACTTAGCCTTTATTGTAATAAAGAGCAAAATTCTAAAAGAACTTACAGTGCATTGGAGTACAAAATACTTTGGTAATAATTCTAACTACATTTAAAATAATCTCAACCTCATGTACACAGTACAGGCAGGGTGCTGATGGTGTAGCATTATATATTTTGACTAAACACATTGTTCATATACTCTCAATGTATAACACACCCTAATGACATCTATGTGATGTTTACACAGGCTCAATAAAGTTATTATTACTGCAACAATTCTGCTGTATGTATATTAATAATCAACAAAATACAATTATTCCTAGCTGAATGGCCAAAATTTCACACTAACTATGAAGAATAATAAGTTACGCTAATTGTATAGACCTATTGAGAAAAATACAACAGAAATAAATATTTGTTTACTCTTAATATACTTTCTTGAGTTATTACCATATTGCACTGCACCCATAATTATATTCATTATACCACAATACCATTCGCTACGTATATTGGAATATAGTTTGTTTATTCAAAACTCCACTATACACATCACTAATGCATGCAAATGGCTTATGTGGCATAGAAAAATGTAAGTACAACTTGAAATTAAAATTAATTCAAAGTACTTAATATTCATTACAATTCTAATAAAAGCAGCCAATAGAAAAAGTTGAAATAGTATTTTTTATAAAGCTCCCCTAAATGTAAAAGCCAGTGAGATAAATGCATGCAAACAGGTTAATGTGCACTATTAACAATATGCGGAGAGCCATTAAAAATTTGGAAATAGTAATCAATATTATTCCAAGCCTTTACAAAAGTGGGAATTACCAAAATGTATATGGATCTGACGAGGGAAGACAAGACATTATAATGTTCTGTAAATACTCAATACATTCCTGTCTTTAAAAAGGTTTATGAATGATTTGGAAGATACATGATATCTACATTTGTGCATTTTCTGTGTACCATTGTCACTGTAATATTTTTTCGTAATAAATCTGGAGTAAGCGGGATTTTCAACATTAATTCATTTAATACTTTTACAAGCGATTATTTTCAAAAGTTAATTTGACAAGTCCATAACATTTATAAAATTTAAGACATCTGATTGAGAATAAGGATTTTTATATAATCAGGTAGCACTTAAACTGTGATAAAGATAATATTATGTAACATTTTTTAGTAATTGTTTGCTTCTATCACCACAAAATTGGTGTAATGATTACAGCGTAATAAGAATAAAAGAATACCATCGTTACGTTAATTTACTAATTAGCTATGTTGGTATATTGTAGATCGAAATCTAAATAGGCATATGATAGGTACGTGCTTCTGGATGGTGTAGCAGCGCATATCTACATCGCCTAAGTTTGAAGAAGCTGATGTACAAGAGAATTAAGTAATTTAGGTTGGAGAGCATTAACAAAGTAAAATAAATAAATAAATTCGATTGTAAGATCTAGGAAACAAATCCTTACTATAATATTTTCAAAGTAAAAATTTTGTAACGCTAATGATGAAGACGACACGTTTAAACATGCAGTGTGCAAATCAATATATTCTATGTACACAATGTATGTTTCTATGTAAATATATGTTCAAAATTAATTTTAAAATTGTTGATTAAATACTAAATACGCGTAACAATAAAGACTAGAATACATTTTTAGTTTTTACAGTTATTGGCACTAAATTCAAATATAATGGCACAACTATGTACTTTGGATACATTGATCATTACAACACGTTTTTATAGATTGGTATGATTATTTTGTAATGTACTTCATTCGTACAAATTTAATTTATCGGATGTTTTAAATTAAGTTTTGCTAACTAGGTACATTAAAATATATTACAATATTGTTTAACATATGAAGAAATAACATTAATATCTAATTTTATTTCTAGGAAATACTGAGTTACTGCAGACTTACGATTATAGAAATTAAATACGAAAAGCACATTTAAATTTAATAAGTGAACTGCGCAAGAATATATAACACCAATTTTATATCTATTGCGGTTGTTAAACCTTTCACACATCATTACCTATAATATACACTATCCAATTCTTGCACAGTTGTCAAACTCAATACTGTCGGATTTATAATATTTCGACACAAGTCTAACAATAAGTGGCATAGCAAACAACTCAGCTTATGTGAAGATACAATTTGAAACATATTTTTTAGCAGACTAATACATAATTTAGAACAGCAGAAGAAATGCAGAATAAACGTTAACAATATTAAAATCTAAAATTGACAAAATTGATATAATTCACTTAAAATGTATAATAATACGTTACAAAGAATCTGTTCTAGCTAAGATAGCGTAGATAGTAGACTAAGTTGAAGAAAATACTAAATCAGTATAATATACTATATAAGTACAGTATAAGTAGAACAAACATTAAACTTTAAAACCTACTAAAACTTTTCTCACTGACAAAATTGCTAGAGCAGCATAGTGCCAATAACTGCATGTATTATTATATTATATTAGTTGCTTAAATCTTACTAACTAGGTATTTGATAACAAATAGAACACCATTTTAAGCACGACAAAACATTCATAGTTAAAAATGTAGAGAGACTTACTGAGAAATGTGCTAATAATTCTAAACCTCGATTTTTTCTGTTTTGCTTATTTATGTAGGTATAACGTAGATTCATTTATATCAGATCATAATGGTAAATTGAGATTTCTTCATTTTTGTCCATAGCTGCTAAGGTTTGTCTTGATTTTCGTTGACAGACTTCATTGTGGCCGAGATCAAAGTTTTCGTACACTCTACTTACTAGCAAAAAGCATTTGATTATCGGTATCACATTTTAGCCACATTTTAACTTTAGGTTTTAAGTCAGAGGATATTTTGTGTGAAGGTATTAGAAGTAGGTCATATTTGTTTTCGACTTGCGTACATTTATGTAATTAATGTTTACCTATAATTAACTTAATTTTTGGATTACAAAGAATTCTAATAAAATTCGTGTAATTTTATAGCAGAGTTGGATTTTTATAAGTTTTCAGGGGATTTTAATATCGTCTCTAATTTGCTTAATACATGAAAAGGTATAACTTGGATAATGGCGTCACCATTAGCAATAATTTGCAATGCGAGACAATTTTCCCCTGACACTTGTGTGTGGATCATAGAAGGAACTAGTTAGGAGCGATGGAAATGTATTGCTGTCCACTTGTTGTGGCGTTTGTGCCATATACGAGTCTCCTGAGATTGATGTGTAGCTCGCCGACCTTCAGCGTCTACACTTTGTGTCACGCAGACATATGCTATAACGGCTACATCATCACCTAGCAGATGCACTCGAGGATTCAAAATAGTTGTGTTAGTTTTTACATGTGTAGGGGTGTTATCAATGAAGAATTTATGAAATTCTACACCCTCGACTAAATTACCAAGCGCATCAGGGTCAAAAGCAGTTACATTAGGATCACATAATTTGGAATATGTGTCATAATCACCGTTGTTGATAGCATCTATGAGTACCTCAGTAACTTTGATTACTTCTGCACGGCGCAATGATGCATTGCTGTCGCCGCGTGCCTTGCCAAACGAATCCGCTTTTGTCAAAGTTTCTTCATCATGCTCCTTAGATATTACGGTACATGCTCGATCTACACCTTTCTTATCCTTATCAACATCATCATCTTCAAGCGTCGTACTGCTGTCGGTTGATTCCTTAACTTGAGACCCGTCGCCTTTTTTGTTAACCATGGACTTTCCTGAAAAGTTTCGTGTGGCTAACATGGTAGTTAATATCGCACCTTTTAACTTGCGACGTGCATTGAACTTCTTCAAGCAATCCACCGTTTCTTGTCTGTGCATAACGGAGGCAACGCGTTCGCGGTGACAGATCCATGGGTGCTTCAGCGCCTCAGAAGCAGTGATTCTCTTGCTCGGATTAACCGTGAGCATCTGATTGATAAGGCTCTTCGCCTCCGGAGTCACGGTGTCCCATTCTGGGGAAGGGTAATCGTACGCACCAGCCTTGATCTGACCGTAAAGACGATGTTGGTCTTCATCCCAAAATGGAGGATATCCAACGAGCAGGATATACAGAATCACACCGCAAGCCCAAATATCTACTGGTTTTCCGTAAGGCTCCTTTTTCAGTACTTCAGGCGATAAGTAGCCTGGAGTGCCTGCAAATCCAAACCAAGCTTGTTGATCGCCCTGCACTTCAATGGCTAAACCAAAATCAGCCAGCTTCACGGCAGCTCCTTTCGCTTTACTGGCCAGTAAAAGATTTTCCGGTTTGAGATCTCTATGAACAACTCCATTATGATGGCAGTGATGAACAGATTCCAAAATTTGTTGTATGCAGTGGGACGCGTCTGCTTCAGAGTAAAATTCTCGTGCAACAATGTCTTCAAACAATTCGCCACCCGTAACTAAATCAAATACTAGGTAGTGAAAATGTTCCTCTTGAATGGAATCATGTAACCTTACGATATTGGGATGTTGGAGCTTTCGACAAATTCTAGCTTCTCGTTCGAGTTTTTGAAAGTCTCTGGCGGAGAGTTTTTTAGTGTTTATTATTTTGGCAGCAAATTCATATCCGGTTGATTTTTGAACTGCTCGTCTTACTATCGAAAATGCTCCTTTTCCTAATTCTTCTTTTAGGTCGTAGTTATCAGAAAACCGAGTACTAACACTTTCCCGGTTTGGATTTGCCATTTTAACACAATATACTTACTTCACCCGTTAGAATAAGTACCTTACAGCAATAATTTTGAGCACAAATCTTCACTGGTATGGAAGATAACTGAAACAATTACAAAAATAATGTTAACAAAATTTTATTATCGTACGATAATCAATTCTATGGAAGTGGTGGGTTGTCTCTTATTTTATAAAATATTACGCATGTACTAATTCTGATTCGGCTGTAATCAACATGTTGTATTTTAAATATATATATTATATCATTTTAACAAAAAACATTTGGTAAAACATCGTAGTTTTACGACTATGAATGTTCGTATAGGGAAAACTCGGACCGTTTTTATGCTGCAATAGCTCTAGGTAATAATTCCAGTTATTATACGTCGGTTTATTATGTATTCAGAGAATTAATCATGATTAACAATGCAGCACAAAAAAGTTCTATAATTATTCTTAAATTATTGTGTGAAACTAAAATGTTCCAACTTTATATTTTCTTATTAGGTTGGGTTCATAGAATTTGTTTTTAAATAAGTTCTATTTATATTATTTGTGTTGCTGATAAGTTCGTATTCCACTCACGAAATGATCAGAAAATAGATATTGTCAAGGAGCGGTCAGCGGACGAAATTTATCCGAATGAGAATCGCCGGCACTATTTTGGTCACTCAAGCTAAATTGAAGTTCTGCATGCTTATTATAAAACGCGTAGATGCCTAGACAATAGTGATAGTGGTCACAAACACAGATTTCTAATATTAACACTACGGCACAGGGATGACATTTAGTTAGCGCAAAATAATCGATACACCATTGTCTCAACACATTCACCAAAATTTCGAGGACATTATCATATGCTTATTAGATTTGGACTCGTTTTTCCATTGCACACGTATATTTTAGGCGGATAAAACACAACGTAAATTTAAAAATAACACTGATATTGAATTATACTTTTATAAAACGATCATTGCGACTTTCAACGATATTCTTAGCATTAGTAACTTATATTGACGGCTGGCGATGTATTTTTAATGGCAGCTGTTATCTTCATCACACAAACTAAAATATTAACAGTACGCGTTGGACATTATTAAATTAGTTATTTACCTATTATGTGCCCATTTTATACAATATTCAACAAGATGAAGATCAAAACGAAGGGCCTGGCCCTACACCACACTCTCCTTCTGCTCCGGACACGAGCCTCGGGGTCAAATTCATAGACTTTTCTGTGTTGCTAGTTTAACTTGCGGCCCGGGTTGCATTTCTCAGCTTAAGTAAATTCAAGTTATATGCCCCAAAAAAATATGTATACTAACTACAACGGTCCCAAACGGGATTTGATATCTTAAAAGTAATTTTATGCTGTTTATTTCATTCTAGATTCTTTATAATGCCTCACATTGGTTCGAGTATTTTTAGACGAGTAACACTGGCGTGTCTTCCTAAAATCGATACACTAGCGCAGTGCAAACCAAAGAGAATTTATGAAATTGCTTATCGCGCCATCTAGTTAAGGAGAAGGGAGTGAAAATATCTTGTTCGGAAATTATTAGCCAAATGTATGCTCCACGTTAATTAATTCAGTTTTTTTTTTTAACCTCTGACATGTTGTTATGCCAAAAAGGAATACTACTAACATAGATCATGTCGCGCAATCCCAATAGAATGTTGTATAGGTATATACTATTACTAGTAAACCTAATAAGTAGTTAATAACAACATTGTCGACAATATTAGGTCGAACTTTTTATACTTATTGTCTTCTGTAGATTCAACAACGAATACAAATCAACACAATTACGGTACTTATTGCAACCTCATGTTACAAAGTTCGAATAAAGGTATTGCAAAATACTATGTGGTTCCGATTAAACATACATAAGTATAGTATTTTCTGTTGCAGTAATATTATACATACAGTGTGTAATTATATGCACATGAACTTACACATTCCTACTTATTGATTAGATAGTTAAGATTTCGTTTTCGTGAAATAATTCGATTACCATCGGCAAATAAGTTGCTGTATCTCAATTATCTTATATCTTATAAAACAAGCATGTGTAGCTCACTCAGTGAAGGAGAATCAACAATACCTATATCATTCTTACTTGTTTTGCTTACGTTACACATTTTTCCGAACTGGATTCTGTTGAAAACTCGTCGCAATCCAATATGAATTTCATTAATATAGATGACATCATCAGGACATTCGATTAAACTATTAGGATTTAATTTTGATGTCACTTTGAATTATCGCTTCATATAGTATTTCAAAAGAATTCATTAATATGAAATCAATGTAAATGTCATTATCTAAAATGATTTTTAAGGTAACATTTTGAATTATACGTGGTCAATGTTTGAAAAGTAAATAAGCGTCTTTTATTATAATTAAATTTCTATTTTACAAAATATAATTACGACTACGATTAGTAGATACGACTTATTAAATGTTTAAAGAAATTGTAAATGGTTCAAAGAAATGAAGATAAAATTACTCGGGGCGGTAAACCTCAATTTAAAAAGAATGAGACTGTAAGTTATTGGCGCCGATATAAATTTCCATTGCTTTGGCTCGGTACCATGCTTTGACTGTGTAGATAACTGTAGTTACATATATGTCCTGTTTAACCAAGGCGTGTAAGATCTTGGGAATAAAGGGGAAAATATCTTATCATTATTATAATTCAAGTAATATATGTCGTAGAATACGTATGTTAATTATTTTTTATTAGAATACGTATACGTACCTACGTATATTTTAAGCAAAATAATTCCGCAACACGGATTCCCATGTAGACATGGAAAAAAATATGTAAAAAAAAGATGTGTAGTCAGAAGATAAATATTTTGTTAATATTTTATAGTATTAACAAAATCTTTATCTTCTGCCGTAGGTACGCAGAACTACTAAAATATTATTTTCACAATCATCTACTCGCATTTAAAAAGGTAGTTATATTTAGAAATCAAAGTAATTTCAAATACATTATTCATATTCAAGACATGCTCCAAGTTAGAAGTTGAAATATAAAAGCATTGTAACTAAGACTGGGAAACTTATAAGAGTCAATGGGGCGTAGTTTCTTCTGCCCGGCTTGGGTACAAAGAACGAATATGTGTAAAACAACTATAAAACGTTTTTTTTTACAAATATATTTTATCTCTACACGTGCGTGCGTCTTTGTACCTGGTCTTGATAGTATTGATTATGTATGTTTTTTGATTCAGGCGTGCTATTTCGATTGTTATAATTACCGTTTCATAATATACTTTCTACTTACCTAAATCATAATTAAAAGTTTAAGTAATTATCCTTTACCTATACAATAGAAGCACACGATCAAGCGATTACCTGATATTGAGCTATTAACGACGCCCGTGAAACCGCCCATTCACTCATACTCAATAATTGGTTATCATGTTCTGTAGAACATTCTTTTTCATGTTTTAAAAATAACATAATTTAATTGTAGTTGTGTGAAAGCGCCTCTCAGTTTCTAATTCAAACGACACAGGACACAAGATTAAGAGGGTGCCTGATAAATGGATGTTAATGATATGAGTGTATTTAAACTTTAACAGAGTACACCAACATCGTAGAGATCATTGCAAGGTGTTCTATGGTAAGTGAAGTCCGCCAACCTACAATGAGCCAGCCTGGTGGACTATTGCCTAAGTCTTAACACTCGAATCTATTTTAGAGGAGGCCCGTGTCCTGCAGTGGGATGTATATAGGCTGATGTATCTGTCAATTTAACGATGTTATAGGTACTTATTGCGTTTGCACCCATAGGAACATGAACAAGAATGTAGCATAGTTTTTAAATTCTTATTTCCTAATACCCAACAGTACGTGGTTGGAAGTGTAGTGTCTTTCAGTTGTTTTTGAATTTTTTATGTGAAGTGGTAAAAAAATTGGTCGCTGCTTTATTCTTCGCATCCCCGAAATTTCACAATAGTTACCGGTCTATAACGGCGCGGCAGGATGAAAGAACCCTTGTGAACGGGCTAACTCTACCGTTGTTTCACAAAAATCAAAACTGGTTCACATCTTGCGCAAGTGCAGGGGGACCAAACAAGGGCTTTCGGAACGGGCCCTTCCAAAATTCGCCGGTGCACAATGCACCCTCCGTACCATCCCCACGCAAGCACTCTTATTATTACACGACTCCGGTTCCTGTCCCCATATTGTTCATAATTATTTCGGTATTCGCTAGATGCGTTGTGAACTTTCGTAGCTCTGTGTCGTTTCCAAATATCCTAAAAAAATAAAAATTAATTTTATGTGTGTAAATGTGATGATAGACACTTGTGGGAATTTACTATTGAGGCAAAGTCAATCAGGTCGACTGCAAAGTTGTGCAAACTTATTGCTCTAAGGCATTCGGTTGTCTCCGTCTTCGGTTCTGTCACCTAATATTTGCAGCGAAGGGAAGTATTAAGGTTTCGAACGTTGCGGTCGTCTCAGGTTGCTTTTCTCATGAGTGGACTTGCGTGTAAAATTATAACTTGAGAATATTGTGTGCAGTAGAAGCGTCGGATGCCCTGAGAGCCGCGTGCGGCACACGCACCCCGTTTGTACTTCTAGTGAATATTATCGATCGTGAACTGCTTCGTTATCCGCAAATAGCGTTTTGTGTGCACGGTGATCGTTTAAATTTGGCGGGAGACGGGCTTGTTCTCCTCAATTTGTATGTAACGGTAAGTTCACAAAAGTTTCCATTTATTTAACGCGCAAGCGTTTATTCACTTTTATTTCGTTTAGTATTTCTTTGGAGAAGTTAAAAAATAATAAAATGAAGTGCCATGCCATGCTTTACAGTTCCGTAAAAACTAATAACGTGTGTTTTTTTTCTTTGAAACGATATTAGCCTCATATGCTTTTAATTGGTGTTTTGACGTAGCAATATTTGTACATGTTTCCGCTGTTATTAAAATTTAATAAGTCCTTTCCGACGTCTGGAGACTTACCAACATTATTTACGTATTTCGTATAAAATGAAATGAGTTATTATGTGAGCTATAAAAATAAAATCTTTGCATATTTATACAAGGCGGAATGTACGCCATCGCGTGGAATAGCAAATTTCACCCTGCAACAGTTTATGCGAATAAATATCTGCGAAACCCTCGCGCATTTAATGTCAATGACCCCGAGTGCGTCAAAACACTGACCCAACAAACCATTCCCCTTAATTTTCATGGGCCTCGGACGCTTTTATAAAAGAATTCTAACAATGATCTTTAATCTGTGAGGGTAGATAACACGATTTGTAAAGGACAATCGAAAGTCGGTTGAAGTATTATTATAATTAGAACATAAGTTTTTAAATCAATGGTATGGTATTTCAGATTATCATATAAGTCACAAATAATACGATTATGTTATTTTGCCGAATTATAAAAGTCAATTTACACTGTTGCCTACTTTTGGGAGTACCAAGTGATGAGGGAATTACTGTTCTCATTATATTAGATGTATTATGAGTAAGGTCTATTTTATTATTCCCTTAGGATCTAACGTATGAATTTACGATATTACGTAAGCCAGATACTGGCTTTTGAACAATTAGCGTAAACTTGAATACGCGGCTAATGAAGACAAAAGCAGTATTTAATTATACGATGTTATTATACCTATCCAATTAGTCCTTTCAGCTCCACAATGAAACATTTATTTCTTTAATTTTACTGATATTGTGTGTAAAATTAATTTAATAGCTTCTACTTTTGTGATTATTTAACCAGATATAGTAGATTAGGTTACTACGATTACTTATGTTTGAAGAAAAGCGTAAAAAAAAATACGGTATTTCGATACAAGAATAGATGAAGTTTATGTGCGACAACTTTTTATGTAGTGCGCAACTTTGCCTTTTACTACCAAAGGATCTCGCAAATCGAATTAATAGGTTTGACTTGTCTTTACTACGACTGCGTGTGTTCACAGTCTACCGTAGCGATCAATTTCAAGTTGTAGAAATAAAAACTCAAAACCATACTTACATAACATACTTAATATAAATAAAATAAATCTAGCTATGTACGTCCCACTGCGGGCTGTGGCATTGAGAGAGTTTAGGGCATAGTCCACCATGCTGGCCCATTGCGGCTTGGCAGACTTCACATACATGGCAGAATTCCTGTGAAGAAAACTCTCCATACTCGTAATAACGAACTATACGTAAAGTTTTTTATGTAGACTAATATATTATTGCAATTTGGTTTTCAAATTAGGCATAATCTCTTAAAAAAAGTTTGAACAAAATATTATTACTATAATTACATTTTCTAAATTGTAATTTTATTCTACTTATTCTGCAAATGAAATAGTCTCATTTATTTGCAAAAATAAAAGGAACTGCCCGTCCGACCCGGCTTCGCCCGGATGCAGATAATTTTTGAGTTCAGTCCACATCAGACACATAGTCTTTCGCAAACTAACTGCTTTATATTAAATTCAGCCATGCTTTTGAGTTTGAACGAGTAGCAAATATACACAAGTATTTAAATTCGTTGCAAATCCCACGGGAACACTGAGTTTTGGGTAAAAAATTAGCTTATGCGTTAATCCAGGGTATCAGCTGCCTTGAGTCTAAATTTAATCATCATTGGTCCATTCGTTTGATCGTGAAGAAGTAACAAACACACAAACTTTGACCTTTATAATGTTAGTAGGAAGTAGGATAATATAAAAATAAAAATCGTTTTTATTTTTTGATTAAAGTGTAAACTAAAATAGAATTAACGATTCTCTCCTTCCGGTCAAAATATTTATAGAAAAACAATATTCAGCCGAAATGTGTATACAACACAATCAATCAGAGTGTTTACGAACCGATACATCTTGATCCATTATTATATTACGCCCGAACACATGGATCAAAATGTTTAGAAACTTATGACGTGAAATATAAAGTTAAATGTTTTATTATGGACACTCTCTGCTCTATTATATTTTATTGTATAAAGTTTGGCTTTATTATATCTTAATTATTTATTGTATGACAATCACAAAGTTGATTAAACGTTGTTTGTAAATATCGAATTCTCCATGCAAACTCAATGGATATTGGATAGAATTCACACAAAGGTATTAGTAATGTATCTTGTTATGCTGCTGTGAAGCTAAACGGAGTAAGGAGTTACACACTTACACATGTTTAGTAGATAAACCGTGGCGTATATGTTGACCGCTGTAACCTCAAGGAAAACAGAAACCTTGCGGGTGGCAGTCCGTATAAATATCAATATGGTTATGTACAAAATAGGAAACGTGTACCGTCCACGTGATCACGAGCTGGGGGCATTATCTGCGTAGGCTGACATCACGTCCGGTAGCTACGTCAACCGGATTTTAGGTTTTTCGGTCAGGCTATTGCGTCGGAACTTGCCTGCGGTTGGTGATACTTTGATTGATTTTCACAATGTTAGTACGGCTAGCTTTTCACCACGAGTGAAATGTCACTTTATTTCGTTAAGTAGGTATTAATCGGCATTAAAATTTTATCTACATCATTAAAATGGTTTATGTCGCTATAAGACATGACTGATTTGATAATTCATTAACATTTTATTTTTAGATGTTGACTGGTATCTATCCATAAATCAATGTTGCAATGTGAGATTCGACATCATGTGTACAAAATGTTATACATTAAAATACATTAAAACAATATGCGTTAATCGATCCCGCCGCGCCGACATTAAAATTGGACATAAACGATCGCTAATCACAATTTTCTTTGTCACAATTGCTTTTCATACTAAATGACCTTGACATTATGTTTTAATTAAAACATAGCGAAAATCTGTACGTATAAATTGTTTCAAATACATTCATAAAGTTATTACCGTATTTCCAGTTTACTGATCTGTACATAGAGATATTCTAAAAAAGGAACTTTCATAGGCATATAGCGGTTATTTCTTAACATATTTTGATCATGCTCGTACATATTAGTTATTAGTTTATTTTTCTGGCAAAAGAAATATTTATGATACGGCGTAAAGAAGTCATTCGTGGAAAATACGTTTTATAGGTTTTACGCAGAACGCTACATTCCATTATTAAAATCCTGCTTATTAACAATCATGTTGTCAGGCTTAGATAGTACTAACATACACATGGCAGTGGTACGTGTCCTTCCAATATAAATGCTAATTCCTAGATATGATGGAAAGATTACTACTATCCTGCAGCCGACTACATAACATGCAACAATAGTAGGAATATACTTAAAATTTGCTAATATATGCTGCATCCAATCGGATCGAGATTGAAAGATACTTTGTAATAAGTAAATAATTTTTGGAAGTTGTAGAACCACGCTGTTGTCAGTCATGACTTAGTATTCATGGCCAGGCTCGTCCGGGACGGTACCACTGTCTCAGAAAATCGACGTGAAGCGACAGCATGGCTGTCGCGTTTCGTTCGGTGAGTGAGGTTGCCGGATGTCCAATACCGCTTTCCACTTTCCATCCTTTTTCCTTCCCACTCCCCTTCCGATGATAGACCGGCAACACATCCATGATCCAAGCGTCGTGGATGTTCATGGGCGGCAGTGATCAATTATCATTTAGTGACCTGTTTGCTCGTTTCCCGGACCTTATTATTTAAATAGCAATGAAAAAAGTCAAAAGTGCTGGTTTTATCTCCAATTCCATGGCGTAAATAAAAATAGAGTCAAAACATTGATGACTTGGATTCGAAACTAACCATGACATGAAATATCACTGTTCTAATTAGAGACTTTATTTTTAATCTAATTTATTTTTATTTAAAAGTAGGGTCTGAAATGAGGGTCCTAAAGCAACTAGGTCAAGTAGGGTAACATTATGTGAAAGGGTCCTGTTTACACGTTCCAAAACGATGTACCTATTCATAATATTTTCTAATTTGTCGGCATGGAAGGGCTTGTCGGTACAGTATTTTAAAAAACTACTAAAATTCTTATATTTTCCTAGAATTACGTACATAATACTTCACGAACTTTATTATTGATTTAGTCTGCAAATGATGTAGTAGCGGTCGTTTATTTCTTTTAAATTGCGCTCCGAGGACCTCGAAGACTCTATCGAGTGTTTTTTTTACTTCAGTAGATGCAATAAAACTGTAGTCGTTAATGAGAAAGGTACGCATGTCGGCTCGACCTCTCTTAGATACTGAAGGATAAGTGTATTAGAGTAGAGTACCTACAGAGTAAAATCTCGTATTCTTTTTGAGATAGGTTTTTCGAATAAAACCATCGGGTGGAACAGTGTATTGCAAGAAAGCTCTTGCAGGCTCTAATTGCGCAAGCGGCCAACATGTAGGTTTCGTGAATATTTCTGCATTTCTAGAGTTGGCAGACATTTGATCCGGTATACTTAGTTTTGTTGGCATCTCAAACATAGTAGTATGCGTAGGGAGGTTGGTCGACACCGGACACCGCTGCCTCTCCGGTTACACACAATCCCTTGCTGATTATTGCACGCTACGCAACAACTGATTTCAAGTAGATTTTAATACATTTTACTATTATATGGAAAGAGTCAATGTTTATGATGAATATTCTAAATAACTTCTCACTTTCGTTTGTTGTATAGAAAAGTTGGGTTTAATACAATTGGACCAATAGTGTTAATTGAACGACACGATAGAGCCATGAATGAAATTGAAAATCCTTTTCGTGATCTAAATTCGAATACTAAACCCTCTGTATTTATTCACATAGGGGAATAAGTGAGAAAATGCGAACGCATGCCGAGGCTTACGAAAGCCTGAGCCTCAATGGCGGCGGGCTATACCAACCGATTTGTGTGAATTATTCATCTCTTGTTCCGATCACGATGTGCTTTACTACCGTATTTTGATTATTTTTGCGAATTCGAAGCCGTCTTTTTGGTTTCGCGTCTGATATTGATTGCCTCTGCTGAATGTTATAGTATCTTTAAGTGGAATGACTATGCATTTCTTGTGCTGAGCACAAAATCAATGTCTTAATATGAAACTGTGCGTAAAGATTGCTTCTAGTAGAATAAAACTTAATTTTAATTAAATTGATAAATAACACACAATTGTTTAGTGGCTGAGATCGAGGTCCGTGTATAATAAATAGATTTGATAATTATGTTTGTCTGATTTCTTAACTCCAGAAAGGTGATTTACTAATGATAGCTTCACGGTAATTAATGCGTTAAAACAACAAAAATAAATAAATACGGTCTGTACTCCGTATCTGAGCAATAAAAGAAAAAACATTATTGGAATCAAAACTTCATGAAAAAGTATAGTTCTTTGAAACATAACTAAGCCGCACCCATCGACTGCCGTGTCGCAACAGGCGACACGAAGTAATAACACAGGCTTCAAGAACCTGTCTTTAGATGTGTCTTTATAGAAGTTAATGTTTATTTTTATTTTTCACGATACGCTAGTCGACGCCATTTCTGTAATCTATACTTTTGCGTTACATTAATGTAAATGATACATAAAATCACTTCAGTGCGATAAACTATTTACTTTGACAGAATGGAGGTCAGTATGAAATCAATACGTAAGATCTATAAAAAACGTCTGTTGGCAAAATTGTTTCTCTAATAAATATCGCAGATCTTTTCGTGCTAAATTAGGCGTTGTCCCTTTTTATTGAACGATTTGCCACTTTTACATATAGCTTTGTACGAAATTGTTCAGTGAAGGTTTACGATACTAGGTCCTGAAATTGGATTTATATTGTTTCGTTTAGTAAAAATCATTTGTATGATTTTTTCTTTCCATGTATGTTTTTAGAAGATAGCTATCTCTATTGAACTATTTTTCTTTCTTGCATATATGAAACCAATAATATTTTTAATACGTATACGTACATATATTTATGTTCTACAATATATGTAACTGGCTTTCTAACACTGTACAATGGTACCAATCATGCCCAGTGGAGCCTACCTATTCTCAATGTAGGTATACTACGGTTTGAGGAGGCTGATACGTGGATCAACCGCTTATTAAATTAGGATCTAGTCTGGAGCATATATAAAAGATTAGTTAACCATTTGTTACTGAATGAGGTAGGTAAACATTGTCCGGAAAAATCTTGTCAACGGTACAAAATAAATTATATTTTATTTATTTAGATTTTCCTATTGTGTCGCTACCGAATATCAAAGTGAGATTAGGAGTACGCTGACCGACAAATCCTCTTCGTTCATTATGAATTCTCAAGCTAGAATAGGTATGTATGGGCATGATAAGCTTTTTGTAACATCTTGTCTTTTAACGATCCCCTTTTACGGCTAATCCGTGCCCATAAGAGGCTGTCGAGCGGGTAATCTTCCATGTAATTCTGTATTGGTCTCCACAGAAAATGAGTACGTTGGAGTAGAACAAAGTCAAGTAATAGATTAATCTTCATCCTATCGCTTATAAGATTTAATATTTAAGATTATAAGTGTTAGAACGTAAATCTAGTACTACCTCATGGAAATCACATAATGTAGAAACACGTTTTAGATTTGAAATAATACAAATTGTAGAAGAAACGTATGGATGAAAAATAACAGAGAATCTAAGCTTAGATATATGTAAGTAAATATGATTTATTAAATGAATGCCTTAATTACAAAATATGATATATTCGAACATCTTTAAATATTTTTTAGTATTTATTTTATTTTATTTTATTTTATTTAATAAGCATACCAACTACATTACGCATACAATAACTTAGACTAAGAGTAATTAAAAAATGACACATTACACAGCATAACGTATTTTATAGGCATGCATAACATTATAAAGTATTGATTAGACAAGTAGAACAGTAGAAAAGACACAAAACATACATATTAACAAGAGATTACAACTTAAAATTAATAAATACCTAATAAAAATCAATTTAACACATTATAAATTACTAAAAGAAAACAAATGCTGATATAAAACTCGTTTAAATGCACCATATTTCATTGAGAAGATATCAATTTCAATTATGGCGATTGATATTTCGTTATAAAGCCTAGAAATACGTATTATAGGGTTATTATACGATGTGTTTAAAACTACAAAGGGAATATCAAATAGCCGATGTTGACGCATAACACGATTATTAATTTTAAAACAAAAATAATTAATTAATTGTGAATCCAAAGAACCGTTTATTATTTTGTAAAGTAGTAGGAGATCGGTTAATGTACGTCTTTCTTTTAAACTCATAATATTAAAATGCCGCAATCTCTCAGCATAGTCCTTAATACTTTTGCGAACACCAGTTTTAATCGAGATGCATCTTACAAATCGCGCTTGGACCGCTTCGATTCTGTTAATATGAATATTATAAAAAGGAGACCATATGCTGGAACAATACTCCAGTGAGCTCCTAATCAAGGCATTATATAGCAATATGACAGTTGTTATTTTTCGGAACGGCTTTGCCAAACGTAATATGAAACCAAGCATTTTATTTGCCTTACATACTACGTGATCAACATGACTGCGAAAAGATAATTTGGTATCAAATAATACACCAAGGTCACGAATAGTAAACACTCTTTCTAAATTAACATCATCCAAACCATAATCGTAATTAATAAAGTTAGTTTTATTTATATGTTAAAGAAGTCAGCAAATTATATTAAGTATACCTTTTACATACATCAAAAATGTGTAACTACAACTCTATGACTTCAACAGAGCAACTACGTACCAATTTTGTACCTTTTTACACTTTCACGTTTATTTCGCATTAAGGAGATTCAGAATTTCAATAAAATTTTAGGATATCTACGCCAATTGTCGCTGAATCCAAATCTAAGCCCGCCCTCGGTATTTGTGCTTCTAGGCATGATTTGTTATTTGTTACATTGCTATTTACAATACCGTCAAAGAATTTGATTTAGGCACTTTTCGAGTTATACTTCTTTTGGGACGTTTGGAAATTGAGGGTAAAATTTTTAAGATGCGCGTGCACACCGACATCGACATGATGATTGAAGAAGTTAGCTGTTAACTGTCAGATTTCCGTGACAACTCGTAATTATTCTCAAAATAGTTTCTGAAGTATTCATAAATCTACAACCAGTTTTTTCCAAAAAATAATGATCTATATTTATAGATTACTATTTTTTCAATATCGGTTTAAGGGACTCTTTGTTTCAATAATCTAAATTCAGAGTCAGAATTGGAAATAGTTGCCGCCATTAGAACTTTTTTCTTAGGTATAGATCCAATTGCTCTCGCAATTCATATTCGAGGGACCCTTTGTTCCGATAATCTGAATTCAGACTCCGAATTGGAATTAATAATAGTGGAAATAAAAAAATATATATTTATTCGTAAATATACATGTGTGTATGTGATTTAAAATTATATATTAAGGTAGTGAATGATAGGCCATTGTTAAAATAAGTGACTTTTATCGTAAGGAAGTATTAATTATTACGTGCGTACATTTGTTTGTACACACACACTTTTTTATCGTATAGTGGTAAGTCACCGTCGTTGATATACCTACTAACAGCACTGAGGACCATAAGGGTATAGTCTTTCTAGAAATAAAGTAGAAGGAGGGAGAAAACGCAGGGATTTCTGTGTCTTTGACAATCGTACTAATCGAAATAAATGCTGTTATTGCGTTTTAGTTTCAGTAGAATATGTAGTATTATGGTCAAAAATAAGTCCTTCATGCTATGATCTATATCGACAAAAACAAGGCTTTACCAATAAAAAGAGTATAGGCTATTACATTTTAAATCTTTACCTTGCTTTAAATTGAGGGTAGTTATAAATCGCAATCTACAAAAAAACTGCTTGCTGGCCGATGGAAAATACCCAAGGCAACTTTAATGCAGGTACTAGCAAAAATGTTTAAAGTGTAGGTAAATGCTACCGCGTAATGGTTATTTAACATGTAAGCCAGACAAGACACTTTAATTAGCACGGAATAGCCCGTCAGCATGAAAACAGACATAGTATATAACCTGCTATAGGTAATTCTTATGAAGAGGAAAGCAGTAGGTATAAGCAAACTAAAACATAATTATGTTATTCAGAAAATAACGAATTAAAAATAAAAATTTAGAAATGTTTATAATAAAAGTAGATTTAGTTAACATTTATACTATTGATGTAACTGTAATTTAATACATAAGTTTTGGTAATACCACCATCAAAAGGTATGATAAATAAATAAAAGGCGGTGTCGTTTATGACTAAACTAGACACTAGTTAAAGTAAAGTATGAATTATGCATTGTAATGTTACAAACATTTTATTTCTTCGTATAATGTAAATAAGGACTCAAAACAACAAGGGTCGTGATGAAATTCGCAGTGGCGGACGTGCGTGCCTTATCTTTCAATGTGGAGGCTTTTACCTCCTATTCAGTCTCTACCCCTGCTAGCTACTTGATATTTAGATTAGTGTATGCATGAAGCGTGTTATGACTATATTCTATCTCTTATTTACTTCATATTCATTTATGTAATGTATGAATAGAAGCATCACGATTATATTAAAGTTTAATTAAAAATGATCCGCAAATGTATGCGCGAAACAAGTCATTTTCGCCTTTTTTCACATTCGCTTTCCAACAACATAGAGGAAAAATTTGAAACAAAACCTCAGGAGTAACAAATTTTGCCCATCGCAAATCTATTATAACTTGAAACTAGTGCAGTTGCTGTCAAAACTAATGCAGAAACGGTAGCGACAGTAAACTGATTAAAACTTTGTATAATAGCCAAATTGTTTTCATGTAAATACCTTACAATTTTCATTTTTAAGGTTTCTAACTGACAAAGTATGTCACGGTTACGTAGAGCTAGACAAAATTGTTCTGAATATTGGACATTCTATCCTTTCACCGGACCATAAACACGTCTTAGTTTTTACCAATTCCTTGAGAACAAAATCAAAGAAGTTTCATAAATTCTTTGGACATTCAAGATATCAAGATATTATACTTAAAATTGGCTCGTCTATCTTTTCTAAGAAGACCTTATAGTCACATTGATCTAATAGCAATGAACACGTGTTATAAAAGTATTGGTCATGGATATGTTTTTGGGGTAGTCGATTCACTTTACATTATTTTTACGTTGAAATAAAACTATTTTTACGGATTTTATCGCGATTTGGTTTAATTTTTACATTTTTTTAACTTCCCGACGTTTCGATTACTTTACAGCTTTCGTGGTCACGGGGCGGACTGAGGTATTAGTCATCCGCTCAGTGACTGTTACAATTTAACTACCCTTAATTTACAATTATTAAGAATTTACAATTTCTAAGAAACCATTATTATTTTTACGGTTTGGTTAACCAGATTTTTCTGGGATTGGATAATTTCCCGGAGGAACGTAAAGCAGACGGCTGGTCGTAAAGTCATAAGAGAAATCTCCACAAAATACATAATAATCGTGTTGCGCCTACATAACGTAAATTTACGATAAGAACAGTCTGAAACAAAGTAGGAGAAACAGTAAAATAAAGACGTAGCGTTTGCGTAGTTCAGAATGGAATAGCATGTTTAATACGAATAACATATAAATGTCATATGAATTCAAATTCTTGCCGGCTATTCACTTAATGGCATTCAGCTCTTATGTGCGCTAGTTTGCCATGTCAACGCCCCACGGAGATGTAATGGTGTCGAATGCTGCAAGTCGCTTTACTCAACGGATGAAAGCGATCGAAGGGTCGCAGACCGCCTGTCGCCCGACTCGCCCTCCCTTCAACGTCGATTTCGCATATCGACGCCCATTAAATTTAACTAACGATTGACCGGTGAAGGACACTGGAAAATTGACCTAAATAATTTATAGAGATGGTTTTCCAAGATAGTTATACAGTGATCGATAACTGGACGATGTAATGTTTACAGCGGTTCATTTTTCATTAATTAAGAACGTGCTGGTCGCTGATAAATGGGCATCATCGTCACGGACTTGATTAATCAATGCTTGTACGTCCGTGAACACTCGATTTATAGATTTCAGTATGATGTATTTGTTCACCGCCTTTACACTTGGGCTTTAGCATCTGACATAAACATCAAGGATAATGCGACTCTTCCATGTGTAGAATCTTACTTATAAAAATATTGACGGAGTCGCCTTTATTCAATGTCTTGTATATTTTTTTATACTTTCGTATAAAAAAATTATTAATATACATAAAATAATCAATCATTATTATCACAGGGACTGACAGCCACGGCGTGGTAATTTATTTTTCATCATTTTCAGGATAGGCGTAGTAGATAGTGCCAGGATTAAGGGCTTGTTATAGGGTTAATTACAAACCGTAGAAAATTGGATACCTATAGTATAAATACATTTCCAAATTGTACTCACAAGTTGATATAAAATTATACATAAATAACAAAGGACAGAAGTAAAATAATATCTTTATAGGAATACGTACGCATGACAGTAGTTCGATTTTCGGGTTCAGTGAACTGATCTAATGTTATGCCTATTATTGTTTGTTCACATAAGAAAATAATATCTTTGCCGAATGTTTGTTTACAATGTATTGTAGTTTTTACCTACAGCCTTATGACAAATAGATGGATTTTAAAAAGTATTGGATCGATTGAGAAAACGAATACGATATCTAGGTAAATATGACTGGCAGAAGCTGATGACAAATTACCAGTTTATTTATTATGAATAATTAATATTTACTGTTGGAGTGAATATACATTTACATGCGGCATTCTTTTATCCACAAACATGTTTGCAGATATTTCCTTGTAATAAGTTCCCCGGTCGGGGGTTCGTTGGAAGCGAGGACGCAAGCGGCGGGGCGTAGGTCGATAAAAGTTATTTAATAACAAGAAACACCCAGCCTTGGCTATGCTGCCACCACGTGATCAGACTTACTATTTCCATCGTGTCTCTGAACGTATATATTTCTCTTATTTCCTTCTGCTTTTTGGCGCTTTTGTCGACTTATTTGGGCCTCGTCTAGCTTCATATTTTGAATTAATTTAAATTAAATGAAACAAGTGCATATTACATAGAGCAAACGTATTGTTACGAGATTGCTATGTATTGTATTACCGACAGATGTTTACTATTCCGTCTGATTAATTTGTTATCATAAAACGTTGAACGCGCTTAAATTTTGTCGAGATTTTAAAATCATTTTTATATTGCCTCGTTTCCATCGTGCCCCTCGTTTCGTGAATGTAATTGAACCCTTATAACAAAATTATTTTCTCGTTTCATTCGAAACGTAATAGAAAACACTTTTATGATGAGTTTTTTTTCAGTTTGTCACGTTTTATGATGACATTTACGGAGAGGTCAATAAGGGAAGTGGGCTATCGGAAAATATGTCTTTTCAGTAGGTAGTAGTGTAGAAATACATATAAAGCTATGTAGTAACGATACAGTGCATTTTAAACGAAGCGCACAAGAGTAGAAAGAAAATAAATTGATGTTGCACTCATTGTTATGAGCCACGGTTGGTTGGTGGAGTTTATTTTGCATGTTTATTAAAGAAGTCAAAGCAACACAAGAGAATTTGTCGCACAGACGGATGTTGTTGTTTAAATAGGCTCCTTTACACGATCCATACAGGAAATAAATATTTTTCATTTTAAATCATGACCCAATAACTCGTTTGAGTTTGACTGCAATATTGCTTTAAAAAATGTTTCTTAACAAGAATAGCTAGACTGGTGTGCCCGTTCGTATTTGTTTTTCGTACAAACTGCTGGAGCCGTTAACTTGAAATTTGGCACAGAAATCGTAGTTTTCTGGACGCATCTATTATAGGGGAAGCATTGTGGTAACATTTGTATGTCTAAAGGTGTTCCGACATCGGATTTAGAGTTAAATTTATAAACCTATTTCTGTACGTGGTGTTTAATAAAAGATTGGAGCAAAAGTATTTTGGTCCTGACTGAACCATAAAAGGCGTTGGCATGTGTGCAATGACCTGATAAAATTCGGCGTAAATGAAGGTCTCACAGTCTGAGCGAAGGGCCAAGTACCTCCATCATTAATTTCAAATTCTATGTCAAATTATTATATGACAAACTTAATTTGAAGGGTTCACAGTTTCTACCTCACTAACTAACTAACGTAATTGAGTTTGTCGAATGTTAACCTCAACAAAGTAATTAGTTCCTTAGTTCCGAATCATAATTATGTAGATACGTACGTGTACCCATACGTATTAACAACAAATATGTAGATACATACGTATATCTATATAATATTTATACGTGAATGATAATATTCAACTAGAGGAGGATGGTAAACTACATCGAGCCTTCTCGTCACCCCTACCAAAATGCCTGAAAACCAAAGTTTTCAACCAATGCGTCCTACCTGTCATGACCTACGATGCTGAGACTTGGACACTTACAGTACGATTGGTCCACCAGCTGAAGGTCGCTCTGCGAGTTATGCGGCGTGCTATGTTCGGTGTCTCTCTGAAGGATAAGATCCATAACGAGCTTATTCGACGGAGAAACAAAGTTACAGACGTAAAACACAGGATTAGCAAACTGAAGTGGCAATGAGCTGGCCACATCTATCGAAGAACCGGTAACCGCTGGGATAAACGTGTTCTCGAGTGGAGATCACGTCTTGGCAAGCGTAGTGGAAGACGACTCCAGCTAGGTGGATTGACGATTTGATTTGATTTGATTGTGTGCGAAAGGTCGCTGGCAGATGCTGGATGCGACAAGGCGAAGACGGGATAAAGTGGGCAATTTGGTAGACGCCTATGTCCAGCAGTGGACAATAAAAGGCTTATGATTATGCTGATGAAGGAAAATATTTGTACGCATTTTTACAAAAAAAGGAGAGGCAAAATTTTTACATTCATTACGTAATATCAATTTGCGGCATATTTCGAGTAATTTTGTTAATATTAAATAAAATGATGTCCGTGTCTTCTGAAATAGCCCATACATTTTTGAGATGGTGGCCACATTTCTATATGAGAATTTATATATTTCTCAATCGAAGCTGTTTGCCAGAGTATACAAATTTAATTTACGTAATTACCATTTTTCGTTTTCTAATGATGTTGCTTGTATAAGTGGTACGCTGGGGGAAAAATTCAAATTAAATTAGTATTGTGGCGCAGTTGGTTTGACGCCGCCTGTGAAACGAGAGGCCGCGGGTTCGATCCCCGCACCGAAACAAATATTTGTGTGATCCACAGGTGTTTGTTTCGGGTCTGGGTGTTTGTGAGACCGAAAAGTCTCTCGTAGCTTCTGATACCCACGACACAAGACTCGATCTTAGTGTGGGGTCAGGACTATGTATGTGACTGTTGGGTGTATTTATTTATTGTTTTTAGTAACCAACAACGATTAATTAATTTTAGTACACAGACGCCGTATGTAGAGATTATATCTTAAAAGTATTTGCAATGATTATTTCTAAATTTTGTTCGTTTACATATGTCATCTGTAAAGGCAGTATAAAGGTTTTATTTATTTGTTTAAATACATTTCTTAAACAAGTAATAATAGTAAAATATAGTATGCATGTAGAGGAATTATGGTCGAATGTCGACCGCCGGGCGACCCGTAGTTATATTAAGTTATCGTTGGTTTTAGCTCCCGAATGCTACTAGCGTAAGGATTTTAGATTTATACTAATTACTGACGAGTAATTAGGGTTCTGATATTAGGGTATATATGCACATATATTGTGAATTAGTCTTAACAGAATACACATGTTTCTAATTCAATACAATGTGGTGTATGAGGTGAAGACGTAACCATTTTTCCAATAATACTCGCTCATAACTCGTAAAAAGCTTTCGAGGAATAGGAATGCTTTCAAAGACGTAAATAAAAACCGTTCAAGTAAATCAAGTAAACATACGAATACGTAGATATGTAACAAGTACCTACGCTTATGTTAAAATATATTGAGTTTTGGTTATTTAATCTACTCTCGAGGCAATGATTACTTTTAGATTAATAGAGTCTAGCTTCAAAATAAAAATAAGGGCGAAAGAATAATGAGTTGCAAATTATATTTTTATATTTTATATATTTTTAAGAGATTATTTTGCCATTACTTCATTAATAAATTAACACAGGTATATTATTATTACCTGTACAATACTCCAATTACTTTCATGCGTTCCCAGTAAATACTTAATTTTAGCGAACAAAAATATACACAAAACCTATTTGTCTATTGTTATATCTACACATTTTATAGATTATGGATACTTATCAGCAGATAAGCCGCAAACTGCAACATAAAACAATCATAGGAATTGATCCAATTTGCAAGAGGGAGGCATTTAATCTCTGTATTGTTTCACTCCTGTTAGCCGATTAAGGTTTATAGCACGGATAGAAAGAAGATTATAGCAGTATCAATAGGCTTTAACGCACATCTAGGTAAAGGCTTACAATAAATACCTACTTTATTACACCATATTTTCTATATCTATGTTGATAGATGAGTGTTTATTAATTAACTTCTCGGGTTGATTTTCGGCAGACACGATACCCAAAAAGGAAATTGGAAAAGTTTGATAAAATTACAACCCTTGTTTGTTATCTTAAAATTGTTATTGTATCTTATTTTATTGGAACACCTTATGGATTTAAGTAAATGTGATTTGTTTGTGCCGAAAATCTTGTTTGAATCACATATTATAATATTTCCTTAGGCTTTTACAATCCTTTATCAAAATTAATGTACAATTCGATAAAATACTCAAAATTTATTTTTTAAATAACACAATCGTTAATGATTTTTAACCGCTGATATACGTGTAACTTAAAATGATTTACCTTCTCTCCAACTAACTACACAATTCTAAACTACTATTGTAAAACAGTACATAATACCTGGAATATTACAAAATAGCATCCAATCAGCCAGTGCGAGGGAAAAATAAAAATGGCGTTTCATAGAAGCCACCTAAATCTATCGCACTAACAAGAGCGTATTGTGTCGTTGGTAAACTATGTTATCAGCATCGTCGAGTTGGATGACTCAATTACTCGCTTAATATGTATCTACATGTCCCTAATTGACTTCGCTAACAACTGGCTTATTTTAATTTATAGGTTGTTCTCGTTCGGAAAATAATTGTAGTAAAGAACTAGATTTTTCTATGACTTTTGGTTTGAAAAATATTTATTGTCGTGTGATTTCATCGGGTTGATGTAGTTCAAAGTGTGGTAAGGACTATACGATAGAACAATGTGGTAGAACGACCAACAATTCTTGCGTAGCACTTTACAGTCTTCCCCTCTCTGTCCTTTGTAGGAACAATATATTTTCAAGTCAGGAATGCGCCGATTATTTTCAGGCGTGGGTGTATTTAGGCGCTGATTTTCACTTACGATCAGCTGTGCCGGTTATTAGTCGGAGCGATGTCTTATAAACACAAATGTTGTCTACAAGTAATATCATTGGGTTTTTCGTTATGGTGCTAGTTTTCGATCTAGGTGTTTCCTATAATGAACTAGTCTCGTCTCGATTTTAAATATAAATGGCTTTCAAATATAATTGTAAATTTTCAATGTGCAATATATTTTTCTCCGCGACGACGCATCATCGTGTAGGATGTAGTTATAATTCTTTAAATAATAAAAACAATCATTTCGCTTCGAAAAATGTTGTCTAAAGAGCGTTATTTGAACTCACTTTTCCAATTGTAGACTATACGGAAAGCTAACCTGACCTTCTTTTGATGTCAACAAAGTATGAAAGAAATAGGTAATTGGTATCGTATTTATTTAAAAGAAAGCAATTTTCTCTATTCTTGTCGAGTGTATCTGAAAGTGTTTTTGTATTTCGTTCAATTGCTTGCAATACAATTAGATTCTTGATTGCTTTTGTTACATAACAAATGTTAGTTTGAACTAATTAAATATTGTTTGCAACTAGCTTTGCGCGATGTGAAAACAATCCGTTTTTCAATTTCAGTCCTCGTGAATAAATTACGATAGCTACCTATGTGTTCTTTACTGAATAAACAAATTTTATTGTCTTTTTGATACTCGCTTCGGTCTATTGAGACTTGCATAGTTAATGAGCTTAAGCTCAGTGAACATTCCAGCGTGCATTATCAAAGAGTTGGCAAAGTTAAATAAGATCGTGGATAGAAAATCTGCAAATGAAGTCGTCATGAATATTTTAATTAATTAATTAGAAGTTTTAAAGAGTGTAGCTGTAACAGTTTAAAAAAGTAATTATAATTCTCCAGTAGAAAGGTACTGAAAAAGTACTCATTAGCTGGTGGAAGTTTTTTTGCTTTGTCTAATGTCTGATTACTTTATCAACAGTGGCCTTCGGCGTATTGATCTATTTTCTTGACATTTACGACTTAGTTGATAGTCTGGCGCATGACGATTAAAGTTTTTCTTCGACGTTAGAATTATTGGGCCTATGTTATTTACGCGAGGTCCTTAACTTTTATACATATTTTAGCATCCTGGTATAGAATTTCCCAAATGTGCCTTCATTCCTCCTGCTCAAGGGTATTTTCGTCGATATTATAAATTACACCAAACATTAGTACTTACACTAAACACTGTATGGCCTAACCCTGTCAAGTTAACACTCGATTATAGAGGAGGCTCTTGCCCTGCAGTGGGACGTATATGGACTGATACATACAGTACACCAAACAAGTGTATGTAATGTAACAAAAAAGAAATAAGAATTGTGATTCGTAGCTCTTTTACTTGGCAGTGTACGATAGACTCAATTTTTTAACGTATCACGTACGTATTATATGAGGTCATAATCACAGAGGATTCTCAGTTTCATCATATCAGTCGTATCAAAATGCTTAGAAATTCCGAAATATAATCTTTTTATCATTGTCTTCAATGCAGCTAAATAAAGAAATACTAAGGAATAGTGTAATAAAATAAAAATATATATTGAGAGCTCGATTGTGGAGCGGCGTTGAAAGCGGCGCTTTGCCGGCTGGCATAACTTCGTTTGTAATGCGCTGCTCACCTTTATTAGTATTAATTTAACAGAATAGGTGCGAGTTGCAAGTCGGTGCCGTCTGCCCCACAGAACTGGGTCAATGGCAGACCCGCCGAGAATAGAACCACCGCTTCAGGGGTGGATGAGCTCTATTGTTGCCAATGAGTAGTAGACGTACGTCTACATTTAGCATTTGAGTTTTTAATATTTTGCTTTCTTCTACAGCAGAATTCTGATTTCCCTCTATAATGCAAATGTATGTGTTTTAAACGTTCGCCATTTTCAACTATATATTTTATAAGGAAAACGGTATGCGGCCAATGTTATTTATGTAGAAACAAAAATGCATTTTAATAACGCGCGAAGTCCAATTTACCTGTTTGTCCTGAGGGACAAGTCCCAGTTACGTTTATTATCTTATTTATTAGGTGCTCTCGGTCAAACAGTACAATTAACGTTATGCTGTAATTTAATGAAAAGCGAGACTCAACGTTTTTGGACATCTTAATTATGAAATGGAAATAATTTCGAGGTAGATTAGGCATTCTATTGTGTTTGTTACTGGTTAAAACTTCATTATACGAGTATATATCTTGTGACATTGAAATGTAATTGGATAAGAAGGGGCAGTCCAAGTTCGATTTAGATATGTGTAAATAATAATTATTATTCGATTAACGTCGCTTTGTTTATTACGATTTAGTGGAATTGTGATTTTAACTTTAGTTTAATTTTAGACTGTGTATAAAAATACGCAGAAATTTTAAGAGCGAGACACAAAACGCGTGTTGTGCGCAGTCAGAGTATGAGCGTAAAGATCACATAAAACGTAAGGCTGATTTACGGCAAATACAGCATGCGATGTTCCAAGAGTTCATGCATTTAAAATAAAATTTCGTTGCCAAATAGATGTTCTAAGGAATTTGAACTTTAGAGCGTTTTTATTATAAATAGATACTTATATCAACAGTTATGAAGGAATGAGAGCGTTTTGTAGACTTCATATACCTAATCAAATTGTTATAAATAAATATAGACACATGTATGTTGAAAATGATGCCAAAATGTTAAGGAGAGGTATATTTATTATGATTTAATTCAGTTAGTGTCATCAATGTTTAAAAGTTTTGGTTGTGACGAAAGCGATTACTCTAAATTCAAAGTTTGTATAATTGCCTCTTTACAATAATTGAAGTATAATAAAATATATTGCACAATAATAAAGCATTTAGTAACGATTTTGAGTGTTATTGTATGTCTTATGGTACATCCAAACGGCAGTTTTTTGTTGTTGAGCAACGTTTCAAATTCTCCAATTTCTCAGAACCGTATGATAACAAAATGTTATATAATGTTATTACATGTTTCCGTGTTATTAAATGTTAAGTAATGTTGCCCAACGTGTAGTCGATCGGTAGCAATTGATAACATGGTCATATTTGAAACTATTATTTGTTATATTTAGCTATTTTATGTTATGGGTGCGATTAGAAACATTCAACAAAAAATAACAAGTAGCAACAAAAGTTATAGATTGTTACTTAATATTATCGTGTTGCACGATGTTGCTCAACAAATAATAACAGCGGTTTGGATGCACCATAACAACGCACGGAAAAAGCTGATATTTTGGGAATCACGTCGTACTGAAAAAATGTGACATAGTATTAGGTATATCTGTATCGTATAATATTAAATAAAATTTTAATTGCAAGGCCTAATCAAACATTAGCACAGCACGCCTTCGTGTCATTAAAAGCTCGAGACCAATTAAAGTGAATTCTAATTAATAAAACGAAGGCTTTAGTAAAATTCCTAACATTTTTAATATGTGCTGGCAGTACGTAGACGATTTAATTATAGGCAAGAGTAGGTGCGGACCCTCGTTCCCCAAGGACGCTCTCCAAGGATACTTACTTTCAGATTTCCACTAACATTTCGCAAATTTATGTTGACGTGTTTATACTTTGCTTATTCATGTGTGTTATACATGTTCGCAATTACTTTACGTGAGGACAGTATATTCGAATTACAAATACAGTTTCCTTTTTTATTAGAATACTGTCTACGTGTTTGATGTAACATGGAAAATGTTTTTGGAGTGTTCATGATTATTTGTTTATTGGTTGATTTATTTTATTTTTATGGTTAAACATAATATACTTAGGTACTTAAACGTCACTGGTTATGTTATATTTCTGGAAAGTGAACATTATTGTCATTTCACTTGCAAATATGTAATACTATAATTAATTTATCACGTTAATATATTTGTTAATATGTTTGCAGTGAATGCTTTAGATTAATGCAGTGGAGTAAGAAAACGCTTGGTTAAAATAAGTTTTAATTAAGTATATGTTTTATTCGCGCGATAAGTTTTTGCATATGAAACTGTTACATAAGGAAATAACACTGCATAATAACGAGGAAACAATATTATGGACTATCTGCATTCCGCAAATTCATTGCATATGTAACCATTTCATTGTATGTTGTAATTTTGTATATTTTATTTATAAATCTTTAAAATGAACATATATATTAATACTTTGGTATTGTTGTGACAACGGTGTACCTACACGATGGTAGAAAACCTTCTTATTAACTCACGTTAGAATGCCATTTTTCAACTACAGCTTGTGCATATTCGGTTTCGTTCAAGCCGATCTAATTATTTCGGCCAAGGAGACGGTTATTTCTTGCCGTTTTATACTCTGTTTAGACTGCTCTGCACTTATGAATTGTAGTAATTTTGTGGTGCCCGTATAAAATAGTACCTTTAAGAATTTATTTTAGACTCAAAGAGCTCTGAAAGGTACTTTATTGTCGTATAAATAACACGAGTTGTTATCATTACAAATATTTTTATGCTCTTATTTGAGCAAAAGTTGTTTCTTAGTAAATTTAATTTCATTGTCATTCCGCTGAGTTTGAAACTCGGGGAGCGTTGTTTTGAGTTATGAATTGGGAATTAGAACGTTTTGAACGAGGACACAAGGTGGGAACGTGGTCCAGGTGTGAAAGTTTAACGACATTAAATATTTACCTATTTCCGTACAACAGACAGCTCTCGACGATTGGCCTATTTACTCCCTTTATAACTGACACATTTATTATCTATGACATTATCAATAGCGATGGTTGGGGTTCACGATGTGGCAGCAATATTATCATTTCGCTTGGTTTGAGGAAGTTTCCAGAAAACAACAGTATATTGGCAACTTATGATTAGGACGAAAATTAAGGGACTAATGCCCGAATAATCAAACGCCATTTGAATATTAATTTGCACTTAACTATAACTTCCCACTTAATCAGTACATTTAAGCGGGACTTTCGTAGTTAAGTGCAACATGATATTTAAGTGGCGCTGGAATTTTCGGGCGTAAGGCACCCAGATCGAAAGAAGTTCTTACTTTATGTGGTCAGAAAATGTACAAGAGCCCTAAAACAATAGAGGATGCTCAAGATTAAGCGAAATTGAGGGATTTATAAATGTGGGTCCCGGCAACTCATTCCATCTAACGTCAGGTACAGAGAGAGAATTGCATAGAGTTATTTTATGGGCACAAAGTCAACAGAAACTACATACGTTTTATTCTAGTAAAATCACGTTCCTTTGGGATAAAAGGTCCGGGGTCATTCTACTTCAACGAAGCTACGTATAAACGCTACTAATAAATAAACAATCCAGTGAAGGATTACAAGCAGATAGAACATGTATAACAGAAGGTCTTGTAATTTGAGAAAAGTTTTGTGCTTACCTGTGGGCTGGAGGTAATAGAGCGAAGTTCCAAGCTCGTAAGCCCGATGAGGAGTCGAACAAGTTTAATAAGTATTGAGATTAAGTCCGCAATTAATCACATCAAAATTAAGTAAACATTCTGATATTCATATTAAATGCAAAGTATTAAGTCAAAGTTAGAATATTACCATAGTTATAGGAGACATTTATTGAATGAAACATGTGAAAACACGGTTAATGAGAAAACTAAGATATTATGTAGCATGGAGGATTATATTCTTAAATATATACCTATATATTATATTTTTTTGACATTTAATTTCTACTTGTGAAGTATTGTTTAAGTACTTCTTATTTTTTAAATAATAACTAATGTTATGACTACCGACGATTATAAATTGTGTGATAGTAATTTTTATTATTTAGTTAGTCTAATGTTATTTAGAAAAGAAAATTCAAACTGTTGGTAACATGTTTGTCATCCGTAAAACGTTGAACTTCGTTCCACTCCCTCAATATACCGTACATCATTTGGCAGAGTTTTAAAAGATTTACCAATTATTATAATTGTTATTCGCATTGCATTTGTTTAGAATGAAGTTCCGTTTGATAACAATACGTTGTTTATTTTCTTCAGTATAAATTGTTTTGCAAACAATTCCAGATTATAGTTCGTTTTATGTTTGAAATAGGTGTTTTTACACCAATCGTACGCTGCAAACTACTTTTAAATTATCTTCGTTAAAGTTGCTCAAGAGCTGCTTTTATCTACGTATCGGAAAAGTTGGCGTGGAGCGGTTTCAGTCGGACAATCGACATCAACACTTGCCATTTCCGACTTCTACAGTTTAGAAAGGGACAACAATAGAAAACTAGCATGCGCGAAAGGGACAGACGATACGACCACAGCCCTTGAGGGCTTGGCAGGCTGACCGTAGATTAGCATAGATTGCCAGCCGTCATATTTCAACGGATGTGATGCGGTATTGTCTCTGTCTGCTGGGATTGTTTCGGAATATTGGCTTTTACAGTTTACAGCTGTCTTAACCTAAGTGCTTATTAACTTTCCGCTTTCGTGGTTTTCACTGCATCAAAGAAATTTCTTAAGAAAGAGACAATTTTGATGTCAAGTTGTTTGACAATAAAACAAGTTTTTGTTTTGTACTCTCCTCGTAAAATTTATTTCAAAATTTATTTCCAGAACAGTGGTTTTGCTTTCAGACCGATAAACAGTTTGCGGAAATTTTGTATTTATACTTCAATCTCAATATTTACACACCATTATCTCGTTTACAAACAGTTCATTAAACCAATTTCAATATTAATGGTTATTGATTTTATTGAATTAGATATTTTGTTGATACGTAATAGTCTTGCGAATCAAGTAACAAAAGTAGTAATAGAGCAGTAGCGGGCATATACGAGTTTACACGGTTTATACGGTTTTTTTATGATCGATGTAGGCGGCTGTGTAGCTGTATAGAGTAGAGTGATCCTAAATAAATAAAGTCCCCTATGGACCACATAGGAGGTAGAGGCTGCGCCCAATAGCCCGGCAGTTGCCGCTTCATTTCCTAATATAGCCACTGCCAAATATAAACGCACGTCACATATTTTGTACATATCGGATAGAATAATAAAATTATAATAACTAGTGGCCCCGCGGTGACCAAAATCTGACGTGATTTACTATTGCCGTAAAGTTTTAATTTTATTGAGTTCTTGTCCTAAAGAATATTCCCCTACAATCGTATTATGGATTATAATAGGTAAATATTGATTTAGGTATTTGTAATGATTAATAAACAACTATTATTATGCCTTTGCTATTGTAAGTATTAACCTAAATAACGGATTATTTAATAATTATTTCTAAACCGTGGCGATGTCATATTTGTTATGCTTATTCGAGACATACAAATAATTTGGAACATAAATACCTACATTATGGAAAAGGGATTCTGTGACGTGTTATAGCAACATGTGCTTATCACGGATGACATAAAAAGATTCGGCTTATGACGTCAATGATTAGTTACGGTAAATAATCCAAAGTAAACAATTACATTTTTATAGAAAAGTAAAGTCGTTGGTTGGTATAAACTCGGCTACGAAATCGAACACAACGTCACTAAATCAGTGATTCAGTGATTGAAATCTACGACTACTAGTAAAATAAAGAAGTAAGAAAAGTAACTAACAAAGTCGGAGCGAAATCGGATTAGTCTATAGCCGTAGCTTTACAGCGAAGACATGTGTATGTACATACGTCCCGCTGAAACCTGATTGCGAACTGTAATGGTATATTTCCGTGAGACTGAGGCGTGAACAATTTATTTTTGATTGTAGCTTAATTGCTGATATACACGAACGCGAATGTAATTTACCTTTCTAACACCGCTTTATTTATATTGAAAGCTATGTTAATATGTTTATCAAAATAAATGATGAATTTTAAATTTATTCATTACTAACAAGAAAACTTAAGTGGAAGCCGACCACACTAATAAATCAGAGGTTGAAGGTCCGAGCCCGAGGCACAACTTTTTAAATGTGACTTATTAATAATTCATTATAGCTTTAACTGTGACGCAATTAATTGTGACGAAACTTAATGCAAGATTCCTCCGTGATCTTCATAAGATTTTTCGAGCACATGTAAAAGTTCACCAAATCAGAATAGTAGACAAGTGAGGTGGACTAAGAGGTACTCTTACTCAATTGCAGAAAAGAGCCGTGCTCTGTAGCTTACCGAATATGAGCTGATTTATTATTAAAATCGATGGGGGAAAAGGAGGCGAATGTAAGAACAAACCTTATTTCTGTCGATTTTTTGTGAAACTGCAAGTCAAGTCAGCATATTTGTACTGTAATCTATCTAGACTGACTATATCAAGGCCTTGTACGCCACTATTAAGATCCAGCTTATCGATAAATCCAATTTCAACGTTAAATATGTATTCCTAAGGTTGTAATTATGGAGATACAGTTACTATGTCCGCTGTGTTCTTCGTCAGACTTTTCACATCTACGAAAGATAATACAAGTAGGCTGACGAGGCGTATGTGAACGCGAGCTACGACCGTGCAGTTGATAAATATGAACCAAGTGGTGTTGGAGCGTTCAAAGCGCGATGACGTCTCATTGAGCGGTTAATAGCGCAGCAGGCAGTGTAACAACTTGTCCATGACACACATTCTACTCGCAACACAGGCAGTTTTTAATACACTTTTATAAATAAACTTTCATAAAGCATCTACATTACCTTTTGGGATGAAGAACATGTAATATAAGGAACTCTTCTAATTATATTGTTTCCTCAAGAGTCCAATGCTTATTCCCAACTGAACTCAAAAGCGTTTCTATTATGGGAGCTAAATTGCACTAAAATCATGAACCGTGAAGCGAAAAGTTTCAGTTAAAGAGAGTGCTACATTTTCTTTTGCACTCATTTTCTTGTCAGAGCTATGAAATATTTTTTATGCTGAAATATGAGCGTAGGAAGTATTTATTGCTCGTACCATGGGTAAGTAGTTTTTGTACTTGGCAATTTACATGCGTGTAGTAAGCCGTGTTTATGGTCTTTATGGTGGTCCATAACTCCAAACTTATTTTTATATATAAATAAATAAATAAATACACCCAACAGTCACATACATAGTCCTGACCCCACACTAAGATCGAGTCTTGTGTCGTGGGTATCAGGAACTACGAGAGACTTTTCGGTCTCACAAACACCCAGACCCGAAACAAATACCTGTGGATCACACAAATATTTGTTTCGGTGCGGGGATCGAACCCGCGGCCTCTCGTTTCACAGGCGGCGTCAAACCAACTGCGCCACGGAGGCTGTCGATATGTATGTAGATACTATATAAACTTGTTACATTTACTTAAACGAACATCTCTGAGTTACTGAAAAGACTGTATACACGAAGACGATAAGAATGGCAAATATTTTGTTAAAAATATGGCCGTAGTACTAGGAATCAGTATGCAAACAATTTTTTTGCCGAAATTTTCGTTTTGCCACGTGTCTGTGTGTGGTTCATTTCGCACGAAAACCAGTTACATGGTATTTGATGACGTCGTGATGACGTATTATGACGTTGATAATGAATCTATTATATACACTCCAATTTAAAAGTTACGTACGGTTATTACGACGCGACATCAGAAACACGAATAAAATAAAACGTGCAATAATTCGTAGATACTTCCATACTAACGGAATCGCTAATCAAAGACAGATAAATTGCTTATCTGAAAGGTTATTTATATAAAAACAGGTAAAGTATAGGGTTGTTTTTTTGAAGTTGATATATTTAATCAGAGGCAGCTATCGACCCCGGTGTGGGGGTGGAGCGATGTTATTTAGTTTCGCTTCTCCGTCGCCCATGGCCACCCTCGAGTATTTAGAGTTAAACTCAGAAAGTCGAGGCAGGCTTGATAACGTAGTTGCTACGTGCTCGGTGAGTCAGAACTTTGTGCATGTTTTAGTGCGTTTCACTAGTTTATTTTATTAGGTCAGTAAGTGACCAGTGCGACGTACGCCAGTCGATAGCTTGTAGGCGTGTTTCACGCGTTTGCACCGTCCTTAATAGCGTGTTATGTTTATATTGTTTACGTCGTCCCATTATTCCAGCTTATGTATTCCGCTCCTTTGTTTTGAGACTTTCATGAAGAAATATGTCTTATTATTATTCAGTGTTTGTTTTGCATGTTTTCGTTGAAGGTTGTTTTCTCGAGTATCTATAGACACGTGCCAGTGTACATTTACTTGTACTCGTATTCCAATTAACCTCTGGGGAACTTTGACATAAATCTTTTGATTTTAACAAACGAGCGACTGAAAATATTTTGGAACTTTGAATTACACGGTAGCTTTCGGTACATCAATTTAATTAATACGTAGGTAGATAACAGTTGTAAAACATAAAAACTAAAGAAAAGAACTAAAACTGTAAGTAGAATAATGTGAGGGTAGTTAATACCTAACAAAGGGAGTCACTGCCCAAATTAATACAACTTTATTATCTTTGTTAGCAACAACGAACGTCGCGTCGTGAGGAAAGTAACATAAAAAGAAAATAAAGTTACACGTAGAGAAATGGTAAAATTATACTGTGCAAATTTTGCAAGTCGGCGAAGTACTGAATTATAATTCTGTACTGGGATGACAGAACATCGAATGAAGGTCGTCTTCAAACATCAAAGGAAGCATCTGATATTTAATGAATCGTGACGCGGGAAAATTTGTTGTTCACGTGTAAGCAGTTACCAGTTTCTTAATACAGTAATAACATACCCGAATATAAATTGATGGGAAATTAAATTTTTTTAGTAGTAGACTCTATGTAGCTGAAGATGATGATAGTTCGTAGAACCATGTTTGATTTAGGTAAAATCATAATAGTTAGGTGACATGACTATTTTAATTGGTATTTTTATTAACATGTTGGTAAATTTTCATACTAAACCAAGGTAACATTAATACAAAATAACATTCATTCACTTGTTCATATTACAAAGAAAATCTACGTATTCACTGTATGATTTTAGTTTGAAAACGTATGCCACGTTAAGTGTCCAATTTCGAACATTTGCTATCGAGAACAGTGGTAAAGGGTAACGCCCGGAGCAGATGTTCGAGAGCATGAGTGGCTTACCGCTTTGTGTTCACAGGTCGGTAGTTTTGCTGTTTGCCGTCGACGGGCGGAGAATCGTCAAGCCCGTGACTCCTAGTCCTGTCAACACAGATAACGTCTATGACACCTACCTAAAGCGCTGTTTAACTTACTGCTTTTATTAACGACGCACGTTTCATTTACGTCAAAATAAATGTAGGCTTTTTATATAGTTTCATATGAACGTAGTCGGAGGCATCGAAAAAATTGTCGCAAGTTTTAAGAATTGTCTTTGTATTCATTATTTATAAAGTTTTATGGATATCGGCTCGTAAATTTAAATCAGACCAGGCCTAAAGGTCGCAGTTAAATGATCTATGTCCAATCAGAATTTCGTGTTTAATACGTAGGATGAACTTTCAGTACGAAGTTGAAGGCCAGTAATCCTGTCATCTTGAAATACGCCTCGGCTTATAGAGCGGTCCAGAATTACATAATATGTCTTGTGTAGTATGGAATATAGATAACCGAAAATATTCTAAAACGAGTCAAGAAACGCGTAACTCTTCGCGAAGCGGAAGTCCGGAGTATGGTAAATATCCTCATCATGTAGGTAAGGACTGTCGAGGACACGGAAACAAGTTACATAGTAGGAGATATTTGCTGAGGGTTCTATTGTTACCCCACTTTGTGCGCACTTCTAATATATTTACCTACTGGGGTTTCACAAAGACTTAACTCATAGTTGATAACGTTGTAATGAATATCACGTTCTAATTGAACGCCTCAGAATTCTATCCAAGTCCGTGTAACGAAACCTTATTGACGATATTGATGAAACTCAGATCTCGAGAAGTTTAGATTTTCTTCAAAATTGTATTGGGTTTCGTACTTGTGTTTCTGTATTATTAACACAATACAGTTTTAGGTGCGTTGGCAAATGAAGCGAGCTCGTTTAATGGCTTCATTATCGATACAAAGCTAAGACGCAATATATGTATTCACACATATGGGTAATAAGGTTCAAAACGATTTATAACACAATATTTAGTAATAAAGCGCGTTATGTGAAGACACGCTGAAAAGGCTTTGATTTATTCCGGACGAATCGATATTATAGATTGTCTACGATCTTTTGGCGTCCTAATGCGATGTTGTCATGCTGTTGTCAAAATATTAGAAACAGCTTTTCTCTCTTCCCAATTTATTATATCGCACGTGTTAATACTATTTGATTACGAGTATAAATGCTTGTTATTTATATAAAAAAAAAATATTTCTCAAATAATGAGTTAAATAGATATTTTTCAATTTTTATCTGCAGTTCTAAATTTCGCCACACGCCAATAGAGTTTAGATGAATTTTATTAATATCAAGCGACACGGGGCGCCTGTCATTTAAGAGTTCATTTGTTTCCTATACCGACAGAAACTGTAATTGTCGCGTTGTCCAATGAAACTGCGGAAAAGTTTATATCTTGCTTCGTAGAACTAACTTCTGTTTGCGTAAAGCTAGTATCCACTTTCAGTTGAGTTAGACGTGTACTTATTTTATTAAGTAGCCGTTCCACTATTTGCTGATGTTTAACCGACCTACATTCTAAGAGCATTAATCATAACATTTATAAAACTCTCATGGATAATATCTTCCTTTTCTTAATGAGATATATTAAAAATTTGTTTAGGCACCTACTTCTGTTAGGGTGAGGCCTTAAATCTGTTTACACGCTTTACTTTATTACTCGAAGTTCTTTGAAGTTACATTGGCTTCTTCGGTTGTGATATAAACGAGGCTTTTAAAAGGACCCTTCGCAATTATATCGCTCGCCCAAATTGTTGAATAGCCGTATTCCAATTTTCTCCCATTTAAATGTATTGAGCTACAAAATCAATATATTTAAATGGGACAAATTTATTTACACCTGTAATTGAAAACGTAGACGATTGCTAAATGGAATATCGAGGTAATAGAAACACGAATACAAATTCTAGTTGGATAGCGTTTGGTAGATATTGATTATACTAATGTCTTAATTGAACTCTTAATTGATAGGTATTAGGTACTAATGAAAAATGGGTGGGCAGACTTTAATATACATTTGATAACTTAATGAACTATCATTGAGTTATTAACCAAATCGTCCATAATAACTATAATCGATTTTATTTCTGTACCATATTACTAATCTTTGGTATTTAAAAGGATATTAAAAAGTTGGTTAATTTGTTGTAGAAATTGGTGTAAAATCTATGAGTTGAGCATTAATGAGCACTTAGTAACATGAACGCTTCTCAGAAATTCAATTAAGATTTATTTCTCGATAGATATAGACAATATCTCGGACCAACCTTAGAGCTTCTTGATAAGTTTTCTTACCAACAAAATAAAAATGGCGTAGCGGAACTTCGAATTCCCCGTGTGCCCAGATGTTCTTAGAAAATATAGTTCTTTCAACTGGAAACGTATAATTATAAAAGTTTATAGTGCATGTTAGTTAAAGTAGTGAAAAAATGGGATAATTTTGCAGCAAAATTAAACTAATAGTGCAAATATTATGTCCTAATTGTAAGTACAAAAATAGTTTTATGGCAAAACTGGCGTCAGGGCTTGAATTAACTATATTGTTGTTTTTGTGTAATGTGTATCCTTTTATTTTCGCAGTAACTTGTTTTATTTATCGATGGAAACATAAATATACAATTTCGTCAGTACCATTCAGTTTGAGTCGGACGGACCTAAAAAGGCGGACGGACCTTGTTTTACGACTTCAACATTAATTGGAAAACGATTTTTCTTGTACTCAAATTCAGATGAATAAAACACAACACATGCTTAGCTACAAAAAAAAAAAAGGTTAATGCCTCTTACATATTGTGATAGAGTTCTTGATGACTATATTGAGAGACTTTTTGAGTTGCTAAAATGTTCAATACTATTTTTCATTTTCTAATAAAAAAAACAAGGTTTGAAATAGAATACATTTAATTCAAATATAAATAAAAAATGCCTATATTATTCGACGCAAACAGATGTGAGGCATCAAATGACAAAATTAGGCTTCTAGATGAAGCATTCACAAAGAGACGTATACTTTATTTCAGAGATTTTTCGCTTAAAATAACTCTAAGCGTCGCTTTTTTACAAAAATGCGGCAAATTAAAAAAAAGAGCGCAAAAAATATGTGAAAATTTGTGCTGGTTTTGTTACGCGTTTTCGCCTAGATAGAAAAATGGAAATCTTTATTTAAATAAAAACGTTGGATACAAAAATATTACAGGTGTATGATAATAATTGCGTGTGTTTTTTAAATCTTAAATGCATATTCATATATAATATCGCCCAAAAAGAGCATTCTACTTATAAAAATTAATATAAATAATATTTTTTGGAATTTATAATATTACTACATAATTATTTTACCATTAAATTCTTTTAAGGATCCAGCATTTCCAGTTTTTTAACACTAATTTGTACTATGACACGGAAAATGTACCCAAATATACATTAAAAATTTACGTATCAATTTCCAAACAATTTCGGAATTATAAAGTCTAATAAAACTTGACAGCAATGCAGATGTTTCTTACGAAGTACAAATCGTAATACAAAAGGAAGATAATGACGAAAGTTGTCATCGTAGACACGTCTCTATTCACCACTAGATCGTCCCTAGAACCGACTGAAACCTTTGTTAGAGGAAGTATCCCCTTACCGGCTTTGTGTGCAGGCCGGCAACTCGCGACGGGATGCGTCCATCTAATTGTCCAGGACCTCTGGAGCGAAACAGCTCCGTGCTTTAAATATGTATCCCTGGCCATCCAGCATCAGTATTCTCACTGCATCGCAGTAATCGTGTCTTCATTTCAACATTTACCGCGTGTGATAAAGTGAAGAAAATCCTTTCTATAAGCTTAATTCGGTTCGTATTTAATAGCAGACGTACCGTAGATCGCTCATAATGTAACCCGACGTGAAGGGAATATTAATTTAATATCTATCTGCGGTACTAAAATAATTGCTCGGCTCGGTTTAATCGCAAGCGTATTTTATACTATTGTTCGTATTCAACGCTACGTACACGTAACGTATCTGCAACAGAAGCCGCCGTGGGCTACAGTTCTAGCGCAAAATTAGTTTATTATAAGATTCTCTCAGTATTTTTTCTTAGTTCAATGGAATAATTTAATATAATGGGGTGGATAAGTCATATAAATTTTACTATTGGTAATCTCCTTTTGCATTTCAGTACCGTTTTATTACTTACGCTACATGTAGAGTTTTCATGTTCCCGTCTCAAGAAACTACAGTGCACTTTTACGTCTTAAACAAGAAAACGTAAATCCAACTTAAAACGTAGAGTTTTAGTCTGATCGTACTTCTTTTACATTTTAAAACGTTCATGAATAATCAATACTCTTTTCTGTGCATTGCCCTTTCTAAAAAAAGGTGTCGGGAGCCATTGTTTATTACGAGGCTTTTAATGCATACGTAATATTAATTTATTCCAGTTCAGAACGTTTAAGTAAAGGGGTTTCACGCAAACGAGGTAATTTAAACAGTGACGTGGGTTGCGTGCTTTGAACATGATGCAGGACCTTTCAACCACAATCCGCTTAACGTTTTCTCGATCATGTATTATTGAGTCAATTTGCTATCGGAGCGAATCAAAGGTCCCTAAAGCCAATGTTTTGCTTTAGCGCAAAATCTGTTCCGAATTATAAATGAGCCGCGGCAACATGCGATTTTAAAAGTAATCTAAGTAAAAATAACTATTATCGGATAATTGGGCACATGTGAATCAATTACTTTGATATTTAGTGAGTTGCGATCGCGTAGGGTGGGGCGCGGCGGGTGGTGTCGGCTCGATCGATACGCTCCGTGGCCGGACAGGTACCGCTACACGTAAATAATGAAAGCGTTCATCGCGGCTCACCGCCACCGTGGCTCGTGCCTCGTGCCTTGTATTCTTCTGCCTCGGGGAGGCTTGTGTCAAATGTCAATAGCAGTCACACACGAATGTGGCACGCGGACCCGTTGCTTCTTATTGACGTCTGCGCACATAAACTTATATTGACGATAATACAATTTATTACAGTACGTTAGTATTGTTGACTACCTAAGTCTGTTATATTGTAGATCTGAAGAGATACTAGTCGACTATAAAGTCTATTTTACGTAAAACATCATAAATTTGTCTTTATATTTTAAGGAGCTTAATTGACTTATCTAAGTGTAGTTATTGCTTATTTCGGCCCCTATTTTACTGTTGTTGTATACAATTGATTTTAAATTTCTGATATAGTAACATTTCCACAAATGTTGTTTATGTTTCTTGCTATCGAAATGTTATATTACTTAGCCTAGCTTTATTGTGAAAATAGGGTTTAAAAAAAATACTACCAAAGTCAAATGAAATTTATACGAGAGCTGAAAAGGTTTGTGTTTTTCAGACATTTTTAGCTGCAATAACTGACAAAATCAAAAAACAAAGTGCAGAAACTTATGTCTTCGCATTTCTTGTGGCCAGTAAAGTCGTCTTTATTCAATATTATTGAATTCATTTTGCTAGTTCAGTTTTCCAGTAGAAGTTTTAACAATATTTAATTTTTGTTGAACTCTACGCTACGCTATATCTCAGTGCCGCATGAAGTTAAGGCTTAACCTTGATTCCACTGACATAATCTACATATAACGAAATGAATAACGTCTCTCAAAATGTCTTAGACGGGTTTGCGGTTAGAATATTTAGCTGGGCCAACCGTCGCCAGGTACCAATGTTAGATGACAAATTACTTAATCAAATTTCAATTTTAGCTTCGAATTTGCATAATTTTCACCGTTACGATTAATATCGCTATGAATATTAGCAGTGTTCTTCATGTCTTTATTAAATTGGTCAGGTATCGGTATTATTTTATACAAAAAAAGATGTCTCCATTAGTTTTTCGTCACGCGTTCGTTTACATTGAATAGTGATTGGATTTTATAAAATGATGTTCTCTAATGATTAACTTTTTAAACTTTATAGTTTTCAATAATCATACTAAGTATATAGAGTATACTTGATTTTCAATCAAGCGCAAGTAGCAAACTAAGCGAATGATCCTTCGGAGCCACTTGTTCGCCTCTTACTACCCTCTAAGCATAAGTAAGGGCGATTAATATTCTTAGGCCGTCGCCCTGAAGCATAGCTTACTTTTGTTTCCGTTTCATTATTTCTGACATGCTTCCGTAATTTAACATTCTGTAGTTTTTACAGGGACTTCAACTATTCTCAAAGGCTGGGAGAACTCAAGAGAAAACAACAGTTTGGTATGAATAATGAAGCATAATTTGAAGATTGGAAGGCAAACAGTCGTATATCAAGCACTGACCCATGGTTTGACAACTGTATTCGAGTGTGTGGATAGAGTGACGTCATCCTCTAGCACCATTCGAATTCAGTGCTCGAATGTGGGCGTCCGCCTAACAAAAGAAGGAAGAACAAAGATATCTACACAACCGAGGACTTCATACGAGCTTCTATTAAACTAATATATGTAATTATCGTCTTACGTATGTAAGGAGATTTCTTGAAAACATTTTTGTATAAGTATCGTTGTATTTTTACTATTTAACATTATTTGTTTATGCCAATGTGTTAAGGTCTTATATTTGAAAATAAATATTGTAAAGCAAAAAATAATTAAGGTTTACAGTACTTTAAGCCTTCTTTATTAGTGTAAGTAGTTAAATTAATTAGTAACATTGTGATTTGAAAACATCTATGACTATTATAAGAACAAATTACAAACAGTCACTGATGCGAAAGACTAAAAAAATAAAAATATATGAAAAGGCTGAAGAAGTGTAGAAATTATAATATAGAAACGCAACACGCGTCAATTTACTCAATTATGGCGCTTTGACAGGCAATATTACTCGTTTTAAGACGCGATGAAGTAAATAAATAAAGAGACGTTGATACACTGTGCTTATCTACTATACTTAGCAGTCTTCTGTCTAGCGTCGGATTAATACTTATGTGAAAGGTCATCCACATCCTTCTACGTCTTTTTTGTCTACGAATAAAAATTCTAACGTAGCTTCAGTCTTAAAACCTAATATTGTACGTATATTTCAAATATTCGTTTATCGTATAATTTAATTTGGAATGTTTAATAGGCTTAGTAGATTAGTACAAGGAACATCGCGTCGTATTTGTTATTTTCCATTTGAATTGCCGCAATGTCTCGCTGTATTACAGCAGATAAGCTCTGATATGAATAGAAATAGTTAATCCTATTCATCTCAAACTAGAACAATACAATCCACCCCGGACAGTGGGCCGCATAACATAACGCTATAAACCGGGATGTCGGCTCCTTATACCGATATTTATGGTGGAACTACAACATGTACTAAAGAAAATCTTTATTTATATAGAAATTGATTGTGCTCGCGACTTCACTCACGTTGATGAGGGTTATGTCAATGAATTTAGGTTTTCGGTCAACGCGGGATTTAGTAATATAGAAACGAAAAAATAATTTTCTATTCTTCAGGAACAGTAGGTACTTTTATTCTGGATGAAAAGTACCATTAATCTCCTTCTGTAATCCTTTTCACATGTATGCAAAATTTTCTTATAATCCTTTGAATAGTTAAGGCGAAAAAGTACATAATACATAAACTCACGCCTTTATCCGAGAAGGGATAGGCAGAGGCGCTACCAGGACACCCATATTTTGCCTTGTATAGTATGTTCCGTCCAATGATGTGTTAGGGGGCGAGCCTATCGCCATATCTAGCCCAAATTCCTGACTCCGGGCTAATAATGAATAGAAAAACCCAATATCACCTTGCGCGACCCAGGTTTCGAACCCGAGCCCTCAGCTTTGTACTCGTACCATAGTACAACTACGCCACCGAGGCAGTATAACAAAGTATAGAGGCGAAAAAGTGTAAAAAAAACAAATACATTTATATTATTATTTATATTAATATTATTAAGAATGCTGCATACGCAATCTTTCCCATGTCTGTTCATTGTAGTTAAAAGATCCCTAGATACGCTCCTATTATTTTAATTGCCTGTTATTACAAACAAAAAAAAATATAATAAAATAAATGACATACATTCCACGATTGCCTAATACAACGTCTATGAATTTTTCATTGTGATAATTGAACAGTACACGATAACGTGACTCGATACATTATAGGCGTTGGAACCATTACGTATGATAAAACAAATTTGTTTCTACATCATGTTTGGTCATAAATGCTATGATTGTAGTCATATGTATACATATTTAAAACACTTTTAGGCCCGATCTTGTTTTAGATAAAAGAGGTCAACGTCAAACAAATTGGTGCCACAAAACTGGCGCTATTTCTAATTCTTGGAATTTTAACACTGAATATGATTTTTGTATCCATGGATCAAAGATTAAATAATTTTAAAATTTATAAAGAAATTTTTTTTATACGTCGATATTCTTTAAAAAATTTGTTCGGTATCGCTCCCAATTACACTTATTCTTGTTAGTCACTAAATAGTGCTTTTAATTATAACTTAATGCCTACACCCCATTATTTTTAAATACTGTTAAATAGAACTATCCGCGTTCTTTACTTATTTTATTTATAATTGTTAACTATCAATGCAATGTGTTTTTATGCATAATCTACATACAATTTCTAAATTTCAGAAGCGTTCTTGGCCAATCAGCAAGACAATATGAGAGCGGTGGTGAAAAAAAAACACGAAGCCAAATATTCTGGCAATTACTTTGGAGTTGAGATCCTTGAATAAATCTGTTCTGTGTATGTCGTTGCACCGCATTGTACAGAAAGTTTTACAGATAAGAAAATAAAAAATAAATATTACTCATAATCCATAATTGTTTGAAATAACCCTACGTCCATGAGAATTTTTAAGCAAATGAATTACAGATGAAGATTAGTGAACTGTTATATTGTTGTGTTAGCGCACCAAATTAAATGCTCTGTTACGTTCCATCCACAGGTTCCATCGCAATACGAATATCGATCGGCGAGAGCGAGAAATACGAAGGATAGTCCTTTTTCTGTTTGGTTACATAATTCCCATGGGAACGAGTCTTTCGCGCGGACCAAGTCGACGGTATAAACGCGTTTTGTAAAAGTGTCAAGTAATGAACATTTTTCTAATTCTATTTAGCTAGAATTTATTTAAAAAACCAACCACTCCATACCGCGTTTAATTAATGTTAACTGAATGTCAACTTTGCGTAAAAGCCGTCAGGATTCTTCATTTAAATATTATGCAAATATCATGAATATAAATAAGTACCTACCAATAAAAATGCAGCTACGATAAATAACATTTGTTATTCATAAAATATTTGAATATAGCATAGTAAAATATATTTTAAAGTTTATTAAGATTAAGGTTGTCTGGAAGAGATCGCCGATAGCGATGAAACTGCAAATTGTTCTACATATTATATTGTTTTGATGTTTTATTTACGTTCGTAGTGTAAGTAGCAAAGATCTTGGCAGTTTAGTACTGTACTCTTTGCTTGGCAGTCTGATCCGGTTCCCATTAGCTCATCACTTTTTTAACTCCTAAGTGGCAGAGGTCAGTGACCTGCAGTCGGATGTACATATGTATTTGGGCTGATAAAATTAAGGCTTCCTTTGTTATATTATGTGATTAAATTAACTTTTAATATAGGCCTTCTCATCTTTTATGGAGCTTTCAGAATATTAGGTATGTAAAGGAGAGTGGAATATTATAAATATATTGGAAAGCAGAAACATTAGTCAGTCTTACTTGTCCATGTCAAAGGTTAATAAAATATGCATTGTAAACCTACTATTAGTTTATGTTAGATATTTGGTTTATATTTTTCCGTATTCGTCTAATATTTTAATTTTACTCACGTTATTTCGATCGTTGCTATATTCCACCTTGCTTCTTTTTCTCCTTAACTGTTTCTGGACATTTAAAGTGATGTGTGTTTACTTTAATATGTCACCAGGAAAATCACCGGCTGCTATGTCTGAAAATTCGTCCGTCTGATTCAGTAATTAATGAAAACTAACCGCAAAACTTATGGCGAAAAGAAAGTTATTATAATTGTAATTTTAAGAATACCTACCATTATTTTCGTCTGGGATAAGATTTTTTGTATTATTACTCGTCGGATATTTAAGTGCACCTGGCTAATTGACGTCGTTGGAACATAGGATCAGCAAATTTAAAATTTAGAGGTTAAAAAAAACGGAATTAAAATATGAAAAATATTGATACCACAAATTTATTTCGCATCCATCTCAAAATGTTTTTAGTGTAAAAAACAAAATGGATATGTATTTCAGCTAGGTCCACAGATATTTCCAACAAGTTATACGTTCTCTGTTAATTTTCTTTTGTGCTACCTAGAATATCACTGCACCTGATGGTGACATTTCAGCTTCGTACGTCTAAGAAGTAATACGAACACGGTATGTGCCATGTCACTCGTCCTAAATCAATAAATATCTTTTTATTTATGTACGTACTGGGAATTTACAGTCAACTATTTAAATGAGAGTTTGAATAAAATAACAAATTGTGTTTAGTGGGTATAAGAATAATCATTGTGTAAGCCTTAGTTAACTTTTTACCATCTTACTGGCTATTTGGTGTATTTCTTATAAATTATTCTAATATCTTATACAATCTATATAAATCATTTGTATGATTTGAATCTTAATGAGGTATCGGCATTATATCATATATGTGACTGTGGAATGTATTGAATGTGTAAAAGGAAATTTAAATATGACGAATATTAAATGTGTTCAATTTCCAGTGTACCCCCGTGTAATTGCCTCTAACACCGCATTACATGTCGATGGGCGTTACTTGCTAACATGAGGTCGACTGATTCTGCGAATTTCGTGACCTTAATTTCACACTTGAAATCATGTTACATATTATATCCCTTTTTGATATTTCCCGTTCCAATAACTAAATTAACGATATAATTGTTTTATTGCTTTGTTATGTGTGTGCAGTTATGATTACCTTTTAACTTGTTCATACCAAAGAGTATGAAATAAATGTCAAGGAATTTAGAAATACGCTTCTCGTAATATGTGGTTGTAACTGAATATGTCGTATTTTCTACAAATGTAGAATGTGTGTATTAAATGAAATAAAACAAATAATTTTATGACTATGTGTATTTTTCTTTTCTTCAACATTTATATCTTAATTACAGTGCATAAATAGGAAACCGTTATTTACATACATTTATAAACCGAATTACAAATCCTACGATATATAACAACAGACAGCCAGCTGCCCGATAGTTATCTGCAATTATTTCTTTCAAACACTTTTATAGACAAATCAGAAAAGCGAGATTTAGGCCGCATCCATCTTAACTCCTAACTCTCAATCAACCAAAATATTCGTGAATATTTCGAGCATAGTGTAGAGAAAATTTTAAATCACACAAAATTCAATATACACATACAATTTTAGCTTAACACATATACATAAGTACAATATTTTATATAGTACAGTGTGTTGTTATATCGCGTATCCACTGAACACCTATATACATTTAACGTGAGGAACATTTGCATAGTAAACATAGAAATATAAAATAAAACGAGTGACGCTTCATCTCCCGCAAGTCGGGCACAAGTCACCGCAAGATTATTTACAACACGTATCTATAACTTAATCTAGTGTATTGTGCAAAAGCGCTCGTACTGAGGTAATAACTTACAATGTGTAACTGGTGACTACTAATTGACTATATCGTAACGTTAAAATAAAATTAAATAACATCTCAAAAAATATTACCCAAAACCTTAAAGGTAACAGAATTGTCATGGATTCTGAATATGATTATAAACGTTAAGACTGGCACTCAACTCGTACCCATTAATAAAATAATAGCGTTCTTTATGTTAAACAAGTGGGAATTTATCGACACTCCAGTTAGCGTCATGAAAATGCCTCGTAAATTTTACAAGACCGTAAACTGAACCACCCAGGGGCTTATCTGCCGTCATTATATTACCACGCCGCTCCTTGTGATAATTTTCGTCGTCTGGTCTTTAGGTTTGTCATCTGAATCTAGGTTTAATTTTGAAGTCTGGATTTTCTTCCACGTGTCGCCGAGGGCTTTGCTGAAATGATCGTCCACTCCGCCTTTGCTCGCTTGTCCTTTGTCGTTGTCCTTTAACCTTGAGGTTTGAATTTGTTTCCATGTGTCGCCTAATGCTTTTGTGAAGTGATCGTCTACTGACAGACTGGCGTCGTCTACGTCCATGGCGATTATTTTGGTTGGTTTAGGAGGTTCTTCTGGTTTGAACAGTATGGGACTGCTGGCTCTGTCTTTAGTGTTTGGTTTAGGACCGGGCTGGGCTTCCTCTGCGTTTTTCTTGAATAAGTTCATGTAGTCGTCGCCGAGAGATCTTCGGAAGTGTTCGTCGATAACCGGATCGCACATGGACATTGAACCTGGAACAAAAGATGATATCATATTTATACATTGTTCTAATATTTGCTATTTTAACCGTAAAGTTACGTTAAGTTTCATTAAATGAGGTATATTTATTGAATTTTTTTGCATGTCATTATTTTAACACAACGTGGATTCTTCATTCTATACTCTCAAAACTATTACCAGAAGATTTAGGTTCAGCCGCGAGATTTATTTGGAATTCGTAGGTTTACTTTTATTGGAAGTCCTATACTACAGTAAACAGTTACGTTGTTAGTTCCGTTAAGGAATTGTACCACTATAGGTACCACTTTTTTTAGGCAATGTCATTAAAACTAATGTTCCGTTTCATGAAATTTATAGGCCGTAACCAATTAAACAATATATGAAGCCTAGCATAACATTGAGAGACATTTTTGCAGTTAGAACTATTATCTTTATAGGCGCTTAATTTACATAACTACTTTTGTAATTCGGAAGAAAATTCTTCTTAATAATAACTATGATTTAAATTATTATGAACTGAATTACGGCGGCGTAAAACCAAAGTTTTATATGGTTGAGTAAAATTTTATGAAGATCCCTGGTAGCACAAGTGGACTGTTGAATTAACAACAGTCATTCAAGGACTATTCATTTTATCTAAGCTATAGTTACAGCTAGATAATGAATATATTTTTTGGACCTACAGAACAACTGTAATTTTGGTGCCCACAGAAAACCAACGAGAAGTTATAGTTTGCTGTGGCGTGTCGTTCTGTAAGTGAAAATGAAATGAAATGAAATGAAAATAATTTATTGAATCCATTAAAATGTTCAACATTGTTTAGATTCAGTTATTTTTTGAACTACCACCCGGTTCGGAAAGCGGTTTTCACTAGAGAAGAACGGGCAAGAAACTCTAGTGTTGCTCTTTTCAAAACCAGTTTACAATGTATGATTATTACAAAAATTACAAGTTGGTTTAAATCAGAGCAGTTCATTAATAACTTGTTATGATTTTCAAGTAGGATATATTTTAATACGAATAAGTTTACTTTATATTTAATATGGCTGAGAGAAACGAAACGAAGTAACCAAAGTGACCAAAATAACCAAGTGAGATTGCTGGTGGCACAAATAATGATGGTAGGATATAAATAAAAAGAAATAAATATACCCAACATACATAGTCCTGACCCCATACATCGAGTGGGTCGTGGGTATCAGACACTACGATAGATTTTTTTGTGGTCGACCATGGCCGGCATATTTGTAATAACCAGGGAGAGATAACCTTTCGCCAGTGGATACTGTACTTGAGTCGCATTGTCCTCACCATTAGGTGCATTTTAGTCATTTTAAGATGTCATAAAAATACTACAGTAAAAAGTAAACGTAAATCTACACACACCAGAGATTTTTACGGTTATTTCCTATTTATCTTTCAAAAGTTATAAATATAGATTATATTGTGTTCATTGTTATTAAAAGGTGGGGCCAAATAAAGTATTCAATGACTGATTTTAGAAATTATTGAAAACCGAACAGTAAGGTGGCTAGGTAATTATCATTGTTAACAGTACTAAGCAGGTTCGATCATCATACAACTAAGTATTTGTAATGCCTAGTAGTCCATATTATGTTTCTGAATATGGGTCTTAGTAACTGGAAGTTGATATGCAGGTGTAGTATGACTGTGGGAAATATTTTATTATATAAATTTTCTTTCAGAATTCTATCAAATCCATCGCCGAAATAAAGACTAAAACCATTATTGGAATTTAAATGTAAAAATACATTAGTTACAATCTGTCAACATTATATTTCAAGATACGATTAATTTTCTGTTATAAATAAATATATTTAAAATTAACACACATAGTCCTGGCCCCACATTAAGATATCGATCTTGTAATAGGTATCAGAAACCACAAAACTTTTTGATCTCACAAAGAATCTCTCGCTATTTAAAGCTCACAAACGTGTATCTTGGTGCGGGGAAGGACCGCGAGAGTTCGTTTCACTTTTAATAGCATTGTTCGTAGAAGAGTCCACAGTAATGCTAGAAATGAAATAAGGCAGGATACTAAGAGTAAGAAGTAATGGCTTACCAGGCAGAGCATCGTTGCTCTTAGTGATAACAGAAGGTCGCGTGTAGGGCGGGGGCGCGGGCCGAGAGCGCAACCGCATGTCGATCGGAGCCTCGTGCTTGTTGCCAGGGTACTCGGGAGGGCTTCCTGTAAAAGAACAAGAGTGTTATACTTAAAAAATTGGGGAGGAATAATACAACGGTTTTATGAACCTTTGGTATCAGTAAGAAACGTAGCAACTAGTACATAAATATGGCCACTATGTAATGTAAAGTTAAACAGAAAACAGTACGTATTACGGTACGGTTACAAAGCTGAGGTCTCGGGTTTGAGTCCCGGGTCGGGCAAAGTGATATTGGGTTTTTCTTTTCATTATCAGCCCGGAGTCAGGAATTTGTGCCCGATATGGCGATAGGCTCGCCCCTTATCACATCGTGGGACGGAACATGCAAGGCGAAATGTGGGTGTCCTAGTGGCGCCTCTGCCTACCCGTTCGGGGATAAAGGCGTGAGTTTATGTATGTGCTATAAAATTACATATATATTTTATTACTATAATCAACTTTTCCCATTTTTTAACAGTTCTATCTCGTAAAACGCATTTAGAATGATGTTAGGTATAACCACATAAGTTCTAACATAATATTATATTACAAGGAAACAGTTGATAAACGGCTATTAGATAGAAATGGACTCAAACCTCAAAATTAACATTTATAATTTTATTTGCTGATCCTCTATGAATATTTATCGTGTTCTGAAGAAAAATCAAAAGGTACAAAGATCTTCCCAGTTTAGGTAAATATTTAAATGCGATATTTCACACCTATAGGTTTAAAACTCCAGGTATTATTATAGTTATTTCTTAAATATTATTCGTACTTGGTAATCATATTGTTTAATTAAGTATTTTCGTGAATAATGTTTTTAAACGGTGTCGGTGCGTGACTCACGTAGGTAATTATTGCATTCCACTTGTAGAGTTAATGCATTTATGTATACCAATGCTGAATTGCAGTTAGTCGTAATTAAAGTAAATCAGCAATTCGATAAGCATTTTCAATTGTAAGTATTCGTATAAACAAAATAATACTGCGACAAAATCATCTTCAATACATTGTATTTTTTGATAACGCAGACTAGAAGGAGATATATTTATATATTATGGCAGTGTGCCAAAAAGTTATAAGCTATATGCATAATGCTTTAAGCAAGAATAGGGTAGTTACTGGTTTCGATTTTAGCAGTCGTTAAATCGAGGTAAGTTATCATAAACAATCCATCTTGCTATTGATATTGGACCCACATGGTGGACTAATGTGTTGTTAAAATTTCTCAAATAACATATAAGTAGGCCGTAGGGCAAGCCTTTCGATTATGTGGAGGGAAAGCGGGGTAGTCCCCGCGTTATGCGAAAGTCAACGAGATGTTTCAGCCAGTACGCTGACGTAGGATTTGTTAAAGAACCAGACAGACGGCGATACCTCTGACACATACATACCTCTTTTGGCCTTCGCGAGCCACCGAGAAAGAATGTTCATTTGCATTCCACACATCAAAAAAGGTTAGAGTAAGCCAATACAAAGGAGTAAGAACGTATATTGAAAGACTGTTCATATTCCTAATAATATTCATGATACAGTGGGGACACTAAAATATTTATAAAGGATCGGACGCTCGATATTTAATTTAGAGAAAATGTTTCAAAAAATATTTAGATTGTGATTAAAAATTATAAATAAATTATGAAGCATAATTTGTGTAAATTTGGACAAAACCAGAATATTATATTTTTAATATTCACCTCAATTACTCTCAATTACCTCAGTACTTTGTTATAATCTCAATTTTTTTTCTCAAGCTTATACCTATACCTTGCGGCAAACTATTGAAATTAATTAAATTTATTAGATTTTATAGAAATAACTAATTAGGTTCAAAGGTAAGTAACAATTAATCTTACTTTTTCCATTGAGGGCTAAATTGGCGGGAGCATCTTCTGTTTCGTCAGATAACTCTCCATCGCTGTGGGGCTGAGCACGCATCACAGAGGCCACGGTACGCCTCTCGTTGAAGGACTGCGAGCGCAGCGCCATCTTACAGTTCTCCCTGGAAACAGAGTGGAACACCATGTAAAATCGTCCAGTTATTTAACCATAAGTAAAATGTTTATCGGTAAAAGGTGTTAATTGTCCATTTCCCTCTGCTTTGCTGCGGAGGGAAGTGGACAATTATTTGTTTCCAACTTTTCCTATTTGCTTTTTTTCTGATTAATTTCGATGCGGTTTAAAGATAAACTAGTGTTCATAATAGACTCGCCGAGCTCCGGAGCTGTGTGCCAATTCTTTTACATTTATTCTTAAACAAGACAACCAATTGATTTTTATTCACTCTGCGCTTTATAAACATTTTATTTTGGCGTAACAGAACAGTGGTTACTGGAACGCTATGTATATTCCTATCTCTGTCACCCCTACGCAGCCATACTATCTCCCCTCTCGCTCCACTGATTTCCTGCGTGTCTGATACACGCGCACAGATTTTGTACGCGACGATGCGTAAAATCCATGTGGGTGGTTTTACTATCAAACACCTATCTGCGGTTTGTTTTATGGCACCGTATTAGATTTGATTTATATTTTATGGATATTATAGGATTTCCTCAATTTTCATTGTGCTTGGGTTTATTATAGGTTTAATAGTGTGATTGTGGATAAGGTTATAGTTTCTGTGACCTCTAGTAGCGGCTGTGTTATTTTTATATCCAAGCTATGAAATTGAATATAAATAGTTTGTACCGCTAATATATTTTTCTCAAGGAAATGCAAATTGACATTTCGTCAGCATGTTTTATAATTTATAAAAAGTTTGCCCCTTTATTATATTACAATAGATGATAAACTTTTCTTATCTGGTACAATAAAACTCAATTTAATAGGATGTAATAAAAGGTAAGCAATACTACTAACAATAATAATTGCTTGAATTGGGACGCTCCCTGTTTATTACCAAATTCAATATAGGACTTCATGCTCTCAGTAAGAATCCAATAAGCTTCTGAATAATCGCATTCCAAAATTAATTAATAACAATTGATTATTATCTAGATTTCAGAACCAACCTAGGCCTATACTCTGGTAGCCGCGTCATCCGCCGCTCGCGTCGCCATTTGCCCGTCAGCTCTTTAGCTTGGGCGCGCGGTGCTTCGGGGGACAGCGTGCGGTCGCCCTCCGACTCCCCGCTCGACGCTGTCGACGGCGTCTCTGAAAATAATAATGATAATCTTTATTTATTTCTCTGATACGTTAAATATTTGCAATTACATGTTTTTAAAGTACAGTGTAACTGTACAGTGTCTGATGCAGGCAGAGCCTGTGTGATCGCCTGGATCGTCATCCCAACAATATAATTGAACTGCAAATTAAATAAAAAAATACTATAAACAACAAACATTTATATTCCTAATCTAATTGTATTAAAATGTCAAATGAAATAATATGTGAAGAGGATAACTATTCTTTGCGCCAGAAGATCGTAGACAAACTGTGCTTTGTTCGTTCCAAATTTAAAATCATATAACGTTTGTTCTGTTTTATGACGTACATAGGTACAATTAAAGCATGATGTGAGCTTTTTCTTCGCAGCGTTTTTAGAAGTTTATATGATACAGCATGTGATACTTGATCAGTGCTGAAGATGCTAATACCGTATCATCCCATAATCGCTCACTGCTGAACACTACACACGCCAACAGAGTTTGATTGGGAGGGAATATCCCTAACATTAGGTAATTCAAAATCTATTTCGAAAATATCAACACCGGCTTTATACGATGTATCAAAATCCCCTTCACGAAATTCGATGATATACTAAATAGTCTCATAACAGTTTTTTAATGAGATCGTAAATTAAAGGGTGCTTAAATCAATACGAAGTCTTCTAAATTTATAGTATTGCCAAGGACCTCTCTAAGGTCGCTAAGGTATCCTTGATAAAATGCGACAATCCCATAGCCAGCATATTCTTTGAGAGATCGTAGCATTTATACGCTATCAAAATATTTTCTTAATAGCACACGTACAAAAAGATGAAGTACATAAACCAATTACATTACTCTGTTGCCTTAATTTAATATCTTTGATGTTAATTCAATTACGTTTAGCCTAAAGGTATTAAAGCCGGGAGTCGTCTCTCATTTTGTATAACCTGCATCATTTGCTCAGTAATTTAATCTTATTATCGTGGTTTGTTCATGTAATTGACCGCATTTTTTTACAATCATTAATATCGTTTTTTTACTGCTTTATGTTTTTATCTAATGTAATAGATCTGTGAAAGATAATGAACTTGCGCGCTCATTGGAAGACCTAATTTTGTTTAATAGTGGTTGTATTTTTCTACGTTAGTTCTCTGTATGCTGGTAACACCGAAAGCGATAATTTTAATTGCATAGGGGTTCTTTAAACCGTAATTTAAAAATTAATTGTATTTAAATAATACCCATCGAACTATACTTTATTACTCATATTCTTTTCAAACTATCTAACATCAAAGTTAGATGAAATTTCTTCTTTTATGCTGGTAACATTTTTATGTATCAGCTCCGAAATAGGAAGAATTATCTCAATGTTTAATCATAACGAATACGACGTGATAAATCATCAAGAAACCATAAAATAAAGATTAATTTTAAGAACAGTTTTAATAACAATCATCTAAAACGGTAAAAGAATTAAAGTAAGTTTTGTTTTATGAACAATTAATTTGAATAACATGTACCTTTCTCCGGCGAAGAGATCCAGGGCTGCCATAAAGGCACATTAAATTTGGGAGACTCTGGAGGTTCCATTTTGAGTTGCAGGTCACTATAGGAGTTTCGCGCCAGGAGCAACAGATAGTGCGGAAGTTCCATTATTACACTAATAAAGAACACGAACTAATATCCGCATGTAGTCACATGACAACACGATCACAACCCAATGGGAACAAGTTACACTCTTACACCAATTAATTATTTACTACAAAACTATTTAAATCATTCGATTGGCACATTAGAAGCACTGAGTTTCTATAACAATGTTTATTTACTAAACGTAAACAATCCACACACTAAATTGATCCAATCACTAAACTGATATAAAATATTAGCAAATTTCCTCGATGTAATCCTATAGGCAAGGCATTTGCGTCCCGGCACAGGTAACACTGAAGGCCGACTGAATAAAAAATGAACTGGAAAAGATTACATTGGAATAAATAAATGAGATGAACAAAAAACAAACCGAAAAGGAAAAAGAACATCAGGCTACATCCACGCGGCCGGACGTGGCGGCGCTTCCTTCGAACCTTTGCGTACAGGGTGTGTGAAGTCCCATAACACTCAGCCTAATATATTCCAGTCACAAAAATTATATCCGAATGCAACGCTCGCTGATATACACAAAAACGCATCGTCACTAACATGAGCGAAGATAAGTCTGTCTGTTGCCTTTGTAGTAATGAGACATGTTGTCGGTTTAAGGAGCACTATTTTAATGACATTCAAACTTATTTATACAATTATATATATTATATACGATCAATGTACATTCCTACACGCATTCATACGTGCTTTTATTTTGTTGCTAATTCCTACACGTATGAATTCCATATTTCATCTTAATATTAATTCCTAAATGCATTCGTGATACATTCTTATTGCAAAGTAAGCATTACATAACAATATAGACAAAAATGCATCGTCACTAACAAGAGCGAAGATAACAGTCTGTCTGTTCCTTTTACGATTACATCTTTGATACGATTGTGATGTTTAGCAAACAGATAGCCTCGACTTTGCGGACATAGCTTTTTTATTACTAAATTCAATACCTTAAATTTGTCTTCCAGGCGGTAATAAAGCATCTATGTGTCTACTCAGATTTATTTGAAACTCGATAGTTCACAAAAATGAGAGAGCGAATTGAACCGAAAACTATAGCTGCGAAGGAAGCCAGGACGGGCTGCTTGTATTCAATACACAATGGAGTACGTCACATAATGTCGTGACGAAATGCAGTTTTCCGATTCAATAAATGAAACGAGACCATCAGTCCGGCCACCTTTAACCTCTTAAATATAACAAAGGAAAAGATGACATCACGACACGTTGAGAAAGCCGCGTCGGACAAAACATTTTGTAATGCTTAGTGACCTTATTATCTTATTTAGGAGAAAGACCCACGAAATATTCTTTCAAGCACGTCGCGTGAAGTCGCAACATTGTGCATCGGTTTCTATTGTGTCGTAAAACAATCAAGTTTCAAATTAGAAAAAATATACTTACATATTTTTATCATCATCAACCGCATGATATTAATTAATGCCCAACAAATATTGGCCGTTTTCAAAGTTTCCAGGGCAACCTCCTCTCGTGCTCAACTTGTCTTTTAGAAAATGATGTAATATTTGAAGACAGAAGACGGGATATAACAGGATGAAACCCGAACACCCTGTGCATAAAAACACATCAACCTGTTCGGCCCATTCATGAAAGTGCGTGCGCGCAGGGCGCGGGGATTAATGAACCCCCTCCCTCTTCTGGCTTCGTCGATCCTATAACTGCCATTTTGAACCATATATGCACAACCATAGCTTCCATAATGGCTCATATTTGCCTATCCCATCAGTGATTGAATTAGACACGGAAAATTGGACGCTATAACATAGGGCAAAGTTTCAATTTAGGATGAACCATGTGGTTGTTAGGTTGACTTTGAAATTACGGTGGTTGTATCCTTGGAAGGTTGTATTTTATTTTGGTGCGAGCGGTGAGGTGAAGGCGCGAGGGGCGAGGGACCGGGACTGTGAGAAGTTGCCGCGCCAGAGTCGTATAGGCATTAACTTTTTATTGTCTAATAGAGCGGGAGGCAAAGGTACACCGACAGGTAGACTTTGGCGCCGCTGCTTTAATTAAGTCTGGCCGATTCACGAATAGAAATTAGAAATGAGGCATTAATAAAAGAATTGCCGCAATAACAAAATGACCATCGAAATGAGCTATTATATTTGGTTGAGACAGGTTCAATTGATTTTAATAGGTTCCTTTATATATTTTTTCGTGTGTGGAACGTGTCTTAGGGTTTACATCGTGATATTGACGGCTTTTAAAACAATTAATTTGTTATTTGGAAACGTATGCGTCAGACACTTACGTATTCACATTCCAATGCTAGTTACGTATTGTTTTCGGTATTACAATATCGAATGCTCTTGTGATTGACACACATAATAGTTCCAATTCAATTGAAAATTATTTTATGTCTGTAATTTGGAAAATGTATTACAAGAAAATTATAATTGTTCTTTATCCTTCTTCAATGAATATCTACAAAGAATTCGTTATAGCCGCAAGAGTTAATTAATTTGATGAGGATTTTAATTAACATATCTTTTTTGGGATATTCTATATTTAGTGCCTAGTTACCGTTCCGCTTGAATGTGCTGAGCATAAAATAGCATGCAAAAATAAAGAGTTGTAGTTCATAAAAAATATTTGATAATGAAAAATAAATTAAAAGCATAATGGTTTCTTAGATTTACGCGAATGTTACACATTGAAATAAAACTATTTTATACGGATTTTATCGCGATTTGGTTTAATTTTTTCATTTTTTAACTTCCTGACGTTTCGGTTTACAATATTCATTAAAGCTTGTAGCTTTAATTATGAAACTCCTAACATTATAGGCATCGTTTTTTAATTAGGTAATTAAAATTATTTAAAATTATTAAATTATTTAGGTAAGCGATATTTAAGTGGCCTAAAAGGAAAAGGAAAGAATAAATATAGCTGTTAAGGGACATAAGAATAAACTGCGTAATTACATCGAGGATACGGGATCCTCAATTACGAAAGATATTTTTGGCAATTGACGCCAAGAAGTATTTACAATAATTTCAATGGTAGCCAGGTCAAAATCAGTGCTGTTGATTAACTGCTTCCATGGAGCTGGTATCACTTCGATCACGCTTATTACAACCACTATTCACATTATTTTGTTTTAATTCTCATTTTAATTTGTGTATTAAGACGACTTGCTATTTCTGTTGCTTGTTTGGTTGTAAAAGACAAATATAAGTTTTTTTTGGAATTAAAGCGAAACGGGCAGACGTCCACTTGATGGTTAGTAGTCATGGCCGCCCATGAAGACCCACGGCAATATAAGAATCGTCAAATTTCAAACAGAAATTAACTGATGTTAGTAAATTCACCTAAATTAAATACAACATAACAGGTTGAATAAACTTCACATTCCACAGGAGCGATAAAACGCCATTAAAACAAGAATATTTCTTTGTGTTGGTGTGCCTTTGAGAATGCAAATATTTCAAGGAAAGTACGATGTGAAAACTTATTGTGACTTTCCAACGTTGTGCGTTATGTTTGCGGTTTCTTTAACTTTTCCTATTACCGATACTTTATGGAACATTACTATAAAAGAAAGTACTTCAGGACGCTCTGGAATTTATTCGAAGAAAACTGTTTTAAAATGTCGAAATATGTGGCTGACGAAGACAAGACACCCAAGACAAGACATATTTTGACCGTTTTATACATCCGAAACTCTTGTGAATGAAGTCAAATCGATATTTTTATAGGAAAGATAAATAATTTGCGTTTGACTGTATAAATCATGATGTAGGAACATTACATGTGGTCGCGATCCTCAGCAGTTTAGAAACGATGAGAAAGAAGTAAATATCATTTTCAGAAGGAATTGCTACTAGAATAAAACGTTACTATCAAAACAGCATTCAAAAAGATAGTCTATTTATTTCGCATGTCCGTAGTTTAATGGCGGTGACGTCACAAATCATGTCATACTTCTTTTATCTGCACAACTAATTTAAAAATGTTCATTAGCTTAAGTACTTAATTCCAAACATGATACATTACAAAACTTCTAAAATTAGATTACTTGTAAAGTAACTTTTTCTTCAAACAATGAAACATTTTTCAAATACCTTATTCAGAACATAGAGCTTTATCATTAGATTGGAATCATAAGTCTATATTTCTTACATGTTTTGTCGAAGTTCCCTGAGGCCGCACTTTGTAATGAAACAAGTTAGATTTTTTACAAGTAGTTACATTTGTTTATTTGTGTACAGTCAGGTCCAGCGAAGCGGAGCGCTCATAATATCCAAGGAACCTTTATCCACCGACAACAGTGGCCTTCTATTCTGATTGATAATGAAATAGACAAGTCCGTTCAATTCTTTACTTCCAACGCCTGAATAGCTTTGTGGAAAGTCTATTTTAAAATAAGAAAGGAAAAAATATTTACTGCCTACTGATCCGATTTTGTAATTTTATTGTGGATGGATGAATTTAGTCACATGTAAATGATCATAATATCCAAAACAACACGCGTGTGTCGTGGTGTAGGCGTGATATAATGAGTATAATGAGTATTTAAAAAATATTTTTTTATCACCTTAATTAATTAAATTTACTGCCTCGGTGGCGTAGTTGTATTACGGTACGGCTACGAAGCTGAGGTCTCGGGTTCGAGTCCCGGGTCGGGCAAAGTGGTATTGGATTTTTCTATTCATTATCAGCCCGGAGTCAGGAATTTGTGCCCGATATGGCGATAGGCTCGCCCCCTATCACATCATGGGACGGAACATACAACGCGAAATGTGGGTGTCCTGGTAGCGCCTCTGCCTACCCCTTCAGGGATAAAGGCGTGAGTTTTTGTACGAAATTATATGTTAATTATTAGATAGATACCAACAGAATGAACATTACATTAACATAACTCAAACCAAAACATCTGACCAACACTGGCTAATTGCAAAAAAAAAACGAAAAAAAGCGTATCAAAACAGGAAATACTGATTGATACGTGTATTGGCTATTATCTATATACGAAAACAATTTGTTTCCTCCGGTTAAAGGATGTGTGTAATTCGGTAGACGGTATACGCATGCGCGTCATGCCTTGAGGGCTACGTTTAGAGCCAAGTCGCTCCCGTTCGAACAGAGGGTGTTTATTTGCACGCGACTATTGATTATCCTTAACAAGCACCCGCGTATGGAAATATAGTGTTTAAAGAACAGGAAATAATCGCGGTTTTATTTGTGTTTTGCATCCGCTGAGATTTTTTTTAAGTAGTCCGCTTGCTAGTCCCTGTAGGGGATTGAAGTAGGAAAATAACTCAATTATTACATTCTTACAAAGCTGAGAGTGTATAGTCGGATAATGTTCGTTTAACGAATAGTTTTGGTAGGATGGTTGACGAGGGAGGACAGTGTGGAAGCTGAAAGTCAATTTGTCACCCTCATAAACATAGATTATGAATAACTATAGTTTATCTATTATGATAGTAAGCCCGCGAAATCATTCGACATTAATCTTATTAAAGACTTATCTAAACATCTAGATAATATAGTACACGTATACATCATAAGGAAATGTGTTATAATATTGATTGCGCCTTATGACTTCCTTGCGATGCACATCGAGTTTTCCTCATTGATTTGCCTTGATGCAATTGAATTCCTAGTACAGCTGGATCCTATATGCATTCTTCGTAGAACTGAATGTAGTATAATTCTATTATTCTGAATTCTATTATTTTCAAGTGACGAAAATGCGTCGAAAGGAAGACCAGCTTCATTTAAATTCATCAGCGACATATTTATTCTTTGTCTGTCGATATCACACTTACAATGACTGAACTCAAAAATCTTCAAACTGTTGCATATATAAATATATTTTTTACAAGAATTTTCTTCTTCAACTATAGCAGGGGCCAGGAGACGCAATGACAAACGAATGATCGAAAAACGAACTAGGTTGTCTCCTGCTAAGTCAAATTCTCTACTTCAAGAATCACCAAACTCTGTCAACTGTCACTTGACTTATTGACAATTTTGCTATTTCTATTGAAGGGATATAAAATGCTTAATAACACGGCGTTCAAATTTGTATTCAAACGGAAATTTCGGTACAATTATCTCACTTGAAACACGAAACTACTGTAAAATTATTCCGCATTCTAATGTCGGACTTCCTCAATAATGGAATTACTAAGGAAGAATACACACGTCAGCTTCGTCGGGCTGAGTTCAGGGCTACCAACATAACAATTACAATAATTTCTTACTGAATCCTCTTTCATTGATAAGTTTGAGCAGATCATAAATATATGTAATAACGAATGCTATCTAATAAATATGTAAATATTTTTATTTATTTTGATTTTTTATACTCTTTATTGCACATCTCAAGTTACATAGTGATTTAATATAACAAATAAAAAAAATGGTACAATGGGTATATTCTGTTATTTCTCAAATTAGATTATTTAATTTCAAATTAATTAAATAAGCAAATGTTTATAAATATTTATGTTAAATGTATAGTATAAAGAAGACGAGCCATCACATCATTTAGAAAATTCCCACGACTAACAATGGGGTATTAACGCCCTAAATAGAAACAGTAAAAATATACAATTTTTTAAACAAAGTAAATAATTAGGAAAACGCAATCTTTGTAATTTATATTGCCATCACGGAACCTACGCAACTCTCTCGTACATCATGCGTACATCAACATGTTTTATCAAAAAGTTGGCAGCCCTGTCTTTACACGGACACAGTTAATGTTTTAAGTGTGAAGTTCCGCATATTTCATTGTTTTTATATAGTGTTGAAAGATCTGATGTATCGTGACGCCAGCTCGTTACAACAAATACCTCAAATAGCCGATAAAACGCACGTAAATAAGATATTTTTAAACTAGACACTTAATAGTGTTATAGAGATTGGTCCTCAAAGATAAAACAAAAAATAGTTTTATTATATTATCTTGTTTAAAATGTAATAAAAATAAGGACTTTGTTTACTATTTCATGTGAAAAGTGTAAGACTAATCAGAGTTAAATCGTGTAATTTATCGATTTTGTTTTTTGTAATCCCATTCTTTTTTCATGTCTTAATTTCTTGTACATTTCTTTGAAACCAATCAGAGGGCCTATATTTAACGAACGAAAACATTCAGCATATTGTTTTTAACTGACATAATCTAACTACAACAATAGCATTAAAATTCTTAAAGCCTAATAAGTTCAGACTACACATAGTTGTTCACATACGCGCGACTCAAAACATTTGCATAATTTACCCGTGTTATAATTTTGAACAAAAAAAAAACTAAAGGTTTCTATTACGCAAATTTCTAAAACGTTTATTTATTTAAATTTAACGTTCGCGTGAAGACAGTAGCCCGTCCGGGGAACATCCACGCAACCATTTAGGATGCATCCACACGCGCCGTCATAACCAATCATAAACGCACGAAAACTTGCATCATTAATCTTGCGTCATTGCAAACAGAATGTTTCTAAAATATTTGTAAGGAGCTAAGTGTTGGACTTGGCGAAATATTTGGTGCTAACAAAATTAGGAATGTGAGTAGCAGTTTAGTAGCGTAGATTTTTGTGAACTGATTGGACCATAGGCATTGAGGTCTTTAGGTACGAGTATACGTGGTGGACTCTACAATACTTCTAACTTCACGTAGATACGTTTGTATTCATAGTTAATTATCTCTCACCATATAGAGTCTATAGTATAGATGATGACAACTTTTGAGTGGTATCCTACATACATACTTCAAAATGTTCTACAAGAATTTCAATTGTATGCAGAGTCTATGAACTCGCAATAGACCAGTATATTTCGATCTAACCACTCTGAATATAAAATGAAGTTCGTGGTCAACGATTAAAAATACATACACTTAACGTTGACTAAAAATGATAGAAATTATACGGATTATGTAAAATCTGTTAGAAAATGCAGATTTACTTAAAAAATATATGTCACATTTTACATAGGCATGAAAAATATGCAGCTTGTTTTAGCGCGCTCTAAATTCTACAGTGTACTGCAAAAAGTCAGAGGGCAGCACTGTTGGAATTCGCGCTGTGTGCCAATAAAATGCGCTACGCTACAAGTCTGCAATTTAAAGGACGTAGCTGATATAACAATGAAACACATTCAAACACCATTCAGTACAAACGTTTTTAGGTTTATTTAGGCCACAGCAAACAACGAACTTTGATACTTTTGCATAGCTAACACAAATAGCGTGTAAATTTTATTTTGTAATTAGTTTTTGGGATTTAGAATAATAATATTATTATGTGTGCGTTATTTAGACTTATCGAGAAGAACTAACGGGCTGTAAAAATAGTTATTTTATGTACAACATGTACATGAAGAGCAAATTAAGACAATAGGGCACATAAAGTACAGACTGAGTACCTTTTTATGACGTCCAAAAATATGGGAGATTTTTACCAGATATGATTTTTTTATTTACACTGCAGCAAAAACGCAAATGGCGCCTAGTGATAACGTACATCGACTTATCAAATAATAAAAGATTATAAAATGTCATCGAATATAAAATAATTTGATTAAATACCATTTAATGAGATTATTTTCGTGACGATTGTGGAATTTCTCTTATCTGTATTCATATTGTAAATGCGAAGGTGTGTTTGTTATTTTTTCACGTAGCAACGGCGTATGAAATCTACATATTTTTACAGGGAGATAGTTAATGGCACGGGAATTGAAATCTAGTACAGAATAAAGTCGTAAATATTATATCTGTAAGACGAATACTTGTTTAAGTAGCTCATAATCCTTAAATAATTAAGGTAGAGCCACAATCACAACCTTATGGATAGACAAAATATTAATATGCCAGTATAGAGAAGGTCAAATCTGTAACAACAATACATAGACCATATTCAATACCTATAGATACGACAGTATTATGAACTAATTGACTCTAGTCATGTGACCAAAACGACCTTACAAAATCCTCAATGACCTTCCATTACAAAATAAACGATGTTAGCATAATGCGGTCTAACGGTAGCGTCGGTATAATCTGGTTTATCCATGCAAATAATGTGGAATGATCTTTATTTCGTTTATCAGGTAACACGCCGCCCTGAGGCAATTGTGAAATGTTATTAACCTACGTTTGTATTGCACTACATAATATGTATTCAGGTGTTCAACATCATGACGGAATGAAGTCATTATTTCCAAGTTAATATTGTACGAAACAATTAAAATTAATTGGATCAATGTAAAGTTGGTGATTATTCGCACAGGTATTTGCGTTGAGATAATGCTTGCGGAAAAATATTTGAAATATTTTTTATCTATTTGGTTATCCCAATTCTGCTTATTATATTGCACGTGGTATTAATTGTAACCTGATGGAACGTAAGACATTTAAGCAGTTTTCAATATTATCTATTTAATAATATATATATCTAATATCTTCTATAAAGTATTGAATTTAAACTATTTTATACGGATTTTATCGCGATTTGGTTTATTTTTACATTTTTTAACTTTCCGACGCGACGTTTTGATTACTTTACAGCTTTCGTGGTCACGGGGCGGACTGTCTAAAGTATCTAGCAATTCTATAAAAAATCTTCACGGTCTCAATATGAAAATAAAAACCTTGAACATGTCTAAAATAGTCACAATGCAGCTGTGAATATCTCAATAATTTGGCAATATGTAGTCAAAACATATTCGATGTATTCAATATATCGGATATTTACAAAACATCGCTATTGTCTCGGTGGCAATGAAGATGTGTTGAATAGACTGTTTACATGACAAATAAAGGTAACGTCGGTGCAGCTGTACCGCGGAAGGCGGATGTTTGAAGCGAAAGTGCGGGAAGCGCACCATTCCGCATTCCACAATACATACACTAATTCAATTAATGTTATATGGGAGAAAGGGTATAGTTATTATTCATTACCCAGTGGATAGGGATTACCCACGAAAAATACGCTTTTAATTACTATATCTTTTTTGTATTAATGGCATAGGTTCGAATAGTAATGATTTCCCTGAAAAGATCTGAATCTGGTACAGAGCTGGTTGAAAAATTCTTGAAGAAATAATGTTCCGAACGTAAATAAATCTTACCATAGTAATACATCATGTTGCTTAGCACTTACGGGTAGTATGCTAAGTATGGGATAAGGGCAAAAGAGAAGCAATAAAAGGATAGTGATGCCTAGTTAATGATTGGGCAGAAATAATCAGTCATTAGGATTTTTTGGAACGAATTAAGTTAAGCTTCCAATGAGATACGGCATTCTATGTTAAGCATTTAAGTTACGTGTTTTTAGAAATCGAGTATGGCTTAACATATACGTTATTAAATATTGTCAAGAGTTTTGTAATTAAAATATTGAAAATGTTTTAAGTACCTACTCATTTTAACATGAATGCATTAACATAGATAGCAATTGGAGTCTTACTAGAGCCATCTGGTGGCAATAAAATCTAGACCCGCGTGCGTCATTAACGCCATCTGTCAACGATTTTGTAGAGGACCGACAACGGAGACCCCAAGTAGCTTCCGAACAACATTATTTCGTCGACCAATAGATGGAGTCAATCACAACTTTTCACAATACTGCAGTAATGATAAGAATACAGTAGATTAAAGCGATATAAGTGCTATATCGGTTTTCGTAGAAATCGAAAGAATTCGAAGAGGAAAATCAGTTATTAAGTTATTTATGTCAACTTTTTATTTACGTAGATAAATTTATGAAATATATTACAAGTTTATCGAAAGTATTTTTTTTTATAAATTTATCAGTTAAGTATCTTAATTGTGTCCCTAATGATGCTTTGTAAAGGCCATCAATATTTATAAAATGAATGTTCCACAAAGCGTTAAAGACAAAACATTATTTGAAAGTACTTAAATTGATGGCCTTGCGTCAGCAGTTCGTAGAACAAAAAAAAATAAGGTGCGTTGGGGTAATACGCCCTAATACAAGGATAGAGAGAGTAAGAAAGTAAACTCCTATAATATGTTGGAGTATTTGGGTGTTACCCCAACGCACCCTACATGAAACTATAACCAAGATAGTCACTGAAGTTTTACCTAATTTAACAATTTAAAATGATTCCACTCATTCATAGCCATTTTGTAGTTTAAAAATGTCTTGTTTCTCCCGGTTTTCTCATAGGGGCAAATGAAAAAAAAAACCAGCATACACGTGATCAACAACTCAACCCTGGCTAATGGACACCGTCAAGTCACATTACAAAACTGTCAACTTTAAAAACCATCAAGATTGAACATTTCCATACTTATGCATTTCAGTTTCCCCGAATTATTTCATCTAGTGGCAGCCTTTGGATGAGTCGACCCGGGCCATCGCTCAGGGCGAAGGATTAAGTTTTAAGAATAATTCTAGATCCAGTTTGGGGCGTCTTGTAATCAGCGCCTGAGGCGCTTTGAAATTGGTTAGTGTAGTGACTAAATTTTCAAACCAGTTAATGAGTATGTGCAGTGGGTTAATGACAAATAACTTTACAAAGGAAAGTCTCTACCGCAAAGAAATTACCAAAATGCGATCAACCAACCGAGATAATTAATACCTTTTGTTGAATTCGTCAGCTAACATAGGAAGTGACGGGGTCACATCCTCTTTAATGAGAGGTAGGTATTATTATAGGAAAAAAACATAAAAAGCTGGTACCCTTGTGGGCTCCAAGCGTGACGGACGCGTGCCGCTGCGCTCAGTTGCGTAACATTTCGCCCGTGACCTTCGCAGGGAGGATCTTAACTATCCATTACACGGGGAAAGTACTGAGTAAAACGCTACATTTGTACGGCTTGATGGGCTTCATTAACTAGAGCTCAAGGCTGGTCTAAAGATATTATCTTTTAATACTGGCAGTGCACAAGGTTTTTCATTTTATACTGTTTAGATAAAGTGGCTAATATACTTGATGGTTAGTGCAGTCTCATCCATACTAAGTATACATGTGCGAGTGATTGTTAATAATGCCAGTTTGCTCGGAACCGGATACACACATGCTCAACCCGAAACGCGGTATACTAGAATGGGTCAGTATAAAAGGCTTTCGTCTAGGTGACTACGAACACCCTACTATACCAATGAGGGAGAACGAAAGAGAGTTTATTCCCGTCCAAGTCTGCTGTTTTATTGACAGCTGGAATATTAATTTAAATAAAGAATTGAAAAAGCACGTAGTTCTAATAAACTCAATGATATAGACCTAATTTTCTATTAAAGGTTGAGGTACTTTTGACAACACTTAAAACTTATCTGATGGCACGACGGAAGTAATGTTACATTTCCTCAGTATAACATTAGTATAAAACTTCGAAAAGTCACAACCCTATATAGAACCTGAACAAAGACCCCAATTTATACACATTTTTCGTAATAAATTCCGTCTCAGTTCCAACGCTTACTCGAGTTAAAACAGTATGACTAACAACATAACAAAAATGTTTGAGTAAGAATTTCAAGCAGAGGGTTTTTATTACCGGCCGTGATTACTGGGGAACATTAAAATTCAATGATAATAAGCAATGTCACGGTGCAAGGTAAATCGGAATTTTTATATGGTAGGCTGTCTGCGTTCTGAGGTGAAGTGCCGTCTCGCACACACCTATTCTTAATTACCAATGTTATTTCATAATTAAAATAGTTCTATCCTAACGGTGGTTGTTTTCAATTTATATTAAAGCAGTAGTTAATTATTGCTCGGTTTAACGTTCTAGGAAAACATCCTGAAGAAATATGGATATCTTAAATGTTTCCCCACGAGAATGTATAAAGTATGAGAAGTCTGCATACTAACGAATGCAACAAACGTTACATTACTCATGTTACAATTACATTTCGTTTCCGTCATCCATGTTATTCATTTTCATTTTAGCCCTATAGTCGATGACTGCTGTATCAAAATATTTAAATTCCATTATGTATTGTGTGGCCCGCGTTAATACGGGTCAAATTAGTCCTAATGAGATAACCATGGCTTTGTCGTTTAGCACATTCTGGTGTCACGGCACCACCACGGTGTCATTTAGCGTGTACTGATACACTCCACTTAGATCCACTTAGCCTTTCTGAGGACGTCTCATTCAGTGGCGGCGTAAAGGGGGGGCGATGGGGGCGGTCCGCCCCGGGTACCAAGCACCAAGGGGTGACAACGACAACCCGACAAGCGACAACAAACGAAGAGCGTGGACCACGATCGTGGGCGAAACGATCCTGCTTGCCGCTGCCTACAAAGGAGGAGGACCTTTTTTTAGTCCTTCACGAAAACTCCGGAGTAAGCAAACCGCCCAGGGTACCAACCTACCTTACGCCGCCACTGGTCTCATTTAGTACACGTCCCATAAGACATACACGGAGTCTCACGTATGTATCCCCGACGTCAGATATGTAAAACATCCATCCTATAACTAGCTAGTAGGTAGGTAGCTAGATGTACCTAACATCTATTTCAAACGGGAAGAAGCTCAACTAAAAGGAAAAACATTATCTCGAACAAATTATATCTTTGGATAGTTTAAAGTGGGAAGCCCGATTTGTTCATAAAAGTTGGGAACTCCTTGTCCAAAGCTTATTTCCTCATTCATCATTCATCTAACATTCATCTAACGTTCGTGAACGTTGTTTATCTCGAAGATGTTTTGGCGTGTCATTCCTTTCTTCAGCACATCATTTTATATCAGTTTATCTTTCAACCCTATCAGTATCTTTGTTATTTATGCATTTAACAAAACTGTTTCGTCATCATCAATTTTATCAACACATCGATGGAGTTTCAGTTTGGCTCATAGAATTGTTGGCAGTATTTTTTGGGAGAAAGATTAATCATCATTTTGAAGTAAGGGTAAATCTGTTAAAGAAACCTTCTTACCCTAGGGGAGAATAGGAATGGTATATTTGAATCGCCAACATTCATTCTTGTAGATGGTTGTGCTTGCTTAGAACGTAAATTAGGACTACGCGATCTAAAGCCTCTCTGTAATTATCAAGCCGAACGCTGCCAGCTACCGTAAGCCGTTGGTTTAACTTATAACATCGATTTACCTAATATATTCTATAGTTATTAATTTTATGTTATTGAATCTGTTTTTATAATTTAACGCCATCTGATTGACCCGGCCGTTTGGCCCACGGCTTACGTATTGGTTTACATAAAATCGTCGCATTAGTCAGTGTTATGAATTCTAATATTGATAGATAAACCATTAACGAGTATTAACAACGAAAACTGCTTTGTAAATTTACACGCTTTTACGCTTTGTGCACTGGCATTTATACAAGCAGTTTATAGAGAGTCACGATAAGTATGCGGCGATCTCCGTTGTTACATAATATAGAATAACACCACGTACATTCGTATGCTAGTACGTGGTAGCCCTGACATGCTTCGTTGAATTTAATCGCAACTCAACTATAAGGTGATCCCTTATGTGGACTTCGAAGCTAGCCCAATGTTTCACAGACGACCAGCACCGCATACCAAATGGGATTCGGTCCAACACAAATTATCATAAAGTCTTAATGAAGCGAGGTAAAACGTCTTAATTCTTAAATAATGCACATTGGCGTTAAGCTCGTCCGCTTACTCATTATTATGGACTTTCTACAATTTATTACTGAACATGGCGCTTAAGGTTCACTGCGTTGGCTGACGTTAAAAATGACATATTTCTAGCGTGACAGAGCTCATTGCATCACGTCGGGCGCGGGCGCTACCTGGATTCCATGCATGTTTAGTGCACGTTAGTTACCCAGCAATTATTAAGAATTTTAATGCAATGAGTATGCGCGTAATCCTAATGGTTCCTTAGCATACCAAGAAATGATGATCTCATACACGGTGGTTAAGTGAAAAATCAAACGCTTTCGAAGGTTATTAACTTTCAATTCTTGAAACCTAATAATTCGCAATTACACTAATTTGAGAGGAATATTCGCAAGATTCTTTGATCAACGAATCATTAGTAATTGGTTGATTTGTAAGCAATAATTCCATAATCGTAAATATTTCGGTTACCAACGTCCTACTTGATTAACTAGCATGTGATTTGGAGAGCAATATCAAATGATATGAGCAATATAGCATAATATTATGTACTGCAGACATTTGTTGTTGCATATTAGCAGACTATTAGCTCACTGAAACAATATGCGAGACGGCCCGAATAGCTGGAATAGCTGCACTCTCGCTTTGCTGCCAACGAAAAGGAATCCGTTGCCATTAGAATTTCTACTCTAACTGATGACTTTATTGATGCCTGGAATCTTTTAGCACATCCTATCGACAGTAATCGCGGACGCAATACTACTGCTAACTAGTCACATCGGAATTCAAAGAGCTTTCATATTTAGCATGTATTTTTGCGCTTGTCAATGCCAAGATTATTGCGAATTGGAATAGCTGTTTATTACGCGACCGTATAGTATTTGACATGCTTGTGACCTAAATATTCAATTTATGACGCTGAAAATAATATTTGTACGTACTGACAACAATAGTGATCGACGATTGCATACCGTCCTAAGAACGCTCGTAACTGTAGTCCGCAACGCAACCTACATTCAGCATTCTTTTCGAAACCGTAACATGCCGCCTCTGCGTTCCGGATATCAACACGTGCACGCCAAATTCACTCCAATATCTTTCATAATAAAATTCATTTCGATTCGATGCCTCATGCAGCATGCCAACTATTGCATTTCTAGAGAGCTGTAAAACGACTACATACTAAGTAACGCGTGATTGATATGATAATTCGATAACCGACCCGAAGACACTGCCTAAGCTGTTTTCAATTTGGATGTTTATTATCAAAATTAACGAAGCAATCAACTTGTTTACAATTGTGAATGCCTTTGATGGCTACAATAATCAAATGATAACACGACAACGTTCTACCGTAATTAATGAGTGGAATGCAGACCAGCGATATACGTTGTAGGTACAGGAAGACAAATCAACATCAAATTATGTAATCGCCAAGGCTGAGGACTTATTCGCATCTTTACATCATTACCAATCAGATATATGGAAGAGTCAACAAAAAAAAAGTGTGGAATTTCAGACGAAGAGAAATAAAACGTGGAGCAACCTTCGTATAAAAACAGTTGAATTTGTCGGTCAGTGTCGTGAACATGGTCCGACCAAATTCCTGAACGCTTTCTCTAGTGGTTGATCCGCGGGCGGGCGCATGGGTTCGCGCATGCGCGCCGCTCGACGCGCGGCGGTGCGCCCACCACGCACGCACGCCGCGCTCCGCAATGAAAGTGAGCGCAGAAATGCAGCTTGCGACTGCACCGCTGTCATCGAGTTGCATAATTATTCGCGATCCAACCATTGTTTGTAAACATTCAATAAAGAAGAGTACTTTAATTGCGTGACCGTATTTTGATTAGGCTGATAATACTAGCCACATACTTCGGCTAAAGATGTTGTTCGCTCAATATTTTTTGTACTATTGCCATTAATGACATTCTCATTGCGGGCGGCGATCATATCTTAATTGTTGATTTATGTACGATGATATCTCTAGTCGGCTATTTTAAAAATTGCTAATAATTACGATTGCTCGTTAAAGATAAAAATAGCCATCATCTGGCTGCAAAAGGGTATAAAGTTATTTTTATAAGAGTAGGTATGTCTTTGGTAGGGGGATGCGAGCCGGATGGGTTGCAAGATAGTGGGTCGGCGAAATTCGCGCGGGACGCGTTTCACGTTGCCTAGGTATGTTCTCGTGGTTTCCTTTCATAAAGCACTGCTTTCTCAAGGAACTTTAACTCCATTGTCAGGTTATTCTCATGAGAGAAAGTCTTGCTGATTGATCACCCAACAAATTCATTTTAATAACAACATTAAATGCGGCATTTGTGAAATATCTTCTACACACCCGGACGTGCTGTTCCAATTAGTTACGAAAAAATATCTCTAAACAATCGGCGTGACCGTCAAATGCCACCGAACATCGTGACGGCGAAACGAGGCTTAATCATCAATAGAACCTTTTATTGCTATCTGTTCCGATGTAATCAACAATGATGTCCTTCATGCGAATAGTTTTAGTGTGTTGTCGCCACTCGTCGCGATACTTCGCGTGGAGACCTCGTTTCAATCAAACTAATGAATATTCATCAACTGAATTCCAACAAGTACAAGAAAGTAAATCATAAAAATCTGAGCGTTACATAAAACTTAGTAATAAATGACTGTGCAATATGATCTATTTCAAGATTGTAAAAATGCTGTGTATGAGAGTTAATATAGATTCCTTTTCTTATAAGCAGCACGCGACATTCTTGTAGACGTCTATTAAACAATGTCAGCTGGAATCTGGAATGCGACCCGCCTACAAGGCCGCGTGCCATCTTGCTACTATCGGTAGTCCATATTATTCCATTGTCGCCTTATGCTATCAATATCGGTTTTATACATATTTTATTATTTTTTATTCAAATTCCTCTCGTGTTAACGTGTTTATGAGTTTTTTTAGAAAATAATTAAATAGTTTGCTTCTTATGTCAGTCTTTGTCGAGTAAATACTGCGTATAAAGAATTAGAAATTATTTTCGTGAGCTGATGTATATTTAGGGGAATTCTGAAGACGTGTAATGTAGAGCGTAGGCGTTGAAAGGAACAGACATTTTTTTAAATATTTAAGATGTAGAAATAATCTTATGGAATTCTAGGTAAAAAAAGACTCATTCTATACAAAATAGATACCAACATAAACTCACGCATTTTTCCCAGCATGTAGTTTTTCCCATGATGTGATAGAGGGTGAGCCTATCGCCATATCGGGCACAATGGATAGAATTATGAATAGAAAAATCCAATATAATTTTTCCCGACCTGGGATTCGAACCCTCAGACCGAAGACGTTGTAATCATACCGTAGTACAACTACCAAAACGGATACATTAAAATACCTTTATATACCAAACATTCGATACATTCGTTTGTCTTATTTTGTTACTGTGACTAAACCATCTATCACATAATATTTACCATTTGATAAAGCCTGATAATAAATTCTTTCTTCGTTTATACATTTCAGCTTGTGATGATTGATCATTTAGTGAATTGTTTTTGTGAAAGCCAAAAATATTGGTATTTACCGAAACTGTCTGAATCGCTGGCTGGATACGCTGGAGAGGGCTGCACCATCGTTGCGGCTCGCGACAACACATCCAACGCAGTTTCTACTTTCTCCATGATGTCCTTACCTAGAAAAATGTTGAAATCCATATTTCATAACGGAACACATTCATAGCCGATAACAGACTTCATCTGTTTTAGCAAAGTATCCAATGTAAATTACTTTGTAGCCTCTTCAATATATCGAAATGTTTTGAAGTAGAATGCCTTGATTTGAATTATATGTGTTAAATTCCACAAAAATTAGTAAGTCGTAACGTAATTTTCGTAAACAAATTAAACCGTCGGAATGCAGATCGTGATTTAACATTGAAACTCAAATATTTTGAAATAGTCTGGACGGCTGCGAAAAATATTCGTAAATAAAATAAGTACCGCCGGCTAAAAGTCATAAAGGCATGCAAATACCGAAGCGGAAATTCCTGGCGGCACGTAAACGGCTAGACGGTGAACAGACGTGCGCCAAGTCGTACGGTCATCACGTAAATAAGAGAAGAGTCAGATGATCAAACAAAGAGTTGTGAAACGTGGCCACCGGCCGCATACCGCGCCCGCCTCGGGAACGAAGCCAATGGACCACTGACTCGCAGACCAGACGCGCGCTGCCAGATAATATTCGTAAATGAGATATTTTCATTTGATTCAACACGTACATTATTGTGAGTCAACAAAGAATTTCAGTTTTGTGTTATTAGGAATCCGCACGCGAAGGCACCAAACGTTTTGTTGGGGCGACGGCGTCTATTCGTCTGTCAATATGCTTCTGTCAGGTGAATAAGAGCTCCAAACGGAATGTCAAATGACATAATAATTTGAAATTTAAATAATATGGTTTGTAAAATTGTAACCACGAGGATTCAATAGGACAATTGGATCGATACATGCCAAAAGAAAAAAAAATGTTTTTGTTTCAGTTTGACCTATAGTTTATCTTCAATATTTTCGCAAGTGGAATGGGAAAATATTATGTATTTATTTGTTGTGAATTAAGGATATTAACATTAACTCAACATAATGATATTGAAACATTTTTCATTAATAGATATAAATTCTAATATTAAAGGTTTTAGACATAGTTAATACTTATACTGAACTCCAATATTCACTAACATAAAGCATCATTCTAATATTTTAAAAAGTACGTTTTTGCATTGAAAAAATGTACCATTGACAGTGTCTGTGCTAACCGTGTGCAGAACCTATGATACGAGAGTTACCCTTACACTTCGTTTAATGTCTTTTGCAGGAATATTAAGACATTTGTCATTCCTCGTCGCGATTTGCTTGCCGTCTTATACAGGGTATATCAAGACCGCGACCGAAAACGAAGCCAGGAGGTAGTATTAGTGATATCAAACACAATGCAAGTAAAAATTTTACAAAAAAAATCGACAATTTTTTTTTTGTTATTTTTTACATATCGTCTTATTTGAGTGATTAAACATAGTTTTTCTAAAATAATGACGTACATCGCTTAATTTTTAAACACGCAATGGTACGCAAGGGTGTACATTACTTTTTTTGCATAAACTAGGTATTTACCCCTCAAAAACGATGATTTTTAAAAATTTAGTAGCATTGTGTCTGTAGCCGCTAAAACTACCACCTGGCTTCGTTTTCGGTCGCAGTTTTGATATACCCGGTATATTCCGAATGTAACAAGAAACAATGAAAGTTCGAGTCACATAGGGAAAACCACTTTTATCAAACAAAAACAAAATTCAATTGTGAATAAGACTGTATTTAACACAGATTCAAGATTCCTCCGAGTGGTTACAATAACGGAGCCAGAATTCTAAAATAATTCTGCATACCATGCTAAATATTTTTGTCATGGCCGATTCAAATAATGAATAATAAACATTGTCATCGCTTGATTAAACAAATACTTGGTCAGAAAGTTAGCTGATCGTGAAGATAAAGTAATTAAATAAACGATAGCGAAAATATAATACACGCTTAAGCGCGTGCCGAACATAACCGAAATAGTTGTACTAATTAATAAACAAATGCCGCTGACCAATCTAAATAAGCGTAATGGACGTGAAATTCCAGGAATGTGAAGTCGTATGCTGGTGTAATAACATTACTTTAAAAGTAAGACACGATAGCCGAGGTGTTCACACGCAAGTACAGAGGTGTGGAAGAAGGGATGGGTAAACAAACGTGGTAGTGGCGAGTGATGCGATGGCTGCGTTAATGATGAGGAATTTGGTACATTAACCACAATAGATTTTTTCTGGTCAAAGCCGACTCATAAGTACTGTCGGCCGTGGTATGTCGGTCTGTAAATGTGTATTATACAAATGTATAAAGCCATTCAGACGATGAACTTGCATTGGAATTTGATTCGGGAGTCATATTTTGCCGTCTGGATGTGGGAATCATTATTTTTATGTGCGCTACATACGTGACATGGACCGGAAAAGATAATCATTTCTATATTATTGTGTTATTTTATGATCACGTCATCATGTTAGGGATTTATATAAAAACTAAATAGTAATTGCGAAAAGTTATTTATATTCAGAATGATGTTTGATGAATGATTTAAATGATGTTAAGTACTGGTCAGTAACAGTAGATAACTACAGCGTGGGTTGCTAATTTCAATAACTTTACTATTCTGTGATCAGCGAATATTTTGAAGCCCTATAATTTTCTAATCATTACTTTACCCTGTTTTTATATTGAAGTTTTTGAGTACTAATATTCTTAAGCATATTAATAATGTTCGTTGTATCAATTTAGTTTGATATATTCTTATTAAAATTCCATGCATAGAAGCAATAATGTCAAATTAATGTAACTTAAAATTGTTATCACTTGCTAGTTTTCGAACGAAAACCACATGGTGCCCGAACCTTGACATTCCGGGTGTTAAAAATAATTCTTTAGTTCAGTTAAATAACTTCGATTTCTAATTTAAACTTTACGCCTTTGCGCTAAGGTTGTATTTGTTGTTTTTTTTTCTGAGTTATTGGTCGGCGGTTGCCCGCATCTGGGGTTGGTATTCTTTTACGACTGTTGCCACCCCTGGTACGCATGCGCGCGTTTGAAAGGGGACGAAGGGAATACGAGCAGATGTTTCGATTCCACGGCTCCCCAAATTCTTTACAATGGATGTATGTTCAAAAAGTTTTTGTTGGTAGGTACATAGCGTTTACTGTATTATGTATAGAAACGCATTTCAATAATACCGAATCTGAGGATAATGTTACGAGGAATGTTTTATTCTTGTTGTTTGAACGGAATTCTCGAGTAGGTATTGTATGGTAATTATTCTTCAGAATTGTGTCGAGAGTAGCTATCGCTTTTGGTTATGATTTGACGGCGATATAAGTACTGAGGCTTATTTTTATATTCGCTTTGTTATTGTCGAACGATGGTAGTAGATGTTTTTAGTTTATCAGTTAACACTCTTGTGATACCTTTTTGAATGTCATTGTTCAAGTATTTGTATTCAATAATATTACATTGCAGTTTTTGGTATTCCAACTTGACGATCCTGCACTTCTATAAAAAAAATTATATAAGTAAGCGTTGATTTTTTGTATGTAGAGGTTGTCTGTCACATTCCAATAGTTCGGAGTGAATCTGCGCAGGTTCTAGCGAGCATTGGCTAATCAGCGGGCGTTTTATCGAGCTCTTATCAACGTGCGGCCAACATGCGCTTGTGTGGGACTAGAGCGTATACGCCGCGAATGGTCGCATTCCATACTATTATGTTCGCGAGATTCCACGCCGTGTACCTACACCGCTGAATGCCCCGCTTCATTCGCGTAGCGGCGAAATTTTTTGCGTGGCGCGCTCGCAAATCAAAGTCGTACCTAACATTGCATTATAGTTACGAAGATTACGTACAGACTTAAACTATTTCACATTGAGAATGAAAACAAAAATCATAACATTACGATGAGTAGGTAATTGGTAGGCAAAACATCAATGTCATATGTTGAATGAAGCCAGTAGAAGTTACAGGAAAGTTATTCACTAAAGCCAGGAAGTAAGTGATGATAAAAAGTGATTAACGTAATTAACTAAGATTAAAAGATACTCACAGAATAAAGTTTTTCCCACGCCGTTTCACAATCTGAGCTGACGAAGTTGTATTTTTCACACAATTTTTATTATATATTAAACTTTAACACGTCGCACCGATAGCTAAGCGTATTAAATAATCTTATATTATTAAAACCTTCATGACAGAGTTACAAACCCGGCGAAGTCCAAAAATCAATAGGTATGCAACGAAATCGCAATTTAACTTCTCGTTACATTCGTCAGAGTAGCACGACACGTTACTCAGTACTGAAGCGCAAAAAATGTACTGACTTCTAAACTTTATTATCCATTGTCCGTCAAACACTGGTGCAGTAAGTATTTGTTGTTATTTCATAAAATCCAACTATCGCGCCACGACTCTGTTGACGAAATAGTAGCGTTTGACATTTGAGCCGAGCCCACTGCGATTGGAATTCGCGGAATGTCAAATATTTTCAGTGCTGCCATCTGTGTGTAGGAATTTTAATATTCTCAGAGGCGGCGCACTGGAGTGTGGCGACTTTGCTTCCTATCAACTAAAGTGAACGATGTTTTAGCATTTTAACCTAAAATCTTCACGGAAGTTTGTTGTAAACTCATTCCAATTAATTTATGTATCGTTTTAGCGATGATTATGTATACGTTTGAGTAAAAAAGGCTCGCGACTCTCCCACATTATGTTTGCGAATCTATTGGAATGTATCCAAGTTATTGCCGCCTCTAGGAGACGTCACTGGCGCAAGCGTGATGTTGGTTACGGCGTCTGCAGCAGGGTTATCGACACATGGTGTGGAGGCGAGAAGTAGGGTCGCCTGTGCCAGCCGGCCTGCGCATGTAGCATCACACTGTTGCGGTTCGATAATCTCGTTAGAATGTAATCGTGGTACTTTCGACTTTGTTTTTATGCATTACTTATAAACTGAGAGCAGCACGCGCCAAGATTTTGTGAATTATATTTTTTAAGTCTGAACCGCGTTCAAGGGTTGGTTTGTTCAACTTTTATCTGAAAAGTTTTCAATTTTTATATCTATTTATATACTTAATCTAGGACTGCAAAATGTTTTGCTATATAGCACTGGCAATAAGATTAGAAATTGATATTAAAGGAAGTACATACTTTTTAAAAGTTTCGTCTCAATTATAATTTATAATTTACTTTAGTTTGTAATCAACAAACCTGTCAACGCCATCTTCTTGTGATTAAGGGAAAACTAAGTGAAAAGGGCATAGATGTAAAGGGATACGTACTCGTATTTGGGAAAATAAAACGCAAAATTCATGACACAATCTTTATTCTAAACACAACATTGTTAATAAACCTCGTGAATAAATCAATGCATTTTTAAACGTAAAATAAGCGATATAATACAGTATTTTTTCACTAAACAATTATTTCACGAATACCTAAAACAGCAAGGACATACAACTTATTTTTGCTAAGGTCGGTGTAGACTGTAGGTAATTTAAAACAGCTCATTGGATAATTCGTGATCACGATTAACATTAAGGGGAGGCCTTCATCTAACAACGGAGCAATATCAGTTCCATAAAGATCCATATCTGTTATTATGGTTTTCTATAATTATCGAATAACTATGTATCGTTATTTCTGGGCATTTCCAATAATTTAATCGGATGGCGAAATTAAACTGAAGTAAACCAAAATTGGGAAATACTTAGGTAAATCATTTAATTGTAGTAAAATATTGCTAAACATGTAAATAAATTAATAAATGCGAATGAGATTGTGTATAAAAACACAAATATACGTATATTTAAAAACAGAATACCTAAACACCTTTAACTTAAACGTAGAATTTACTACAAATAATGATAACATTATAAATTTTAATTCTTATTATTTATAATAATAATATTATATATTCCTACCACAATAAATCCTTTCACATGGGAATAGTTTCGCAGGTATTCCTAGGGATTATTTTACTAATATATAAGTTATATTAATTTGGTTCCATTTTCTGTAATACCTGATTTTTTTTATTACACCCTTACAAGTTACTCATTTGATTTAAAAATCATTTTCCAGTTCGTACAGGTCAAATAATTTTCTTGTATTCTGTACAAAATATTTATGGGAAGACTATTAAGTCTGTTTAAATATATTTTATCGAATATAAAAAATATTTGATGATTAATGAACCCATACATAAAGATAAAAAATACTTAATTGGAACCGAAAAATCTTTAAGCTTTGATGAATATATAAGCTGTTTTATAAAAATCTGCACACTGGATTATGAAAGTTACATCATAAAATAATTCAAATTATATTTTTGCAAAAATCGGTGACGCAATGACATACGGTTGTGTCATTGAAGTTGTTTAAAACGAAGTTTCCTTTAATTTATTTTAGCAAGTGAGACCTAGGAATCTAGGATCATGGACTTCTCAATTATATTTTTGATGTATTGTCTTTAAGACCGCGTAATTATGATCAATGGCACACATGGTTTCTAATACAATGATTAATATGACAAGAATTCGTATAAAAATAGTAAAATGGCCAAAAAATCAATTAACGTTTAGTAAAGAAGAAAAAAGCCGTCGGAAGATATACAATCCCTGTACGAACTTATCTTCATATATTTTTCCAATATATAATTATAAATACATACATCACATTCCTTTTGGGATATTAAATTTTGCTTATTTTATTTTCGATGCAATTTTTTCTATTTTGTGATTCAATTTTTTACGCATTACCGATAGCTTTAGGAGTTTTGCATTACATTGAGACATACTTTTTTATTATGTGTGTAGTTTTCTAAGACCATTACATTTTGCTGTGAATCATAAACATTATTTATCACATATGTTCACTTCTGCTATCAAATAATGATAATGTTTGTTTTCTTTCGATTTTATGTCACATAAAATAATTCTTCTTATATTGACAGTTCGTAATAAAATGTCAAATCTTAAACTGATTGAGATTTTTATCGGTCGAATCGGGATATATCTGAATAAAAGATAGGATTTGACGTACATAGTGATAAATATTGTTTAGTTGCTTCTACACCATAGATATAAAGAATGGACTTTGCTATATTCTCGCAAAATCATTCTTGCTAGAAATAGAGAGATAGACGGAGCGAGACCTTACAAAATAAATGTTTAATACCTACTGATTATTTGTTGTAAACTGAGCTAGCAAATTTTATTTTCAAGAAGACTATAAGTAACAGTGGAAGCATAGTTAAAACATTTCCCCTGTAGTAGCTATGACGTCACAGAGTGCAACATCCGTTCTATTTCAGTTACTTAACAGTTACCCCCCTAAGAGCTTTCAAGGATTTTTTTATTGCTTGTTTCTGAGTAGATTTATGAAATACTTTTTATGATAGACATTGTATAATAAATTAATAAAAATAGAGTAAACTAGGTACCCGATTAATTTCCCCGCAAGCTTATGCCATATAAGCAAAGGCCAATTTAAATTATAGAAAGATAAAACGACGTTATATAATCCGCCCAAATATCAACGAGGCACAAGACCAAAATTTTAACTAAATTATGAGGGGATATTTTTGAATACCAGTATACACATTCGATCTAACACAATAGATTCGTAATTTCAACGTAAATAACCGACTTGCATAGTCCACTCTTTATATCTACGTTCTATATATTTGCTAGAAAGATTACCAAGTGTACATGTACGTTCTACTCAGAATATTTTATTTTTCTAATTACAAAGATGTGCTTTCGGCCCTCACAAAAAATAATTTAGTTAGGTAAGTATATATTTTTCGTACAGTAAAAATAGGAGATCTATACATACCTTAATTATGTAAGTATACATTTACTTTGACTATAATTTTCGAATCTTTTTATCTTAGCATCAATCTAGAATAAATTCATCTAAACTAAATAATAAGAGATTTTTTATTCTGGAATGGGTAGAAATATCACAAAAGTGAATAAGCAAATAAATAAGTACTTTTTCTGTATGTTAAGTGATCACAAGGCGTAAATTTTAATACAATAGAGTTTTAGAGAATATGTTAACTAGAGAAGTACTTAAGCCATTCTTTTTTAAAATATTAACTTGCTAAGATAAAAAGACTTCAATATACAATGTAGGGGGACATATTCATACCTATAACTATAATATATCTGCATGCTAAGTATGAATATAAGTACCTTACGCTAATTAATAATTACACTCATAATATATTCTTAAAACTTCAGGGGACGGCTTAGCATGTTAACTAAAATATAATATTCATTAAAAATTAACAGCATTCTTCAATAAATACAATTGCTAAACCCAACAAAGTATAATATATGAAGGGTTAAAGCCTATAATGACTCAAATATAAATAACTCGCAAAGGAAATGGATGGATTAATTGCAATAGGAGAAACATTTTGTAAATGCTCTATAGAATACTTTAGATATAATATCTAGAGTTAAAAGCTAATATGCAAGTAAAATTAATGGATTTTAATACCTATTGCTAAGCACTCAAACTGTTGCACTATTGAGGTATTATACTAGAGCCGTCACTCCGAACAAAATCTTTGCGCGTGTCAGGCACGCGGGATTATCACTAAAGCGAAAGAGAAGATAGTGTGGCTACGTAGGAGAGAATGAGACAGTGATAGCAATAGTAGTACGATACCTTACCTTTATGTTACAAACATTATGATCGCGTGTCCCCTCTAGTTTAATACCTCAATGTGTTACACCTACTTTCAAGCACTACATTACAACACAGATATTTGACTAGTTTGACTGAAAGCCAAGTAATCCTCAAATCATTGACTAGAAGCGAATCGGCAGTTCAATATAACTCAATGCCGCCTATACTGAAAAGTATCCATTGCCGCCGATAAAATAGCTACTAATGTTCTTATCTACAAAATATGACCCATTTTGAGTCGCCTACTATGAATACGGTTTCCTAAGGATGCCAGACTAGATACATTTGCACGTTCTAAAACAGGGAATGATGATTGGAATGTTAGCATTTCCGTTCTTGCTAAATAAATTATGTAAAACATGTTAATTAACATCTAAATATGTAAATATCACAATAAAATTAATTACATTACACAATATTCCAAAATGATATGTTGGTAACCAAGTATATTTTTCGCAATAAATTCATTTATTACACAATGTAAATATATATTCTGAAAATTTTGTAACATATGGAAGGAACTTAAATTACCGAAAAAACGCAACGGTAGGCCATATCCTTGGTATTTTCAACACCCTTAAATTTTAATTCCAATTTACTTTACACATATGCAATCACAAGTCCCTAACAAAAAATACAAAACTTTAAAAAGTATGCACCATTAATATTTTTCGTAAATTAAACACGTATATTTTTGCCCACATTTTAAATTTGAAGCATCTAAATTGTAGACATACTGTTCGTTCTATATGACAGTAATATTTGACGGTGTTTCAACTACAGAAGCTCCACGCTCAAGCCGTGGTCTGGTTTGAGTAACGACTAGCGCCCAGTTGCTAGATCATTGGACTTTAAAGAAACTATTCGCGCTACATTAATACTAACACATACACGCTCCTACTGCGTATTTAGATGTAACTTAAACTCGTGACAATATCAACAGTACATTTCAACATCATGTTTTCGATCATGAAAGCATTTCAACGCAACCTGTAAAAAATAAAACTACAGAAACAGTTGCCTGACGAAGTTCAAAGGGCGGTCACGTGACATGATGGGTCTTCGCTCAGACCCCTCTTCGTCCTGGGCGGATCCGGCACAAGCAGTCATTCGTAGAGGTCTAGAAGAAGAAGAAGCGCCGCATCTTCGGCATTGAGTTCTTCGGACGTCGAGAGGTCTTCGCCAAGACCACACACCTTCGACAGATTGTTCGTAGCTAGCTTTGTCGTAACCCAGAGAGGTTTTGTTGCCAATGTAAGTGTCGTAGGGTCGGTCGTATCCTGGTCCGTTGTAGTGGTCGTGATTTTTCCTGAACCATCGATCCGACCAGGTGGAGGTTTCGCTGTCGCAAGGCGTGACTGGAGCACTGCGTGTTACTTTGGGTATGTAGTGTTTTATTTTATCGTCCGTTAGAGAGCCGCGTTTCTGGAAACATATGAGCAAATTTAAGTTATACATAATTGTATATTTTTTCGTCTATATTAATAAAATAATAATAAGGCAACTCTATTATTGACTCTTGGTTGGAGCACCCTTCAATTAATGTGTGTGGAAGCAGATTCTATCGTTGCGATTGAAAGGTCAGATAAATTGCTACAGAAAATACGTTGTATACATACATACAGGGTATGTATACTCGTATACCTACAAGAATGCGACCGAAAATGAAGCCAGGTGGTATTATTAGTGACTTCAGACACAATGCAAATAAAACTTCAGCAATAAAATATGGCAATATTTTTTTTTATTTTTTATTGATCGTTGTATTTGGGTGATAAATACTTACTTTTACTAAAATAATAATGTGCAACTATTTATTTTTAAAGACGCAACGGTACGCAAGGGTTTAAATTACTATTTTCGCAAACACTAAGTATTTACCACCTAAATTCGATTATATTTAAAAAATTGCAAAATAAAAATATGTCGCTTTTTTTGCAAACTTTTTAATTGCATTGTGTCTGTAACCACTGAAACTACCACCTGGCTTCGCTTTCGGTCGTAGTCTTGATATAGCCGGTATATGCCAACATTTCTACATTCGGGTTGCATTTTAGTGCTGAGTATTTACTTACGTCTAAGTGTCTTACCTATTATATGTTATTTATATGAGTATTTGGCGGTACAAAATCACACATACTTTCATGATGTCGAAGTTGGGCAGCTTGAGGCGTCACACTTCCTGTAGAAATTTCACAGGACAAACGCCCTGGCGATTGTCTCCCGAGCGAATCATCACCATGCCGTCCACTTCATCACCTACTTGGATCACGATCTGATCGCGGAGAAGCATCAGTCCATTGTCACCGTCGGAGACCTGAAGATTATGGAGATATTTATTAGTAGAGGCAATATACCCTACCTGCTTCTACATCTTCAACAATTCCGAACCCTGAATAGCAAACATATTTTTTTGTGTTTCGAACAAAATTATTAATTCTAATCCATAAATATACATCCATAATCAATGGATAATTCTTCAAAAAAACTTTCTTAGAAGGTATTTAACTATGTTACAATTTTGTTAGATCGGACAATTGTTAAACTTTTATTAAGTTTTTTTTTTATTGCAATGAAGCGAGACGAGCATGCCATTTGCCTGATGGTAAGCAATACGACCGCTCATGGACAGTAGCAAAACCAAACAACACCATAGATTCCAAGGTCATGTTTGGCATTCCACTGCGCTCGCCATCCTGAGACATAAGATGTTAAGTCTCAATATGTCCAGTAGATACTCTGGCTACAATGTCCTTCAAACCGGAACACAACAGTGCATTTACACTGCTGTTTGGCGGGAGAAATAGACATTGCGGTGGTACCAACCCAGGCAGCCTCTCACATATGAGAGACCTACCACCAGTAAAGTTAGGTTAACTATTTTTTTCCGGTAATTTATAAGTAGCAATGGCATTAGTGCCTTGTCGTTACATCTTTACGAATTATAGTAGGTAGTGATAGGCAAAATAAGCTGCATGTCAAATAAGTAAATGAGAAAGACGGTATTCTTACGATTTACGACATAATGTCTGCCTTCTAAATTATTTGATAGAAGGATAAGATACTTATTAAGTTTGTAACTTTCTGATTCAGGGCGTATATAATAATAAAGAATCAGTAAAATAATCAAAAAGTAAGTATTTAACGTATTTAATATTCGATAGCTTACCTAGTGTTGGGACTTTCATAAATTAGCCGTAACCTAATATTTCGTTGGTCTAGTAACCCACATTATAGCTAAATCCAATTAGAAACTTTTCGTGTACGAGAATTATTCATCAAGATTATGCTACAAAAACGATTACTGTTACTAATTCAGAATTTATTATTAGGCATGAATACTATTCCTAGGTGGTGAATTTCTGACCGATTTCTTTGAAATGGTTTGGTGCTCTTTTCATAAATGTCCTGCAAAATATGACTGTCATTAACTCGTGTTAGAACAGCGTCCGCGTCGAAAACACTGATATTAGAATTTGATAGCTAGGGCTAAGTCCTTGTCGACAAAATGGTGGAATCAATTTTACGATACTACTCAGTACTGAATATTATATCTACTATTTTTATGGAACGTGAAGCTATCACGTTTGGCAAAAATTTGGCGAGTTTACCTATTGAGTTAACGAGGATGTTAAGTTCTCGAAACATTTGAGGAAAATCTGCAGTCGATAAGCTATATCAGACTTCCATTTTATAATTTACATATTACAAATATAATACAATTTATTCATTTACATATTACTACCCGGTTCACTTAGTAAGCACGGCACATAATTATGTATTATATAGATATTATGTAAAACACTGAAGTACTTACAATATAATCAAATTACTCGTTAGTAAAAGCGTTTCCTGTTATTTTGTTACTAAACTAAGACAGAATGAGGCGTGACAGAACTGGACGGGGCGGGAAAAGTAATATAGTCGACGGCGGTCACATTGAGTTTACATATAAAACAGTAAGAACGCGAAATAATATGTTGATGATGTGGACTGGACTCAAAACTATCTGCACCCGGGCGAAGCAGGGCCGGGCCGCTAGTAACACATATTGAGGTATCCTTCCGGAGACTCATCACCCAAATGTTGAGTGCAGAAAGCGCACTGTTTTAGTAATTGCGTCAATAGTTCTATAAATTATATTTTTCTTAAAGCCATTCTTGAGTTTAAGTCGTTTGCATTACTTTTTTTCGGTAGTAGCATATGAGTTGTTCGACCGGATATCGACTACCGTCCATAAAGTTGGAAACCGGTAATAGGGATCCACCGTACGTAGCGCTTCGGGTTTAGTCTGTGTAATATGTATAATATCGAAGCCGGCATAATTGTATCACATGACACAATAATGCAGAGGTTAGTAGCTGCATTATAGGCAATGCACCAGTATAAAAAAAGCAATACGTAATATCGCTGTGTAGTGGCCACTGTGTGCCACATGTGACCTTTCAGAGTAAGTTCAAGGTTTCAACAGCTCGCGGTGTTTTCCTGATGAAAACAGTTTGCACATCAAATGCCTATTTAATCAAGATTTTAAAACTTTAATTGAATATTCGTCACAGTACGAATCATCAGTACCTACTCTATACATCCACTATTCAATTTTGCGAAGACTTATTTTATACCACCAAGCTAGAACTGTTTGAAAAAGCCTTTCCTTGCCAGAAAATCCTGGCCAACCGACAGCTATTTGCTATTGGCCACATATAAATAAAAATAAATTTAAGCGGCGTTCTCAAAATGTTACGAAAGTAACAAATGAAAATCCTTTTTGGACCGACTTCAAAATATAACGTATTTAAGATTTGTTAGCTAATCAAGTCAAAAAGAACATTAATCAATGTGTACTAGCACAATTTAATAGATAATTATTATTTGTTACTTTGTAGTAGCACTTTGAAGTCGGTTTTTATTTTTTTATTAAAAATTATTTTATTTATAAAAACACAACAAGGTAGTTTTTTGCAAGGTAACCTTTACAACCTTAATTATGTACTATAAAGTTCCTTGTGGCCATAAAAACTCGGTACAATAACATGAATACTCTATGTCGTTATTTTACATGTATTTTAAAGGTCCCGTCAACCTCTTATATTATGTCTAAATATATTTGATATATTGACTCACCTGAAGATTATGGGTGACTTGAAGCGGTCTTTCACCAGCCTGCAGCTTGGTGCAGTACTTGGAAGGGAAGTATCCGATCTTGCCCAGACATTTTCCCTTCCACCAGTCAGGATCGGAAGTATCGATGACGGTGACTTTATACCCAGCTTTCAGATCCAGCTCATCAGCATGCCGTGATTTGAAGTTGTACAGGATTACGTAGAGATTTGTCGGCAGCAGACGCTGATGTTTCTATAAGGTACCAGAAAAAAATATTTGTTTTCATACCAGTCGTGTGTACCACAAAGGGACGATGTTTAGATTTAACATGAAAAAATACCTGATATGTCTTCTATTACATTATTATCATGTTGATGATATGATAATAATCGTTTCAAAATACTAAACAGTCTCACAGAATTGAGTTTGAAAATAACAATTCCATCGCGCAGTTATTCCACGAACTATACCAGTGAATATCCAAATCACTGAGCTGGAAAATTTTTAAATAACAAGTCAGACGAAAAACTTTATAGACGCTGACAATTCAAAACGTTGCTGCAGCTAGAATATTAATCTGAACTAAAAATGCACATTGCTACGAAACGAACAACCTGTCATTTTGACCTTGGGTCGCCTGAAAACCATTTTTCACGAAAATAGACGAGTAAAATCTTTTTATAAGTAAGATTTTAAACTGGTTTTGCAAAGTGCACCTAATGGTAAGTGTACGAGTAGTGTTGTCCTGATAAAGTATCGATTATCGAGATACGTGCCACCTGCCACTTTTTCTGTTTGACCAATTATTCCGTCCTCTTTAATTGCTTCTTTAGACTATGGCTTAGACTTTGTAATACTCAATTAAGGTTCTGGTTAAGAACATTCTGACCGGTTCCTTTTGGATGAAACACATAGTACCTATGTTAAGAAGGCAATTGCCTTGGAATCTATTTTTCAGCTGGAAATTAAATAACATTTATGATAAACTACTTTACAAAAATCTGTATTATTATAAGCTATTTAAAAAAATGCTCATCTATTTTCAGGAAAGTATATTTTCATGTTTCAATACTTATTCAGGGATGTTGGTTAATATAAGTTTTTTTTATTGCAATGAATGGCGAGACGAGCATGCCATTTGCCTGAGCGTAAGCCATACGACCGCTCATGGACAGTAGCAAAACCAAACAACACCATGATTTACAAATCAATGCTTGGCATACTTCTCCTGAGATATAAGATAGTAAGTCTCATTATCAGTGGCGAAGGGTTCTTACAAGCCGATTCCTAGCAGCACGCCTTATAATTTAAAGGAAATTATTAATTATTTACATTTTTTTAAACAAGTTATATGGAGAAAATAATCAAATAATAAACAATATTAAAATAAATATAAACAATAAACAAATGTTATTCGATATTAATAAACAAAATATTATCGATCAATTAATAACACAACGACAAACGCATTGCGCGATGTTCAACGTAAGTACATGCATACGAAACACGCGGCCGCCTAGATCCCGATGACGTCACGTCAGGCTACAAGGACACAGCACGAGTTCCCGTTGCTCTCGCGCTCATTTCCAACGCATTATTTGCCATCTCTGTTACACGTTTGTTGCTCAGAACTGTATGCAAAATTGCACCTTATAACCCTTAGCTTTTAAGGTCTAAATTTATTTGTAGAAATACGACGGTATTCGCTTGTGAATATGCCGGTAGGCCTACGGCTTATAAAGTAATTTGCCAGTTCGCGCCTCTTTTATTTCGTGTTTATAATTAGAAAATATTATTTACTACTGTGTTGTTTCAGTGTATATGTATAATGCGGTGTCTATTTTTAGGTTTGTATATAATGAGTGGGTAATTTATGAAATTTTACTGGTGTCGAGGTGCAAACAGATCTATCTATTCAGCAAAACTTTAATGATGAATGAAACTTGGTAATGTCGTATGTATCGTTTTATCTCATGAATTGCATTATTATGAGGTAATGCTGCATTTACGTAATTAAAAAACGCACTGGAAATTATATTAAATTTGATAATACATTTAAGTACCAGAGAAAGAACGGCAACTGACAGGTTTTAATTATTTAATAAATATTGTAATGCCGTATTTTTGTTAGCGTTGATTCAAAATAGGACATACAAACATAACCCACGCCTGCATCCCATGAGGGTTGCCAGATTCGATAGATCTCCAGTTAGCTCTATACTGGCATCGTTTTACTTTCGTCCACTTACATCAATCTCTTCATCTTTTTTTTATATATAAGGAACGTTTGAAAATTTTTTGTCGATCAATTTTAAAAACAGGCTAATGTTGTCTTTTGCATTGAATCGAAATTTACTTTAAAAACGTTAAAAAAAGCACCTAACGGGCACAGTGCTATTCCGTGCAAGTGTTGTATGAAAATATAGTAAGTATTACTAAGCAAATATGTCGCTCAATATCTTACGTACATAACGGAGTAAAAATATAAGTATGAGTACTTGTTAATTTAATAAAACTAGTCACCAGAAGTATCGGCTTCCCTTTTGAAAAAAGTCACCCTTCGCCACTGCTCATTATGTCCAGTAATTACTCCGTATACGTAATATTACGTGTCTGTAATATTACGTAAAAGCCCCATAATGATTTACAATGACCCTTGACCAAGACTTCATGACTATTCTAACATTGATTAGTCGATAGTACTTTACGTCAACCAGTAATATTTTTAAAGTAATTGATCATCACGATGTCCGTTATGAAGTGAATAAACTTTTATATACTAAATTGTTGATAACGCTAAAAGCCATTAGGTGGGCCGGGGTCTCCCGGGAGATCCTTCATTGCCTTAACTATTATATTAATAAAATACTACTTTATAAATACATCATATCACGAAACTAAATTACCAGAACACAGTAATTTACAATCGATTTACTACAATGAGTTATTTTAGTAACAACCAAATCTACATCACAAATTTTTAAAATATTACTCTTACGCCCGAATACTCAAACCGCGAACGCCACTTAAATATAACATGTATGCACTTAATTACGCAAATCCCGCTTAAATGTACTGATTAAGTGGGACGTTTGAGTATTTGGTCGTTACAAACATACATAGATAGAAGTGATAAAATATGTAGTCATTGTTGTGAACGAAGAACTTGCTTGTTAGTGAAAGAATTTAGAAGACCAAATCAAAGCAGCCGTTTGTATGTATATAATGTTACATAATGTGTTTTAAGTCAATGAGTATTTCCTAGCTTTTGATACTATTAATGAAGCTTTAGTTCAATTAACTATCGGAAAAAAAGCTCTCTAAAATGACCCCCACTACATTATGCAAATATTTAATAAAATCTGGAATTAAAACAACGAGAGAAGATATGAATTGTTTGTAATAAAAAGATCACTTACGCTAGGTTGCTTCACTGGCGATGGACAGGGGCTGGCACTGTTAGAAGACAGGCTCTTGTCTGGTTCATCTGGCAGCTCGACACTGCTCATACGCCCTCCACGAGCGCTCAACAATCGTCTGCTATGAACTGGCGACGAAGGCGCTACATCACATAAAACCTCATTACAAATAATTGTCATTCGCAATTCACAAGTTTCTACATCAGATATGTGTAAATGTTACCAATCGTAGTACTACAGTTACTTGGTTATCAAAGAAACCCCTCGCGATTTCGCAAAGAAAAAACTTTCTGAATTTCCAAACCTTTGAGTCTAATAAAAGAAGTTTGAAACTCTTGACCAATGTTTTTATAACTTTGAAAAGAGTTTTGCAATGCGTCTTTGCGATCTCATTTACTTTTATGGCTTCACGAGAATAGCCGAAGGGGTAAAAATAATTTCGGCATACTTACATTATGATTAATGTTTCATTTATTTAAATTGTGATTGTATAATGATAGCTCATAGCTTAAGAATTTTCAAGTAGTACCAATTTTTCAGATCTTTCATATAAATCAATTTAAAATCATCTATTCGTAGATGAAACACTAGGAGAAGAAAGTACGTTTTAATGTAACTACAAACTATTTTCCGGAAGTAGAGAAAGTTTATTTTCATAAACGGTATACATTAGGGTGCAGTCTGTAATATATTCACATGTAACTGTTTACTATGCATAACATAAGTGTTAGTGTTTAGTAGAATTAGTCGTGATATATACAATAAATTCATGCGAGCCTTGTACAGAGAACCCACTTACATTTTATTAGTTTTGTTGTGTATCAGCATGCTTTCATCATATGCAATAAGAGCCATAAAACTTCAATGAACAACTTATTAGATTATAGCTACCTTATCTATTAAATAACGCAGGAAAACAATATTGTATCAGCAGATCGATTTAACGATTCATGTGGCCTCATAATACATTATATTGTTATCTTTAAAAACGAACAAAATGTTGTTATTAAAAAGCTATAAACGACGCCAAATGACGTTGTTAATTTTTTCGTGTTAAAAACACACATCTTTCTCTGTTACTCACATTATTTTCCTGTCGATGTTTGTATTGCATTACATAATGATTACGTACATGAACGTGTGTTACTATAAATTGTTGAGTTATTTACTCTATTAAAGCCTTCTCTCATGCAATTCGCTCTGCAATTACCTAAAAAAGTAAAAAAAAAAATGAAAATAATAAAACGCATGCAGCATACATCTACTTACGACTGGTGGTCGGTGAACAAGAATTTGCAGAAAGTGTCGCGTGTTTACGTCATCATTCGGAATTTCGGTGATAGAAGACAAAATCTGAGTTGCGAAGGGTTCTCAAAAAGTTATAAAAATATAGGACAACAGTGTACTTGGATTTCATATCCCGAAAATAATTAAGACAACTTCGAGAAGGGACACATATAATAGTAAAACTTAACGGGTATAGCCGCCACGCACTAACACAAAAGCTAAGCCGAAGGGGAAATTCGTTCGGGGGCGAACATCGCTTGTGCTCACAACATAGCTCGACATCGATTACCAGAGTCCAAATAACATTAAAATTTTACGAATACGAGTTTTATACTCATAATCACACAACCTTTAGGCGGCATTCAAGAATTTAACAGATTTTGTCCGGACCTTGAGTTGCAGCATGCTCATGAAAACACTTGATTTGATTTGGAATATATTATACTACTAGTAGACAAGCTTTCTTTCGAATGATATTTAAAACTCATTTTGCGACTAGCGTGGTATATTCAGATTTTAGATTAATAGTAATTTCTGAAACTGCTGCAAGGTCAAGGTCTCGACGTTAGAAGTTGTTTGGACCCGGGTGTGTTTATTACTGCGAGTTCGTACATAGGACGCGGCTGCCCTGCGCGGGCGGTTGGTCTCGCGGCGGGCGGCGCCTCAGCTCCCCACATTCCGGCGAGTCCAGGGACAAGCTCTTCATTCTAAGGTTCAACTTTTGGCGTCTCGGAGAATGCGGCGCTATAACATTTGACTCAGCATGAGCGTATGGTTCACTTACCGTTCGCTTCGATTAATGTTTGCAATAGCTTTATGGTTATGTGGAATGCATGTATCGTTCAGTTTGTTTCTACTTCAAAGTTTTCAAATAGTGGCATCTGTGCTAGAATCAAATTAGTACTAAATGGTTAATCAAGTGCAATGCTAGTCTTTTTCACAATAATTTAGTCTGTACATTGTAAATATACTGCAAATGAGGTGAAATAAATTATAAACGTTATCAAAAAAACATCGTAAAAATGATTTTAATCTTAATTCACAGTACATATAAAAGGGAAGCCAACTATTAAAATTTAAATACTAGAAGTAATAAGAAAGTGCGTAAGCAATGCAAATAAAAATAACAAGTAAATATATTACATTAAGTAGATAAAGTAGAATGGAGAATAATTGTAGATATTAAGAAATAAGTGAGTGGATTGGTATTGAAGACACTACGAAGATGAATGTTTTCGAAGCAATGGTTTTAATTATTGTCTGACTACTACTGTATATACTATTCAAACTATTTTGGGCGAATGCAGTCTGTCATCAGTTTTAAGATACAGTAGTTGTAACGGAGAACTTTATGTATGATATATTTCAAAATGCTTCATTCAATGTGGAAGTAATCTACGGGGTTCGATTATGTACAATGTCAGTATCGGTACCAGGTAAGGGACTGGTGCGGTCTGCTAGCCTCAACATTTGGGCACTCTTGGAGTTCTTCATCGAACCTGTGTGGACAAGTAAAGAGGAGCGAGTCTATAATTCATTCAGTACTAGCGCTACGAAAACCTTTCGTGGGTGATGCCCTGGAAATTAATGGAAAATAAACATAATATTGCGTGAGTAGTTAACAAAGCGAACATAAAAACTCTGCTCAGTTTGTATTTGGTACACAGTAAACACTCAGCTGGAAGTGCGAGTTCGTTAATTTGCTCGACATGACAAATGGTTAACGAATGAATTAAAATGTGAGTACGGTAAGTCGTGTTACAGAAGCGGAGTTTGAGACATGAAGGACGATGGCAAGTCAACGGATGCAGTTAGTCCCAGCAGCTCATGTCAGTATTGTGAGTATAATTGCATGCAGTCTTGAGCACTCCGCGATAAGCCATGCATCACTTACATAAAAACGCGATCTTTGGAATTATGTAAACTCCGGTACAAAATTTAAAATGAGTGTTCAATAATAATTAGAAAAAAAAGTGGATGCTTGGAATCGACTTTTATTGTAACAGTAACAATTTACATATCACAGTACGCGGGGCGCTTCGGGGTAATTGTTAAAAGTCATCCGTGAAGCGGCTACTGAGTACCGCGCTGAGTCAGTGCTCTTCCCTACGAGCGGGTATGTTTAATGTTCTTGTTTCCGTGGGGTCGAAACGTCGCTAATCATTTTTTCTTGCGGACGCTTGCAGTAGACTTGAGAATTGATGGCGGCGGATCGCCGTTCTCATTAATAAAACATAGGGGCTGTCCGAAAGGTCGCGTCGTCGTCTCCTCCGACTCTGCAAAGACAATGCGCCAACAAAACAAAATAAATAAAAAAAAATCATTACATGTAAATCATAACAAATAAAATGGAAACATTCAGTGTCAACAAAATGGTAACATATTGATTGGATGTGACATTTCGTCGTGTTTACGATAACCTATCGATGAAGTGACATCCAGAGAAGGTACAAGCATCTACGATGACCTGCCGAGCTTCGTCTAGGTTTAGTCCTATAGTCTAATCTAACACTGCAATCGCGAAACCAAACAAAAATCAACATAAAACATTGAATATACAACGGAAACGAGGCACCGTAACCCAACAGGAAGACGGGACAAACAAAGCCGTGAGACTGAGAGAGCTACGGCAGCCGAGGGCGCGTACTTTCCGGCAGCGAAATGGATCGGTGCTGCGGCGAGCCGCGGCGCGATCGCGAGCCCCACATGGACAAACTCTTGACGCCCGCGAACAGCCTGCGCCGCACGCCGCCGTCGGGTCGCGCCGCCGCGCCTACCGACAAGCACCGCTCAGTACTGACCGCACCCCGCCCCCGCCTGCGCCCGCGACTATAATGCGTGCAAAACAACTCGACACTACTGAAAACCAGTGATCTTAGTGAAGCTGCCGGGCGGCCTACGGGCCTACGGGCTAGCCCTCGAGCGGACAAGCGTGCGAGCCCGGAGCCACACCTGAGCTGGAGGAGACGGGCGGCGCGACGGCCAGCGCGCCCAGCCCCGCCAGCCCCGCCGCGCGCGCCGGCGAGCGCGCCGCGCCCGGCTCCGAGGGCGCCGACACGCGTACTACGGGGCCCCCGCGAGAATCCCCACCGCCCGGCTTCGCTATTTCGTTGGCCCGCTTCAGAACTTGGTACGTCTGATCCACTTCCTCCTCTGAGCATCGAGCGAAATCGGTTAGAGTGGCCGTAATCTCGTCGCAAATCTATTAATGTCTCTGACTGGATCTGATTAATGTGTACACAGTTGATTGTTAGTCAGTGGCCGTATGTATTTTGTATACAGTGCAATCGGTAGGTGGTCATTGTTAGTGTCTGACACTCGGCAACGGGAGGGTGGTCGGGGTTCACTCCTGACAGATACTGTACCCTCGTCATAGTAGCTATCGAAATCATCATCGAACTCCACCGATCTCTTGAACGAGATCTTGGTGAGTCTCTGTCCTGGCAGCCAACCGTCCTCCACTCCTGGACAACGTGAAGTTAGCTGCCGACTGTGTTTAATTTAGCTGATGCTTTCGTGTTCACGTGTCTTTCCAATATAGGTGAGTACAATATGTGACACAATAATAAAATGCTTTTATGTTCCAAAGGAAAATTTACATTTTTATATAACGAATTAGTAGGTTATATTAAGTAAGAATTAAGATTTCAGAAAGTAATATTAATTTATAGTGAGAATATATTTGAAAACTTACCACAGCTCCTGACAGTCTAATGCCTATTCTTATGAGAAAATTGTATACTATTAGAATGCTTTTAAAATGCAATATCAGACTTCGTGTACATCGAGAATATGTAATTATGTACGCCAATATTTAATAGAGCTTCATCGATAACAATAGTCATTGTCAACTTGTCCATTGATCGACACAAGTGCATAATTAGTATGTTATTAAAAAAAGAAATGATACGGTGTACATACTTTCATCATCGAAGGCGGTCTCTTGCACCCGGTGTGACTCTATTTCAGAAGTACTTTTCTGCCGACGGAGGAGTCGGGACTTAGTCTGGCACTTGCCGACTTGGGGCATGCAGTCTGTGTGCACGTTCATCTTGCACAAGCGACAGCGCAGGCCCTGTCTAGTATGCCCTTTACCGCAATATTAAAATAATAGTTAATAGTGGTATTGCTCCTGATGTGATGATAGAAAATACATCTATAATAGATTGATAGAGAAAGAATTACAGAGAAGTTACAGAGATAAAAGGCAAAACAAATATACACAGTCAAAGGTTGAAGTTGAACAAGTGCCCAAAAGGCATTTTCTAAGTATGCAATGTCAACAGAAATTCAAAACATTCTAGAACAACTACTATAGATTTATGTAAATTACCAGTCCGTTTAAAACATTGCTAGTATTTTCTAGTGATTTTATATAGGTAGTTTCAATTTCTTGTGCCATTTTTTCACAAGTAAGCTACACAATTGCGTCGATGTTTGGGTAAATCGTGTTGAACTTAATAACTATTTTCGTCTTACAACGTACGTAACTTGATTAATCACTACAGTTGAATGACTCAGAAATGGCACAGCGTTATTTCGGTGTAAATGTCCGATTTTCCTTACCACAATTAAAGACACATTTGTAACAATAACTGTTACATGAAATTGTTCACATCAAATAATTCATTAAAAGTAGCTACTCTATGAAATTCGGAATGGATGGATAACCAAAACTAGTTTCACAAAAATAAATATTTCATATATTTCGATCGTTGATGTCTACGGAATCTCACTAGAAATAGTCCAATTTGATGCCTAGGCTGTCTACATGTGACACGCTAAGTGCCACGTACCAGGCACGACCTTGTGCTGTGGTATTATTAAAAATTATATTGGTTCAAATCGTGACAACTTTACGATGATGTAAATTTTGTTGCCTTCTCGATTTCTTACCTGATTACTATTAGAATAACAGTAGTTGTTCCAGTAGTTTCAGCTAATTTATATTGGATTTTTTATTATAAGTGTATATTTTATTTAGTAACAAAAACTCCAGTGATAAAGAACTTACCTCTAAGAACTTGCGAGCACACGTCACACGGTGTAATTTTTTTGTAAGTGTACTCTTGGAAGTTGTGAGCTTCTGAATCACCCGAACGCATCGCATCACGAGCCGCTCCATTCCTCCTAAAATATTAATTATTGAATTTATTTTATTCTTTTAAATATCTCAAACTGTGTAAACTAAAGTTTGTAAGGAACGAAATCGTCTCTACCAGGTACCCACTTATATCGAAGACAGTACAACAAATTAAGTAGTTTGAAAAAAGCAGCGATAATTCAGAGGAATTTTAGGCATAGACAAAAAAATTTGCTAGTTTAGCAGATTCTTCGGAGAGACTTAAAAAAATCTAGCTTTAATATCTGTCTGTAGATGCTCATATTTCACTGCCACCTTTAGCCTATGTAAGGAAAATGAATCAAGCGTGTACATGTGCAGTATGTTGGGTCATTTATCATGATGTACTCTCTAGACTGTCATAGTGGGTAACGCGTCATAGATATTGATCGATGACGCCCAAGGTCAAGGGGAGATAGCACGTGGTTGAGACTGCGAGGTGGCCGGTAATTGTTTACCAGCCTACACTGGTACGACACTAAATGACCGTCTGATAAAGGTGTCCATTAAACCTTCAATGTTTGCTTGAATGTCATTCTACGGCACGTGTGGATCCTACTAAGGAAAACTAAATCTAAATATTCTATGCGAAATAAGCTATGAGCTAGAACATAAAATAACAGGGTTCCTAAAAATTGCCAAATGTTACAGCGCCCATGAGTAGCTGAACTTAAAAGCTAATTTTGCTACGATAATTATACGTAAACATGCAATGTTTTAATGTTTACACTACGCGTGAAAGTGGAAACTGTGGGTTCTGTAGGATGGCGGTAGCACAAATATTAACACAAGTTCACACAAAAGGGCACAGTTACCTCATCGCCATAACCGTCGACACCGCGTGGTACATTTGATTTTTTCTTTAATGATGCAAAAAGAGAGAAACATCAAGATGAAAATAAGGCACGAATATATTGCGTTAATGCAAAAATTTCAATAATTTGTGATGTGGATTCATAACATCTTTAAAAACATATATCGCATAAGTGTTTGTTTTATTAAACGTTACGTTTCGTTTGAGACCACAACACAAATTACAGTGATGGCAATTAGAAATGGATCCTGAATAATACGTCAAAATTATTAAAACTAATTTAATGTCCTACAATCAATGCCAAAATTCGAATGAGTTAAAATATAAGCCACCTAAATGTACGTGAGATTTGATTAAACACACACAATGCAAAAATTCTATCATAAGTAAATAGATATGAATGAGATTTTAATTTAATCAATCCTATTACTTTTATATGTCATAAATGATTTGAGTAGAGCTCGAGTACCTACATGAATGTTAAATAGAGTTAAATCGAGTGAAGTGCTGTTCATTTCTGTTGAGTAAATACTGAACGACAGCTCTTGTATGCATCTCATTACTATGAGTTCACGTTTTGCATAGACCGTTTTAAATTTGCTATTGTAAAAAAAAGTATCTTGGCAACAATATTTTAATACCTACTATTTTTACTGAGTCAAATAATTTGTGTCTAATATAACACGAATGACTGTACAAATCATTGGCGTGCTAGTTTTAAAAGAAGCCTTACAGGTTTTTATACGGGCGCTAGTCTTCTTAATCTTGTTTATGGAATGAGGGATAATGATTTTACATAACGTGTTTTATCGAATGTAAAGCCGATAGTTTACTTGTAAAAAGGCAAACACATAAACTTTAAGGGATTAAATGGATGCTTCACGAAGCGAGCGTTCGTTTGGTTTATATGTTGCAGTAGATTGAAATCTTGTTCGTTCAATTATGGGCAACATAGCGAGGGTTCAACCGAGCATACCAACGCAGTTTGTGTAAGAAATATGCAGAAATATTTCGTTCTATTCGTAATTGATGTTTTTTACTTTCATATAAACATTCTTATAATTCCCTACAGTAAAATTCGAGAAATGTTATAATTGACCTATTGTATTGTATAATTGTACTTTTGTACTGAATTTTGCTGAATGATAAAATTCATGATAGGTAATAAAATGTGTGTCCCTTAAGTTTAACGCGAGCAAGTAATTATTAATGTATTAACATTCTATTGTATATACAATATGTGATTAAATAGTGACACGGCCGTGCTTTATATACTAAATATTAATCGTATTTTTGTACCAATAGGCAGTAGAATTATTGTTTCAACGTTTGGCTATTAGTGTGGGTGTTTTGTGCATTAATTAGCAAAAATTTACACTTTGGTGGTGTCTCGTGCATACCTACTGCATATATTTGTATTTACAAATTAACAGAACACCACATATCATTCTACATCATATTATTTAAAATATAACCCTGTTATGTATTTCACGAAGTATAAATATTCCTTGAAAAATTATGACCCAGCTATGGTGGCCTTAAGATATATAATTTTTTATAATCTGTCTTGAAAACGCTTTGTATAAACGTCATCTCGAGATTAGCCACGTTTGCCCTTCGCCCTGATATGTCACGTACCTATTAGCGTATCGATCTCAAATATACACTTAATCCAAGTTTATGGACTTTTACAAACTTTTTCTTTGTATATCCAGTGGCTTAGTTAATCCAGTGACAAGATTTTTAAGCTTTGATGCTAATTTTAATTTAGGAGCATTTATTTTACTTAGAGTAAGCGATACCTACTGACCATCTTTTTGTAATCGACGTATGTAAAAATTATGTCAGACCCATATTAAGATATGAAAGTAAGTAATAAACATGTCTTGTGGATATGGTAAAACAAATTATACGGTTCATGTAGAAACCCTTCCATTGTCGAACAAATTGAAAAATATAAAAAAAGGTGTGTTATTAAGATAAGAAATTTATCTTCGGAAGCTAACAATCCACTCTTTCACGAAGGTGCCGTGGATTGTGAATATGATGATATTTTATACAGGGTATATCAAGACCACGACCGAAAACGAAGCCAGGTGATAGTAGGTATTAGTGATATCAAACACAACGCAAGTAAAAATTTTACAAAAAAAATGATAAATGTTTTTTTTGAAATTTTTTACTTATCGTCGTTTTTGGGTGAAAAAATACTATTTTTTCCTAAATATTGATGTACACCTTTTTATTTTTAAAGATGCAATGGTATGTACGTAAGGGTTTAAATAATTATTTTCGCAAAAACTAAGGATTTACCACGTAAAAACAATGATTTTTAAAAAATTGCAAAAAATTATCTGTCGCTTATTTTGGGAAATTTTTAGTTGCATTGTGTCTATAACCACTAAAACTACCACCCGGCTTCGTTTTCGGTCGCGGTCTTGATATACCCGGTATATTTGGGCGGAATTAGCTAGCGGCACTTTTTGAATGATAAATTTCTGACTAAGTTTGCGAATGGTACAATTTCAAAAGAAATATACGGCAAGAATTACTGTATTAGACACGTACACGGCAAACGGTTTATTATGTTGAAAATATCTGTAATATTTATCTGAAGGACGAATGAGACTTAAGAAAAAAAACCTCATTATAAAGTGGATTTTTTTATCATAAAAACATTAACCTCTAAATTCTCTGAATTTATCTACAGAATTTTCCATCGTTTTTATATTACTTTGTATTTATTTTTTTGAGTAAAGTTTAGATATTTTCTTCAATTTCTTTAATGGGATAATTGGATTAAGAAGCAAATCCTTTCTAAGCCGCTTTATTAATTAGCGTTCAACCCATTTCTTACCCCGTATTAAATGGTCCATGTCTATAAATATTAACTAACACGCTCGATTAATCCTAAAATGGCTCAATATATGCATATAGTAATAAATTAAAGCGACATCGTCCTCATTATTTTACAGTCTAGCGGTACACCAGCACGTATAAAAAGAAGTAAAAAATAGATTTACTTGTCTGGCGGGGCGGCGTGGGGCGGCGGCGCGCTGGGCGGCTTCAGACTTCGGAAAGCCTTCAACCATTTGTTCTTCATGCTGCCGGCTGATGAAGACGAGAGCTTCCGATCAACAGCAGTCGCACCGCTGTCTGCTTTCGCCGCAAATAACTCCCTCTGTGTGGACAAACTTTATTACACTATTGTGTACCCGAGAATTTAATATTGCAATCCGAGGTAACTGCACAAAATTAATTTTTTGATTGCCTTTGTAGGCAGACAAGCGAGCGGCCTGCCTAATGGTAAGCGGCTGTAGCTGCTCATGGACTCTACAATGCCAAGGACACAAACAAATCACTGCCTACCGACTGGTGAAAGCCTCGTTTGAAGAGGGAGCAGTCGTCCCAGTTTGCACGTGCGTTAATTGCTGAGATAGCTGGACAAATATATGCGTTCATTTCTTCCAGACGTAAGTGCGTAATTGAGTGTTGTTGATGTAAACAATAAACGAATGCTTGATGCAATAAACGAACCCAAAATTAAAACATGTGAAATGTCTATTGCGCGGTAAATATTTTGATATGTATCTACGTTGGTAGGTAGATACATATCAATATAGGTAGGTATATAAAAATGTAGCAAAAAATTAATAGACCTATTATATCAAAACTGTTTCAGGAATTGAACATCGTAACATGTTTAAATAGATTGTAAATGTTAATGTTGTCTCCAAAATTGACTGAGTATTGCGTGTTGAAAGGCCATCAAATTGCTTATATTCCCTACACAAACAAGGTGGAACTCGTAGTTACCTATAGTAGTCGAAGTTCGCAAATGAATCACACGATTAGGTGATTTTTATAAAAGGTAAACTAAACTAGTTTATGAAAACCAAAGGGTGAGTCAGGACACATTAGCGTTTGTTTAATAATTTATAGTAAAAATACTAACACATCACTTTATAATTAACAGCTTTTATTAGTTTTTACAATTTAATAAATTTCGATCTTAACAATGGGAGCTATTTATTGCAAATCCTATATTTTTAATATAGAATGATGACGATTATGTACCTACCTACATATTATGTTATAAACACCATTTTATAAGGTCATTGACATCCATTATTATTTTAAGAAAACAAACTTTGACTTCTTTGAATTAAGTTTTGCTTAGATAACCCCGAAATATGGATATAATGAGCGGCCACAATATTGCCATGTCCAAAGAAAAAAACGGTTAATTTATTTTGATAAATTACACATATGTTTAATATTGCTTTACATCCCGAACAAGATATTGTTGTACTCGTATTTATGTGAAAATAAATGAAGATATTATTCAGAACATTATGTACCTATTAGTTTAAGTAGCAAGGGAACATATTAATGCAATATGATGATCAAAGTGAATAAGCGTTATGTTTAAAAATTTTGAGTTACATAGAAATATACAGAGAGATGTAAATTAAGTAATTTACATGCCTTTTAATTCTCAAGTTTCGTTAAGAGTGTTACCGAAAGTTAATTTGCAGAGGTCACGAAATTACTGCCGAGAAGGTAAAGTTATGATGACGCATTTAGGTAGGTACTTTTGTAAAACAGAAATAAGCCTATTATGTAGAGTCCTACCATACAGGCCTATACAAACCGTAGCTTCAGAAACTTCGAGTTAATGAACTAAACTTATTAGTCGTGTTATTTTACAAAGCATAGCAATTTTCATTTTTGATGGATAACGAAATTACAGATATCAATTTCAGTGCATTAAATAGGTCAAAATCATTAAGAAGTCATATTAGAGCGAGCATTTGCCCTTTGACTTTGAAATTCTAATCAAAGGGTAATATGAAACTAGTCACGAAAGCAGTAGCCAAATCGTTCTTAAAATTGTAGCAACGATACCGCAATGGTAATTTCGTGTCCTTTAGTGCGTTTTTTAACACTGATCACAGATAATATATTCAGAATTCAGATTTACAGCTGCGCTTTTCCAACAATTCATTCAAATGCATCAAGATAAAGCGTGGTTCGTGTCAAGAACAAATAAAGAGCTGTGGCCATAGAGCTTCTTATCGCGTCAGGACGAAGACGGTGAAACGGGTTATCTACAATCTATTATATCTTTTCATTTAAGCCTTCCCTTGAACTATTATTTCTAAGGCTCTTTTAAGATAAGAATTCGTCAAAAGGTAATTGTAGGGGCATCCAGGCTTATCTACATTCCTACAACGTGAAATATTTATAGCATACATTAACCGTTCACATCCACATGTATTGTATGGAATATCTAATTAAATATTCGTACCAGTCTTTTGTAGAAAATGAACTACACGATGCAATTTCCGCAAGGGCTTATCGCTTCCGCCCAATGAAACAACTCGACTGCAGTTCGCGAGAATTGCACACATAAGTGATATAGTTACACGTATGGAGAACATTGTAATAGAAACTCACATCGTTAAAATAAACTTGCTGTAATCGCTGTCGGGTTTTGTTTGCCTTACTATATTCAGGCAGGCTCGATTGTCGACGCATACGCATTCTTTGTTCCCGTTCCATGGTCATCAGGTCAGACTTTTGTGATAACACTAGATAGTGTAGCCGGTGTACGATATCCATGGTTATATTGTTGATTATGCCTTTTTTAAAGTTTGAAGATTGCTTTGCAGAAGCTTAAATTTATTTACATATTAATTTTTCATAAATATTTAATTTTACATCAATGCTTAGAAAAAATCTCTCTATTGTAGGTACTGTAATATTAAATCCATTGCAGATAGATGAGATTGCGAAAATATTATTTATGTTTTCGTAAACATTTAAATCACGAAAAACTAACTGCGTTATTAAGCCTTAATAGCTGAATAACGACATTATAAATAAATTAAAACTTTAAAGTATAATGTACTAATAATGGAAAACAAAACGTAAAAAATATAGTAGGCGAGCGTGTTCCGCCAGCGAGGGCGGGCGCGGCGTGACTGGCCGGCCGGCTAGAGGCGCCGGATGTGGCATGTCGCCGATCTGTCGTCGCCCAGCAACCGTTGGCAAACAACACGCACAATACGCGCCCTCATCATCTTAATAACTACTTAATGCGATACAAAGTACTTACCTAGTATGAAATAATTTTACTCGTTTCTTTTTCGATAAGATATATTACTTTTCGGTAGTGTATCTGTATCGTCTCAATGGTCTAGTAGCAACGTGTAGGTGCCAAGGTTCTGGGTTCGATTTTTAAGTCCAGCATTCCACAAGTGAAGAATAAAGTTTTTCGGTTTCAAAAAATATAATAAAATGCCTTGCATTTGAGTTTTTGCTCGGTAGGTCGCTAGGCTAGCCTTTTTAATCGACTTCAGAGGAGGTTATATCATATCGTGGCATGGAAATTAGCTTATAGTTTGGGTGTCCCCAGTGCTTCTTTCGACTACCTTATTAGTTATGTAATGTAAGGTGTGTTTGTGTGTGTATTAATCAAGTACTACTATTCTAAATGTTTTTTGTATTGACTATAAAATTCGAAGATACTTAGAGCAATTAATTTTTAACGCACATCTTAAACTAGCTTAGAAACTGTGTCAATTTTGCTATCAATATAATATAAAAAAAAAAAACTGACAAATTGTAAAATTCCTTACCCAAACATGGAGAGGCAAGGCATGGAGAGGTTGTGGAAGAAAAATATTAAATTTGCTAAAAATGAGGTCTTTTCTTTAGTTTGCCGTATGTCATTACTTCCCAGGATTTGATCCCTATTAGCAGCATTATAATTATACCGGGTATATCAAGACCGCGATCGAAAACGAAGCCAGGTGGTAGTATTAGTGATATCAAACACAATGCAAGTAAAAATTTCAACAAAAAAAAAAGTCAATTTTTTTTTACTTATCGTCATATTTGAGTGATAAATACATAGATTTTCTAAAATCATGACGTACATCTTTATTTTTAAACACGCATTGGTACGTAAGGGTTTATATTACTATTTTTGCAAAATGGGTATTTATCCCCCAAAATAATCATTTTTAAAGTACTGTAAAAATAAAGCCGTCGCTGTTTTTTCAAAAATTTTAGTTGCATTGTGTCTGTAACCGCTAAAACTACCACCTGGCTTCGTTTTCGGTCGCGGTCTTGATATACCCTGTATACAGCTTGTGTTATTTTTGTTTCAAAATTTTCGGGTTCGATTCCTCGCTAGGAACCTTGATTTATGAAAAATTCAAGTGTGCAGTTCTAGTTTTCATTAAAATCGAGCTCGTGATTCCTTTCAGTATTTTTAGCTATTCCTCATAATTTCCGCTTTGGCCATCCACGCCCACTTGAAAAATTCACCCTGTTTAGGTCAATTTCCTAATTAGTTTAGTAGTTTAATCTATATTTAATTACGGATTTTTCCATGTGTAATGTTTTTTAAACCGATTAAGTCACCTCAGGTAAGTATACGATTTATGCAGTGAATAACTCATTGTATAAACTAATATTATTTTGGTTTGACTAATTATAGCAAAAACTTACGAGCGTAAGTGGATGTTTGGTTTATCGGAATGACATAATTGGTAATAAAATATGTAAATATTGTTTTATTTACATAAGCTTCCTAAACAGGCAGCTTGATCCGAAACGTTAAACATTTCACAGACCAAAAATATTTCATTAGAAAATAGTGTATAATTATAAATGTGGGCATAATAGCTTATTTAAAATAATCAGCTTGCCTAAATTGGTCAATTTAATATAACTTTGAACTCGGTCAACAAGGCGTTGGTATTACCCCATATTTACTGATACTAGTATTTACGTTTATATTCAAGTAGAACTCGTAATCGGATCTTGATTGTGTTGTTATCGTCAATTTAGATAGGTACATAAGTAGTTCTTAATGATTGTATTTAAGACACAAAATATAAATAGATACTTTATTTTTTTATTAGTGAGGCCAACACGCCTTTATAAAAATCTCACAATTTTCGCTCAAAGTCAAATAAACTAGTAGAAACCACAACTATAAATATAGGTATATACTATATACGATATACATAACTACATTAATTAGACTCCTTTATACTTAACAATTATTGATGCAAGTTGTATTATTTTATAAATACCTATAATATAATACGTAATCTTCGCGGTTTACCATATGATTTACAGTTAAACATATTTAATGTTAAATTCAAATTGAAATAATATTACGCAAATATATAAAGTTTCAGGCATTAAAGTATTAGGTATCACAGTACGAGAACAGGTGTAGAAATATATGACGGGGCCAGATTGGGCAATTGATCATTTTATGACATTGTCAAATATATCAGGACATAGAAGAGTACCTGCTGGTCATGTCATTTCGTGGGCTTGCTAAATTACTGTGCACAACTAAATGAACTCTAATTCATGATATGGCCAAAAAACCAATGACCATATCGTAAAATAGTTTATTTATTTCATTATCCTCCTTCTTCGTGGCGGTTATTAGGCCACCCCTAAGTTATTGAGTACTGTAACCCCCTTTAAGTTGTTTGGTACTGTTATATAGAATGCCGTCAACATTAATAATATTGCCAAACGTAGTTCGGAACATCTGGAAATGTTGACGTTAAAACATGTAGGAACATAAAAACATAGTTTTGACTAGCAATATCATGGCAAGCCACCATTGTATGAAATAGTTGAACTCTACGGTCTGGTCAGGAATACATATCTTGTAAAATAACTCTGCAAGTGCAAGTTACGGTGGCAGCCCAAATAGACATTGCAAAAAAAGTTACGTGTCACGGTTCATGGAACCACAATAAAAATCGGACCTATGAATAGTGAAATATGAATGATAAAATTTCCTACCAGTGTTCGTAAATGAAATTGTAATACCTATTTATTATTGGCAACATTTTACAAACAGGCGGTTAAAGATAGGTGCTATTACCAGACTAGAAAAGTTCAGCGTAATTATGCAAAGATGTGTGCGTCTCATACGACCGTATACTTTTCATATACTATGTATGAACATTGAACATTACTTTAAAAAAGTTATTTATTCACAATGACAGAAATTCTTGGAATCTTTTAAAAGGAAAATAAAGTAAATGTTTCAAAATATTATATTTATTTTATATCACTTCGTATTTTTTAAAGTTAGTAAATATACCGGATAAATGTCTTGTTACAATTTTTTTCGAATCTGTGGACTCATTAGCCTCCCCACGTTCATGCAACATTACCAGTGTCGATACTTTTTAATAATATGTTACATAATACTTCAATAGTTCAAAAAACTTTCTAATATTACACAATAAAATATATAGCATCTGATTACAAATGGGATCAAACCCCAGGACGTGTGTCTTTACATAATAATATTATAAATTCAAAAAACGATTTTACTAACAAAATTTTGGGCTTATTTTATATAAACAGAATGCAACATTATATTGCTTTTGTGCATAAGACTATAAGGCACAATGAAATAAACATTATAATGTACAAGGTGTCTTATGTACCAAATATGATTGTAATAAAATCTTTCAAAATAACTACAACTGATTCGAAATTCTTTGCAAACTAAAACAATGGAATATGAGGTAGGTAATTTCATTTCTATGAAGGAAAAACTAACATGAATTGTTTATAACATATTTCTTACATCACATAATATGCTAAAATAATATATTCAGTCAGATCTGGAACTATTTATTATAAGCTCATTATGTGTAAATTTGCCAGTTTACAGATAGTTTTATTTAAACACCTTGCACAGTTATTGTGTATTCCTGTAAAAACTTATACAATTAAGAACAGAAGCTTAACTGTTATAAACAGTTTATCTATTTGAAAATATATCAACATTAAATATTAAAAGATTTCAATAAAGTGTTATACAAAGTTATAACCAACATGTTCAACCATTCAACATGCTTATTAATTTTTTTTTTTTTTTGTAAACATTAACAGTACTATTGTAATTCATATTCCAACCGAAACTGATATTTTATTCACATATTTCTATAACAATCAAACAGAGCACATTTTAATAACATAAAATGTATTAGTGTGCCACAAATGGAAAATATATGTTTTGACATTATGGTAACAAAACCAAATCAAATCAAGCTTATATATTCAAGCATGTAATTGTTTAACAAATATTTATGACCTGATTAATTTATACTAGATCAAAAAATGTTGTCAACAGAAAAAAGTTGTCATATATTAGTTATAAAGTATGTTGGTCAAGAGTTATATAAATATACATATTTTTATTTTTAACAACATTCTTTACAAATATGATGTACTTCTTGCATTTGCATAATTGTACTATTAAAAACTATTAATATATTATGCTTCGGCTATTTTGGACTTGCCATTCAATTTACCGAGTTGTCCGAGCATAAGCACTGTGTTGATTAAATTTTCTGAATAAATGCGCTGATTTGTTTCCATTCTTCGTAACTTTTGAACAACATATTTAGAGAAGAATTCGAGCTCATTTTCATTTATTTGGTTCTTGGGTTCTGAATTATCTAAGCTTTGTTTGCGTTTAGTGCCTCTTGGATTGGTCTGTATCGGAGTTTTGGATTTTCTTTTAGGGGCATTGTTAACCTTATCATTCAATAATGTATTAACAAATGCTGAATTTAAATCTTCACGTAAATCATTGGCCTCTTCTTCATTCAATTGTATAGTTAAGTCATCAGGGACGGTAACCATTGGCACATGGTTGTCAGAGAACAATGGTGAGGGCAAAAATGATACACGTTTCCGAACTTTAACTCCAACTTTGGTTTTGCCTTCAGATAAATTATCACCACCAACTGTATGTCTTCGATTCCCTTTTGGTTTCTTATCTGCATTAAGTCTACTTGATTGTTTATTGCTCCAAAAGTTAACTTTTAATTTAGATTTTTGTTTTGTTTTGTCGGTTTTTGGTTTTGTCATTGCAGTGGCAAATTTATAACGTATTTTATCATCATCATCATCAATTCTTTCCTTTTTAATTTTTGAAGGTGTCTTGTTGGCATTATTAAAGTATTCTTTATTTAATTTATACCGCACATTATCGTCATCTGATTGGTAGCCATTTTTTTTCGACGATTTATCTGCTGATACAGTCTTCATAATTTCAAAAAGATGAGTACTACTAGATAATAAGTTATTCTTAGTAGATTGCACCTGAAAAATTAAGAAAAATATGTTTTAGTAAATCTTATACAACGTCTTGATAATCCAACAGTTGTATAACTTTAAAAGTCCATACTACTGTTAACTGTACCGCAGTCGTATCAAGAAGGTTGTGTGGAATTGTTATGTGTGTAGGTTAATTTCCCGCCTAAACTTTGTTTGATAACATTTCATCAAGTCAAATAGCTTGTGCTTATGTGTAGTATATCCAATCAAAATTATCATATACACAAATAAACCTATTTACATTAACACTTTACGGAGATAAACGATTAAAATATCATAATCACGATACAATTGTTGCTGAAGTGAGGTTATGTGGCCGTCACACTAATTCGCAATTAATATTGTTATTTCTTTAATTATATAAATAATGACTGTGAAAATTAAAATAAAAGCCCGTTTATATTGCATATTATCTTAAAGTTATTTATATACCACTTAAAATAAGTGTCGTCACCAATCACAATAAGTTTTAGGGAGTTGTTTGATATTACATAACCAAATAATATTTTTCATACAGCTTACCTTCCCGATGTTTCATAATTATTAATTGTGTGTTCACTCACTATGTCGCTCACCAAACCATAAAATAAATAAAATCACGAATACAAACACGACACGCACACTGCTATGTAGCTTTCATGACGCAAGGTGGTTCCAAATTTACCCACGTTTAGCAAGTGGCGCTGGAAACGCGCGGGAAAACAGCAATAGAAGCGTTCGCGACAGAGTCAGAAACACGCTAGACTCTATAGAAATACTATGACAACGAGAACGCAGTTTACAAAGGCGCTACTTTGTATTACAGTAGGTATTGAATACAAATTTTTACATAAAAAAATAATTAACAAAATATTAAATTTAAATATGTGTTTAAGTTTTGTTACAAATAATAGGTACTCTCTTAGTAAATATTGAATTAGTTGTTTATTTTTGTAATGAATTAATGAATTAATTACATTAGGTACATATTGCACCGATATTCCATTTTTTTGGTTTTGATTTTCATTTATTTTCGTGGGATTTATTGTTTAATCATCACTGTGTACAGATTTAAGACAACACTGCATGTTAGAAAACAATTTTTGATCACATTAAATATCAATTGAATTAAACGCATACCAGGTAATTAAATAGCAAGATAAACATATCAAGAATGAATTTTCATGAATAAGTATATCTAAAAATGTTTATGTGTGAAAGATAGTTTTTCTAATGCCTCAAAATGACAAAAGAATAGTTGAATAACACTCACCATGTGGTTTTTCATAGATATCCAACCCATAATGGCACGAAACTTAATTTTGTGTTTATGATCCGTGGTTAGGGGGTCGGATAATTGTGCGTATAAACGAAAACAGCGTTTAAATAGATAATTTACTTAATTTTTACCGAGACTGACGATGCCGACTGCGCGTTTCGGCAGGTTATGTCGATTCACGAGATCTTTTCTCAGACTGAGTGGGAAGCTGTGCGCAGTGCGGCATTGCCGAGTTCAAAACTTTGCGTACAATAATATGATCACAGTAAATCTATAATAGGAATAATAATTAATAAAACAAGAGATACAATACCTAAGTCAAATGGGCTTAGTATTAAACTTAAAAAAAGTCAAAAAGATCGTTTAACATCACATAAATTAAAATGATGTATAATCTCGTCGCAAAAACTAAAAATATAGTCAAGGTTGTTAATCTCAGGTTTTGATTATATGCTGTACATAACAATACTTAAAACAATTCCTGATATTTTGTTCCATATTGCCAATAGCGGGAATTTCAAACGTATTGATTAGATCCAGTATACGCATGTGTATTCGCGAGTGAAAATAGTCATGCGTAGTAAAGAGAACTTTGTTTTGATATGGATAAGGTGACATTCAACCACATTATTTTATGAAAAGTATCTTAATGTTCTTGATATTTTTATTGAGATGTGCAAATAGAGCCCCTACGTGAATTTGGAACTAATATTTTTCAACGAATTTATCTCTGATATGTTAAAAGTACAAAAATGGAATCTGCTACGTGAGCGTCAGTTGCTGGTTGTTTATTTACCAAAATAATTGCAAATATATTTTTAATCAACATAAATAAACGTAATATCAATGTAAATAAATGAGTACTTGTAAATAAACAAAGAAAAGAGTACATATGTCTAGTTTTTTGTTATGTTCGCTAATTTTACTTATCATAGCAATAACTATATTCAATGACCTTAAGAGCTTTTTATGTATAGTTTTTAACATACCTGAGCTCTCACAGCAGCCAGGTGCAGTTGCGAAGCCCTGTAGTCGTATTTCTTTATAGAAATCTCCTCCTAATAATTGATATAAAACACATTTTACACTTTTGATAAAAAATAAATAATTCTTACATAATATGTAATTTATTCTCTAATGAATGTTACTATACAAGATTCCACATATAAGTTTCAACGTTATATACAGTGCGTGTTTATTTTTTGAGATGAATCTTCGGGTCGCGGTATTTTCAAATTAAAAGAAAATATGCGAATCTATTGTCTGTGTGTAACACTAGAGGGCGTTACTATAAATTCTGGAAAGGGTGACTGAGTAAATTAGAATGAAATAGACAGATGTCGTTACCTTACAGTTCAAAAGTGTATGTACTTGTATCATAAAATTAATAATTTGCTTATATTCAAATTAAATAACTTACATATTTTAATTTCGTTAGTTACATTTGATGACAACATTTAGCTATTTCAATTTCGCGTTGTTTGCAAGATTGAAAAGAAGTTTACTCAGTACATTCTACATACCTTTTATAGGGATTCTGATTTGTATATTTTTAGTGGAATAGCACACTAAGCGTGAAGTTTTAATGATGTCGAGTTTACCGAGTCTTTTTTTCATTTAAATAGGTTTATATATTCCTTTTAAATACGTCCACGACTCTACACATTCGAATCTAGAGTTGGTACATAGTTTAAAAGATTTTACATACCTGTATTTCGTTGACTTTATTATACAGATTGCTTTCCAGGCTTCGATTTTGGTGACGAGCTAAGGAGTCAAGGCTGTCCTGTGAAATATACATTGAGTTGTAAAATTGTTTTCGATAACTTAAAATGCAATGTTATGATTAAGTAACATACCTACTTAATCCTAAAATTTGTTTTAATTTCATGCTAAGTTTTTTATTTCATTTATATTTTTTCACGCGAAGGCTTTAGAATAGTCAATAACTAAGATACATCTAATGAGGTTTTATGCGAGTGGTTATTTAAATAGTCGTGTTGGGGCCATTTCTTTATTTAGTAGTATATTATGTATGAACCTGCAGCTGCTTCAATTGTATTTCCAGGTCTTGGGAGTCCTTCCTAAGTTGCTCGTAGTTGAGTCGCGCTTGAGCTCCACCCATACGATCCAACAGCATTTCCCCGCGAAGTACTGGCGGCATAGTCTCCTGTTAATAAAGGTTTTATTAAAATGACAGCACTTATCAGTCACCATTTGTTTTCAAAATGGCGTAAGCAATTTCATTTTACTGTATAAAAACCCTTAAGTGCATATGATGAATGAAAATAGTAAGTTATATGTATTTCCATTAATTATACCTACGTGATGGAAAAATAGAAAAAATAGCTTTTAAAGAATAAATTAAATGTAAAACATAACATTACAAAATATATGTATTTTAGAAGTCTAGAACTACATAGTTTTTTTTCTGCACAGGTGTATAGCCTGCAATATAAGCCCTGTTAAAATACAGCAAGAAAAATAATCATCTTTTTACCCAATTGTTATATTAATAAAAATTAAAATAACTTCATTTGCTTGGCGAAGTACACACATACTGCAGTTTACGTGATTGTAAAAATATTTACATTTCCCTGCTTTTTCTATAACAAAATAGCGTATTTTCGTGATAGTGGATAGTATTTCCATTTTGCCGTGTTTGTAAATCTGAGCTGCTTTTTAACATTTATAATGCAGACAGCCATTTTTATGTCCTAATAAGTTTTATATGTCAGTGAATTCTGTTCTTAACAGATTTAAATAAAGCAGAAGTCAAAATTTTTTTCTTATTTACCTATGATATTATGTACGATACATTTTGCATTACCATTCAATTAATAGCATATTACTATACTTTTATGTTATTTTTTAGTTCTCACTTGTCACTGAACTGTCGTTGAAATCTTTTTCAGGTGTTGAAATAAATAATTATTATTTAGGTATAGAAAGTAGAAACATGCGCTGACTGTTTATATTTGTAAGAGGTACACACCAGAATGTAACTTTAGCAAAGAATACATTTAGTCGGTGAATATGTAAGAGATTTGTAAAAGATAATTAAATAAATGAATAGATAGATACAGATAATATGTTTACTTTTACTAAGCATATTTGGTACCGACACACTTTTTTATAAGTTTTAGTTATATGTATTTAAATCTATATTTAGATTTTTCTCGCAAACGAATATACAAATTAGACTAGATAAAGTAAACAAGTTTGAATTACATTCCCATTAATTGCATTGTAATCTCTTTGTCGTGCAAGTATAGAAAAAGGCCGATTAACTGCTAACTAATAGTTGATTAAGTTATTCCAATATGTTTCAATTGTATTCTCACTAGTCATTAGGTATAATATAATTACTACATCTCTAGCTGTGAATTGTTATTGTATCCCCAGCGTATTGGTTTATCGTCGTACTACTCATTGTGCGTTCAGGAAATATTTAATTATTATTCCGTTAGAAATTAAATGCACACTTATGTCTTTGTTTATTTCTATGTTTAATAAATATTTTGTTCGTGTATTAAATATGTTAATTAGAAATCAAGAACGTATTACAAACACCTCCATTATATGTATAGACATTCTAGTTCATTAATAGTAATTAGAAATGAGAATTGCTTTAATAGTTAATTAAGCTGTGGTTAATTGTACAAACATTTAGCTTAGACTAAGCAACCCATGTCATAGCAATTAGAATACAATTTAAACACTTTTGGCGTCTGTTTATAAAATATAATTATCAAAGAACCTCAAAGAATTTTGGGAACTAGTGAGCTCTAATTTTTAAAACACGTTGAAAAACACACTGTACCACACGGAACAGTAGACTCGAGTTGAAAAACAAGTGGGCAAAGGTCGAGATTATGCTATGCGAGTTAATTAAGAATGTTTTCACCAATAAAATGAAAAGAAATTTGAATGGCTGTAGATGAAGAATTCATAAAGGCTAAAAACCCTTTACAATTTCGAGAATAGACAGAATCATAGTCCGTAATGTATTTTCTTTGGAATGCGGAAAAGATATTTCTAAAAAATCCATCACGGCAAATATACATACATAAATGATAAAAAAAATATTACCAAAGTAGAATCATATTCCTGTATTCCGTTTGAAAATTAAAATAAAATCATTTGAGCTCAGGTGAATCAGAAGGATCGTGTAAAAATTGAATTTACCGATAGGGATGATTGAAATACAATTTGCTAGTAAAGGGTTGTTACACGGTGGGATTTATATCAACAAATGTATTTTATATTACTGCATTATAAAATCGTTTCTTTAACTTTTAAATTATGGTTGAACGATACTTTTGTATTATACAAGTATTATACAAAAGATTTCGTTCATATTTATGACAAATTGTTACCTAACTCGTTTAATTGAATAAATTAGTAAATAAAATTTTCTTGAATAAATGTAGAGCTACATGGATACTTTTAGATATCTTAAATAGGTATATAATTGCCTGACAAATTCACTACGCTCCATTTGAGTAATTTAATTTTTAAATTGCATTACATTTAAATAAACTATTGACCAACGGAAAACAGTCTCTATTTTTCTATTTTTTCAAACGAATAATACACAAAACGTGATACAATATAAGGTACAAATTAAAATGTCAAAAAAGGTATGAGTTTTATGTTACCGCTGGAACATCAAGAGGCAGATCATCAGGTTCTGGTGGGTAAGGTGGTAGGAAGGGTCTCTTCGGCGGCTTCATGGGCGGCTGGGCAGTGAGCAGGGCCCGTGCTAGATGAGCCATGTCAGCAGTACTGGACACAGCGCGAGCCTGGGCGCACAGCGACTCGTACCGACGGAGTTGAGTGTTGCTCTATTGAACAAATAAACTGGTAAGACACTTATACTGTAATTATAATTTATACCTATATGTCAAAGTAACTCTGACTGTCTGTTACATTTTAAGGCCAAACTATTGAACTGATCCTAAAGGAATTAGCAAATATGTAGTCTAAAAGCTGGAGAAGGTCTTGTTATCACTTAACTTTGTTTTTACTACCAAATTTAGGTGCTAAGAAGAATAGGGAGTAAAAAGATTGTGTCAGAAATAATATGTTTATGGTCAGATTTATGTAAAGCTTTAATTTAAAGACTCATTCGAATAGCGGAGAGAAAAATAATTGGTCTGGCGAAACCAGGCCAGGCCACTACAGCTTAATAAAACGAAAATGAGCATATTTTATTTTACATAAGGCAGCATTATCCTATTGTCGATAGCTGCTCAGTATTGCAGTGAGTGTGCGTGAGGTATATGTTTTCGATATTTATGAAAGTAACACGGATAGTGAGGATATAAATCGTGAGATACAGCGTTTAGCCAGATGTGGCGAACCATTGGTACGAGGTATGTATTTTGAAAACTTTATTTTCCCGGAAAAAATATTGTTTGGTAGTTAGATTTCACGTTCAACATATAGATGGTCGTTTCAAACATAATATACATATGTTTATGGCAATAGGAAAAAGGCAATACCCATATTTTTGTAATGATAATGAAATGTATTCAATATACCCGTACAAGCCATTTTGTATATTTTTTGTAATTAATGATGTAGGAATTAAAATTTTCAACCTGCATTGTGTTAACCCTTGTTTCAACACCCCACACACCCCGTGTTTTACCCATATAAAAATACCATTATTGCTTTTCCTTAAAAATATTAATGTAGCATAGTCCCACCGATCGATGTAATCTTATTACTTAACCTAATTGGTAGGGCTCTGTAAGGCTGATTCAGCGCATGCGAGCGTGATTATTTAATTACCACATATTTTAAAGCATGAGAGTGGTTTTAATTTTATTTTTAAACTTACATCTTAATGATATGTACATAATTATACATTTGATAACGCACTTTAGTCATTGCATTTTTATGGAAATAACAGTAGTGCTAAATTAATGGACTGCATCAATATGTTGCAGGATTAACGACATCCATAATATTTGAATAAGTGATAAGTTTCCTGTTTGCAAAAAAGTCATTCGGTCATGTAGCAAAGAAAACAATCTCGCCTCTCTAAGCGTGTTCTCAAGTAATCGCCAACCAATGGGAATTCACAATGTTGGTCTAATTTTGGATACAAAGTGAATAAGTCAAAATTCAAAATATCGAATCACTCTTAAATAAGATTAAATTAGATTTAAATTGCGATTTAACTAGGTATTACTACCTACATAAACAGATATAGTAGATCCTTATTCGAACCTACATTATTCCACTGATTTCTATTAAAAAGACGGTCAAGTTTCTTTGATTTATTGATAGATTTGTCGTTTTCTAAATCTAATCATCGAAAGTGGCTTTATTTGTTTCTATCTAAGTTTCTTTCTCCACGCGTCTCAAGAGATCCAACTAAACAAGATGGATGACAATGATCGGTAACCTATTTTATTGACATATTATTTCTTCGTCATAGTTATATTTATACAATAGCTTACTACATACAGGTGATATTTGCAGGGACATAGTCAAAGTTCGTCAAGCTTGATTCTGTTTTAATATTATATTTACAAACTGCCTGTAGTAATGACGATAAAAACTTATATTTTTTACTTACGTTTTATTGTTTCGATAGTTATATAAAGTAACGCATAGATTTCCAAAATATAAACGTCATGTTTTGGGAACAAAAAGTTATTTGGGCTCTATCTGAAGCACCTTAAAATATAAAAAAAAAACCTGGGGCCAAAATCACCCTTTAAATCAATGTTTCTATGTAAACCAGTTTCTAATAACACCGTTTAGCTAACGATGCTAAATATTGAATTACAATTATTTGCTCATCTAAAACAGTTCATCCGATTGTTAAATTAATTGGGAAGTTGGCAATTTTAAAGTAATCTAATATAGATTACATCAAAATCCCTTCAAATCGATTTCGTTTGGTGGCAGCTTTATGGCTGTTAATTTATTCTAATAATACGGATTCTGTTAAATAGAAACAAAAGTTTTGTTAAAGGAAATCGAACTATGAATTGTTAATGCTTGTTTTTAATGCTTTTGTAAAATTGTAATTATGATAATAAGGCAGGAGAAAGCTTTTCATGCATATATTACAATACCCGGGATTTATATTACATTGCCAACGGAAATCAAACAGATTACTCAATTAGTTACTTCGAATCTTTTGAATGTGTTCGTTTCATAAGTCGTTATGGACATCGTACAACTATTAAAAAAAATTCAGCATATTTTAAATAAGTTTATAGATCGAAAGTTGATGTTACAATGTTACTTAAAATTCAAATATTTAAATAAAAGGGAGGTATAATGCTTTGATTTTGCTAAAACCAATAGCTTTTGATAAAGTCTAGATTTGCATGCATTCTAGTTTTAAGCTTTGTGATGGTAATCTCGTTTGTGCATAAATACAATAAAAGCATGGACGGTCCTCAGCGTTATAACGAACTGCCTGTGTAATATTTAGGTCATCGAAAACACACGCATTTAACCCTCAGTTTAAGCGAAATGTTCATGATGACATGTATTACATTAAAATCTAATTGAACTATTTAAGTCTTTTAACCAATCGCACGCCTACAAAAGGTTGATAATAAAACCATTTGCTGACAATGAAAACATGTAAATAATTATCAACATTACCATTTCTGAAATTATTTCTCCCTCTTGACAAATGGCGTCGCTAACTGCTGAGGTGACATCGGTCAATATCTCTTCTAACTCCTGGAAATAAAATAAAAGTTACATTTTAATTTAATATGCCTGTATCGCAACCATTGTAAACCGATAGTGGAAAGAAGTCATATTATTAGATATGCAAGCGTCATGTGTTGGAGTTAGACTTTGATTATTTGGTTTCGACCAAGCCGACATTATTGTGTGGACCTTCATAAGATATATATTCTATAAAGTAACACTGTATTTATCAATAGCTGAATTGCTGTCATTTCATATCATAACTTTATGCTATTAAATTCGATGAAAACTATACTCGAAATTGTAAAATAGGTACGTACTGACGAATGCGTTCATTAAACAAAATAATCACTATCAGACAGCTGCGCTTAGCGGATGTCACTTTAATTAAACTCGGAGTTAGCGCAAGTAAGCATTGAAAGCCCAAAGCTCCTTAAACTGCGGCTCCCGGGTTAGGGCTACCAAATGTCTACAAAATTAAATAAATTGTTTACCTAACTAATAAATATAACGTCATCAAATTGAAATAAAACTATTATTACTAATTTTATTTCAATGTGTAACATTCGCGTAAATCTAAGAAACCGTCATCAAATTGCTTTTAATTACGAACTTCAATTTATTTCATAATATTTTACTGGAAATATATAAATATATAATTGCGAATTGACTGCGAGAATTTAACTAACAAAATAGGAGAATAGCAGCCCTAGATACATTTTGAATAGGTTTCCAGCGAAATGTCAAGTTGGACGGCAGTAGAATCAATTCCTCAACAATACAATACCCACGTACTGAAATCGACTTTCGATATTAGGAATTAATATCGCTTGTTATGTTATTGAGCAACGATTTAAGCGATTGCCCATTAACATGATGAAATTGGAAATGTCCCCTCGGAATGGTATTTATGTCTCCGAAGCCTCGCAAATCCAAACGTAATGAACCATTGGAAAATGTGTTTGAATTATATCACATTTACGCTTTTCTTGGCATTTTATTTATTGTGTCGTTTGGATATTTATTTTCTGATTTTATTGATACTCAAGGCGTTTCAGTAAGTTTAAAATTAGAGAGGTTTTTTGTTTATACGAGTAGCACTTTATTGACACATAATAGTACGGTTGTACCTCCTAGTGTCCTCAAGTACATTTAGAAATTTTTAAGTTTACGTTGTTCGTATTGATACAAACTTTACCGATAGTCCAGTCATCTTAATCAAAATTAGGTAAGTATCTTGGAATTTGGGATATCCAGCTATAAACTCATATAAACTATATATTTTGACATCCTAAAAGTTGTTTCAAAACATAAGGTAGGGTGACACACACACACAACACGAGACTATTAAAATCGTGACTATCAAATACCACTAAAATCGATTTATGATACATTTTTTGCAAATATCTTGATTCATAGAGGTTTTATGCTATTTGTATATGTTATTAATATTGTAGAGGTTAAATTCCCTACAACTTTTTTTTCAATTTTTTTTATTCGTTGACTCGTTTTCGTTGTAGAGGGCGGAGAGCGCGCGGTTAGACTATGATTTGACTCGATGGACTAAACCTCTCTTTAAAATGAAAAGAAACCCCATTTTCAACAATGACATGCAAATTATATGGGCCATTTATTTAGGTCTTTAAATAAATATTCGTATATTGATGCTCCTGGTCGTAGCCTATTTTCAAAAATATTTAAAAGAGTTTCACAGGAACTACGAACGTATGAAATAGAGAATTTGCACTAGAATTTTCAGTTACCGACGTACATATCTGTATTTGCGGGTGGCAGGTGGATCACCTTTGTTTGTGTCAGCACAGTATATGCAGAATTCCGTATGAACCTATCGAATTGGGTCTTCGTATCAATTTCGTGCCAATTCCATGTTGGTTTGATGTTATTCGGCCGTTCGGACAGCATGTTATATCATAATTTGTAGAGTATATTCTCGTTTAATTCCGTGTTATTTGGCCGGTTGATGTTATCTGTTGTCGACATAATTACGATGTTATTTGGTTTGAAATAGTAATTACACAAATGTTCATTTCGATTTTTATATTGAAACATATTTAACACAAACTCTGTGTTAGTGAATTGTATGGGTTCTATAGAAATGTACGACAAAGGTTTGATAGCCAATCTCTTAGTAAGGATGGGTCTTCACCACGAGATTGACCATCGGTTACAAGTTACATACATATAAACGTCAACATCACGTTTTGCGAATCTTCGGAGACGTATAGAGAAAATAAAGAAGGATTTCAGAACAACTTGTTTGTGTAAGTACCTACTATCAATAGTGTAAGTACCTACCTGTAGTAGCGTCGGCAGGGTGTACTTGTGATATTGGTCGAGCATAGCGTTGGTGGCCGTTAGTTGCTGCACGTAGGTGTTATGGGAGTCGTAGTATGTGGCCAGGGCAGCTGGGTTGGGTTGGTTGCAGTAGTTCAAAAACGCCGCCCTGTAGTCTTGACGACTCTGAAAGTAATTCATTTTGTTACAATACATACTTGTAGTAGTAATTATGCTGTCATATATTTTCGCTATGACGATGCAATTTTTAAAATGCATTATTGTTTGAAGGTTTGGGTTGATGCGATGTTTTACATTAAGTTTTTATTGAAGTAATTTGAGATTTAAAGTGCACAAGTAAAGCGAAGATCCTAATTTAATATGCTACTAAAAGTGCTTTAATGCTGCAACCAAAGGGTTATAATACGTTCCGAAAGAGATGATAATATTTTATGATAATCTTTTTTCAATACCATTAAGGTATCAGACCGAACTTTATAAAATTCGTTTTATGAAACGTTCAACTGTGAACATTAGCACTACAATACAATTTTCGTAGGTGATAAGAATAAAACTTACCTATAATATCATTGTTTAGATGCCTGGCAACGAGCAGATTTAAGTTTACTAACAAACCGAGCGGATAATAGCTACTAAAAATTGTTATGAAGGTGCTCATTGTAGAATTATATTATATTATGTATCAAAAGTCAATGTCAATATTATTTTTATTTCTATTTCTAAATGACATCAAACTACATCAATTATAAATTGTAATTAATTTATCATAGATTTATAATCTCTCTTTCCCCTGAACTCATCATCAGTTGTTTGGTTTTGCTACTATCCATGAGCGGTCGTATCGCTTACCATCGGGCGAATAGCATGCTTGTCTCGCCATTCATTGCAATTTAAAAAATTAAGACGGAGTCTAATAAAATTGCTCTTGTACTCATATATTATTTTTGTCTATTTAGGGCTATGTTCACTTGGGTTAAAGTCATTTGAGCCATTTGGATTGGTTGTAGTCATTCCAACAATTCCTGTTCATCCAAAGGTTGCCAGGAAGAAATCGCACAATGCGATATGGTCACCGATTGTACCATTTTAATTTGTATTCGTTATCTAATTCCTATGTAACTTGATATGGACATTAAAGAGTATAAATATATGAATAATATAGTTAGATACGTTTTCATTTAATCGATAAAGGGCAATATTCATCATGTGTTTCATTCAACTTTCGAAGACTTCGCTGGATAGTTCCAATTCATGTTAATAAAAAATTGGCGTAGAAAAGCAATTTTAATTAACTTACACCGGATATTGGAACGGAAACTTGGTCCTTAAATACAAAACTTTAAAGAACTAACAAAGTAAGTTAGAAGGAACAAAAAAGTCAAAAGAACAGCATTTTACTTGTACGGTGTGAAAATCGAAGCTCCAGTTATAGTACGTAAAATTCTTGCAAAAGAAATATAATGATACGACGACAAAGAAAAGCGGAGAAGCTTTTAACGCTACAATTTTTTTTTATCGGAAATAGGTAATTGTACAAAAACGTATTATCGTTATTTTGTTCTCAGTAAACTGAGTAAGCGTGTCACGTGACTTGTTAGATCGCTCATCACTGAACGTAATTTACGTCGCTGTAAAATTTCGATATTACGCGCAAATCCAATTTACTGTTAATAAAAGATATTTGATGATAGATATGCTCGACTTTCTTAGTCATTCTTTTTTGTGCATTGTTTTAAAGAGGTTTTAGTAACCTTATCCTTATTAAACTAGTGTTTCACTTATGAGTAAATGTAATAAATAAATACAACAGATATTTATATTATTACCAGTACACAAGAAAAGTGTACTTAGTATGCGTTTCGATACAATATTGCCTTGGAGAATCTCTGGATTAAAATTTACCTACAGATTTTACAATAGAAATAGTAAATTACATCACTCTTACGGCCATAAGAGTAACCACCACCACCACCCAAAACCCAAAAAGTGTTGATCCGTTACTTCGTTGCTGCGTAAAGAAACATACCAACAATAAAAACTTTAATATTTATATTAAGTATTAAAGGGGCTCGAAAAGTAGTAGCATTATTGTATATCGTTTTATGAAATATTAATATCATCTCGACGTAGTATCACAGACACTAATGCATTATTTAGTAGCTGCATTGAATCCTCCCTCCAATGTTAAATTATTAAAAGGCACTTGGATGGCATTTGAACACATACCTCGTTGCAGCTGTCACTATGTCTGAATTGAGTTAAAGTTATACACTGCTATTTTTATTATCTTGCATTAGGTTTTGCCAACTCCGAACGTATACGACTTCTATAATTCGACTAGAAAGAAAAATAATTCCCAAACAAGTAACTACGCTTGTCCCAATTGAGGATTGAACCATATTAAACATTGTACAAATTTATGGAGTCGAGGAAATAAACTTCTCTCTAAAATTGTTTCAGTTAAATCTTTGTTAAGTAACATTCGGGTACACGCCTTTAGGCATTTGAAGTATTGTATCGCTTCATACGAGTGGATTAATTAAATTGAAATACCAGCTGATTCTTGGTTAATGTAAGTGATCGGGTGTTTGTTGTGTATAATTTATGTTGTTGAGTTTAACATAGCTAAATATTGGGTATTGTATTATAATACAATGCTGATATACGCAAGTATTTGAAATATAATATGTACAAAATGATATTGTTTGATTAGTTCTGTAATGGAGATATTTTGGTATAGTGTATTTTCTGAGACAAAAGGAGTGATGCTGATGTCAGATTAATTTGGAAGGTTCATTGGCATTGCGCACGGTTTATATTAATATTTTTACACGGTTTACATCTTAGTGACCGAATTGTAAGGAAGAAATTAAAGCAAATAGATCATAAATGCTTTACTGGCCTATGAAATCGATAGGGGAGGATGGAAAGAGGAAAGGGGCAATCACCTGCTTTTACCATGAAGTGCAGTTTAATGGACCAGTATTAAATGTCTAATCAATACCTTAGTGAGTTGATCATCAGCCTTCCCAAGTATAACTTCGCATCCCTCCCGATGAGCGAACAGCTTCCTCGCCTGCACCTTCATGTGGAAGGTGCGGTCGATGAGCGGCGTGGCCACCAGTCTCTCCAGGGAAGACGAGGCATTGTTGTATCCCACCACGTCGGCTTCCACCTCCTGGAGTAAGGTCTCCCATGTGTGGAAGAGAGAGGACGGACAGGTCGCTCTGTGGACAAAAGGTTTGTCTTATTTTTAGGTGTTCTTTAATATTAAGTTTGGTTACTCTTGGTTGTATGTGTTCTTAAGTATACCAGAAGTGGATGGGAGGCATTTGATGTTTTAATCTAACGCGTGAAAATAGATATTGCGTATGAAGATACCTACGTAAGCAACAGAAAATGAAAAAGGATTTTTTTTTTATTAACAAAAAAAATTTAATTGATCCTGATGTATTTCAGGCTTATATCTCGATTTTCAAAATGAATACCAAGGTTGCAAAAATTTTAGGTTCATCTAAAAAAATATAGTCTTGTTGATCCCCAATAAGTTACATGTTTATCGTGTAATTCAAGACATAGATACAGAGCCTACGTTATAAGATAATAATGGGCAGTCTAAATGACTGCGTATATCACTGCTAGCCGTGGATCCCACAAATGAGAACATTAGAACGGAACCGCGCTGTCCTAATAAGGGTCACGAAATAATATGTTATTAAATGTATTTCAATTTATTTTGTTTATACCTCCAGCGAAGAACATAATTAGTATTATTTTTGTTTTAAATATTACCTAATACATTTGCGTAAAATTTTTACATCAGTGCACTCCCTATATCGTGCCTATATTTTCGAATACAATGTAAAAAGGCACAAATTTAATGTTAAGGTGGCACATGTCGCGTTCTTATGTAATTTTTTAATCATTCATCAAAATAAAAAGAATAAAAATAAAATAACGTGAGTTAGTCTAATCTACACATTGAACCTAACACCTAACAGCACACAGCCCATCAATACTACATAGCCATATATACATATACAATATGGTATAAATATTTCTTCAACTTATTGTCAACAAACAAAACCCATTTTGTGAATTGCGATGCACTTGATCTATAAAAAAACAAAATTAAAATCTATCGTCCGATATTTATAAATAAGTTAAAAAGCATTTTCCGCCGCCCTACATCGGATAAACGAAATATCAATAAAGTTAAAAGCTTTCAGTTTAACGTCCCGACCGCGCTTATAACATCTACACACTAAGTATATCGTTGCGGTGAGCCTTAACGTTCTATTTTAGGTCATACATTAGGAAATTTAAACTAATATGGGTTGAAAACAAGCGGGAAATGAAGTTTTAAAAGCCATTTGGTCATTTGTCAACTGGCAATGATTGCAGGGAGATAGATACTGGCTGCTTCTAACAGGTCGATGTGAAGATCTACGGGAATCTAAGAGACATAAGGCCTATGTTTAATGGACTTCGTATGGCTGAAGAGGGACTAGGGAGAGACACGTAAAACGCAGACGTCAAGTAAATATAACGTTCTGAATTGAGAACTGTCGTAGGTACATCAAAAAATAATTATCTTCATATTGTGATTCCTATACAGTGAGAGCTGATAGCCTACTTGGCAGTGGACTAAAGTGACGAATGACACCTCTGCTTACTCGAAATCACGTGTCTATTCGTAGCTAGTACTCGCTAACTAAGTCAAGCGAAATATGAATAGGAAAACTGGATACTTGAGAGATTCCCACAAGAATTTCAAAATGTGAAGTCCACGAACCTGCGCTGACCTTGTAATAATTTTACGGCTGACTCGTATTGGAATTTTCATTGTTTTAAAAAGTTTAATATTTTTACTTCAAAATCGCACTTATATTAATATGATATTTGAATATCGACACCAAGTCCAAGCACTATAGAACGCATCCACCACCATTTTGAGTTCTTAGTGTCTCGTTATACTTTAAGACCAAATACTTAATAAAAAAATGTACAGAAAGAAAAAATACACAAAGAAAAATAAACAAATAAAAATTGTAGACATTCTCTCTGTAACACAACTGAAGTGTACAATTTCAAAACACTTTTGAAATGGTATTGCTTACACTCCAAGATACAATTCTACGATGTTTCTTAACAACACGACATCGTAAAACTAAATTATGAAGGATACGTTGCTGGGAAGTGCATTCCATTTCTCGCATCGCAAAGATTATATTGCATTATACGTTCTGAATATGGTAAAATTGGCGAATGGTGAACATTAGCAAGTCGTAATGTGATAGAAAACTAATCTATCCTACTTTTTTTTAATGACGACCTGTAATTGTTACTCTTTACACACGGTTTGATGAAAATTACTGTATTTTAAAATATACATAGAGTTACAAATAGGCTTAATTATTTATGTATACTTGGTCTAGGGTGGATCCGTGTCGGGCTGTTAGTTTCAAAGAAAAACAAGCGAAAATGTTGTTTGTTTCGTAATTCATTTGTTTAAAATACGGTTAATTGTGTATTGTGTGTGTAAAAATAATAATCGGTTACAATTAATTTTTATTGGTTCGCTTAGTTTTCCTTTTAAACATGCAACCAAATGGGAAGGGGGGACCAGGGACGAAAGTAACGCGGAACGAAAGTAAAAAATGGTTTTTTAAAAAAATATATTATCTACACTGATATGTTGTATGACGGACATAAATGTTTGTGAGATATAACAAGAAAATTACATACATACATTAACTCAAGTCTTTTTCCCAGAAGGGGTAGGCAGAGGTGCTACCAGGACACTCACATTTTGCCTTGTATGTTCCGTCCCATAATGTGATAGAGGGCGAATTTATCACCATATCGGGCACAAATTCCTGATTCCAGGCTGATCATTTATAGAATAATTCAACATCACTTTGCCCGACCCGGGATTCGAACCCGAGACCTCAGCTTTGTAGTCGTACAACTACGTCACCGAGGCAGTCGACAAGAAAATTGAAAATGGTTAATGTCGCCCCTGGTCTCCTCTATCCTATTTTCTGACTATTAAGGGATTGTTTGTTAAAGTTTCGTATGTAATTTGCAATTTATGTATTGGAAATGTGATAAAGCTCAGCAAAGCACACACGAAATGGCCGACATATATTTAAACAAGAAGAATTGGTGTTTCATGAATATTGTGCTTTCATTTTGTTTCTTCACTATTAAATTACCTTTATGTATCAACTATATTATTATGTGATTGGTAAACATATTTTGGAATACGAATTACATAATGGACCTCGTTCACCATCTTCAAGTAAACCGTTGATTACTTACTTTTTGATTAACGTTATTTGCCAAGTAAATCTGCAGAGTATCTGCCGTCGATTTCACAAGTGAAACATCGGTGAAGATAAAGTGTAAAGTGCTGGTTAAGTGAAAGACATAAGAAATTAAACGAATCATTCGTTCAATATTGCGTCAAATGCAATGATTAAAGAATAACATTATTTAATCATTGGTCAAATGTGCCTCGCCTTGCCTCCCGCTGAAGTGTCAACGTGTTTTTTTCTTAAAAAACAAAAAAGGAGGTTGTGATTTTAACCTTTTTTTAACCATTAAGTAAATATGCTAATCGGTAGAAGATGCAGCCAGTAAGGTACTAATTAATGTAATCATAGGATTAGTGTTACTGGAGCACGGTGAAATCGACATATGATCTTACGGATAACTTTATCTGATGACTAGCCTAATCAACGGTTTACTTGAAGATGGTGAACGAGGCCCAATATGTTATAGTTTACTGTCAAGTGATAAATATTTTTTTATGAGAGTGGCATTTATAATTTTGAATGCTTCAATTTGATGTTAATTGTGATATTACTTCAAATAATGTCATTTGGCTCAATAACCTATAAATGCTGATGTTGCTTTCATCCTATCTTGTAGAGGAAATCCACCGTCGTAATGTAATTTGGGCAGAAGTTTTATCAAACCCCGATAGCCGGTAAGTTTGGGAAAATGTCTTGTTTGTGATATAGGAATCAACTCCAGTCTGCTAAGTGATGAGATTAGCAAATTGATTGCCATCGAGTAAATGAGGTCGAAGGTTTTGGTATCCCTACCTGTACTCACACATTTAGCACATGATTAATCCCTATATACAAGCTTTCATATCCTTTAAATATCCCTCATATCCTAATTAGTCGCTCGGGCGTTCATTTTGCTCCAAGTAAATGTTATTTATTCATAAATACGGGCATTCACTGCACTTTGAGAAGTTCCAGCTGCTTTTTCGAATGAGCGTGATATCATTAGCGCGTGTCTGCATCTTTGCACGAGTTGATGTAAAATTGAGTCGGCGTATTTATATGAAGCAGGAATTTTAATATGACTGGCTTTAATGCGGTACGCCATAATTGCGTATTAATGAAAATATTTATTTTATTTCATTCGTAATAAATTATCGCTCTTTTTCATGTAAAGGAAAATAACGCGAGGTAGCCTGCATATATTAATGACGAGTTATGTAATGTCTATGTAGATTACAAGGTATGTGATAATCATTAAACCCGCATTCGGTCAATGTATGGAACAATGTCAAACAGTTTTCAATTGTGTGCAGCAGTTTTCCATCTATATGGGTAAATAAAGATAGATATACAAATATAAAGAAGAATAATTTGTTAAGGTTTAGCATTATTCAAATTTAATATTTAGATGCAGGCAAATACCAATTGATAGGAATGTCTTGAACAGCATTTTAAAATGGTTCATATACATAACAAAGCGAATACTAATGGATGGCTGAGAGCTCTTAATTCTTTAACGGACGTGCAGAAGTGGCAACTGCTGTGACCTGTCTCAAAGCTGTCCTCAATTATTACTTGCCGAGAGCACTGTATGGATTTTTATTAATCATAACGCAGTTCGATGATTCAACTTTTATCATTACTTTTATCGGAGGTTACATTAGTCAATATACATATAAAACATAGATATTGTTTTATTAACCACATATTCCAAAAATGTAAAAATTTAAATTAAAAAATACTGCTATTGTGGCTCCATCAATCGATATTACGTTATCTGTGCTTTCACTTGTGTATATCAATCTGCTCTACTCTCATAGAATATGTATTTTATCTTCTTTAGGATCTGCCGTCCCCGACTTTTCGTTTTATTTTTGCCCCAGACCATTTAAACGTCTATTTGTCTTCTCAAGTGTCCGTCATTCGGACAGAGGTCCTCTTTTTACGACTGCGACTGTTTGACTGATGTAAATAGGTTTTAATTTGCGAGATTAACATTTTTGCATTTTATTATTTGTACATATACACGCCAAGTTGTACACGTAGATCTTAAAAATCCTGAAGATGTTTTTTTTTCTTTTCGTCTAAGAACCTCGTTTTTTTAAACGTTATATTTTCTCTTAATTAGTAATGTATTAAAACATTTCAAACCTTTTTTGGCTAATCAAAACCACGGTGTTAATTTACGACCGGACTTCAAGACCGATGCTAATGTTACAAATTCGAACTAAAAGTTTCCTATGACCCAAAATATTCAGTGCTTGATTTGAATAAAAACGCTATGAATTCATGATTTCCAGGATTATCTGCGAAACGATATTTTCTATATTACTTTTGTTAAACTAAGTTTGACGAGACGATGGCGCAGATTATTCTAATCACAAAGTATGAAGTCAAATCTTAAACGGGTCGCTGAGACCCGTCCATCAACTGTTGACAGCCACTTACACAGACCTCACAGTAGACCAGGGGTCCTGAAACCAATCGTGACGGGCTCCACGTAAATGCCACGTCAACTAAAGAACCAATTTAAGCCAATGGGAAATTGCTTTGGTTACACAGAGGCTACAAATCGCCCGTTGATTACCTGCGACGTGAACGGAGGCTTTACTTATGTGTATAGGTAGAAAAATTAAGCATCATTGGGTTAGTGTGAAAAGATGGATTACAGTTCATATATAGTATAAATTACATACATACATATATACATAAACTCACGCCTCTCTCCCAGAATGGGTATGCAGAGGTACTACCAGGACACCCACATTTCGCCTTGTATGTTCCGTCCCATGATGTGATAGGGGGCGAGCCCATCATCATATCGCGTACAAATTCCTGACTCCGGGCTGAGGATGAATGGAAAAGTCCAATACCACTTTCGTCCGACCTGGGATTCGCACCGAGGCACTAGTATATATTACGGGTCTTCTTAATTTTGAGGTTCGGTGTTAGGTCCAGGTTCGGTAAATGTAGGTTTTTGGATTCGCAGCGTGTTTTTGAATCCGAGCATTTGAAATCAGGAAGATGGTTGATTGTAAGAATCTGATTGAAAGACTAGTGTTTCTACAATATGCATTAAAATTGCAATTGCTGACACGATTACTTCGTGTCGGCAATAGATGTAGGACAATAGATTTTAATGGTTTTACATCTTATAATCGACTTAGTATAGTATATCACGCTGGTAAATGTGGCTAGCAACAATTGCCATATTGTGCCCATGATAATCGCATCAACGGTTTCTACAATCTCTGTTAATTTTAGCGAAATGGGTAAACTCGACTGATTGCTAAGCGCTATTCATTCGTGGTTATGGATTAGTTAAATAACCTTTCATTATTTAGAAATAATATTTCAATATAACTTTCAAATATTAATAGCAGCGTTATTTGTACTATTGATAGAACGACACCGATTCTATTCCATCAGCAAAATTCATTATAGGGGATTACATTCAATAATTGATTTCGGATTGAAAAATACAACATTGCCGTCATAAATTGATTTAAAACTTGAATATGAATAGTAGGTACCTAGATGTACTTTTGTTGAACATAAGTTTGCTTGTTATTACTTATATTTCTACTTCGATACAAAAGGCAACAACACTCATTTGTATTCTTAGAAAGTTTACGTGCAGTTTTAAAATGTTCAAGAGAACGTTTGCTGGATTTTTCATCTGTCTTGGTCGTATTTTATACCTTCATTTTTGTTATTTACATTGGAGTTGATTTCATATCATGATACGGCACCCAAAGGATGCTCGGGGTCGTTTAAGGCGCTTAATGTATTTGTCCTTTGTGTTGTAAACTTGTAATGCAATTTTACGGCCATATACTAGATCTGAAATCTTGATTTTGATTATAGATATGTAGACCCGCAGACTGCAATGGGTATTAAATATATGATATTCCTCAAAAGTAAATCATAAATATTAATTTTGTTTACTCACCAAAGTTACGCGAATAAAATGAAATTGACACGATAAAATCTTAAGCAACTTTAAGTTAAATTAAAATCTAATCTTCCTAAAACAATTCTGCTTCGTAATACTATTATTAAAACTCGCGGCCAATTAAAATTCCATCATAGTATCGGAATAAACCTGGCGTTTATTCAAACACCCAATTTTTATACTTGATTGATGACCTCGCTGCCGCATCAAGCACGTTGTAATTTACAGCCTTTGAAAAATATCGCTTCAGATTGAGCATTGGATAATATTAGTTAGTAATTTGAGCGTTCTTTATGATAATGCTGAAAAAGATACATAATACTATTATTAATTTGTATTATTTTTGTCCATTCCAAGAATTGATGCTAAACTAGGTATTTTGTTTTGAAATTCGTTCTTTTAAGGATAAAGACTACTATGGAGTTGTGTATCACGAGGTCATGCTCAGAAAAGCATATCTTTGAAAGTGTTTACAGAGCTATAGGAACCCAAGAATAGTAAGTAAAAGCAGTGGTTTACACGAAATTGCGACATTGGGATGGCGAGGTAATAATTATACCTAATGCCATTACAAATTATAACTCCATTCCTTTTACTCTTGAAACCTTAATATTTTTAAGAAATTATTAATTTTGATACAATTCATGTTATTTACCCATTTTTACCTCATTAATATATTGTAACTGACTACATTATGTTAATAAATGTCGCTGTAATTATGATGATTGATGTTCTGTGAGTGTCGCGATAAGATTTACACTTTATCACGATGTGTTGATATAATGGCTTGTATTGTTCCATTTTGTGCTTCCATCATTATGTAATATGCTTGTGGTAGTATTTACATCTGCCCGGATTGCCACTATCGTAAAAATATCGAAAAAAATAATACACGTATTACAAGTTTTGGAATAAATGACGATTTAAAAAAAAAATTGGAGTACCTATTACTAAAAGAAAAACATTTTAATAAATAATGGTACATAATATTCTCCTTAAATTTAAGATTATAGTCTATCAAAACAAAAAGTAATTAAAAAAATTCAATATCGAAGTCAAATAAAATAACCGCGAATGAAATGTAAGTGCTATAAAACTTCGGAACAAAAATTGCCTGTTAGTCAGCAGTCGAGCCCAAAACAGAACAATGACATCAATTAATCTTTCTGTAAACTTGTTCCGCAATATTGCAATAAGGAAATTTAATTTAACAATAAACGTCCAGCGAGGCTCTCTGGTAAATACGTATATTAATTGATATTAGCATTCGAATTATGCTAAGACTTGCTATAACACTTCGTCTCTAGATGGTAAATAGCTATATTCTTCCATGAATCTGTTTCAAATCTGGTAAACGTCGAACTTTGTTAGAAATTCCTTTAACACGTTATCTATTTTATTTATATAATCTTATTAGTAAATCACCGCTTTGTATTCACACACAGCTTTCAGAGATAATTCCAAAACTCTCCAATATGCATTAGAGCAACTCAGTTCAACCCAACATCACAGTTCGTGCAATGTTCCAAACCTAATTTGTACACGGCAAAATAAATTAACTGCTAATAGGAACTTCGTCTTCGAAATGAGCAAGTTCGTTTTCTTGCCACACATTTATGGGAATTTTATTTTAACTTACATTAGTAATGTAAAATAAAACTTTGTGGATCGAGCCAATGTATTTAGAACTGGTTAGAGTCTCGAGGTGACGGCCTTACATCAGCATTCAATATTTAAAATTTTGCTGGAAAAATAATCCGATTCGATTATTAATCCGGATATTAATCCAATGTTCATATGTTATATGTAGAAATACTATAGAATTTCGATATGTGGGCGTTTAGTTCCTCAAATCTATGTTTAGTGATTCCAAGAATTAACCTTTCTCTAATATGAGCGCCTAAAGCCTTAGACTTCCTCGAAATCCAGACTTCAATGAAGATACGATAATAATGAAAATTACTTCGCAGAATACTATATGCAGACTACATAGTTTACATAGATTAGATTGTGATGGCATACGGAACTAGCGTCGATATCTGTGTGCTTCCTCTCACTGTGAGCGCAAAACCACAAAACACAGTCAGTCGTCCATGTTGTGTAAGAATGCACTGAAATGTACAAATGTTTTCAGAAGCTTTCAAAGTTTACCTGTATCGAAAATCCGATAGTTATTTCAAGTTTCTACTATCTTAAATATCATATAGCTTTTGTAAGTTAAACCGTAAAGTTATATTTTTATTCCTCGGAAATAGTGCCCTTTTTTATGTACTTTATGCCCTTTTCTATACTGCCAAAGACGTGTATCTAAAAGTTAATGACTTTATCGGTTGAGTAGGTAATTAAGGTTTAAAAGCATTAAAAACACATAAAGAAATTCGCATTCACATTCACGTTTATAACATAAGTAAGGATTTTATTTAGAACGTGTTCGATGTATGTAAAGATTGTAGATATGTTGAGATGTGTGAAGGTATGTGGAGATGTAGAAATGAGTGCTATAATCCGTATGGGGTCAGTGAAGTAGGCTATCGCCTGGAGCATTAAAATGGGGAAACTTCACGTCTCGCCTGCGCTTAGCTTGAATTATTTAATGTAAGATGGTGCATTCGGATAATTTGGTTGATTTGGATGATTTGGAAATGTTACGTGATTAAAACAACTCATTTATTATACAAGTTATAATTTTATTTGAATAGAACTACCCAGGCGTCTTTAAGTTTGATGAATTATTTACCGTTACGCGATGTTTATATGACATTAGCAAATATAATGCACATATTATAAAGTGTTCAAGTTGAAACTGCTGCTGCGCAAGCAAACGGGGAACGTAAGCAAATATCAAATAACTAGAAAGAAACCGTTAATAAACCTGCCCTATCGCAGGTCTTTCAACCGTGTAATAGCTGAACGAAGAATTTGAAATATACAGACAGAATGGTTTCTTAGATTTACGCGAATGTTACACATTGAAATAAAACTATTTTATACGGATTTTATCGCGATTTGGTTTAATTTTTACATTTTTTAACTTCCCGACGTTTCGATTACTTTACAGCTTTCGTGGTCACGGGGCGGACTGAGGTATTAGTCATCCGCTCAGTGACTGTTACAATTAAACTACCCTTAATTTATAATTATTAAATTAAAAAAGTTAATTTAAAAAGTTAGCTAGTATTTGCGATCCGATCTACGCAGAAGGAGCTCACTGTGTCTTGAGGTCTGGCAGCTGGTCTTTTGGGTTCCGATTTAATTAAATGTAGAATTGGATCCCATGATGGTGCAAGCTTCAAGCCATCTTCTCTATTGAAATTTGGATGTTTTTTAATTTCAATAGCCTCGCGAAACATCCTGGGCAGGAAACGGTGTTCTTTGGCAAGGATTTGGGGCTGGTCAAAGCGAAGGTAATGCTTGGAGCCTTCCTCTATGTGTTCAGCAACTGCAGACTTCGTTGAGCGTCGGTGTTTGACGTCAGCTATGTGTTCTTTTACGCGGGTCCCTATGCTTCGTTTGGTTTGGCCGATGTAAGAGAGGCCACAGTCGCAATCTATTTTATATACTCCCGGTTCGTGCAAAGGTATATGACACTTGACAGGTGGTAAGAATTGACTAATCTTCTTAGGCGGCTTGTAGTATGTTTTAATAGAAGCACGCTTCAGGATGTAGCCAATCTTGTCCGTGACTCCTTTTATGTATGGCAATATAACCGGGACCCGTTCAACTGTGGCTGGTTTCACTCGGTTTCTGTGACGGCGGCGTGGAATTTGGAGCTTGTTGTCTCGCAGTACTTGCTTGACGTGTTGCAGCTCAGTGGCCAGGTTTTTCTCGTCACAGATTCCTTGTGCTCTCTGAAACAAAGATTTACCCACGGTAGCTAACTGTTTTGGATGGTGGTGAGAATCACCGTTCAGATATTTATCTGTATGGGTCTTTTTCCTATACACAGTATGACCTAAGGACTGATCAGGATTACGGATTACTAAAACATCTAAGAAAGCAAGAGATTTGTTTTGTTCCAACTCCATAGTAAATTGAATTTTATTGTTAATGGAGTTGAGGTGATTTAAAAATGCAGTTACTTGGTCAGTTGGTAAAATTGTGAAAGTATCATCTACGTACCGCTTGTAAAATCTTGGCGAGACCGGGGCTGTACTAAGGGCTGTCTCCTCAAAGTCCTCCATGAAAATATCGGCGACTACTGGAGATACAGGTGAGCCCATAGCAACACCATCCATTTGTACATAGTATTGATTGTTCCACAACATGTAGCCAGATGTGAGGCAATGTTTGAGTAATTCTGCATATTCTAGTGGCATGTCATTCTCTGTTAACTTCTTAGTGACAATTTTGATGCAGTCTTGTACTGGTAAGCTTGTAAAAAGTGACTGGACATCAAAACTAACCATTGTTTCATTGTCAGCTAATTGTAGGTGTTTAATATCCCTGACAAATTGGTATGAATCCTTCACAGATGCTCTAGTGTTTCCTCTGAGTGGTGAAAGCACTTGTGCTACGTGCTGAGCCAATCTGTAGGTTGGTGTGTCGATCTGGCTCACAATGGGACGTAGTGGAGCATTTTCCTTGTGTATTTTTGGTAATCCATACAATTTAGGAGGTTTTGCACACGATGGGATGAGTGACTTAGCGTTCAGATCTAACTTCTCGGAGTACTTGATTATTAAAGAGCTAGTGGCCTTTAAAATCCTGGTGGTCGGGTCTGATTTGACCATTTTGTATGTAGTGTCATCCGATAAGAGTTGTTCTATTTTGTTGTTGTAATCTGAAGTGTCCATCACTACTGTCGCATTCCCTTTATCTGCACGGAGAACAGTTAAATCCTTCATAGATCGCAGGTTCTTTAAAGCGATAAATAGATGTTTTGGAAGATTTGGTTTCGGCACTTTGTTTCGTCGTAATAAAGATGATATATCTTGACGTATAGCCTCCGAATCTTCCTTTTTCAAATTGTTAATGAAGAGACTGTTCTCAACGTTACAAATAATATCTTCATACGGTATCCTACGTGGAGTTACGGCAAAATTTAGACCTCTTGACAAAACCTGAACTGTGTTTTCATCCAATGTATGTTTTGACAGATTAATGACCGCGCGTTGTTTGTCTGCGCCGGAGTGCGTGTTATCTGTGTTAGGGTGCGTTCCGTGCCTGCACTCGGAGTTGTTAGAATTTTTGACATTTGATTTTGATGAAAGTTTATCATATTTATTTATGTGTTTATTTTTGCATTCGTTATATTTAGATGTTTCTCTTTTATTTAATGTGTCCATGCAATTTTTAAAATCAAATGATGTTAATACTGTCTTTAACTCATTGGATGATTTTTCGATACAATTATTTAAGTAATGTAGGTCAGATCGTGTTTCATGTATGGTAGCTTGTAACAGTTTTTTACTCGCCTGGCTTAGAATTTTAGCGCTCCCTCGTATGGTTTTCTTCGGTGATATCTTCACACACGTGGGGATGAGATTATGATCACGGCATCTCTTCAAGAAATTCAAGGATGATATATTTCTTGCGCGCTTAGTTTTCAAATTCTCCAACCGGCGTATTTTGTTTGCAATTTGCAGTCCGTACTGGTTTGCATAATGGTTTCTTAGATTTACGCGAATGTTACACATTGAAATAAAACTATTTTATACGGATTTTATCGCGATTTGGTTTAATTTTTACATTTTTTAACTTCCCGACGTTTCGATTACTTTACAGCTTTCGTGGTCACGGGGCGGACTGAGGTATTAGTCATCCGCTCAGTGACTGTTACAATTAAACTACCCTTAATTTATAATTATTAAATTAAAAAAGTTAATTTAAAAAGTTAGCTAGTATTTGCGATCCGATCTACGCAGAAGGAGCTCACTGTGTCTTGAGGTCTGGCAGCTGGTCTTTTGGGTTCCGATTTAATTAAATGTAGAATTGGATCCCATGATGGTGCAAGCTTCAAGCCATCTTCTCTATTGAAATTTGGATGTTTTTTAATTTCAATAGCCTCGCGAAACATCCTGGGCAGGAAACGGTGTTCTTTGGCAAGGATTTGGGGCTGGTCAAAGCGAAGGTAATGCTTGGAGCCTTCCTCTATGTGTTCAGCAACTGCAGACTTCGTTGAGCGTCGGTGTTTGACGTCAGCTATGTGTTCTTTTACGCGGGTCCCTATGCTTCGTTTGGTTTGGCCGATGTAAGAGAGGCCACAGTCGCAATCTATTTTATATACTCCCGGTTCGTGCAAAGGTATATGACACTTGACAGGTGGTAAGAATTGACTAATCTTCTTAGGCGGCTTGTAGTATGTTTTAATAGAAGCACGCTTCAGGATGTAGCCAATCTTGTCCGTGACTCCTTTTATGTATGGCAATATAACCGGGACCCGTTCAACTGTGGCTGGTTTCACTCGGTTTCTGTGACGGCGGCGTGGAATTTGGAGCTTGTTGTCTCGCAGTACTTGCTTGACGTGTTGCAGCTCAGTGGCCAGGTTTTTCTCGTCACAGATTCCTTGTGCTCTCTGAAACAAAGATTTACCCACGGTAGCTAACTGTTTTGGATGGTGGTGAGAATCACCGTTCAGATATTTATCTGTATGGGTCTTTTTCCTATACACAGTATGACCTAAGGACTGATCAGGATTACGGATTACTAAAACATCTAAGAAAGCAAGAGATTTGTTTTGTTCCAACTCCATAGTAAATTGAATTTTATTGTTAATGGAGTTGAGGTGATTTAAAAATGCAGTTACTTGGTCAGTTGGTAAAATTGTGAAAGTATCATCTACGTACCGCTTGTAAAATCTTGGCGAGACCGGGGCTGTACTAAGGGCTGTCTCCTCAAAGTCCTCCATGAAAATATCGGCGACTACTGGAGATACAGGTGAGCCCATAGCAACACCATCCATTTGTACATAGTATTGATTGTTCCACAACATGTAGCCAGATGTGAGGCAATGTTTGAGTAATTCTGCATATTCTAGTGGCATGTCATTCTCTGTTAACTTCTTAGTGACAATTTTGATGCAGTCTTGTACTGGTAAGCTTGTAAAAAGTGACTGGACATCAAAACTAACCATTGTTTCATTGTCAGCTAATTGTAGGTGTTTAATATCCCTGACAAATTGGTATGAATCCTTCACAGATGCTCTAGTGTTTCCTCTGAGTGGTGAAAGCACTTGTGCTACGTGCTGAGCCAATCTGTAGGTTGGTGTGTCGATCTGGCTCACAATGGGACGTAGTGGAGCATTTTCCTTGTGTATTTTTGGTAATCCATACAATTTAGGAGGTTTTGCACACGATGGGATGAGTGACTTAGCGTTCAGATCTAACTTCTCGGAGTACTTGATTATTAAAGAGCTAGTGGCCTTTAAAATCCTGGTGGTCGGGTCTGATTTGACCATTTTGTATGTAGTGTCATCCGATAAGAGTTGTTCTATTTTGTTGTTGTAATCTGAAGTGTCCATCACTACTGTCGCATTCCCTTTATCTGCACGGAGAACAGTTAAATCCTTCATAGATCGCAGGTTCTTTAAAGCGATAAATAGATGTTTTGGAAGATTTGGTTTCGGCACTTTGTTTCGTCGTAATAAAGATGATATATCTTGACGTATAGCCTCCGAATCTTCCTTTTTCAAATTGTTAATGAAGAGACTGTTCTCAACGTTACAAATAATATCTTCATACGGTATCCTACGTGGAGTTACGGCAAAATTTAGACCTCTTGACAAAACCTGAACTGTGTTTTCATCCAATGTATGTTTTGACAGATTAATGACCGCGCGTTGTTTGTCTGCGCCGGAGTGCGTGTTATCTGTGTTAGGGTGCGTTCCGTGCCTGCACTCGGAGTTGTTAGAATTTTTGACATTTGATTTTGATGAAAGTTTATCATATTTATTTATGTGTTTATTTTTGCATTCGTTATATTTAGATGTTTCTCTTTTATTTAATGTGTCCATGCAATTTTTAAAATCAAATGATGTTAATACTGTCTTTAACTCATTGGATGATTTTTCGATACAATTATTTAAGTAATGTAGGTCAGATCGTGTTTCATGTATGGTAGCTTGTCCGCCCCGTGACCACGAAAGCTGTAAAGTAATCGAAACGTCGGGAAGTTAAAAAATGTAAAAATTAAACCAAATCGCGATAAAATCCGTATAAAATAGTTTTATTTCAATATATACAGACAGACAAATATACATAAAAGAAAAGTTCACTACGGTCTTTTACTTTCTAAATATTAAATTGTAACATAAATGCAAGAATATGTCGATACAATAAACTTCCTTACGACGGTAGACAGCACTAAGATACGTCCCGTTAATGTTATAACAATGTATGATAAAAAATCCATTTAATGGCGCCAGTTGTAAAAGTAATCTAGACCGATAAGTACGGCCGCTTAGTAAGTTAAATACAATATATTAATGCATATTGCGCCGTACAAGCCGTGTCGAGTCGAGCAATTTAAAAAAAGGAAAAGAGACTTGCCGGTCTTAAAAGGCGTGAGATTGCGTCTTCAGTCCCATTTCCGTAAGAAGAATGCGACGAGACGGCCGCGGGCACACAAAGCGTTCGCGACAGCACTCCCACAATCATCGTTTACCGATTGATTTCTGGCCAGGCTTATAGTATTGACGAAATACACAAACTTCGCCAATATGAAAGTTGGCTAGAAGCTGTTACCGCCATTACATTAAGGCAATATAGCTTTTCATAGCGAAGGGAGGCATCTGCAGTAAACCACGTGCTATTGTTACAGTTTCCGAAACGTTCCGAATTTCTATACGGCATGAGCGATATTGGATCAAACTTACTATCGTAAATGTCTGTACATATCTGTGTTTGTATCGGAGTCTTGATCGCACTGGTTTAATATTTATTGCAAAATAAGGCTGCAAATCCGGATGTGATAAAGTGGAGTCGAGCTGATTTGCAAGTGTGTATCAATATAAAAATTTGCACGTTTCGGAAGCGTGTTCAAGTATTTCTTCGGAGTTCTGGAGGCTCAATATTAAAATAAGAAATAATGATGTTTGGAATACGACATACTGTACAAGCAAATGGATAGAGTAAATATCATACATTACATTAAAAGTACGAGCAATCGTTTTATAAATATAAGGGAATTATGAAGAAATGTGTGTTGAGAAATACTATAGTAGATGTATAATGTTATAAGTATTGAGAATTAGCAAATTACTAGATTCCACAAAAAAAGTAAATGATTTTTTTACCTTCACGAATGTCGTACATTTTTGTGTTATCTTATTGGATATTTTGGAACAAATTATACGGCGTATCATTATTGTATTACTTGTATTAACATAGTGAAGTAATAACACGTATAAATGAACAATCCTGAACCCAAACTAATTCATTAGTATAAAAATGACACGCAAACTAAACAAAGAACACCTTTAACAACTATCGATCGTAATTTTAAAAAGCAGGCACAGGCATCGGTCAACGACCCTTACAGAGGGTTTGTCGTGTATGTAAACGATTTGTCAGTAAAATATTCATATCGCTGTGGAGTCGGTTCCGGTGGCAGTTATTGATTCACAAAGCAATACGTTTGTCGCCGACACAATTGTAGTTGGCGACAGGTAATCGTGTAGTGATCGACCTTTGGCACAATCACTCCGGAAATTAAACTGTTTTAGTATCAATGTGTATACGATTGTAAGATGTGTGTGCGATTGTGGAAAGCTCTTTGTGGCGACTTGCGCGAGTGTATAGTTAACTTTGAAGAAGATTGTAAAAGTGTTGTTTTTTTCTATTTTTAACCAAATCAAATATTTTGGTCTATTTATTTTGGAGCTAAAGTGTTTAATTAATACAAAATTTATTTCAATAAAATAAATAAATCGAATATGGCAATAAATTAAATTCAGGTGAAATAACTAATGCTCTCTATCATGGTGGATTTCAGTCTGTATACGTCCGGTTTTGGCCTAGCCGGCATAATTATATCAACCGGCAGGAAATAACTACCTCTCACCGGTGAATACTATATTAAGATTTCCCGGTATATACTACTAGGTCCATTAAAGCCACTTTGTAATCTGGGTATAAAAAAGTGGAACATAGTTTATTAATTACTCTTTATTATTTGATAACATAAAATACACGAAAAATCAAAAAAGTTGAAACAAATGATAGTTTGATTTGTGTTAAATTGCTGTTTGATAGTTTTCGTCTCAGTTCAAACAAGTTTGCCCTTGCAAAGGCATACGTTAACAAGGGTTAAAGTGAATATTGACCAGAGAAGCCGAGCAGCCAGGCCCGCATGTCGACTTGCCACCGCAGACATGTCTGTACACAACATGTTTCAAGTGCAATCTACCCTGATACAGTAGAGACATAATTATGTTTTTCAACTATTCAATTTTAGTTGTAGGTAGAGTAATAATAACACATCTAGTCCGCTCTGAAGTTGACACGCGTGCGGTCGCAGGAGAGCTATGCTGATATTTAAATTTGTTCGTAGCGCAGCAATATGTCAAAAGTTCACACCGGAGAAGTTGTTTTGCGTTGACTGTACTTGTTCTTTGATGATTTGTTGATTGTAATAATTTTCAGCCTTAGAAAGTACATTCATAAACTAGGCTCAAGGACGCTCTTTTATTTACACTTTATTATAGAGCATAGATACAGAACAATAAAAGTAGAAAGGTTATTAATACTACATCCGTATATAAAGTTTACTTTTTGCTCTTATGACTATCGTTGATTTCACCCACAAGTTTACTTCCATATATAAATATTACCGATGGTGTACAAACTGTACATGCATAAATCCTTTGATTCCATGTATAAATGAGTAAGCTGCAATAGGAATGTTCAATCAATATAATTTTGCACATTCTGTCAACTAATTAGTCAATAGCCGGATTTGAGCTAATTGATATATTGGAACGCGTTTATTAATAACTTAAACAGGAAATACGGTACAAACGATACAATGTAACAGTACGAAAATAAATTTTGAAATGGTTTAGTCGAATATGTGAATATTTAAGTGCACTTGCGGAATGTGGAATATTGGAATATTGGAATAGTGTGGAATTCCTCCAAAGTTCATTTAGATTATGCTGTCTGTTTTAAAAAAATATCAAAATTAAACCTTCCGAATAAGCTTGCAGGGTGTCGCTGGATGTAGGCCGCTTGCAACAGATCGATGTGAAGATCTTTGGGGGAAGCCTATGTTAAGCAGTGGACTTCCTGTAGCTGAATAGAAAGATAGATAGATAAAACATCCAGAATCCTTTCGAATCAATTATCCATTCAGCAACTCAAGGGCGACAGTAAAAGAAACGTAGCGTACTCAAGTAGCAATCGTTCGATGGATTAAAAGTGAACTAACAATGAACTTTAAAAAAAATCGGACACTAGACAGTACAATTAATAATGCTTCTTGACATTCAATAGCGGGACATCCATTAGGCTTATTACAATAATAAAATCATATTAACTTGATTTGAAATGGTATAATGGGTCTCTATACCAATTCGGGATCACAAAGCGGGCTGTTTTAAATTGGCTTTTACTTTTTCATCAAAAGGCCGTTCTGTGACAAATTCTTTCCTTATCTAAATAAACATCTATTTCAAAGACTACCCATTGCGACAGACTTTCAATTAATTTGTCGCGGTTTCTGAAATGGAATCAAAGGTATTGGGGAGGCAGGAAATTAAGCGCAGAATGGTTATTTAATGAATTCATCAAGTTTTAACAAACAATAAACGAGCTTCTAATACAGAATTAACCTTTTGTGCAGTGCTCGGAACTAAAGGCTGCTTTAGATTGAATTCGTGGAAAGCGAAGAATAATGATTTTGATGTAGTTATACGTTTTAATATTCTTACTGGAACTTCTTATTTCCCTTTATTAAAGATACATTTGTAAATAAAATATGACATATTTTTATTCAGTAATATGGCATTATATTTATAAATAAAATTTCATTATAAAAACATTACTACAACAAATGAAACTCATTCGCCAAAAAATAATTCTACGGTACAATGCTGTTCCTATTTCAGTTTTGATAAAGGTAAGAGTACAAATAATTTACTGTTGACACGCGGAGTTTATACAGACGAACAAAGACGCGGTGAGCGAAGCGAGTTTGCCTTCAGGTCAGTCATGCAACACGTGTATTTGCCGCAGTCAATGCACAATATTAATTGCAATTAGTTTTATGTACATTTAATAATAATAAATAAATACACCCAACAGTCACATACATAGTCCTGATTTATACTTGTTTATTAAATTATAGATTATATGAGCACAGGATTTATTTAATAATGTAATTTAAATATTCCTTTTTCCGAGTTCTTAAGTCGCAAGAATTAAATTTGACTCAAAATAAGTATTTAATTAATTTAAATCATCCTCTTTAAATTTATTTTCTCGGTATTTCAATTTTATTGAGACGGATCGGTGTATAATCCTCTGCCCACACATCAACGTCTCTCGTTTCTTTTCATTTGATTCAGACGCTGATGCATGGGCGTAGCTTACATCGATGCTTCAAACGGTTTCAGAGCTTAATTATTTTCGCTTGAATATTATTTATAGCATATAATTTATCTTTTGACAGATTTTTATTGAAAACTTGTTGAGACATCAATCTTTATAAAAATCACAAAATAATAACAAATTCATAGAATTGTTAAAGTTAACTGTTATTATACGAAACGTTTTGTTTTGTGGTTTAGACTGAATTGGATCATAATAGAGTTTGAAATGTTACTTAGACAGTTATCATTGGAACCTGAGGTTGTTCATCTGAATCGTAACTCAGGCTGTTCAGTTTCCGTTCGTATAGCGATTCCAAAATTATTTTCTCGTTTGCGTACTCATCTAGGTTTGATATCAGTGATTTCACCAGCCAAAAAAATTCCAGCAGAATCTTTATATAAATACAGTTGCACTAACCCCACATATAAAGTGCAGGCCATGCAAATAAAGAAAACATTGAAGGTATCATGTGGTGTATTGTTGATCGAAGATCATTTGCAAGTACATTTATCTAAGCCATTTGAAATTAGAAACAAACATTATTATAATTGAGTTCTCTTTTATAACAATATTGCTTGTTTGCTCACATATGAGTGCGCGGAACCCATTCGGGTTTAATTATAACTATTGAAACTAAAACAATAAACGTGAGAATAGAAAGGACGTTGGTTAAATTTAATCAGGGAATGGAACATTTTAAGAAATTATAAAAAAACATTTAATTAAAATCTCAATCTACAGTGGAATCCGTTTATCATGACATCGAAGGGATATGACAAACACGTCATACTAAGCTGACGTCATACCAAACATTTTAAAGAAAATAAACAACTTTTGTTTTTTTGTATGAATTTATTTTAATAGAGAGAAAACATACGACCCCTGACGGGTATTCTTTTGTTTGTCGTGTTTTTAAACCACTTAATTAACGCTTGATCAGCGGAGTGAGTGAACATAAGCGGAGTTCTACTATAATTTTATCATATTATGATGTATTTGTACAAAAATGTTGTGAATACTACCTACAAATGCAAAAGGACTATTTTGGAGACACGTATTTCTCCTCCTACCAAACAACTGAGAGATAAATTAATGCCATTTTTTTACATGGAGATTATTTATGGGAGCGCAAAATACTAATTTTGTACGGGAAAAATACACGAACCCTCTGGGATAGATTGGATAAAGTAAGGATTGCCATCAGTGAGCCACAAGAGGTAATGGTAAATTCTCTCTGAGACACGCATAAAAATATGTACTGACAGTTGACCCCTCTAAGATTCATGTCAGATGGTAACAAAAATGCATACAATAACACTGATATTATAAACTATACTATGAAGATCTAAAATCGTTTGTTTCAGGGCAGTTGGTCAGTAAATCCGAGCAAAAGGTTAAGAAATTGAAAGCTTTGAAAAATAAAAACAATATTGTAACAAAATAGTTATTAGAAAATTGTTCTGACTAAGCCAGTTTGCATAATTAAACTAAAAATAACACGTATGATTGTACCAAGTATACGTTACGGTTGCATTTGCTTTACAAATGATCCTTACACAACTTTGAAATTAATATGGAGTTGTACGACTGCGAGTGATTATTAGAAGTGGGTCGAGCTGTGTTTATACCGAAGGTGTAATGAAGGGACACAATGCCGTGGGGTGTATTATCGTTTTCGGGATTCGTTCGGCTTACCCTCTCAACCTCGCACTCACTGAACGAAATGTCATTACCGATAGTATCAGGGATCGCCGCTTTTATATTTGTTCAGCGATATCAAGCTCTCAATCTATGGAAGGGGATATTTTTATCTGTTTTCAAAATGTAAAAAATCAATTTTCACGCGTTCTATATTTAACGTAAACGTTTTCATTGGGATAAAGCCGTATTGAATATTTTAGGTGAGCCGCTCGCACACAGATTTGCTCTAACCTTATAAAGGGAATTTTATCTCGCGATAAAAGTTAAATGAAGTGTTAACCAATTGTAAATGTTTTTCGTTTTTCTTATACTACATGTAGATACGATTGGTATATTATGTTTTACAGTAAGTTTTTACGAGGTTCGATATGAAACAACTTTTTAAGGGGAATGTTGACTTTGAAGTTATGTTACTACAAGCATGTCGTTGTTCTTATGTCGGTTTTTCCTCAGAATTTAACAATAAACTGTGCTGTCTGTCGAGAACGAAGCACGTTTTCTCGCGGGGCATCTGTCAACCGACTTTTAAAATTACTTTGAAGGTATAAAAGATACTTGGCGGGCTTTACTTTCTTCCCTTCGTGTTCCTTTCGTCTGTTGATTTTTCGATAGCACAAAAACACTTGCTTTTATAAATTTGAGCCTCATGAATAACCACTTAGGATCAAAACTCTGACGATGTTGCTAAAGCAAGTGATTCGGAATTATCAGGGGTGAATAATATTTGAAAATAGACACCAATGTGATTCAAAGAAAAACGAATGTACTGTTTTATAAATATATCTATAGCACTGACTAATGATCAGCTGATTATATCTGTTGATTGATGTATTCATGTCTTTTGTTTAGATTTCCTAATTTAATGCTTACAGTTATTGTCTACTGTTAACTATTTTTGTTTCCAACGATCAAATGTATATAAAATGTATCGTATCCTTTAGTTTAATTATGAAATACATGGTCTGAGTAAATAAGGTGAGTCAATTGCTTTAGATCTGAATTATTACATCATCAATAAAGAATTTAAATTACGTTACCACAAAAAATTGGTTAACATTACAACAGCAACAAAAATAATTGCCTACTGTATTCTTTGAAAACAAAAAACACCAACGTTCATAATTTCTATGAATATAGATGAGCTGCTTTGAAAAAAATGTTTATCGGTTCGTTAATGGGTGGTATCGGTAATAAACATTTTAATTTGTTACACAAAGACTTCCGCACTTTCCCGCATAACAATGGGAAAAAAAGAGCGAATACCTAAAGGCGTCTGCCCACTACAACGTTTTATTTAAGATCGAACTATGATCATCAGTAAAAACTTGAATTACTATGACAAAATGAATAATATTCGGTCACCGACATCCCGGTAGAGTGCTATCTATAGTAATTCCTTTGACTTTTTTTGGCGTCACTGAAGTTTATAGAATGGTCATGATCATTAGAAATGACTATTCGTTTCTTATGTATTATTTTGCATGATATGGTAACCGCACTCATGTCTGTTGATAAGCGCAGTAGAGCAATGATTCTCTCACCGGTCGATAGAATTATGCAGGCCTGGTCAAAAACGGATATACTCAACACACAGGCTGAGCTCGGATCGCGAGATTTTTTTATTGCAATCAATGGCGAGATGAGCATGACATTCGCCTGGTGGTAAGCGATACGACCACTTATGGGCAGTAGCGAAACCAAACAATATTATGAATTACAAATAATGCTTTGCATTCCATTGCGCTCACCATCCTGAGACATAAGATGAGTACTCATTCATTGGGTGTTCCATTATCGTGTAGATGTACTGATATACGTCAGTTAAAGTGGGCAGACGCCTTTAAACACTCAGAGGCGTCAACAACTTACAAATCGTTGATGTAATGCGTTCGTCAGTCATCTGCTTCCAATCTGGGCGCGTGCCAGGCAGCTGGCCGCTTGTCGCGTAATATTACAAGAGCCAATCGCTAGTAATAACTGTGTCGCAGACACGAGATAACAGAATTCACATCTAGAAGAGATAAGCATTTCGCGCATAATTAGCAAAAACTATTAAAATATTGCATTGCACGTCTGCGCTTTTTTGTTAGTGTGGAGAATCGGTAAATCATTAACGTAGATACATGTACTAATGTTAAAATAACAATGTCTTTTATTCGTTATAGTTACATTAGATTTTTGCGAAATCATATTCAGGAATGTGTCTAATTCAGCTGGATAGCCATGAAGATCAAGCCGTGCGAGTATAACTGGCTGTTTTGTATACAGAAATAAATAAATAAACTACACAGTAACCCTGCACACAAAAATATACACTACAACTCCCTGTTAATACGTATGTCTTATGCGATGGTATCCGATTCCCAGAGTAACTTATCACTTGCAAAACAAGCAGACCAAAATAAATATTTGTTGACCGTAAGCATTTGGCCTTCTATTGGAATTTCTTCCAACTGGGTTACCGATTGCTGCTTTATGGAGTCTGTCAAATTAATATTTTCATCGGATTTCGTTAATGCAGACCTACGCTCTAGCTCATAGATGACTCTACTTTGATCCCATAGAAACCGTGCATAAATCAGTTTAAAAAGTAGTTAAGTATATCTATGCAAAAACAATCATGGAAGCGTTGCTCATTAAGTGAAAAAAAAAAACTAAGAAGTGTAGAGTGTATGAGTACACTTCATAGTTTATTATGCCTGCCATACTGAATGCCCATTCTGATATTATATTGAAGTGGACACCGCGACAATAATATATGTAACAAAAACTACGAACCGCGGTCCACCATTTCTGTCTCCAACATTGCTAGTTTCTATGCAGTTACAATAAATCCCTTCGTGTTCCACTAGCCTCTCATGATTTTACGCGAGCGCTGATTTTATTGGTAAAATTTACTTCAGCATAATATAACAATGAATTAGAAAGTCACTTCTCGCAATATTCTACGTCTGTGATAGTGTACTGTCAAGATCACGACCATGCTTCGTAGACAAGGTTAATAATGAGTGGCGTGTGCTACCGGGACTCGGCAACTGACACCGCAATTTTTGCCTCCAACTTCCACCTGATTTATTATTCTATTAGATATTCTTTCAGGGCCATGCAAAATGTCTTCAAAGGGGACCTTCCAATAGACCGTTACTTTGTTTACAGACAAGTGTGACCATTATAGAGCGACCGCTATAAATATGTCACATGAATGTTCGTATGCAAACATTAAAAATGTGGGGTGTGACAAAAATAGTTATTGTAATGTCCTTTACAAATATTTTCAATACTGCCCGATAAAGGGGTTATTTATTAACGGATTTATAAAAAGCAAAATGGCGTTCGCTGTTTCTTTCCTTATTCAGTCTCAGTAAAGTGGTTGGTGGGACAATTTTTTTCCGCATAGGACAAAAATATATAGTTTAAACTTAAAGAATTCCTTCTCCCCGCATCATTTACACCTTGTCTATGTTATAGAAGGACAAACGTGAACCGGTGAAATGTGCCGTTTATAATAAAATTTTAATTATAGTTTATGCTTCTACCAGGTCTACTAAGCAATTTGCAATTGTAATATTGATTTGTGTTTCTTAAACGATTGTATAATTTATTTTAAAAATAATACTACGTTAATATGTAACATAACGAGTACTCTACATACTGTCAAACTGAAAATAATCAGATCTCAACACATTATCCTTCCTGCTTGGTCATTTATAATCACACTACAGAGTCCCACAACATGGTTACTGGGTCACCGAAAGTTTCACCTTAATCGTGATTAAAAAGGGCGTTGATTACGGTATGAGGGAAATGGCGTGGCTATTACGCATAATGCGTTGAATGAAATTTACTTTTGTTTGTTTATACCACAAACTAGTGTCCCAGTTAATTATTATTTATGATCCAACTACGCAAATTCTATGAAAACTAATAACTTTATGTCGCAGACATTGTAGTGAAAGCAACAGCTAAACGATTTTGGTTTAAATGAAATTGCTTTTATTTAGTTACTTGCTACAAAAACGTCGCAGAACAAGAAATTAAAGTACATCGTTCTAGGGAACTCAGCTTTACTAAACTGTAAAATATATTTAAAAAAGGAAGTTAGTCTCAGGTGCTTACCGGTGAGACGTCTGAGCTACAAGAAGCCGCGATCGTCTTGTGAGACTTTGTTCAAATGCTTCAGCGTTCTCGCAGGCCGACTCCGAACAGTTCATGCTGTAATCTACTTAATTACGTGCTTCTTCAACAATCGCTGTTTCATTATTGCTCGAACGGGATTGGGATCGTTTTGTACCCGTCTTGTTAATTTATCTGAGTAATAAGGAACTCGGTGGAATTAACATTATCTAAGCACTTTATTTTCGAGACTGGAAATAAAATCATGAAGCTATTTATTTTAGCGTAATTGTAAAACGATCCTTAAATTCTAGTTAAAATCAGTTTTTGGGTAAATTGCGTTTACAATCCATTTGCTGTCTAGGGTCAAAATGTAGATTAAATTATCGTTTATCTAATGACGTGCATCACTAAATTGCGAAATCTATAAATTCTCCAATATAGTTTGATTGCATACAATGTAATGCTGTACTCCGTAAAACGAAAGCAATTGTGATGTTAAACAGTGAGCGGCGGTGAAAGCAATAGGAATCAGGGGCCGGGCGTTTCGCCGTCCGGACTGAATTCAAGCCTTGGCCTTATACATAATGTAAACAGGTTGGTGACTCCAGGCTTCACGACTATACCTTTAATTTACCACAGAACAATAAAGCTATTCAGCTATTAGCTCGGCTTCATGTGCCCTGTATTTTGTTACGCAGTTTGCAGACCTACGTAATTGTTCAACCCTCATTTGCTAATTTTGCGACAAATGGGTAAACAATGCTTAATTTATGTTCAACGTTTTGCTTCCCAGGAGGTTTGTAAGGTGAAAATAAATAAGCGTACATTTTTTGCTAAATCTAACCGCCAGCTTGAGAATAAATTACAGTACGCTGAATTAATCTCGATCAGATCGACTGTTCTCGAGAACAAAGTCTTATGGAAAATTAAAATAAAGCTTGGTTTAATTGTGCTTTGTATTTGGCATACAAAAATCTTCTTGGCACAATTTACCTTCTTTTTAATCTGTTGTTCTGCCAATCAATTATCGAAATTTTCTAATCCTTCAGATAATGATTTTGTTCACAGCTCTCGAATTCCATCGAGATTATTCGGACATTATCCCAATGGTAACAATCTGCTGTGTTAACAGTTAAGAGTATATTTTATTGCTCATTTATAAACTTACAAAGCATTTGCAATTCGATTTTATTTTAAGCTGTTGCATAAATTATTTTCTTCACATCTTCAAGTACGATTGTTTGAATAAATATTAGAAGAATAAATTATCTTGCCCTGAATATTAACTTCTTGTGTATTCCAATATTCTTACTTTCTTTCGACAGGAAGCTAAGGTTTTCTAAACAAAGGAGCTGTTTTGTCAAATATTATTTTGTCGCAAGTAAATAGAGCTCTATATATGTATAGAGTGTACTACACAGGTATATTTCGCTTTGTTAAAATATAATTAGGGTTTCGTGGTGGCGTGTGAACAATGTAATTATAAAGTAATTAAGTCTAATTGCATTAAATATGAGGTGTTGCAAGGAACACTTGATATTCAAAACAAGTTTTGGTGATTTGGTTTGTAGTTAATTTAATAAACTTCAGTCAGTTATGAAATCTAAAGTATTGTAATGTGTATTGTCGAGTTAATTTTTTGCCAGATTTTTACTAAATAATTAAATTTAACTATTTAAGCCCTTAATCCTTTGGGACGTTTGAAGAAAAGTTATAGCCTAATTCAAATATACGATACACCATATATAATTCATATCTATCATTTGGAATACATTTCTAGTGTAGTTATAAACAAGCCACATAATTAGTTCTCTGTAAAAATTACGAATGCTGCAATTACATCTCAACAACTAAGAATATAATTCTTTTCCAATATTAAATCCGAGTCGAATAGTAAAATAATGGAAATAAACCTTTTACAGTGTTGTTTTCAGCTCAGATACGTTTTCACAGAGAAAAACATAATTACCTGCTTCGTTTCAATTAACAAATAAATCAAAGGTATTTTTTAAAACAAACAGATGTAATTCTCGAGGAAAGGCATAATTTATTTATTTAATCTAATTGAGTTCTACACATCGCAGTACACAATATCTGATATGTTTGTGGAAATACTTACTTCCTTATTTACCAATATTATAAATGTGTAAATAAGTTTGTTTGTTTGTTACTCTTTGACACCTTAAAATTTTAGATACATTGACAAGGGTCCAAAAAAGAACGTAGGATACTTTTTATTCGAAGCAAATACTGTTCTCCAGGGATAGAACTGTAACTATTCGACGGTCTTCCGCAACAAAATCCGATAGTCGTCAACAAATTGCAACTGAATGCCTGAATAACTAAAATAGAGAGGTGCTATCTTGGACAAAAATGTGATTAATAAATAAAACACCACTCCCCAGGTTTCTTAAGCAAGCCGCGAGCAAAATGTACTGGTTATATACATATTTTCATTTGTACTCAATACAGTCGATGTTTTGTCATGGTTTTTCGTTTTGACAATAAGATTCGGGGCACTTGGAGGCTTTCGGGCGACGTTTATTGTACTGAATTTTAGATGACGTCGCGCTCTTCGTGCCATTTGTGTAATACACACAAAAGTATAAACCCTATTGTAATATTTCATCCGGGTCTCAATTTTAATCATGCTTTCGCGTGTACCAGATGTTATTTTATATTTGGAAAAGGCATTTCAATTGTTTTATTTATTGAACTTCATATATGTTGTGTACAAGGCGGACTTAATGCCGGAGGCATTATCTACCTCTGGGCGGTGCAGAGATGAGCTGAACTGAACGAATAAATACTTATTTTTTTTCGTGTATAGAAATCATTGTTTATTTAGATTAAGAAAATAATTTATAATTTTGTTCTGGTGTATGTCACCACAAAAATATTACCAAAAAATGTAGACTGTAAAATAATAAGTTATGAATATACCAACATATTGCTTTTTTTAGTTAAGCATGGCATTTTTTAAATCATATTTGCACATTTTAAGAATAACAAATCTTGATTTCCTTAATTATAGTTTTGACAACAAATAAATGTTATGTTAGTCTACAAGTTACATGTAAAGGAAAAGGAACAAAGGCCATAATATCAGGTCCTTTACAACTATACCCTGAGAAAAGCTTTTAGCAACATGCAAACAGTTGTTAACCACGCCGTAACAGGCTGCGAATTGTTTCTGTAATTGCTGGGTTTATATTGCACGCTTTCACGGCGTATTTACACCCATTAAACTAAGAAAAATGTATTTTATAGGTATGTATAGATACTTGTTTAAGGGCCATTTTTCATTCTATTTGTGATATGACTATCTATATCCTGACTGAAAGTAAAAGTGACACAATTGGAAAAACATAATAAAATATTTGTTATTTTTAAATTCCTCATGTTGGATAACTAAAGAATATTTTTTGTTTGACAATTAGAAATCGGCCCTTGCTGAGATAGAGCAATATGTTTTCAAAGTAAAATTTAAATTACTTCAATTTGCGCAAACAAAACAAATGCAAAGAAAATAAATAAGAAACCGCAGTAAAGCTTAAGATCTTTAAGATTATATTAGGGCGGAATTAGGTAATATACGAAAATATACCAACGTTGTATCCAGTAATTGAACATTCCCAACGGTAAAGCAAACGAGATGGGGTAACATTTACTTTTCCATCCACAAAAATCAAGGAGGCTCTGAAGGTAATAAACGTTTAAAAGATCAAAAGGAGGGAATGTCAAGTAAATGTACCATTGATTTATTCATTTGACTTATGAGCATATTATGTGTTTTTGAATACTTTGAGCAATATTTACAGATATTTTATATTTGTACGCCTCAATGGATACAAAAGATATTAAGTTTATCCTAGATAAAGCATCGAATGTTGAGAGATAGTCATAATATCGAAGCCGGATGTATACCCAAAAGACGACACACTTGAGTGGGTCGATAAATGGCTTTTAACAATAGTGTGAGATGGTTGCTATCTGAGTTAATATATCCAACCACCTCTAATGCATATATAGGTATACAATATGTAAACAAATATAAATTGACATCATATACTGAAATTGTTACCTATATTTTGTTATTGCGTAACGTTTGAACTGACGAAAATATTCATCATGGTTGCCAGAATTTTTTGTGTCGTTACTTTTTACAGCGATGATCGGCATCGGCAGAAAATTAAAACGTCAATGTACGGTAAAATTGATTGGCATCGGTAGGCTCGCTTGGTTTGTGGGTGAAAATATGAGGGGCTTCAGCCGTTTGACCCAAACCGAAGATCGAAATACGAGTTCATTCGACCGCCTTGTCATGTTTGCAAATTGATGAATTTTTAATTGAAACTCTGTCGACTTTACAAGAAAAACCGACTAAAAAACGAAGTGAAAGTGTAATCGCTTTGGATATTGATATTTGAAAAACGTTATTAAACTGTAGATCACAATTAATGAAATTCACATCACACAATTATTTTAAATGACACCGTGAAAATTATTATGTCGTGAAAAGTGATTTAAATTAAACGTTTACTCACTGACACCACAAACTTTGTGAAAATATTTTTTAACAACATGAATGAGCCAATCTTGTTTGTAAATTTTGGTTATTTTTTTTTTTGTGTGTTTAACTACTCGCATTTTTGTGAGAATCATCATCATCAGCCTATACTAGTCCACTGCTGGACATAGGCCTTTGTGGGAATAGTACCTTTAAAATATTCCACAATATTTATGATATTATCAATCTCATCAAATACTATCTCCAAATAATATTTGAGCTTGGAAACAAATAAAGCATCATTCATAAATGTGACCACATGGCAAAGTCGCTTCTAACAGTGAAAAATAATGAACTGGCGAAGCGCTGGCAGATGAATCCTAGCCGTTTAGTGACTTCCGAGCAAACTGACACATCTGGCTTTTGTAAAACAGTATCATCTATATTAAAATAAAACAATTCTTTGTATTCCGCATTTAAACACGATTCATCTGGTAGTATTGGTATACGCAAGGGTAGCGATTACAGTCTGCAACGGTGAAAAATCGGCTATTATGACCTGTACAAGTATGCCGCGTCTCGGCTTCATCGCGTATCGAGCATGCCGGCATAATTATGTCGACTGGTGAGAAATAACAAAACTTTACCGGCAGAGAAATAATGATATCTCTGTTTGGTATGTGATGCAGCTACCATCAGATCCATTTTAGTCACTTTGTCCCTACTTCCTAGAATGGCGTGAGATAATGTTCTATTCCCAATCACTTTATCTGATAGACTCTACACTTACTATCAGATGCAGTGCACTTTCCCGACTCAGAATAAAAAACGAAACAAACCACAAAAATTATATATTTTCTCTTTTACAATTAAACTATGACGAGTAAACCCACGAACTTTAGAACAAATCTTTTGATGCGATTGTTTCAGTGCTAAGCCAGTTACTTCATTGGTGTACCCGGTAAAGTAGCGGTTCCTATTGGGTTGCAAAGGTTAAGTGCCAATTGCTCGGGTAACACTCGGAAAATTCCCGACAAAGGTGCCAGGATTAAACGGACATCAATGCAACTCCCGGGAAAGTTGCAAAGAATTGCAGTTTTATCAAATATATTTTGTGTTGTTTTGATTATAATCGTTGGTTTAGTTTAATGATCACATGATTAGCTGGATAAAAATATTTTTATCATGTGTGTCACATTTATCAAATGTTACTTTCAGTCTCATGAAAAATTGTAGTATCAAATCAATAACATATAGGATGGAAATAATGATAATTTATGTATTAACTTAATTTAACTTAATTTCGTTCGTTTCTGGAAAACTAATTTACGAATTTGTGATCGGTAATTTAGTAATTATTTAATGAAACATTATGAATTCGAAAGTGGGCGTTCATTACGGAATAATACTATAATGGCTTTCACATATATCATATAACGTTTTATTTGATACTCTATTAAAAGTTTTATACTTACTTTCTTATAATTATTATCCGAAAATCCGAAAAAAGTGAAGTGGGCGCCAATACTTCTTTATTTGCAACGGAAGATCGGATTAAACGGGTAATTATTGGGAACAAAAAGTGTTCGACAAAGCGAAAACGAGTAGCGGTTCGATGAATAGGGAACAGAAATAATATTCTCGTATTGCCAGCATTTTATTCAGAGGAAGCCTCATTAATGTTATTGAAATGGTTGGAGACCCGCTCTTGGCTTATTAAATAATGTTTTACATTATTTGTTACATCTTATTTTATTCAATGACGAATGTTTCTACATTTTTCTTTTGTTTTGCGATTTTTATCGATGGGGCCTTTTACTGTAATGTGGGTGTCCTGGTAGCACCTCTGCCTACGCCTTCTGGGAAAAAGGCGTGTGTTTATGTATTTTACTTGGGAAGTCAAAGTTGACTTTTTATACTTTTACGACCAAGTAACTGACGGGAAGAATATTTGAAATCTAAAAAGTAGCTATCAGGCAATGTTGGGTTATTAAAAAAAACATGTTTGAAGTATGTTTAATGAGAAACGATTACTGAAATTGAATATATTCTTAATAGTTTCCAATTCCAGTATGCTAGAGTCAGAAGACTTAATGACTTTAGTTATTAGAGCATCAAACGGCCTGTAATATTACTTGGATGTAAATTTTGACCTGCCCTCAAGCGATGGCTCTGGGATATGTACATAGCTATGGGCTATGTGAACGTGTAGACACTAATGCTTCAAATTTGGCAGCCTACGTAGCAGAGAGGGTTAAGACAAAGGTTGTGAAGTACGAAAAACTGTGATTTTGATCTTCACAACGAAACAAGTATATTGTTTCGAGTCTGAGTTTTGCCAGACAAAAGACACACTTGTAATTTCTATACACGATACAAATCTCGAATCTAAGTGTGGAAACAGAATTATTTGGGTGCATGTTGGGTGTTTATATTTAGTTTAATTATACTAACGTAAATACTACTACAATTTCTACGACCCGAACTGAATTCTATTAAAATAAATAAGAATATTTATTTTGAATTGAAAATGTTTGTACTATAATGTAGTTTGTGTGTATAGTGCACGGTTGCGTAGGAAGCTTCGTTTGCAGCAGAATTTAATATAAATGAAGCACAATAGCGTTGAAATTGAATTAATTCACCGAAAGGTTTATTTATATTAAAACATTGCAACGTGCATCGTAGTTATTTTACTAATTAGTATTCAACTATATTTGCAGAACAAAATTAAACAATATCAAGATTTGTAATTTAAGTTGCGCAGAATGTTAATACTTGTGTGCAGAATGTTATACTGATACAATATTTCATATGAAAATTGTAAAAGTTTGGTCGTTATTGAAGTTTTTGTGGCCAAGGGTCGTGTAAGACGATATTGCTGATGCTAGGATGTTTCGATTACTTTTTTATTGGCTATACTTTCATCACAATTTTCTATGAAATGTATAACTACTACTAATTTCAAATATTTGCTTTTAGTTAAAGCAAATAGTTGATTTATTTATTCTATGAAACAATTAAGTGAATCCTAAGTTCATTGTACGATTATAAATTTCAAGTCAATACTTGTGTTATGGTACAATACTTATTTGAGTCATGGCTATCAGAAAGTTCGAAAAACACACAAACTTTGTCTCCCTACGGTGATCGAATCTGAGATTCTCGTTTCACAGTCGGCTTCTTAACTAACCATGCCAAAAATATGTCCAAAGAAATTTTACATTATGTATATAACGTATAAATCCACTTCCAATAAAACTTAACAAGCGATAAACTTCGAATTGCACTTAAAGTCAATAATGCAACATTATATGTCATTAAAATATACTGACAATATTAAATTCACTACATTAAACCTTGCCTTGCAGCCTCGTGTCCATCAATAATGGTGTAAATATAGCCTTAAATTGGAGTTAATGCATGTATTTTGAGTTGACAGTTTCATTAAGTTGGAAACGACCTTTTGCCATGTCACCAACAAAATGCTTTTACGTTCGATCAATTCGTAGTTTTATTTCTTTTTTTAAAACGTAGCTTAACACTGAAAATACTATACATAGATAAGTATAGAGTAAATAATTTAAAAAACTGATTCCTGAGATAGATGGTAATAAAGTTCACGTGTACAAACCCAGATCTAGACAAATACTTATAGGCTCTACAAATATTTATTCGTGCGGGCTTCAGACCGGAAACCTCTGAAAAAACTACCTTTCCTTACCTTAGTAAGGGTTAAGTCTTAACCTCTTCGTGAATTGGAAGCCAAGTTTAAAACTATGTTGATTGACTGTAATGACCTTGTTAAACTTTCACAGATCGGAATGTTCGACTTCCAGGTCACGGACTAGGAGCGAAGATAAATGGAGTAATTACTTCTATATCTTTTTCTTTCTTTTAAATATATTGGCGGCGATTTATAAGTAAGAAGTTAAATAACTAATACTGCTGTATTGTTTATATACACGAGACCTTTTTTTTGGGCCGTTATGACTACTGTATTGAATGGGAAGAAATAATCATCTGTGGTTGGCAAATATTTTATTTAGATAACAATGCTCTATTAATACCAATACCGAAAAAAGTATTTTAATTTACGCTTTATTTTTATCGAACCACCTACGAGGTATTTATATAATAACAAAATAATTAGCAACCAGTGGCGAAGGGTGACATTTTTTAAAAGGGAAGCCGGAGCTCAAAACATAAAATATGTTTATTTTCTTTATCCTGTTACTAGCTTCTGCCCGCAAATTTCGTCTGCGTGGTTAATTTTATTTGAAATCTCCCATCCCGTCCCGTCCCATCCAGTTATATCCCGCCCGCCCCGTCTCATTATCACTAATGAAATGTAATCCAGTCCCATCCCATCTTTTTGAGTATGAAAAAGTAGCAAATATATCGGAATTCCTTCTTCATCCCACGGGAACACTATTTTTTTCGGAATAAAAAGTAGTCTATGTTACTTCTAATACCTCCAAGAATATGTGTACAAAGTTTCATGATGATCGGTTGAGTAGTTTTTGCGTGCAAGCGTAACAAACAAACTAACATTCACATTTATAATATTAGAAGGGCTAAGGGATTACGAAATGACTACAATGCGACTAGTACTAAGTAATCTGTGAATGCGACTGAGTAAGCGTAGTGCAGTCCGAATAGAGATTAAAAATTTACTGTGTGATGTTTCACAGAATGAACGCAAAACGCGACACACTTATGCACGTGTGTCCTTATATTCGGACCTTTGCGAATATCCTCCCACCAGCAAATTATTGCTTCGAGAATCTTACTCACCAAACTAAAATAATGGGTTTCATTTGGTAAGTGATATTGTGGCATCTGCCTATTGCGGCCGTCAATTAAATTTTAATATTTTCGTTACCTATGTACTTATACAATATTTACAATGTCCATGAAATAAAAAGTAAACCATGCTTACATAATGAGAAAAATAAAAAAGTATATTTCTAAACTGCACGTGAATATAAGATTAATATAAAAGAAATAAAAACCTAGACTCAATATGTTAACAAGTACGATAGCCCCCCATTTATCAGTTGTAACATTAGTAAGACAATGTATTCCTCAGGCGAGGATCGAGCACGTCCTAAAATCTAAACACTAACTTTATTTGTAAAATCGACAACCTAAACATATTAGTACGCTCCTAACGATTAGTAATTTCCACGCACGGGCCGCGCTAGTGTTATTGAATAAGCCGAACAATTTTACAGGAATTCGCCAGAGGTCGCACCGCGTCGCAATAAAAAGGGCTTACTGTGCCGCTTCCTAGTAATGTTTACGTATCTGGCCGACAGATGTCGTTGAATGTAAAAAATAATAATTGAGTTTTGATATTAAATAAATAAGTTTGAATAATTTGCTTATTTATAGTGTAATGATAAATTACAAAAGGGAAGCCGGTAGGAACTGGCTTCTAAGGAGCCTTCGCCACTATTAGCAACCTTAAGGTAAAGTTATTTTTAAACTTAAGACTACTTTACCACCCACGCTCGCGTCCTGCTGTCGTCTCTATTTGCTTATAAACACAATAGAGTCCTTGCTTTTATTTTCAGAGTCAGATAATATTTTAGGTTTGGGCAACAAACGACGTACTTATACCGATATGTCGCTTACATTTACGGTTATGCCCAGGTCGAAGCGTTGTTCTCAAATCCGAGACATTATTGTTTATTTACGAGAGACTGCTTGTCTATATTATTACTCCCGCGGTGATCACGCGAGCCGTAACTTTCTGACATAAAACCGAGTTGTTTTGTTTGATTTCACGTCGGCTATTAAACTATGAACACACACGTGTTCTGTTATTCTTTGAAGGCCACTATGTAGTTCAGTGAGAGTTCTGTTATTGAATTACTTTTATTGATAGAAAGCTTTTGTGTAGGCTTACTTCTTCATTTGTCATGTCAAAGTTAGACAGAAATTGTTCTAGTATGTACAAAAGTTGCTAAACAAAAGTGAAATATCAATTTATATGGGCAGGTTCTACATATGTTAATTCATCGTACCTGGAATGTTATTATAGATAACTTTTACCTGCTATTTCGTCAAATGCACAGAAATTAAAATATATTAGGACGAAAAGTGGCCTAGATATCACTTGCCGGTATGCAAACAGCCTGTATTCAAATGATGTCTTTCTGTTTTCATTAGCTCCGGGAAAGAAAGAAAAACTAATACATTTTCGTATTTTTGATGTAGATGCTTTCCAGATACACAAATGCATCATAAAGAACTCAAAACAACCCCAAAGTAGTGTTAAATTTAGTAAGTTTGGGGGCGTGTGAGTGATTGCTATTACGGCAAAAGGATATGCGTAAGCAGAGCTACCGGAGAGTCGTAACTTTTACTGCCAAACTTTTCTTCCTTACGCATGCCTTCATTGAAATATTTATTACTCGAGTACAGGAATATGGAGATATACGTACCTCAGAACTACTTCTATTTTTATGATACGTATAATGGCTCCCCGAGTAAAACTTTTGCTATTTAAACGTCACCCAAATAAAATATGGAAAAAAAAATCGCTGAATGAACATCTTTATAATTTATTATAATTTACAAAGACTATAAAATAGAAAATAGTTGGGTGTTAAATGCTAGCAAAAACAACGGTATATTAATATTTGAATTGCAAAATCCTATTAAATTATAAAGACTTTTAAAAATGTATAACCGTGTAATATGCGAATACTTACTCTTTTTTACTTCAAGATGTTCAAGAACAAAATAATTAAAGAGAGTAAGTCGAGTATACTTAGAACATTCGCAATACGACACGAATTAAAATATATAACAAAGCCAATTTTACATTCCTATCTTTGCACCAGGAAAATTGGTAAAACGAGTTTATTGTATTCCTGCGAGACCCGAGTTTTCTGTATCAACCTTAATTGAGCAGTTAAGGGATTAATAGCCTTTCAATTTCGCTTTTAATCTTATTTTATTTAATCCCCGATCTGCGTTTTTATTAAATATTATTGTTTTCATTGTGTAGTAGCGAAGTAAACAAGTTATGAACCGTAAGGTGTAGGGTTCGATTTTTAAGTTGAGAATTATATTGTGTGGGGTTTTAGGTTTGAAAAATCTCATAAAAGTTACTTTGAGCCGTAACAATAGGCTCGCCTTTTATCTATATCTTGGGATAAAAATAAGCTCCGCAAGTTGTGGGTAAAACTAGTGGCATTCCTGTCACATTCATTCACAACCTTATTATGGAAATGAAATAATATTAAAACATTTTTTTTTTTTAATTCTTTTTTTAAACTGATCTATATTCGAAATTCAACTGGCATGAAAAAATATGTTACGTTTTTTTTAAACAAGACGGTAATAAGGAAAGCATATTTGAGTTTTTCCTAAAGCAATTTCCGACTGTATTATAGGTATGTGAAGGTACGGCCGGATGCCCACTAGACGCCTTGCGAATTGGTGGGGCCACCAATTGGGGACCAAAGATTGATTATATTAGCAACGGAAACGCCTTAATGTTATTAGTGGCTCACAGCTCGTTCAATATGCTAAAAGGAAATATTTAGGTCAAAAATGTATAACCTGTATAGAATTCATAAATGAGTACGATGTTATATTGTATATAAATGATGCACGAAACTTAACAATTAAAAAAAATACAAAGCTTGGGCCAGTTTTTTAAGTCAAAACTGTTCTTCGCTGATAATTTAATACACAAATTGATACCAAAAATAAAAGTACCGTATAGTTTCACTTTGTAATAAGAGTAAAATAAAACCAAAAGGAATGTAATTAGAGCGAATAAATCATCGTTTATTGTGCAACTATTAAATATTTTCTCCAATCCCACAGAATAAGATCATTACAATTATTGATAAGGGACTATACGAATAATAGTAACATTATACTGTTCAAAAACCAACTCTGAAAGCCTGTAGGAACGTTAAAAAAAACATTTATTCCTCCAATCTTTATATTTGTATGGATAAAACTAACACGAATAAGCAACGGCGTATGCGAACACGATGAAAACGCAGATGCGTTGACACGGCAACGAGGGATAAACTTATTACTTCGACTTATTGAAGCGAAATATATTTAGGCGTAAGAAAATACACGACTTTGCCGTCTGCAAATTGTATTACAGCGTAATCATAATGTTATTATATTGAATTCGTGATCTCTGCTTTTTAAAGAGAATGTCACAACCAAGTGGTTCGTTTGACGGTAAGTGTCGTATCTACATAAAGAAGATTAAAATTACTCAGAACTTTTTATTCGTTGCTGCAGTGTTCTCGTGATTCTGACACATTAGGAATTGCGTTTCTTATTACTAAATAATCACTGGCTACAACCTTTAAACTCTAATGAAACTAAGTTCACACGCTTCTGGTAAGCGGCTGAAACATACAAAGCGGTGGTATCTATCTTGATAACTACAGGTATACTCGAGGTCCCTTGCTATCCGAGATCCATAGGAATATATATTTTTTTATTCTGGAACGGCTCAGTGACTGCATTGCACCATTGAGTGCTAATGCCGTCCAGACAGAGTACCGAATGTCATCAGACGGTTGTCTCATACCATTCGATACTACCATGCTGGGCGCCGGCCCCCTGAGATGCATCTTCATGCTACGGCGGAAGTCATCAATATGTCATCAATATAGATTGGTTTAGTAATAAGAAAAAATATATATTATTTACGGCCCTAATCGGCACTTTATTGGTCGTGCCAAGCACAGTAAATTATATAAACCACAATAAATATTTCCTTAGCTGCAAAATACATTTGCAAAGTAAAAGGCTGCAGTTGTAAGGAAAAGCCTAAAGCTTAAAGTCTTGATGGGTGTAATAGAAAGTCTAGATCTTTTGAAAGAACGGCGATCAAAGGCTTCTATACACTTACAGGTGAGCTCAATGCCGAGTTGTGTACAATCCTTACCTTAGGCCGAATAAACTTTAAACCAACCTCTTTATCATTCCTTTTTCAGATCTATTTTCTTTGAAAATATTATCTCTTTTCAACAGGTCTAAAGAAGTCACCGGTTCCATTGTGCTGCGACACTGGTGAATCATCACTATTTGCGATTCCTAGTCGAATGACAGAGTGCATGTCCTCGTGCCTGTTATGGACGTCTATAATACTACGGGCGTCACAAAATAGTAATTGTGTATAGGGGACACCTGTGCTTCTCGTTACGTCGAAGCAAATTGGGGCGTTACTCGCCTAGGAATATCCGGTACCACTCCCAACATTCTTGAGATTCGCCGAAACCGACTGACTTCTAGTTGTCGTATATGTAGTTTACAAAACAGTTCAAACGTAATATCCGTAAGCGTGTCAGGCTAGAAGCCCTGTGCTACAAGAAAAAAGGGCCCATGTAGATTGTTTTAAACACAGTATAAGACATTATAAGCAGAATTACTTTGTTACTATTTCTATTATTTATTCGAATAAGTACTGGACTAACAAAAATGAATTATGCATAAAGACTCGTTCGCGTTTACACAAAGCCTTGTTTCGTTCTCTTTCAACATATTAGCGACAATAAATTCTCTTGTAAAAATGTGCTGTACTTTGACAAAGGTAAACGTGACTGCGTTGGCTATGTTATTGTTTGTATGACTTCAAAAACCAATTGGTTTAATTTTTACATTTTTTAACTTCCCGACGTTTCGATTACTTTACAGCTTTCGTGGTCACGGGGCGGACCACGAAAGCTGTAAAGTAATCGAAACGTCGGGAAGTTAAAAAATGTAAAAATTAAACCAAATCGCGATAAAATCCGTAATAAAATAGTTTTATTTCAATGTGTAACATTCGCGTAAATCTAAGAAACCATTATTCAAAAACCAAGTTAGAACGTGGAGATATATTCTTAGTTTCTTCGTTGATCAAAATACCTATATTTTGACTATAATTTATGTAATAGTGTGTGTTCTTTAATCGCAAGGTAATATCATGTATTTTTATTCTAATTTAAATAAAATACAGGGAAAATATTTTGTTCCTACTTAAGTGTGGGGAAGAGGATAGAAAGTAGAGGAAAATAGGTATCTCAAAACTCAAATATGAATGGTATATGCAAATGGTGACTTGGGAATAAATAATTCTTGCATGGATTTTCAAACGACCGGCGCTAGAGTGAATAGGTCAAATATGTCCTAGTTACTGGCCTCACCTACGGGATAAAAAGATGAATATTATATTGAGCTATACCAACCATTTATTCCATTAAGGAATACACACACATTTATATTATTCAAAAGCCACGTTGGCAAAACTCCGTGGGGGTTAAAAGTATTTCCTATTCACTTACTCGTGCGGAGGAGTAATTCATTTCTAAATTGAAAACACGTGAAGTTATGCACGTGTATACAGGCAATTTAAATGCTGTAGAACCAAAACCTTTGTTACAAATAATGATATTTCTCTATTTTGCTGTAAGATTTTTATCGGATAAAACTGTTAAGATAATAGGTGCATTGGTTTGGAAAAAGCATTATAATGGAATTTCCAATTATGATTTCTTTAGCTTTCAAAGGGGTTATTAGAATGTATAATTTAATTTTTAACGTAATCATGTCAAAATCGAGGGGATTCAAATTTACTAAGTCTAACAACACAAATTATTATTTTCTAGAATGAAAAACTAAGCTGCTTTTAAATGCTAAGCTGTCTTCAATAGCTTATGTCATGCAATTTCATTACACACTTAAATACAATATTGTTGAATTGTATGTTATGGGCAGTGCTGGCTGGTAATCTTTTAGTAAATTAATCTATTTGCTCTTATCCTGGGATTACATAGAGCCAGCTCAACATGACTTTTATCCATGTTGTACAACGATTTAACTTATAATTTTACGACTGGCTGCCTGCCTGACATCGACCGCTGTGGGAATAGGCTTTGGTAAGCATTTCGTAATATTCCGTAGACATGTATTTACGACAGCATTTAAGGTATTTACTACAACAAATATATAAATAAATACAATATATAATAAACAAATATATATATAAATAAGGTCAATTATGTCTCGTGTCGTGGGTATCAGAACCTACGAGAGACTTTTCAGTCTCACACACACCCAACCCGAGACAAATATCTGTGGGCCTCACACACTTTTGTCTGAGTGCGGGGACCGAACCCGCGGCCTCTCTCGTTTCACAGCCGGCATCTGACCAACTGCGCCACGCAGGCTGTCGTATGAAACGTACATACTTCGTCAAAATTATAGCATCGTACCAATAAATATGCCTAACTTCTTAAATACGATTTAAAACTGTCAGCCTTATCTGTGATTAACAGAAAACCGTCTAATAATAGATTTTTCGAAATCTTGCAAGTAGATTTTGGCGATATTGTAAGTGTGGATACTGGTGTCAAAGGCTGCTATGAATTTGTAATGTGGGCCACTGCTAAGTGGTTTTGCAAGTGAAATGTCTTTCTGAACAATCCTTACAGCGAACTGAATACTGATTTATTTATACGTTTTGATGCCTTCGCTGTTTTATCGGTAAAAGGGTATTTATTTATTTAAACAGGAAAACATGATGCAGGGAAAATTTAAATACATATTTTATTATAAAATTCATGACTAATTTGTTTATTTGCTGAAAATGTTATCCTAATGATGATTAAGTATCACTAGATATAGGTACTTATTGATTGACCGTTTTCAACGCTAAATTACCTAACACACTCAAGTTAGTAAAACATTTATTGCTTGATCGTAACAATAAATCTAGTTGGAATTCATGTTCCAATACTTCAAATACACTAATACGGTTTCAGAATTTATAGCAATGCGACTTAGAAGAAATATATTTTCGATTTTCCAAATAAAGAACCTTTCTAACCCGCTCATATATTTCACAATTCGCAAGCACATTATTCAATTTGGTATTTTTAAAGTACCCAGACGCGGTATATGCTCACACGGCACTCGCTAAGTGACTTCTCGGCATTCAATTTAAGTTAGCTAAGATCATATTAGTCATGGTTTAGTTAAGTTGGTTACGGGCATATTTACTTAAGGAATACTTTAAAGGGGAGTTAAATTAATAATTGAAATAAAAGCTAGCTATGGTGAATTAGCTATATTGTACAGGTTGCCGAAAAGGATGTAATTTGGAAATATATTAATATAAAGAAGTCTGTAAGTGGCTGCCTCGGTGGCGTAGTTGTATTACGGTACGGCTACAAAGCTGAGGTCTCGGGTTCGAGTCCCGGGTCGGGCAAAGTGGTATTGGATTTTTCTATTCATTATCAGCCCGGAGTCAGGAATTTGTGCCCGATATGGCGATAGGCTCGCCCCCTATCACATCATGGGACGGAACATACAAGGCGAAATGTGGGTGTCCTGGTGGCGCCTCTGCCTACCCCTTCGGGGATAAAGGCGTGAGTTTATGTATGTATGTATGTAAAGAAGTCTGTGATATACCTTAAAATATGTATAAGCCCCTTAGATCAAGTAAATACATAAGTAAAATATGTACATATTTGATCGAAGATTAGCACATATTACACGTTGTTAAGTACAGGCCTACTCCCACTATACGAGGAAGGGTTTAATCTGATTAGGAAATAATCCACCACAGTGGCCGTTTACGTGTTAAAGACGGACGATACTTAATGAATAATTAAGCAATTAAAAGTGGTGGTTTTTAACTGTAGTTGTTGGCGCTTTATTGAAATCAGAAGGCGCTAAAAAAGATACATTTTAATATTTAATAACATTAGTACCTGTAAGTAGGATTATATATTAATAAAGGTTTATAGCTTAGCATGCGCCATAGAACGTGTTAAATATTACTGGTTGCGAAGCAAACAATATTCCACGTGAGCTTGCAATTTCCTCCATGCCGGTGAATTGCGGTCAGCTATTTGTATGTCATATATTTGTATGTTACGTATTTGTATGTCACACATTTGTATGCTGTAAATTTGTTTGTTTTCTTACTGGCACAAAAAAATGACTATGCACCTGTTGATAAGTACTGACCAGTCTTAATTTACTACACATTGATGCAAGATGGTTATCTCTGACAAGTCATTACAGTCTCCGTGGCGCAGTTGGTTAAACGCCAGCTGTGAGTCGAGAGGCCGCGGGTTCGATCCCCGCACCGAAACAAATGTTTGTTTGGTAACGGATATTTATTGCGGGGCTTGGTGTTTGTGAGACCGAAAAGTCTCTCATAGTTTGATACCCACGACACAAGACTTAAATGATCTTAATGTAGGGTCAGGACTGTGTACATACATGACTGTTGAATGTATTAATTTTTGTTTAATAAACTTTAACATGAGCTGCATATCCTAGCTTGACTTCCATATAAAATATGTTTAAATTGTCCTTAAGTCAGTAGTTATGATGGTGTATCTGGTAAAGGTCGTGTAAGTTCATATGTAACATAGGTGCGATATTTACTTTCAGTACACGTGTGTACCGCAGGCTTGAAATTAACTGAGGCTGGGAGGTGGCTGCTAACCGCATGTGTAATACTGTTGCTTTATTATATAGCTATTTAAACTATATTTACTGCTATTTCATGTAGTATAAGACTTTATATTTTACCTATCTCTTTCGTACTCTCGATTATAGAGGCGGCCCGTGCCCTGCAATGGCACGCATTTCGATAGAGATAAATTGTATTTTATTTATTTTGTTACTAAAATATGATATTAAAAATATTTTAATCTAACAAATACCATGCATTTAAACGAATAACAAATATTTCGAAAGTTCTCAGTTATTCCTTTATCGCCGCTGAAATTAGGAGTCAAAGCATTCGTACACATTATACCCCTAAGGCGAAATACTTGAGTTGACGTTTAGCAAAGGGAATTCAGTAGTTGGAAGGAAAGTTGGAGAATTAGTGATCTGCCTATCAATTATACGCTGCAAATGAGGGTACTTATCGCCATGGAATATAAACTACTTGTGGGAGTCTCTGTATAGTGTTTTGTTGTGTCTGTTCAGATATTAGTTTCAAGGTCTAGGGAACAAATAGTGTTTATTTTCATTGTTTTTGTTACTGTTAATCATTGTTTTATTAACGATTTTTAGAGTTATTTAAACATTTTATTATTATTAAAAATATATATAGAAACACCTAAAGCAAAACATAATGTATGACACAACTTCTTAATAGTTAGGTATAAATCTTCTGAAAAATACGTACATAAACATATGCGATAGTTTACTTTGTCAATAGTAAATCCATATGGACATTGAATGATTACGCAGCTTCGCCGCGTGCATACAGGAAAAATCCCGCACTTCAGTCGACGCCATTAAATCATTATTTGGGTTGGAAAAGCCTCCTCGCGAAAATGCATAACTTCGTACCTACTCTTCATTCTTCTACTGTAAACATTATATTTTGAATCTTGTTTTACTACATTTTATGTTATGAAAACGAAGAAGACGTATATTATAGTACTCTGAATCTTCCCTTTACACATTAGAACCGAAACAAGCTCGGCGATCAACGCAAAGAGAATTAAAAATATTATTTTGAATTTTTTAGCAAGTCTCTTGGTGGTAAGCGACACGAGTGTCTTATAACAAAAGCATCGCTACTCAGAATTTATAATTATGAAGAGTACCAAGCACTCATACAATGTCCTGAAAATTTGAACACGATTGTGATCACATAAGCCTGCTTCGCGGCAGTTAGGTATAAACAAAATTGTGGTAGACCAGTGGTTGGTGACCAGCCGGCTCGTCCTCTTTAATATGAAGAACCAAAGTCTAATTTTGCCCAGGCCGTCGTTTATAATATGTGTGGGGACACAACATACATAAATGCATACATCAGGAATATCTAACGATTTAATAATAAAATAAGTTGGTAATTGTTTTCACTTCTCCCGCTGACACACACCTACACATGTGATGTTTTGTACTAATAAGGTACTATAAATGGCATGCGCTTACCTCTCCTTCCTGAGTTCGCTGTTCCGTTTTCTGAAGTTAGCTACGAGGACCTGCAGTTCTGATGAGTGCCTTTCGTACAACTGCGATAATTGACTCGTGAAGTCCGATACTGCAAGCAACAAATAATTATCATATTAATAGTGCAGTACCTTCGTAGATATATTATACATATGTCCACAGCAGGGCGCGGGCCTCTTTTAAAATTGAGACGGTCAAGGCATTGTCCAAGTTTGGTTTAGTCCGGGTGTGCAAACTTTACATAACATAGAAGTTCGTATAAATCTATGTATGAGTGTTTCACCACAATATTTCCTTTGAAATGTAATGAAATGAAATAAAATTCGTTTATTGGTTACGTTGTCATTTAATAGCACTTATGACAAGTCAATACACATAGAACTTATTCTCTGTTTACAAGATATTTGTTACAATATTATTTATATTTAATTTACAATTTTCCAGTAGTCATTAAGTATTTTAATATTTATTAGTATTCATCGTTAAAGTGGTAAGTAATCGTCAATACACACATCCAATTAATCAGAGGAGTGTTCTGGTATTCAAACCCGCAACCATCGATTTGCAGCCACGTTCGGTCCGTTAGTTAGCAACTTACTGGACATAGCCACCACGCACGTATCAAATTAATACAACATTAATTAACAAGAAACATGTTTGTACGTGATTAAATGGCTGCTCTGAATCAAAGAACGCTGCGAATTCTGTAGTAATTACTGTACTGTAAACTGGTCTTGAAAAGAACAGCTATGGTGTCAGGCATGGGCCATTTTTGACAAGAGAAATATGGATATTTCTTGTCAAAAATTTGAGTCATCCGAATATATATTATATACAGTACAACATTTAATGGATGCAAGAAATAATTTTCTAGAACTAATTAATAAAGCTTACTGAAAGGTTTTGTAATGAGTATATTCGTTAAATCTACACGTTTTAGCACTTACAATTAATTAGTAATTGTTTTGCGTCTATTTAAAGTTAATGTATATATTTTAAAGAGTTATGAAATGCAATGGAATGGAATTGCAATGGTTTGTTTATTAATTACAGTAAATGAAAGTCCTAAAAATTCTCAAAATGTTTTATATACCCTATTCGGTTACACAATCGTTTAGGTATTTTTGTGATATTCCGCTTAATAATTCCGTATTAACCTGACTTCATGACGTAAAGGTTCATAAAATCTTTCTGCACCTCTTTCATCTAAAAATATACACTATTCGATAATGTTAAAATTTGAATTAATTGAATTACAATGTTGGTAAAATGGTAGAAATTGAACTAGTTTTTTATTTTATTTAATTATAAAATTAGAACACCATTACAGTTGCCACCAATGCGATATTCAAATGATCGCCGCGTGGCCTAAATTCAACGGCTCTCGTCCACCTTCCAGCAAGTTGACGTTCAAATCATTAATATGTAAGTACCCATTTCCGTTTTACACCAATGTTCTTGCAAAGTTACTACAAAGTAGTCTACTAAGCCCGTCATGTACTCGCAATATTAAACATTACCGGTGTAAGCGCGACTACGGTAAAGACCAGGCGCAGTACAGGTTAATTAAGGACTTTTTACATTCTCTGCCACGGACAGCTTTCCTCGTGAACGGTATTAAGCTAATTAGTTGGGCCATACTTCATTATAGGTTGATCTATTTTTCCATTTTTAGTTCCAATCTATTTTTATATTAATTTATTTATGGTGTACTGATAACTGTTTCATATTTATGAACATATTATATTGCTTATAGATTTAGGCTGTCGCTATTGTAACTGATATTTTAAACACTCTTTAGTCTATTATCTTATAATAAATAAAGTGGCAGAAAGCCTAAGTCCCTTAGATCACAATATTAATATTGATCCAATTAGCAATTGGATCCATAATATGGAGCTGATATTATTGATAGAACTTAGAACAATGTTTCTTAAAATAATAGGTCTATTATTATAAGATACACGTTATTAGATAGTCTAAATTAGCGTATATCTATCCGTGTAAATATAAGAGAATAATATAAATTTTACTTGATTGAGAAGGGTTGCTTCATATACAATATTTATGAGACAAGAAGGGAAGGCATGCGAGATTAGAATGAGTGGTACGTTTGAACAAAGTAACGATTAAGTCTATGAGATTTATAAATTAACTCAATTTTTAAAATGAAACATTTTATGTGTAATATAAGTCGTTCACACAATAAAGTAATAAGTAAAAGTAATAAGTTCTGCCTAGTCATATGCTGAGTTATTAATATTATTTTAGACATTTCCCATTTATTTATTTATTTATTTATTTAAAAACTTATTGTACACCAGTGAACAAAAAAAAAAAAGAATTTAACAAAAATGAACAAAAAGTAAAAAAAGTATACAATGGCGGCCTTATCGCTCCAGGCGATCTCTTCCAGGCAACCTACCATAGGATGGATAAGACAGAACGACAAATTGGGGGAATAATGAGGTGTACGAGAAAAAAAAAAAAAAAAGTAATAAATAAAATTCAGGAAAAAATAATTCTATTCTACTAAAAAAAAAAAAAGATATAAATTTAACAAGAATAACACAATACATGTATTTGCATATATAAATACATATGATAAACCCTATATAATATTATATGCATCAACACATTACATCAAAGCAAGAAAATATAATAAGGCAGGGACTTTGCCCGCCGCACTGAGACAGGTAATGCATTCCAAAGTCTAGCAGCTTGAGTGGTGAAAGATTTATCAAAGAAAGCAGTAGAATGCGCTGGAATTTGCAGTGTTAAGTTCTCTGATGACCTCAGGGACCTTGAATGTGTATTATGAAGAAATAGAAATCGGTTTTTGAGGTACGAAGGAGAGAGAGGATTAAAAAGTATAGAGTAAAGAATGGAGAGAATATGTGTATTCCGGCGAAGCCGTATAGGTAACCACTTGAGTTTGTTGCGGAATTCGGAAACATGATCATATTTGCGCAGTCCAAATATAAATCTAATGCAGAAGTTTTGAAGACGCTCAAGTTTATTGAGTTGCTCCTCAGTGAGATCGAGATAACTGGCATCAGCATAATCAAGGATGGGGAGGAGGAGGGATTGAGCAAGCGATATTCTCGTGGCGATGGGCAGAAAATTGCGTAACCTTCGCAAGGACCCAGCCGAGGCGAATAGTTTCCTACTCAACTCTCGAAGCTGGGGACCCCAGGAAAGAGATGCGTCGAAAATAATGCCTAGATTTTTCACAGTATCACTGTAAGGTATACGTATTCCGTTAAAAGAAACTGGAGGTACAACAGACCAGTTTAGTCTAGACATTAACCTAGGGCTGCCGACAACAATGACCTGCGTTTTAATTGGGTTAACTTTTAATCCAAACTCCTTACTCCAATCAAAGATACGTCTAAGGTCGTCATTGATCGATGAAACTGCATCTTTAAGCTCATCAGGTGGTGCATGGGAGTAAATTTGCAAATCATCTGCATAGAGGTGGTAGAAAGAACGAAGATTATTTGTAATGGAGTTTATAAAAATTGAGAAGAGTAGGGGAGATAGCACGCCGCCCTGTGGTACGCCGGCAGAAATGGTGCACCAAGAAGATAAATTATCCTCAATACATATCCGCTGCCGGCGTCCAAACAGGTAACTATGAAACCAATCAACTGCAGATGGAGATATGTTAAGAGAAGACAAAATGCTGAGCAAAACATCAAGATCGACCGTGTTGAAAGCATTGCTGAAGTCAAGCAGTGTTAAGACTGTCAGCATGCCCCTGTCCATGGCCAATCTGATGTCATCAGAGATATGAATAAGGGTAGTGGTAGTACTGTGCCCAGGACGAAAACCTGATTGGAGAGGGTTAAGGAGCTTGTTTTTGTAAAGGAAATCTGAGAGTTGGGAATGGATCAGACGCTCGAGAACTTTAGAGAGGAAAGGTAGAATAGAGATAGGACGAAATTCGGAGAAGGTAGAAGGGTTACATTTTTTTGGTATAGGGATGATGTGGGCTTCTTTCCACGCTAATGGAAAGGTGCCGCTGGAGAGGGAGTGGTTTAGAATATGGCAAATAATGGGGAGGATTTCATCGAGAATAGGGATAATCATGTTGCGTCCGACACAGTCGCTACCAATCGCGTTAGATTTATGCAAGTTTAATAAACATTAACCTAGTTTATGTCATATTAAAACAAAAACAATAAGCGCAAATACAATATGAGACCAATTATTAAATATTTTCACTGTGTTCCCTCGCTAATCCGAGTTGAGGATGCGAAAATGATCCTTAAAAATTACCGAGATCATGTGTCCCACCATTTGAGTTTTGGAGGGGAAAATAGGTGCCAGTTATGATGCAGCGTTTCATGAATTATTCATTATGGATGATAAAGTGTCAAGACGTTACTTTACTGCGGATGTAAATAGGTTTATAAAACACTGTATCTGCATAAACTTCAGGCGAAATTACTGATTGTTTTGGAGTTTACTCAATAAATTGGCTTAATTATGGAGATTGGGAGCTTAGATTTGGTGAAATAATGTATTTATGCCCGTCATAATTCTGAGAAACATTGTCTTGGGAACTTTTATTTAAGATTGTGAGTGTGTTTTTAGAGAACATTTTAAAGCATCCGTTGGAAAAGGAAAACACGTAACTTAAATGAACGATTTATGTACGAAGCAAATCACACTGACAAAGCAGAAAATATTGTACACAAGACAATTGTGCATACAAAATTCGAAGGTATGTGGAATCTGTCAATTAGCACTACGACAGAGTGGCGGACTGAAGCAAAATGCTTCAATTTCGTGGAGTTAGACCGTGTTCTAAAGTGGAACGTAAATGAACCGACATAATAATAGAAGAGTTGATAAACATGCGCATCGTACACATGGATTACATGATAACAAAGCTGTAATGTAGCCTGGGATGCTCTGAAGTTCTATAACAGCATAATTAAAGCAAATGCATGACAACAATAGTGCATTTAACTTGGACGTGTTGCTCCCCAGCACCGAATTTCAAACAGGCCGACGAACTAGGATTAACATAACTATCCCCGTCATGAGATCACAACGCTGAGCCGGCATAATAAGAGCCAGATGCTTTTGATTCAGCAAATATTAGAACAGTGCTAAATGTTTTATATCTTTGTCGAGGCTCGACAAATTGACTAAGTGTGCAGTTACAATAGACATCCAAATACAGTAACTCGAGCTGGGAGACCAGTCGACACCATTTTCAACAGCCTTCGTGGCGCAGTTGGTTAGATGCCAGTTAGGAAATGAGAGGCCGCGGGTTCAATCTCCACACCGAGACAAATGTTTGTGAAACCCTCAAATATTTGTCTCGGGTCTGGGTGTTTGTGAGACCGGAAAGTGTCTCGTAGTTTCTGATACCCACGACATAAGACTTAATTGATCTTAGTGTGGGGTCAGTACTATATATGTAACTGTTGGGTGTAATATATATTTATTTTACCGACCTGCTTAAAAACGAATAATACACATGCTGGAGCCGAACCGCGGCCCACACAGGCTTAGGGAGTGATTTTATTTCGCTTTTCTTTGTGTTGTGTATGTGTGTATGTTTTCAAACACACATTCTGAATAAGTGGCAATGAACTCATGACATCCCTCGTGGAATAATGGCTCGTTGGCTACTTTAAGAACACGAAAACTAAGCCAAACTGTAGTAAAATGACGCCAAAAGTAGGTTAATGGAATCGTGTCAATATCGCCCTTAATTATTAAAGAATTATGTAAAGTAAGTAAAACGCCAGAAAAGAGGCCCGTCAGTCGAAAAATGTATCAATCACGTAAAAAAAGTCATTATCATAAATTACGTATATGAATAATTAATAAACTACATCAGCTTAATGTATGGTTCGCCACAAGTTCTACGTGTTTTCAAAAACATAGTGTGTTGTACGCGTTTTATGCCGAGTTTATAATAGTCTCTTTACTGTGCCCCTAGCCGGAACATTTTGAAGTATCGTAAAGTAATACTCGTATTGTATCGTAAACGTTTTCCGCTGTCAAATTTTAGTTCCAAATACGCTCACAATGGCGCTGTTTAAATTCCCATACAAAATTTTGCTATTACTATTCTATTACGATACTGCAAATTGTTCCGGCTAGGGGCACTGATCGCAGGTCTCTCATATGTGAGAGGCCGCCGGGGTAGGTACCACCGCAACGTCAATAATTTCTCTCGCCAAACAGCAGTGTAAATGCACTGTTGTGTTCTGGTTTGAAGGACATTGTAGCCAGAGTAACTACTGAACGTATTGAGACTTAACATCTTATGTCTCAGGATGGAGAGCGCAGTAAATGCCAAGCAATGTTTTGTAATTGATGTTGTTGTTTGGTTTTATACTCAGCAGACAGCCTCCGTGGCGCAGTTGGTTAGACGCCGGCTGTGAAACGAGAGGCCGCGGGTTCGATCCCCGCACCAAGAGAAATGTTTGTGCGGCCCACAAATATTTCTTTCGGGTCTGGGTGTTTGTGAGACCGAAAAGTCTCTCGTAGTTTCTGATACACGACACAAGACTTAATTGATCTTAATGTGGCGTCAGGACTATGTATGTGACTGTTGGGTGTATTTATTATTATTATTATTTATTTATACTGCCCATGAGCGGTCGTATCGTTTACCATTAGGCGATTGGCATGCTCGTCTCGCCATTCATCGCAATAAAAAAAAAGTCAATTCACTACAAAATAAAGCTAAATACGACGAAAATCTGCCTTAGGGTTGCGTGCCCACGATCATAATGTTCCCGGACGTGTAAAAATCTTTTTATACGAGAATCCCCTTGACCTATTGCTTTACTTTCAAAGGATCTCGCTTTTGAGACCCTTTCTTGAATACTAAAAAAATATTCTTCAAACATTTTTCTTTTCAAATGAATACCTAAGTGCTTTCTTAATAACGTTAGTTCTGGAAACTACAGTTTACAATACTAATTACATATAAAAACACGGTATAGTCACCAAGTTTTATAAATATTTTATCTTATCTTTTATGTAAGGAACCTTGAAACACAAATACTGTTTGCATCTAATATGAGACTCCGCTAGGCTTTATTTAAATATCGCAACCTAGATTTCAGGTCTTGCGGAGGCTTTGCTAAACCTAGTACCTGCTGATACCATTAACATAAGCGAATCAATACGTTTTCATTTCTTTAAAATATGCTTTCTGATTAACTTAATCTAACTCGATATAAAGGGCAGAGTCGAATGACGGATACGTTCAAAAGAGTCACAATTGCTTTGTAGGTTTGCGTACTAACTTTATTTACAGTTTTAAACAGTTTTTTAACGTTTATAAATAATGTACACAACGTTTTCGACGTAGACAGCGTATTCAATGAAACCATCTATTAAAATATCTTGTTTAAAGATGACATTACATTAAATATATCATTAATTGAATAAGTAATTACCGATTAATTAGCGAATTATTGATAGTTTGGCTTTTGGATTATTTGTGCTCGTATATTGCTTGTAGGTTTCGGATATTCAATGATAAATAACTGATATATTTTAATAGGTGTAAAACACTAAGTTTTGAGTAGGTCTAAAGTTAGTTAGGTTAGGACAGAAAATATTTCAGCAGTACAAGAAACCCGCTGTGGCAAAAGCAATCCTATGAAGTTGAAAAGTATAATTCATTGGTCATTTTATGTAGAGGCGAATGTAGACACGTGTAACGGTTTACGGTAATTCCTTCGAAACACCTTTGCCGGAATAGTGTAGAGGATAGGACAAGTTAAGCTTCCCTCGATCGCATATTGTTTTATTTTCTTTGCATATTGAAATATACAAAGGGGTCGAAACCATTACTGAGCCAGGCACACCGGTAAAACAAAGAAAGTACTTTTCAAAATCTTCGTGCAAAAATAAAGTCAAAGAACTTTCCCCAAAGTTTCGAGGAACGGCCGTAGCTTTTTGAATAGTTTATAAAGTTAAAGCCTCAAAAAGTTTGGTACGTTGTGAATAGCAAAATGATTCTTAACTCAGTTTACTCACCATCTATAAGTTAACGAACAATTAGAAACACATTGTTGTTCGGAAAGCAAGTCTTCGTTTGTAGTTTATGTAGAAAAACCTCTTAGTTCGTTACATAAATGTTAGGAATTTTATTTAAATTAAACTGTAATTTCAGAAGCCAATTTTGAATAATTTCGATGCTAAGGGAATTTTCGGAATATTTTTAAAATTTAAATCTTATTCTTATAGCGAGGTAATTGCTAAAGTTTGTGCTTAGATTATATTATAGCGAATATAAAATATGAGAACAGACGTATCATATTTAAATAGTTAAGATTTTTAATGAAAAAGTCATTAAGTAAAAATATATTGTATTACTTAATTTAACAAAATTTCGCTGAGGTGAAACGATCTAACATGGCTAAAAAACTTTATACTAAAAACATTTATTTTATTAGTAAAATTTTAAAGACATCTAATTAATCTTGTTAACCTTAAAGTTTACATTTGAAAGTGAACTGAAAGTCGTGACAAAAGTAGCGTTGGTACAAAGTTAGCCAGTTCGTAAATTTTAAAATTCACAAGAGGTCCGGGCGATAAAGCTGGCAACATCTTGGAAACAAACCGCAAAACAGATGGGTGTTGCTCATGAATTATAGAGTCCACGGTCGTTTTGGCCGGCTCGATAAGGCTGAATACAAGAATAGCGCGAATAATTCGGACAGGTCTAATGTATGTAATTAGTTTAATTCACTGGCTCCTTTGGGTGTATCGTGATGGATTACTTTATGTTAATGACGACATGTGGTTGTTGTGAACAATTAATGTTAAATGTTATATAGTAACTAAATATAGTTCTGTAACACTGGCGAGGCAAAGTCTTCATCATGTTATGAAGTTATTAGCATAATAATGACTATTATTTTTATGGCAAATAAATGTGTCTGCACATATTCATTTAACAAATTTGAAAGAATATTTAATAAAATGCAACATAATAATAGTTATTTGTAATAGCTAGTGTGTACGATTAAAAAAGCTTTACATAATATAGTTAACTTAGTACTCATATTTTTATATTACGATTTTCAGACTTTTTGTAAAAGTGTTTGCGCGTAAATCGTTTTAAATATGCATTATAAAGTTATTCACTAGAAGTGTTGACGTCAAAGAAGCGGTCGGTCGTTAAACCATAAGGGGAAATTTTAGCCGCGACAAGCGTAAAAATATTTAGAGCTGATCTTGAATTTTTATAAGGATGTCTGCGAAAATAATCAGAAGTTACTTTAATTTTTTTAAAGCAATTTTATTATTTTATTTAAGAAAGAAATAGTCCAGCGCGGTGGACTATACGCGGTGTTCTAACCCTAAACCATCGTACTTACTCTCGATTGTAGAGGAGGCCCGTACTCTGCAGTGGGACGTATATGGGCTGATACAGTACAGGAAATATTAACACTTATCGGGCTTGGTTTTGTTGTTAGATTATTCGTATGCGTCCGGATCGCGACCACAGTATGTGTTTTACACAGGGTGACCAACACAATTGTATCGCATTTCCGGATCAGCCTGTGTAGCTATGTGTTCTGAACAAGCCGACAAAACTTTATCTACTGGATATTGTCGTTCTCGTTTCTCGCCAGTTGATATTCAACTTGGACTTGACATTATTTATCATCTGGTTTCACTGTGGTTACTTTGCGGTAGCAGTAAAAAAAAACTGACAAATTAATTTATTAATGAAACCTTTTTCGAATAAATTACAAAAAAAATATTTTTAATAAGGGGTCATGAAGATAATTTATGAGCCAATAATAAAGGGCTATTAAGTGAAATTATTGAGTAACAAAAAATAAGGTAATAATTAATAATAATTTTGGTCAGTTCGATATCGGTCACGAATTCTTTGTTTTGCTGTCATATATGTTTAATTGATAGTCAATCACCACGCAAAAAAATTTATAGTCAATTAACGGTGAAGGAAAACATCGTGAGGAAACCTGCATACCGTAGCGATTTTAAAGAATTTCTACGGTATGTAAGTCCGCCAACCCGCACTAGGCCAGCGTGGTGGACTATATGGCCTAACCACTCTCAATCGATTCTCTCGATTGTAGAGTAGGCCCGTGCCCTGCAGTGGGACGTATATGGGCTGATATAGATAGATAGATATGTTTAATTAATGAATACCTACAGGTATTGACCAGACACCGTGGCGCAGTTCATCAAGAAACCGGCTGTTCAACGGGGGGTTACGCGTTTTAAGTCACCAAGCCAAAAAAATGTTCGGCAAGCAAATATTGCTCCGTGCATTGTGAGACTGAAGAGTATGTCGTAATTTCTAATTCCGATGACACAAGACGTAGTTAGGTGTAGATTTAATAAATGTATAAATAAATATTCTCATAATCAATACAGTGCCCACATAGTCTACAGTCTGAGACCGTGGGTCGACTTATAATAGCATCAAAGATAAGAATAGACGTTAGACAAAGACATTGAGACATTGAGGACAAAGAGAAATGAACACTGTTTTTGATTCAAAGAAGTATGAGGACATTGTCGAGTCTTACTTTCTACAATTTTAGTTAAGTAAGTCGCTTCTTTGGGTTGCTTGTGAGTATATCAACTTGTATATTTTGTGGTCTCTATACCAACATTGATTTATAGCAACATATTATTGGCTTTTCATTCAATAGATCGGTGTTGAGATTCTTGGAGTAGGCTTAGGTATATTATATACAGCAGTGTATGCTTCTGTTGCTGAAGACGATGATAAAGGTAACTTTTTTAGTAGTAAATGATTATCTGAAATTAAAGTGTCTGATAGATTAATGAAGTAATGTATTTAAAGTACGAGTATGAGTCAATTACACCTTCGTCTTTACTCGAAATATACAAATAAATAATCGTATAAAATATAATGTACATCTAAAATGACACACACTATATACTACATTAACCTTAGAAGAAAAATATGAGTCATCATTTATGAAAATGAGAATCTAGAACTGCTTTTTGTCTCACAACAGCCAGACTCGAGACTATTACTTGTGGAGCACACAAACATTTTTTTCGGGGCGTTGATTACCCTACCTTACCTACGTTAGACAGTTAGCTTCTTAGGCCAAATTAACTTAGTTGTACATATTTACGTGACTTGTGTAAGAGCGGCAACAGTGCGTAGATTTTAGTAGGATCTATCGTTTTAAGGTGTTTGACCTGTGCGTTAGACGTAATCAGCTGTTAGACAAGCTACATCGTGTTCAAATGGGGCAAAAACTTACAAAATCATTTATGACTAAACTACTGCTCCTATTTAATTGATTTTTAGTACAGAACTTTGAAATGGTACCTAGTATATGCAGTTTAAAAAAATGCCCATCGGTCGTATCAACTTTGTATATGTATGTATATAATGTATGTATGTATATAATATTATAGATCTATCAATAATGTGATGGCAGGTCGTGCCAAATTGAATACTGTTCGTTGACATCAATGTGATTTATGGCTCCGGTTAAACGCAATAAAATTGAAAATTACTCGTAATTTGCAACTCAATTTTCTTCAAGCGGTCTTGATAAAATTTTAAAGTTATTTATTTTTAAATACATATATTAAGTGACTAGATATTTTAAGATATTGCTAGATTTGACAGTCAAGTTGGAGTGATTTTATTACATATCCTTTTCATGGTTAATAGTTAGGAAGAATACATACCTACGAGTACATACTTTCAGTATTCACCTATTTGCTTTGTGTTTTAGAAAAAAGCAATTATATTTTCAGTATATTTATTACAGTTCATTTGTCTATCGGCAAGTGAATGCTACTGACTCTATATAAAATACATTCAAACGATCTAAACTATCACTATTCTCCAACCCGCCTTTGCACATTCATTTTCACTAGCCAATATACATAAAAAGCGTATTGACGCCGCAATATACGGAGTATTTCTAAGACCGTGTCCTGTACGGTGTAACGCATATACATAATATGTAATTGTGAGGGGTCATTACACATAGCCCGCAGCGAAACGGTTAAGCACGGCTGAACCATTTATTTATTAGCTTATACTGTGCACTTCGTTTTCTTCTAATGGCAATTCTGGAATATGCAGCAAGTGGGTTGAAATAATGACGTGCATATATTTGTTCCAAGGACTATGGTTTCTTATGACTTCGTTTTATTTCTTCTTACTTCTTTACATCTTTACATATTTTTCGATAGAGTTCCGAAGTTCTCAAGAAGAGTGCAGGAAATATTGTTTTTAAACGTCAATCCTTATTTTAGTCTTGTAGGTACTTAAGTTGATTTACTCAGGTATTGTCACGTAACCTCGTGGTTAAAATGATTTGGAGAGAGTTTTCTGTTCAGGGTGCAGGAATTTCAACGCAAACGTAAATATACTTTATGTTTCGTTATTACGAACAAGCTTAATCGTGCAGTTTATTTTCGGCATTATATTTTCACGGATTAATTTTTATAGAAAAAATAAAAAAATATCTTATTATTTTCTCCAAAAACTCAAACCTAAAAATCGCGTTTGTAAACGACAAACCAAAACGTTCTTATTTATAAAATATATTCCTTTGCTTTTCTTTCACACCGAGAACTCTTTATGTTTGAACAAAGACATAAGTCAGTATTATATCACTAGATAGCACTTTGAAAGCAGCCCCGTTTAGTCTAATCTTATATTATGAGCATCCAATTTTTCTTAGATATTGCCTCTAGATCATCCCCCTGTCTTTCCAACGGCATCCCACAATATCTAAAAGCTTACAAAGGTTTTATGCAATCTTTATATACCGCGTATTCATGAGGTGTTGTTATTACTTATCTCGCCATTACGTTGGTATAGTATGTGTTTATTTTTTTATTATGCACGAAATATTTCAGTAATTTCAGTACAATTTAGTAATTTTGAATGGTATTGTATTAGCCCACAATAGCCCACTGCTGGCCTATGCTCAGCTCCTTTATAACCAAGAATTCCATTGAGAAAGGTATTGTAATAGACCAAGTGGCCAAGTGCGGGTTTGCGGTAAATATTCCAATTAATATTTCTCGTAAGAATCGCTTTTCAAGTAGGGTATTAGCGTGGTCATACAGTTACTACCACAAATAACTTAGTGAAGATGAAGTAAACTAAAGGGTATACGACAGAACATGGTGATGTAAAAATTGAAAATAGTAGTGGAAAAGGTTAGTTGGCCATTGAAATAAGAACTGAATTGAGCTTAGTTGATCAGGAGTGGTACTTATCTGTGCTCGCCGTATAAGGAGCGTTCATGCAACATGTTTGTTTACGCATGTTAAAAAGATAATTCGTCCTTTTTACAACCAACCACGTTTTTACTTTTATGGGCTAATTCAAATTCTAATGAGTTGATAGGAATATGTACAATAGGTGGGATGCAACAGTTTAAGATTGTTTTATTTATTAAAACGACTAAAATAACGAAATCCATTATGTTACAAATAAACAAGGCACTTTGGCAGTCGCTTGCGAGGTTCATGTTAAATACCTACGTTGCATAATAACGTTCTTATCCGGAGCGAAGCTTCGCTAAATGCGACATTGTTGGGTAACTAACTGCAATTGGTATTTGGCGAGTCAATTTTCCTATTGTTTTGCTAAATGTAGGCTAAATATATTGTTACTGGTGTGAAGATGCTTTTCATATCGATAATGAGATTAGTATTTCTTAGATGGACGTCTCTGTTAGTGTAAGGCGTTCCAATCATCACCTTTTTGGGATTTAGTTAATATTACTTGTTTGAGGAGCACATTACTAACCATTGGAGGTAGGTCTTATCACCGGCCAATAGGGAAATATTAATCGCGTAGATGGCATGCTCAAATAAATAATAGATAAAATAAATACACCCAACAGTCTTGGGTTGTGGATATCAGCAACTACGAGAGACTTTCGATCTCACAAACAACCAGACCCGAAATAATACCTGTGGATCACATAAATATTTATTTCGTTGCGGGGATCGAACCTGCGAATGGCAGGCTGATAATGAACAGGAGAGTTCTTGTCACGAGAGACATATGCTCGTCAACCTGCTTACCTAACGTAGCTACTTGTAACCCATTTGAAGTAACCCTTGGGAGAATCCCAAATTCAGCAGTACTTCTTATTATAGAAAATGATGAACTTCTTTACTAAACCACTTTGAAAAGGACCTTTTGTTTGCCATGAACTCGGTTTATATGTATACAATTTTATATATGAACTTTAACGTAAATTAATTAAAATTGAGTAAGTATTTGTATAATCATTTCATTCGAATGCAATTTCATGACTTCCAGCTGTCTGTTTCTTTTTAATACATTGACAACGGTAAATGCAATACCATCATACTTCCCAGTTTCATCGTCCTTAAAAACTTAAGTAGGTTCCATTACGAAATTGCTTTATGAAATAAACTTGTCAGTTACGTTAACTTTCAGCGTGAAGGGCGTCGTGACAAGAATCCTCTTATTATAATTCCTCGTAATCAAGCTGAATTCGCAGGCAAAAAGCTGTACTTTAAATCTGGTTACGATAATTAAATACAAACATTGCTGATGTTTTAAAACATCAGATTATATATGCCGCAGGGATTAGTCGCCCGTGTGTCTACTTTGTTCGCGTAATGGAAGCACGTGCATCTTAATCTTGCTTCACCTAAATTTAATTGGACCAGTATCGAATTTTATACCAAAATGTGCTCACATGAGTCACTAATGTGAAATGAACTTACTGTTTTTGTATTATTTTTCTTATCGATATTCCTACTGTCAGCTAGATCATTGCTTGCGGTTTTGTAAGTTTTGCAGAATCTAGACTATTTTACAAAATATTGATTACATCAAAAGTTATTTAAAAACATGACAAACACAAAATATGTTAAGGTTATTATTTGATACGTTATATCATAATTTTTTTTTATTACATGAGCACAGCATATTATCTTTGTCAAATATCAGATCGCGAAAATCTGAATGAAATTTATTTAAAGTATTTCATTTACATCATTTATGTGCATTATTCATCTCTACTGAATAAAAATACTTTAAAATGTCTCTATGGTGTCTATTCACTTTATAAATATACAACAGTTCGTCTGTTAAGAAATATTTTAGGTGCAGACACGTTTTTTGCAATATGTAACACAGTTGGAACATTTCCATAATGATTTTGGCAGAAATAATACTTATTCGTTCTAGTCATTTCATTCGCGAAGATTTTATATTTTCTAGGCAAAGATAATATACATATGGATCACGAAATAGAACTATAAACTACTTATTATGTTTCATAACAATCTGCGCAATTTAACGCTTCGGTATTTTGTCATATGTGAATAACACGTCATGGTTAGGTGTATCATGTAAAATATTTTTAGTTTTTACATGTCTTTTTGAGTATTTATATTCGTTTATTGAACATCATATTGAAACTTACAGAAAAACTTATCCTAGTTTTTGATACATCTATACCTATTTATGTTAATGTGTACTGGTAAATGAATAAATAAAAAAAAAAAAAAAAAAAAAAAAAACACATATTAAGAAAGTAATATATTCCATAAAAAAAACAAACCTTATAAATACAGTTTGCGCAGTGATTGAAATCAAATATTTTCATGCTGGTTGAGTGAAATTATTTTGATCTCATCTACGATTCAAAGCGTTTTGAATTGAAATATAAAGCAAGTAAAGCGTAATGCCTAAAGAAAAGTTTATTCACAGTTAAAACACAGGTAAATGCGGAGTATTTACATTTTTTTGATTCCGTGCTGTTCCCAAGGCCCATGCATATTCATTGCGAATAGCCTAAATTTAAATGTCTTTGATAATGAGTTTAAAAAACCTAGCGCTATGTTTCCACTTATTTGTACGAATAAATTGATGCTGCCAGCAAATATAAACCCATAATATTTCACAGCTTATACATTTTGTATAATTAGTTCCAATTACAACATGAGAAGCTCATGACATATCCATATATTTTGCAGATATTTCCAAAGTAAAGAATATTTCCATTCCTAATTAGTGCTTTCCCCTAATTGGCTAATTAATAATTCCCTGAATGCACGTGAATCAGCTATATCTCGAGATTACTCGTTGATGGACGGGTGCAGATTCGATAGAGAGCACAAGGTATTATGCGGTTGCCGTGGTTACACAAAGAGCAACATGGAACAACATCTCACAGATTGCAATCAGTTGAATGCAACCACTCTCCTTGTGACGGTGCCTTACTCAATCCTGTCACACGCTTTTCCTAATTTATGTAGGGATGGAGGTATTTATGTTTGTAGGTATTCTTTATAAATATACAAAGTACATGTATAGGTGTGTATTACTAATGTCACGCCTGAATTTCATGGCGGGTAGGCAAAAACTATGGATTTTCATTTTATTTGATCCATTCTTAAAATATGACAATAAGTCTATATTTTCCTTTTAAAAAAGGGTGGAAGTAAACTTAGCTTTATTCCTAATTAAAGTAGGCAAATAACGTGAACCACCAAATGCTTTTTTTATTATTACGTTTTCTTCATACAAGCTCAGCGCCTCTGAATAGTTTTTATTGAAGAGAGTGAATATACTTTCTAATAGAAATGGGTTCAGCACAAAGAAATGAAAATGGTACTTATGAAGTAAATACAATTATCTTGCAGAAATGATAATCAAATAAGATCAGCCTTGGCTTGGCATACAAGAACTGCAAAAAGACGGTTATGGTCAAAACCTAGATCAACGTTTTTTTTTATTTTTAATTGAGGACATTTTTGTCGAATAACATTTTACTATAAGGTTGTTAATGTTAACGTATTTGTAATAGGGCACTTACAAAATACGAAGGTCTTTACACCATAGGACAAAAGTCTGTGATATTTATACACAAAGTTCTAATATCTTTTTTTTTATTTCTATACCTAGTTGTTATGACGAGGTCGTTAACATAAAACAAAGCCAGTGAAACTGCAACAAATCAAATCAATAACAAACATTGGTTTGAAACTAGCGAAAGGATTTGGTTAGCTGACTCTGTCTGGGATAGTTTTGGCGGAGTGAATTTCGTTAACAGTGCAAATGTACTTGTCGGCTCTAGTACGCAAATTTCTTTCAGTAAAAAAACATGTTTTTACAAGTTTGTAAACTTTTTTGTATTATTTTAGCGAGTAGTTTATGTGAAACACAGTTTAAGCATTAAAATACTATATTTTAATAAAATACTTTCAAAACATGTCTACGTTTCCTAAGTGCCGATTTACGTGCTACAATTATTTCGTGAACGATTTCGCACTTAATTAATTTCCTTTCGTATATTTCCAACGTTTAAAACAAAGGTAGTACACAACTTCAGCTATTGAAAGTAAAGATCCACCGAAACAAAGCCCAAAGCAATTACCCATAGCCACGACCAAATCCAATGTAGTCCGCGCCACTTGGCGTGTAACTCGCTGGTACGGCCTATTACCCAATATAAATTTAGCTGGTCTCGCCCTCAGCTCCATTTCGGGTTCGATCAACTTATTAGAAACAACATTGTAATCCGGCTCTGTACACGACGGTAAACAATTGCAATCCAAAGCAGTTTCGTTGCTCCCGGGTACTTGGAGTTTGCTGAGAGTCTTATAGTGTTTTGTTAAACACTTCAACCCCTCTACGTCACAGTAACGGTTCTTGTAGTGTGCCGGTGATAGGTGGTGCGTACAATTGCACAGCTTTATTTGCGCATCAGAACGGCATTGTGTTATGCAAACAGAATAACTGTAATAATTGTAGCCCAATAAATTATCAGGGATTTCGTTAGTAAATCTGCACTGCCGAATCTCAGGCGCAGTTAGAGAAACTTCTGGTTCATTAACGACGTCCATTATAGAAAATATGATAGTGGCTTTAGATCCGTACACTACACTTATTCTTCTGTCATATTCCATGTTCCAGAAAGGTATATCTTCCGGTGAGTGTAGAAATGCTTCATAATCTTGCGACAAAGTTATCTCTAAAATATCCGAATCGCGCCTGTTCGATGAGGTGATAAATTCAGTTCGTTTACCGTCGACGTGTTTGTTGTTTATTGAAAAACATTTACCGTACTCCGTCTGTAAAGGTTTAAAATGCTTGCAGCAGTTTATGGGCTGTCCGTTCCATATGCAACTGATAAAAAAATCCTTACAGGATGTTCGAAACATTGCCGTCAATTGCGAGAAGTCGACCTGGCATATAGATTCTTCTTGACACGTCGATAAACAGCTGTAACATGTTCCACTGAAGAAAGCTACGTCACCAATAAAGCGATGAAATTTTCCATTATTTTCCCTTTCATACTTTTCGTTCATCATCCAAATTTTTTCCAGGTTAGCGATTTCGCAAACTGTCACCGAAGCGAACGTTGTGTTCCAATCGAGATAGTCGTTGCGTGTTGTGAACCGTATCGTGTTCTCATGATAGTGATTGTAATATCGGCGAATGGTGGCTACCGTCGCAATCCATATTTGGACGTATATTATGAAATATATGATTCGATAGACGATGTGAACATCTTTACGAACAAGAAAATGTGGGCCATGAACAGTTAAATTTCCGCAAGTCCATATTATTCTACGATAAAACAATTTTGCTTGTTCTTTCAGTTTAGCCCAAACGTTTGTTATTTTATTCATTTCTGTTATTTACAACTTTTAAGACCGCGCGTTTTGTATGTATCAGAACGAATGAGTTAACCAAGCGAATATTTAAATGAAGCTAGGCTTTTACGGTCACACGAAATACGTCCATTTGAATGTAATTATTTCTTTTTCCGTAAAATACTCCGAGACAATTGTTGTAATTTTCATTACAGGGTAAATAAAATAGAGATAAAAAGCATGATAACGAAAAATGTTTTATTTAAACAAAGCCTGTTTATTAACACAGTATAACCATTGAACAAAAAACAGGTTTTAAATATAATCGCCATCAAAAGAATATTATATGACAAAGCATTATCAGATTCAAAAGTAGAACCTTCATGTAGCAAATCGAGCTGTTTTAGTTAATCATACTTTTAATGGGTCCTGGCGACCATAGTGGTATCATTGTTCGACGGACAACCGACGTGTCACGTGAGTTCAGAATTTTGCTATCGCTGAACACGTGGCGTGTAGGATTGCCAGACGCCGAGCAAATCCTGCTTGTTTACTTCGAATTTTTCTTTGCTCGCTATTCGATATAATATATTATGGCAATACACCTACATAATGTGGGTGTTCATGCGCAAAAATATTCTATGAGCATCAGATATACTGTTTGCTCATTAATCCCACTTTTACTATTTAAAATATAGATATTTAAAAGATGGAAGTCGTAAAACATATTCCAATTCAAAATCAGCATTAAGCAGTCGTAGAAAACTGTCGGTTTGTAATTAAATTTCCGTGTTTAAGTGACTTGGTTACAGCTGGCTACATAGGTACATATCATCGTCATCAGCCCGTTGCAGTCCACAGCTGGACATAGGCCTCTCCCAAGGTACGCCACAGAGCCCGGTCTGCTGCTTAACGCATCCAGTCGCTGCCGGCCCTTTTATGCAATTCGTCCCGCCATCTGGCCAGAGGACGTCCCACGCTACGTTTTCCAAGACGCGGTCTCCACTCTAGGACACGCTTACTCCAGCGGTTATCCGTTCTGCGACATATGTGGCCAGCCCATTGCCACTTCAACCTACTAACTTTCAGAGCTAGGTACATATACAACACATTAATTATAAAATAACAAGTTTCGGTTGACAAATATTTACTTTGAGGTAAAGTATTATTATGCCTTTTGTTTGAGTCATCTTGTTAATGTTGCATGTAAAAATACAATGTTATTTCAAAAATACTCAATGAGTTTTCGGCTGAAAAAATGTTCATAATTTATACATACATACATAAACTCACGCCTTTATCCCCGAAGGGGTAGGCAGAGGCGCCACCAGGACACCCACATTTCGCCTTGTATGTTTCGTCCCATGATGTGATAGGGGGCGAGCCTATCGCCATATCGGGCACAAATTCCTGACTCCGGGCTGATAATGAGTAGAAAAATCCAATATCACTTTGCCCGACCCGGGACTCGAACCCGAGACCTCAGCTTTGTAACCGTACCGTAATACAACTACGCCACCGAGGCAGTCACAGTTCACAATTTATGTTTTGGTTATTTTCACTATTTTAAACCTCTTGGTATTATATCTTTTGGTATTATTGTAGTAACTATTTTCTTCTCAGCTTTAAAGTAAGTATTAAGTTAAATTTTAATTTCGACTTTGCTTTTGAGTCTTAAACTTTCATAATAATAACATTTTGTATTCATTCTTCTTAGAAAAAGGCTTCCGCTGATAACACAAAGACCTCAAAGGGATGTTCACAATCTACCGCTCTGCGTTTGAGGGAAATGTAATTTACTACTACTATATACTTATACGTTTTTAATATCTGCACATTTTTAAAGAATTATTTTATACCTTTATACCTATGATTATTTATTAACTGGTTTAGACAATACAAAAGAAAATCTTGTATGGTGTTGATGTCGCCTTTTATCCGATAATAAAATTTAAAAGGGCCTAATAATATATCGTCTATAAAAAGCGACGCAAATTCATCACTTTTTATGAATATTCACTGAGTTCGCATCGCAATACGTTTGCATATTTTGTAGAATTCCTGTGCTATTAAAGACAATCATATTTTTTCCTATACATTTTTATGTTAATTCGCTTTGTTAGGTGAAATATACTCATCGAGAAAAATAACATAAGACAACTTGCACTGTCTTATCTTGGCTTTTTTACACGCAATAGATAAAATGCTTTCATAGTTCTCATTAAGATTAACTGTTTCAAAGCTCTAAGCAATTTTGTTATGAATCGTTTATATAGGGGCTGTATAACTTTTCGTACCGTGCGAGTTTGGAAATCCATTTTGAGATTCAATTATTTCAGGCTTAGCCAAGGCTTAGTCCCTACGTCACTATGAAATCGGAACCGAAGAATTAATAGACAGAATTTATATTTGAGCCCGTTTATAAAATCCGTGTGAAGGTTTCAGGTATTAAGTCTAGTTGAATTTAGATACATTTAGTAAGATTAAACCAAAAATAAAACTATGTTTTTTGTACAATAATGTGTTCAGTCATTGTAATTTCATTTTGATAAGTTGCACGTATATAAACATATACAAACGAATTTGTAAACAAATTTGTGAGAAAAAAAAATACAGAAACTTTACCTTATTTTTAGACTGACAAGGAATCCTGACAAGTAATGATGTTGAATGAGCGTCAATTTAGAAAAGTGCGTATTATTTGTGCCAGTTTCAGACGCTCATCATAAGTGGGCTTGTCGCTTGTCATTGTCAAAACGTTCAATCAAGGTAAATCGAGTATATTGAGTCAAATTTTTAATATTTACGCTACTGCATGAGATATTTATTAGTATACGAGAGAATTGTAAAATTATTTTTTACCGACTCGACAATATGACTGCAAAGTGCTACACAGTCCGAATAGGGGATTCCATGGCTTAAATTTATTTTAGCGATAAATTAGTATTAAACACGACATAATAATGGCGTATTTAAACTGTATTTACAATATTCAAAATGTTTATGCTTAGATAAATTGTTTAAAAATACATTGAGGTTTTGTTGTAATACTTTTATGCTGAAATATCAATAAAATTCTCAACTATTTTTAGTTATTATATTTGAAACTATTTTAGTCAATTAATTGATGGCATCAAAACAGAACCGCCAACAAACGAACGAATTATTTGAAGTACATTAAAATGTATCAGCTAATTGATAAACGGGTCAAAGGGGATTTCAACATCATTCGTGCACACATAATGCGTTCTGTGGAGGTGTGTTGAAAAGATAAATAGGCACCCAGCGGTTTATGAAACCGCGATGTTGGTGCCGCTAAAGCACATCTCGGCAGTCAACCGTGATTTCAACTATTTGTCATTGCTAATTGTGAAATATTACGGAGCATGAAATAAAATACTTTAATTATTAAATAAAAAAAAACATTTTCGACAACACATTTTTTATGCAGAGGTAATATACGATTTTTATAATAAACACTAGCTAAATGCGTCCTGGAAAAAAAAACGGCCTTGTATGGAGGATTTATACAGTTCTGTATAACCCCCACAAATTAGTGATATTTAAAAGGAAAATAAGTTATCTGTCACCAACCGCGTTATAATAAGCATCACAAAGTTTGTAGCCAGAAAGAAGAAAAAAAGCATCACAAATCTACATATCAGAAAAAAAAATGTGTTATTTTATACTAGTTACCTAGTATACGAATCGATATTCCATTTTCAACTTGAATATCCACTCTGATAGCGTATTTCAAATAAAGAAGTGTATTATATATTTTTTTATATTATCGCTGAAATCAATTAACAAAATGGCTATTGAATTTACATGAGTGCGCTTTGTCAGCTCAAATACAATATTTTAATAAATGCTCGACATAAAGGTCAACCACTATTGTTTGTTGGTTTGTGGATAGAGGCTATGCAGTATACGAGTATACTTCAAGTGTATTATAATATATCCATTGAATTTATTAGTTCGGTCGGTGTATTCTGTATGAAAATAGTTTTATACGGGTGTGGGGGGTTCATGTTAAAAATACACTGGTTTCATTATGATTTTTTATCCTCAGTTGTTAGGACAATACAACTAAGTTGGTCATTTCGTATCCCCACTATCAATAACGGGATGCCCTTTGCATCCTTGATGATTTTCAAAGCGAGCTATTGTAGACAGCCCGCATACCGGGACCAGGTGAGTAACATTGCATTTTACTATGTGCATATTTCAGGGAATCCATTAATTTAAGTCTGTTTTTTCTACTATGTAAATTATATGATAATAAATAATAAAACATTTATTAAATTCCTTCCTTAACCTAAATTAACGAACAGAAATTCACTTAATTATATGTGCTTAACACTAATTAAATCTGAATATTGGTATATTATAATTTTCATAGATTGTTATGGTATTCACGAAGAGCCGTGTAATATAATGATGATTAATTGAAGATCAAAATTAACATGAATAATGTACAAGTGCTATGTAAAGATTAATTTGAGCGTACATCACAGTCTGGCGTTGGATACAGAATATCTTAGATTTCATTAAAATGGTATGTAGATCAGAGGTGTGGTTTGGAGCGTCTCAGAACACACAAGTGCTCATATCAGTTTAAGTTTAGAAATTATCTTTGATATTTGATGACTTAGCCAAAGTCACAGCTATCGTGGTGTTAGAAAAAGAAAATTATCCCAAATACGTAACAACATATGAAATAAAGTAATCTCTAAAACCTAAACTGTAGCGGTATTAGCATTAACGACGCCTTGGCCGAGATTTCTACGCGCCCTCTAATCATTATCCAGTACCCAACCAAATGATAGTAAAACCCTGCACTTTAGGCACTAGCGGCCTAGATCGTCACCCCAACGCGCCTTACCCTGATACTGGCTTTAAATTCGATTTTAGAAAATTTAGTATGATCTACATTCTGAGCCATGCCAGCCACCGCTGACAAAAGCCCTTTTTCAAAGATTCCCAAAGAGTTGTTGTAACTGGTCTACATCCAGCGACGTTCTACAACATTAACTATTTTTCCTTACAAATAATAAATCCATAGATACTTATACCTACAGATCCAAATATGTAGTAGGGTGTGGTATGAAGACATGTACTTCAGAATAAACAGATCGAAATAGTTTGCCCTAGCATGCATTTCGGGATAAATAGGTTTGTATCTAAACCAGTTTGGCCTAGTCGTAAGTAATTGAGCGGGATGGCGTGGCCGTGCATACGGCGAACTAATGAACCAAATCCCGTACGTTTGGTTTTGTCTATTAGGAATCCACTAATTGATATTGGCAGCGCACGCACAATACGGAGAACACACACAAATCATTCGAAAAGTTTGAAAAGGAGAAAAAAAAAATGAAAGGAAAAGAACAGGAAAAAAGAAAACAGTTCGTGTGGTTGATGGACTTTTTGCACCCTTTTTCTTCACAGTAACAGAATATTTCGAATCGATGGTATCTTTACGTCTTCATGATCCACAATCTAGTGACAAAGAAAAAGTTTGTTTGAAGCCTATCGATGACAAAGTTATGTTTCAAATTTTGGGCAAATATTGGCCAATATTGTATGAACAAAAAAGTTTGCAAAATACTTGCTCGTATCGGGAGAACACTTTATAGGTAGTTCACAATCTTTGCACATAGTTTAAATCCAATATGCCAATAAAACTCAATTGCAATAGACGCTAATTAAAAAAAATGCAATTACATTTTTTTATTTATATCAGCCCATAAAACATTGCCATTACAGTTAAATAACAAAAAATATATTTATATCAGCTCATATAAGTTCCACTGCAGGGCACGAGCCTCCTCTACAATCGAGAGTACGATTCAGAGGAGTAAGGCCATATAGTCCACCACGCTGGCCTAATGCGGGTTGGCGGATTTTACATACCATAGAAATTATTATAAATCGCTATGGTATGCAGGTTCCCTCGCGATGTTTTCCTACACCGTTAAAGTTCCTTCACAGTTTAATATACCACTTAAAATTAAAATCCTCATATAAATTTAATTTAAACGAAGCGTCCTCTCAACTACAGTAGAAAACGCAGTTAAAAACATTATGTTCATTTAACGTGGCATGTGGAACACTATCTCCCAACATTGCGGTCATAACAAATGTTTGCAGTACACTTAACTCTTCTTTCTTTAAACTTAATAAACGTGTAAGCCGACAATTAGCTGAGACAATAGAATAAGGAAAACTTTACTGACGGAATTTAAGTGGAGAGCTTTCATAGTTAATTTATAATTTGTCGAGTCGTGTAATAAAAAAGTTTCTGCTTTAGTAGATTGTTGCATTTATGCATTACTTATTTTATTTGTACACGTACTGTAGTTTTGTATCGATGTTGTACCATTTTTGGTGAACCTTTCTATATAAATATTGTCTCGCTTTCATTTGATGACTAATGGTACATGTTTTCTTTGGTCAAAACAACGAGTAAGTGTTCGCCTGATATAGCTAGTTAAATATTTGAATTGCATCTGATTGTTAGGTGACTTAAATGCTACGTAATTTTAAATTGTTACGACACAATACAAGTTTCTAAGTACGAGGTTGCTTTTGTAGAAATGTACTTAACCTTATTTTGTAGTTATGGGAGACCCTTAGCAAGAATGTTTGTTACAGAGGATTCGGAGTACAATGTTTGTTCTAATATTACTATATTCTTTAAATTTAATGTAGATTGTCCCAATGGCATGTCTATTTGTATTATCTTCGTTAAAAATAATTGTAAGTGTTCGTTGGACATCCAAAATAGTATCCAATTAAGTGTCTGTCATAATTATTTCATTCAAACAATGTAACATATTACTTTATGTATTAGTCACTAACAATAATTAATTACTTAATGTTTTTACTTTTAAACGCCAACAAACACAAGACACTACTGCTGTTAAACGACTACGTTTACAAAAATATCCACAAAATACAGGTTAGCACGGAATTGAGTGCATTCAACCGAAACTATTCCAGTGGTTCCCAAATTAAACACGACAATTTTAAACTGGATCAATAGGTGACGCCTCTGCGTTTGCAAAATAATATAGGCCAGAGTTGAAACGGCAGTTTTATTATTAGTTCACACCCGTAGACTGCATTATTATGTGATAATCATTTTTCAACTGCTCAAGTTTGTATAAAATTAGTATCGTGGTAACAATCAATGTTTTATAATCTTAAATATGATTACATATTTAGAATGCTGTCCGAATTGTTAAAATTTATTAGTGCGACTGCTTTCGAGTTTGTGATACATCTTTAGTAATCCTAGCTTTCTTTTTACCTTACGTTGTCCCATATGAAGCAAATTCCAAAAGAAGGATTAACTTAAGGAAAATGAGGGAATAAAATAACATGGGCTATTTTATCTCCTAACAATATTGCTATAAAAGATACAGAAACTTGTGGCTAGCTAATTGGATTATAATATCCGTAAAGCTATGTGTGATCAGCTGCATAATTTAATCAACTTGTCTGAGGTTGCAGTTATCCAATTATTCCAATTTAATTACCCCACTGAATACGAAATCAGCAATTTACCTCTTAAAATTTAGTTCTTGGCAAACTTATTGTTTAGCCTACAAAATTGTATCAAATTGGATCTACCCCGAATAAATCGTATCCATAACAGCCTTACACTTCGATTTCATCTTTATACTTAAATTACACCAAGTCCGCAATCCAAATATTTAATTAGGAGGGAAATAACCGAAGTGCAGACACTCAGGGAAGAGACAAAAAAGGGAATGGCTTGATTGTTAATTCGATAGGCAAACTGTGCTCGAAGAAATTCTGCGTGGAAAGAAAAAAGAGCTCTTTTATACAGCGCAAAATTGTTATCATCGATTTCATGATACGATGTGAACCGACGAATAAACAGTTTGATTTATCGTAACAAAGTGAAACATGTATTCACGAATAGGCTGGGAAATTATTCATGAATTGGAAAATGGACATTTTATTGGGAAGGCAAAAGTTTTTTACAGACTTGTTTATCTGGAAATAAATGTTAACTTACTGTGAATACCTATTGGTAACAATAAATGCCAAATATTTATGTACTTTTCATTTAGAGTGTTTCTTATTAAAAATGAGATATATAAGATGAAATTCTTCTAAGAGTCTCGCTTTATTAATATCTCTTATTTCTTGACAATAGCCAGTCAATCAGAAATACGTCATCTTTTTCGTCAAACGTTTACAATAACGAATCAATGAGACCAATAAACACCAACGAAATCAGAAAAATCGATAGTAGGTAGTAATTTTATATCAAATAGGAAGTACAGTTTTGAGCAGAGGGAGAATCCACAGATTTGTAGTTGCCATTCCAATCGCTGTTCATCTGCATACGTTTGGTCTTTTTACGTTCATTCTCAACCACATAGGCAACATCATTAAATTGAAAATACGTCCCCAAAAAGCGGACGGGACACAAAGTGTTTTGCTCTTTGCGGTAACAGGTAATCCAGTGCCAACACCGGTACTGCGGTGGCTCTCTAAATTGCATCACCCAAACGAGATTTGACCTACACGTGCATTTATGTCGCACGAGGCTTACGAAATAAATTAACATGTAATGTCAAATCTGGGAGATTAGCTTTGCAGTTGTCACTTTTGTAATATTTTTGTAATTTTGTTTAGTTGACAGCCTCTGAGGCTCGGTTGGTAAGTATGAATTTGGCTATGGTACAAGAGGCCGGGCGTTCGTTCCATCGTCCTCGTACTTAGAAAAATGTTTGGCTCATAAATATGTGTATGTAAAATACATAAAACACTGTTACGTAGCGTTAGGCCTGTAATCATGAAAGCGTAGACACAAGTGCAACAAGTGTACCGATACTTATCAATGTTTGGTTCATGCCTTCGTAATGAGCGTCATAGGTAATTGCGTTATTAGCCCCAAATTTAATCATTGGCAAATAGTATGTTCCCGAAACAAATTCAAAAATACTAGCTAAGCTTAGCCATTACTAAGTTAAGTTAAACTTATTAACCGAAGTGGGGATCCATATGAAAATAATTCGAACCATAAATATTCCGATATCTAACTTTCAATGTAGCTGAAAGAATTATTTGTGAACAACAATAGCCGAATTGATTAATTTTGAATAGCCAATCGAAAGTGCAAAATGGGAAACCGTGTATAAAACGCTCATCCAACTTGACAGTAAATAAACAAGCGCTTACGTTTATCAACATGTCAAACCCAGCCGTTTTGAACAACACATCGAAATCCGTTTACAGAGCTGTCATCAGAGTATCAACAACCTACATTGTCAATGCAGGTACGAGAATCGATACGATCGGATCCGATTGAAATAGAAAAAACGAATGGGCGACCAAATTATTTCACTCGATGCTGGTACGCGGTTTGACGTGACGTTTTTACCCTGCAGGCAGAGTACAATGAAATTCTTTTGTGTTAGCAATGTTCGTCGTGAGGCACATTGTTCGGCTTTGAAGTGTGAAATAAAAGAGAACCGGGTTGGAACTACGGAGCACCTGCTAGTTCCTTACCCTTTATACTTCATGTCAGCTTTTAAATACAAAAGAGTGTCTTAATCATCTCGGCATTAGGAGTAATTGCATAATTAGTATAATAAAATGGAATTGTGTTTTCATGGATGTTTCACAGATTCATGGATTTGTAAATGAATGTATGAGTTCAACACTGGTAGTGTACCAAATTATTGAATGTTGAAATTAAACATTGATTTTCTATTATTTTGAATAGACTCGGATGTATGCAGGAGGAGGTTTGTTTAGTCGGAAGAAGATTTTGTCGGAAGGACCAATAACAATTTAAAAACTTTTGTTATATTCTACTGTTATTGTTTACGTTTTGATTAAGGAACACTGTGCTCTAAAGTATTAGACCTTTAGTATTATTATGTTGAAAGGTTGGTGTGAATTCAATTTTCATCCATCATTCTATTCGATTTGGGATAACCGCAAGCCAATTAAATGATCTAATCAACTATTGTCACTGTATTCTCTAGGCGCCTATTGAACACGATCGGTTTTCGAATCGAGTCGTCGTTGATTTTATGTTTCGTAGCAAACATGCCGAAAAATATCTATTTTTCGGCTTCTTTCGGCATGGAGATACATGCCTAGGGTATACTTATGATTTTTTAAATTTAAGGTCATTTATAATTCCCGCATAATGGTTTATTTCATCATCATCATCATCCATGTTTTATTTGTTTTGGTATAAAAAAGTGAATGATATTTGTTCTCTTACCTGTTTTGACAAGCTTGAAGGTGACTTGTTGTTGGTTTTTGAGTTGGTCGTTATGCGCGGGATGCGTGAGTTCTCGCAGAGCCATCTCCACCGAAGACTGCTGCATTTTAGACGCCGGCGGACGCGGAGGCGTCACCTCTTTTGACCAACGCTTACGGAAGAAACTTACTTTCTTCGGCTTTGAATTTGATCCTGTCGAAATAAAAACTTGTAAGTGTGAAGCTAAGCGAAACATAAAGCTGCATTTTAAAAATAAATTGCTCATATTAATAAAAACAAAACCAAACCAAACATGTTAGGAAAAAAGTCACAAGGGCAGCATTCTAGTTAAGAATTACGTTACATATCGTCAAGTACCATGCGCAATGAGTGGGGCACGCTCGGTTAGTCAGTGTTCAGGCCAACTCAAATCCACACTTTTACTCTAAACCTTCGAACGACGATCGTTGAGGCGTCGGTGTCGATGGTGTGGAGGTACGGGCAGAGGTGGTAGGCGAGGGTGTGGGCTCGGAGTTGGGCCGCGGAGGCAGGCTGTGCGCTGACTCCGCGGGGGAGGGGAAGTGCACTGCTGACACGTCGGATCGGCGGTCTGGCTCTGGCGTGGTGACGCGGATGTTTGCTCCGAACTGGGGCGTGCTCGCCACTTCGAACAACGCGTCGAAGTCGCGATCGAATATGTTCTTCCGCGAAAACGCCGGAGTGGGCAGGGGAGCGGGTAATTCGAATTCGTCGGGAGCGGGAGTTCTAACAATTTTGCCGAATTCATTGTTCTCGTGGCGGCCTAATTTCTTAAACAATTTGTTCTTGGTGCGTTCGCGCAGCTTGGCCGAACGCTCGAGCGACGGCGTCGGCGATGCCGGCGCGCGCTCCGCAGGCTCCGGGGGCGCCGTTTTGAGAGAGTTGCCGCAGACGAGGGTGGGGGCTAAGGGCGGGGGATGTGCGCTGGGCGGCGCGGGCGGCAGCGGCCCGGTGATAATGTCGAGCGTAGGCCGCTGCCGTGGCCGGGGCAGCGAGTGCGAGCTGTATGTCAGGGAAACTACTTCATCCGCAGGATATATTACGTACATCCCTGGCGAGACCGCATCGCGCAGCCCCCTCGCGCCCTCCGAAGAGGTTGTCGCGCGTCACTCGAGCTCACTACCTCCGCTCACCGCTGGTAAACACTTCAACGTATATAACTTCCAAAAACAAAATAATTTACACTACGCGGACAATTAAGACAATCAAGGTAGTGGAATGTTTTTAATATAGATGTTATTTTCCGCAGACTACACACGTGGAAGAACGACTAAGGAATGTTTCGCAGGAAGGGTATTGAGCCATGGCTATAATAAGGAGAAAGATTCTTCACGTAATGTCAGCCCCGAGCAAGTCTTCAACCTAGACAAAAGAGAATAGCATTTTAATATTCTGCAATATAATGTCGCTCGAAATAATGCCAGAACTTTAATTGAAAACTGTCTGTACTTGTACCTATTATACTATGAACAAACAAAGATGTTATTACATTTATTCTAGATAAATGTAATACAACATTATTCAAATCAAATATAACGAATTTTACATAGCTTGCATGCGCAGTATGCACTGAACTATTCGTCATTTAAATCGCCCATTCACGCAAACAATAATATTTGTACATTTAGTAAATTAATCCAAACTTTTCGGACACACAATTAAGTTTTTTTTTATTACAAAATGAAGGGATATATTCTGTTTCTACTATAGCAAGATATAACAACGGTACTTTCAAATTAATGTATTTATAATTATTTTCTAAGAAATTGGATAACTAACCCATACGACTGTCATAGTAAAAACCTCTGGACTATACCGAAATGCTTTTTACACTTGCAAAGTCACTAGAAATTCGGTTTTACTTTATGACATTTAATGCAAGTCTTTCAAATGAAGAGTGAAAGTCCAGCAAGCAATTGTGATAAGCTGCTTTCAACTCCTAGTGTGGATTTTTACATCACATAAAAATAAAATTCGAAAAAACAAGGGTATTAGGGATTGAACCAGAAAAGGTTGATGTGATAAAACAATAGCCAGACTGTCAAAAAATTTAGGAAGGCGCCGTTAGAGAAGGGTTCCAATATGTTATTTGCTAGGACTTTGACGACGATGATAGGTCAACAAAAAGTCGTCGGTGGAGTCGTATCATTGGAAACGGTTTTTTTTTTTAATAATATGGATTTATATAAATAAATACACAGTAACATAAATAGTACACATGCTAAGCTATAAGTCTTGCTTGTGGCTGGATATAAGGATTTACGAGAGACTTTTTGGCCACACAACAAATACTTGCAAGTCAATTAAACAATTGTCTCGGTGCAGATGCACCCGTGGAATTTTTTTTCTCAGTCAGTTGTCGAGTCAACTGCCAAGGAACGCTGTCATTCCGCACAATTGGTGATTTTTGAGATTGTAACAGTTTAAAACTATTATAATGATTTCGTATACCAATGTTTCCACGCCATAAAATCACTGCCTCGGTGGCGTAGTTGTAATACGGTACGGTTACAAAACTGAGGTCTCGGGTTCGACTCCCGGGTCGGGCAAAGTGATATTGGATTTTTCTATTCATTATCAGTCCGGAGTCAGGAATTTGTGCCCGATATGGCGATAGGCTCGCCCCCTATCACATCGTGGGACGGAACATACAAGGCGAAATGTGAGTGTCCTGGTCGCGCCTCTGCCTACCCCTTCGGGGATAAAGACGTGAGTTTATGTATGTAACTATGTATGTATAAAATCACCGCTAAAAGATCACCAAAAGATGTATTGTAAGTGATGAGTTTACGGTTCCTTTGTGCCCTTATGTACGAACAGCGAGATAAATGCTACCACAATATAGGTTAGCTGAAGTGTAAACTAGGGGGCGCGAGACAAGCGGGTCAAGTGTTGCCACAATAGCTGTGCGAGGAGACTTAAGCCACGAGTGCCGCTCAAAATTTATACCACGCGGCAATTTTACACGAATTAATTAACATCAAACTTTATTTGTACTAATATTAGAGCGTTTTTGCGTAACTTCAACTTTTAATGGCCATTATAAATTTTATCTTTTTTATGTTTATAATCAAGTATTTTATAAAAAATAAATGCTAAATTGTGAGGTGAAATTTCGCGTCAGAGCTTATTAAATACAGAGACACGTTTATTTGTGTTTCGCTCATCTTGTGTAAATTTTATGATGGGAGATTTTTTTGCGAAAGTTTATGGGTTAATGAACATTTCGACTGAAAGCAATTTGCCAATGCTCCCTAGCAACTCATGCATGGAAAATTACTTTTCGAAAACGTCTCTCCGTCGAAGTCACAACATGATTATTTTGTAAAGAATAAGAAACAAGATTACGAGGCACTTAGCGGTACATTTTAAAAGCGCTTACGTAAATAAATATGATAGGATGCCGCAACGAGTTCAATGTATGGGAATTGGCTACTTGCCTAGTGCCTACGGAACTTGTGAAAATCCGCGATAACAGGATACGATTTATTGATACTAATTAAAATACTGATAAAATGTTTGGCAATAACAGCAAATATGTAAGAAAAACCGCAAGAACTACTGCAACCGCATTAACGACAGTATTATCAACATGAACGGAATTGCCCGACTAGGTTGAAACCCAAAACCCAGGTCTCAGCAAGAGCAAAATGCCAAACGTTTGGTCAATAAGATCTGGCGTTAAACGATTTCTTAAATTCCTTTCTTCTACTTCAACTTCAAAGACCAATTTTAAATTCCTCGTAATAATTGCTCTTTCCACTTGTCGCCTGTCGGATCAGAATTTAATTGGATGCAGACGCATCACTTCATAGTAGTTGGATGTCAGATGCCATGGAAACGAAAGATCATTTTTAGTCTCCACGCGACTCTTCTGGCCAATATCCGACAAACGTAAATAGCGTCTGCAAATGTATGCGACCGAGAACCGATACGAATTTTTACGAAGCTCCCTGATGGCAAAACACCCAACAATAACATAAATCGGATAAATTGGACAAACGAGTGTGAACAGTCAAACCGTACTACGATTTATTATGTGTTTAATGCTCTATGGTGATCACTTATCAGCTATTACCAGATGGGCTGCTTGCTCATTGGTTTGTTTTATTGAATCTGTATAAAAATAGGCGCCTTGTAGACCTACTGTCGCTTATTTGGTCTAGTCGCGTCGTGTGTGGACTAAATGGAGGTTTTGGTTCTTAGTAAAATAAAAAATGATTTAACGAGTTTTTTGGGACAGTCGCGTACAAAAGTTTGCGTCCTGCATGGCCCTTGGCTGGGCTTCTATGACAATTTGGGACGGAAATAAGCTCGGCGAACTGTGGATAATACCAATGGTACTATTAGCCTCTTTAGGAGTAAGATATGCATAGTAATTAATAGAGCAATATCTATTCTATTTCACGTGTATAATATTATAATACTAATTAGAGTCAGTCAGTCTGAGTTTTACTAAAACTATGAGTACGTCCTAATTTATTTGAGGTTACGAGTGATGGGTGGGCTATATAGTGTCTAAATAAATTATGTAGAAAACACGTGTCGTAATATTACTGGATTAGTTACTAACGCTATTTTTTGTACGATTTTTCAGTTCTGGCCCAAATTAAACGCTTGTAAAAATTAATTTGTACTGCCACAATCAATTTTAAATACCTCTGAGTGAACGTATAATTAAAATACGATTAAATTTTATATTAAAATGAACCGATAATTCGACGAAAAGAAGTGTAAATCTTTACATTCAAAAATTTTAATTTAAAATATGAATTCATTCGCAAAATAAAACGATATTTATTTTTAAGAACTCGACTTTGATCGAAGCTCGTGACATTTAAAAATAAATTATTTTATATCCAACACATTAAAATATATTCCGAAATTGAGCTGCAGATCTACATATATTTTATTATAATGCTCCATTTAAAAGGTCAAATGGTTAAAAAATAAAGTTAAAAAAAATCTCTATGCACTGGAACTATAAAAGATTTCCTTCGAACAAGCTCCGCATTATACGATGCCATTATTCTCAATATATTGCTGCAATGAATTGAAATATCCAAATGCTTTCCCAAGTATGTGACAATTTCACACTCCTTTAATGTTTTGACAAATGAAAACTTTTTACGTACCTATGTTTTATTTATGTAGAGACCTATTCCTTTAAGACATTTCTGAGCTCGATATTTATTTTTATTACTTATGAATAACTTATATGTTTGCATTGAATAGATGTCGCTTATTGAGAAGGAGGAAAATAATCAGAGCTGTAAAACGTTGAGTCATCTTGTTATATTCAGATGATTTTAAAGAGTGATGGATGCGACTTAGGTGCCTGCTCTTAAACGATTGACATTCGTGGAGTGTTAAATCTAAAGTAAAAATAGAATATGTTACATAAAATAATGAGTGGCGCAAGTTTTCCCTCTAACATAAATTTGCATCCATCGTTAAACAACATATTTATATAAGTTAGTCTTAAGTCTATATTAGTCTTGTACATGGAAAATCGCTTGTATAACACAGTTTGAAATTTCAACACTCAACCCCCATTTAATTTGTTCATTAAGAACTTTATAAGGTTTCGGAGCGAAATGTTGAAAAACTTTATTATTGTTATTTCGTACGCTTTATGCGGGGCAATTCAAGTAATGGCTACGATTCTTATTTCATTGCCAATTACAGCTTTAATTGGAATTGATATAATGATCTTGGATATTTTATTAGTGCTGTTCAAAGCACTGAAATATTCTAGATATAAGCACTTACAGGTATGGAATTACTAATGATAATGAATTAACTAAAAGTTAAAAATATGGGTGCACTTTAATTATAGAAAATGGAATATTCAAATCTATTAATGATAAAATGAGTATATCGAGAATAACGTCAACGCTTTTGCCATTAGCAGACATTGTACATGAATATTTTATTTTAGACAATTTTGCATGTCATAACACGCCCAGCAGAATGTAGGTCTAGTTTTTGTCGAGAGTCGTCCGCCAATACAAAAAGTCGATTAAATTTTTGGCACTAGTGGAAGTTCAGCGCATGTTGGGTTAACGAATTGGGCTGACACTCGATACTCATACGAGAAAGCATTATGAACCAATGTTAAATATAAATGCATTAGATATAAAATAAACTTTTGGATGGGTTTTATTATATGCGCCCGGATACCGAAAACTATACACAGCGGTCCAGGACATGCATAGTGACTTACTTATGTGTGACGCGTTTCGTCTTCATCCTGTGTATCTCAATGTGATACCATCAAGCCAGCATAATGTGTGAAATGGATAGAGAAAATTATCTTTTAATGGTTTCTTAGATTGACGCGAATGTTACACATTGAAATAAAACTATTTTTTTACGGATTTTATAACGATTTGGTTTAATTTTTCCATTTTTTATTTCAAATTATCTCTTGCTATTAGATAATCTATTTTGATTGGTGATTACATAAGGTGCGTTGCCATTACTTTGCCGTGCCATTATAAAAATACAGAGGCAATTTTTTATTAAATTATATTCTATAATTAGCAATAACTTTAGCGTGACGTCATTGATATATTAATTGTTTGTATTAAATCTTATACTCCTCATAGCATCACAAACCACGCTTGCTGGCTTACGGAAATATAACACTGTGGATACCATCTTGCCGCGAACAAGAAACTTCGTAATTTCGTAGCAAGCTGTGGAACAGGTAGGCTCAAGTGTTCTCCCACTTATGCGGATCCTTTAACCAAAGCGTTGTGAACAACTAAGCATGCATGTTATTAAGCTTTTCATATAGAAATTAATTGTTTGTAATACACGTTTAATAGCAATTAGACTAAAATATAAAGCGATTTTCTTGTATGACGAGTTTGTACTGCGATAAAATCCATTAATTGGAAAAGTGAACAATGTGACGGGTGCTTCACATCAAATGATCATCAAAATAGGTAATAGATTCCCATTCTTAAAAGTAGAGTTAATTTAAGAATGTAGTAAAAACGTGTAAAAAAATTGTCTAGCGGAATTATTACTCGTTCGTAGACCAAATGAATTTTCAGTTTACTGAAGCCATATTGAGGAAACTAGCGGCATCAAAATGATTAATATCCGTCCACAGGTCGAGCATTGTCCAGTTTGGTGTTTGTATTTCACAATACAATTCCGCCGTTCCAGTTTTAATAAAAGTTGGCCATGTTAGTGGTAATCGAGAGTACATAAATGTGAGATGAAATTGCTGTGGCGGTTTTATTTCGGGAAAATGTAGGCTTGAGTGCTACTAGTTTGTTGGTAACCGGCGCCTGTCGGTCAGACACCCGAAACACATACACTGTCGATAGAGCGTTGCATGGCCACGAAATCCTTTTAACCCGTTTTTAAAGCTTTCCATTATGTAGCTCACTGAAAAAATATTGGTAGGTTTTACACCGACTGATTGAAAAAATCAGAAGGATTACGTATCTGTATCACGTGTAAAAAGAGTTGTATGTTTTACATAGTTTTAGACATTTTATAACATCTTTTAACATCTGTTGATATTCTCATCACCTACATTTATGAAATCTAATTTTAATTACAAATTCTAGTCAAACTGCGCAAACAATTTGATTATATGAAACTTTACGTGTTAATCTTAAATGATATATTGCAAGAAAAACCAAATGAATGCAGCTGAAAAGTATGATGTACGATGCTTTGCGAGAAATTTATAATCAGCCTTGGCGATTGCATGTAGTGGATGAACGTACATAACAGCCAATTGGGAAGAGTGTCACGGATATAACGCAAGATTTGCGACCTTGATTAAACAATACGTCACGCGCGACGTTTTGTAAATACAAAAAGGTAGGTCAAGTTAATATCGACTGGCGTGTAAAATTGGTATTGCAAAGCAAAAATATAAATTTAAATGCACGTGCTGAATTTTTCCATGTGAAGGGGTTCGAGAAGAGTTTAAAAATTCCCGACCATACCACGCACGGCTGGTTCCGCATATTTGTGCTGCAAGTTACTGTTCGCATTCCTATACAGGTCAATATCCGTTCGGATGGCGTGATCGCTTTTTAACATTTCTTCCTTTTTGATAAAGTATTACTACCTGCCTTTTAGGGAGACGGTAGGTTTCTCGTATAAAGATAGCTTTTTGGTTCGATATCACTTTGTATATTTCTGTCACGGTTTCTGATTAAATGTCATAAGAAGACCAGAGCAGTGCAGCGCCATGCAATGCTCAATGTTAATGAGTCCTAAGGGATGTTTCTCTCGTATATCAACGGATGTGACGTTTACCACATCAATCAATCAATCATCTATTCAACCTGTTTAAAAAATAAAACTTGTTAATTCCTGAACCGAAATGAACGCGAAGCGGTGTGAAGCACTTTCCAATTTCTAATTCGGTATTTTTTTTTTATTATAGTTGTATTCTATATTGTAAGAAAATATATTGGCATTTATCTTCCGAAGATTCCTTTGATGTTAAATATCGGTCAACTTTGATTCTAAGAAATGCTGTCGGTATTTTTAAAGGAAAGAACGGTTAAAACTTGTATACTTTATTCTTATAATCGGATAAAGGGTTAGCCTATTGTTATGTTATGTTATATACCATTTTATTTAATGGAAAATGCTCTGAGGAATTTTTTAATCCCTTGTTGTTTCCTTGGCAGAACCAAGGTCACTGGCTTACCCAGCTTGGTGACCCACACCATCTTCAACCGGTCCAAAAGTTTTTTGAAAACCATTAAGCTGTAGATTTTTTCCTATAAACCTGGGTTCTGCTGCTTTTACCTGAAGGAGCAGTTAAGTAGACCAGCAATTATGTTGAATGACAAGAAACTATTATCTTTGGTCAATCTAAAATCTGGCCTGCATTACTATCAGGTGCGTTGTAGATACTTTGCCGCAATAGAACAAAAAATATCAAATCACGACAGCTTGCAAACAAAAATAAACGCATCACAATCATTTGGCGATTTAGAAGCTACGGGGTCACAGACAGACACGTTAAACTCATAACAACTCTCTTTTTGCATCGGGCATTAAAACACGAGAAGAGTTTTGGAATGAAACCCATTCTCCATCGTTAGATAAAACAATTTTAGATAACAATTATGGCAGTAGACCTTCGAAGCGATCTTAATATGTATGAGATTGATACATCGAACTCTGTAGTTATAGGTCCGTGGCAAGTGAATGTTAAATTAGTTTGTGTTCATGTGCAAGGTACAGGGTTGGGTGTCGATTGAGGTCAACCACTTTCAGCGTGATCTATATTGCTCCCAAACGTGATAGGTCGCGACACCTATACGATGGTATATAAATTACCTGTATAGGTATTCCAGATTAAATCTTGATGGAGAGTCTATTGTGAAAATCTTTGTTAATTAAGGTGTAGTGGGAACTGGAAGAAATTATTGCGATAATTATTTTAACAGCACTCCGGCCAGGCTTTTCCCGGATGCGATAACTCAATTTTTTTACTTACTAAACAATTCTGATGAAAAATATTTCCCGTATTGACTTCTTTTTCTTTATTACTCAGATCCTAAGGGTTGTAATATACCGTTACTTTAGGAATTGGGGTATCCAAAGCAAAAATATTTCTTCAAATCTTACACCGGTTTCAAACAAACTTTTTAGATTCATTGTAATTGTATGAGTTGATTTTTGTTGATTCATTTATTTATTTAATTAGGTTCGAGTTAGAGTAGGACTTCATGTTGGAGAATATTTTTGAGACTTAGCAGAGACTAAATTTCAGTCCGCCAAACTTCAGGCGAAGTGGAGGAAATTAAACAGGAAAACGTACCCTGGCACCAGCTGGGATGGCACCAGGTAGAACGAAATTGGTTTTAGCTGCATTTCTCGATACAAATAAAAACAAAACAATTATTCCAATATTCATTGGAACTACTAAACTGAACAATTTGAATTAAAAAACATATAATTTGCATTCAACCATCACGATGCCTATTTAAAATTCAGCTCTAGCAAACTAGTTTACATGAAGCACCAGCGTTTTGTACAATTAAAATATTTTTTTATCATTTGCATGTAGTGTTTTCAATCGGCGACTACTTGTGATACTGGTTTGATAGAGATAACGAGTGCAGCTGTGCCAGGGTATTCGGAAGCGAATAAAAAGGTCGAGAGCTCGCTTTCACAATGCGCTGTTCGCGTCATCAAATCACTATTCTCATTAGCAAACTGCACTTATGTGAACGAAACTATGAGGGAAATGCCTATTGGTGACATACTTTGTATTGGGTACATTGTTTTGTTTTACAAATACGATGAATTACTACTCCAGCCTGAACCAAGAGGTTTGCTAGTACGTCTTTGTCATACCGTACAGCAATAAAATGAAGGCATTATTCATAAATTGGCGAAAATAATCATCTGTCACCAGGATGTTTAACTAGACGATACTGTTAGACGTACTGCAGTCACTTTGTCGAGCCAAAGTAATACAAGAAAAATATAGTTTGCACTTATTCCATCATTGGATATAAATTTCCAATTAAATTAGTTATGCTTCGAATAGCATAGGCTTGATGAAAGGACGGATTATATTTTTATTCACCGTCAGGGCTTTCGCGAGAGCTTAACGATCGCTGCCATTGGAAGATGAAATATTATTCCTTGCAATCATTCTATTTATTTTATTATATCATGAACATTATTAGAATGTTTAGTAGTTAGTGAGTTAAGAAGTACTGGACATTTTTATTTATGCATAACCAATCTGCAGAAACGTGAACTTTAATATATCTTCGTATTCTGCGGCTAAATTATACGCAGTAATCTGAATCTGAATTTTTGATAGAACTAGTTATTGGTTTACAAATTGCTTTACCAAGTATATCAAATAGTTGATTTTCCATACAGAAAATCCTATCCCTAATAAACATAATTTATTTTACAAATGTTCTACAATTTGTTTATCTAAGAACACAGCCATTCAAGACTATTCCATTATAATTTGACACCATACATCCACAAATGATGAAACAAGAACAATGGTAAATGTACTGGTTTGTAACAGTAACCTGGTCTTATTATTATGTAAGGTATTATTCGATCAGTTTGCAGCCTCTATGGGCTGTCCATTCATCACCCACTAATCGCCGGATAAATTTGGGAACAGTATCATATTCCGTTACAGTGTTATGGCACGGACTGAGGCCGATTGATGTCATGGACAGGGAGCTTCCCTAGCTGGCTTCATTGGCTGGTTATGGAGAATTAGTTTTCCAAAGTAAATATAATTCTATTAATGTGTCTTTTTAAATGAACTTGTCTATGTATGTATTATAAAAGCAAAATCTTCGTCTCGTTTCGAATTCAAAAGATTTTAAGGCCTTTTAACGGCTTCGTGTTCGATCTAACGGGTGAACGATTATGGGTATTTAAGCAATTAGACTTGTTCTTTGTCGATATAGAAACGAAAAAAATCACATTAATATCACGAAATAAGTCCAGAAAAAATATATGAAAGAACAAAGACTCCAAAAAGCGAAATTTTATCACGTAACTCCTGAATATCATTTAATATAATCTTAATTTAATTAAACGTATATGACGTTTAACTATTTTCCTACAAAACACATTTATTGCTTACAAATAGGGTATAAAATTAAATGTTCGAGTTTATTTGTGCAATGAAACAAAATGCCGTGGAGCACAAAATGAGTTCAATTCAATAATGTTCTGTGAAGTGAACGGCGTTCCAAAGAGAACGTACCGTCCAGGCATCTTGGTATTGGAGCACTTTGACGTGATATCTTGCCCGATTCTGTAGACTCAAACTCTTTACAATTGCAGCAGATAGCGTTATTTATATTTTATTAGTGAATGATGGAAATTATTGTATTGTATGAAGGATCGCGTTTTCGGTTGCTACCGCTACCAAATAGAACAATATGCTTAAGAATAATGGAAATTCCATTTTTACTTCCACTACTGACACGAATAAGCACCTTACTAAAAGTATTCGGCTAAGTCAAATAAGATTGTATTTGCTCAGACAAGAAATGTACCTACTCAATTTTTTGCGATATTGTAGATTATGGTTTCTTAGATTTACGCGAATTTTACACATTGAAATAAATCTATTTTCCGGTCGGTGACCACAAAAGCTGATTTTTACTTCCACTACTGACACGAATAAGCACCTTACTAAAAGTATTCGGCTAAGTCAAATAAGATTGTATTTGCTCAGACAAGAAATGTACCTACTCAATTTTTTGCGATATTGTAGATTATGGTTTCTTAGATTTACGCGAATTTTACACATTGAAATAAATCTATTTTCCGGTCGGTGACCACAAAAGCTGTACAGCAATCGAAATGTCCGGATGTTAAAAAATGTAAAAATTCTCGTAAACCTAGTCCCCGAAAAAATCCGTAAAAATTATTTTTATTTTAATATGTGGATTATTATGAGCACGTACTACATTTATTTCATTTTTAAACACGAAGAGAGCAAATCAAAGTCCTTGCTAGATGAGTACATGAATTTGCAATTAGGTGCATAATTTAACATAAAAATGCAGTATTGTACCCGCGCGGAAATATATCTCTCGAGAAACTTCCATTGTCCGAAGATAAATACTAGGAACGTAATCCGCTGGTCTACAAATTGTATGGAAGATAAAAATGACTGGCACATTAAAACTGAAAGTCTACACTGATTTAAAACATTAGCATTTATTAATATTAATACATCAAAATAAAAATTGCCAGACAAAAGTGGTCACCCGAATTGTTATCGAAACGTATCCATGAATATTTATTCAAAAATGAATATGGATTAATCAATTAATATTTACACCAATGCCAAAATAAAAAGTTAAAATGTAGAAAGAACAGTGGTCGCCTACGCGCCGCGCCGCCCGCGCCGGCCACTAATTATTGTGTATTCGTCACCTAATGTTTTTAACGCCCGCAAACATTATTTTAAGCGGCAGAAACAAGCCCTTGACTGTGGCTCGCATTCGCAACCGAACTATTTTTCCGAACGCGAGGCCGCGACTTTGAACACGAATATTCTTTATGTGAACACTGAACGCTATAAATATTCTCAGGAACGACATGTCGTTTGTTTATATTTATATTTGTATCGAGTAGAAAGTATTCGGTGACAGCTCCATTAGGCTTAAAGTGACGTCTACGTGTATAAAATGCTTTAAACAAGGTGTTATAAAATGATCGATGTATTGTTTTTTGTTTAGTTACATATTTAGTTACATATCTTATTACACTGAATCTCTGAATTAGTTCTCGAATAATTACTGTTTAATTCCTTCCGATGTCTCTCTATTGTGGAACTACAAACCAGTATTTACTAAAACTACAACTAAATTTGTAATTGTTTATTACAATGTACAGTTGGGAGTTTTTAATTTGCATTCGTTTTTACTGTGGTTTGAGATATAAAAATGATTAGGAATACTTTGGTATATACTAATAATACCAATACCACTATTTATGCTACATGGCCTTATTCATAGACAGATTTAAAACGTATTTTAGTTATCGAATGTTTTCTCCCCGTCCAACGACTTAAGAATTCAGTTTGAGCGAAGAAGTAATACATTCGATAACTAAAATAGGTTTTAATCCATCTATGAATAAGGACATTAGTCTAGACTCTATAGTTTATAAAATTAAATTATTTCCCAGACTATCCAATGTTTCAATGCTTCCTAGTAAAGGATAATGCCTTCTTACTCAACCTGGGTAAATACGCGAAAGTAAAATTGCAAATAGCTACAAAATACCAATACCTACTAAAAATAAGCCAGTTCTATTGATAGGTCCGGGTTTGGGTTGTCTCAAATACACTTCAGAACATTCGGAGTTCTTCCCTTGGGATTCGGGATGCTATTCAATATTCCAACTTTAATTTGGTTATTTATTGAATATTGAATCTGTCCGAAGGGTCATCGGGATGAGTTCTTATTAATCGCCGGATTCGCCGAATAATTCAATTTATAATGCTGTTTGGGTAAATTGCTATGGGGAAATCTTTTGGGAAGGAACCGATGCGAGAGAGTTCCAACTTTAATACCGCAATATCCTAAATCATTTATTGCATTACAAATTGAATGTTTTCTAGAAAATTTCGTAATGGATGGGCTTGAGATGGCTAAAACACCTGGAACTTTTGATATCATAATTATGCTATGGAATCCTTTAGAAGAGTCAAGTTCAGTACAATAAGTTTTGGTGCCAGTTTTACAATTCCGAAGCTGGACTTAGTAAAGCTCTTGCCATTATAGGTATATTCATCCCGTCTGGTGGATTTATCTTAGTGAAGATTTATCCCATGAAGTAAGACACAATGTCGACAATGTTTCATGTAGACATACATATAGATTTGAAAACCATTAATGAAAATAACAGAACAAGTGTCAGATTGCGTTAAATATTTCCATGTAAATGGAATTCATCAATATTCTATTCGACGTTTGTTTTGGTGTTTTCGCCATTCAGGTTGAGGTATTTGTTCGAATTTGATATTCCTAAAACAAAGTAAATACACTGAATACTTTTGTACCCAACAAAATAAATGTTTTGGTAACAACTTTGAATGTTATTTTTGATAGAAAGGAATTGGAGACTGCGTATTGGTTATATTATCTCAAATCCAGATTGTTATATATTCCAAATAGTATTCTTTGCTACAATTTAATTATCGTTATAGAATTAAAATAATTGAATATGACGTGTTTTAGGTAAAACCTGAATAGTAATTAATTACTCGTATAATATTTTTTGAATTTGGAAGAGCAAAACGTGGTATATCCAATCTCATTATAGTTATTAAAGGACAGAGAGACATATAAACATGTAATTTTCTGTATCATCTGTTTATTACTTATTGGTGACCACAAGACTCATCCATAATTAAGTTCTATGGACAGGGTTTAAGCCATGATCTGTGAAGGTCAGTTATTGCGATGGTTATTCACATACCATGGATTTTATTATATTGTAATTAGAGGTTTCTAAATGGTGATTATTCTTCAGTCTTCCTTCAAGTGTCAAGGTACTATTTTATTTTAAAAGTAAATTATTATTTTGGAACAAAACTAAATATTTATATTTATTTTTACATAGTTAATATTGAATTCACGTGGAGAAATTATTTTAATTTTAGAAATATTTTAAATCTAATATCCGGCAGCACGGTGCGTCGATTCATTCTATTTCGCGAGATATTTTAGCGACAAAACAACGACGAAGACCTTAATTACTTAAGCCACTTAGAAAAACAATTTAACACCACTCTAAAAATCATTTCTGGCATAATGGAAAATGCAGAGACGTGGAGCGTTCCCCGCATAAAATTAACTTAGAAAATGTGAACATTGCATGATGAACGAAGCAAGTGTCGGATGCCATTAGAAGAGGAAACAGGGTATTGCGGCGTGAAACTCATTTCCCAAAGGACATAGGTTTCCGATATGAGAGAGCGCTCGATTGCATTTGTAATGTTGTTCCGTGTCCGGCGTGTACGCTCATACATATGTTCTCTTGTATTTATCGCTTTAAAAACCTGTTTGCGGTGACTACGGGGTTATGAAGTCCTGGTCTCGAAAAATTGGGCATGATTTATTAGAGCTCGCTACGATCAGCATCATCATCAGTTGCAGTACTGTATAGGGTATACAGGATGTCCTTGAACTAGGTACATGGGCCATTGTAAAAATAATTGACTTTTATCTTAAAATAATTATAACTTCGTACGTACATACATACATAGTACGTATATATATACAGCCGATCTGCTTGACATTGATTTTGTGAATTTGAATTCTTGATATTTCTATTTTATATATAGGCAGTATTGTTACGTGAGTAGATTGTTACGTGTATACGGCAATAGCGTATGTCATCGGATCTCACGAGTGACTGAGTTCCGTTCTGCTAAATTGAGTTTGCTTGTCGTAACAAAAGTGTCAAACTAATTCATTTATATTTATATCAAAGATTTATATTTATTTCACAGATTTATATCACAGAGTTTCTGTAATTTAATAGTTTACTGCGTTGGTTATTGGGCTTGAAGCTGGCTATGAAACGAGGATATACGAGATCAATAACTGCTCCTGAAAAATATTTAAGGGCGAACCTATCCCTATAACGGGCACAAATTCCTGACTTCAGGCGGATAATGAATAGAAAATTCCAATACAGGCAAAGTGTGCCCGACCCGGGGCTCGAACCCGAGATCTCAGCTTTGTAATTATACCGCATTACAACTGCACCACCGAGGCAGTCGGCTGTACATAGGTAGGCTGTAAAGCCTCTTAACACATAATGCACGTGCAATTACAAGTCTTAATTACACGAAAAGGCTTTGTAGGTCGTGCTTAGAACACAGGCCTTAAATTATGTAATTGATGCGGTTTTGGTACCAATGTATCGACCCCGAGACAAATTACCTTGTTAGCGTCCTTTGACGACATCTGACACCTCGGCTTAATAATGGCTTTGTTGTTGGTCGCCCTGTATTCATCATTCATAAGTCTTTGAGTAAGAGAATACCCACAAATTCACTACTGCAACTCCTGTCAGCCAGGATCATCATTGGTAGAGACAGAAATTAAATAGATCATTAAAGCTCGGCGATTCTTCGGGACACTAGTTTTTCTTTATTTTCATTTTTCATTTCATTATGTCGAAAATATCGGAAACTATTTTCAGTCTTACAATAGATATTACAAAAAAAAATCTCCGTGCACGGATCGAAATTACGGTCTCTTATGTCACAACATATTTTTGCCAAGTTATAGCACGAAGGCAATCGATATATACCAATGAATTACTCAATGTAAAATTTAAGCACGTTCTAAGTTTAGATTTATTTATATTTATTTAAAGATTAATTGATTAGAACAAAGCTAAGACTGGAGTATTCTCAATTACTGAACTCGAATTCCCACTCGTCTGACAATGACTGGTAGCTGTCTTTAAGTTTGTTTCAACCTCTCTGGCACTTGAGTAATGTTTAGTAACACTTTGGTTCTTGTAGTCAAACAATACAATTTGTCACAGTCACTTTTGTTTGAATTAAATTATTGTATTTTTATAACATAGTGTATGTATCTGAATCTGTATCAGTCCAAATACGTCCCACTCTTTGTCTTGCACGGGCCTCCTCTACAATCGAGAGTACGATTGAGTGGGGTTAGGCCATATAGTCCGTACGCTAGCCTAGTGCGGGTTGGCGGACTTTACATACCGAAGAAATTGGATTATACGTTACTTTTATTCACTCGATACAGAGAATACTAGAAATATGTAAACAATAACCTCTTTTGAAAATACAAATACAAAAATAAATCAATGAATCATAGGTAACATTTTATGTAAAAAATACTTGAGTATTTTTTCGGTTTATTCACCGCTAAATAAATATATTTTATTCAGTGCTTTTAAAGCTTACCCCAAATTAACATTTGTGTGAACGAGGCCTTCCCACGGCTCCCATTACCATGTATTTGACGGATATTAAACTAATTAATTTGAAAGCGTCTATTAATTAATTACGGAATTCATTATTTATGTAAAATACTTTATCCGTCAATACCAGTTGGGTCAGAGATATTCCTGAAATGCTCCACATTATAGTTATTAATTTTGAATGAGAAGTGAGTTTTTGTTTCGGGAATTACTTTATTTATAATTTGTTTCAGTAGAATTGGTATAAATTTGGATGCTATGTCGTGTCTTGTTTTCTAGTATATCACAATATAGGAATACTTTATAAAACAAAATGAAAAACGAACAAAGAATGTCTGAGAATTACGAAGAGAAATAATTTATTTTTGTCGAACGGATACATAGCTTGGCATTATGAAAATATGTGTAAGTTAATTATTGTCAAAGTAATTATGAAAATCATGTTTGTCGACAAAATATGCAAAGCGTTGCGAAATAATTGCGTTGATGAATTTAATTCACTTTCTAACATGATTTTAGTGCAAATATTAATATTTGGGACACAATTTTTGATAAAACACTTTTGTTTTGTAGTAATTATATTGTTTAATTTTAAATATGTTTTTTAAAACAACATTACAAATTTTTAAAGGGCCAATTCGGTGGTTTCATAAAAAAATAGCTGTGTTAAAAATAGAGATTTTATTGAAGATTCTATTTTCTTTCACTGTGACATAGCAGTTACGTCGTTTAAATATATTCCTGGCTAATTTCAGTGGCTCGTACATGATTTCAACTTTATAATTAGTCGCATTGCGTCTAGTTTTAACAAAAGGGTCATAAAGGGATTCTTTTTATAACCTTTAATCTGCGTCTTGCACGATACAAATATTTCAGAAGCTTGCATAATTATTTTATGTAAAAATGCAAAGAATTGTTTTAAATGTACATATTGAAACAATACGAATTTATCCATACATTTTGTAGACGTAACGTGTGTAAATATCATTTGCGGCCTTTGGTAAATAAAATAAGTTTTGATGCAAAAAATATGCAATTATTTGAAATAAATAATGATTTATGGAATATAATTTCTTACACACTTTTCGTATAAAAAATATTAGGTCTTTTATTTTTGAATGTTCCAATAAAATACTTTTTACCCAAAAAGAACCCCGTCTACCTTATTTACTAACAAAACTATAATAATCTTTAAAGTTGAATAAATTCAAAGGAATGTCATTATATCTGGGACATTAATAAAACCATTGCCAACGGCGACATTTATGTGTGGCGTCGTGCTGTCTCCAGATGCTGCCACTCCCTGTATCTTAGCTTTTATCCTGTTTTCGTAGTCATCAATCTTTTAGCGTATTATCGGTAACGTGTGTACGTTCCTACAATACTAATAGTGTGATATTTATGTCCTGCATTCGAATATGAAGACTTTGTGTTTTTTTTTTCATTGCTTATTCCATTGAAAAATATTTGAGGGTACAAGCTAAAAGACAAACTAGCGTTATATTTGCATATTAATAACCATTGTTGTATGCAATAAAACAAACACTGTGGTACTGTGAAGATTAGTGTTGCCCATAGGTTTATTTATACTAGTGGCGAAGGCTCCTTAGAAGCCAGTTCCTACCGGCTTCCCTTTTGTAATTTATCATTACACTATAAACAAGCAAATTATTCAAACTTATTTATTTAATATCAAAACTCAATTATTATTTTTTACATTCAACGACATCTGTCGGCCAGATACGTAAACATTACTAGGAAGCGGCACAGTAAGCCCTTTTTATTGCGACGCGGTGCGACCTCTGGCGAATTCCTGTAAAATTGTTCGGTTTATTCAATAACACTAGCGCGGCCCGTGCGCCGCCCGTTACGCATTGTATAGTATGCAACAAACCACGCAAAATTGTACCTTAAATTGATAATGATTTAAGGTTCAATTTACGCTAAAAACGCAAGAGGCAAGCCGCAGCTTCTCCGGCATTTCGTGTGTTTAGGTATAGATATTACTTATTACAATAGCGAAATGCGGAGTTTAATGTATTTATAAGTGTTGTATTTACATTTTTACAATATATTCATGGTTCATGCAATTAGTTTTAAATGTTTTTAATTACAAAATGTGTAATATTAATATTATGGTTTTAATGGAAATTACTAATCGTTAGGAGCGTACTAATATGTTTAGGTTGTCGATTTTACAAATAAAGTTAGTGTTTAGATTTTAGGACGTGCTCGATCCTCGCCTGAGGAATACATTGTCTTACTAATGTTACAACTGATAAATGCGGGGCTATCGTACTTGTTAAAATATTGAGTCTAGGTTTTTATTTCTTTTATATTAACCTTATATTCACGTGCAGTTTAGAAATATACTTTTTTATTTTTCTCATTATGTAAGCATGGTTTACTTTTTATTTCATGGACATTGTAAATATTGTATAAGTACATAGGTAATGAAAATATTAAAATTTAATTGACGGCCGCAATAGGCAGATGCCACAATATCACTTACCAAATGAAACCCATTATTTTAGTTTGGTGATTAAGATTCTCGAAGCAATAATTTGCTGGTGGGAGGATATTCGTAAAGGTCCGAATATAAGGACACACGTGCATAAGTGTGTCGCGTTTTGCGTTCTTTCTGTGAAACATCACACAGTAAATTTTTAATCTCTATTCGGACTGCACTACGCTTACTATCAGTCGCATTCACAGATTACTTAGTACTAGTCGCATTGTAGTCATTTCGTAATCCCTTAGCCCTTCTAATATTATAAATGTGAATGTTAGTTTGTTTGTTACGCTTGCACGCAAAAACTCCTCAACCGATCATCATGAAACTTTGTACACATATTCTTGAAGGTATTAGAAGTAACATAGACTACTTTTTATTCCGAAAAAAATAGTGTTCCCGTGGGATGAAGAAGGAATTCCGATATATTTGCTACTTTTTCATACTCAAAAAGATGGGATGGGACTGGATTACATTTCATTAGTGAGAATGAGACAGGGCGGGCGGGATATAACGGGATGGGACGGGACGGGATGGGAGATTTCAAATAAAATTAACCACGCAGACGAAGTTTGCGGGCAGAAGCTAGTAACAGGATAAAGAAAATAAACATATTTTGTGTTTTGAGCTTCGGCTTCCCTTTTAAAAAATGTCACCCTTCGCCACTGATTTATACAATAATTTTAATGGCGATAGGCTCGCCCCCTATCACATCGTGGGACGGAACATACTAGGCGAAATGTGGGTGTTCTGGTGGCGCCTCTGCCTACCCCTTCGGGGATAAAGGTGTGAGTTTATGTATGTATGTAATTTTAATTTTACCGGCAAAAGAGCAAACAGGCCTTATGATAAGTGATAACTGCCGCCCATGAACATACACAAAGCTTAGATCATAGATGTGTTGCCGGCCCGTTTCACCGAACGAAACGAGACAGCAAGGCTATCGCTTTTCGTCAACCTCCTGTGAGACATTGATACCGCCCGGACGAGCCTGCCCATTCACGCCGATTCATGACTGACAACAGCATGACTTTATCACTTTGTAAAAATTTCAATTAGAAACTATTCGGTAACCGTGCTTAAATCATTATGTTTGTGAGTGAATAGCAATGCTGTATTTGATTATTTTAAATCCCACTTTAATTCCATTCACACCTCCAATTACTTTTAATTGGCAGTGTGGTTATAATATTTAGTATAATTGGTAGTTGAAATGATTTTATATTACTGTTTTATTCCAACTAATTTTCATCAAATTAGTTATAGCTGGAGTGTCGTAATATTTGCGGTTAGCTTTGCGGGTTGTATTATTTTTATTGTTAGTATATTAAGATGTTTTTACACGTATCAATGCTTATCGCTGGCATCTCACAGAACCTGAGAAGCTTTAGGGCCTAGTCCACGACACTGGCCCAATGCGAGTTATTTTTATTATTATTTTTAGCTTACCAATTTAACACCAGCTTTGCGCCTGCTGCTTGCTGCGCATAAATACGACCGACGGTTTATTGCACGTTTAGAAACATGGAGTGTTCTGAAATTGTGGTTACCTGAAGATCACATCGAACAAGTTGTTTGCGTTAACAGTAAGTTGAAGGTAGACAAAAGAAGAATATTGGTAAAAATTTACTCGTCTATGCAGCAGATTAATACACAAGCGTATTATATTTACGAAAATAGGATAACGTTAATTGCATAACGAGACTTCTCTGTCTAATTGTGTAAGGCTTCATTGCTTAGTCATTTCGTGTCGCTGTTTATTGACCACCAGAGCTACTGCTACGTCACCTTTTTATACACGTTTCAGGTGTGGATTATATATGGTCACGGTTTTAAGTCCAATTGTATGTATTTTCACTTCAAATAATTAGTTCATTTTAGACATACTTTTGTGTTTCTTATTATAAGGTTTTAGGTCTTCGTATTCCCAGCATATAGTTGTAGTCCCACACTATTATTGGGTCGAAGTTTTTGTAAAGATTTACTATTTTATATAATGCTTAGTGGTAGGTTCAATGTGAAATAATAGACTAAATAATACAAGCGTTTCCTTAGTTTGCATAATGGTTTCTTAGATTTACGCGAATGTTCCATATGGAAATAAAACAAATTTTATTGCATGCTGCGGACTGGGTCCACCCCGGGACAACGATAGCTGTAATGTAAACGAAACGTTGGGAACTTAAAAATTTTATAAATCTAACCAAATCCGCGATAAATCCGTAATAATTAGTTTTATTTCAATATTTTTTAGTATCATGTTTTTTGGTTCTTCAGAAAATTTCCAACTTCATACAAATTGATTCAGCTTACAAGAAAACATGTACAAGTGAGTGCCTTAGCTCCAAGCAATCTTGATAATTATAATTACTTCAAACATGGCAATTTCAATCTTAAATTCCAAAGTAAATGAAAGTGCTTATGAACGTTGTTAATTAAAACAGGATCTCGTGTACGTAACTTCGCAGAAAGATAAGTTCACCTATGGTTCAAACAAAGTCGATCGTTGGATGAGTTTTACGTTAATCCTTTCTTTCATATACTCATAATGGATGCGGTTTACTGATTTTAACTTAATATTAATTTTGCGGCTTGGTAGGCATAAGTGCCACATATTTTATTACTTGGTGTGGTGTAGGAGGGTTGAATAGTGTAGGAAATCATCGTGTGGAACCCTGGATACCGGAGAAATGTCCACAAAAATCTGGAAGGGTTTTCCAGTGCACCAAATGGCACTAAACCAGACCGATGCACGAAGGCCAAATTCCTTCAACATGATAGAGTAGATTTGTCTTTAGTAGTTTTATGTATTCCAACAGAAAGTTATTTGGTGCATTAGGTAGTTATTTGGCAAAGTATTTACTGATCTGATCCAGCTAATATCAAATTCTTGATTTAAAATGTCCAAATGTCGGAGATATGGACGACCTTACGCACAATTCTAGTCTTTCTACATACATAGTCTCCAAATTCCAGTATCAATATATTCAAATAAAGGATGTTCAATGAATATTCCTTTATCTCAGGTATTTAGATACTTTCGCGATCGCAATTTTCTACCTGCCTAGCAAGTAAAAATATACGATCCCTTTCAAATCCCAACATCGCGAACAATTTTTACACGCGTTGCGTTCCTTCACGGGTCAATCTCTCCATACATTAGCGAATGTAAGTACGGAATGCTCTTTGTCTTCGTCCCTTTCGAGTAGTTCCTTAAGTTGGCTCTGTGTGAGAATTTTTATTGACTTCAATAAAATAAGGTTGTTAAGATTTGTGACTTATTTCTTGCTTGTTAGATTTCATAATTTGCGCCTTGGGATGCTGTACTTTTAGGATTTTCATATGTTGTTGATATACGTTGACTGCCTCGGTGGCGTAGTTGTATTACGGTACGGTTACAAAGCTGAGGTCTCGGGTTCGAGTCCCGGGTCGGGCAAAGTGATATTGGATTTTTCTATTCATTATCAGCCCGGAGTCAGGAATTTGTGCCCGATATGGCGATAGGCTCGCCCCCTATCACATCATGGGACGGAACATACAAGGCGAAATGTGGGTGTCCTGGTGGCGCCTCTGCCTACCCCTTCGGGGATAAAGGCGTGAGTTTATGTATGTATGTATGTATGTATGTTGATATAAGTGTTTTCATATTTGGCTGTTCTGAACTTAACTATTTAATAATGAAGTTCTATTATAAGACGCCATTTACATGAAGAGAGTTTGTCGCGGCGAGAATCGTATGTGATTATCGCATGACATAACCGCTTTAGATTATCGTGTTCTCGCAAATGCTTACACGATGCAACATTCTTATATCCTTACCATAATCGTATCTTCGAAGCAAAAAACTCTCCCCGTCTAAATGGGGCATAAATGTTGTGATTTATTTCGTATTAGTCATAACTTTTAATAATTCTTAATGCTATTTATTTACTAAATAGGTGCAAATATTTGTTTATATAGGTCATGGTATTCACATGTTTGATTGTTATTCAATATAGTCGAACAAACTTACATGTTATTTTTCAAGCACTTCAATAATAACATTTTGCACTCAACGTCAATAGAACATTTTTAAGCTAATACAATGAAATGAAATACAAAAGAAGCTGGAAGCAAAGCATAGCGTTTCAGTGAAACCCTCGTTGAATACGAGCAGCCTACCTTTGAAAACAGGAACAAAACATTTAGCACTTTTCGCAGTTGATGAATGCTGGAGAATGTTAACAAAGATTGGGTAGTTTAAATTCCACAGATTTGTCGGGAGTTCATTAAAGCCAGATAAAAATTTATTTACTTAGGAATTCTGGATATTTCTGTTATGGTTTGCATAATGGTTTCTTAGATTTACGCGAATGTTACACATTGAAATAAAACTATTTATATATTTATTAATAGTTTTATTTCAATATTTCTGTTAGATAATAAAATCTATAAGGGCTTGACTTAAAAGACAAAAAAAATAAAAATAAATTAATGAATTCAATGGATATGCATGAACATGTAGTAAGTATTTCTAAACCTGAATATGTATAAGCAATCTTAGTATGGAGCACTGTTTGAAAAAACGAAGAGTACTTTCGAATGTACAGAAAGAAAATAAGTAAAAACCACGAATCGAGCCGTAGCCCGTAGGTGTATTCAATTTCATGTATGAACTGAAAATCGTAATATTGAAGGAGCATCGTACTTGTACCACCGGCAGAACTCACATGGCAGTTAACTTTATGCGGTTATAAAAGATAAACGAACTGTCGTATTTGTCGGTTTATTGCCGCTGTAAATAGAGATGTGTTCATATTTTAATGTAACCGTGGTTTATACTTATATTTGTGTGGGCGTTGGAAGAAATACAATATGTGTTAATTTTATGTGATAACGATGTATCCTAACATATGAACTATTCAGGCTAGTTTTGGATGAACCATACGGAGCAAAATTATAATTATTGAGGGTTTAAAACTATATAAGGAACTTCATGATAGTGATATAGTTTTATTTGGGCAAAGAGGATTACTTTTAGAATATGCAAAGCTTACAGATCCCCAGATACTAGAGGAACTTTCAAGCTCTCAGCATAGATTGTTCCTATTTCGAAATTGCAGCCTTAGAGGCAAATCTTATAATATGTGGCTATATAAAAATATTATAACACCCCCAGGCATAAGTGTCTAATTCTATGAAACTGTCCTCCGAAAAAAATCCATCAAGCTGTGATGGACTACATTAAAATCGCCTGAAATATTGAGAAAACATGACAGAATAAATACATAAATGTCAGAAAAATCTCATGAATTGAAATTGTTTGTAACAATAAAACTACTGTTTCTATTTAGGTCATACCTAAATAGAATTGGGACTGTACGCAAGTCACTATGACGTATTTTTAACTTCGGCCACTACTCGACTAGGGTCAAGTACTCTTTTAAGTTAAGGAACTCGCCCCTTGGGAATACCTCTTCGACTCACTACCTTTTGGAAAAAGTGTAGGCGTGAGCTGTCTGTTGGATGAAATGTGCTTATTTATTGAATGGATTATTTTTTGTTTATTGGTAATGTTACTGTTATTTCAATAACACGTAAAACGTTAGTCGTTAATACGTGATTTGTTTAAAAGGAGAAAGTTTGACGGGCTAGGCTACGTTTTAAGGTGTTTTACATTTCAATCAATTTAAATGCGTGGATATTTTTTTAGATAGTAACTGATTCAATTGTAATTCGAGAAAATAAAGGCAACGTCGCGGTATTTTTTTTTTATGATTCGACTAATAATTAGTAATAGTTATTAGAACATTAGTATTATAATACTTAACTAATTGACTAATAAGACCGCCATTTGTACTTTTTTTCTGTTTATTGTCTTCTTTTCTGTTCTGTTTCTGGTGTACAATAAAGATTTTTAAATAAATAAATATATTTATTTTGCTATAAGTGGACATTGTCCAACTGCATAAAATTTAATTACAAGTATTAACGTGGAACATAGAACATTATATTTAAAACAACATAATGTTTGCAAGATAATTATAAAAATCTGTGGCACAAAAAACGTTTTATTTCACATTAATTTCCCCGATAGAAGTATTGAATTCCATTCATCTTCGTTGATTTCATTCACTTTCTACATGATATTAAAGCTATAAAATACCAATTGGTCGACATTATATACTGTTTAATCCCTATTCAGTTGAGATGAACCAGTGCTGCGGAAACCGATTACACCGCAAGCTCACTATCAGGCCTCCCAAATGCATGTTGCTTGAAACGTTTGTCTACCTAGATACTAAATAGTACCAGAATACCCATTATTATCCATAAAGCTAGGCCCAACAATAGAATATAACAATATTGTTTTGGTTTAATAGACCTTAAGTGCAGTTATAGTGGATACATTTGTGGAAATTTTAAGTAAAAAGTTAAGGAAAGAGGGAATTGTATGCGTTAATATAAAACAAAATATTTTTAGTCTTCGCATGTCAGCCTTCTATCCTCTCCTACTTCTATATTTTTTTAAGAGTAAGAGTACCTAAAGAGTCCATGCTCAATAAGTATTATAAAAAAGACATAAGAATATAAATGAATAAGTCGAGTTTTGAAATTATAAGTGACACGTTCTTAAGGCGATGAAATAAAATATTTAACAATGTCTGAAGGTTTGGAGGCTTGAAACGTAAAGACAAAATAAATTTTTTTATCGTTTTGCAAAGCTCGTGAAATATAATGCTAATTTATTTACGTTCCTCCTATTTTTATTTCGTCATCTATTTACCTCCTGGCATTCTGTTTGCTGTGTTTAACACCGAAATGTTACGTTGAATTCACATTGTATCTGAATTTTTTATGAGAATATTTATAAAAAGAAATAAAATATTTCGGTATACTTTATTTATTCAAAGCTTTACAAATAAATACAAATCGCATTGCATACATAAAAAATATATATTCTGTATATCGTGAAATGTCGATGCTTATCCATTATGAAACAAATAAATATTGTTTATATTTCTCTGAGGTTTAATTTTAAATTCGCTGACACTTTTGTCACCTGGTGGTCTTTGACGCAATCAAAAATTTTTTTCATTGTGTTGAACAATATTGAGTCGTATTCGTATTTTTACACATGGTATTAACTATTTAAAAATCGACATCGACTGCGTCATTGCAATGAATACTAAAGCAAATATTCAGAATTTATTTGTATGTTTATGATTACTATTACGGGATTCTGTAGTTGTTATTATAATATAATAAATATGTTTCGATAAAAATGCCTTAATTTCAATTGAACAAATATCAGCTGCGAACATGACAACAAGATGTATGTTTTTAACAGAATTGTTATAAAATGAATTGAGGGCCTGCCTCGGTGGCGCGGTTGTACTACGGTATGATTGCAAAGCTGAGGTCTCGGGTTTGACTCCGGGGTCGGGCAAAATGATATTAGATTTTTCCATGCATTATCAGCCTGGAGTTAGGAATATGTGTCCGATGTGGCGATAAGCTCGGCCCCTGTCATATCGTGGGACGGAGAATACAAAGCGAAACGTGAGTATCCTAGCTGCACATCTGCCTATAAAAAGGCATCAGTTTATGTATGTATGAATTGAGTAATTTGTCATAAACCTAAAGAACCAAAAATCTATTACCGACTAAAATCTCAAAAAGACAATATTCTCAAGTGACGTGGCGTGTCAAATAGCGTTTGTTTCTAGCTCTTGGCCCCACAATCGTGCCATTAGAATCAAGAGCCTTTGGAGATAGTCAAGCACGTATAGATAGATCTCAATACAACTTGACAATTGAGGAGACAGTAAGTGTATTATTACAGGTTCATCTACTAATATTATGTCTCAAAAGTTAAAAGTTTTCTGTTGTTATTCTGATATTAAGCAATATCCGTATTTCATAAGGGCTATAAATTTAAGTATGAGGGTAGATGGTTGAGGAATTCATGTATTAAATAGATATAAATTCAATTATTTCTTTCTTTGATAATAAGAAAAACGAATCATACTAAAATAACATAATATCATACGCTAGGTACAATAATCATTATGCATTGCGATAGAAATTTCTGCTAAAGTTTTGGAATAGTTTCGTTTGACAAAAACTAGACGACTTCCATTTAGACATCTACAAAGTTACCTTCCATTTACATTCCCGAAGGGGCATCGCTCTAAGAGTGGGAAAATATGCTCACGTAGCGTGTGTTTATTACGAATGGAAGAATTCCCGGCGAGCCACACTAATGAAAATTTATATGACGGTCAGTAATACCGATGGGAGCGGACGGTCGACAGCACCCTTCGACTGTAATAAACGTTTGTTAAGAGCCTTGAAAAATTACCATTATTTGTAAATGTCATGCGTGTATGATGAAATTATTCGAAAAGATTCGTAGCCCGGGTCAAATGCTTACGTTATGATTACCTGTGGTTTTCTCAGCATTAAATTTTTAAACTCAACCAGTTTGTTTTAAAACTGCAATATATTCATTTATTGTGATAATGATTTTGGTATAAACAAGTTTTCAATTGGATAAATTGGATTCCTACATTCATAGTAGATTTCCTGCGGCTGAAGAGACAGTGCCAGAAATGAATCGATTTAACATGTTAACTTTATAATAACAAACGAGTTAAAATCAATAGAAAATTTAATTTTTACAATATTTGATTGAAATCTAATAGGTATAGGTGTACCAGAATCTCATGGCATAAAATTTAAAAAAAAAAATTTATGTGGCAATATTGAATAATACCATCTGTCAACTGCTGTTTCAAAACATTAGTTGTGTCATTTGCGGTGAATAAATACGAGATTTCAATATTTACTTGGCGAAAATGTCGAAATTACTTCTACGATCGCAAGCGAGAAATATTGTTTTTAATGTTTATCGTAAGATCTGTGAAGAATTTGGTCGAAATCAAACAAAATCTTCAATTTTAAATCGCGTCATTGATTTAACAGGTAAGTTGGAGCAATTAGTTTTGATACTTGATATTTTATCCCTCCAAGTCCCATCTCAGCAATCCATTCCTACTTCCATTTCTCCAAAGCAGCTCTTGACTCTTACGTGTTAGATACATGTTTAATATAAATTATATATACCCACTACATTTCATAATATATTGTACATACATACATAAACTCACGCCTTTATCCCGGAAGGGGTAGGCAGAGGAGCCACTAGGACACCCACATTTCGTCTTGTATGTTCCGTCCCATAATGTGATAGGGGGCGAGCCTATCGCCATATCGGGCACAAATTCCTGACTTCGGGCTGATGTTGGATAGAAATCCCAATATCACTGCCCGACCTGGGATTCGAACCCGAGACCTCAGCTTTGTAATCGTACCGTAGTACAACTACGCCACCGAGGCAGTACAAGCAGAGCAGGCAATTGTACTGTATATACTTAATAAGCAATTTTTAAATATAAGAAGTAATGTATACTTTACTTATTTTCAGGAGTTTCCGGTACTACCGTACGAGCCAGAATATTTGGAAATAAGTTCTGACCAAAGTGTTAATGAAAATTAAAAAAATAATATTTAACTCTTGGTTTTTCTTATCTTTGTTTTACCACCACACCTTTGTTTTATTCTAGTAACATTATTAAAATCTGATAATTCTGTGGCTCTTGTTACAAGTGATACAACTCGAGTTGTACCCTTTTTGAGTTTTTTATATAGAAATGATAAAAAAAAAATTAGCTTTTTTTTGGTCTAACTCACGATTTTCTATCTGCTATAGTTACGGAGATAATTTTGTGTAAAGTGATACAAGTGCTGCTATTTTGGCGAAAATTGCGTGAATATTGATATATTTCGAGTTGTAACTCGTTTTTGTAATCGATTAATACGCAGTTTTTGTGGATACTGGTATAAGTACAATTATAACTATTTTCACATATATTTTTTTCAGTGCATTTAACGTGAATATTGATATATCGAGGGTTATATCACTTTGAACCATTTTTTTCCAATATTGACTAGGGTACAACTCGACATGTACCTACCAATTCAAATGTGAATTTTTGATTTTGATGTGCTAAGTGATACATCTCGACATATATCATTCTACAGATTTTTTTATTTTATGTGCAAACGAATACAAATCGAGTTGTATCTAAAACTCAAACAAATTACAAAAATATTTTATATCGAATAAGATGTGCTAAGTGAGACAATTATGCGCGGCAATACATCATTACGAGTATATTGATTTAAATACAACAGAACCAATAATTCAAATGTCCAAATATAAAATACTTTTGTACTATAAATATGATTAATTATAATATTATATTCCATCATCAGATACAATATCCAAGGTAAATATATGAAAACTAAAATTTTAACGTAGCTGTCAGAAACATTATATTATTATTCTATATTTTATTCAAAAATGGCAGTTGTCAAAACGGTATTGGTAGATAATTTATTTATTTATTTATAAATTCTTTATTGAATACCACATACAAAAAAAATGTAAAATAAAAGTCTTATTTATCAATATTACTGCTGCTTTGCTCAAATTATCTTTGATTTACATAATTTACAAATTTTTACTTACATATGGAAAGAAACACCTTATTCTTTTCCAACTGTTCTGGAATGATTTTTACATGTTTTCTTATTGTAGTATTTGTATAATACTCATGTGTTATTTCTTAGTTTAAAAATTATTTGCATCGTTTTCGAACTTTTGAGTATATGACACTATACTATTGAGATTAGAGACATTTACCATTCATATTGTACAAGTACGTTTTAAGATTTTAATACATACATACATACATACATAAACTCGCGCCTTTATCCCCGAAGGGAGAGGCAGAGGCGCCACCAGGACACCCACATTTCGCCTTGTATGTTCGGTCCCACGATGTGATAGGGGGTGAGCCTATCGCCATATCGGGCACAATTTCCTGATTCCGGGCTGATAATGAATAGAAAAATCCAATATCACTTTGCCCGACCCGGGACTCGAACCAGAGACCTCAGCTTTGTAACCGTACCGTAATACAACAATGCCACCGAGGCAATCTAAGGTTTTAATAATTGTGTTAAAACTGTGCCTTAAGAATTTGTAATTTAATTAAATTAGTTTTGAATCTAAATTTTATTAAAGTTAATTTATTGTAACTTTGTTTATTTTGTAAGATTTTTTTACATTTTTGTACATTCATATTACATTTAAAAAAAATACTTAAAAAAGTATAAAACAAATAGTTAACCCTTTGGTGGCGAGGCTCAAGTCCCAAGCCACCGGTGCAGTGGTTAGGGATACAAAGTAAGGAACATCCTCACTATGAGTGGTATGTCCAGCAATACTGCCTTTTGGATCTGATTCTTGACCCAACGACCGACAACGTCTTTTGGAGATGTTGGTCTTGGCTTTTTGGTATCAGTCCATGTGCAGAAACAACAATCGGGACAATTATTGTTGAGTCTACATCCCAAATGTCAGTAACCTCGTGTTCCAAATCTAAATATTTAGACAATTTGTTTTTTTTTTCAGTTTTAAAGAGGTTATCGTCATGCGGTATGGTAACATCAACAAGTATTGCTCGGCGCGTCAATCGATCTATTATCACAACATCAGGCTTATTCGCAGCAATAGTCCTATCTGTGATAACAGACCGATCCCAATACAGCGTTGAATTACCATTTTCAAGAACTGGTTGGGAAACATACTGATAATATGGCACTTCAAGAGTCACAATAGTCCATATCGAAGAGCGATTTGCTGATGTATGATCTTGGCTTCTAGGTTGTGTCTATGCAAGTACTCGCCGTTAGCAAGATACGAATAACCGGAAGTTACATGTCTCATTGGCTCGCCAGGACGTTGGCATGCCCTACAAATGTCGACCGTACCGTCCTTCAGGATGTATTTTCTATAGTCTTAATAACTTCGTCCACGATTGCAAAAGCAAAACACTCAGTTTCCCCAGAGGTTACCAAAACGTAGTCAAGTTACAGATGCAGGCCGGTCCACTTCAGGCCCGTGTAGGGCCCGATAGAACGGACCATGCAGCTCTTTGCTCTTCCATACTTTCTCGCGATCTTAAACGCTCATCACCAAAGGCTTTCGCCAGTTCTCATTCGCCAATGAGAGCTGGGTAAATCCTTTACACACTATAACTACAACCCTATGCATATCTACGTAGCTGTGATGGAAACACTCCCTTAGATTGCACACCTCACGATTATGCAGATCCTTAGCATTAAGAATGCCTCGGCCCTCACATCTCTGCAGGATGCACAACCTCATCACTGACGAACTTGTATGATGCATACGATGTGCATTTGGTAGAGTCCGGACCTTACGATCCAAGGCGTCCAATTTCGTCTGAGTCCATCTGAGTTTGCCAAAAGAATACATAAGTAGGTACAGGCATAACCCAACCGTTAAACGCACGAATATTGTTCCCACCTGATAAAAAACAGTTAAGAACTTTTGTCAGGCGGCTAAAGAAACGCTCCTTCATTGATTGTTTTACCTCTGCACCTATAATATCTAGACCCTCAGGCATACCCAGATACTTGTAGGTTTCCGTCTGCGAAAAAGATCTGAGTCTTACAGTCTCTGAGAGATTTATGTCATCAGAGACTGCAACCTCGCCTCGCTTGACATGGATAACCGCACCTTTATCTACACCAAACTCCATATTGATTGAGTTGCTAAATCAAGCAGTTATTTTTGACTAAAGTTGATTTATTATTATTATTTTATTCATTAACAGTTAAGGGATTTTTATACTATCCGGTAATACATGGGAGACCCATCGTACCTTTTATTTATTATTAAAAATATCGCAACAAAGTTGATTATTTAATAATATGAAACTTGTATCTATTTACACATTACATAATATCATTTTAACGAGAGATATAACTTGACTTGTATCATTTAACACATATTTTCAATAGACTTGAATATTAGCAAACAGATACTATTCAAGTAATTTATGAAAGTAGGGGGTTGCGGATTAAAAAAACATAATCTTACGGATTATACCTTTATCTTTTGTTTGAGCAACATTATCGTAGGAACTCATACAAATTAATTATTGCATTTTGTAAACTTTTGTATATCAGTTTACACGAAAGCACTTTAAACACAGTATTTAGGTGCGCCGTAATATAATTACACTTATATTATTTATCACAACATTTTTGCACATGTTACTCATAAGCCGAGGTATATCTCACAGGTTTCTCGTGAATTACTTTTTAAACATAATATTTATCAAAAAACTTAAAACGCACAATGAAAGAAAACATTTTTCCCCACAAAATAATGTATTCAAGTTTAATCTAGCACATTTAGTTTACGACCGAGAATTTTTTAAATCTTGTTTTTGCTCTCCTGTAAAATGATGATTTTCGACTTGTATCACTCATCACAAGAGCCACAGAATTATATACAGGGTTTTTTTGATCTGAGTGTTGAAAATTCTTGTTAAATCTATCTATGAATAAGGCTGTTATACAATACACACGACCATATTAAGCTCATTGATAAACTATACACATACACGCCCGCTGAGTATAAAAATCACCAGTGACCATGCTTGTAGCAGAAGTTGAGTATAATTTGATCCTTGACTAGGATGTTGTGAAATTTAAATAAATGACTTATTACGTATGAATTTGTACATTTTCCACACTGTGTTATATTCAGTATTATCCTCTTGAGTTCATTAAAAAAAAATGTAAGACTTTGAAAAATAATAATAATAAAATATTGTGTTCATTTAAAATAATAATTAATTACGAAGCTAGTATCAAAATATCTCCATCCAATTACCCTAGTGTTGCAATACGTAAATTCCAAATTCCCAAAATGCCATGAGATTCTGGTACACCTATACTAACAAATTCTAATATTGGTGGAGATGAAAAGAAAATAGTCAACTTCGCTATTATGATTATGAGCTGACTTAAAAGGATAGCGGATAAAATAGATTCTAGAATTGAATAAACATGGGCTCTGGCACGAGCGCAAATAAATCGAGACATTCGCATTCGTAGAGCCTTTGTTAAAACGACAATTACTTCTAGGAAAAATGAGTTCTTTTCACTTTCGTACAGGCGCTACGTTCACGAGCCAATACATTTTCATAAAAAAAAATCGATGTCTCATATTTTTTTCGATTTTAACAAATATTGCTACCAGTAACACTTATTTTAAACGGAATTTATATACATTAAAAAACCGATGAATTGAGACCTTAATCTTCTTTTAAGTCGGCTCACAATATTCTTAAAAGGAATGTACTCGTAGAATATACACATATTATTGACAGCAAGCAAATTATAAGTTGGTAGAAAAATTGTATGCGTCCATTAGACGTAGCTCAAAGTCTTTTCCTTAGCTCATGCTGCATTTTTGCATGCTGTTTGCATGCTGCAAATATATCCGTTATTTTTTAAAGCAGTAATCATTGTTAAATGTGGTATGGTTTTATCAACAATTCATAGTACTGTTACCCGTATGCGGAATATAGGAAATACACTTTTTAATAAAGTTTTGACAGTTTACAATCGCTGCGTGCTGTATAATGCCCAAGCTATCGACCAATGTAATAAAATAAAATAATCATCTAGCCTACGAACTTTAAATGTAGTTTATTGTATTCTCGTATATTTCCAGAGGGTATGAAACATTCAATTTTATCCATCCAAATAAAATCATGCCAGAATACATTTGAAGTTTGTTTATTTTCTATTACACTTAAAATAGCAAATGAGGAACGCGAGTGTCTCCTCCTGTATTCCTGTTATTATGTTCCACGAATGTTACATTATTGTTCCGAGTACAGCGAATGCATGAAGCTAAGTTTCGAAGAATAAAGGGAATATCTAAAGGTAAAGCGCATCTATTTATAAGAAATACGCCAATGTATTCTAGTAAATGTAGTCTGGACCCCTTTGTCTTTACAATTCTAATTCTTGTTTTCTTGGTTTCTCTATTTCAATTCTAATTCTTAATCAACATTTTGTGTATCTGCAAATACAGAGTATATCCAGGCTGCGACCGACATCGAAGCCAATCGGTAGTTTAAGTGATTACCGACACAATGCAACTAAAAATTTTACAAAAAAATGCGACAGTTTTATTTTTTCACTGTTTGGGTGGTAAATATCTAGTTTTTCAAAAATTGTTATTTAAACCCTTACGTACTATTGCGTCTTTAAAAGTAAAAAGATGTAAATGATTATTTTTGAAAAATTATGTATTTACCACCCAAATACGATGATAAGTAAAAAAATACCAAAAAGAAAGTTGCTTTTTTTTTTTTGCGAAATTTTTAGTTACCTTGTGTTTGAACTTTGACGTCACTCATACTAACACCTGGCTTCGTTTTCGGTCGCAGTCTGGATATACTCTGTATTTTGACATCGTTCTAACCGTGTTCGTGGATTTACGGGAAGCGTATTCGATTTTGTGGATACAAGCAAATTCCATCGTGTGCACAATATTTTTCTATTAGATTTCACATCTGACGGATTTTCTATCAATTTGGGATATACGTTGTCTATCTGCCAGTTCTGTTGCGGCGATGTAGTTCGGGTTGTTCTAAAAAGCCTTTTTGATGTTATTGTGCAAAAAATGTTTTATCAACATGTTGTATGAATTTTGCGTATATCGGTTTGGCTGTAGAGTGCTAAGTGCTTGCATCATTATATTATGATAGAAGCGGAAAATTATCCGTCACAGTAGTTCATTTTCGTGAGCTACAAATCAAAACCGGCCAGTATATTTAGTCCTACACCTGTGCAATATTTACGAGCGATGAGATCATCTCTAGTTGGTCGTCGTCTTATACGGGCCGAACGAAGCTGGCCATCTCATTATAATCATTTAATCCATTCACGTTAAAAAGACCAAATGTTCCAAAGAGATTTAACAAGATAACTCCAGCTCATTGAAGCTATGAATCATTTTTATTAACACGTAATTAATTTTACGGCCGTAATAAACAGGAGCATCAACAAGTGTTTACCGCGATGCGATTAACATCGGACTTTTCAACTTGACCGACATTTAGCATCGCACTTGGCCGAGTAACAAAACTGTGTCATACTCGAATCCCGTCGTCTATTTCGGCATCTCATTATCCGACCGTGCCAGGAGTCTCGGTGCGATCTTAGAACTGCATAAACATAATAAAACATATCGATAAAAATCTATGGGACCGTTAAACCCGTCGTAACTATCCCTTTAAATATTCGACGAGCGTACAATGTATAAATTATTTGTAGTGGAAAGGGTACCAAGAAAACCAACCGTTTGTAATATTTTTTCATTCAATAGGCTCTCGCGAAACCTTTTCTTAAACTTTACTTCGTTTTTATTTGCTTTTACTTCGTAATATTTTCGTATATTATTTGTGTAAACAGAAATGTGTGGAAATAAATTTGTAAACGATGTTATAGGAGGAAAACGAAAATCGTGTTATACTTTTTTCAATACATTTTGAATGGGAGAAGCGTGTGTTATTTGGTATTTCTTATTAGTACAATACCAATATAGTTCATAAAATAAATAATGAGGCCAAAATCTAGGAGTAGCGGTGAAGCGTTGTGACAACACTCCCCATGTAATTAAGAAAGACAATGAAGTTTTGATTAAAAAATAATTCAAATTTAATTGAATTCACGCAAAGACTAATAATTATACGACATATTTCTTTAATTAAAATTCTTTACAGGTCTTTATCCGAGCGCAAGTCACGTAATCACGGTTTGCGTATTTCCGTCTTGTTTTCAGTTTGTTTGGCAAACGAATAGCTTGTTGTTTCTTAAAATAACAATGAAAGATAGTTTTATTTCGAATTTCAAGACATAGTTTATCGAACTTGTGTTATTACACACGTCATTAGTTATTTAATTCTCTAACTTTTAATAATTTAAAGTCAGCCAAGTACAAATACAAACACCGTCCTGACGAGTCGAATTGGCTTAAGTACGTAGCTATTCGGAATCACTGCAGTAAGATGTGTAGGAATTCTCAACGCCGACATATCCACAATTCAGTTGTAAATCGATCGATCGATTCATCTCTCTTCAAAAAAAAGTGTAAATACCTTATGAAATATGTTTAATTATAAAAGATTTTATAAATACTAATTCTCCGTATATAAAGAAGTAAATATAATCGCTAATACCACTTGAGACAACACTCCAACAACAAATGAGGCTCCAATTTACTACGGTAAGAGGCTCAGCGACCGCCTATGCCAAAATATAATGAGGAGCGATAAATCCTTGTTCATCATGTATAATTTCAACGTATTTCCTGGCATAAATAATTACGTCCTTAAGTTGAAAATCGATTTGTTCAGCTCAGGTGTGCACTTTCAAATTTAATTGCTCCATATATTGTCCAAATTATCTAACGTTTGCCACATTCACGCTCAATATAAAGGTAGGAGCGTACAATAAAACCGTTTTATACATGCCATAAACTTAATCCGGACGATTCAGACGCGATTGACGAGCATTTAGCAACTTTTTAACTTACAGACGTGAGCTAGACGTTGCTTAAATTGCTCATGTGTGAATGAATCCTAATGTCCGCAATTTTTTTGTTAGGTCAAATGACAATAGGACTTTTTAAGAGACTGACGCTGTCTCGAAATTACGAGGTGAAAATCTTTCTGTACTTTTGTCGAGTAGTATTCCTATACGATAACTTCATTATATCATATTAAATAAATGTATCAAAGCCGACATAGAATTCAGTCAAAATAGACATCAGTTCGAATAAATGTATTCAAGCTCATACAATATTTCTACTTTCTGCTCGGATTTGAAAACTATCTGCGACAACGTAAGTGAATGAAAACGTCATGCTGACGTTGAATAATGCATAAAGTTGCCAGCCGAACATACTGTCAATATTAAAAAAATGCCATCTGCAATATCCATTTCAATATGGAGTTTTATTGGATGGTTCTGTGTGTAGCAAACATTGGGTTATCCTATTACGTTTGGATCAAATTTGAAATGTAGGTACAAATTCCTAAATTGAATGACTGTAACATATTTGACGAAGTATTAAATGAATGGACAGTTAGCTTTATTAAAATATTTAAAAATATATGAAATTAACATTATTTCGAAATATAGGAATGTGGCAGCCTCCATAGCCCAGAATCAAATCCTGTGATGAGTTAAAAGTTAATGATATAAACAAATATTTATTTTGGGTTTCTGATACCCACGACAACAGATATGAGTGAAGCTGTTGATGCACTTGTTTATTTGGAATTATGTTCACAAAATATATTTACAAAAATCTTGAACAAGATGAAATATAGCAAATTACAAGAAGTAACAAATAGCAATGTCGTTTATAAGCAATATTACATTTTGTCCGAATACACTTAAGTACAGTAATTTAAAACACAAATCATTGCGTACACCTGCCGTGCCTGTAATGTTTTAATAACTTCCCTCATTACTTAGTGCGTAATTTAAGGAGGGATAAATTTTTCAAATTCCTTTTATGGCCCAATAAATTTTGGCGACGCTAGTTCAACGTTCTAGGCTTGAGATCTTAAGTCGACGCTCATTTAGTTTCGCATCTTAGGCACCAAGTGACCCGCTTAGTGCTGCCAAAATGGCATCTAAAATTAACGTAACCCGACTGTCTCAACTCCAAGAAAAGTTGGATTATGTTTCGCCCCTCTATAGCGTATTTGTTAAGAAATGGTAAAGTAGGTCACGTGAACATTGTCAGATAGTATTCTACTGCCAATTTAATAAACTTATGTGGATGTCATTTACATTAATGGGTTTAGCCCCACAAGTAAATTAATGTCATTTGGGATACCGATTATTACACCCGGACTGTCTCGGAGACGTAGTTGTACGGTACGATTATAACGCTGAGATCTCAGGTTCGAATCCCGCGGCGGGCAAAGTAATATTGAATTTTTCAGGAAGTGTCCGATATGGCAATAGGCTCGCTCCTTGTCACCTGGTGGGACGGAACACATAAGGCGAAACGTGGGCATCTCGGTTTCACCTCTGCCTACCTCTTCTAGGAAAAGGCGTGAAGTCTATGTATGTAAGATTTTTACACCCAGAGTTGAATAAACAACGCGTAAATTTTACAATGTGTATATTTGAAATTCTTGCGATTTTTTCCCCTATATCATAATATATTTCTGCACGCAGCATGATGAAGGTGCCGGTACAAACACGTTATCGATATTAAATATTTCTACCCGCTGGTGTTACATAGGATAGGTTTTCCTTAATTAAATTGCATGACCTGTAATGGCGTGAGTAGTGAGTACGTAGGCATTTTGTGTATTTGATTTATTCAGTTGAAATTGGAAAATTACTTTTATATTTTAAAGTTAGTAAGTAATTCAATTTTTAATACGGTAATTCTTTAATTGGTTTAAAAGTTTAAAATTACAATGTTTTATTCTTTTTAGAACAGTTTTAATTTTTTTGTTAATTTCAGGTACCAATTATAGAACAAGAGTTACTGACATAAAATTCAGCTTTTATAATGAAGTATAGTGCTTAAAAATGTAATTTTGCCAGCATTATACGCTGGCAAAATTACATGTTATTAAAGTTTGAAGATATCTTAATACTTAATAACATGTAATTTTGCCAACGCTATAGTATAAAAGCTGAATTTTATATATGTGATTAAGTCAACTTTCAAAAGGTGTGTCCTTGGTAGTCAGACACTTTTAATAGTTCTTTCATCTTGCCAGACATATTGAAGCTGATAAATGCCAAAGTCACCAAGATCAGAACTTCATAATAGCTGATTAACTTAATTTTGATGCAGAATTCTGTCGTGGTCTTATATTTCCTACTTTAATAATTATATTATTAGTATAAAAATGACTGCTATTTTTTATTTAGCATAACTATTATTTTGTTCCTTTTTCTACTTAGTTTGGTAATTATTTCTACTTGGTAATCTTAGAGGCTTGAGTTAAGTAAATAACTTGAAACAATGAAATAAATTTAGATAAAATTATTTTAAAACTTCTCGCATAACGTAAAAATCCTTCAGTATGGGAAAACATAAAAATCTACGATACATTTGGGTTGGTTCTGATGCGTTTAAAGTGCGTTTTACATTTCCTCTGAAGACAACATGATCTTTAAACTTTTATCGCGATCCAATAAATGCTATTGGAATTTTTCACGTGTACCGGCTCTCATGTGACCGACGACGAGTTTCGAATGTCGATACTCCTTCGATGAAGATCGCACATCGGAATCGCTCTGTCTATTTTAAAATCCACGTGACGAGTGACGATACGATTGTTCGATAGCACTTAAGACACACCAATTAAAACATCGCTGTCTTCCTGTTGTTTTCGTACTGACATAATATATTTAAAATCTGTTTTTAAGTAGCAAATTTGAACAATATGTAAGGTATTTCACTTATTTAGCACAAATATTTTATTTTTTCAATATGTGATCAATCCATAATGAATGTTCTGGAATCATTACGTTAATTTATTTACATTAACATCACGTAGAATAAACATTTTTATTTGTTTCGACAAACTGTTAAGGCGAAGCATGCGCGAAGTAGTTTAAAAGTAAAATAAATAATTAAAAAACATTACGCTGACGCTAAATCTGTGTAATGCTAATTTAGTGTTTGCTTGTTTGTACCGCGGATGGGCCAACAATTTGGAGTTGGGCCTTGGCGCGTGTTGGTGACAATGAACGGACTACGAAACTAGTCACGAGCTAAATTTATATATAGCGGCCCACCTGCGGCCGGGACTCAGCGCTCAGCTGTTCGGTGACGTCGCTGCCTCTTAAAACATTTCCTCGAGTCGTGACCTTAAACCGGTGACAAGGGATCGTCTTCCGGTTTCATCGGAATGAGGTCAAATAATTACAATCTGTTAACCTTTATGACACAACTAGATATACTAAATTAAAATATGTACATGCAGTCAACAAAACTTGTTCGATGTGAACTTTTGACGTATTGGTGCTTTATAAATTAAATGTCACGGGAGCCCCCCTACATCCGTGTGTCAGCTTCAGAATGGATTGTTCTGCGATTTCGTGAACTCGGGCATGTCTTGTTGAGGTAGGCAGCGATTATATAATAGAGACATGATATGGCACGGCCGAATAAATCGCTTCGACAACTGTCATTAATCTCGTTTAAAATAATTGATGATGGTTAATAAATTTCAATATTTTAATGTGAGTCGCGAGATAAACACCATTAGTTATTTATAAGGTTGTTTGCTCTAAAACCACAGATGTAAATGTACGATTGCGTTATGAATTAAAAATCTCTTGCGCCGGAAGTATATACCCGCACGTGATTGCAATACGTTGGCGATTTGTCCTATTAAATTATATTAAAATAACCGTTTATTTTCGGGAGTTATGTCGTGTTTGATGTCTTTCAGATATATAAATTAGATTATTGGGTAACAGTTTAAAAGACAGCGGCGTTGATTCAGGCTAGCAGCTTTTATACATTTATCAAATTAGATAATTAATTATTATTTCCAATGTATGTGCATTTAGTCTTAACATAGTTTCGATTGGTTGAGGCCATGGTTTATCATCCCGATACACTGTATGTATGATTCACTTTTATTTTTCTGGAATATGTTACGCGGAAATTTATGTCAAAATAGATACGAGTAGTATGCTATCGTTACTCGTCAGACATTGACGACAAGTTATTTTATTCCCGATTTTTCTGATATAATAACGCTTCCAAACGTTTAATATGGCTTTGGCGCTATCCAAGCGGGCATTACTCTTTGCACCTCAACCATAAACCTAAAATTGACAAACTTCCCAGACAATTTACAAAATTGTTGACTTGCTGTTTAAAATTCCTGAACGAATTCATAAATATTTTTTCATAAAATATTTCGCACTTTGTACCAATGACTCAACATGAATACGCCTCTACTAAATAATAATACACTGCTACTTTACACACAACTATTTAAAGTCAATAAGTAACGCGTAGTAGTTGTAACAAAGTTAATAGATAACGTAGCTGCGAGAAAACCCAGCGAACCTAGTCTATGGCATATTGAGTTATTTGCTCATTTCCCTCAACGGAAGCCACCTAAGTTATCTGATTTGTCGTGACGTAATCGTATAAAGGAACGAATCCGTCAACATGCGCCTACAACGGATTATCAAACTGATGTAATTAAAGGACATTTATCTTCCGAAGGAGGGCAATGTTTGTTACAATAATAAATAATCCAACACATATACATCCCATTAAAGGGGACGGCCCCCCCCTAATAAATCGAGAGTTCGATTGAGAGAGTTTAGACCACAGTTCGCCGCTCTGTTTTATTAATAATATGAACATAAACTCTATTGTAAATTAAAGTAAGAAAAAAAGGGATACTAGAATTGCCTGTAATGTGTGAGATTTCTAGTAATGTCATCACAAAATAACAGAAAAGAATTGGATGCAATTAAGCTGCGGGTCTTGTGAAATCTATGTGACACAGCCAGGCAAAGCCTTTTTATTCATCTCTCTTCATTCGTGCCTAGCTTTGTATGACGAAATTAATACCTAAATGCGTTGTCATAGTGGTATATTATTCTTTCTTTATCGTGGTACAATATTATTCTACTTTATTAGTGCAATATTATCCGAACAACATGCTAGTCGGATGTAAAGCGATGTAGCGATAGATTGTTGTTATATTGCATTTTATTTTACCTTATATTTTAATTTTATACCTTGCTGAATATTTTTATTATGTGATACCATATTAATTGCTTGGGGACTCATAAATATCAAAGGGTCGTGATTATTAAAGGACAATGTTCATCTTCCATAGATTTTTGGCCTAAAAACCAACAGACATAAACGAATACTTTTTACACAGCTAAAAAAATATGAAATCCAATTTTTAGGTTTCGTGAAATTAAAATACCGATTCTTATATTATGAAATAAATTAGTAATTACGTCATAGGGTTTTGACTCATGGACTGATTTGAGTAATGTCCTTTAACTTTTATATAAATTGTATCATTTCTCTGTTTGCACTAGCAACATAAAAGCAAGTTTAACTTGAATGAATCCAACAATTTGCTTCAATTTGAACATCCAGGTAGCACTTTCGAAGAATAGTATTGTTTAATTAGTCCACGTGAACAATTCCGCACGCAGTCAGCCGTTCGGAAATAATTCACTCGCGACAATCCCTGTATGTACTGAATATTGATTAATTATTGTCCCGTGGTCCCGTGGAATCACAACGATGTTCCGCTGTAAACGGCACAATGAGCTGACGAAACTGGGTTACATTAACTGGCAAACTCGTATTATATATGGGAGTGTATTGAGCGGTAATCTAAGGCTTCATCGGTTCTGATATTGGCAAATGATTTTTTGTTTTTTTTCTGTAGATTGATGGAAATGCTTAAAATGTTATGTATAGTTATGAACTAAAACTGTACTTGGCCATTTTAATGTGATTAATACCGCTTTGAAGTTATGATGAGCATATTAAGGACCGCTGGGCGTCACTTTTTTTACTTCAATATCGGGAAAATTAAAGCCTAACGATTAAGTATTAATAAAAAAGTAATTACATCAATAACTTTAATATGATTTACACCCTGCGTCGTCTCTATGTAGACAAATTCTTCCGACTTTACGCCTAAAAATGGAATTGGTGCATAAAAATGACCAAAAACTATCTTCTATTTTTATTCAAATGAATTCCAAGCAAAATCTTGAAAATATCGCACGTTTTAATCAAATAGAAACAAACTAAAAGTTAATTAGATTATAATAAAAGTACACTCGTGTACAAAATCTAGACGGTGTATAATTAATTTGCTGATACAAGTAACATACTTATGATATTTACAAGTAACGTAAATGTTTTCTAGATTGCTTTTAGTTTTCATTTACATATGTGGTAGAGCTACACTTTTGTCAGTCATGACTCAGCATGAACGGGCAGGCTCGTCCTGGGTGGTACCGCAGTCTCACAAGACATCGAAGTGAACCGACAGGACCGGCGCGAATGCCCAATAAAACTTTCTTCTTCACATAATTTTTCTTTCAACACATCTAAGATCCAAGCGTCGTGGATGGTCATGGGCGGCAGTGATCACTTACCGTCAGGGAACCTGTTTTGTTTTGTTTGCTCGTTTGTCGGACCTATGTAATAAAAAAAAGCTTTGCGACATATCATACCTATTAATGTTTGTAAATTTTTATTTCTGTTTTCTGTATTATTTATGTTCGTTATAGCGAAGTGTTATCCTTGCATCTATAGTCACCTACGTAGTTATATGGGTACATATCTATCTCAAGAATTTAAACACATATAATGAATAATACATATTAAGAAGTGAAATATGTATCTGCAAAACTTTGCCAACGGTATTCTCGTCTCAAGTTGCGTTAGTTGATGCGTAATTCCGTTTTGTGCACTGATGCAATCCCATGCTAATTAGATATTTCAAATAACTCAGGAAAACATTACAAAGTGAGTTGAATAGGCAAAAAATATGGTATTTTTTTCTAGAAGTTATTCACTGAGAACATACTTATAATATTGATGAGTAAGAGATTTTGAAAAGGATATTGTGTAGCCTCATATGAAAAAAAAATACCCATAGAGAGTTTGAGTTCTCGTTGTGAGTGCTTAGTATCTTATATTAATTTACTGACGAGGACTTCGTCTTGGATCACGCTATAGTAATTATGAAAGTTACTCATATTAAAGGAGTTTGTGTCAAAGTCCCATTGAAATTTGTAGACAGTTCTTTTCATCTTGAAAATGTATGCTGAATATTTATTATTCTGTCTAAAGGAATTCATTACGCTTTGTGCCCGCTCTTTCGATCTTGTTGGTATGGAAATACACCTACCATTATGTTGGGTGGGTACTTTAGATCCCACAAAAATCTAAGGAGCTCTCCGAGCAATTTAAACCGTCTTAAATGCGATTTAGCTCCCACTCATGTTACCTTTGGTGTAAACACCGAGAGAAAACTCGAGTACACACTGCCATAATAAGCGACAATGAATCGGCAAGGCGCTTACATTTCACGCGATGTGACGTCACACACTTGGAAGTTCTTTGTATTTGCATGTACACTGCATGTAACACAGGCGACGCCAGTTCTTTGTACCATTTTATGTAGTTACTTCCATGAACTGACTTAGCTCCTTGTACTTAGGCTTCGTATTCACAATGTTAGCGGCTTGTTCCAAAAGAAGATATTATTTTGAGCCTCTTGTAAGAAACTTCGGTCATTCGATTAGTTTTTCAATGAAAAACACTAAGTAGTAAATGGGTTACTTGACTTGGCTCGTATCGTCGACCATACGCTAGTTTATTACCGTCATAGTGGAATAGTAACTTATTTCAATAGCTCGAGAATTGCATCCATGCTTCTTCATTCAAACTAATATTTGTATTCAGATAATTCCAAAAGAGAAACATTTTATTTCGCTTCGATATTCATGTTTTAATTGCACTAAGCTCAAAAATCTCTTTTTCCTCTTATTTGCCATTTTCTATCTTTGACCATATTTCTACAAATATCGTTAACGCATCTACTATACGTTAGGTATTTGTTTTCATAAGCGTCGGTGGTAAGTTTCTACAGGTAAGTGATTTGTTCCATTGCTTTTAAACGTCCTAAAACTTAAATATGGATAGTGGGTTCTATGTGCAGGTCTTCAAATTCATGTTGAGTCGTATCGATTATTTTGTTTGAGTTTATTATCAACCTAGATTAGATATGTTAACAAATGGGTGGCTTGAAATACACTCCAATGTATCAAAAATACTATACCTACGTGCATTAGAGAGCGTTGACCTGCAAACGTTTGTTTTTTTTTTATGAGTAATGGTCACACTGCTGAGCAAGGGTTACTTATATATAATACGTTTTTGTTTACTTTGGAGTGAATTTTTGACCATCGTTCTAAGTTAGTTATGTGATGAGATAAATAGATAATTGTGTTTTGTTTTCGATAATTTAATTTATTCATTTTTAGTGAAAACATTTAGCGCAAATAAATAAAAACAATCAATAATCATACATGCATATAGTTTTGAACCCACAGTTCCGGAACATAAGCAATGAGACATTTTTAAAACCAGTACATTAAGACTTGGAATACATGTTTGTTAGTTATAAAAACATTTCTCGCGATGCGAAGACTAAAATCTAAATTCATAGCCTTTTCACCATTAAGGGACCAAGGGGCCTATCAAAATACAACTTCAATTGTGTCATTATACATAGTCGATGAACAACACGATTGAGTTGCAAATGATGTAAAAATGCAGTAAGCGAACATCCAGTTGGTTGATACACAGAGATCGTTAGGAAAAAATAACATGACACAGCGAATAACCACTCTACCGATCCAGTATAAAGAAAGAATAATAGCATGAAACTTACTGCCGCATTAGAATTCCCTTTTGTGTCGTAAGTATGCTCTATGCAGTAGCTTAACAGATGTCGAGTAGCGAAAGTTGTGAACACTAATTTGTCTTTAAACTTACATTTTATCCGATTAAGAGACGAATCGATTTTCACTCCGTCAGCTAGTTTGAATATATGTATTTGGAGTGGAGTGGAACTCCAGTGTCGACGAGTTTGTGCATATCAATTAATTTAAGCCCCAGTAGGTACTGTTCTATGTGAAGGTCTTTAGTCTTAGTCTACCACAATGCTAGAATTTTGTATAGATGAGGAGGAAGTGAATTAGGTCTGTGTAAATTTAGTTTTTTTGATGAAGCGATGGCGTTTCTGACCAAGTTCTAGGGCAGGACTTTTACCAGAAGTTCTCGATTCTATTATGGTTTTCTTGTCGTCATATCAGCCCATATACGTCCCACAGCAGGGCATGGGCCTCCTCTACGACCAAGAGTATGATTGAGAGTAGTTAGGCCGTACAGTACACCACGTTGGCCTAGTGCGGGTTGTTGGACTTTTACATACCATAGTAATTCCACCAAATCGCTACGGTATGCCGGTTTCCTCACGATGTTTTCCTTTTCTGTTATATGCGTGGTGATTAAGTATCAATACACACAGGCCTTCGAAAAGTTAGAGATGTGCCCTGGGACTTGAACCCCCGACCACCGTAAACATGTTGGCAACTTGGCAGCCGCGTCTTGTTAGCTACCAACTGTCTACCACGCTCTTCCACTTGGATTTTTTTTTATTCAAGCGTAATCACTTCAACAACTTAATCCCGGATGGCTGTAAGAAATTACCTAGAGCGGTTAGGTCCTTATTTTTGTCATTAATTTTGCAGTATTTTAAATTGTTATGTATTGTTTTAATCGGCTTAATGTGTAACACAGTGAAATGAACAATTATGTCGATACTGTAACTGACACGCAGATGAACCTAAAATACACAAAATAATTCCGAAAATTAACGACCAATATCAATTATCAACCACTGCCTGTAAAACGTTAAATGAATTCACGAAATCGTAGTTGAATAGACAAAGACAATATTGTTTAATACTAAAAGGAGATGCTCGATTAGATTTACTTTTATCAAACAAAGTCGAATAACCCCGACACTTCAAGAAAATAAGCAGGCGCTTAATTTCGTTTACAAGCCAGAATGTACGCCTTATGTTTGTTGAGCCGCAATGATCACACCCAGTGCGCATTACGAACAAAGTTGGGGAGGCATTAAATTAAGAATAATTTTACATTTCGCAAAATCATTTTCAATAAAACTTTTACTCGGTCCTTTGTAACAAAACGGTAAATGGATTTCCGGGAATCTCACATCCGATTACTGATATCCTCAGTGACTACCAGAATTAATTTAGTTTGATTTTCATTCGGAGACATTTCATGTATTTGTATTTAGGACTTTTTATTCAATTTACAAAATACATACATACATACATACATAAACTCACGCCTCTTTCCCAGAAGGGGTAGGCAGATGTGCTATCAGGACACCCACATTTCGCCTTGTATGTTCCTTCCCATGATGTGATAGGGGGCGAGCCTTTCGCCATATCGAGCACAGATTCCTGACTTCGGGCTGATAATGAATTGAAAAATGCAATATCATTGAAATAAAACTATTTTATACGGATTTTATCGCGATTTGGTTTAATTTTTACATTTTTTAACTTCCCGACGCGACGTTTCGATTACTTTACAGCTTTCGTGGTCACGGGGCGGACTCAAGTCCGTTATTAGTATAGTAGTTTTATTTCAATGGGTAACATTCGCGTAAATCTAAGAAACCATAATGCAATATCACTTTGCCTGAACCGGGATCCGAACCCGAAACCTCAGTTTTGTAGTCGTACCGTAGTACCTACAACTACGCCACCGAGGCAGTTTAATATACAAAATAAAGTCTGTGAAATTTTAAAGTCTTTTATCGTTTGCTCTTATAGCACGTGGCTTGTTATACACGTGTAGTGCGGTACGGAACTCACTTCGCAGCCGTTCGACTTGCACTTGACCGCTTTTTTCTCTCGCCATAACATGAATGTTTCGCGCAGTAAAATGAGACTCATTACTTAGGCACTTTCTGCCTCGGATTACTTAATTTGGACAATTTTTTATAGAAATATTTAGAAATATTTTATATTTTACACTGTAATGTGATAGTTTAAAATAATGGTTGACATTTTCCCTCGATGCTTGACCTAATGAATGCCAACGCTAATGTTCTCGTTTATAAAATTGAAGTTAAAACATGTATATTTTTTTATCTTCGGTTTTGTTATTTAAAACGAGTACTTAGTGGCCCATGATGTGTTTAAGTTTATTATTTTTTGTTAGTAAATCATTTTAAGCGATAGCATGACCGGTAGATATAACTGCATAACTCGAGGTCGCCATTCCTAACCCAGGCCACTACTTACTATTCGAAGTTGTGTGTTGTTTTTTACGTCATAATTCACAATAAAAGCAAAGAAAATCTTCAGAAGGAAACCTAAGAGTAGTCACACGCCGCAAGATCAAAGGCTTGTGCAGTCTACCAACTGCATTAGATACGCGCAAGGGACTAAAAAGCCTACTCCCAATAAGTTAATGTTGGTCTAAGAACTGGTTTTAAAATTATAGGACAAGTTATTCCCCAATTTTAGTAAAACACGCCATGTTGCGCCGAGTCCATGCAATTGTCGGACTTATCTCTGCTACTACCTTGCCTTAAGCGTACAGAAAAAGAAAGAATAAAAATTAAAACAGACTAAGTTTAAATTTATTAAATTACTTTGGTACTTCTTGCCCAATTCGACATAAAGTTTGATAATAATTATCGTGAAATCCGCGCGCCGTCACAAGCGTTCGTGAACTTGTTAAAGTAAAATGGAATATTAAGTGCATTCCCCTTTAAAATATAAGTTGTCTAGGCTCTTGTTTTGTTATGGAAGTTTATTCATACACTCACAGGTTTAATTATATGTTTTATGAAGCAAGTTTCTCGCAATAAAGACTATTTTCTAAGTTCTGAACCCTTTTCCGTGTGCTAAATATTAAATGAACTAGCATATTAATAATTCCATCTGCGTGATTAATAATTTTGTAATATACTTTCACTAATTTCGATTTACAGTCCACATTAAACTGTTTATAAGTATGCGTTTACAAATCCGATTAAACTGTATCATAAAATATTTAATTGACAATTAAGTTTAAAATATGAAATCGGAGGACTGTTAATTAACATAGCACACAAATGCTACGTTCTGTTTATTTAATGTTCATTTTATAAACCCGTTAAAATATTCAGTTTCATTAGAAGGGCTTACAACGCTGAGATTTCGTGTGATAAGTGTGAAAAATTAAATAACGCCATTGAGATTAGGTTAAACGAGATTCACAAAGGAGGCGTTTGGCATTATAAAATTATTTTATAAATACTTTACGATGTCATTGGACTTGGCACGCGATGTTATGGGCTGTGTAATTATAAAACCGTCATACCTTGTGTTACTCTTGGTTACGATACGGTAATAATCTTGTTTGTATCCAATAGTATTGGTGGGACGCCCAACCGATGTATTCAGACGCAAACTTGTTGTAGAATGCACAAATTTAAATTGTCCTCAACTAGCTAAATAAAAGTGGAACACTGGCACTCGCACAAGAAAACATATTTATTTTAAGAGACAATTGTAAAGTTTTAACTTCCGCAGCGCAAAACTAATAAATAGAATTGATCATTTTGTTGGATCCTGAGAGCAATATAATAGGTATAGTTCTGGGCTTTTACTGAAATTGGTGCAAGTACGTGGTACAAATATAACTTTTACGTTGTTATTATTTTGAGGTGGAATTCCAACTGAAAGTTTGATGTTTTGGTCGGTAATATAGAGTAATAAATATTAATTTGTCTTACCGAGTTAATTTTTGTGAGCCGGTGATTACTGATGAGTAAGGTTGCACTAAAAACATTCACTATAGAGTTATTAACACCTACTATTGCACACGATTACTGTCTTTCAAACACTTCTAATGCCGTAATTATACTATTTAACACACTTAAAACTATTTATATTTTAATGTCTTTGGTCACAGTCACTTTAACTAACTAGGGGTAGTATTTAAGTAGGAAATAAATTTAAAAACTGTCTATAAATCGTGTAAATAGTTCACAAATCGCGTGTAAATTTTTAAAGGTCGCAATCAGAAAATTTCAGTCGCTTTTTGTGTATATATAAGCTTCGATATAATTTTCCTCTTAGATGCATATTTAATATTGAAACGAAATTATCTAAATAGGATTTCACTAAAATGGATATGTCAATCACTAAATGTCTTCGAAAGTCGGCAAAAGTTTCCGCAACAGAGTTTGAGTGTCATCTTAAGCTCGCGCAATTCGGTCGCTAATTTTATCGAGGGTTTTGGAGAGTGCCAAGGGGTGATTGAAAAGTAGAGTAGGTAGTGTGAGTTCGTTTGGTCGATCGTAGTCCATCGGGCCTGAGGCCGCGCTCGCCGGGGCGCGATGCGGCGCGAGAGGGCGCGAGTCAGCGCGAGTGACGGGCGGCGGGCGCGCTGGTCGCCGTGGAACTGCCGACTGCCACTCTGTGCCTGTGCCTGCTGCTCTTGCCGTGCCTGCCGTGCCTGCCTGCCGTGCCTCTGTCAACCCTCGCCGCGAGCTCGCTGCTAGTCATGCACTCTGTTCGACAGACATGCGAACCTTTTTTATGAACGGTCGCCGTATTTTTGTGCTATCGCCAAAGTGTCGTATCGCTCATTAACCCAGTTAAGTCAGTCAGTATTAATGCCTATTATTCGAAATGCATACATTTGCATCAACGAGCCTCATTCAATTTCAATCTGGCGGGCATTACTCGGAATCCATTTAGTTAATCAGCGGCGCCTAAACCGGGCCGTGTCGCAGCGGAGTTGTATTAATCTTTAACATGACGCTAATTGAACTGTACACATTTAATAGGATGTTGAATGAGTGCTGCGCATTACATATTATAATCTGGAGAATTTAGCGAATATAAATAACGCGTTCTTAGTGTTTTCTTTGAAGCCGTTACTTCATTAGCTAATGTAAAATTAAGAGTGGGGTGTTTAAAAATAATCACTCGGAAGGAAAAACGTTGTGAGCTGAGCGCCCGCGTCTCGAGAGGTTTGACGTGGCGCGCGTGACGTCACCAGCACGCACCAACGACGAACCGTCTATTCTGGTCCGCGCGACATTTCCGCGCGTACACGCTTTCGTCGAGGATCATATGCGCGACATAGTAGTGAAAATATTTGACGACATTCAAAGGTCAGCCGCAATAACAAATGTCCCGTTTTATTCAGTTGTTCTGATCGTACCCAATGTAAATCGTACCGCAACAGCGTACGTATACCTACATAATATGTGTAACTATCAATTGACGTTATCATTAGCTTTACAAAAAATAGCTACAAGTTATTCATTAAAGATTCCAGAGTGACTTGCCAGATACAACCTGCACTTAATGACATTATGATCATGACGTGTGACGATCGAATGTTCGATGAGGTAAATACATACAAATTAGGAAACGACTTAGGAAAATAAGCAGTTTACACGACGAATATTCGAAATCCACTTGATCACTTAGATACAACTGTACGATAGCGAACAATACATTAGTAATATAAAAGGTTGGGAATAGCGTTTTGGGAAAACCTCTATCTACTAAGCTGCAACCGTACAAGAAGAGATTTTAGCCTTTCCTATTTTAATTTTACTAGGGTCTTAGCGTTAATCTGCGCAGCTTCGTACATTCAGCTCAAATAAATCAAACTGGTAATCTTTTGCAAAGCAGTGGGCGTACTTTGCAGACAAAAGAGTAGGTAGATTTGTGTTAAATATAGAGACAAGTTAAGCTACAATACTATTTTTATGTTCTTATTATAATGCTCAGCTAATAGTTATAATTGCATCGAGTGGCAGGAAATGTTTATCTATAGCAAATCGGCACTCATACATTTTACCGATGCTTGGTGAAAAAGAAAGAGAACAGATTTCTGCACACATTCATACAACTTTTAAATAGATACAATACTAAAAATGTCTTCTCATAACCAACGTATTTAGCAGTATCGGGTTATGAATTCCCGCATCCAATATGAGCGCCCATTTGGATGCATCTCGACCGTGCTGCTCAAACTTAATCAGACCTGACAGAACAGCGCATTGCATCGCTCGCGTTTCGCTTGATGTTTTTATATTTTATTAACGCGCCCAGAGCTCCGCCCGCTCTATTGTGGGCTCCAACACGCCTTTCAATATGCATATCACATTTTCCTTCATGTGTAAACATAATATGCGCTACAACCTCATTCATTTTTTCAAGGCGTGTTTGCTTTACATTTTTTAGTTTCAAATCAGTGGATGTCTTTGCGGATTTCTGTTCCCGTTTTGCTTTTGAATTAATAAAAAAGTCATGTAATTTTCTTTATCCATGGAATATGTTTTGTTTAGTCATGTGCTTCGATATTTACTGGGATTTTATTTTTGCATAGATTCGGCAACGGAGCAAACAGGTGACCTTATGGTAAGTCATCACTGCCGCCCGTGAACATCTACAACGCTGGATCATGGATGTGTTGCCGGTCCATCAAATCGGGAGGGGAGCGGGAAGGAAAAAGGTTGGGAACAGGAAAGGGGTATTGGGCATCCGTCAATTTCACTCACCGAAAGAAACGCGACAACATAGCTGTCGCCTTTTCACGTCGTATTCCTGAGGCAGTGGTACCGCCCCGGGCGAGCCTGCCCATTCATGCTGAGTCACGACTGACAACAGCGTGGATCTACCACTTCCAAAAATATTAGATTTAAGATACCTACCTGCAACAGGTTCACTATATCACTTTCGATTGATCGAATCATTCTTAGTGGAAATTAACCTACGGATAGCCTGGGACCTGAAGAGATATAGGTAAGTTTGATTAATAAGTTTCACTCATATGGGTAGAAAAGGAGTGGCTAAATTATAATGTGGGAAAATACTTTCCGTCGTAATAGTTTTAAAGTTCACTAATTTAAATAATAAAGTATGTATTCTAGCCTATTACAGATTAGAGGGTTTCATAAACAACTTCGAAATTCATATAAAGAACTCTCAAGCACTCATGTCCCCTTACATTTTTATTTCATTTATAACGAGCGATAATTAATAATCATCAATCCTCGTGCAAAACTAAACAAAATATTTTGGGTAAATCTTTTAAAAATAAAATTATCAATAGAAATATTTCAGCCAATGAACCTAAAAAACAAATTGCATTTTTTATGTAGTGTAAAATATTATTCTCAAACTATTATTAACGCGTCAAGTTTCATTCCCTAGACAATCTGAGACGACCTGAAATCTTTGAGTGCATTTCTTCTGAAAATAAAGAGGCACGGTCAATAAGCCCGTGGGAGGGACGAAATCACTTTTGCCCTCCCACGAAAAGCTCAGCCTTTCAATTTTATTTTAAGCCTGTAATTTTTCGCCTCCTTTGTGATCCTATTAAAAAGTATTGTGAAGTTTTAATGAAATCATTTTTTATTTTTGTATCGATTAATTATTTTTGGTCGCTGTTGAAGTGGGTGGTGTTAGAAGCTGTTAAACTAGACACGAACTGGCGACAAGGTAGGTGTGGGTTCGAACGCCAGGGCACATTTCTAGCATTTAAAATGCATAGCATTTGTTGATGCTCTATAACCGTTTACTTTAAAGACAAGGAAAAACACCATGAGATAATGTATACCAAATGCATATCACACAGATCTTTAAAATAATTACTATGGTATGTGAAGTCTGCTATAGTTTAGCACGATGGATTATGGCCTATGATTTTCGGATGGATTTTCGGAGTTATGTGTGTATTAATAGTCAATCACCACGCATTTTAACGGTGAAGGAAAACATCGTGAGGAAACCTGCATACAGTAGCGATTTTAAAGAATTTCTACGGTATGTAAGTCCGCCAACCCGCACTAGACCAGTGTGGTGGACTATATGGCCTAACCACTCTCAATCGATTCTCTCGATTGTAGAGTAGGCCCGTGCCCTGCAGTGGGACGTATATGGGCTGATATAGATAGATAGATTATGGCCTAAACTTTGTCAATGAAACTCGCAATTAAGAGGAGTTCATCATCAGCAGTGTTTGTATATGATACGTTATTTATCCAGCATCCAGCGTGGTGGACTATATGGCCTAACCCCTCTCAATCGTACTCTCGTGCCAGTGCCATGCAGTCAAAAGTATATGGGCTGATACAGATACAGAGATTATTTTACTTTAATATTAAGTGAATTATCTTGCTAAATTAATCATCATTAATAACCTCAGCCAGAAGAAGTCTAGTAGTCCTAATGTCCGAGCAGGCAATTATAGCGTAATACAATAAAACATTGTTTTACCGTACTCAGATAATTATCGCAAAGGCAATGGCTAATTAATGTGTCCGAAAGGATAATGCGGCAATTATCCGTATATTGTGAAACCTAATAGCCATCCAGTTTATATTAATAAGCCAGAATAAAAATGACTGCCGACCAGCGAGATACAACCACACAGGAGATAATCTATTTGAATTGGATTGCACTCATTATCATAATAATATGTACTTTGTTATGCTTGTTTTTTTTTTTGTTGTGAATGGCAAGACGAGCATGCCATTCGCCTGATGGTAAGCGATACGACCGCTAATGGACAGTAGCAAAATTAACACCATCAATTACAAAGCAATGCTTGGCATTCCACTGCGCTCGCAATCCTGAGAAATAAGATGTTAAGTTGCATAATGTCCAGTAGTTACTCTGGCTACAATGTCCTACAAATCGGAACACAACAGTGTATTTACACTGCACTGTTATGTTCCGGTAAGCTTGTATAAAGAAGAAACGTGATGATGCTTAAAGCTCAGATAGCAAGACATGTTCGCAATGATCTGGTGTAAGTTGGCTTCGAAGCCAGAAAATTGAACCTGTGGCTTTCCACCACGACTAACTTAAATAATGGCGCTTATTATATTTTGTTCTGCTCATTTATTGAAATGAGCTTAAAGAAGTAAGCTTTTTGAGTTATGTAATTGTTTAATTAATTGTATAATCTGTGTACCCAGCCATACGGGAAAGGTATTACGAGAAGCGTTCATAGCGTTAGTGATAGCTGTATCTACTAGAAAAGAAAGAAAGAAAGAAAAAACATTTATTATTGCATGGCCAATACATACAACAAGAACAATGTAACATATAAGGTACTTAACAATATGCCGTTATATGCGCATGGCCAGACAACAATGACCCCCCATTCAGCTATATGCTGCAATACAACGCAAGTGTGCTGCAGCGCTGATTTTCAATGGAGGGTCAGTGTGACATCCGGACGCCATGTTTACCAGCAACACATTTGCTGAATTATTTTTTATTTTTTATTATTAACATACAAGAAGGGAAAAAAAGTAATAATAAAAAGAAATATAAAAAAAAAAAAAAAAATACTATACTAATAACTAATACCGGCCACTGATGCGCCCGGATTAATGCGAAACCCTTAATTAGCTTCATCAGTATATAATTACGGGTATAAATCTCCACGCTTTTAGTACTGCCATGGACTTGCCAAATATGTTGCTTCATTTAAAACATAATTTATTAATGTTTTAGCATGGCGTACTTGTTTGCCGGCTAAACACGGTAAATTAATTCCAGCTACGGTTTATCAGCAACACCTATTGATAGAACATCAAATTAATTTAATAACATTTATTGTTACGCTCCACCCAACGAGTTAATTTTCAAACATATTTGGTTTCATAATTAGTGTTGTAATTATTCTAATGAATCGAGGCTTGAATAGATATGATATAGTATGTCGGTTATTTTTTTATCATTCGCTTGAAAGACAAAAAGATATTGAACATGGTGAAAATACAGATGAGACGTAAGATAAGTCTTTCGTATAAATGCTGCTAAAAACATAATCAAGATTCTAGGCCAGAGGTAGACCGTTACTAAACATTGGGGTCCATCAAGAATTTCCAGACAAACCGACCCGAAGCAGCCAGCTTATAGCGACATCCTAGTAGCATGCTGACTGACCTGCCTACTTTGTCCACTGCAACGACGCGACGGAGAAAAAAATAAAAAGGTCTTATTTACTATTAATAAGAAATTATATTTTTGTTCGCAAAATACAATAATATTGTAAATTAGAATCCATCACCGCACAATGTTTTAGTATTGATACAAAACGATGAGAAGATATACCAATCTTTTCTTCCTAAGGGAAATTGTTGAAACTTTGTAATTAGTCTCATATTTCACAAGTGGACTGTGAGAACCTTAATCTGGCATGTAGTGGAGTTGTTAGGTTTTCCCACCCGCATCGAGATGTGCAAACAACTGTATTTACTTCTAATGAACGAAGTTTTGGTCCATTTGCGGGTTCTTTAGCGAAACGTACTATCACTACGAGTTAATAATCAATAGATGCTCTCGATAATCCTTAACCAGGAGTACAATAGGCGTATTATCCTCTGTCATAGTTATAAGGATCTATTACAAGGAGCTATTGAAACAAAAGTTATTTGATCACGTAAAATAAATATTTTCCCCCACCGCGTTACGAAGGCAGTTGGTGGAAGCGAATAGAATGAGTACAATTATTTTATTCTAATCTGTAGAGCTATAGTGAACCATTTTCAAATGAGCCGGCTCGTCATCCGAAATGCTTGTTCTTTAGAATATACACGTGACGTTATATCAGCTGTTTTTTTACATGAAATACTTAAGACCGAGCGGTCTAAATATAATTATATTTCAAAATAACTCAATGTATCCACAACCTCTACAGTTGTAGATGGTTCCGGGCGAAATTTCTTTTAGGTAAGACGTTAGTCCTTTTGTTCTTTAATATCTAATACAGAGTAATTACAGTACACCCGATGGTACAAGCAATGTTATCCAATTACATGGAAAATTAACTGGCAAGAGACTTTTTGGTACATGGACGTAGGGTCCTTGCCACATTTTTTGACACAAAAATAACAGTTTAAAAAACTAAAACACACGTTTTAGTAAAAGACCCAACCCAAAGAGTTTAAGATTGGAAAATGGACTGAAATACATTCATTTTATTTTTACTTTTTTTAGTTGGGTCTTTTACTAAAGCGTGTGTTTTAGTTTTTTAAGCTATTATATATTTTTTTACTAAAATATATCTATCTACGGTTATCTTATTAACAGAATGCAGCTGCGCACAAATTACCCTCTTGTAATTTTTATTTTCGAAAAAAAAATAAACTGGAAGTTTTGGTTAGACAATGTCACATACTTTATAAAATATTGTATTTTCATCAGTGCTTGACAAATATGCAAAATTTCAAGTCAATCCGTGGTTTTTAAGTGCTCAAAAATCGACTTCAAAGATTCCGTTACATACATAAATAAAAGCGTGTAAATCCAAATTCGCAGATACCAACTGTTTTGATAATCTATCTTTTTGCAAACAAGTTTTATGGAGTTAAAAAAGGTAACGGAGAAAGAATAGGATTAGGTACACATAGTTCACGGTTCAAAAGAGAAAAGTATTCAAATGGATGGAAGTATAAGGTATAGGTCGTTATATTTTGTTGTAGTTGAAAATATGAATTCCCGATAATGTGAAAATGCACTCAATCTTACGTTGTCAGTCAGTAACTTTGCGGATCTTCGTCTCGGTGCATTCGAAATAATACTTAAATATACCTATAGCTCCATACTGTTCTTATTTATATCTGCGAATGTATCCAACCAGTAATAGTTCGATATTCCGGAAATCTATACCGATTGATCTGATTATCTGACAGTTAATCTCACCCTTCAAAGATTCCATGTTCTGCTTTCTAATTAGTTTGTAAATTGAGCACGTAAATAATCATCTATGTTTCTTAGTTCAAAATATGTTATGACTTGAATCTTATGTAAAATGTTTAACATGACTTATCAATATAGCCCAAAACAATGATTTTTAGAATTTTTTAATGTTTGTTTGAGCGGTTGTGCGCGATGAACACAGAAACGGCTTAATGGATTTCGATGAAATTTGTGTATGGATGTAGCTTAACGCCTGGATTAACACTTTTTTCCCCGAAAATTTTTGTGTTCCCGTGGGATGAGGAAGAAATTCCGATATCTTATTTGTTACTTATTTATATTCAAAGGGATGGGATGGGACTGAATTACATGCCTTGAGTAAGAATGAGACGGGACGGGCAGGATATAACGGGAGGCGATGGGAAATTCCAAATAAAGTTAATCACGCAGACGAAGGTTGCGGGCAGAAGCTAGTAAACAATATGTTTCTTCTAAATATTTAAATTAATCTTTCAACTTACAAGTAAGTTCGTCAGAACAACGAAAATGTTATTATAACATGTAAAAAAAAAACATTAAAAAAAATTCAACTATGAATAAAAATTAGGATCATAAAGTAAAACGTGTAATTACGAATAATAAAACCCAATCCTTGTTTATAATAGGGCATTTGCACTTGACATCCTAATATTTTAGAACCAGCTTCCCTAACTTTTTTAAATATAAACTCACTGTGAACATTCATGCGTTTCAGCATTCAGGTTCATGCGTTGTCATATTCGCAAACTGCAGTTTGTAGCACAGTTTTAAATACGCTTCAAAAGGCAAAAACGGAGCATTTAGACGATAGATGTTTAGCATCGGCGTCATCTCTAATTGGAATGACTAGCGCGTATTCATCACAGTTGGTTAGACGCCGGTTGTGAAACGAGAGGCCGCGGGTTTGATCCCCGCACCGAGACAAATGTTTGTGAGGCTCACAAATATTAGTCTCGGCTCTGGGTGTTTGTGAAACCGAAAAGTCTCTCGTAGTTTCTGATACCTGCGACACAAGACTTTATTGATCTTAATGTGGGGTCAGGACTATGTATGTGACTGTTGGGTGTATTTATTATTTATTATTATTAGACCTTTTGAAAGATCCTCTGTCAGATCCAGCAAGATCTAAAATAGGTCATATTATTAAGGTAAGAACTCGTAAAAGGAGCAAGATAAATGATCATTATAACCCATGAATACCCGCGATTCTTGAGGGTATCAGTTCCTTTTGAAAATACCATCAATTTTCAAAAGGAACTGACATCCAAGGAGAGGACGAGAAAGGGCAAAAATTATCGCACTTACACTCATGTCACTCAATGAAGGAGGTGTGGTTGCTAAGTTATAGATGTCAGTTACTTGTGAGACAGTGATGACATCAAAAGGTGACTACCACTACGAAGAATTTTTAGTGGTTGAATTTTCGAACCCGGTTTGATAGGAACTACCTTCCCGGCTGAGCCTACACATTCATTCTTTGATCAAAACGTGACTCTACCATTTCGGAAAATTCATAATGGATAGATTGTCACACTCACTTGCATAGGATTATATTACACAACGATAGAAAACCCATCATAGCAATCCAAGCAAGTATGTGGCGTCCAAACTTTTGTCTATACCTTTAGATTCAGTTTTCACTTTAGAGCAACTCTACCAGCCAGCGAAATGATTGTCTTGCCGACGAATTTTTTATCTACTGTATTCCACTCACTATCAGATGAATTGTCGTTGGGCAATGCCAGCAAAAATAATAAAGATTAAAATACGATAACAGAACCGGTTATTTTAGTAGATGTCTTACTCTATTAAGATAACGAATTGGAAAAAAAGGTTAAAACCTGCCATCTGTGGACCATAGACTTTATTAAAAGCTGTGTAGTTTCACTACGATGCGGCGCGAGAATTCCAAAAAAAAACAGTTAAAAATAATACTATGCCTGATGTACAATTGCTACAAAAAGTTCCGCCGTATTATCATAGATGGCGCTAATATGAAAAAGTTTTTTGCGTCCGAAATAAAAATAGCTAAATAATATTATATTATGCTGTAATTCTTAATGTTACTCACAAGCTTATTAAAATCTTTTGATACGTCGCCCTCGCTGTAATTTTTTTTTTCTTATTGTGAAGCGAACATGCCGAGATGAAAATGAAAAGAAAGCCTGCTTTTTCACGCTACAATAAGTTCCAGTCTAGAATATTGCATGCAAATATAGGTCATCCCTTTATATTTTTAATATTGCATACTTGGACACTACGCACGGCGCGTAAGAACTGAGGCTATGATCAATGTGTTAATAAGGTAATTAGGTCAAGCAGAGGTCAAGGCTTAGAGATAGTCGTACCACGAGATTCATATTAATTTGAGGATGGAGAATCCTTTATTATACATCTATCGGATTTTCAAATATATTTTATCTAATTAAATAAAATTATTGTTAAAACACAAGATAATAATTTATGTCTTGTACAGCTGCGTCTCAAAGATGGTATCTCCGAGTTGAAATGTATGGCCGCAACTCTGTTTGAAGTGGCTGTGTCTAAAAATAGCAACTCAATATTGTCGTGAGTTCGACGTCGCTTTTTGGGTATATACACTATACATATACATATTTGGTGGCGGATGTAGCACATGAAGGGAGGCTACACCCCGCCCTACTTTAATACAAAGTTATTAAATTTCTTTGCGGGATGGTAAGCAAGTGGGATTATGCTCTTATTATGTGTAACTGAATTGGGAACTTGTGAATTGTGGATATAAGAATTCAGATACAGATTTGTTGGCGAGTTTTGACAGGGTGCGCGGACATCCTGCGCGCGCATGTTTCCGCCATCTTACATTAACATCTCGTTACCAATAGAAGAGGGAACACTCAGCCTGAAACAGCTGTGTGCGTGGAACACATTTAACCCTTAGGGCAACGTTTTAGAAATAATTAGAGAAATTTTACAAAACCCACATAAGTTAAGGAATGTGCTAAACCGGAGGCAGACGTTGTTCAGTTACCAAAGTCCTCAGGAGTGAAACAGTGAGTTACAAGAACGTTACATTATAGAATTATCGATTTTGTACGTTTCAAATGGACAGAACTGGTGGCATCGTTTTCGACGTCGTGGTTTTTAGTTTTAATGTTGCTAAATTCAACTTTTGTGTAGGTGCCGTCAAGTACGCGGTGTAGGAGCAGGAAATCGATGCCCGTTTGTGCTTGCAGCTGCCCTTATTGCGTGCTTTGAATGTAAAAGTTAGCTCGGCCACCGCTGATACATAGGAAATCGAAACGCGATAAAAATCTAGTGATAGTCTCCCCAAACGTCCCCATTCCGCACTGATACACGAAGACTGAATAAAGGTTAGTATCGACGTTTACGTTTTATTTCTAATTTATTATGATTGCAAGCGCAATCTGTTTCGTATTGATTATGTTTCCAACTCATTTGTGTTTTATTTTATTATTTATGTTAAAAACAGATTGCAATCTTTATGTTGATATTTGTTTATTAAATTTTGGTGACATACGTGTCCTTTATTAGAAACGAACTTGGGTGCCATTGTGTTCTTTTTAGAACATCCGTTTTGTTGTATGACTTTGTGATACTTATGTCTTATTTTTACAAAGGCATCACACTAATAAATTTGAAATATCTTGTTGTTTTTCGAAATGTGTTTGGCCACTGTCACCTTGTTTTAGATTATGTTAATTATATGAGAAGCTAATATATTTGTTGATAGACAAGAGTTTCGAGATACAAATACATTGGAATCGCATGGGATTAATCCTTGGATGAAGAGGGATTACGCAGCTTCTGAGAAATGTTAAACTCCTCCGTGCATCAGAGAAAGCGTTAATCTGTTTGCTTTGTAGCTACCATTTAACTATGGCTAAGATCTAAGATCCTTCAGAAACTCTCTATAGTGTTTGAAAATTCTCACATTAAATTTAGCATGTTAGAAGAGGATCCTGGAAGCCACTCAAATAAAATACAAGCATCGCCAATCTACCAAGTTTAAGCTACCTGTTCTGATCAAGTACCAATGTAGAATGAGGTCATACGTCTTGTTCTTAACAATGTCATATAGATTAATATGGAGATAGTGATATAACGTCACTAATAATTTTCCACTTCATGTACTCTATTGTATCTTACTGATTTGGTTTTTGAACATTACTATAAAAATGTTGATCTTTACAAAAGTCTTAAAACGTTTATTGAAATTAATAATTATATTAGTTTGAATATATTATTATGCGCAATAAATGTAATACCAAGTTCATTTTTAGCTATATTATTGGACATATATTGGTCTTTAGTTTGAAATAACATTGCCTATACGACAATACGTACATTTATCGAAAGTAACGTCCCACGCAAAATGCTCTTATTTATCAAGGAGCCAGATTAAATTAATCCAGCGATCCCAACGAGATGAGTATCTACTAATGAATATTACATTTTCTCTTCAACGTTACGTCACGTCTAGCTTTTGTTTATGAATATTAATTATAATTAAAATTCATAATGGTTTATAAACGCGAATAAAATCTGAGTATCGCTTGCCTGGATTATATGTATAATTTATTGTTACAGCAAGTTATATCCTTTTGGAAGTAAAAGTCCGATATACGGATCTATAATCCAATAATGGACACTTAGTTACAATCCGAAGTAATTCCGAAGGTCTGTACGAAAAGGTTTAACGTATTAGTAGATGTCAAAGATCGTGTACCTTTCATTAATCTTCGTTGTCCTAAATAGTTGAAGATTAATGCCAAACTACGAAATTATCTTTTCGTTTGAATACTTTTGTCCGAAAATATTAAAAGAGCTAAAACAGCTTTATGGTAACTTACGATTGTTGAATTGATTATTTTAATATTCGATTGAGTAGTGGATATTTTAAAAGATTTAGTTTGTATCGCAATAGGTGCTATCCTTAACAATACATTGGTGTTTGCAAAACTGACATACGCCAATGCAATTTCAGGGATAACCGATTAAAGATTACACAGCTTATATTTTAGCTTTTTTAAGTGGCAATAGCTCCATTGGTGAGATCCCTAAATTTAAATAAAATTTGTGTCATTGTGACTATAACAACGTTTCAGAAATTATCCTATCGCTAAGGATATGACACTACGGGTATTATCTTAAAAACCGTTTTGTTAACAGTATGTGTTTTACCATTAACATCATTAACAATAGTATTTAAGGCAATTACAATAAAGACTATTTCCCTTTGGCATAAAGCTTGATAACATTTTTGAATGAAATAATCTGATTCTGTGGTAAAACTTAATTTGAATTTTAATCGCTACACAAATAAAGTTTAAAATGGTTTGATCAGAATTTAACCAGAAAGCGCTCTACTTTTGCATTAGCAATAGTTGTTATTGTACTAAACGATGTATTTGTAACAGTAGTGTTCCCTGACTTGATGGAAAAATGGAAAATGCGCATAGAAAAATCATTCGTTTCAAAGATGAAGAGGTGAAATAGTGACATGTAATACCATAGAAAGGACATAAACATTTCCAATATTCGATAAGTGACGTTGTAATTACATTTTAGATGACCGGCGACGTGAAATGGCAGAAGGATGCGGCAGACCAGAACTTCGATTACATGTTCAAACTCCTCATCATAGGAAACAGTTCGGTGGGAAAGACTAGGTATTTATTTATCTCTTTATGTAACAGTTCCACATACATATTTTTGCATGTTTCGATACGATCGTTTCGTATGCATGTCAATTATACCGACGGGCACACGTTGTTAAAAAAGTGGAGCTATTGTTTCAACAGAGACTTTAAGAGGTTTTTTTAAAAGACTCGTGTTCTTTCTAGCTTCCTGTTTCGCTACGCTGATGATTCCTTCACTTCAGCGTTTGTATCCACTGTGGGAATTGACTTTAAAGTGAAGACTGTCTTCCGACATGATAAGCGCGTTAAATTACAGATTTGGGTAAGTTCAACGAATTCTCCTTCATTAAGATTTGAACGCAATTCATAATTTACGATTGTTCCGACACCCGTGTACATTTCACATGAATCTTTTAATGTAGTTGCTAAAGTATGAAATGAATATTTTATTGTGAATCTCATCGTCTGTCGAGGGTTTTGTAATGTTTAATGAAATATTTAGAATACAAACATAATATTTATTAATAATCACTGAGATCAAAGCCACAATAAAATGAATCACAAAGTGAATATTCATTCTTAAGATTTTAACCATACACATGGTAGAATGTTTGAATTATTATTTTTTCCATTGTATCTTAAGTTGCTATCAATGCAATTGCTTTAAATATGGACATTCAAATCTAGCGTTTTTAGTTAATTTACTTATTCATTTTCCTTTTGGTTCAGTGAATTGAATCACTAAAAATAAACTAGCAACATAAAGAGGAAGTAGAATACATTATGCTGACGTTTCATGGCATGCATTACGAAGAATGTGCATCAATATTGTATAATTTGATTCCATGACCCCATTCCGTCATCTGTACCACCGGAGTTCAGTATCTATCTATACATTATCGGCATTCCATTACCGGTATGGCAGTATGCTTTTGCATTTTACCTCAATTATCTCCAATACACTTTCTTGCAACAGGGCGTTGGTTAAATATAAAAAAAAATACTTTGGACTAAACAACGTCAGCTGTTATTTTTCTAATTGTAGCAGACGTTAGGAATGACGTTATGAATATTGTAATATTACTCCAGCCATAGGGTTTAATAGCTTGAAAGCGAGCTTATGAAAAAAACTGTATTACGGATTTGCTCTTAATATGTAAAGTGCGTTTATGTTTCAGGACACCGCTGGCCAGGAGCGTTATCGCACGATAACCACAGCATATTACAGAGGCGCTATGGGTTTTATTCTAATGTATGACATCACAAACGAAGAAAGCTTCAATAGTGTTCAAGACTGGTACGCTACATTACAAATTTAAAAATTGCACCAACATTCATAAATTTTAACTTTAACTACTAACATTGCAACTTTTTAAACTGAATAACGTAACTTAAGTGTTAATTTTGTGAACCATGTAATTAATTTTTACCGGGTCTTCTTTTAGACATGAACTTCATTTGGGAATTAAATTTCCTTGTGTCGCCGACCTCATTTCTAAGAGTCTTGACCTCCTTTTTGAATTATTTTACCCTCAAAATATTCTGCAGTCTATCCCTACTGGCGCCGGCGAGTCTAGCACTGAATCCTTGTGCCAAAAGTTCTTTACATCTAGGGCAATAAAGCAAGTTGGTTTTAGTTTTCAATAGGAAAATCAATGAAGTTAGGTGTATTTTTGTCTACTTCTGATTATTATTATTTATTAAATCAATGTTTAAAGAAGGTTTACAAATAGGATAGGTCTTAATGAAAAGCTTTTCAATTCATTAGGTGATAACTTTTGATCAAACTTCTGATTCATGTGATTAATAACTTTAAATTTTAAGATTTTTCAACTTATATTATTAAATAATTAACAAAACTTTTTTGTTAAATGCTACTTTTTTGGCAAAAGTTGAAATTCCAATTCCATGAGTTCCAATATTAATAATTCTAATATTTCGAATGTTAATGGTTCCAGGGTGACACAAATTAAGACGTACTCATGGGACAATGCGCAAGTGATTCTTGTTGGTAACAAGTGCGATATGGAAGAAGAACGTGTTGTGAGTGCTGAACGCGGCAGGCAGCTGGCAGAGCAACTCGGCGTCGAGTTTTATGAGACGAGTGCGAAGGAGAACATCAACGTCAAAGTAATACAACCTGTTTGCAGTAATAATGATCATGTTAACTTAGCTGATCCCGCTAGCCTTTTAATTGCAAATGTTGCGTTTGATATCTTATTTACTGAGGATAACAAGGCTGAATTGTTAATGGATGTAGCCACTTTAAGTGCTAAAATTATTTAAGTAAATTGTGTCAATTATGAAATTAACGTAATATTTTGTACGATAAATATCAGCTACATTGTTAAATTCTATAACATGATTTTTTATTTCATTGATATAGGTTCTTGTCTGTTAAGGAATGAAATAAAAAGCTACTATATGAACAAATCCTTGTGTCTATATAAGTATGTTTGATTCATAGGCCGTGTTCGAGCGACTGGTGGACATAATCTGCGACAAGATGTCGGAAAGCCTCGACTCGGAACCGGCAATGCTCGCAGGCGGCGCTCGCGGCCAACGCCTCACGGAACAACCTCAAGGAAACAACAATCCCAACTGCAACTGTTAATAGAACAATTTACGACGAACAACCTTCTCATTTTACCCGCGACAACTTTTTCCTGTCACTGACTAAAGTAATGCCATTTAGAGCAACGATAGAAAAGTCTAGTCGTTGACAGATCAAAGTTGGGTTTCGTTTCGGTACCGACAAACCTGGTTGAACCGCTATGAATGTACTAGAATATTTATGAAACAATAACTCAAAAGCTTCTCAGCGTTATGATATTTTATTACTTTGGCCTGTGTTCTAGATTCAATGCTTTATAATAGCGGTTAATTGTTTCATTTACACAGTTAACGGAATTTAGGAAAATTTTATCTCGACATTATGACGTTCACGTATTTTATGTCATAACTTAGTTGTTATTCATTAAATATATCATTTAAAAAAATATATTGTTAAAACTTGTGTAACGGTGTAATAAAATTATGTATTAGTATTACTATTCTATAGGTGTTAGATAGCCATGTTTGTTTAAATGTATTGCGAGCTGGAGTAGAGATCTGATACTTCTTAATGTCGTGATGATTTCGTGGAACATACGTTTTCTAGTCGCTCGCTCATATTTTAGGTTCCAATGTTAATTATTGTTATTTAGACGAATTCAAGATTTACAACGAGTTTTACTATAAGATGCGATTAGAAAATTATCAGTTTGAAATTCCAAAGAAATTCGAATCAGTAAATTTGTTTCGATGATTTATAAACGTACCTAATTCAATAACTTGGACCAAGACCCGATATTTATAAATTATATTTAAAATTGTTCCAAAGGCGCAAAATATGTTTAGTTAATTATAGTTTGGATATATTTGTGCTATTATTTCTACAACACCTAACTGTTTTCCGCCTTCGTGTTTATCTATTAGATGTAAAGTGTCGACAGCGCTACCGCTGTTGCCACATCATTGTGTAGTGTAGATTAAATTGATCAGTGTTTGTTGTTATACTTTGAAATTATAATACATTTCAATATTACATTGGGTATATGTAATTGCGTGTACGAGATTTCAGTGCTTCAAGTTTCCTCTAAACATTTAAACGCTCGTCTAAATTGGGTAATATCTATGATATTGATTACCTAAATTGTTTGTAAATACGTTAACCAGTGTATAAATAAATAATGTATAGTATTATATCTACCTACATATAAATCTGTTTGTATTCTTGTTACTACTACGCTATGTTATGATCTAACTATAGGTGTTTGTCGCAACACAATCATTAGGATTAATAAGACACAGTTACTATTCTGTCTCAGTTCCATCAACATCGTCTCGGGCTGCGTATTCTCGACAACACGAAGTATTCACAATGTTCCCTTGTATTGGGCTGACGGTAGAAATATTTATCTCTAGAGGACATAGACAATACGATTTATATCAAATTCTGTTAAAACGTGAGCACATTATTTTTTAGACATTAATGGAAAATTAGTTAAGAACAACATGTCGGCGTCTCATTTGTGGGACACAAACTTATATACGTACACAGTGGTATTACAATAATTATTTTGAAACCATTGATTTGCGATTGCTATCTCGTGGCATGCAACTGTCCCTACGTTCAAAAAAGGGAGATTCCTTTGAAAGTAATATGGCGCCAAATTAATCATTACAACAAACATATACATATATATACTAGTAGTGGAAATATTTGCATTGTTATAGTAATAATGTAACTATGTGTATGTTGATGTAATCACAAGTGTTATGAACATCATTAGCTATGTTTCCTATAGAGGCTTACATTTGCTCATGTCCTTTGCTTTCTGAATTTGTATTATAGAATATTTGTATTCTCTGGCTATTTTATCCACAAAGAGATATTCAAAAGTCAATTTGACGAAATCAATTAGGCTCATTGTGTGGACCGTACGTCACTCGAGATAGAAATATAATTATGAATGTTACAGAGGAATACGAAACCAGTGGTGTACCTTCTGGAATAAGAAGACAACTTAATTGTAGAAGTATTGTAACTAGCAATGTGTGAGCCACGTAGCAAGGCAGAAAGAGGCATATCGTAGTGACAGGCTTCACGTAGAATAATTTAGCAACAAAATTTAGTAGACGCTTATCTAAACTGTACAATTTATGTTTCGACCTAAAAAATAGCGTTTATTTTATAATATTTCTAAGCAAAAATTATGTTATGGACAAACATCATCATCGCGTTACCATTGGTTCAAAGACAAATTATAATCGATTAGATGTATTCGTAACTTGTATGTTAAATATTTGTTGTGTGTTAATAAAGGAATTATTTAATAATACACCCATGTAAAAGATTCACGAATATATATTATAAATATAACTACGCTTTTCATTATTTAATTGCGTTTGATAAAACTTATGACGTGTCAAACTGAAGACTTTATTTTTAGACGGGTATGAACAATAGAAAAAATACAAATCAAAAGTGTAATTAGTTAAAGAATTTAAATGTGGCCTACGTGCTATTGGCAGGATATTTGTGTTAGTCTGGAAAATGACCACAGTTTTAGGGATTATAGACTAACATAGTCAGCAATAGAAGCGTGTCTCGTCGATACGTAAAACTCGATAGCATTAAACTACAGACAGATTATCATTATGTGAACTGGCGAGACAGGCATCTCTAACTTATCGATAGTGCCAACTTCTGTATCAGCCCATATACGTCCCACTGCAGGACAATGACCTCCTCTACAGCTGAGAGTACTATTAAGAGGGGTAAAGCCATATAGTCCGCCACGCTGGCCTAGGTTGGCGGACTTTACATACCGTAGGATTTCTTACAGATTGCTATGGTATGCAGGTTTACCCACGATGTTTTCCTTTACCGTTATAGTGCGTGGTGAATGATTATAAATACACACATAACTCCGAAATGTTAGAGTGGTGCCCTGGAATTTGACCCCTCGACCACCTTGACCATTTAGGCAGCCGCGTCTGGTCCATTACCAACGGGCCACCACACAATTACTTAAACTCCAAGTTAAATATCACTAATTTATTAAAGCGGCATATTATTTGTCATCCATCATCCATCCATCCATCAGCCAAAGGAAGTCCACTGCTGAACATAGGCCTCTCCCAATGATTTCCACAGTAATCTGTTCGAGGCAGCCTGCATCCAGCGACGTCCCGCGACCTTTACCAGATCGTCTGACCATATTATTTGTATTCGTGATCAATTGAATATGAATAGATAAGAAAGTTCAAAAATATTTCGTTGATGTAGCTTCCTAAATAAAATTCGCGTTAATACAATCCAAATCTGGATCAAAATCTATTTGAATTATACCAAAGCACCAAAATTATCTAGCGCCTCAAATATGACGAGCTCGGTTCAATCATGGCTAATAGAAATCAGTTAGCCATTTGAATAGAAATTCCTAATTAGTTTGTGTGCGCTTTGTATGCAGTTTTACTAATTTTAAAAGGTCAAGACAAGATTTCTGCATAAAGTTAACGCCATTTGTTCACGCCCTAAAAATTTATTGCATATTTATATGAGTTCGTTGATATCTCACTACTAGTCCCTCGCCGGTTATAGTCTTTCTAGTGGTAGTAAAATAGAACTACTTACATAAATAATTCTAATAATATTAGTTTTGGCTAAAATCATTATTTCAACAGGATTTTACTGGGGTTTCCGTTTTTCGTTCCAGTGCCACTAGTTGCTGAATTATTACGGGCCATATCAAGGACACTTTGTAGAAGTACCTGCTCAATTATTTATTTTCTGGTGTCAAACTCAATTTGAAAACATTAATTACTTCAATTTGTACAAGAGTCTGACCACCAACTGCCTGTCTTTTGCTTATCTTGGAAACATTAGACTCTCCGCTTATGCAAGCTATCGTTAGGCTTATTGCTTTTCGAGGAACAATAAATTTGATTTCATAATAATAATACATTCTCAAAAATAAGTTTTTATATATTTGGCCATCTATCGGTACATGTACAACAATAAAGAGCTTCATTGGAACCAAAGTATGAATGCTTCATATTTCATGCCACCAACATTTGCTTGGTTGTATTCAGCTCTTTGTATTTTTAACACAATGTGCCAGATGGCGCTTTGTTTGGCAATTTGATTTTTAAATTTCATAAGTTCGATTTGAATTGTTCTGCTGACGTATTTTAGTTAATAAATAGGCATTCAATTTAATAAATGAATTGCTAATTAGCTTATAATTATTAATACTTTTATGTAAGGCTTTATAGTGTACAAAATAGCTGACATTTCCACTGTAATCAGACACCATGAATCAAAACCTCTCTTTTAAATCTCTTTTTAACCCACGAGCTAACATTATGCCAAAAATTATATCTATCGGTTGTTTCATTGCTGCACCATTGAAGTACAAACACACTTTTATTCATATTATCCATAGAAAAACGAAGCCCTTGCCTATTAGAATGGATGAAATACTTTTTAATCCCTATTTGCTACAACTAGCAATATGACAGGCAACTGATCTGACGGCCTCATCGCATTTAAAAAATAATTTTATGAAGCATAAGTTTACCCTAGCGGAACAGTATTTACTTTCAAACATAATATGTTTGAAAGTAAATACTGACATATTATGTCATGTGCAAACATGAATTACAATTCAATACTGATAGGAAGCATTGGCTATAACCGACATTAGTCTGAAAGTCTACTCCTTTCACTGATAGTAAGATTTTAAAAACAACAAAAAATATTCAAATTACCTAAATACTTTCGCGCTCAATAAGGATGATGATGCATCCATTAATGAATCATCATAGATTGTGCGCAGCCTTCGAAATATGTAAATAAACAGACGCTAATTCGGTAAAAACCAGTCGCCAATTCAAATCCTATATTAGCAGCTGTATTAAATGAGAAAATATTATCTGTTTTTTTCCGTTTCTAAGAATTATTGCTCTAATACCACTTATAAAGGAAAAAGAATAAATCCCTGTGACAATGAGGGAATAGGGTCGTTGTTGAAAGATCCGCCCACCACTCGGTTACAGATATTTGTCTTTCGATTTAAGGATACGCTTTGAAATAGTGGTAGAATTATATTCCACAGATATATTATACCGAAAAATATATTACAATAGAACAATTTGCGGAAATGAAGTAAATTAAGGAATTAAAATCTGATATTTTAATAAGGTTTTGTTAATAAACGCTTAAGGTTTCCAATTGCTACTCAGTACTCAGTAGATTTTTTGAGAATATATTTTAGATACACAGTATTCCATGTGGCATACAAAGATTTATTGGGCTCCTACCTAACAGGAAAAATATTTCAAGCGTATGTTACAACCTGATCTTCAATCTCAATGCTTACAAGATTCGTTTTCGTTTTTGAGACTCGCAACTGCGAGTGTTACGTAAACTTTAACAAAGACAGTAACAGTTTCATTGTAAACCATATCATTATAATTAGATTATTTCCGAAAGGATTTACATCAAACTAAAGGCTCGTAGTAAAATCATTTATCAAAATATATTGCAATATGTATAAAATAATCCTCTCGCAAGTATGAGATAAATACCTAAGATATTAAAGACCTGCTTTAAATTAATTAAAATACCCTATTTTAGTGTTACTAAGCTAGGTAAATATGACGTAAAGATTACGCGGAAAGTCCGCATGCGATATACCAATCCAATTTCATTAAACATGGCTCTTTTGTTTTTGTCAGATCTCGACCTTCGCGCAGCGGTTGCGTGACATGGGGAGCTGGGCAATCAGTGAAATGTCACTCTGCGATTAGACAGATATAGATAAAATATGTATTGTCGGCCGCGACGCGTCATGTATGTAGGCTAAAATGTGATTTTTACAAATGCCTGAGGGATATTTATGGTTGCGTCAAGAAGCTAGATTCAATAATTAGCTGGTAGCGGTAAGAAAGGTATGAAAATAATGTATCTGTTATATAAAGTGCCGTTAGAAATAAGTTATAAATATGATAAAATATGATACAATTTATTGTGTCATTTAATAATAAAATATCTTAAACACTGATAAAACAAAACTAGCTTCCTGTGATTAATTTTTTAATTTCATATCATATGGATATTTCCTAATAAAAAATAATATAGTTCAGAATGAAAACTCCGTATATTTCTTTACTTTCTCTTATATTTTCGCAAAAAGTTCTCCTGATTTTTACTGGTTTAAAAGAAGACAATTTAAATTTTAGTGCAACTTAAATAGTATAGAAGATCAAAAGGCAAAATAAACTAAGAATTCAAGTTTCAGCCAACCACGATCCGTTCATACATACATACGTTTTGTTGTCTTTTATTTGCACTTTATTTACGCAACAAAAAAACGCGGCAATGTTCTGACATGCTCAATTTTTTTATTCAATGCTTGTGTAAATGACACTGCATCCCATGTGTAGGTATCTCGGTTCCAGGGAATTTAATTCAATTGTTATAGCTCTGTAATGCAACACGGAAATGCGCAACCGGCCACTTAATAGCATACCGGGATATAATTAAATACTCCGGAATATATTTCTTTTTGTAGGTGAATTAATATATTTTAATTTGGTTTTAGTAATTACTATCGGAGGAGAAATGAAATGTAGCAATAATACAGCTTTTTATCAAGAAATGACTATTGTTTTAATTTACAGAATTGGCGCTTATAGTGGATTATACAGACCCCCGGAGATTGACGAAAATCAACAAAGAGTCTTTTAAGTAAAGACCATGTATTGAGGCTATTCAATTGTGGATGTAACTTTGTCAGACTGTCACTTTTTGCTAATTAAACCTGCTCAAAAATTTCAAAGAAGCACTTGGTGTCAAAAACAAATGTAACTAACGTTAACAAAAAGTAAGTAGGGTTTTGACCAAAATAAAAAAGAGCACCTAGTATAGAAATGTGAGCACATTTGATGTTGGTATAGCTTCATAAAAACCAAAGATTTTTCTTTATTAATAACAAAAAAGACAAAACCATGTCCAGGAATTAAGTTCTTTGCATTTTATCTTCATTTCATTTTATTCATTAGTTTTATTTCTATGTCTTTACCTACAATATTCTACAGAAGTGCTAGTTTTAGGTACAAATTCCGTGCAATTTGTGAGGGGATTTAGTGAAACTCGTTGGATCAACACGGCTGAGTGGATAGATCGCTGGTGGAGGATATTCGTGTCGGCCCGCATAGCGAACACTGTACACAAAGTAAAACCCGCCATAGCATTCTATGAATACTATGCGCCGTAAGATTATCAATTAAGTGTGAATATGTTATCCCTTGTTGTGAGTTATTCTTGCTTGATTAGATAATTAAACTAACAGTTTAGTTCAGTTCTTATTTTTATGGCCTTTGCGTTATTACAACCCCGCTTAGCCAGTGTCAAGTGTTTTATCAAAAAAAAAAGAATTTAAAATTGTGGAAATTAAAATATCACCTAGGTACTTACATGTGCGTTCGCCCATATCTCCAAGGTGGTTAGATTTGCCACTAGGGTCACTCATAGTTCACCGAGTTCATTTTACATTGATGTGATAACGTCGTCCCTATCGCCATAATGCTAGTCGCTGTCCTTGACTTCAATGAGACTTATCAAACCGATATACACAATAGTGAGTCACCCGACCTGAGAACTGACCCCAGGACCTCACAGTTCACAGCCACTAGAGTTAAGCGGCAATAAAACTAAATGTCACCACACTTATTAATTAACAATTACAGTCGATCTACCTACAAAGTAAAATATTGAAATAATATAATCGTGTTCGGTATTTATTTGGTAAGTGGTAATGACCTATCGAAGCGGGACAAAATTGCGCGTCTATACCTACTCGGACTGGCTAAGCGTTATTCAGCTCATTGAATTCATTATTGCACAGAAGGTAAACGTTCTGTTACCTGCAAACATAATATTTTCTAACGAAAACAAGACTGAGTAATGTTATAAAAATAAAACTTTGAATCCGGCTGTGATTTATGTTTGATTTAAATTAATTGGTTATCAGTATTTAATAGTTTATTTATGATGATTAAATACTTTAAATTTGGTTCTTCTGTGCTTGTGTCCCGCACTTGCTTTTGTGAGGTGGCTATAATATACTCTATGAATATTCTCTCTATGAACGTTTGTCTTTATTATGTCTGCTGAGGTTCCTTTGTGATACCCAAAAAAGGGCATATCCGAGACACTATTCTGTCAGAATTGCTCGTCTGCCTAATAGGCCCTGTATTGTATCAGCCCATATACCTCCCACTGCAAGGCATGGGCCTACTCCACAATCGAGGGTTACGATTGTGAGTGGTTAGGCCATATTACAAGCCCTATTTGGTAGAATTATTTTACGTCGGAGAAGTCTTGCTTATCGAATCACGCATTAGTTTACCATACATATATAATTCGGGGAACTCAATACTAATACACGCTGGAAGACCAACTTGTTTATTGAATTAAAAATCATTTTTGTAGATACGAAAAATATAATGGAGAAGTATTCCTTTCAAATATGAAAACGATGCATGTTTTATTTGCACACACACATTTTCACAATGCTATGTACTATCAAATTATGTTAAAACAAACCTTGTCCAAATCGGCCGCATCATATAACAATTCATTGTACGATTCGTATCGCATTGCTTGAAGGTGTTTTAGACTGTTACTTAGCCGATTATTAAACTATTTTTTTTCTATGAAATTATTAAATCTGTTTAGCTCCAATTCCAGTACTTCACAATGTGCCCAAAAATCTCGATGAAACGTCAAAATCACCTATTTCTGTATACAGTGTTTATTAAGCCGAAATCCTTGAGTCACTATAAGGCGGATTGTTGTTAATCATACCACTAGGTACTACAATAACAATTACAGTAAATTATACTTTATCGTCTGTAAAATCCAAATTTGATCAAACGAATGTTGGATCAAATGGCTAACCTTCTGATTGTGTCACAAAACCTAACTACTAAGTTGTTTTTCAGAACCGCTTTTTCTTCGATGTTTATCTCTGTTAGTTTTTTTTTCTTTATGTATTATAAATAAACTTTACTTTTTATTCTCATAAGTTTATTTAATTGAATAATATTCAACCTAGGTGGTCTTGAAACAGCGACATTCAACTAAGCAACAACCAGATTTGTGTAAGCAGCAACGGAATGCCTATGATGTCATGACATAACCTCGAAACCTAAGAGCTCTAAGACTGGTTAGTTACCATGGAGATAATAAGCAAGGGAGGTTATTGTCTTTCCACCAAGCTTAATAAAATATAGCGTATAAAGTGGTGAAATTTGCTACAATTACATGCTGAGTCTAACGTCATCAATACACAATTAAAATTATGAGACATCTACTAATTTAACAATTCGTAAGTATTTTAATTGACTACCATCGATGATGTTTTGGTGTGTTTCTATCACCAATATTAGAGTGACTGTGAATCGTTTGTCTTAGTATAATTATCTAAAACACTAAATATTTTTTATGACTTGGCGATTCATTTATTGCCAATTCAATGTATTCGAATAAGTATTTGTTCTTTTTTAAATATTGGCTTTCAAATTTATTTTGTTTTTGTATTGATCGCCTCTAAGTACTAATTAGGAAAAAAACAATTCAAGGTCAACCAAGTATTTCACACCGAATGACTTTACGTATCGACGGGAGATCTTCAACAGCGCAGAGGTCATCAATAACGTTAAGTCGTTAATCATGTTGAGGACAATAGGCGACAGGATCGTGGCTACGGAGAGGTTATTGAATTCGTTTGACCTTGTTATTGATTATGCATCTCCTACGACGAGAAAAAGATGAGTCTGAGGTCGAATAGACAACTGACCTTTATATTTTATTGATGTTCACGCAGTGAGGCAAATTTGGGTGAAATTATTTTATATTTTTACAGGTGTTAAATTCGTGTTTTATAAGTTGAAATAAAGGCTTAAAATGTAACTGAGTCGAGTTTGCTTTGCTTTAAACACAATGCGGGTTTAAATATATGTGTAAAGTTATGTGAAAGAAGTTGCGTCATCTCGTTACGACATGAAATCTGTTGCTAAACATTTCGAACGCAATGCTTTTGTTCGACACACTACGTTACAATTATCTTAACCGTTATTGTTACAGCCAGCTTACTAAGCTTCAAATTATAAAGAAATACTGATGTTAGAAAATAATACCTCAATAACCAAAGAGCAGAATATTTCTCTAAATTTATGTCGCATAACCTTATTGCAAATAAGCATCTGGTATTTCTGTGAGCTGATTAAGATATTAAAGGCATAAAATTAATTACATTTAATTAAAATCTCCGCTCTTTAAAAAAATAAGTCATCGTTTCCATTGCTATTTTTTATTTATTACATTCAATGTATTGCACTTTTTATTTATACCCTTTGGAGTGTTACTATGAAAAAAATATAAAATGGTAAAACGTCAATTCCAATGGCCATTTTTGCTTTATTTCATTTTTGTTTGTGAGCTTTAACAAATATAAACTGACACTTGAAAATTATAGGGCGTTGTAAATAAAAAGCGATAATATTTATTCAAACTTTATTTTAAAAAATATAGTGCGTAAAAAAATATGAACCATAAATACAATTGAACCCAACATCCTTTAAAACTAACTCAGTTCAATCTATCTTAATATTACCAGTTAGATCCAAACTTAATCATTTATATTGCTTAACCTTCGCAGAATGCTGTAGTGGCGTTCAAGTACGGCCTCAACTTGCCCTCAAACTCTTGCCAAGTGCAAACGCCAAATTCACAAATTGATCTCAGTGGTTCTTCGTTAAAGTAGAACACGACGTTGTAATCAGTAACGCCTTTGTTATCACACCTGTAATTTACAAGTTACAAATAAGCATAATTATCAACATGGTTATTGCAATCGTTAACGCCACGAAAATCATTTTATCAGCATCAGATTTAACCATAGAAAGTTCAATATTGAGCATTCTCCCAAAGATGTCCAACGTAACCTATTCGTTGGAAGTGGTCCTAAAAAGCGTATCACGCGTATCTCAAAAACTGAGCGTACAAATTCGAGAAATACTAACTTGTTCAATACTGCGAGTAAATTGGATGAAAAAGAAGACAATACAGCGCTCCTCCAATTCCTGTTGGGGTCACGACGAGCAGCTGTAAGTGGTTTTTCATCTTTATAAAGATTAAGTGCCGTGCAAGTCATATCTGTCATGACGGAGCTGGTGAAATATGAAACCAACTTCTTTCCCTTTCCTTCCTTCACTTGTTGGAAATTCTTCAGCAGCTCAGCTAATGGAAATTCGCCAAGTTGTCTACTCATGGATGACCCGTAGCCGTATTTATAATAATGTTGTAAGTCTTCAATATATTCAAAGCTTTTTAGGTCGTCAGTTGTGAAGATACTGCACCACGGGCTCTTTTTGTTTGTCGCCTTCAGGTACCGGCAGAGATTATACATGTCAAAGAGCACGTCGTTGCCTATGTCATTCTTCAGGCCTAAACGTCTTTTTATTCTATCTTTAGCCTGAAATTACCAAAATGATATTTTTTATAAAGCAAACTACGAATGTTTCGTTGTAGAAAACACAAGTAACAACACTGAAACAATGTTACTACTGCCTCTGTGGCGTAGTTGTACTACGGTACGACTACAAAGCTGAGGTCTCGGGTACGAATTCCGGGTCAGGCAAAGTGATATTGGCTTTTTCTATTCATTATCAGCCCGGAGTCAGGAATTTGTGCCCGATATGGTGGCGATAGGCTGGCCCCCTATCACATCATGGGACGGAACATACAAGGCGAAATGTGGGTGTCCTGTGGCGCCTCTGCCTACCCCTTCTGGGATAAAGGCGTGAGTTTATGTATGTGTATGTAAAAGTAACAACAAAAACTTACTGCCAAATATTCCGTATTCTTTGTGTACTTGTTGATTTCCTCGAGAACATTTGGATTTTGCTCAATATTCTTTTGGAAGCTTTTGCACGTCGCGTACGACTGTAACATACAAAACAATTAATAAAGTAAACAGTTTCCATACTAAAATATACATATGTTTACTTATTGAAATTTTACTCACAGCAATTTCGTCGAATCCGCTTTTAGCTTTTTCCACTTTTAGTTGTTCATTGCGAAGACCTTTGATGAAAGCCTTAACATTGTCGTCGATATGGTCGCCCGCGGCTGGACGAAGTTCATAATTTCCATCTCCAAGATTGTTGAGTATTTTTGAAAATGCTTTCTTAATTCTCTCACCCAGCCCATAAAAATCTTGTTGACCTTCTTCAGTTAATTTGTTGGGTTCAGCTAGAATTTTTTTATCAACAGTCCATTCTTCCAAATTCTGAATATCTTGAGCGCACAGTGAGCTGTCTCCATTTTCGTAACTCGACAAAATTTGAGTCCGAACATTCAATGCTTTATCCAAGCCACTTGCAAAAGCTCTACCGGGATTCCTATTTCCATCACTGATTAAACTCCAGACACTAACTGGTTCACATCCTGAAAAATAAAAATTATTTAATGTAAACTTGATAAATTTATCAGTTTACTTAAGCATTATAATATGATGTTTAGTAAATTATATAATAAAATTTTATTTATAAGGTTGTGTTGCAAGAACAGCGGATTAATATGTTGATAATTTATCATTTATTTCAATAACGCATATACTTGAGCAACATCTTTCCTCATGCTCTTTCAATAAAATCTTATGATTATGCCACTTATATCTGTAAATGTATACAAAACTAAGTCATGTTTATTTTAAATATCCTTACCTTGTAATTTAATAATAGTGTCTCTTATATCACCGCGAACATTGTCGTAAGGTGTTTTAGTTGCAAAATATCTATAAGGACATCCAGAATTCCAGTAGCAAAATTTGGATGACACTATATTAACATAAATATTTAATAATACGATAGAAATTATCAACTTCATTTTACTTAAATAAAATCACGAGCAAGATGCACACATAGCCAGCCGGAGAGACGAGACGAGATTAAAACGTTTTCGTCACAATATTATGCTAATATGTGGATCGCACACTTTTAAAGGTAACGATGAATAGCGGATAAATTATTGTAATGATGGGTGTTTATGTCATTCAAATAATCTTGAAATATCAAATCGCTTTATTGATGCTGCTATAAAATTACATTTTGAATTATCTTATACGTATAATAATATAAATAGCACCTTTGTATCAATTTAACACATAAAAATGAAACTAAGTATAAGCAGAGATCTTCACTTGGATTCTTGTAGAAATAACTTTCAATTCACACTATGACTTAATTCGTGAATTTACGAGTAGGAACCTTACTGTGTTACGAGTACAACCGACATATATTCTATGAGTGTAGATGATGATCTAAAACTGTATTGCGTAAAGCTAATAAAAATTGCAAATACATGTTTATAAAAGATAACGAACACATTTATTGTGATAAATTAAAATAACATTGTAATTAGATGCATTGACAATATTTGTATGTGCTGTAGTCTTTCTTATAAATTAGTATGATTGTTATATAAAATAACAGTACTATGTTATAGAACATATGTACCACAGATATAAAATTAAAGCATTGTAGAGTAAGTAATAGTTTATAGAGTATCTATAATAACTAATTTGACTACTTAAATATATGGCACAGATTTAAATTCACAAACATCTGTGTTAACGCTCATCGATTTTAGTTTATCCTCAAATTCATCCCAGGTGCAGACGCCCGCCTTGCAAATCGATACTAAAGGCTCTTCATTTAAATAAAACACTACGTTATAGTCCGTTGCACCATCCTTGTGGCATCTGCAAAAAAAGCACGCATCAAAAGCAGTTTTGCCAAAAACATCGCCCACGTGCTGCCAAAATCCTGATTCGAAAACAAAAACACGAATGTATTGAAGTAAATAAATAGCCCTGCGCAAGTTCGTGCTTCCATTCCAATTTATAGAACTCTATTGGCTAGTTGCTACAGTGCTTAGGATATAAAAATATTGTTCATCAGGTCAGACTTCATTTTATGTAGGTTTGGTTTAAATTAAATTTGAAAAGTGCTTAGCAATCAAATAGCAATGTTAGCAGTTCTGTTAATTTCAAAAATTAATAAATATAGTGTTGGTAATTAATTTTTTAAGGTCAGTTTATAAAATAAGTTGTAAACAAACTCCAATGAATTTTAAAAAATAATTAAAATGAATACATGGCATTATCAGTCTTGTTAATATCCAATAATGATAATAATTATGTAAAACAAATTTACCTATTAAGTACAGCAACTAAATTTGCCGAAAACAGTGAAATCTTGCTCGACCTCCATTTTCTGTCCGGGTTTCTAAGCGCCGCGGTCAACGGGCTTTCGTCTTTAAAAAGATTAAGACTTGTGTACACCATGTCTAGCATCGTTGCGTGTGTGAAATAACCCACAAATTTCTTTCCATCGCCATCTCTAGCTTGTCGGAAATTTTTAAATAAATCTGTTAGCGGGATTTGTCCCAACACCTGGTTTATAGAATTACCATAACCGTTTCTATAGTAATGCCTCAAATCTCCGATGTATTCCAAGACTTTTAAATCTTCCGTTGTAAACATCGCACACCAAGGACTCATTTTATCGGAACTTGTGTATCGGCATATATCGTATATTGACGTTATATTGTCGTTCGTCAGAATATAATCTATCCCCAGTCTCTTTTGAATTTTCTCTTTAGTCTGAAAATGTTATTTGGAGCTGTAGTAAATGTTTATCAGAATTAAACTTACGACTGTACAAAATAAATAACAACGTAGTATTTGCGCTCGGTTTAAGAAAAAATTTATACAGAAAAGACAAATTAAACTAAATATTAAAAAGATAAAAGAAGATGAAAATAAATACTAAGATTTCACATACGTTAGCGGGTATAGAATATAAATAAAATCTATAAAATAAGGACTTACAGCGAGATACTCAGCAGTTTCTTGGTATTTGAGTGACTCAGTGTATGTTGCCGGATTCTTTTTGATATCTCTTTGATATTTTCCGCACGTCGCATATGGCTGTAACATCACAAAAATGGTTTTAATACAAAATATTTCAACATTCAAATTCAAATAATATTCAGACATCACTTACGGCTAAAATATCGAAGTCAGTAGTGGATGGCTCGACGTCCAAGTATTTATCTAGCCCATTTACGAAACCCTTAGCACTTCTCTCCATCCAGTGTCCAAAAGCTGATCTCAAGGTGTAGTTTCCCTTTTCAAGACTACCCAAGAACGAAGGGAACGCTTCTTTCAACCTTCGCCCAATATTAAACATGTCATTGTATCCTTCATCAGACAACTGATGGACTTTGGTAAACATTTCTTCGTTAACAACATAATTCCTTAAGTTTTCTATATCTTGAGCGCAAAGTGAACTATTACCATTTGCGTAACTGGAAAGCACGTAATCCTTAATGACGAGTGCATCTCTCATACTCCTTCCAAAATCTATACCTGGGTTTCTTTTTCCATGTCTGAAAAGTCCCCATATACTGACTGGTTCGCAATCTAGAAGCACAAAAAGTTTAATGCTACAAGCGGTTTTAAATCAATTTATTTTAAATATTTACAGTAATAAATAAGCTTTATTAAGATAAAATTATCTTTTAAAATAAAAAGGTCGACCTCACGTCGAATATACGTGGGGTCGTATTTCCAAAAACAAAAGAATAAATGTGTGAAGCAGGTACTAAACGCCCTTCGAAGGCGCCTTGAGTTTTGTACACTTTTTAATTTTACAAGCCAATACTTTTTTGGTCGCTTTGGTCTTAATATAAAGGTCGAGAGTTCGCTATGTGCAATATTATTATTCTTGCATACGCTTTAAAATTCAAATTCGCTAATACGCTAAATGCTGCGTGGCGTCATCAAATCCTGTTACCATCCGAGTAAATGACAAATTCTTATGAATCGAAAGGACATCTTCCAGCAACGAAATAAAGATTACGTGTTCATAGTTAGTCATGGATTATTAGCCATTTATTATTTTTTTTTCTCCATAAATATTATTATGAAGCTCACCTGGCTGCTTTACAACTGTGTCCCTTATGTCACCTCTCGCTGCATTATATGGAGTTTTGCTTGAAAAATATTTATACGGGCAACCAGTGTTCCAGTAGCAAAACAATGACGACACAGATTTTAAATAAATGCAAATAAACACGGTTAGAATAATTGTCAACTTCATTTTGTATTAACTGGATATATTCGGTGAGAAATCACAACATTTGTTCGCGTGCGAATCTAATACGATGCCGACACTTTTATCTACCAAGAAGGCCAATATACGACTAACTAAATTCAATACCACAATGCTTGAAATGCCGCTCGCGTTTTTATTATTTTAACGAACTGTTTTTAAGCCCGATTAAGGGTTTACTTTCACTTCAACCCGTCTTGTTATCACAATGATTAAGCATAATATTAAATTAAATGTGAATGAAAGATTAAATATAATATATTCTAAATAAATATTTGCTGAAGGTATTTATTTTTCTTATTTGTATATTTATTCATTGACCGTCACTAGGTCGAGCATCTTGTCAAATTGTAATGGATTACAACTACATAAAATTATGTGCATACATTATTTAATGCGTTTTATTGAATTTATTGTTTTCATGTATTTAGTCATGCTATTAAATATTATGAAATTATTATTAAGTTTTAAATGTTAACGACAATATTTTTTTATCATAATAAACTTATGGATGTTCAGAAATAAAACAAACAATTGGCACAAATATTTATTCTTCAACTATGATTGTTTTCATCGACAGATAGGACAGCTATCGGACAAATTAATTCCTATTATTATAATAATATAATTAAAAAATCAAGGACATCAATCTTCTTTTGAACGACAAATCCGTCATATTTATATTTATTACAGGTATAATATAATAATTCACTTTATAATAGAAACAACTCAAGTTTCATTCCTTCGTGTACTGTGTTATTTTACATTTAAAACACACTAAAGGGAATTACTAAATGAAGACGACTGCCCCACCATTCTATTTAAGAAACGTTTCAATTACCTTTATTTATTATTATTATCTAGTAAAATTATGTACAATAATATACACATACCGAAAAGATATCGCTTATATTCTCTATCAAACGTTCTAATGTTAAAATTGGCGTCTCATACATTTGTGTCGTTACAATATTTAAAAGAGAAAAATAACCACGACATCCTAGCAAAAGTATACGTCCTAATTTTGATAGTTAAAATTATTACTTTGACGATTCGTATATTGACAGAATTAATTGTTTATTACTTTACAATGTTTAGAGGTTTAAAACATGTTTTTGAAACACCGGTACCATTAGTAAAAAATATATTTTGTTAAGAATTTGGCAATCGTTACGCTATGCTAATATTGCGTGTTTTTAAAAATCAAACTGGAATGAAATAGTTGTTAGTAAACTGGACCTGAACTAATTTGTAATATTACCATAACAACAAACCAATAAAACTTACAATTATTACAGTTATATTACTTGCAAAAAGATAATGTATGATCGACTCTTGTGTGTAGTTACGTTGTGTGGTTTCGGTAATGTTCTGCAATAATCACTTTCAAATTCAGTAAAGTGAAAGCAGTCCTCGGCTATACATTCGACATTGGTAGTAGACGAGGTCGCAACCAATTTAACTATCCTTCATTAAGTGTAATGAACTTGTAACGTGTTCTTGTAATTTGCGCGTTTACTTCAATACATCACATTCTTGTTAAGAGCCCGTCGTTAAGGAAATTAATTATAATATTGGGTACACTGGAATATCCAAATAGTTAAGAAAAACAATTATGTATTATTAGTGATAATTATTTTGTAATTAAAATTTCGTTTGCACGTTTCATACATTTTAAAAAATTGGAGAATGTTAAACATTTTATATGCCATATTTTTTTAAGATCTGTGTATTGCGTCTTATAACAATGTATTTCTTAAACTAGCACAAATATGTTTAAATCTACAGCGCCTTAGGTTAAAATATTTTAATCAGAATTGTTATCAATTGAATATTTCGGTATGCGGTTAGATCCTAACGTGTATACTACTTATGTTCGATATCATACTATAAGTTACTTTGTAGATACTTACATTAGAAAGAGAAATGCATAAGACTTCATATATCACTAGATGACTCACATCCAATAGATTTATCTTGTTAATTTAATTATTAACCTATTTACCAAAGAAAGTTGGTCCGAAATTGGAATAATAATTTTGTTCAAGCCAACAGAAGCTTAGTTGTGCAAAATATAAATAGTCTGGGAATTAAACAAAAAAGGATATTTTAGGATGATAAATATTGTAGATTGCAGCGGTATTAAATACAAATTTTGAAGTGTGAGGGTTCAAGCCAATGAGTGAACTATAGTGTATTATGGATAATTAGTATAAAATCTAAGAATTTATTGCTTATTTTTTCATCCATTTTTCGTTTATGTTAGTACTAAGTTAGGAAAGTGTTGAATTTAAATCTGGGAAATACGGGATTAGGTATAAATATATAGCATACATATCATTAGATAGAGAAAGAGAAAAATCTAAACTAAAGACTACTAGGGTGCAAATCTAAGAAGAAGTGTTACAAATCCTACTTACCTACACTTGTAAAATATACGCATGGCAGTTTTCTTAATCGTCTTTTAACTTTAATATTAATATTACACACCTTTCTTAAAAAGCCAAACTAACGTACTTATTCACACGTAACATTGAGACGAACATAAATCTTGATATTGTGCGCTAGGAAATGAACCTTTATATTGACCTCATTGTTGCTCCGATTAAGTGAATTTCGCGAACTTTTTACGCAATATCGCGAAGGTCATCCGCCTGGATATAGTGTGGCGGTGTTGCATCGCACGACGTGTTGCGTAAAATACGCACTTTAGCGAATTGCATTGTTGGCTGCCGACTACCGCCGCTAAATATCACTGAGCTATAAAAGGCAGCTCAACATCACTAATAATTTGTAAAAACTCACGACACATATACTTATTTTTTTTGTATTTAATTTCACGCGACTTTATAGTAGATGTACATATTATTACTTAGTTTCATAATTGCACTTATGTAACAGATAACAGAACATAATGTGGATTACAAGAGCAAATATAGATTTACTTCCGTAAAAAATAGTTTTATTTTAATAAATATTTATGTTTTAGAAATTTTAAATATATTTAAATAGTTCTTTGCCTAATCGGAACAACAATTCTTCGAGTCAGCTTATTTTTTTTCATCAAAAGTCGTAAAAAATCTACATGCCTAGTACAGTTGTAGCTAAATAAAACCCTATAATTGCAACCCAGCATTCAAATGGCCGCACTTAAATCTATTTAGACGTCTTCAGATCTGTTGTGATTCTCAATTAATTAAAACTATGCAAATTAGGAACGTTATATTTAGTTAGTCTATATTTTAATTACATTTAAAATTTATTAAATTGAGTAATTCAATTGAAATGGGAATTAACTAATCTTTCCTACTCTGTCATCGAGGCGAACTGATATTTTAATAGTTTATAAATACCATATTTCCTACTTAATTCTCATAAGGAATATAATTTCCGCACATATAAATATCGTACATCGAATGAAAATATCTATCACCAACTAGACTATAAGTTAAAGCACTTTAAATCTTCTGGTCATAGCTATTTATAATTCTTTAAAATACATATTTATAGATTTCAATTCGTTTCTACAATTTTACATGATTATTTCTAATAAAAGCTAATCAATATGCTGGACGTAAACATCTCGAAATTTAATATTACTTACGAGTACCGTTCTTTAAATTGTTTGACGCAGATACAACACTGAAAAAGCAATTTAAAGTGGAGTAAGGCAGCTTTATGAGTTTTATAATACCAAGACACTGAAATGAACACTGATTGACTATCTAACGCCTGCAGAACATGTCCGCATCAAACAATGTAAAAAAGGCACTAACTCAACCACTACAGGCATATTCTTGTCGATTCTCCTTATTGCTCTCTTGACGAACAGCTGTGAGAAATGTAAAGTGATTCTCTAAACACCGATTCCTTGCCAAGTGACTGTCAGAAGTTTTCATTCATCCCGGATCTTGCTTCGGATCTAAATTAGCCCGTTTCTCTTGCAGCGCCGCTAGTAGCGCTTCCCGAACTTCCCTTTCCGAGCTCCGCCACAATCGTATTAGTTCTTCTTCGGATAACACTGATAGTTCCGAACGCGCTCCCATTGGTGGAACTCTTGGATACGGAGGGGCAGGAGGGACGTCACTTTCTTCGGAAACTAAAATCTCAACACTCATTCTAGAAGTAGGTGCGTCCGTGCTAACGTAATTATCGGATCTCAACGAAACATCTTGGTAAGATCTCGTAGAAGAACCTTCGGCTCTTCGGACCATAGGAGAGGGCGTTCGAAGACGACTATTTATATCTGGCGGAGAACTTGTAAGGCAGCTCACGTCACGACTTAGCCTTCTTCCTATATTAAGGCTGGTCCTCTCGTAAATGTTGGATACTGAATCGGATCCGAGTACTGAGTCTGTGCTGAATCTTCTTACATTGAGTCCTGCCAAACTGCATCTTTTTCGACGTCCTCTAGGTGAACGTATTTGGCGAGGGGATCGGCCTTGTCTCGGGGAACGGCTGGATATATCGGGGGATGGGGACAGAAACTTTGATTCCGTCAATTCTTCAGAAATTTCCGATGTTTCAGCAGGTTCTTGCTCCTTTATTGAACCCAAAGAATGGTCACGCTGTTGCACCCTAATAGAAAATAATATTTTATTATTGTTATTTTTATATATTCTCATTTTATTTTATAATATCTTTAATAATACCATACCTCCTGATTGCTTGTATCATTTCGTATAACTGAGCCTTACTTTTGCGCCTCCTACGCTGTTCGTGTTCCTTCTGAAACAAATGTGCTTCCCTGACGTAATCTGTTGTTATTATGACTTAAACTCTAATCGTAGCGGCCCTATTCATAGACAGTTTTAAAACGTATTTTAGTTATCGAATGTTTTTCCCCTTCGATCAACTTTTCAATTCAGTTTGAACGAAAAAGACAAAAAATACGATAACAAAAATAGATTTAAAAAAATGTTTATGAATAAGGCCGCAGGAATAAACCCATGCCATGAGTGTCTCTACTAATATTAACCGTACGGGAATCGAACCCATAATCTCTGAAGGCAAAAGTAAACTTGAGTGCCGATCATTCGTTAAAAAAAGGAAATAAATTGATATTTATGTGAATGAATATATACATAAACGTCACGCAATAAATGTTTGTTGTATAACTGACATTTCGTGAAGTGTCACTGCTTAGAAAAAGAAAGTTTACAAACAGAAACGAAAGAACTATTGGCGTATAATTACCCTTTTAACGCTTTTCTGAAATAGCGAAGTGAAGTGGCCTTGTCGGATGGTGTTCACGAGTTCACGCGCCGCGTGGTGCGGCGAGACCAACTCTACGCAGTTTATAAACCGATACAGTTTCTGCAACAATACGTAATATATTATCTTCGTGTTATCAGCAAACTTATCATCATCCCGCAAGAAGTCCATTGGTGAACATAGAGGTCCAAGAGTTCTATAGCAAGCTGCATCGTCCCCTTCCTGCATATTTCAAAACGCCCTTCCTTGGAAGTCCGGCGCAAAAAATGTTAACGTTTACCCGAAAAAAAGTTGATTGCGTTCCACAAATGCGAGGGACAAAAGTAAAACCAGATAATAAGCGATACAAGAAGCAAAATTCAAGAAGATAATGCCGCGGAGACAAGTGCTCAACCAGTGTAAAAAGTCGCGGCGAACCGTGGCTCAGTCGACCTAATCCCAGCAGAAAACATCTTCGCTTCACGCTTGAGTAGGGCAAACAAAGTGCCTTCAGTGCGGTAAAGGCAAAGTTACTGCTACGATAGCCTTTGACTTACTTCATACCCGAGGGCAAGCATTACCATTTAGTTAAGCGGATTACGTTATGCGGAGTATGTAATACCACTTCTTCGTTACACTTGTGTAGATAAAGGTAACGTCAAATTTATTTATAACAATTTATTTATTTAAATCAATTCAATTGAAATTTATTGGAACTGACCTGACTGAAGAACATAATGTTGCGGCTCCTCCATATAGTTCCTTTAGGCTGATGTCTTAAAACTGGCAAGGTGTACTTGTAAAACAGGTGTTCGAAGATCAATATTAGACATCCAACGATCATTCCCACACCGAGCAGAATGAAAACACCGGCGACGGCAGCAACACCTTAAACATTAATTACAGTAAATCCACCGCTGCATTAATTAAACATTGGAAAAAATCCCGAAAGTTAAACGTAAAATTCTTAATTTCACCGAGCCTTCACTCCCTAACAAACTTGGGGGTATTTAAATTCGCCTTTTCGTTATCTAATTATTTTTAGGATGTATTCAAATTTACTTTAGTATTCCTCATTGGTTTTTTGGTAGCACGTATGAGTTGTTAGCTATAAAGTCCTGAATTCTATAACCAAGTCACTCAAGTTGTTCGAATTTTAGTTTGTGATCCGTGTGGCCACGGGATCCCACTGTATCACATTTTGGGAGAGAAATATGCTTTGTGGCCTAGTCGGACCTCCTGCGACACGCTAAGATGGAAATAATTTCGCCAAACTCTGGTTACCAGTAATGTTTGCTCTACCTACCCTTATGGGGATACAGGGGTGACCTTAAATAAAAGTAATTGTCGCTTAAATTAATTCGGGAAAGTCATCATTATTTCGAAGTCATTATTGTACAACGTATAATATAATTTCGATTGAAATTTCGATCAATTTGCATGTTCAAGTTGAATGGTCACATTGTGGTCAAAACTTGACTGGTCCTAAATATTTTTGAATGAAATAACACCTATGGAAAAGCTGTTGAGATGGATTCAATAGCTTATTCTGAACGTACCACTATCGGGTTTTACATATAATTATTTTACAGGTTGTATATACGCATATTTCATGAACAAATCTATGATATGAGATACATCAGTATCATTCAATATCTGATTCTCATTTTGTACAAAGTGGCTGCTAACAAAATGTAATACGCCAGAACGATAAATCAAACTTTTCGCTCGTTTATTTTAGTCGACAATCTGTCGAATGTAACCCGCAAAATGCTATTTTATTACTATCAGTTTAGAATTTATTACATTTCAAGGAATTTGATATTTCCAATATTCGTATTTTGTATAAAGTAGCAGTTTCAAATTCATCAATAATGTTTTCTTGCAGGCTATTAAAATTTGAAGAAAATCTATTTTTACTCTTCAAAACTGCTGGAAGTGCCCACTGAGTACACACTGAGTAAGTTAATTTAAAATTTATCAGTAAAATCTGTTTTAATTCCTGTCTAAAATAATATTCATTTATTTAATCTTCTTAAATGGCAGTAGGAAGGAAACGAAATATAAAATCCAGTATTCATAAAAGTATATGTTTATAACAAGAATTCCTCGAATAACATTTTAGTGACCTGTAAAAGTTCATCTTTGATAACCGTTTAACACATCCGAACATTCTTGCCGTTAACTTTAGCGATAATCAAATAAAGAAAGATACACTATATCAGTAGTGGAAATTGAGTTTAAGTGGTACGTATGAATTATTATATTATATAGATAAATATATTATTATATCCACCCAAATGACCACCGTACACGATAGTGGAAAACCCTCACAATGAGACATGCATTCGTATCGTGTTTCGGATAGAACTCAGGTACCTATACCTGGCTGTGACCAAGCCCTCATAATTGTGTCGAGAGACGATCATCTCACGAAGATATCTCTATTTGTATAGCTCGCATTTACCATTAGGGACATTTACCATATGAAAATTGTGCTCGGTGTTAAGTAAGTAAGTAAGTAGCTACAGCAAAGTTTGCAACATTAGTCCCAGCGACACGTCACTACTCCGCCGCTCCGCTCAACTCAGAACAATTACTTTACATAATAATTTAATGTACTGCTCAGAAGCTGAAGAAAATGCAACTTCCTTTTAGTTTTGTTTTTCTTTATAATAAGGAAACATTACAAGGTATAGTCGCTAACATAAGTCAGTGTTATATAATGTTGGTGTTTTCTTGGAATTTTAAAGCTAGATGTTTGCGTAGCCTGTGTTTTTGCATTGTTTTTTATACAAGTCCAGGTAGCGAGTAAACAGGTCACATAAAGGTAAGAGATCACTGCCGCCAAGAACATCCACAACGCTTGGTTCATAGATGTGCGGCTGGCCCATCAAATCGGGTAGCAAGCAGAAACGAAAAAGGATAGGATGAGGATAGAATTTTCAGCATCCGGCGATCAATTTTGCAAGTAGTTTTTAAGCGAGCTAACAATTACTAGCTCAGAAAAAATTGCATCGAATTAAAGCTAAACTTCAAGGTCAAAAAAAGATATGAAAAAAGATATAATAAATAATAACAAATATTTTTGTGAAAACCAGTGCCATTTAGAACTATGAGTGGATATTGTAAACTCATATTTGTGATACATTTATTGGTAAATGAAATTAATTAACTACAGCATGACTTTGATAATAGCTCTTCTTTGTAAAAAAAAACGACAACGGCTCACTGATAATGAACTTTAAACTAAAGCGTCATTAAATAAATATTTTGTTTATATATTTATGATAACACGTATCCTATAATGATATCATAATATGTCATTTTAATTAAATTAGGTTTTAAGATATACATTAATTAATTTCGGATGTGAATATAATTAAACCAATGACATTATTTTTCTAATGTTGTTTGTTCATCTTATTGAGGACCTTGGACATATAAACGTCAAAGTATTAGGCGCCAACATCGTAAAACAATTACTTATATGAAAACCTTGACTTTATAACCCTTTTATATCTCGTTTCATTAAATATAGAAAAATACAAATCAAAGCCACAGGTCAATAAAAATTTATAAAATTGCTAAATCGGCCGACACGAGGCGCCATTATTAATGTATAACCAATTGGTTTAAATAAAATAGCGCGTACGTTTTCACGACGCGGTCCCGGATTACACGTCGTCAAACAAACTACATAAATCCAGTACAAATACAGACACGAGAAAATTCCGACGCGCTTCCATTTTTAATCGCTTCTCCTCACGAGTTTTTCCTAAATAACAGCCAAACACATTCTCGGTGTCAGCTCATTTTTTCAAACGATAAATCCCATGTTTAATCTTTTAGGTCGACTGGTGGTAATACCTTCCCTTTACCGCTCGCGCGACTCAGGGGCGGATTAAAGCGGGGGTGGCGATAAATTCTAATGAAATTTCCGCCAGAGACGAGCCAGCTGACTACGAGATGTAATGAATATACATTAAAATAGTTATGTACAATTTAGTTTAGGTACTGATTTGTCTCATATAATAAAAAAACAAAAACCCACATGGAATGTATGTTCTACAATGCGACGAATATACTCGTATTATGAAAGGAATTTCTTAAGCCATGAAAGTAGATCGACACACGACGTCATTATATTTCTGCACCCTATTTTCGCTTTTTTCCCTTATTCATTTATCCCTTCCTACTTGTCACCACTTTCGTTATACTTTGTAATGGCAGTAAAAAATAAAAATCCCTTTAAGCTTTATTAATTGTCACCGATAATGCTATTTACAAAGGAAATGGCAGCCTTTTGAATTCAAACGGAAACTCCAATGGTATTATCGGGATGCGCCACAGGAATGCGCCATTGAAACGAAGAACTACTATCTGAAATTAAATTTCATAACGTCGAAATTGTTTATTTTTATGGACAAATTCGTATAAACAGAATTATATACGTTTTTCTTACACTTTGATAATAAAAACTGATAGTGCTAAAATATTGAACAATATTATTTAACATAGGGTTTTCTTTATAATAATTAGAACCGATACTATGGCCAAGTATTATTTTCACGAAATATTAGTTTAGCTAAAGCACGTGGAAAAATAATTAGACGTAATGAACCTTGACCTTGATCTTTCGCCATTCCCAGAGAAGGACCCAAGGCATGATTTTTAAGCAATAAGCTGATACCCAGGTATTAGGATGCATGTTTCCCAAATTTTATTGAAATCAATTTCGGTAAAGACAGATGTTGTTGCAATTATTAGTTTATATCGAATAGTAATATATTTATATTGCTTAATTATTTCACATTATAGGGATTATCTGAACTTGCGCTTGTTTCTTCTTAAATAAGGTGCTTTTGAATTGAAAACAATGTTCTCCTATGACTGGATAATTTGCTGAGAGAATTTTAGCAGGCGGACGAACAGTTTTTAAGTCATAAGCATTTTTTTCTGCATCATTAATTATTATAATTAAGTTGCGCCTAGGTTGTATGCGTTGAACAGTGGCAGAAAAAATAATAATAAATAGATACACCAAACAAACACATACATAGTCCAAACCCCAAAATAAGATCGAATCTTGTGTCGTGGGTATCAGAAACTACGAGATATTTTGGATCACAAACACCCAGACCCGAAACAAATACCCGTCAATCACACAAACATTGGTTTCAGTCGGGGGATCGAACCCGCGGCCTCACGTTTCACAGTCAGCGTCTAACCAACTGCGTCACGGAGTTTGTAAAATGATAAATATCCCAAAAGTTTTATTGCTCATTTACTATACTAAATGATAAAAATGGTATATTATTACCTAAAGGTTTCGGTTGTATTCCGTAGTCAGGACTGAGTTTGAAACACGGCAAGCCTCCATACCACTTTTCTGTTAAGATATCCATGTACCCGTTTGATGAATATTTTGCTATCACTGCCGATATACTGTCCTGTAACAAAGACATAATTTAAAGTGAAATACTTTCTTGAACATTTTTATACAGCTGTAATATTGTATTAATTATAGTGACTGAATTAAGGTTGTACGAAATCATTGAAAGCCGCTTCTAACCGAGCACTATGTTAATACTTGAGGGAGACTCTGCTCAGCAGCATATTCCCTTTCGCTGAGAACAATGACGATGTTTATGTTAGTCCGCTTCAAAAATTTATCTAAACAAATAATTACTTAAAATAAAATCTTGCTTTAATGGTTGTGAGAAGTCGCGCAAGAAATCTCAATAAGAAATTAGGATTCACCTAATGTCTTTTGTATTTGTGTCCTGATTAAGATAGTACTAAAATATATAAATAAAACATAGTATTAGACAAACATTTATTCAAATGTTCTCATTTCAGTCGCTTACGAAAAATGTTATGTAAAAGTGTAATTAAGAACGAAATGGTGACTTTCTGCGATTCTTCGCAACATGATATAGCGTCAACTCTCAGTACAAAAAGTTTGATTTATACTAAAGCTAATATATAAGCGATCCTTGTAAACCTCGGGAGTATATACGGCAACGTCAAGATAAAATGACGTATAATCGAATGAACCGCAGTTACATGACAACCGACCATCGATCACACCATTAGGAGCTTCGCGTGACTCATCCATCAATCTTTCGTGTTGAGATACGGAATCGTCCCCTACCACTTACACCTTAAAACTCCTCGTTCTTATGTAAATATATTCCATATTTCTTAAGACGACGCAAAGTCACGCCTCAAGTCGGAGGTTAACAGTTTAATTATATCATTCTCACATATAATGCAGGTGAACTAAATACGACGGCACGTAAAGATTCTTCTTACTTAATTAGCTCTCAGCTACGAACTAAGGTGTAAACAATGCGGTTAACCACGCCTCAGAAACTCGTGCAGATTTTATTCTTTTATTCGCTCATTGGAATCACAAGGAATATAAATAATTGAAAATATATTCTCGCAGTAGATCGTTCGGTGCTAATAAAATTATACGGTAAGCAACGAGGTTCACATTAACATGTACACATGTGTTACGTATTACCTTCATAGGAAATCCTTTTGCCATTCCAATAGCATACGTGTCTTCGGCGAGCGCGTGATCTCCAACTCGTTGTAGTTTGCAGCCGTGATCAGTAGCGCGATAATAATCTAGTACGGGCGTGTCAGCTATCAGCAGATCTAGTGTTCCGTTCCTATGAAAAAAGGAAACGTTCACACTATGGTAATATGTGTTAAATCGATGGTCTATTTTACCTTAGAAAAATACCAAGATATGCGTAGGATTAAACTTGCTGATATTTCAATAAAATATCGTCAATTTAGCTATTATGTGTTAAATCGACGGTCCTTTTTCTCTAGAAAATTACCAAGATATGCATAGGATTAAATTTGCTGATATTTTAATAAAATATCGTCAATTTAGTTATAGTAATAGGTGTTATAAAATTTATTACATTTTCTTTGAAACAGTTAAAAATAACACAATTTCACTTGAAATATAAATGTAGATCGATCATGCGGAATAGATATAGATATAGCTTTATAACGCTAAGAGCCTTTTGTTGCACGTAGCTCTAGACAAAGCTCCCGGAGATACATCATAGCTTTTTTCTTATTTGAAAAGAAAATTTCCAGTTAATTTTACAAGGAAAGTCGCTGAATACAGGTCACTATAGAAATCCTAGGGTCAGTGCTCTGTTTAATAGTGAACTTCCTGTAGTTGAAAATGAAGATGATGATAACAAGAAATGACGTGATAATAAAAATTCTAGATGCTTTACGATCAAAACCCACTAAAGGTTCCATAATATTTGACAAATCGTCTTCCGCTGAATAAGTACGAAACAAGGTACAAACTTTTAAGAGGACGGGCCCCTAAAGTTTGGAGTGAAGTGAAATTATAACACGCTCTCGGTCATATAATAAAAAAGTCGCACTTCTAATTTTCAGAGGAATCGTGTGTTGGATAATAATCATAATATTAATCTCCTTCGTACTAAGCGCAAATGTGCTTTTGATTTACTAATTACAAACTTGCAAGCTTATACAATTTCTTACAAGAACTGCCACAATATATACTTTGATTTATCAAAGTTTACAGCTTAATTCATGAATTGTAAAATGCGATACTAAATCTGGCTATAAAGCAAATGTTCCAAAACGAATTAAGTGGCCTATCGGATTTCGCGGGCTAGAAAATTTTATGGTTCCATAAAATCAGTTGGTTTTTATAAGTCGGATCTCCAGTGTGGCTTTGATAATATCCACAATGTACATAAAAATCTGTTTCAATTCACAAATACCACTTAGACAGTGATTGTAACTCTAATTTTGTAAAATGATTGATGATATTTTAATAAGGGCCTTCAGATGATATTTTATCCTTTTCTGTCGGAACATACTTTTAGTGTTAAAAGGATTACAATATATGATCTTCTACTACATACAAAAATAGATAAAGATTAGCGAACTTATGTTTTATGGGAATTGTTACGACTTACGCCTTTGGCTATTATGTGGTAGTTTTGTTTCATGACATGACGCTTGGGATTTTCGATGCGTATCACTTTATTCGCTGCCACGTAAACGTGACAAAAGTATGTACAAAATGCAAAAGTTTCTTTATTCCATCATGAATAGGGATAAAAAAATATTTTATGTTTATGGACCTTATCGTAATAAGTACTCAAAATATCATTACCTGAGCCGCTGAATACCTTCCTCGATGTCTTGAAGGGCGTAACGGCGCATCTGTTCCGCCAGCTGTGGATTATTTCGCTGAACATAATATTCAGACACTGACGATCTGGGCGTGCCCACTCGAAGTGAAAGCCACTGTTGATATAAATATTTGTATTACTTCCTCGAAATACGAAATAGACCGTAAATATCGTGGAATTGATTTCTGTATACTTACATTGCTGCGTCCTTGGTAATCATCTACAGCGTTATGGAAAAATAATCCAGCTATTAGTGCGGCGATATTGGCAGTATAACTGGCGACGAATATCACAGAAAAACCACCCCAGACGTTAATAAGGAACTTATTAGGCCAACTTTTAGGAGCCTTGAATGCGACTAAGTGCCCGCACAATAATCCCCACATAACCCATAGCGCGCTTGAAATGCTAAAATTTTTTGATCGTTGCCGTCCCCAAGGATTGAGACCAAACGGTGACAACCACTCGTAAATTGCCACTGCTATAGCTGTTACATTAAGTGATGTAAATATAGCAATCCACAACTCAGGTGAGAACGGCAACAGAAATGCGAGCAAAGGGATATCAGGTCTTTGGTTCGGAGCAGCCAGTATCGACGCTCCGCTGAAAAAGTACGGTTGACTGAAATCAATAACTTCTGCCCTCGCCGCTGACACACTAAGTGCTGCGAAAGACATATGAGCGGCTCCGGAAACTAAATCTCCAACAATACCGTTCCATTTTTCAAGATCATCATCTGTATCTAGTTCATACGGATATTCACTTTCGATGCCCTCTTCTAATGCTTTATGACCGTTTCGATATTGAGATCGGTAGCTTTGTTCGTTCAATAAAGTGTAATCATGAGGAGAGCCTTTGTAATCGTGTACTCGACGGAACGGTTTTATAAGCTTACGTGATCCGTATAATCCATCTTCGACAACATATAGATGAAAATCAAATTCAAGTTCCTGGGCAATGTTTTCTAAAAGATCCATGGCTAAACCATAGCAGCAATGTGTGGCCATTTTAGAAAATGATGGTTTTGGTGTAGGGAAGAAAAAATCTTCGGTGTCTTGATCGCTTTCTCTTTCTAACTCATTAAAGGCGAGAGTGAGGTTGTCTCTGTCTGATGTTTGTGGCCGATGACACATGAGGCCTCTAAGACATTGACCATCTTCATCGAGTTCTCCCTCCATTACAAAAGGCGGAGCTAAGGCAGTGACTATGCGAAATATTGTACGAGCACCGTCTGATTGGCCGTGTGCCACAAGTCGACCTCCAGGCCAAACTATAGTGTGAAGTTTAACTGTACGACCTTCCACCCGTCCAACTTGTCTCCAGATATTAGTGCCTTCGGGTCCGGGAACCAAGTTTAAAAGTGCAAAAGTAGCCATTAAAGCTCGTTCCGGCTTTTCAGAGCTACCAGCCAACGCCGCCGCTGAAGATATTCTTGTTTCTCTGAAAGTTTTTACACGATTACCAAAATAATATAACTTGTACTAACATAAACTTATAGAATAAAAGTATTTTTGAAGCAAATTCGGCAATTGCAAGGAGTTTTATGACATTCATAGTTGCGAATTAGTTTGTGTTGTAATATAATTTTTTTAGTAAAAGACTGGTCGAAGCAGCAAAATAATGTATTTATAATAATTTCAATTCCAACGTCCTTAAAGTTACAGAAAACAAACATTCAATAACTTTGTTAAATCTCTCGTTATAGTGGTAATTTCACCTCACTTTGTGTTGAAACCAAAACAAAGAGGACATGGCCGCGATTTCAATAAATTGAACTTATGACGATATATTCAACTCACCTACAATGTTTTAAGTATTTTATACTAAAGGAATTATGTATATTCTATGCAAAGTGTAAGCATCCCACACACATGTTACTTTTAATATAAATTTATAAAAGTAAATCTCACGCTGTGGAAATTCAAACACTCCTTAACTTTCCGTATTATTTTAATAAAATGGAAAATAAATGATTTAAAGACTTATTACAGGCATTATCACAACTGGGACGTCAGATTTAAACCGTAAATTTTCTTCGGGCGAGTCCGGCAGGTGTGTACAGAGAATATCGCGACGATAAATCTAAAACTGGCTTTAACGTTGTTAAGATATCGTCTGCAGACGTTTCAGAAATGCTCTTTATAATTTTCAAAATACTTTACACAACTTCGTAGACAATTTATACAAATTAACGCCTTATGTAGTTGAGTAACTAGTAATTCGGTATTGTCTGGACATAATTAGGCATTGTTTTTATACATGTAACCTTTATATTGAATGTTGATCATACGACAGGAATATTTAATATGAAATTACTAAATCTTAAATTATTACATAAATAAAAGAACACACAAACATCACATTTTGTTTTACAACATTAATGTGATTAGCGGTATGGCATTTTATATTGTTCTTTAGCTGTATGTAAATCTATAGGCTTAAACAAAATGTTTGTCTTTTAAGCGTGATCTTAGTTGAGGTTTTGTTTTATAATAATAATTCCTATTTAAAAAATCTGGCAACAATATGAACATTGCATCCGTTTTGACATAAATATCAATAAAACGCTACAGAACTGATCACGTAGTAAATGTCCACGTTCCTATCTCCTTCGGAAAGGAAATGTGTGTGAACATGCAATATCCGAACGAACCCGCCGGTATCAGGCTTCATCCTGAGTGGCCCGCCGTCGAAATTGATAACGAAATTACACTCTACATACATATCAACATAAATATTCGGCTTGGTGACCACATTGATAGATGAAAACCTTAATAAAATGAATCAGTCTGTACTATTGTAACATGACAGTGCATGGGCTTCACTTACGATTGAGTTGAAGTAGACAATGGCCCACCACGGGTCTAATGAGGACCTGTCTATTGCAAATTGGCAGACTTTACATTCTATAGATTAGTTTGCCTACTCATGTTCATCACCTTATTGCGAATATGAGCAGTCCGCGCATCATATACTGTGGGAGTGTAGTCTTTGGCAGAATGAGCGTAAAACCATGCTAGATAGTATGCAAATAACATCTGGAATTGTATACTACATGGACCTTGTGGAGACTAGGAAGAATTTCCGTGCTTTCCGGCGATTTTGTCATACCTATTATTGGAATCAAGTATAACAGCTTACATATTAGGTCCCATTTAAATGTAATAATCACTATTCCGTGGTGCTTTACAGCTGGTTTCTCTGGCTGTAAATGTCTTTATGCGAGGTTATTTACCTCTTTAGTTCATTTTTGTCACCCGCTTTATTAGGGAGGGAAGTGGACAATAATTTATTTCCAACTCCTCCTATTTTAACTTTTTGATTGATTTCGTTGCGGGTTAAAGACAAGTTAGACATTCCCGGAGACGCGCTGAGCTTCAATGCTCAGTGTCATTAAAATGCGTGCCACTGTTGATCCTGGCTTACAGGAGTTGCAGTGGCAGGTGTGAGGGCGGGACAGTCTATAGATTAGTTTGTAAAGATCTCTATGGTTTGCCGGTTTCAGAATGATGTTTCCTATCAACGTTGAAGCATGTGGTAATTATTTACGAATATAAACATCGCTAAATATTCAGTAGGATTCAAAATCGCGACCGCCGTCTTTGTCATGGTTCACGTATGACTCGGGTCCTTCTTTCTTTCGTCTTTCTCCATTCACTTTAAAAACTTTTTTGCATAATTTATGAATTCATAATTTGAATAACATAAATATGTAGAAAATAAATGGTACAGAACAAAGCAGCAAGCAAACACAGGAAAAATCTCGGTCTGGCGTATATAATACTATAAAAGGAAGATGATTCCGGACGAGGAAGGATTATAATAGCCCACCGAATGCGTAAAACTGTATTCACACTGACCTGACCTAATTACCTGATATAATTGGCCTAATTTCTGAATGAACTAAAAGGGGGATCTACCTACTTCAAGTCATGTCAATAGATGGTGATCATTTCGCCGAGTCAGCTTGCACAGTCTGGCCGGCGGCCAATATTTGCCTCCATGCAGTTCAGACCGATTTATGATAATGTGAACAAGTTGGATTTAACCCAAAAATATTATAGCACATATTATAATTCAGTTTCGTTAATTTGCTAAACAACTTATTGTTATATGATACGTTCCCTCATAATGTAGAGTATTAATAGTTTATCCATTATATTTGACCTCGTATTTCGTATATCAGTTTAGATTTTTAACATATTTTTTTCTTGGTTGTATGTTACAACAGCTGAACTATTTTCATCATTTATTTATATTGGTTTTTGCTTTTCAGTACATTTCACTTCTTATAATACATATTCAATAAGTTACTGTAATACATGGTCATCTTAAATCCTATGTATATTCAGAACGTAAGCTAAAGTACAAACATACAACGTATACGTTATATTAGCATTATATTTAATTAACCCAACACATTTAATTTTAAACTGTCTCCATTCTTATTCAGATTAAAATATTTTCCGCCTCTCGGAAGCATAAGCTAAAGGGAGAGCATGTTCACGACTCATGTTAATTAGGCGAGTACAAATTTAATAACAATGTTTTTTATAAGCAAATCTTTTTAATGTGAAAATGCGGGCACATTCGGAGTGTTTATTAACGATTTTGTTGAATATGGAGCCGAAATGTTCTGTTGGCGAGCAATGTTAATTAGTCATGCTATGGCCGGCAATATGATTACTTGTTAAATAGGTTTAGGTTGCGGTACACCGCTGAAAATCATGTTTAAATGAAGCAGTTTAGATAGAGCTATCTTTTGTTGAATAAAATATTATTCTAAGATTTGATATGTGTTGAGACAAACACGTTAGATAACATTGTTAACCTTAACATATCTATGTATTTCAATGACTTATTATATTTTATATCATATTTTTATTTGTATTACAACAGATATAAAAACGTATCTATAATAAACAATAATTCTTATATTGAACTTTATCTCCACTTGACGAAAATCATAATTAAATATAGTATTATGAAATGTATATTTCTCATTACACTTGCCGACAATCAAGCATGAAACTTAACGGTGCTCAAATATTCATTTCGATGTACCGTGTTGTAATGAACTCGCGATATTGCCGTGTTCTTAATAAAGTTCCCATAATATTTCATTTAAGCGTTACTCGTTTACTGAACTGATGTAGTTGTGTCATTAATCAGCCCCAAATAAGCGTTTACTCTTTTGCTTGACACATAGCCGTTTTCCTCCCGAATAAGTTGGAGGCGCATGCTGATCACGTATTTTATTGAATAACGTTTCGATCCACGAACGTGTGTCTTTCACTATTAGAGGGGTCAAGAGCGATGAGCCCTTGAATCTCTCAGACAGAAAAGTCTCGTGAGATAATTTATATAATCTGAGTATAATATGACGGCACGAAGTGAGAAATAAAGTTCGGTGACGGCTTTATTGCCCTTTAGGCGTCTATCACTTAAATAAATGTATGATGATTGATTTTAAGCGATTTATGTTCGAAAATATGCAAATTCATAATGCCTCAGATATTAAGTCCATCTATACATCATTTGTATAAAGTTTTAATCATTAAATATAATGGATGTTGTGCTACGATTTCTCACTATGTGAAACATCCTATGCGTTGATAATAATTAATTACAACTCAATGGCCCATTAACGAGATTATTTCTGATAATTAATATCAATGAATTAATGTTTGTTTGTAGTTTTTTTTTTTTTTTTTTTATCAGCCCATATACGTCCCACTGCTGGGCACGGGCCTACTCTTCAATCGAGAGAATCCATTGAGAGTGGTAAGGCCATATAGTTGTTTGTAGTAAATCCTGTTAAATAAAAATACATTAGGATAAATGAAAAGACCCAACAATAAGACTGGTTCCTGTAGCAAGATAAGTAAGCAATGAAAAAGTGAACAGACTTTTTGGCCGCATAACACTCAAATTCGTAATATTCGTAATACTCACATATTTATGAATGATAAAAATATTTATGTGTGAGCGGACATTGAATCTACAGTCTTCCATCTTTAACCCAGTTAAACCAATACCTTACGGAAAATCAACTATCTATTTAATTCTTTAAGAAGTAACTTTGTGAAACGTGAACAAGCGAACATGAAACACCCCTCAATCAAGCTGCATACGAAATCAAAGGCAAATCGCACCACAATATACATAATGAACATCAGTACTAATCAAGAAATAGTTGTTTAGCTAGCGTACATAAACAATGAAACCACACTAGGCAACCCCGAGAAATAGGCCGCGCGGGGGTTCACAAAGTAATAATTATTATGAGCTTGTTACAACCATTAAGTTGTTACATTACATTTTATGTGTACCAACGTGAATGACAAAGTAACTGTTGCCAGTGAAACAAGCGACCTTTTGAATATTTTAATAGCAGCGAACTAGCAAAACGTGCCTTTAATGTTTGGTAAGAGTCTACTCTACTCGCACTTGGTCACTTGTTATTGAGAATTCAATTCGCCAAATGTAACATGCTTGTTGTAGCAATTTTTGCTAACAAAATTCAGAACATTATTTGCTGAAAATTTTAGGTTTACTTTCCATTTACAGCACACACCGCATGAATGAGGATATGTACTTACCAATTCGTTGAAATCGTAATAAAATGTGTACTTGTGAAAATTTACATAAAATTTTGTAATAATCATGAAACATCAATTATTATAAATGAACAAACGTATTACAAAGGTAATTGAAAATATTTTATTTGACTAAGTATATCATTCGATTTTTAATCAAAAAGTGGCTGATATCATCCATAAAATAAGAAAATGTATTACGTATTACTCTTTCTGAATCTAAAATAACGCTTGGAGAAAATCATATTAAAACACAACCGCGAATACATTGAATACTAAAAAGTAGTTATCAGTATTCAGTATTTCAATTTCAAATATACATTAATTTGAAATTGAAAATACTGCTCAAAAAATCCTGAATTTCTATTCACCGATTTACATGTTTATATTCTTGAAAATTTGCAAGGCTCAGTACCTACTTATTAGAATAACCTTCTTGAAAACATTTTCATTTTTACACTCGATGATGGCGTCACACGTAAACTGACGACTCCAAAGCCTGATAAGCTTATGTAACGTGAAACCATATTTTCGTAGGTAATGACCTATAAAAAATATTTACACGCATATTCTACTCAGCTCATTAAACAAAATCACCCACAAGTTTAAATTTACAGTATATTTCCTAATTTCGATTTTGTAAGATATAGTATAAATACGTATACAAACTATCTATATTAGTGTCAATAAAAAGTGTCATTCCTTAAAGAACCAAGATTTAAAATACCTTTTTTGCATCCTGTAAGAAATAATTCCGCTGAATTCATAAACGCCTGCCATCGACTGTCTAGGCAAAATAAATCGTTTCCAATAACACATATTTATCACCAGCAATCTCTCCAACTCATTTTCAAGATGTGATATCTTGCAGATATCTTTTGCGTATTTAGTAAAAACAGTGAAATATATTGGTGGTAACTGGTAGGAAATTCGTGTCTGTCCCGATGGCGACCACCATACACTACGGTCAGGGACCCGTCATAGTCACCCACGTAGATAAATGTCACGTTTTATTTCACCTATGCGGATGCCATCAGGCCAGTATAATTGCATTTCGTGTCAAAAGATACTTTATCCGGCCTGCATTTAACATCAGGTACGCTGTAGTCGCATAGACTTGTCAGTTCATAAAAATTTCAAAATATAGTCTGAAAGTGGCGCGGGCAGAGCTATTAGTACCGTGTAGAGTATGGGCGGAATTCGATGGTCAAATTTACCCTCGTCACTGTCAGAACACGCACCGTAACGCGGCGCGATGGATCGCTCACAATAAATATACTGAGACCAACATCCATCTATGCATTCTTAATTGTCCCTACTTCATTGCCCTTGAGTGTTTTAAATTGCGTCCAATCTTGTCTTTAATTAACTGTGTAAGCTGCTGGTGTACTTTAAATAAATTAATAAATAAAAATACTTTGCAGAAAAAACAGATCAATTCCCCAATTAGTCTTACTGTACTATGTATGAAAAGTACTTTTAATTAAATTGACCTAATACATACAGGGTATATCAAGACCGCGACCGAAAACGAAGCCAGGAGGTAGTATTAGTGATATCAAACACAAAGCAAGTAAAAATTTTACAAAAAAAATCGTCATTTTTTTTTTTGATATTTTTTACATATCGTCGTATTTGAGTGATTAAACATAGTTTTTCTAAAATAATGACGTACATCGCCTAATTTTTAAACACGCAATGATACGTAAGGGTTTAAATTACTATTTTTGCAAAAGCTAGGAATTTACCCCTCAAAAACGATGATTTTTAAAAAATTGTAAAAAATAATCCGTCGCTTATTTTGCAAAATGTTTAGTTGCATTGTGTCTGTAGCCGCTAAAACTATCCCCTGGCTTCGTTTTCGGTCGCGGTCTTGATATACCCTGTATAGTTGGAACTAACAAATATGAAAAGCAACAAGTTAAGCTGGTAATTGAATATATCTTCAATAATATTTCGTGTTCATCTATAAAATATTTCGAATAAAAATCACACAATTTGAAGAGTAGGTATCCTAGAAATTCAAAAGCAAAAAACAACGTAATATTAATAAAAATATACATAATCCGTATTGAAATATATTTCACAATAGAATTGAAACAACGCGCAGATAAAATTCATACAACGGATTAAAATATACCATTAGCCTAGAACTTTTTTAATAAAGAAACTAAAACTTCGAAGATATATTTGAAGAGCGTAAAAAACGGGGCGAAACTTATAGTGGCTTATCTCAACGCTGTAACACCAATAAATTGCAAGAGCAAAAATTGCCCAGAAAACAAATACATATTGTGTGTAAATACTAAAAGTACGGCGCCCCAACGAACTGTTTCTAAGATGGCCTGTGTGACCACCGATGTCTCCTTGATAAGGTTTTATGTAGCGTAATACAGGCCACGATATAAACCCAGCAAGCTTCGTCTTTTAGATACGACGGACATAAAAGTAATCTTGCATCGTTCTCGGACCCGCTAGTCAATTTGCTTTTATGATGATGCTCTGCGTTTGTTACCGTCCTATTATCGTCTCTAGTCTGAATGCCCCGACGCTTTAAAAATATCTTAATGGTGTGAACTGTGATTCCTTTTATTTCTTCCGATGTTCTATGCAATGTCGTACACTTTACATGTCACAAGTCTCAGACGTAAGTGCTCAAAGCGTATACTTGGTGGAGTTACGTTTGTGGATCCTTCTAAGTGAAATGCACGCCGCAAAAATGATGAAAAATGGACGTGAACACTCTGTTGCTAGACTTACAAAAACATGTCTGCGTTTTATTGCTGACATGTTAATTAGTTTATTATGCAAAATTCTCTGATGACATACGAATAAAATGTGTCCCTGGCGGAATAATTAAAACATTACATTTATAACAGAACTAAAATTTCGTTTTAAATAAAACCTAATTCCACATGAATGCAGCACTACAGCGAATCTTTGTCTTAACTTTTGCGTTTTGCACGAGACTCCATTGTAGTGTTTTTATCTAGCTAGTAAAAGTTAGAAAACACTTTTTTTCTCTTTGTCACACGGCAAAGTCTACACGGCATTGCATAAACGCAAAATACATTTTACAGATTGCTTTATTCTACGAGCCTCGGTTACTTTGCACATCTTATAAACGACACACAACGTTGCTTTGCTTACTAATTGTGTAAAGACGATATGGACGTTGGAATGCTTTAGTATCGTATGTGCAATATATTGTATACACTATACACAAACTTTTAGTTCATACTATGGTAAATCTTTAAAAAATGCAGGTATTTAAAGAATAATTTGATAGACCAATACTCTAGTAACTTTGTAATAAATGTACAAATTCCGAAGTGCTTCAAAAGTATTATTATACATTTTACTATTTTATAAGAGAACCGCAACGATTAAACTTATCCATCACAGTGAAGGTTGCAATCGCTCAGCGTAACTTGTAATATTTGGTCTCACCTCTGAACTCCCGTCAAGGTCATTAAGCACTTTCAAACTTCGGGACTTACGTCACTACTTAACAAAAAATTCGCCGCGTAATCTTAATAATTCTCGTCACTTGTCAATGTTTTCAAAAGAATAACTGCTAATATAAAATAGATATCAGAAGTTTATGCGCTGTTAAGTGATTTATGATACTTTTTTAACGACATAATTTTTTTTATTGCAGCCATTCCAAATTTCTGTAACAGCCGTTGCAATGGTAATGATATGACATTATTAACATGTGTTTGCACATCATCATGATTTACATGATCGTTTAATTTACGATAGTAGGTCATACAATTCTGGATAGATTAATAACATATTAGTTAGTAGTAGTACAGTTTAAAGAATTTCTACGGTATGTAAGTCCGCCAACCCGCACTTGGCCAGCGTGGTGGACTATATGGCCTTACCACTCTCAATCGATTCTCTCGATTGAAGAATAGGCCCGTGCCCAGCAGTGGGACGTATATGGGCTGATACATAGTAGTAGTACTAGTAACACAATTAGTGAGTGAACTTGACACTTATACGAGAGCCAATTAATAATAAAGTAACATATATAATATTATTATGAAATTTGATACAAAAATCCTTACTACAGTTTAATGCACCATTTGTGTAACAGCATAGGTCCAATAAATACTAAAATATCGTTATTACCTGGTAAATTCTGTAGAAAAATCGGCAGCCACGTCACTAGGTTCCTCCCAACAGGAAGCTGTGGCGTCACTGAAGAATTGAGCTTGTGCGGACCATGCATCACAAGCATGCAAGACCCTACGCAAGGCACTAGTTGCCAGACGCACTGCTGCTTGTACAAATGTTGTATCTGCAAATATAAAATCTACATTAGGTACTGAATCTACTGTTTCAATAAATACGTACGCTACTTTCAACTCACCGATATTCATTGGTTGCGGATGTAGGACTAATAGCCCAACAGGAAGACTGTTAAAGATTACAGATACATTGTTCCTTATATCCTCGTCTACGCTCTCCGTATGCCCTTTTGTCATAAATCTATCGCTTCTCTTTTCAATATTATCTCTTAGATTATGCAGTTTAGACGCATGCACCGTGGGATTCATTAAGAAATCACTAATATCACTTGATAATAAATTAGTTTTATCTTCTACATTATTATAACTACTACTTGTGGCTTCACGTTCCAATAATGAGTTTTTATCTTCACTTAAACTATCTAAATGTATGCTATTTACATACTTATTAAAAGATTCATTTTTCATTTCTCTATAACTAATACTTCTACCATTATTTTTGTTATTTAAGGATAATGTTTCCTTTACAATTGAATTGTTTTCGATTTTAGAACTTTCAACGCCTTTTTTATTTACATTATAATATTTTACACTTTCCATACTAATATTACGAGTACTATCATTAGATCGACTAAAATTCATAAATAATAATTTGTTGTTAATACTGTGCGTTTCTGACTTATTTATGCTATTCCTACTTAAACGACGAAAAACCGAACTTATGCCACTATTTTTTATATTTATTCCTTGATGTTCGCTATTATTAAATTTATCATCAGTATTTTTTTCCGGCGCTTGAAGGATCTTCGAATCCATTATCGTATTATTGTCTGCGTCGTCTCGTTTACTGCGTTCGAAACGATCATCTACAAGAGCCTCTCTGTCCCTCCCCATTTCGAAATATGAGTCGTTGTCTTTATTATACTGCGTGTTATTGTTAATATTAGAGAAGATATCAACATCCTTTGAAGCATCGATCCACAGCCAGAAAAAATGGCCGTCAAGCATATTGAGCCGCTTAGCCTCATCTGTAACGAGCTTAGCGTAATGGATGTCACATATCAGGACGACGACGCCCCGGGTAAGCCTTGAAATTTCAGCGAGTCGTCTGCACAGAGATACATATCAGTTTAAATCAAGTACAATATTTATATTTTATTATAATACAACACATAATAAATATTTCATACCTGAAAAGAACATGACGGGAGTACTTTGAAGGTAGCGACAGCCATTTTGGATTAAGCGGTTGGGTGGTAAGAATAGACGAAAGGTCCTTTCTCAAAGATAAAGTTGAATGTATATTTTCCTCGGCGAGTAACGTAAAACTGTGCCAATGCGTGTGTAGGAGAGTTGCCCTGAAAAATACCCTATATTTTAATATATCCTCAAATTTATGATGTCGTTTTATTTTGTTTTGCTAGAAAAGGAAAAACCGGAATAACAGTAAATTAATTATCTTACCTAAGTGCGTGTAAGGTTTCGCGTGCTGTAATTTCAAGCCGAATCTCCAATGGAAGCATTTCCTGCAAATAAAATAAAATTAAGTGTCTTTTCAAATGAAAAATTCAAAGTCATTTTAAAAAACACTCCCAGGCGTGTCTTTCAATTGCGTAATAATATCCAGCTCATATCATTATTTTTGGGAAAGATATTAGTTTACGTCGGGTCGTAATCGGCGCAAAAGTGGATAATAAATGACCATAATTCAGAGCGACACCCGCCGCACCCGTGCTCGAAAGAATCGCTAGTATCTACCGAAATACTTCACCTCAAACAAAAAGTTTGTGACACAAAAAGAAATGTCTCACTTTCAAGAATATTATGCACATCATAAAATTGGATTTGTGACAACTCCCATATAACATTTCCGTTTTTGTTTCTTTTTTGTAGAAATGTATACACGGGTCCATGTGTATCAAAAGAGACAGTAAAATTGCTATACTAAGTTAGTTGTATATTAGTCAATTGGAGGATACAATTAATTATACATCCTTTATGACGTTCTTATTGTTGAGATTTTACCTGCTTTGCGATCAAAACAGTTAAGTATAAATATGATGCTACAATTATTATATACATTTAGGACGGATTTATTTTAAGGAGTTTTATAGTTAAGACTTGTTCAACAAATATTAACAACAATGTTCTCGGGTAAATTCAATGATTCGATGGATAAAATCAACATACTCCGAAAACGCTAAAGTAAATGTCAACTGCAATCCGACAACACGTAAACGACGCGAGCGGTGAACAAATTTCCATGCGCTGTCTAGTACATTTCGCTAAAGTATGCATTTGACTCGCGGCTAGGCACAGCACTACATTCAAAGCCGTGTTAACGAAATTAAATGAAAAATTAGTAAATTTAATTTAACTGGCTCTTAAAAATCTATTTCATATAATTTTTTAATGCAGTATTTAAAACATTTTAAATTAAAAACGTAAGCTAAAAAGTAGAGGCCCTTACGCGAAATATTAATTAAATTTTTAAAGCCAGAACGACCCTTTTTACGCAAAAAAAAAAATCGTTGCAAACTTGCAACAGCTTCAAATGATTTTGTCTGAACATTCCGGACGATTTAAGTGAAAAAACAAAACGATTTACAAATGAATATATTCCATTTATTAACTGTTTATAGTTCGCAAAAGTAATTTGCTTTACACAATAATCAAATATTTTACACTATATTGTCTTCATTTTGTTTTTAGAATTTTCATTCTTTTATTCAGTTTGCTGTTGTTTTATTAGAATTCATGGGAATAAATTGGTTAGGTATTTCTTTTTAATGTTTTTTACAGATTTCAATAGAAAGACATAAGAATTTAGTAGAGTTCTTTGCCCAGCAGTGGGATCCTGTAGGCGTCTGTTATACTAATAATTCTAAGAACCGATATAAAAGTTGATTTTATGAAGGTTGATTCGCATCTGTTTAATATTAAGATGAAGCGACTACTGCATAATATTCGCAGCAATAGTTCAGAGAAGTTCTCGAATATCATATAACTTATTACGCTGTAAATAACTTCGGGACGTGTGCAATACACCTCTTTGTCCCGCCGGTGCATTATATCACTGTGGAACTGGCGACTTCTGACTTTATCGTTAATAGCATTAATCGACCCATATGTAAACGGAAAAAGCGATTATTTATCCCGAAATAGAATTTGCCGCGATTTTTCGCGGTCAAATAGGTTTTGTAAATGAATTTAGGGTGCCTGTTGATACAGTAATGTGTTATTTTTATATTCTTCAGGAATAGTATTATTTCTGGCGGATTCTCTATATATTTTTCTGTAACCTTAAAAATGTGATTGCACCATTTCAAAATTACCGATTCAGTATAATTTTACATTTGTGTTTATAATATGAATAATGATTTATACTTAGTAATAATTAGTTAATTTATAGCTTAAAATTAATTTCTTAGTAACAAGTAGTTTGCAAGTCCCTGTTTCAAAATCCATCTTAATTAACTCTCAAGTTTAATATTCACCGCATTCCGAAAACACTCATTATAAACAGTGCTTTCTTGTGAACATAAAGCGTTTTGTTTGGTACCTACCCTTGTTTCATTTCTAAAGTATTTGGATTTAGGAAATGTTACTATACCGGGTATATCAAGACTGCAACCGAAAACGAAACCAGGTGGTAGTTTTAGTGGTTACAAATACAATGCAATTACAATTTTCGCAAAACAAGGGACAGTATTTTTTTTGCTTTTTTTTTAAATCATCGTGTTTCGGTGCTAAATACCTAGTTTTTGCGAAAAAAGTAATATTAAATTTTACGTACTATTGCTCTTTAAAAAATAAAAAGAAGTACATCATTATTTTAGGAAAACAATGTATTTATCACACAAATACGACGATAAGTAAAAAGATACATAAAAAAACGATTTTATTTGCTATATATTTTAGGTGCATTGTGTCTGAAGTCACTAACTGGCTTCGTTTTCTATCGCATTCTAGATATACTCTGTATATTATTACATGTTATTATATTATTTATATGTATTTACTTTAATACACATAAAAGGCACTAGACGATTTTAAAGGACAAAATATGTCGTGTTCCAATTTTAAATTTTCAGTGTCTCAGTTTGTCACAGAATTTTCTTAGCAAAGTACTTAAACTAATACTTAAATATTTAGCATAGTTTTAGGCGTTGTTTGCCTACCTTTAATCCCAGCAGAATTTTGATAATACACTAAAGTTTTACTTTGTAGTACGAAAGTAATTCATCAAAGTTGATAAAAAAATGTGCATTACATTTAAAACATTATACTAGAAAGGTATTAATACTTATTTCTACATTTAAATTCTTCAATCAAGAAGAAAATATATTTGCCTATTTTTAGAATGAACCCAGAATTACCCAAATTCCTTTTATTTTCATTACCAATTCCTGAATCCCAGGAACTTCCTTGTACGTCATGACTTATGAGTGATCTATGTGACTACGAAAACTCGGAGTGCAAGTTGATTGGGGATTTTTTTTTATTTTCCGCCGAGCCGAAGTGACTTCGCTAAACTTGATGGTAATTGCGATAGTGCAAAACGACAGCGTGGTGTGAAGTGTGCTTCTGTCAGTAATCAACATATGTCAACGTGGGTAATTGTGTAATGCTCTATGCTAGCTTGTGACGGCTGATTTTTTACTCTCACTTCACATTCGTTTAGGTGATTTATGTGCTATGACGAAAGTACGTTATGTTGTGCAGGCAAAATTAAGAGTCTGTTTTTAACGTAACGTAACTATTGTGAAACAGAGTTCCAAAAATTTAACTGTGAAAACCAATGAGTATTCAGTTAAAGAATAAAAATATACTTATTGATATACTTCGCAGTAGATAGATGCAAAATAAAAGAACCCCATAACAATAAGAAAGGGTTTACTCCATTTTAAAAGATATGAAAATTCAATCAAATTAATTGTTGCTTATAAATGCTTCATTAATTTGTAGCTTGTTTCATCATATACACAATTTTTACTAAATACCTAATACAAAAAAATACATTAATTTAACAGACCTAGTATATTCAGTATTAGATTCCCTGAAGAAGAAAAAAGCATTAGATAAGCGATACTACTTACATTAGCGATGGTGTAGGAGAGGTGCAGGTGAGACGGCGAGGTGCGCAGGACGGGCACGCCAGCGCGCGCGGCGGCGGAGACCACGGCGGCCGACGCCGGCCCGCCGCCGCACACCAGCAGCACCGCCACGCGCCGCCCCGCCAGCGCACCGCACGTGCGCTCCAGCACACGGGCGCTGAACCTGAACCAAGCATTATTGTTATGGGGGTAAGGTTCATTATTAAAATATATTTTAATAATGAAGACAGTGCAATCATTAAAATATTTAAAGACTAGCGGTTAGGCCCGGCTCCGCCCGGGTGCAGATATTTTTTGACTCCAGTCATTACAATCATATTATTTGACGACCGTCCTCTATACCTACTGCTTTTCCCATCCAGACCAGTTACATCCTGTCCCGTTACTTCCCGCCCTGTCCCGTCTTTTTTATTCCTGATAATAAAAATGCGTACAGTACCCATAGATGTAGTATAACATAGATCGGCAATGTATCATTTTGAGTGAAACCAAAACGAGAATATGATAGTGTGCGTGATTTTTGCATGTGTGCGTGACAGATAATGCTGCGCCATGCACTGTCGATACTATCATATCGATATACCTTACGGCCAACCAATAAAATTAAATTTTATAGTGTATATGAGACATTTCATGGTATTTTAACAAAAAAAATAATTATTGTGTTTATTTCAACACAGATACGTAAACACAAGTAAATAAAGATAAATCGTCATATTTGAGAATAATTTTATTTCACAAGTTTTGTAAAGCATTTCTTATAATAATATCTAATGTTCTATTGTTTTATTAGAATGGCAGCCTCCGTGGCACAGTTAATTTGAAACCGGCTCAGAAATGGTAAATTACGCACACGAAATATTGATTAATATTTAGCAAATATCACTAGTGAATAAATAAAGTGAAGTAATAACTGTTATTATAGAATTGATGTTATACTACGAGATTATAAAATGTAGTGAAACCTCAATGGTCATTGACTATTTTTATCGACATAATATTATTGATCGAAACTGTCAATCAATCTCTAGCAAATGTTGGTTGAAATTATTATAAATTCACGTATATGATATCATTTTATATAGGCAATGGATGCTTTCTACGCATTTAAATAATGAATAAGGACATTCTGCTCTACCGATATACATACAAGGTTTGTCTTACAATTCTACAATATTGTCACTAAACAACATTGAAAAAAGTGATACGATCTTATGAAAAACTATGATTATTCGGGTTTTTACACTAAAATCAATCACATTCAGGCACTGGACAACTCACCATAATAAATTACATTTAATAAAAGCAGCTCAGTACTGAAATATTAAATATATCAAGAAAATAAGCGAAATTTGCCGTTTTTTTTTTTTTTTTTTTTTATTGCAATGAATGGCGAGACGAGCATGCCATTCGCCTGATGGTAAGCGATACGACCGCTCATGGACAGTAGCAAAACCAAACAACACCATGAATTACAAGGCAATGCTTGGAATTCCACTGAACTCGCCATCCTGAGACATAAGATGTTAAGTCTCAATATGTCCAGTAGTTACTCTGGCTACAATGTCCTTCAAACCGGAACACAACAGCGCATTAACACTGCTGTTTGGCGGGAGAAATAGACATTGCGGTGGTACCCACCAAGGCGGCCTCTCACATATGAGAGACCTACCACCAGTAAAAATGCTCCGATAATTATAAAAATAATCCGTTTGTTTAAATGAAATATTTTCACACAAATCGCCATAGAACGCTCTCCGTGTAAACGCATGGTCGCATCATGCATCTCGATTTAATGTATGATTTAAATCATGCTATCTCTTTCACATTGCCGATCTATGTTATACTACATGTATGACAGTACCTATACATGAACATTATTTTGCAGCGAGGATGTTTTTCAACTAATCTCCTAAAATATTCATTGAAACCAAATTATGTTATGGCAATATTGTTCAAAATTAAATACTGTAATGAATATTTTATTTTTGAATAAGGAATAATACTATAAGAATAAAATCCCATTGCAAATAATGCATTATTCTAAACAATAGACCTATCATAGTAGTATCGTGATGTTATATAGCCCATAAGCCTTTCTCGATAAATAAAAGACAGACATTATGATATACGACGGCAACTTGCAACCACTAAGTCAATAAAATAAATCCCTTTTTCTGATGGAGACTTAAAATTGCAGTTTAAACAAAGTATCAGCCTATCCATGAACGTGAGAAAATCCCTCCCCGCATGTTGTGAGGGGTTTTGAGCTATAGTCAATATAACTTGGTAATCGCATGGATCGTACCAGAATATTTTAATGTTAGAAAGCCAATAACTGGGATCAACGCCTTAACGTCTCTCCCAGACATTGAGATTTGAGAGCCCTGACATTTTTGCTGCAAAGCGTAATCGTTCGGGCTAGGGAACGGATGGATTTAAGCTCTTAATTCCAACATATCACATACAGTTATTTGAAAAATCGTCAAACACTAAAAATCAAACATAAGTAAACAAGAGTGTTTAGTTGTCACACAATCACCAACAACGCGAAATCTAGGCTTTCCTTTGTCACAGCCTTCAAAAAGTCCTACTACGCAACGAAGATTGCGAATTACACAGAATTTATTTTGGAAACCCCATTGAAAACATGGTACTGATGGTAGGTTTCTCATATATGAGAGGCCACCTGGGTAGGTACCACCGCAATGTCTATTTCTTCCGCTAAACAGCAGTTCGAATGCACGGTCGCGTTCTGGTTTGAAGGACATTGTAGCTAGAGCAACTACTGGACATAATGAGACTCAACATCTTATGTTTCAGGATAGCGAGCGCTGTCGAATGCAAAGCATTGCTTTGTAATTCATGGTGTTGTTTGGTTTTATTACTGTCCATGAGCGGTCAAATTGCTTACCATCGACAAATGGGATGCTCGTCTAGCCATTTATTGCAAACATCAAAACTAATAACAGCTGATATGGGTTGAAATAATACCATACATTATTACACTCCAGGTATGTAACATATTCAATTTATCCTGAAGTAAAATTAGCCTACGTCACGCACCGACTGATAATATCGAACTCTATGCAAAAAATCATGACAGTTAAGTACTCCAGTACAGCGTGAAAATTGAGTAGACAACCAAAAACTATCGCCCTAACCAAATCAATAATTATGATTTTAGAAGACAATACATTGCGGTCGTTGGCTCAGTCTCAGATTGTCCGTAGCGCCAAATAATTTGGATTCAGCCAGTGCAATTGCCGATCGTATACTGAGATACCGACATTCATTGCCTCTGTGGAGCCGTTAAATCCGCCGCGGTCATTGTCACACACCAGTCGGTAAGCTATGTTACACGTCCAAGGAGGATTAAAATCTCAGCCCTCGCGTAATCCGTTCTCAAATATTCAAATTTCACCAACTGTGGTCTCCTTTACCACTGGATTTATTCAACGTGATATTCATAACTTCGTGTATGTTTGCTTGAGGTTGTGGAATTAATTGAATTACAGAATAATTAAAATATTCATCGGGTTGATGCAGACTTTCCCGTACATATAACATTTTATTTATTTTTATTCAATTGATAAAATATAATTATAATATATTCGCAATCACAACTCGTGCAAGTCAGGATCAACTAGAGCATTTGGCAATTAGCCACTCGCCTCCATAGTGAATCGAAGAAAATATTTTGTGCTATGAAGTATTATTCGCCAATTATAATAAAAACGAATACAACTAAAGAGGAAAGATAAAGCACTTATAGCAACGTTTAGATTGGTTTCAGTAATAGCTATGGCAAAGCTCCGAAAAGCAAAGGAATTCTTCCTTGATTCCGCAAAATCCGTACAGTCATCGGCATTACGTCAATTCATCTGAGTAATGGTCAGTTTATTGTAAGGATTTTAAGCTGTTTACGAGGTTTCTGTTTGTTTTAACGAGCGGTGTCGCCGCGCCACATCCACGATTCGCTTAAAATGCTCTCAGAGGCACAGGGTAAGACCTTGTTTTGTTACCACTCAACTTAGTCGTTCGCCAATTGGGATTTAAGCCCACATTACTCTAGTGTAGTGTTCGCGCAACGGCCTAATTGAAATACGAGCCTAGGTACGAGTACCGTCATTGCTAAAAGCTTCACCTGTACACAAGGACCTACAATGAACAAAACCAACACATTTTTTGTATTCTTTGTTCATAATTCAATTTTATAAACACATAAACTTTGTTCTGCGACACGAAACTTTTATTTTATTCCTCTTTTAAAATTTAGATTTGAAGTCTCCGATTGTTTTGTTTGCTGTGATATTATATTTGTTGAAAATGTGTTTTGCGACAATGTTCCGTGTTTTCAGTGTTAGCTAGCTATGGCACGGATGTATAATTCACTAGTAATGCGCGAATAAACGGACCAGTCCAAGTTTATGTAAGGGACGAACAGAGGTTTCCCAACGTTGCCATATATTTACTGTACAAAGCAAGTACAGATAGTTCGTGAGGTTTGTGCGAATAAACGGACTCAGTTTGTATACACGTAAGTTCACGCTCAGTAATAATTACGCTTAGTTAACGTCAGATAAACTGCCTTTGACGCTGAGCAAAGTATGGATTCCGACGTATTCACTCGCTCCTCTTCTTTAATCTATACTCCAATTTTATGAATTTAATTACTTACTATGTATAATTGTTTCTTAGATTTACGCGAATGCGGAATGTTATACATTGAAATAAAAGTAATTTTTACGGTCTTTATCGCGGATTTGGTTTCATTTTTAAATTTTTTACCTTCCTGACGTTTCTATTGCTGTACAGCTTTCTCGGTCACTAGGTGGACTGAGATATTAGTCATCCGCTCAGAGACTGTTACAATTTAAATTTATGATTTGCCTTTTTTTTAAGTAATTTTGTACCAGTATACTAGTTGTTGAGTAAATTCAAATCTTCATAACGTAGAAAGTTACCACGTTACTTCGTACTTAAATTTAAATTTTCGTTCGTACTTAAATTACCCCGGTCACGTATTGGAACATCAATTCCTACGTAAAGCCGGGGTGTGCGTCTTCGTCAGGGGTGATATCTGTTGTCACCGCCTTCGGGGCCTCGAGCGTCGGGACCTGTCCCTATTATGGCTGCGGGCAGAATTCAAGGGTAAGACCCGAGTCTACGCATGCCTGTACAGGTCCCACGGCAGTGACACGGGATCTACTCAATTATTTGAGAGCGTCCAAGTGGGGACTGACTGGATTCTCGAGCAGTTCCCTTCCGCGGAGGTAGTGGTCCTCGGTGATTTCAACGCTCATCACAAAGAGTGGTTGGGATCCAGGACCACTGATCTCCCCGGTCGGGCTGTTTACGAGATGGCCTTGGCTTATGGTCTCTCGCAGCTGGTAACACAGCCCACCCGTGTTCCAGATGTTGAGAGCCATGAGCCCTCTATGTTGGATCTTCTGCTGACGACACACCCGAACGGATACAGGATAGTGGTTGATGCTCCACTGGGATCGTCTGACCACTGCCTGGTCCGTTCGTGGGCCCCTGCAGCGGGTTCCAGTCGTTCTTCTACAACTGGAACTCGCAAGGTTTGGCGGTATATGTCAGCAGATTGGGACGGACTCCGAGAATTCTTCGCGTCCTACCCATGGAGGCGGCTTTGCTTCTCCTCTGATGATCCTGACGCCTGTGCGGACTGCGTAGCGGAGACAATTGGCTTGGGTATGGAGACCTTCATACCCAGCTCAAAAATACCCGCAGGGCGTCGCAGCAGGCCGTGGTACAATCGTGCCTGCGCCGTTGCTGCGCGCCTCAAGCAGTCCGCATACGCGGCGTGGCAAGACGCCAGGAGGCGTCGGGATCCAAATTCGAAAGAGGAGAAACGGAAGTTTAATGCCGCCTCTAGATCCAACAAAAGAGCCTTAGCTAGGGCCAAGGCGGAGCACATCCGCAGAATTGGCGAGCGGCTCCAAAGCTATCCCTCTGGAAGCCGTGCTTTTTGGTCGCTCGCTAAGGCTGTGGAGGGCAATTTCTGCCTATCCAGTCTCCCACCACTGCGTAAACCCGATAACAGTTTGGCCCATAGTGCAAAGGAGAAGGCCGATCTCTTGGTCCAATTCTTTGCCTCGAACTCGACTTTGGATGACGGGGGAGCCACACCGCCGAACATCCCCTGGTGTGAGAGTCTCCTGTCTGATATAAAAATCACCCAGCGTGCTGTCAGACGGGTGCTCATGGCTCTCGACATCCATAAGTCGAGTGGGCCGGACTGTATCCCCGCAGTGGTTCTTAAGACGTGCGCCCCTGAGTTGACCCCCGTGCTAACGCGCCTTTACCGTCTTTCCTACAAAACCAACCGGGTTCCCGCTTCGTGGAAGGTCGCCCATGTCCACCCAGTCCCCAAAAAGGGTGACAGATCGGACCCTTTATGCTACAGGCCGATTGCTCTCACATCCTTACTCTCCAAGGTCTTGGAGCGAGTTATAAACACTCAGCTCCTGAGGTATCTTGAGGACCACCAGCTGATTAGTGACCGCCAGTACGGTTTCCGTCACGGTCGTTCAGCTGGTGATCTTCTTGTGTACCTCACGCACCGTTGGGCGGAGGCTTTGGAGAGTGGGGGTGAGGCGATTGCGGTCGGCCTTGACATAGCGAAGGCGTTCGATCGAGTGTGGCATGGCGCCCTTCTGGCGAAGCTACCTGCGTATGGTATCCCTGAGGGACTCTGCAAGTGGATCGCCAGTTTTTTGGATGGTCGGAGCATAAAAGTCGTGGTGGACGGCTGTTGCTCCGAGACCAAGACCATTAACGCTGGTGTTCCACAAGGATCGGTGCTATCGCCGACACTCTTCATCCTGCATATCAATGACATGTTGTCTAACGACAGCATGCATTGTTATGCGGATGATAGTACGTGTGACGCGCGATACATCGGCCATCAGAGTCTCTCTCGAGGTTCCATTGAGGAAAGACGGTCTCAACTTGTGTCTGAAGTCGAGAGATCTCTGGGGCGGGTCTCCGAATGGGGTGAATTGAACTTAGTTCAATTTAACCCCTCGAAGACACAAGTTTGCGCATTCACTGCGAAGAAGGACCCTTTTGTCATGGCGCCGCAATTCCAAGGAGTTACTCTCCAAAGATCCGAAAGTATTGGGATCCTCGGCGTCGAAATATCGAGCAATGTTGACTTTAGGAGTCATTTGGAGGACAAAGCCAAACTGGCGAGCAAAAAGTTGGGTATCCTGAACAGAGCCAAGCGGTACTTCACGTCGGGTCATAGATTGACGCTTTACAAAGCACAAATCCGGCCCCACGTGGAGTACTGCTCTCACCTCTGGGCAGGTGCCCCAAAATACCAGCTCAACCCACTTGACTCCTTACAGCGACGAGCTTGTCGAATAGTCGATGATCCCAATCTTACGGACAAATTGGAACCGTTAGGACTGCGGAGAGACTTCGGGTCTCTCTGTGTGTTCTATCGTCTGTTCCATGGGGAGTGCTCCGAGGAATTGTTTGAGATGGTACCAACATCGCCCTTCTACCATCGCACCACCCGTCACCGCAGCAGAGTTCATCCCTACCACCTGGAAGCGTACCGCTCCCGAACGGTACGTTTCCAGCGTTCTTTCTTACCACGTACGTGCAAGCTCTGGAATGAACTCCCTGCATCGGTGTTTCCTGAGCGCTATGACCTGTCCTTCTTCAAACGAGGCTTAAAGAGATTACTATCCTTAAGGTAGGCAGCGACTTTGTTGTGCTGGACCCCTGGCATTGCAAAGGTCTATGGGCAGCGGTAGCCGCTTACCATCAGGCGGGCCGCTAGCTCGTCTGCCTATACGGCAATAAAAAAAAAAAAAAAAAAAAAACGTTAAACTTACATCACACATGCTCATATTGTACCATTTTTATTATTGTCAAATCATGGTAAACGGCTTTTCTACCTGCTTGACTATCTAAAATGTAGATCTAGAATTGAAATATAGTACGTATTAATATTCAACTACAATTAAAAAATCATGTTGAATTATTCACTAAATAACACTATGTAAATACCAAATAATACGTGTTTTAAAATTGTAGAGCGCCTTAAAACCAATTACATGCAAGACGCAGCAAGTATATAAACAAAATTAACAGGCGCATTTCGAATCCTTTACAATAGCAAGCGAAAATATAATTTGTTTACAGCAAAACATGGATTAAAACCTTTGTTTAAATCATTGTTACAAAGCAAGCTCGAAAACTGTACTATTGTTAGTTTAGAATTTCAACATGAACATGTACTAACGAGTGGTCGGGCGCATCTGTCATTAATTTCACAAGCATATTTTGTTTTACACACGCTTCCAGGTATATTGAAATAAATACAATACCACGTCTACCGGGTTGAAATAAATCAGCATTCGCCCAATCGATATATTCGAAATAACAGATTGCATGTTTCCTGCGAAATGAGTCGTAAAGCTATGTTAATTCTTTTTTAATAGATTCGCCTGAACTCAAATCCTGATTGCATCTACGCGGAAATCATTTTTTACCGAAATATCTCTGGATTTTGAAATATTTTGTTCTATGATAATTCTATAATATTTGTAACTCAGCACTCGCCAATTCTAGTGAGATTAGAAAAGGCGATGTTGCATACGGTATGGTACGTGCGTAGAAGTCATATACGAGTATTAATTTAAGTGAAAACAATACTCTGCAATCCACTATTATTTGACCCCAAGAAATAATTTCGCATTTAGCTGTATTTTTGTATTATGTGAAACTGTCTCGCTGTCGCTTCAAAAATTAAATTTTTTCTCAGTCGCGACAGCCGTCCGATGTTTATAATTTCCTCTTGAATCCTGAAAATCTCCAAGTGAGTTAAATTATCTAGGCGAAGTTTACAAACTGCATTAACTTCTTTACGGGTTTGCTTTAGTTGCGATGTTCGGGTTAATTTCTCTTTAATCGCATCCAGTTTTAGTGTATTTCCTGAAATTCGGAACAAACTTGTATAATTCTTACCTAGAAATTCCAGGTTGAATTTCCACAATGCTCACCAAGCTATTATTTATCAAATACTCAGTATTTCGTAGAAACTTACATAAAGTTTATTTATTAAGTATCCTTTATTGCACACTGTCGTAACTTTAACAATAAAAAACCATTTAGGCATTTAAGAATGCCTAAATAGCAGTCTTACAATTTTAGGCAATTTCTTAGAAACGACCACCGTATGAATATAAGAAAACGAGAAAGAAAGAACAATTTAAAGAGAGGTTTATTTACTAAAACCATTAAATAATATCACGTTACTTCCACTTATTGTCTTTATAATAGCAATTATTATGTCATCATTCAATAATTAATTTTATTTATAATTCTCCAGCACTTTCTAATGATTGCCTTAAGAAAAACGGAACAAGTGACGCTGAAGTTTCTCTTTTAAAGTCCGTAGCTGCCAATATGGAACAATACCACTCAACGGATAGAACAGTAACATGCAGTCTCACTTTCATAGCCTTACTTTCGTTTAAGGGCAGTGTAGTACAATTCATATAGAGATATTATGCTATATATTATGTTGCATTGGCAACATTAAATATTACAATTTGTATTTTTCTTGTATGGCAACTCGGCCTCTTCCACCGCCCGCATGGTCAAGTGAATACACATTTTAAGATCTCGAGCTGTTTCATTTAAAATCGGTGACAAATCCAGCCCTATCGAAAGCTTTTGAACAACAAACTCTCTAAAATATAGAGATATAGAGCTATGTTGAGACTGACATCATTACATTAACTAGGTTATAGGATTCAATGTCTTCTAAGAACGAAGTAACTCCGGAACTAAGCAATGGAGACCATTGTGACATATCCCCTTTGAATCACCATGCGGCTACGGCGAAGGAAAACATCGTGAGGAAACCTGCATACCGTAGCGATGAGTCAAAAAATCTATGGTATGTGAAGTCCACCAACCCGCACTAGGCCAGCGTAGCTATATGGCCTAAACCCTCTCAGTCGTACTCTCGATTGAAGTGGGACGTATATGGACTGATACAGGTATCCCCTTTAGATCATAGTTTCATAATACAGTTCAGTTATTTTACTGAATATCTACAAGATTATGACTAGCTTTGACATATTTGTCTTGGACTACTCGAGGAATTGGCCAAATCTACTGGATTGGTACTAATCTCTCACCGAAAACAGACATGAAGCGACCGCTTTGATGTCGTGTTTCATTCAGTAAGTAGAATTGCCAGGGGCGGAATACTCTTTTCCCCCTTCTGTCCTTTCCTTTCCCATTTCCGTCCCTTTATGAGAGACCGGCAATGCACCAATCCAAGTATAGTGCATGTATACGGGTGGCATTAAATAGTAACTATCAGATGAGATATTTGCTCATTTGACGAAACCGTGCAATAAAACAAGAGCAGTGCTTTCTTAATAAACTCTAAACATCAAAAAAAAGATCACTCTTATACCTAAAGGAAGTTAGTGTAAAATTAAACTCACCAAATCTATCTCACATTGGATGATTTGATTAAAGCTAGGATAAACAGAAATTGTTGCATTATTATAAAAATCTACAAACGTGTCTGCTACTTAATTACAGCCACAATTATAACTATGAGTATCGTTTACATGGATCACAACACGCTGCATTGACCTATTTGCGTGACCAGCGACGGCGATATACAGCGGGATTCACAATAATTACTTCACTAGGTATAATATTAATAAGATTATCTAACACAAAACGTAGCAACTCCTGCAAACATCTCTTCATTAGATGCCCCGTTTTGTATTGTAACTAAGAGAGCCATTGATCCCAAATTCCCGGGGTAATTATTTACGTTTAATTACACTTTATGAGATACTCGTGAGATCTACACAAACGGGGACTGAAAAGGTTTATCTGTCAATCCAAATATTCAATGGAATTTATCCGAATATCTCACCCTATTGCGATTTAAGAGTTTTATTTATAAACAATAAATCAAAAGTTTAATACTAGTATTAAACACCTTGACGAAAAGGAGTAGGTACTCATTTTTTTGTTTAAAGAAATAGTTCCACAATTTTCCGTCTTCGTTATTAAGAAACAAACGAGTTGCATTTGCGATCACCCTGTTCAGTTGCTATTCAATAGCTCACAGGTAGCTGTATCGCAATATAGATGACAAATCAACCAAAAGAACCACATCTTGAATACGTTTCAGTCTCAATTCACCCGTTTAAAGCTTCAGAAGTCATTTTAAATTTAAAGTGTTGAAAGCGTTCTGCGACTAGCAATATAAAGCGATGTCTACCCGGGAGTATCCTAAAGTGTGGAGTCATTTCGAACGTATTGTTGAAGATGGCAGAACCCTACAATTTGAGGTTGAAGATATTCCGGAATCCATGTGGAGCACCGCGGTCGAGTTCATGTTGGGCAATTACATAAGAGAGGACGTCTGGTGGTCGACAGCTGGTAAGAATTGCGATGTGCAAAGCCTTTTACTTTTTTTAAAACAACACACGTAGTTTTAATGTTTGAATTTGTATTCGGAATGGGACAAATTAAAAACACAATTGTAGAGTTAATTTTAAATGAAGCGTGCGTTAGTTTTTAGCTCGGTGAAATGAACATTTTTACAGTTATTTAAAATTAAATTTAAACAATTTGTCCTCAATTTAAATGTTGAAATTCTATTTTTTTACTTTCAAATAAAGGCTTAAAAGTCATGAAATGACCGACATAAATCGGACTAATTTATTCGGAGTCCAAGTGTCCTTTGCAATTAGCAAATCACACCCAACGTTGTAATCCTCACACGCAAGAAAGTAGAAAAGTCGTTAACAGTTCCACGACCCGGGATCCCTATTACGACCGAGCCGCGGTAAAAACTGTAAACGTATCCTCACATCCTTATTCTACCCTTTTTCGACTAAAATCGTACAATGGCAATCAAAATTAAGCTGATGTACGGGATTTTCCGCGCATGCAAATTTTTCTGACCCAATTGCTTGCAATAAATCCGATAGCTATAAATTTTGCGTCAGATGAAGTACTTAAATGAACGTTCATACACATAAAATAGATTATTATACTGTATTTGGAGTGATGTCATCATAATTGAACCACCAATTGGAAGAAGGGAATAAACGCCACTTTTCGACATATTCACTTTTATACAGTTTTACATTCTTTAGACGTAGGGCTAAGTTGTGAGTTCGAAAAAAGAAAAAAAGTCCATTCATTTCATATAGATTCATGGGGCTAAAAAAATTGTTAGTTGGAAGGAGGAAACAAATCCTTCCTTTATTCCCTTCTTCCAACTATCAACTTTACGTGTATAGAAATAATATTTCTTTTTGCCTCTTTTTTTATTCGATAAACAAAATCGCATCACATAGTGGCAGGGGGCGTCATACTAGCGATCTAATACCCGCCATTGTAGTTGTATTTGACGCTCCAAAAACCTTCTACAAACCCGAAAATACCTGAAACTCTGGCATATGTCACTAAAATACCCTTAAATGAGAAAAAAATGAATGACATACAAAAAATAATCCAATATATTCCTGACGAATTCAAAGATTTCTACGATATAATTCTGACCTGGCCAACTACAAGATCCGAAAATGAAGAATAGAAGGATAACAGAGTGTCTTTACAAGTTTGTAATAAATAAATAGTTTTTGTCATTATTATTGTCTATTATTTCAAAATATTTTGTACCTGGACCAGTATACAATTATTGTATACTATTAATATATTATATAAAAACATGTAATAAATGGTTTATCTTTAGAATTATATGATAAATTGGAAGAAGGGAATAAATCCAACACATTTCGATGAACACACATAAATAAATATTATACATTTAAGGCAGGTCTGTCGGTGAATAAATCAGGATTGATATTTTCTTAATAATCATTGATGTCCTATAAGTTTATAAGTTGAAAGCAAAAAGTTATGAAGTTTTATTTTATTATCTCCGTTCCTATTTTTTGGATTTATTCCCTTCTTCCAATTGGTGGTTCAATTAATGTAGGGCAGTATTGGCATGTGATATTTTATATTGTTATTCCAAAATAGCTGTATTTATTAAACATTTTAACAATACACTATTGGATACAAGTTTATTAAATAACAGACAAAAAAGTCAATATGTAACATTATTATCTACATTATAATCTATCTAGATTATCTAGATTCTAATTATGACAACTAATAATTTAATGTACAATTATTGCCAATAGATAATTAACCCCACAAAACTCGGAAACTAATTTACGCCCTTAGCAGATTACACTAAAATCAATTATCCCCATAATGGTATCAGCAATGCTAAAACGCACAAAGCGCGAATGTTTATGGCATGTGTCAATTACAGCGTAGTATTAATGACGAGTGGATAATAAATCTAATTTGATGTGGACAGGCACGGCACAGAACTTGGAGGCGGTACAGGAATACCGCGTGCTACTGACTTCAATCATTAGACAGAAAATGAGCGTGGCCTGCTTCCTAGCTGAAGGAGACGGCTCCGGACGCACTCTCGTCGCCGTAAACATGTGCCTGCCACAGGAAAAAGACCGCTTTGTCGACCACAACCCGGTAAAGACGATTGTTTTCCTTGTACCTTTAATAAAGGTTATTAATTTCGGCCTTACAACTCCGATCGCCCAACCACTCAGAAGCATAGATTTTGTAAGTACCTATGGGGCAAACTTTCACGTATATTAGCTTCTGTTTAACATCCCTGACAAGTAACTGTTCATTAGAGTAAACTTATAATTTTGTCCCCGTTGAATGAATATGTGTCAGAGTAAGACTAAAAAGAGTCAGAAATATTTTTCGCTTGCAAATTGTCGACGTACAGTTGGGCGCAAATTGCACTCTCATTTGATATTATTGTAAAATGTAAAAAACCTCCATTTACCATGTAGATTGGACTCTTTGCTACAGTAAAATATAGTATCATTTTTACTTACTTTTATAAGAAAAAAAATAGTTGGAAATACATTCGGCAAAAACTTCTACATAAATCAGTATCACCCGATATGATAATTTTCGGACCTAGCGCTTTCGGTGCGAAATTTACACTCACAGCTTTTAGGTTACATTACCTCCGATAATAAATACACCTGGATCAATTCCCATTTATTCCCCGTCTTTACCTATCCGATGTCGACCTAGTTCGCGTCCATTAGACATCACATTATACAGTTTGCCAATCTTAAGTCTGTTTTTCCTTGAAATAATATTCGATCTCTTATCTTCCAAAGTAAACGTAGCTATTTGTGCATAAAACGCCTCACACCCTAAATTGATTAAATTTGTAATAATCGGTCCCCAGCCGAAGACCAAAGCGGGTTTATTATCCCTGCGCATGTTCAGCGAAGCAATGAAAGTGACAGCGATTTATGATAAATACGACGTGAATGAATATCTGATGGGGGCAGGACTCTCCGTCACGCCTGAGTACCGAGGCTTGGGCATCGCCGTGGAGTTACTAAAGGCGAGGTATGTCACGACCTTATTATTTTACAAGCCATGCGCTAACCACGTACGCTCATATCTTTTCATGTCATAAGGTAATGTTTTACAGCGCAACTATCAAAGTACATTGTTATTATGCAGAATATCAGGGTCGTTAAACATAAATAGTATTTTTGTGTGTTTCATATCTACTTTTAACGAGCACTTTTGATGTCAAATGGAATCTGATCATGTCATTATGTCTCAGAGAATGAAAAAGCTGTTCGTTTTGCCTTACAATCAATAATAGCATTAGTAACATATATTCAGAACCAAATCTTAAGTAGTTGTTAAATTGTAAAAAGAATATAATAAAAATCATAACTCATTGTTATCGTTGAACATTTTGAAATGTAAATAAAATTGCTATTTGAGTTATTGGGTCACTTGGTCATATGGTTTTCAGGAATAATAATAAAAGCGTGTGTTTACACACCGTGAATGCGTAAAATATTTCAGAGGCATCATTACCTCTACATATGATAGTTAACACAGATAGACCTAATAACATTAACGTGCCTTATCATTTCCACCACATCCAAGTAAGTAGGGACTAACAAAATTTACGACCAGCCATGAACATATAAAGCATTGTACAACTAGTTACGCGAACGACTCTATTACCCTACTTTTGAAACTTCCTAGTTATATTGTAAACACACTAATTTACTCGAGTGGCGAACACCATATCAAAGGTATAAAATCGTGCAGACTAATTTGAGCTACACCGTTCCACTTAATTTACGAAATTCTATTTTTATATTTAATTAAACGGTTACAGTTTAATTACTCGGCTTGTATACAGAGTTCTAAAGCCATATTGACCCATACAAGTTTGTCGCGTCCCCGGTTCAACCTTTGTATATCCGGCTTCGAATAGGTCGACTCAATGGAGACGATCGATGAGAGATAGTCGTAAATGTTTCTCGTTGGTCGAAACTCTACTTACACCACACACTCACCATTAATGTGTTCACTTTGCCGTGCTGGTAAAAAGTAACTAAATTACCTGTTTCAAACGACTGAGAAAGAAGGAGGGTTATGTTTTTCGAATGTATGTATGTATGCAGGTATGTATATTTTTTTGGCACGCCCTAGCGCCTAAACGGCTTGTCACAATTTTGTGTTAGTGCTATCAATAGATTCGTCTTAGTCGTGTGAGTGACTGAGCTAAATATTGGTGACAAGCAAATCACCGGCCTGATGTTAAGCGTCACTCCTGTAAACAAGAACAACAGCACTCACAACTTATTATTACTAAGCACGGAATGGCTCTACGCTATCCCGAGACTATTAAGTGTAAAGTCTCTTGATGCTCAGTAATCAGCTACAATGTCCTTCAAACAGTAACCCAACTGTGCTTACATACTGGTTAGCTCCAGGAATATACAAAGTGGTATCTACCTGGACAGCCCTTGTATATGTAAGACCTACAACCCGTACAATAATCGATTAGTAGTCAACATCTATGATTTTAAAGCAAAATTGGACACATACAGTGCGAAATTGAGCAACGATTTCAGTCCTGTTTTAAAGAAATTTAAAATTCAGTCAATTGCTTTACTTTTATAATGAAGCATGTATCCGATTTCTTGCTTACTCTAGATCTTTTAGGTATATTTCAAATATTTTTTCTCAACTAAAATAATGATTTTTTATTTCCAGGATAAACCTGGCAAAGGAACTAGGTTACCGGGCAACGGGAGGTATATTTACGAGTGCGGGCGCCCAGCACGCCGCTGACAAAGCAGGCATGGAGGTATTGTACGAAGTGTCCTACAAGGAGTTCGGCAAACAGTGTCACATCAAATTCGACACCGACACGCAATTTCTAAAAATATATGGAATTAAAATGCAATAAATTAACCGGAATTTAACTGATGTGCCAAATGTATATGTGCTATTTATTTATTTAATTATATTTTTGCGTATAACGATTAAAGATATATTGTTTATCATAATCAGTGGACATTAAGTATTACAGTAGTAAAAGCTAGATAATTATTTGCTAAATCGCAAAAAAATCATAGGGTGCTTTTTATCTGAATGAATAATATAAAATTTAAATAGCTTTATAATTTTGTGAAAATGCTCGTGTAAAAACCAGATGGTTCTTGCAATCATATATTGACATACGAGAAAACATGAATAAAACAGTGGTCAGTTTATTTCCTATAATATAATGGAACAAAATATAATATTAATATTATTGAAAAGTTATTTACATTTTGACATATTTGCGAAAATGAAACGACCTACCTTATAAAGTGTTCAGCCTTTTATGACATCGGTTTTTACAGAGGCAATAAATAATAAATTATTTATTACTCTTACAGTCAAATTTGCTCCTGCCAATATCCCCCTTGTATTTCAGTATCGGGCTGATGATGATGATGATGATGATTTCAGTATCGCTTGTTATACTACAGTTATTACGGCCAAGAGTATTTTACACGTGTATTTTAGAGATTATTTTGAAGAATTATGTTACAATATTGTTTTCATTCTGTACCCAACTTTTATTTAACCTTTGTAGGTATAAATTGATGTATTATTGTAAGTAGCATATTATTTTCGGACGAGACCACCACAACTTATATTTTAATTTATTCCTAGTCGTTCCAATTATTAAGTTATGTAAATGCTTATTGTTTCAAGCAATCCGTGTTTGTAACCTGCGTAACATTGAATCTATACTTAAAATAAAACTGATGAATTTAATTTCAGTATTTATTTATTTACAATAAGTATTTTTACATTATCCACACACCCACCACTGGAACTCTGATTAGCAAAGCTCAAGAGGAGCACGGAGGGTATTGACACCGAGCTCTGAAGCTCTGCAAGTCTCCTTTAAAAGAAAACAAATAGAAGCGCAAAAACATCGTCTTCTACCCTGCGTAGCTAAACAAAAGACAACCTTTTTGATATGTTTAAAGCATTCCCCATAATATAATGTAAGTCCTAGTATAGACACCCAACTCCTTCAATATAATATCCAGTTGGCAGTTTGACTTATTTCTTCATTAACCGACCTAATGTGAATTTGTAGATGTAGGTATTGATTTCATACTACAACCGTAGCAGTATTTTAAAGTCACTTACTGAATCCCAATCGAAGCTGCATTGCGGTTGAATAGAAATGGAAATAAAAACATAATTTAACATATCGTCATTTTACAATACCGCTTTTCACATTATCATTGGGTGTTGAAATGTATTTGTATTTTAAATTCAATTAAAACTCGGCACAACGTTACCTACCTGAACAATTCAATTACTAATAAATAACACGAACCTTATAAATCTTTAATCTTATTTTATTAGGGCCAATACATATTCAATTTAGAAACTTTTATGTAGGATGTTCCCTTTATTGGCTCATTTCAAACAAGTCACGTTACAATGTGATCTCTCAGAACGAATTCGGAGAAAGATATTCCATTTTTCTTTTGACGCCTAATTGCAAAAGATCGCGCTCTAATTAATCAAGGGTCTCAAATGACTTTTAATGATAGATTATTGCTTTGATCCGCACTCACTGAAAGATAAAACTAAATCAATTATTTTAGCGTTGGCTGCAGTACTTGTGTAGCTTAATTCTCATTGTTTAAGTAAGCAGGATCAAAGGTATTGTGAATTCTTCTATTATTCCAAATTGAATTGCCACCTGTAATTGAATCGTCGTATTTTGCCCTAGATCCCTTGGTCCGATATCTAACGTAGAAATTGGCTCTACGTTTTAACATACATTAGCATATGTGGCCACTCCACACTGTATGGCCCCAACTTCCTCTAAAGCTATAAGAGAAAGTTAATACTGGACGTTGGATCTATTTAAGAAAACTTTCACTAAGAGAATAATTTCAATTATTGCTGTAGAGCCTAAAATTGTGCGGCAACAGTAACATCCAAAGCGAGCACTTGTGATTTTAATAGATACGGTTATTCAAAATACGACTTCTAACCTTCATTAATGATTTTAAATTAGTTCTAAACAAAAAAATAGGATATTGCTAAAATGATTATAATTCATACACTACTTCGTGATTTGCTGTCACGCGTAGACAAAAATATAAATTATTACTTGACCATACAGTGACCATAGACCGAAAAAACTTTACGACTTCCATAACAATTGAAAATTTACGGCCCACCACAGAGCTATAAATTTCGACAGAGCAAACATAAAGGTCTGCCTGTGACGTATAAAGAACATGGAGCCATTGATGTCCTGAAACGCTGAAACTATTGCGGTTCGAAACTACAACGCGTTGCGATCAAGTGAAAACAACTTTAACAATATCCATAAAGAGTTTCGCGCCGTCCAAGACGAGAATTGGCGTTGTTGGAAATCGAAACTTAAGAATTGTTCACTACGACGCCGATGCCAGTTTGTATTGTGTCCGAAATGGATTGATGTGAATGGTAAAGTTGGATTCGGAGGAGAAAATCATTCAGTAATAGTGATGTAACTAAGAAAATCTGTAACGGTGTCTCTAAGCGTATTTAGAACAAAGGATTCAGAGAATGCTCTCGACTCTCGTGAATGTGTAACTTTAAAACCACATGTCTTGGGACTTGAGGGTAAACGAATTTCAGGCGAATTTAACGTGGGACGCCCAGCGACAAGGTTGAATAACGGCGATGTAAAGTCGATTGAAATAACTAGATAAATTAAACTAGTTCAAGATTAGCTTTAAATATATGTTCCGAAATAAAGTACTTATTTATACAAGTAAACTTGTAGTAATGTAGCTAATACATAAGTTGAAAAATATGGAATACGTAGGTACGAGTACATACCTTTCATCTTCTGGAAGTTCGATGTAAAGCGGCTGCAGAGTAATATTGCGTAGGTATAGCGGATAATCGTCGGCGAGATATGTCTTGGAGATCTCTGCGAGCGAAGTGTTGAAGGCGCGCACGACGGCGACGGCCGAGGGCGGCGCGGCGATGCCCACGAAGAAGGCCGCGCGTGCATCTGGCTGCAGCACGCGCAGGTCGCGCGGGGCAGCGCTCGCGGCGGCGGCGGCCAGCAGCGCGCAGCACGTCGCGCACACCCACCACGCGCGCATCACGCCACCCGGCCTCACCGCGCGCCGCCGCAGCCTCGCGCCGCACCCCCGCACCAGCGCCTCCGCGCCGCCATCCCGACACCGCCGCCGACACCATCCACGCTCAACGTGCCGCCGACCGCCCACGCCGCGCGCGAAGCGCATACATTTACAATACGCACTACGCTTACAATGCTCACGATAAACTTGATTGACGGGTTACTAGTGCCGCATCCTACTATACACTACTTCGATATATGGACGGCGAAATCATATTAAAATTATTTTTCTACGCTCCATATTCAGCATTTCTTCTTCTTCAATAACGTATCTGTAACAAAATAAAAATATTTTTAATATTGAAAAACTAATTTTTGAAATGCATGCTCACAATATCTCTACATTACAATATTCACAGCCAGGTAAATAAATACTAATATTTATTTATTTGAGACCTAGGTGTTGAGAGGTCTAAAAAATACCTTAATATCGGCTGCGCACAACACGAGACTTTACATCTCACTGTTAGGTTAGCTGTCTAAACAGAACACTTGAATTCAAGAATGTGTATCTGACTATGGGATGTATATGTTACTGTAAAAGCTCGAACTACGGTTAATCTTAAGATTTAAGTGTAAGTCTTAGGATTTACCGACATGAGTTGGTAAATGTAAGTATTTCTGAATATACGACGATTTTTTCGAGCTTTTACCATTCGAATTCAGTATATGCTAGGTTTTACCACTGTCAGCTGGTAGATGTGGGCTTAGGAATAAAACAATGAGTAATTCTTAATTATTTACTTTAATGAACTATTACACAAAACAGGTACATAGTATTATAAAGGTATCATATGATAGTAATAAGTACAAACTAATACCAACTTATTTAAATTATTTTGAAAAAACACATTAACATAACCTAACCTAACCTAATTATCTTTCTTGTTTGCCACAAGCTCGTCCATTATTTCATAAAATCTATGCTTCATACTCATTTTTATTCACAAATAACTTTTAAACACCAAAATACAATTAGAAATCAAATTATCGTGCAAGTTCAAACGTGTCAAACAAGCGACTGAGGCGAGCGGATCGGCGGATGTTTTGTTTTTCAACATTTACCGTGCCATTAATGTAAATCCTAAGATTTACCAACGGAATGGTGGTAAGAGTTCGAACCGCAAACCTTTTCGGACATTTACCATTAGGAATTGGTCGATCTTAGGTTTTACTGGAATATCTTAGGATTTACTGCAGTTCGAGCTTTTACAGTAACATATATATTATTACGAACAAAATTCTTGCCTGTTTCAATAATCAATAAAACAAATGAGTTCCTCAAAAAATTTCGCTTGAGTCACCATCATTTTCGGTATGTGGAAGCATTTCGGCGTGGCTCAATTTAGTAGGCGACCCGGTAAGCACTCATGGCTGAAGGTTGTAAATACTTGTCACGCCGTAACCTATTTATATCCACGAAAAAGCGCGTTCAGTCGCCGCTCATTAATTATTGTAGATGTACTTAGCGGAGACGAGCGATATGAGACGCTCCAGCACACAACGCGAACATTCTCACTAATCGCCGGAACTCAAATTCCTAAAATGTTTTCTCCCTAATTAAACATAATTTGTTGCTATGTTCAAATGCGACTAATATGTTTAACGTTAACAATTAAATTAGCAGGGTTTGATAAGGATGTCAATTATCTGCATTGTATCTTATGGCAAGTGCAAGCCGCCCAAATATATAGATTGGCTTCAGACAATTATCTCCTTCAATTCAATATATGTGTAATTATGTCAGCTAACTACTATTACAATTACTTTGAATTAATATTCCAATTACAATGTCATCCCCTATAATTACGAGTATAGTCTCAATTCGTACTTCTATCAGCATTAAAATAATCAAAATCAACGACTCGTGCATCAGTGAGATGTAAAGAAAATAATAGCATGTATGGAAGTAATCTGCATACGCAAGAAGCAAGATTGCAACTCTCAACACATTTACATAACTATTTCCGCCACACGAGTGTGAAGATGTTCAAATAATATTCAGATTAAATACGGTTTGGATGAACCCTTGTCACCCACTGACGTAGCTAATTGAAACTGACTTTGGGAATATTTAGCCGAGGTCCCGACCCTAATTATCGCATCATTTCAGTGCCATAAATACCCCAGGTATTTATATCACTTTACCATTTGAACAGAAATAAAATAACGCAAGGTTTCTAATGAATGAAAATTGTTGAAGAATTTGCAAGAAGATTAGAGTAGAGCATCTTTTGATTCAGTATTTGAATGGAACCAACTTAAATTCCTCCTTTTCATACTCGTTAGCCCCTTCCTCATTAATTGAATACTTGCAATCGCAGGCTTATAAAAAATGTTCGAGTGTCGGAAACGATTGTAATATCTGTCCACACTGCAGTAAAATTAAATCCGGTTCTCACATTCCTCTTACTTACATCTTGGATATAAGTTTAATTATTGTATTTTGTGATGAATATAATATATTTATTGCGAACATGAGATGAAATGACTTATAGTTCTCAGGTTATTTACTCCAAGTTTTAATGACACTTGTAATACTCGTATTATGGGAACGCGCCAAGCGTCATCGACATGCTATTACGATCGGCTATGAAATTGATTACCGACAATTAAAAATAATATAGGATTATCGAATGAATGAACCCACGTCGGAGATGAAACTGTAATTGAGGCTTCATTTCAACGGCGTGGAATATTAGAACATTTTTTTTCTTTTCACTCGTATAGCAGTTTAAACCAACATTTGACAATTCCTTTTCTTTTTAGCATGATATTACTTTTGTTAATACCCTAGGTCACATTTTCTTTCAAAAGTATTCTAAAGACATGGTAAACGAAGTATCTTTATACGAAAAAATAAATCGTATACATCGGACCAGTGGTTTTCTAGTTATAAGCGCACAAACGAACCGCCACATGCCGAGTTTTATTTTAAATCTGGATAATCATTTCGTAAACAGGACTGTCTGAATTTATTGCGAAGCGTACCTAAACATTCCATATTCCTCAAACTACGTTATCATGCTCGTACATGGGATTGGTATAGCATGTTTCCATTATGCATGTTGCTAAAAGGATTGCACACATTGCAGAACGAGCGAGCCACGTTGTCACCATTTCGACTATAGACTGAAGGATCCGATTCGTCCGGCGTGATGCCATTGTTTATGATGACGTGGAGGAGCAGCTTTTCTGGGCGTTTTGTGTGGCCAACACGCAATGGTTACTTTCACATGCTCTATGGAGTTATAAATGTTAGATAAACTGTAAGAAACAGCACCAACTGATCTGCCTACGATTTTGTTAAATAAAAATAAATAAATAAAATGATGGTCATTGAAATAATTATATGGTTAACGAAACAAAAAATTTATTAAACGAAACATTTACATAAAATAATATGGAACACTCAATCATTTTATCAATAAATTCATCAACAACTTTCGAAATGTGGCTTTACTGTTCCAATTTACTTCCCCGCTTGCAATTTGAATACCAACAGTTAATATGGACTTTAAAATCGATTGTTTCAAATTAAACTTTAATGAGTAAGAATAATTGGTTGTCTCGTGTATTTTCAATGCAACAGTGTAATTGGCAGCAGCGTATAATTCGTTAAAAAAGCTTTGAAAATATAGCAGTAATATACGAGTATATATGTGTATATTGGATTTGATTAAATGCCGATGTGAGAAACCCTGTCAAATATGGGTCTTGTTTGCGTTATTGTTGCGAAGACAGCAAACAAGTTATCTGAGTAATTTTCATAAATAAACGCTGAAACTATTTAGTAGTCTTGACAGGTTATGAGTTACAGCCGACAGCGGGTTATCTTTGGGAACACAAGAATTTGGAGCAACTTCGCCGTAAATTCGTATATCGAAAGCCTTACACTAAGCTACATAATGTTCATTTGCATTGTTCCCTGTCGAATAACATCTACAAGTATTGTTATAAAAAGAAGTGTAAACTTTTTGCCGCGAGAACAATGCTAATGCCACAACTACCAAGTGACAGGATAAAGAAACCGAGTGTCTCGCGAGATTCAAAAGATTTATTAGTGCGAAATAATTAATTTCTTACATGGTTACCAATTAGACTCGTCTTACTAATAGTATAATCCTGATTAATGTAATATGAAAGTTTGTGAGGTTGTATGATATAGTCTTTCAGGCATAAACTACTAAGTGGGTTGAATTTGGCAATGTTATAGCATATATATTAGATTGAGGCCTAAGTTATCATAAATATATACTCGTATTTTAAGTGAAATGATCGTAAAACAAACATAAGTGTCACGTAATTTGCGATAGGGTCCTATTCGCACGCGAACGAAATTTAATCGAACCGCTAGTCAATAATAATACAATCGCATATTTTTCGCCAGCATTTATGAATAAAAGGAGTAACTGTTAATATAAAACGCCAACATTAATTTAAAATAATCCTTTGACAAAAATAATGAAGGTATGAAACTAAAGAATAGTGCCAAGAAAACAGGCTAATGTATAAAAAAAATATATATAGGTAGAAAATTCAACGGCAGTGTTGGAAGAGCGTACTAATGATCAAGTGACTACGAGCTATTTATTACGTAAGATGGTAATAATTTATTATGCTTTTCTCTTGTGCTTGAATATCTATAGACTCCATACAGAGTGGTGCTTACGTACACATAGAGGTTAAATTATGGTAGAGTTGTTAATTATGTGACAGTTTGTACTAAAGTATTTAAATAAAACTATTTTTTAGGGATACCGTAAAACATATTTTGGTTCAATTTTGCAACATTCGCGTAAATCTAAGAAACCATTATGTACAAAAGTAGTTAATTTATTGTTTATCAACCGAACAGATTATGAATTTGAAAATAAAAGTTGGAACACTGTGGTAATTCCCTTGGACATTAAAATAAACTTCGGGGCTGAAGCGGCCACTTTCCCGCTCAAAGTAATTGGACGTGTAGCAGCGAAACGCTTATTTCAAATGGAATTAAGCTTAGACAACTGCGGAGACATTAGTTACAAATTAAACAGATGCTCTTATTAATTTGAAATGGAGTTTGGATAAACTAATATGCCGACGGCATTGGAAACTCAGTTATACAGTGGAATAATTTACCGAAAGATTGTATTTAAATAAATAGTAAAATATAAATTGCACTTAACAGTATCATACATACTGTCGTGGCTTTCAGAAGCTACACATCTGAAGAATTTTTGGATGTCACTACACATCAACCTAACACAATTATTACTGGTTGACACAAGCATTTGGCTGCAGCCTCTGATTTTAAACCCAGCTTCTTAGCCAACTGCTCCACAAAATCTAACGAGATTGTTTAAAAAGCAAACAAAAGTGTCACATTATGCAGTCGAACGAGCGTCTTAGAAAAATCTAACCAGCATTTCGCAGCGGACACTTTTTACGCTCGATTAGTTTCGACTCGCATAACGTTTTATAACTTCACACCAGAGATTCCGAGCCCAAGTTCCGCTGCATTTCCATCAGTTCCACGCGAACATGCATATTTTCCACAAAACATTTAGTTTTACATGCCACTGAATGAGGAAAAATGTATCCGGGTGAAGTTTTTCAACGCAGTTACATGTTTGAAGGGAGGCGTTAGACGCGCTCTTAGTTTGTGAAAACTTAAAGTGAATTATAGACGTGCCCGTCCCCACTTAGTGCGCAAACTTTTCCCTTAAATTGCGTTAATTTACTCTCAAACGATGACATAATGTTTGAGCTTATGATTTGCATATATCTGGGCAGAATATTACCATCTAAATACGTTTGATTTACTGCGTAGAAATATGTTTCTTGGATATTCGGTTGTGGTTAAACTAAGTACGTAAGCATTGGAAATTCGCTGTGTATCATAAATTATGCCTATGTAGCATTTCAAACCGCTGTGTAAGTTGGCACGATCAATATTTGATGGAAAGGAAACATTGGTTTTAACACTACACTCAGTCGGTTTGACGCTTCAACAGCTTAGTGGGGCTTAAACTGACTGTGAACCTTAAAATTCTATTCTATCAAATAGAGCAATCAAACTTATGTCCGTTTTTAGGTCGGGATATAATTCGCTTAGAACAGAATTATTTCAAAGAACTAGAAATAAAGTCTTTTTTATTATACACATAATAAAGATGTCACAGCACAGATGAGCCGACTCGGGACAGGGGAAAAGGGTTTTACCAATAAGACAGAAAAACCTACGAGGAGACAATTTTTATTCCACAAATATTAAGGTTCGTCACAAAGGCATGACAGTGACCACAAGGCACTGGATAGTAAAAGGCAAGCATGCTGTTGTTGAGATAATGTCCGCTGTCGAGAGACCTCATGCGTATGTACACAAATATGATAGTCTACTATGATATTCTGATAGCTGAAGCACCTTTCCACTCTTGAGTATTATACGTTCGTCGCTGGTACGAATTTTCTACCACCCCCAGATTCACTTTGGGATAATTATATTTTAAAATTCGATTTACTTTGATTTGTAAATAAGAATACAACATGACTTTCGATACAACAAATTAAATGTAAAGCTACTTATCTAGCGTATAATGCGTGTATGGGATTTTATGTAATACTTTCGGTAGCTGGCATTTACAGCGTGAGTGATCAATCACGTCACGGTTTTGTTATTGACGGCTGAAGCTATACGCAATGAAAAATAACCTAAAAAACATATAATGGTAATTTATGCCTGAGGTTTTTACTTGATAATGTTCAAGGTAGACATTCTGACTGGAATGAAAAATAACTGTGTTTGTAGACTTAGTTATAACAGGTAGGTATTTATGCGTAAATAATTTTATACGGAAAAATGTTTTGAAATCGTCGTTTATCGTTGCTTACGTCTACAGCTATTCCGACTTGAGGACATTGAAACCTATTATTTTCCTATACATCTACGATTACCCTGACTTTCACTAATTATTTTTATCATATGAATTACTGGCGCTTTTGCCGTCACTTATACTCGTAATAATGTAATAATACATTCATAAAACAACAAACCCTTCAAGTCTGTCCCCCGTAAACGACAAAGACCAACAAAATCTACGATATTTACTCAAAAGCCGGCAGTTAACAGACCTTCAAACAAGCAACTAAACAAAGACCAAAAGCTAATTTATTTCAATAAACAACGAACCACAGACATTTCTTTTAAAATAACATTTAATACTTTCTTAGTACACGTTTGATTCAGCCGTCGACGACATTGGCCTCTTCGGGGATTTGTCTGAAGTAATTTACGAGACCTCCGATTTCCTTAGAGACTGTCTGAGCTTCATTGCTTGGAGACAAAGTGTGTTCTCGTTAGCAGTTCCGTGCAACGTTTAATGACTGTTACAAATTATTATAAATTATTCATATTTGATGCTTATTAAAATAATTTTGCATTCAAGGCAATTATGCTGGGGACGGGAAAATTATCGGGAATTATTATTGCCTTTATTATGAATGGTTTTAAAAGTATAAGGGTTATCTTGGACAATTTATTGGCGTGATAAAACATGGGTCGAAATGAATTGTTGCGGCAAAGTTATGCGCGCAAAATCTTTCATTATTTTTCAAATACGAATGAATGAATGTGAATTGGAATTTTTAAAGAATGCATATAACTGTAATCATTTTTTCTCCTCTATCTTCATTTCGCCACAAATTTTATAAAACTCTTTTAGCAGCTTTTTTTTATAAAAGATAAATAGCGTAACGAATTGTATTCATGATCTTTTGTGTATTTAATTTAACGGTTTTTTGAAATCAACGAAAAAGGGTACATTTTCTGATAATTGAATTTTATTATTCCCCTCTTTCATCGTAGCGCTGAAAATTCCAATACAGATTGGTCGCTAAGCGTAGTTTAATTTATTCCGATATTGTGTGTGGCTCTTGAAGAATCACATTTGTACTAGACGTCACATCCGCGATAATTTATATTCCGAACATGTACTAACTAATTCGCCAAGTTCTAAGCTTTAGTGTGTAATTAAAGCTATAACTAAACATATTTGGTGTAACATACAATTACGAAACTTTTACTGATATTAGTAGGGCTAAGTATTTGATATTCCACCCTGATGGCGACCGACAAACCCAGTGGTTAAGAACCCGTCACAGCAACCCTGTATCCGGTTGTTCTGTAAATATCCAGATAGAATCAGGCCGGCATAATTCTGTCGACTTATGAGATAACCATCTGACGGTGGATACTATGTCTGAACTTTACAGCACTTGTTATCATATATGTCATCCCCTTAGCGTAGCTGTATAAGAAATATTAAAAATTATTATAATACATTTCTTGTCATAACTTTATACTATTGTGTAAACAAAAAAAACTTTTATCTTCATTTAAATAAATTTTATATTAATTTAACATAATGGGACGGAACATACAAGGCGAAATGTGGGTGTCCTGGTGGCGCCTCTGCCTACCCCTTCGGGGATAAAGGCGTGAGTTTATGTATGTATGTTAAATTAATTTTATAAAGCCCGTAAATTCCTTTGCAATTAAAACCATGTCATAAGCAAGTCAGCGTGCAAGCCCAAGCAAATGTAGCCTTCTTTTTTGTACCCATCCCGTAACGAGCGCAGATCAGAATATATGAGACCCACTTTTGTGGAATAAAAAATGGGTCTCATATGAAACGTTTTAGCATTGTATAAAATGCCCAGAATCTTATTCAATGTTTTATTACGTTTTATTTGATTAGCGCCCGAGCATGTCTGTGTGATAAATTAATCTAATCGAATTCATCTAATTAAGAGATTACTTTTTGCTTACAAGCTACGCATCGAACGGTAAACTCATCGAAAGTGACGTCATAAGCTACGTTATCTACATCGTTCCTAGAGATAGCTGTTTAATCTACTCGTGAAGAATCCCAGATGATATAAAGAACAAGGATTTGGATACAAAAAACCGTTTCCAAGATAGATGGTATGTTGCCTATGAACGAAGGGAATCCAGCCGTTCATTTAGTAGTTTGCATTTAGAATTAAATCGTGTAATATCGAATACTCAATTGCAACCGATAAAATGCTGAAAGGCAATTTTCCGATGGTGCTCGAAACAGAAGTTTAGCCCCAAGCAAAAACTGCAAATGAAGTATTTTAATTTTACACTATGAAATAACAATAGAAAAGCTTATTTTCAATTATAATACAGACTGACCTAAAAAGCGATTGATTGATGTCATCAAATTATATGACTGCCTCGGTGGCGTAGTTGTATTACGGTACGGTTACAAAGCTGAGGTCTCGGGTTCGAGTCCCGGGTCGGGCAAAGTGATATTGGATTTTTCTATTCATTATCAGTCCGGAGTCAGGAATTTGTGCCCGATATGGCGATAGGCTCGCCACCTATCACATCATGGGACGGAACATACAAGGCGAAATGTGGGTGTCCTGGTGGCGCCTCTGCCTACCCCTTCGGGGATAAAGGCGTGAGTTTATGTATGTATGTATGTATCAAATTATATGAGAATTGAGCCCGTCAGTCTTCCAATAGAGTATGCCAGACTGGTCGAAATCGCGAAATCAAAGTAGGAAAGTAAACCTTGCCACCGACAGGGATAGAAAGAACATACAGATATACGAGTTTGCTTAAACAGATTTAAAACGTGTTTTTATTTTTCATTTACAAATTCATGTCAGTACCTACTTAAATATGTTCGTAACTCGATCTCTCTATTGTTAAAATACGTCTTACTGTATTATACTTTAAATGTGTTAAATGAACTATGGACTGCCTCGGTGGCGTAGTTATACTACGGTACGACTACAAAGCTGAGGTTGCGGGTTCGAATCCCGGGTCGGGCAAAGTGATGTTGGGTTTTACTATTCATTATCAGCCTGGAGTCACGAATTTGTGCCGGATAAGGCGATAGGCTCGCCCCCTATAAAATTATAGGACGGAACATACAAGGCGACATGTGGGTGTCTTGGTGGCGCCTCTATCTACCCTTTCTGGGATAAAAGCGTGAGTTTATGTATGTAAATAAACTATCTCGATCTACAAATTTAAAATTTAGATCTAAGGGTTTACTCAACTTAAATATTAACGTCCCTTAACATCTTTAAGCCTGACGTAGTTTGAAGAACCCTTAAAACTCTTTGAAACTAGCACTCATGTCTGGTATAAATAAGACAATAACCTCAAGCGCTTTCAAATTTATTAGCACTTAAACGACGAGACTCGTTTAAAATGCACCTGTTTATAAATATGGAATGATGGTGCAATATAGAAATATATTGTGACGCACACAATTCGCCCGCGCCGTGTCTCGCGGGGTTTGCTGGGAAAAGGGGTACATCAAATAAATCGCGGTCGTTAGAGAAATTCAGTAGTTCATCGCTCTCCAACATATCCAGTTGAGCGGAAACGGGAGGGATAAACGGCTGGCCCTACACAATAGATAAATAAAAATATTTTTATGCAAAACGTATTCCCCAATTCATGTTATACCCTAAATGTTAAGGACCACGTATAACCTTCTTATTCAATGAATTTGTTATTGTTAGTATTATGTATTTAAATATTTATTACAAATAAAATTCAATTTAGAATGTAAACTTGTTCTGGACAGAATAAAATCTACTTTATGACAGATTTTCTTCCTAAAAGCATAAATTATGCAGAATAGAAAATTTCTCTGAACGGTTTGACGCGAAGCAGACTATAAAAGAATAAGTTTATTTTTCGAACGACATGCATAAAAAACTAGATAGTACCGATCCCACATAAATGTAAGACAGTGGTTAAACTAGAGGAATAATGGTCAAGATAAACTAATACCTAAAACGTTCAGGTTCTAAACTCACCTTTATTACCCGCGGTTTTGTCGTAAATACGCTCACCCAGTACCAATTACAAACAAACGACTTTAAACATCGTAAGTATTGAATGCTATTACTTAGTAATAGAGTGGGGATCTAAAGGGAATCTTCCCTTTCTAGGCCCGACACACAAGTCACTTTCTGGAAAGCAAGTTCTATGCGTTCGAATACTGTTTGTACTTTGAACATTCGCCAATCTGGTAACTGGTACCAACGGTCAATTTTAGGTATTGGATCTGAACCCTTAGACAAAAGTATTAGGCACTTTCATTTACTTCTGACTATTAATGTATTTATGATACATTTAAATCTTAGTTTGTAACATCTGTAATTGGGTAGAATACAATCGTAAAAACATATATTCAAATGCATACCCAACAGTTGCTACAATATTATACCTTTCCATCGAGCCATTATTGAATTCAAACACAAATAATAATATTGAACCAAAAATTCCATACGTTAGCGATACGGCCACAATATTGAAATTATTGTTCCTCAAGCCCACCTTTCCCTTTTCAAACAACCTTTAGCCGTGTTTACCGGCGGTTATAAGACAAATATGAAATTCCAAAACTGCGGATATTTGATTCATGCGTGGTGACTGTTGGTAACGGAATAGACGGGGTTGCATGGATTTGGCACTGGTTTGAATCCACACCTCCGATTTATCTGCATAGTAATCTTTTCAGTAATGTGTAGGTATATTGATAGCCAATTACCGTGCACTTTCAGGGCGAAGCAAAATATCATGAGGAAACCTACATAAATGAAATCCGGCAATTCGCACTTGTCCAGTTTTGTAAACTACAGCCTCAGCCGTCTTATCTGTAGAGAAGGCCCGTATTCTGTGGTGGGGCATTTATTTGCTGGATTATTTTTTAGCTCGGTATCCAAATAACATTCACGTCAAGTCTGCCGTATAAGACTCAGTATAGGAGCTTGCGAACACTTAGTTCGTTTACAATGAACACAATCTCGCCGCAACAAAAGGGAGCGCCTCTGCCGATCCCAGTGCAATAAATAATACAATTGAGTTCACTTCAGACTGCTTAGGTTTTATTCATACTTGACTCGGCTATATAGGTATTGGTAATGCAGTACGTTATAGTATTACTTACGTATGTAAGATATAAATAAAGCTATGATAAATGTGGATTTATTAGTATAGTGACCAAGATAGGGAAAGAAATGATTCGCTTATTTGACCATGATAAAAGGATAAAGGATATTGATGAAAGAAATTTATAATGCAAAATTAGTGGTGGAGTCGGTCGAGCACGTCCCAGGTGATCCTATCAAAATCAAATAGAAGACCTAATAAAGAAAGGCAAAATACCGGGTATTCGAAACCGACGAGCGTGTATGAAAACATTAATGACAGTTGACGAAGCGAAAGACCTATGTGTGGACCGTAGCACTTGACTCTCTTCAATCTTTGCTTACCCCTATGAAACATAGGCGCTAGTTTTTGTATGTATGTATGTATTTATTGTACATAAGTTTATGCTTGTACACTTGAATGGTAGCTCGACTACGCCAGTCAGAAATATCACTACAGCTACCCGTTGTGAATGATTATAAAGGTAATACATAGCCGTCATTCCCAAAAAAAGTACCAAATTGACAAGCAGTTGAGACTAGTTCTAGAAAACATTTGTCAGGAAAGCCCTAATACTAGAATGAACAGTAGCATAAAACTTATATTATAGCATATTATAGAGACATGACTACATAATACATTCATAGCAACCACATTTTTTTAAATAAATAAATAATAAATATTCAGAATATTACATATTATTCTTGCAGCAAGAAGCGTTAAATTATAGTCAATGGTATAGGTAGTGGATATTTCTGTATTATTATATATTATTCTAGATCGGTATGGGTAGATATCATCTTATTTATTTAAAAATATTTTTGTTAAGTTTCTTAAGTGACACGTAATTTGTGAAATAGGTACCTACTTAATTTTGATTCACATTAGCCATAGTGTAGTATTTTACACTGTTTTAATATATTATTATAACATACATACATAAACTCACGCCTGTTTCCCAGAAGGGGTAGGCAGAGGTACTCCAGGTAGGAACTAGGACCCCCACGTTTCGTCTTGTGTATTCCGTTAACGATGTAATAGGAGATGATTTTTTTTTTATAAAAATCTAATTTTATTATCCAATTGTTCGTAAAGACCCGTACAACAGTAACATAACTAAATAAACGCGACTCTACCAGTAGCTATTAACTGTCCCTAGAGAATAAAATTTACCGCCGTTAACGTTAAGCCTTTACTCCTAGAACAATAAAAATCAACCGCAGACACTAAAAATGTTACGATGTTATGCCACAGTGAAAGTAATACCGATGAATTGCTTAGAATATGATTATTTTCATCAAATGTTGAATTTGAGACAAAGGTACCCGACCGTCGAGGCAATGTGTCGCCCCAGGAAATGCCCCGCGTTGAACATTTTCAATACAAAGTAAACTTGTTCGTAGATTGCGGAACATACCTACAATATCAGCGAGTATGAAGCCATTTGAATTTTAAATCTCCTGAAGCTTCTTTGAAACTAACGCGGTGCATTAACGTCGCACGACATTTTACTTTGGGACACATATAAAATGATATTGTGGCATTGTTTCTGCCAAGATTTTGCGCCACTTAGTAAAAGAGGACTTGACATCTGTAACTCTTCTGTCCATGCTTATCCCAGATTTACGAGAGCAGGCCGGCATAATTGTGACAACCAACGAGAGTTCACCATATGACGCCTGTGGATACTCTATTGATATTGCAGTAAATTTACCATCAGGCGCATGGCAGCATTTTACAATAATACATAGTTATAAATGTTTCCATACAAACCTATAGAGTACATACTAACATATCCTCACGCCTTTTTCCCAGAAGGGATAGGCAGAGGACACCCACATTTCGACTTCACCCTTCCGTCCCATGATGTGATAAGAGGCGAGCGCAAATTCCTGACTACGGGCTGATAATGAATAGAAAAATCCAATATCACTTTTCCCGACCCGGGATTCGAACCTGAGACCTCGGCTTTGTAATCGTACCATCGTACAACTACGGAACCGAGGCAATCAGACCTATAGAGTAAATACATTTAAATGAATTACTCGACTGACGTTTCTAAAACATCCTTTACAAATACTTTTAATCAGATAATCTAGTTGAACTTCACAGGAAAACCTTTAACCTGGTAGCAATATCTCAAAGGAGTCACTAAACTGTAGGTTATTCATCGGCATGTGGGCCAGCCTTTACCCTCAAGATTGAGTCGAGCATAGGAACAGTAGCACGTCAATTTAGGACAACGGACTATCTCGTTTCGGATGTCGTTCCATCAAGGCCCGCCCCCGGTGGCTCATGTAACTGTGCATATACCTACACGCCAAAACTTGTTTTTCACACAAAATATAAGGAGAAGAAATACAGATTGTTGTGCCTGATTTATGTACTTATGCTTATATACATTTATTTATTTTAATAATTAAAAGAGGGATGTTTTACTATAAATGTGAATAAAACGCAATTTTTAACATGCAGATACATCAAAGCCTACATTAATAAGAGAGCGTTTATAAAAATACATTTTAATGTTTTTTTTACAAAATATTCCATTTAACATACATGACCTTTTACTCAACTATTTCGTGAAATAGATTTGCCTTTAACATGTCTACTAAGATAAAGCTCCATCTGTCTTTAAAATAAACCACGTTTTGAAGGACATATTTCAACAGATTAGCAAGATGAAGTAGCGGCGGTAAGGCACATAGTTCGGAGAACTGATGGATGATTGGACCGAATATTTTACATGTGGAGGCCACGTAGGGTCAAACATAGTGTTGAATTCCGCCAAGTCGCTCAAAGCAGATTGCTTCCAACTAGCAGCTGTGGAAATCCTCGGATAAGCCTACTGTTCAGCTATAGACTTTTTGTAGCCGAAGTTGATGGTAATTCTGATCGACGTACAGATATAGAACCAAGCAATTAATAAAAAACCTCGACATTCATATTACTACAAAAATAATCGTATTACAATAAACTATAAATCATCGGCTTAAAAAGGTCAGAGTATCAAAAAGAGATTGCTGTTGAATCTGTATAATGTATAGTCGAATGAAACTTCAATATTGTGATTTCATTAAAATAAAACTATGTGCAAACAAGTAAGCAAGTTCGACACATTTGTCACAAAAAAATGGCAACAGCTGCGAAATATTTTGGGGAATTATTCCAATCACAACGGCTTTGATATTTACGAGCTCGACAACACTGGATATACAATACAAATTACATATGATATCCTGACGTATTATTCTACGCACTTTTGTTATTAAATTCCATACGTTATGTTTCAACAATGGTTTCCGAGGAACGGGAGTTAAAATTCCAGCCGACAATTTGGAATAACATTATTTATCGTAAATATCCCCCGACAATACAAGCCCAAATAATGAATATTTCGCACCGTGTGAAAAGGTTATTAAAAACAAAATGCAATCAATCGAAAAATAATTAAATTTTCTCTTGGAATTATAATTTTCCTTACTGTTAACGTGCTGTAGGAGATCTGTTTATTTCTACAGGGAAATTTATTACAAAGGCGCATCTTTAATCAAAAGGTAAGCGCCAAAACCACATTAACGCGGTTCCCGCATCCCGAAAGCCTCGGTCGAGACCACCGACATTTATTAAGAAATTAGCAAAACAATAATGTACACAGTAATCGACACTATTTCTTAGTTGAGCGAGTTAAGCGCAGAGAGATTATTTTGTAGAATGGAAAGAATGGGGGCAGTGGAGTGATTATGGAAATCAGGAACCGTGGATTATCCAGTTCGTTGAATACTGATGATTATTCTGAGTAAATATTTTATACGCAACGCTGGGTGCCTTTGAATGTAAGCAATGAAAAGGTGGGATTACGTTATGCCACTCTTAGTACAACATTAATGTATCAGGTCGTAAATCTTCGCGGCTTTTTATGCTTATAGCACAATAAAGTCGTCTTCGAGGATTTTTTGTGTCAACACATATTTGTCCCACTTAGGGATGAAACCATTGGGAACCTTGTTAGGCGTAAATATTTTTTTATTTACTAAAACCTACATAGTTATTGTTATGTGTCTTGGTGACGTTGAATAGGACCAGGAAATGATCATTGTTTTAAAATGTAACGATGTTATTGTCTGTGATTTGATTCCGAGATTGACAAATCCTTAAAGGATCTTTCTTAAGTCCTGATCATCTGAAGACGATGCATCATCTCCTATCACAAAACCTGTTAAAAGCGACTTGTATGCAGCGACTTGCAATATCTATTATTTTGATCATCTTAAGACGATGGATCATCTCCCGTCACAAGTTGTCTGTTAAAAGCGACTTGTATGCAGCGACTTGCAATATCTATTATTTTGATCATCTTAAGACGATGGATCATCTCCCGTCACAAGTTGTCTGTTAAAAGCGACTTGTATGCAGCGACTTGCAATATCTATTATGTTTTTCCACCTTGTTGTTGGTCATGTCCTAATTCCAGATACAAATATCACATCACTAACTTTGCTTATACAGGCGCGTTCTATGAGAGCTTAATTAAATATTAATATTGAATAGCTTTAATACTTTTCATCACCATATTGTGTGCACAATCAGTGGTTATTTCACGTAATTATCCTATTACAATCGGCCGTAGTCGGTTTTACAATATCCAAACTCAAAACAATGAAACTTTATTAGCCGCCATGTTATAAATTAAACCAATAGAATGCAAATGACATTGAAGGCTAATTGGATTTTGGTAGCTGTTGTAACTATTTATAGATTTCTTTTTTTATAAGTAATTTAACGATAAAGTGACTACAATGTCAATAGTAAATGCAATCCTGAAAGCGCAATATTCGATAAAATTCGTCAAATCCTGATATATATATGATATATATAGCGATAAGACCGCCAGTTGTACTGTACTTTTAGTTTAAGTGTTTTGTTATGTATTTTTATTTTTTTTGATGTACAATAAAGTGTAAATAAATAAATAAATAAATAAAATAAATACACTTAATCCAAAACAAATCCAACGGAAGTAAAATTAATTCTATGAAAATTTGTTCCGTATAATATTCAAGGCACGCAGCTACCGATTTCTAACTTTTATGACCATACGATGACCTAATCTCATATTTACTGGTTGGTGCAACATCATTTTTATGCACGTTGTAAAATCTTTTGTCTGGCGATTTGACTACGGCCAGCCTGGCTGACGTCAAATAAAGCAAGTATTCGCCGATGACTTCTCTATTTGAAATGTACCGCATTTACTATCAGGTATATTCTAGTCACTGTCATGCCGGTACAAAAAAAAACCGGCTGAATTCTCAAAATATTAAAAGATTGTAACAATGGAACATAAAAAATCCCAAACCTTTTTAATTTCCAAACATTCGTATATAAACGGGATAAACATAGAAGAGCTTGGAAAATTCCTCTTTCCAGCCCCGAAATGGTCTCTTAACGGAAATTGCTTTGTCCCAGTGAGCACAAGCCACCAGGCATTCCTGTGCAGCGGATAAGTCCGGGCCGCTCTTATATAAACTAAAAATTCCAACCGCATTGACTTTTTTGGTCTGGAAAATTCTTTCGTATAAGATGGGGATAAAGACATTCAAATATATTTGTTTGTTACTAAGCACCGTCTAGACACTGGCAACTTAAAAAATTGCTTGGACTTCCGTATTCCGCTTGACATTTATACACTTACAAATATAATGTACCTACCTCGTTTAGAGGTCATGAGCCTCGACTCTGTGTTCCCGGTACATAGGCCAGCGTTATCTGATATTTTTAATATATTGTAATATATTCAACTTCAAAAGCTTTTTACCCGCCGTGTCACTATTATGAAATTAGATTGCCGTCACTTGGGACCGGACGCAATTCGGGGATAAAAAGTGTTCTTTGTATTGGTTAGGGACAAATTCTGTCGGTATGCTATATTTAATCTGAATCGGTTCAATAAATTCGAATTTATCGTGTATGGTACAAAGAATTGACTTACACACACAAGCTTACTCGTTGGAGGAATGGACAGAGGTGTCGTTAATACCACCTACAGTTTGTAAAGTTTATATCCATACCAAAATGTGAAATACCGAATCAATCGCCATACCGGGCAATCGGCACACACCTTAACAATCAATCTGAGGATTTGGAATCCGATAAACTCACACCTAATTGAATCGCTCAACCAATTAATAGAAAACAGAACTTCACGATTCAGTCCATACACGATTCCCCTAGACCAAAATACGCCTGACAAATAAATCCTTTCAATAAAGTGCCCTGGCAGTAAACAAGCAGTCACTTACAGTACACGAAATAAATGTTGAAGAAAATAAGCGAATCCTAGTCTCATTTGAAATTCTCAGTTAAGGCGAAAGCTGGAACGTGTTCGGTAGAGCAGGGCTGTATGAATGCGGCTAAGTTGGTGGCTCAGCATGCATATTCATTGCAGACTTGAGATAAGGGCGTCAATATCATTGCCGGGTTACCAAACTGGGGTTTTTTATTGCACAGGTTTGGCAAACGGCTCACCTGGGAAGTGATTACCACTGCCCATGAATATGTACACTTGGACCGTAGTTGCATTTCTGGACTAAGAAAATGCGAAGGGACATAGAAAAAAAAGGATGGCTTTGGGCCGACGGAAATCACACTTACCAAACGAATGACGACAGCAAAGTGGCCGCTTCAGATCGGGTTTAATCGACAACCACTTTTATTTGCCTGCCTGCGACTGCCTCGGTGTCGACATTTTCAGTTGCGTTGTGTCTATAGTCACTAAAACTACCACCTGGCTTCGTTTTCGGTCGCAGTCTGGAATAATATCTGGTAATAATAGACTTCAGAAATCAATTCATGCAATGGAGATACCGACTATCTCAAATCAATTATGTATTCAGCACCAAACTATTGACAGTGTTTCGTGTTGAGTGCCCGTGGCGCATTCTATTATAACACTCAATGTGAACGTTTAATTGCAAATTTTGGTCATTCCGTTATGTAATTTTTGTTGAAGCATACGTCCGATGAGATAATATTTTTAATACATAATTTTGCGTTTTAACTACAAAGTTAAAACCGCAAAATTATTTTATGATAACTAGTATTGTTATGTGGTATATAACTAGTTTATTAAACGTATTAACCTTGATCTTGAGTTTTCATTGTCACGTACCGAAAATAAGGACCTAAGCGCCATAGGCGATCATATATAACGAGACATGTAAATTACTTTATAGTCATTTCTATGCCACTTAAATGCAAAATCAAGACCACGAAGAGTATTGTTCCTGTTTTCGTATTCTTCATTATATTATTATCTGCAAATAAAATCTAATGCTCTATCATATCTTTTGCCTACCCTCGGGAATAGGCGTAAATCTGTGTAGGTTAGGTATGTAAACATATTACCTATAGTAAAATTTAACATGTTTTATTCGTAACACGAAACATACAATAGAAGAGCTTTAACAAATAGCAGTGAAAACACACACAAACAGTTTGATAACTTTTTTTGTATTTTTTTCTGTGGGAACGCTTGCAACTGTTTTCACTTTTTTATACATTTTCTGGTCTTATTTAAAACCAAAAATATATTAATAGTTATTTACATGATTTTAAATATTTAAGTATTTTATTTGTGGTACTAGTATAATACTCAAAAAACATTTGATTTGTAAAATATAAGTTAATCTAATCTTTAAGTCAGTACCAAATATTAATTGTATCTTGCAGCATTGAAAAATACTATTTTTATCCATTTAGTTACATCTAAACACATATGTATACTCTATACCTCCATTCATTAACAAAAACCATTTTTATACCATTCACCACACGCAACCCTCCACAAAAAGATTTATTTAGGAAAATCTTTCATTTCCCGATACATGAAACATTTTTGTGCTACACAATGATACATCTCGGAATGACTAACGATATCATAAGAAATTGTTGCGAGGCATTCCAAGTGGCGGAATATATCCGGCTGGTTCGTATGTGTAAACATTTCAGTGCAAATAAGAGCTGTACAGTACAGATCGGGCCCATAATTCAATAGGTCGTCGCAATAAAAAGCATTTTTGCCATACGTGCCCGGCACATAAACTATGGTAAATAATTGCCGCCAAAGAAAACATTTCGGCTTTTTGATAAGGCACTGTTTATTCACTGACTGCGCTAAATAAAATTTGCTTTGTGGTTTCGTAATAACCCGTGATGTTGCTGTTATAATTTATAATACGTGTATTTTATGGGGTGTTTGTGGTATTACATATTTGTATTGATACAACAACAACATGTAATGAAATTTATATCTTTGTAGCCGTCACTAATTTATTAATGTAAAAAGTTAAATATATACATAGGCTGTAACACTTTGCGCTCTAGTCTCTGCCTACACCCATTTGACAAACGCGTAACTTAATGTACACACAAAACATTATTTATACGTTTATGAAGGATCATTTTTTGGGCATGGATTCAACATTATACCAACATTCTACTACAATGAATCCACTCTGTTGTCAACACAAACGTGACGCCCCAGGCTGTGGAAAATAGCGACGTGTTTCACTTTATCCTTATTATTCCTGCTTTGTACGGAGGGCTCGGCACTCAGTACTCAAAGGACACGGTAAATCGCTAGTTCCGGCCCTCACCAGATGGCTCTAGCTGCCACGAAATGTCAGTTGCCGAAAAAGAACTATATTGTGATAAAAGAGAAACGAGGATGGGTTAGGCGATAAACGATCAACGACATCCGATATACTTTTTGTTGAATTCTGTCAATGGTTATCTGAAGATAGATTTTTTTATTGAAACAGTTGTTTTGGCCATTGCGATGGATCGGTCTTCGTACTAAAGAGGGAGACAAAACTAAGAACTAGAACCTCGGATGAGAAGACCTTTTACAGCTGGTCATATTTTTAGCTTGTAAGTGAAGCATTGTATTCTTATTTGTCACTTCACATAAAAACCTTTGTATCTCACAAATTTATTATCATCATCAATTCACATCATCTTCAGCCACAGGAGAACCATTTGGCGAATATTGGCTTCATACAAGAATTTTCGCAGCGTCCTGTCAGAAAACCTCACAATAAAATTAAATAAATCCATTGGTAACTACGAGGAATCTCACCGTATAAAACAGCATATTACAAATTAAAAACTTCATAAACATGGCTAAGAACTTGTTTTGATAACCTTGACTGTCAAATGTCAATCCTCAATTGCGTAAAGAGCTTCCATGAAGTTTTCCACTTTTCTCTTACCTAACTTATTTTTACGTTCTATTTGTTTGAAATAGTAGTAAAATATTTAATCAAGGAAAGATAGAGTTCCTCAAATAACTAAGGTACAATAGAAGAAAAACCCGCTTTACAAGGAAAGTCGCTCCGTTTACAAGATTTAGATGTTTTCGCGACGAGTCAAAGTGAGGCTATTTGCAGCATTACTATCTTCACTTGTAGTGGTTCCAGGCATTTAATTGGATTCTTATTTTATCTACAATACATCATATTAGAGGAGGCTCGATTTCCAAAAGAGAGCGTACAGTGATGTTTTTTGAAAATAGAATCACTAAAAAAGATATTTGTTTTCTCTCAATGCATATACAAACAGTATGAATAATTACGATACAAGCCTTTTTATTCATCAACATGACTTCAAATAAAATATATTGTTACCTTAATCTTTTTATGAAACAAACACAATTCCTATTAGAGCAAACATAATCCCTTGTTTTTTATCGTGTGGTTGAAAAACACCGCAATAGCAAAACCATGGCATTAGACAATCAGAAAAACAACTTTTATTGCTCACTCCCCAAAACAAATCCTATTGTAATGAACGTAAATTATTTGAAAATGTAAACGTTTGAATAATACGCTATTTTCGTAGAATTTCCGAGCAGCACGAGCAGGTTTAGTTGCCAACGAGGCAAATATTTGCTTAATCCGTAAGTATTTGTGTCAAGTCTTTGTAACGTCCTGCATCCTACAAATCTATCCTGCTTCACAATTACATACTGTCAACAAACAAACAGCAAACTCAGTTTGGAGTCTAAACCCTTTATAGGAAGTTAGTGTGCGAGAAATGTTGGGACCACGAAATTCCATATATGGGTGTTTGTGTGCGATCCTTTGTATTTAAGTGTACAAATAAGCTTATAACGCAATCCAGACTGTTATTTCAAAATTATGTTTAAAACGTACATAAACTCATACGTTTATCACTGAAGGGGCAAGCCGATTGGCAACAAATCTCACTTAGAGTTTACTCATTTTTGTCCTAGAAAATAACAGAAACCTGTTAGATTTTTCATACAAATAAACAAGAAGTCAATGTCAGGACTTGAGAGTTCACCGCCATTATACTGCTCCTAAATCAATGCGCCGGTTGAATATCACAATAATATACACATATAAATATATCTTATCTTCTTTTTAAAATAAAGTTTATTGAAGTAATATTTTAGTTGCAGAGTAAAATCTTCCTTTTAAGTCCTAATATTCTAATAGCTTATAAATATTAGAATTTTGAAATGTCAGAAGCAAGTGTCTTCGAACTTCTGTTCCGCTTTCATCTAAGCCTTCACTCACTTAAATTTCTCACAATAACTAACAGTAATAAACATATCAAACTGAAATTTATCTAACACAATTGTAAACATTACTTTTCAACTACCATACACACCATTAAGTGAACCAATTTGAGTCACTTAAGCTTATTAAAATCCGTATAATTGGACTAACAACGCGATACACTCATAAATGTTCGCATTTACATGGAAAGTTTGCAAACAGGGCGCAGTGTCGGACTCACGAACCCTTAATCTTGACTTATCGGACCTACTCGGAATCCTCGGTTACGACAGTTTCAAATAGCTATTGTTGGTATAGTTGTTTACACGGGTCGAAAGCCGAACTTTGCTTTGCTTGAATATGTTTTCTTAATCCCCGTGCTATTTCGACAAATGAGAATTGCATATTAATAGATGAAGGGCTTCTGTCAACGTAGCATGTTTGAAAACACTTTGAAAGTGTTCGCATTTGATAAAAAATACAATTGCTGCCCATTAATATCAAATTAAACTGATGAAAAATAGAAGTAATTCTAAATTATCTTCTTTTATTACAAATATGCTTGCAAAAATGCTAGCTACTGACGGAGATTTTCGGATTATTAAAATCATTTAATTTATTATATCAAATCAATATTACATATCTTTGTAAAGAAATTTTATTTTCTAAGAACAGTTAAATTCATTTAAACATATATTGTTTTCAGCTATTTAGAACTCAAACTCAAAAACAAATCACATTTAGGTAAATAGCGAACAGGTTTATTAATTTTCATCTATTGTCTAAACCATTCCTTTAACCAATTTAGAACTTAACAAGATGTACTTAACTTAATGTACGTAGACTGCATTATTACTTAAAAATCTATTTGTATCCAACGACGCGGCGAGGAGAATTCAATGCATTTTGCATTGTTATCCTCAATAGAGTTCGCAGACCGTTTTTATTGAGCGTACAAGTCAATTTCGAGCTGGAGATATCCCTTGACTCTGTTACCTTCCAGTAAATATTTAGCAGTAGGAATATTTTAGTATTTACAGAATTAAGTTTCGTGTCTATGTAGTTATGGCTACTTTTAGTCTCGTAAGTTTTTGATGACTGAAAAAAATGATATTCTTGCTCAAGGTTGCGGTTTAATTTCGTTTACAAATACTCAATATTTCCAGGATATTTGTCTGGACCTGGTTGTTTGTAAATATACGGCCTTATTCATAAACAGTTTTAAAACCTATTTTAATTATCGAATGTTTTGTCTTCTTCGCTCAAACTGTATTCAAAAGTCGTTGGAAAGGAACAAAACATTCGATAACTAAAATAGGTTTTAAAACTGTCTATGAATAAGGCTGTTAGAGTTTTGATATGTAAAACGCACCCTCATTACAATTTACAGTGCGTACATCACCAATTTAGTATTTATGTTCATCTAAGCTTTGCCAATTTCGAACTGATTGAAAGAAGTGCCATCATAATTTTTACACCATTTCACTTGAAAGCACAAAACATTTTTAAATTGGAATAAATCTAATAGAATTTTAGTACTCAATAAGATTTTTTTGCAATGGCTTATGAATCAATGCACAAAAGCAATTAACGTAATAAAATCGAAGAATAAAACGCAATATCGTTAGCATGTACTTTGCAAATAGCTTTACAAAATGTAGCACCAACAGAATGTTAATTGCAAAGATCACAATGAACAAATTGCAGTTGAAAGAGAGAATGATAGATTCAAATGAGGGAATCTAAATTCAGTGATTGTACGCGTTCCGTGCTTGAAAATCTCGTACCGTCACTTGGGTATGCTGGATGGTAATTAAATGCCTATTTTACATTCCAAAACCATAAATAATAGAGATACTGTCTGTGACGGAAATTTAAGAAAACTTTGACATAATTTCTTCTTTGTTTCTCTAGGTCAACTAGGTTTTTAAAACGTAGTAAATCAATTCGTACATGCGCATCATAAAGCGGACATTAAAACGAATAGAGGACGCGTGTAAGTGATACGTCATTGAAGAATCTGGATATCCCTTCCCAAAAGCCAACGTACCGACGTTTACTGCTCAATAAAAATAAAAATTACACCGCTGAATGGTTTGATTCCTTGCGTTTTATTGCGAATATATGGCAATTACTTTTGGCGCCCAAAATAAAATCCATATGATATTCGCGAGCCAGTAAAGTTTGTTACATAGTAAAATGTATAGAAACACTTGGGACACACTAAAAAGTTTTCTTACGCTATTTTCTTACTGCCTCCGAGTACTCTTATTCAGAAACGTGACGTAGTAACTTTAATGAGAAAGCCAAGGCTTCTGTTGATCTCAGCATTAAGAATGTTCGCGACCTAAAAACTCAGCAAGGTTCAAGTATCGACTGCTCTCGAATTTGTCTTCATTAATCAAACAACTTTCTTCGAGGCTTTTAACGTTTACATATTCGTTGGAACTAATTTGTTTTGCGTATTATATAGATGATGTGTTAGCAAAATAAACTTATGTTTCAGTAATGCAGGGCAATAAACTTGACCTGAAATATATAGAAAAACCAAATGATTGATCACGTAATTACTGCAAGTCCTGCGTACCCAAATTCTGAACAACAACCAAAGTTCGGAAACTAACAAGTACGCAGGTCGGTCAACATCTGTCACGGAACTTTACAAAAAATATACAATGCGTTATTAATTCTTTCGTACGATATAGAAAAGCAATAGGTACAACGTTTTATAGTAAATTAATTCATATCAGTCCATGTAGCTTATTGCCTTTCAAATAAGGGTTTTCAACTAGAAGAACTGTAATGTAGCCAGGCCAATATGAACTTATAACAAAGAAAAGGCAACAATTCTTTAAAACTTGGTAGATACTTGTTCAAAAGGGCGCTGAATGAAGCAGACTGTTCACAAAATCTTTAAGAGATAGCGCCTATGGTGAATTTGATAACCACCATTCGAAAGAGGCTAACAAAAACTCATTAACTGAATCCGTCTTTAACAACTTCCAGATAACGGTCGCCGATATTAAAGCCTTTCTCCGTCAGTTTTTGTTCTGCGAAACCTCGTTCGCTCTGTTATCGATTTTATCCTGCCGAAACTCTGTCCTGATTTATGATAGCTTTTACTTTCTTGTCGAACGTCGCCAAGTTGCGATAAACTTTCACAGTAGACATATAAAGTCATGGGAATCGAATACGAAGAAATATGCAAACAATATGAATTTTATACGGCTTTTAAAACAACATTATTTGGCGCGTTCGCTGTGGAAACATTCCGCGTGTATTAATCCCCCTTCTCTCGTTTTCCTCGTCGTTGAGAATTGTGATTTCGCTCGCGATTGTTTCAGTCGCACGATAACATTACGTGTCTCTAACTTTATCAATAACATGTATTAACTTGTGGACATTTTGGTTGTATAGACTGAAGGTTTCTAAGAAAACATTTTTTATCATGTACAGTTATTTTTATATCATTTCTTTATTTTTCTTTACCGTCTGCATAAAATCTTAAAGACCGCATGAAATTATCTCACTTTTAAGAGTTCGTACTATTGCTAATAATATTAAAGTTGTGGGTGAAATTTCTAGAATTTTCCCTTTGCGAGAATTTATGAATTCATCAATCACAAAAGATTTCCCCGTATTGGTTCGTTCCCCGCAAAAAGATCACGTCAAACCGACGGCTGCTGGAAAATCACTAGCAAAATCCTTTCGACAGCTCGCATCACAAAGATATGTTACAAATACAGGTTTTATAAACAAAGGTAACTACAAAAGAAGAATCAGGTTTGATAGACATACATGTACATATAATTTACTATACAAATAATAATAGTTTAATAATATAACTTGGTACAAACTTCCTTTATTTAATGAAAAAAGGGTTTTGTCGCCACTACGAAATAAAATCATTTTACTTCAAATTTTGTTGTTCTCTTAATACCTAGTTAAATTAGTTTTACAACGGCATCCGGTAGTAGCTAGGCTATTATCGCACCACTGACCACAAAAAACAATATTTTCATTCCGCACAGTTTCCATCAAAAATTTTCATGAAATTAATTCGATTGGATACATCAAGAACCCAATTCGGTTATTATGGAGCAATTTTGTGGTTAAAAATGTTTTAATGGAAGTTTTATTTATATTATATTCCACCCATCCAACGTCCTTCTAATTCGAAAAATAGAGATTTTCAAAATTTGGCCAATCTTCGCGACCTTTTTTTATTACAATTGCATCTGCGTAACGTTTTTTATTGTCAGGGTTGATTTAAACTGTACGCATTTCAGCATTTTCAAAATAATGGCTGGATAGCTAAAACAGGAGTAAATTGACCCGGTTTTGCAACTTCGTGTTACAATTTAGATGCATTATAATCTATATCGTCTTATCAATTTGTAACAGTCACGACAAGTGCTATTTTAAATGCTTAATAATTTAATATTCAACGTACTATAAACACCTTGTAGTTTTGATCTACGCTTCAAGAACAATATTTGTACACCCAATAATCTGTATAAGCTCTGATATTGTAAGGCTGATCAATCTCTCATATTCTGATAAATACCGACGAAACTACGTACTTATCTTCTAGTGGAATCATCATTATATTGTTTGATGTACATACATGTTTTTTTTCCACAATACATTTCTTTTTTTATGGCACAAGCCCTCTTAATTATAGAGAATACCTTGCAGTTGAATATCGTATTAGTCAAACCGAAGCCCGGTTTCGTGGAAATAATATTTATTTTTAGTTTCTAACTTTTAATAAATAAATAAATAATAATAAAAAAATACATTTGGTTACATGTGGCTGAACACTGGCCTTTACCACTTTTAAGGCACTAACTCGTTGCGACCAATTACGGCAGGATAGACAGATGGCTTTCATTAGACTAATGCCAGCCAATCTAACATCAGATCCGTTTCATGAGAATATCTTCGTTGTGTGCGCAATTGTGTAATGTCTAGGCTAGCAGCGATGTTATCTTTTATTTCTAAAAACAGGAGTATAACAACAGGAGTATAACAGCCAACACCAATTAAAGTACACATGTTTATTTTTCTTTAACAAAATCTGTCATAATGGTTTCTTAGATTTACGCGAATGATACACATTGTAATAAAACTAATTTTACGGATTTTATCGCGGATTTGATTCAATTTTTAGATTTTTCAACTTCGCCACGTTTCGATTGCTTTACAGCTTTAGTTTCACGGGGCGGACTGAGGTATTAGTCATTCGCTCAGTCATAAAATCTGTCATAAATGTGAGCACTATCCATAGAACTAAAAGTTTTATATTAGATATTTTTATTTATGCAAATCTTTCTTTTTTTCTACCTACCCAACATCAGAAAGGGCCTCGATCTTCAAACTGCCCTGCTTTAACCAATCTTTGATGTCATTAATAGTCCCAAAAAAACTTAATTGTATAAAAAATCATTTCACTGAAAGACAAAAAGACTTGCCTAAAAACATAAATAGTAGTACTCGTATCTGAAACCTTATTGGATAAACTTTAAGGCTATTAACCGTGATTTAGTTATCTTTTCTTAACAAACAAAAGCATTAAAAGTTTCGGCCGGGATTTCTCGCTCAACTCTAATTACTCAACATAATGAACAGTAAAGTTTTTTCTTCAGTTCCATTCTTGTAAGCAATAAGAAACTGTATAAAAGTCAAGTATTGCATCTGAAGAAAAGTCGCAAAGTAAGGACAGATTAGAGCAATGCCGCAAACGCTCTTAACAAGGGCAATCAGTTTTATTGTCCGTGAAGTCTTGTACGTTATGGCAACTTAAACGTTTATTGGACAAAAACACATGTGAGAAATCGCTCAACCATCGGATTTACAATGTAGTTATAACTGTTATGATCGAAGAGCAACCGTCAGAGTGGGAATAGTTCCACGCGCTTATAGACACACAATCTCAGTCCCAAAATGGGTGGGTGTTTACCATAATTTTCCAAATATTGTTTCGTCCCAACATGTGAGACCAAGCAATACAAATAATTTATATTCTACGCAACAAATACGAGAAATTGAGCGCGCGAATAATAAGCACTATTCAGTAATAATTGAGAATAAATTTTAAAATTATTGCTTTTTTATACTAAATTAATATAGATCAATATAATATAGTTAACATTTACTGAAACATTACAAGTATGAAACACAACTAAGAACAAATTTCCACGCTGTCAACTTTGATGATAAAATTAAATCGCTTTCCGAGTGCTGAAATTCACCCTACTATTTCTAACATCACCAAGAAATTGTATGCTATAAAGATAAGCACACGTATTATGCATAGAGTTGGCTCCAAACTTGGAATATGTCGTGTGGGAGTGAGGCTACGTCCGGACTGGAAACAACTTGGATAAAGCACAAATATTTGCTTGCATGCTGGCTCCAGTGACGTCATACTATTGCGACATTTGGTAGATAAAATACACCGCAATAATCTTTATGTTAACACTGGCCATACTATGAAGCTAGTCGATATTTTATTCGCAATATGTGGTTGTAACGGACTTCCATATAAATCATCAACCCAATATATTCACGGACTTTTTTGAACAGAATGCAATATCAAAGGATGGAACACAGAGGATATTTAGCTGAAACGCATCGTAGTACGAAATGAAAGGCCGGAGTAAATTAAAATCACACGTCAAATAACAATTTCCTTGTTTTCATTTACGCGCGTATAATTTCGATTTATAGGTCACAACCTTCATTTGTTTTAAATGTATTGGAGTTTCATTCCATTTCTTGTTTTGTTTGATTTGGATCCAAATATATTATGCAAATGTATTTATGACTTTTCAAGTTTTCATTCAATTAAAACGGCAACTAAATTCCATGACATCGGAAAGGTCATTGTAGTTGGTTTCTTTATTTAATATAATTTGGGTCTAAATATTGTGATACAAAAATATTTATAACTCTTAAAATCGCTTTCGGAAACTTTATTTCAAATTAATGCACTTAGATGTCTAAAAAAATCGACTACATTCCATCAGTACGGTCATAATAGTCGTATTTTCGATGCAAACGTCAAAGGCGCCTGAAGTTGATGCGAACAGCCATCGGCAGCAAAATAATAGAAAAGAAATTGCTTTCTGTCTTTTTATTACTTTCTCTATGGAAAAGGGGATACTTAACCTACAAATCCGCCCGGATACGTAGAAGTATTGATATAATATGCATTTCAGTTGAGGCGAAGTTTCATCTTTACATTATCGAATGTGATGGATCAGATGAGTTTCTGCGAAATTATTGGTAAAAAGAAATTTGATTGAAGGTTTAGTACCTGGACGAATAATTCTCACTATTTCACAATGGCAAATATTCCGCGACCTATTATATATAGCTTTGACGAGAGCTTAGTGCGTCATAATTTCTATGCATGACAAAAAAAAACATGTTACGCTCAAGGGCTTGCCAAACTTCAATCCTTTTAAAAAAACATCAATCCTGCATATTTTCTGAAAAAGTCAGATGAAGTGCCGCCTTCGGAATCGAATCTACAACCACTGTTTACGGCCCGTTTACGTTACTATACCAATAAAATCATATTGGTTGCGTAGAAACCGTACGTGCTGCCAATACGCTTAACATATTTTACTTCCTAGAACTACTTCGTTTTCAATATAACTGACACCGCGTCTTCCCGGCATTGTATGGTCTATATTACAACGCTCTCACTGCAAAATACCTACTTCTGTCAACAAAAATCAGCTATCCTGAAACCTAAATTCTGTACAACGTGCGCAATTCACTGGATACTAGTAGTAGTAGTATTCTAGTTTTCGAGACATATTTCCGGAAAATTGTTGTATAAAAAGCTCTTGTAATAATAAATGTTAAAGTCCAAATTTCATACTACATAATTTATAGAATAATCTTTGTAAATGATAATTTAATGATAATAATTTTCGAACATGATGTGATACTATTTATCTATATTAGAAATGTAACCTTTGGTGGAATGAAAGGCACCCATTTGCTAATTTAACACATAAACCATTTACCATTTAAATTCATTCGACCCTCAATACGAGAATACGCAACTAACATCTAAACATTAAATTTTCTATTAACATATTATCGTTTATAGAAACATATTTAACATACACAAAAATATAGTCTTATACCGCCTTAGAAAATTACAAAAATATTAAGTAAATAATGATTTAAGCGAAACATGTCCGGTTCATTGAAAAAAAATTGCCAAACGATGAATCTCCAGGAAAATAACTTTATTAAAGAATTGTACAGAACACCTGAGGCTAAACGTGCACGAAAAAACGTTTAATCATAACTTTGTGTTCACGTTACATATTTACATATTATGAAAGAAACACTCATATATTTTGTAGAGCGGACTCCGCGTACAATTTTTTTGTAACAGTGTAGTGTGGTGGTGTACTCTATCAGCTCATATACGTCCCACTGCAGGGCACGAGCCTCCTCTACAATCGAAAGAGGTAAAGCCATATAAACTACCACGCTGGCCTAGTGCGGGTGGCGGACTTTACATGCCAAACAAATTCTTTCAAATCGCTATGGAATGCAGGTTTCCTCGAGATGTTTTGCTTTACCATTATGGTGCGTGGTGATCAATACACATATGACTCCGCAAAGTCAGGTGTGTTCTGGGATTTGATGCGACTATCGTGAACGAGTTGGCAGCCGCGTCTGATCTGTTTACCAACAGGCCACCACGCTCTTTCGGTACTGTACCGCAATGTCTGCTTCTTGCTCTGTCACTATAACGCAGGCACACTATCTTCCCTCGTGTCCCACTGATTTCCCGCGGGCTTGGGAATGACGCACAGATATTGTTCTTAATGCTTGCTTGAATAAAACACCCTAAAGGTAAAATAAATTTTCAACAGGGCTCAAAAAACCAATAGATTTTTTATACACTGGTACGATCTTCAATCTACGTACAAATGGCTTCATTTTTTTATGGACTTTATGGTCCTGATTTTGATTCCTATATCTATATTCAACTTGTGTGTTGTATTGAAGTCGAAAGGTATGGTTTCCTCGAATCGATGGCCGATGACTGGCTTCGTCAACCCTCTACTCGTGAAGAACAGGTAAAAGAATAAATAATACTATTCGCGTCATACTATTTCAGCAATATTATTTATGACACAGACATAACATGTATATGAAAAATTATATTAAAAGTTCAACATTTTTAAATATATCCAAAATTGGTAAGTTATATAAATGTGTGTATTGTATGTGTATAATGTGAAACAAATAAAGGAGTAATAATACCTTAAATAAACCAATTAGTGTTTGTCAAAGCGTTTACCGAAGTATATTTAGAACTTCGATTTCACGAAACGGTTGAGCCATCCCACGATCGCTTCATACTCCATTTATTTCTTAATTAAAACAACGTTTAAAGCACTAGAAAAAGCAACGAAAATCTATTATGTATCTACGTTAAAACATTCTTTGTACGTTAGAACGTGTATACAATTTAATTCAATGATCCGGACGTTTACCCTTAAACTAAAAAAATGTATTTCTACAAGGCGCCTTCCTTTTAAATAAATAAACAAGAAATATGAAATTGGGTTCAATTACACCGGGCGGAGAACAAAGACGAGTTACGATACGACCAATTTGTTTGGCCCTTGTCTTGTACAAAGAGCCCCAAATCTACCGCGAGATTTACCCGTACACATAAATCTTTTTGGATTAAGTGTTAATAAGATAGGTCAGATTAATGTTGAACTATCTCACTTGAGAGGTTACGACGCTTGCACAAAGTATATTGGACACGACAGGGGCTGTTGTCCCGTCTATTCGTTTGACACACACAATTGAATTGATTGAGTAAAGGAGCGGTAAGTGAAACCTTTTTCTCCCTGTGTGATTGCGAGTGACCTTGAAATAAGTAGTAAACCTTCTGGGACATATTTTTTACGACATAAAGAATGAACAGTATTCCGCTTGCGATTTCGTGAACGCTTACAACAAATATTATCAGTTATAAGTGCTCACGGCCCATTCAAATCGTTGCAATTGATTTTCACGGTAGTCACAATTGGGCACGATATACATTTGTTCCGGCTAAGCGTCGCAAATAAAACAATCATGCATACAAAATACGTATGTGTTAACGCCTAAATTGTTTAATTGAAACATTTTGCTGCAACTCTTTTCAACGTATTTACCACACCAATTAAACAGCACAGTTTTTCTTATAATTAGTGGCTGGGAGCCAAGAGCTTGTTACTATTATTAATTAAAAGACACTTGCGATATGAATCACAAAAAAGAAAAGAAAGCGAGCACCGTCGGTCCCACTTAAATAAACCAGCGCTCGACTTTCGGCATGGAAACGTTGAAACTATAACTTTTTATTGCAAATGGTGACATCCACCCGAAACTTTTAAACGAGATTTCATCTTTACGGTCCGTGATAACAAATAGGATGATTTAAGAGAGTTGTTGTCAGGGCGTTTTAGAAATGAAGAAGGTAGACGACGGGAACGCTTATGTTAAGAGGAACTGTTTAAGATACGAGAGTCATGAGCGCGTCCGCGACCACCTAATCTTCACGCGAGACCTAAAATGAGATTGTTTATCAGACACGCGCGCTCATCTCAAATGAAAATATTATAAAGTTTTTTTACTGGTGTTTATTTACTGTACACTTATTTATATTGTGCGTTTATTTATACAAAAGTGTCGGAATTTAGGTGCTATTTTTCTTTTATTACGATGAATGGCGAGACGAGCATGCCATTCGCCTGATGTAAAAAATCAACACCATGAATAACAAAGCATGCCTGGCATTTCACTGCGCTCGCCATCCAGAGATATAAGATGTCAAGTCTCGTTATGTCCAGTAGTTACTCTGGCTACAATGTCCTACAAACCAGAACACGACCGTGCATTTACACTGCTGTTTGGTGGGAGAAATAGACAAATATTCCTAGCCTCCTTCATATCGACAAGTTGTCGATTTAGGTATGTATAGTTCCAGAATCTGCTGTCAAAATTTTATTGAGCATCGAATAATAAATTCGGATGTTACGTCGTGCCTTATGTTATAAAGCTCATATCGCAGACTCAAACAATGTCGCCATATTACACAAATAAGTAATGAAAAACTTCGCTTTGATCCCATAGTAGGATTACCTTTATCAGAAAGTGTTAGCAACTTTTACCTCCAAGACACCTTTGGAATATTTCCCGATCTCGTAAACAATCTTCCATTATGGGAATCGATATAGATAACAACCATTTTTAGTCCATTTGCGTGTAAGTTCTTTTGGTAGCAAAACTACTTAAATAATAAATAAATAAATACACCCAACAATCACATACATAGTCCTGACCCCACACTAAGATCGAGACTTGTGTCGTGGGTATCAGGAACTACAAGAGACTTTTCAGTCGTAAACATTTGTCTCGGTGCGGGGATCGAACCCGCGGCCCCACGTTTCACAGCTGGCGTTCAACCAACTGCCCCACGGAGGCTGTCACTTACCTATAATGTTTAGCTTTTTAATTGATATACAAAATGTTAACAATTCGAAATGCATGAAATACACGACAATGAGTCACTAACTCAGTTGGTACAACTATTAATTCGATAATTCATTAATATTTTATTATACATCAACTTATTCCCACCACGTATTCAATTAAGACAGTGGACCGTAATTCAGAGGCTGAGATGTTAGGTTAGGGCACAATACACACAAGGCACACCTTTGACCCTCCGAACCCATGTATCTTAAAGTTAATTATAATCGCTCACTTTAACAGAGAAGGCTTTATCATGAACTTGCATGTCTTTGAATTCTCCTAATGAATATGAATAGTAATTATTGAAGCTTACATAGAAGGAAGACTATGTGATTGATTGAGGTTTATTCTATCATATACACGTAAGCTAATCCAGAAGTTTATAACTACCTCAAGCTGGCATATTAAATTCCCAGTTATTTAGCTGAGATGTAACAACGTTTTCGTGAATACCTAATAATACTCATTAGTGTACATAACAGACATTCGTCTGCAAAATTAGGGCGTACTCCCATCCCCTTAATCCGCATAACGGTAGGCAACGTGATTCGATTGATATGGATTGGTTTCTTTGCCAAAACACATTTGCTCCTAAATGTTATATTTTGTTACATTGTATACATACATGTTGATTGGAAATTATAAATAGTTAGCTTTTACAGGTCTGTGTGGAGATCCATGGGGAAGGCTTATGTTCATCAGTGGACTTCCTGTGGCTGAAGAGAGAGAGAGAAAGAGAGAAAGAGAGAGAGAGAGAGAGAAAGAGAGATCCTCTACTTCTAGTTTTGCGTAGATCGCCGCCGATCTGTTTTGCGATAGCCGTCCATTTTTCTAGGATAAAAACAGCCTGTCATTGATCGGCCCATAAACTATCTGTATGCAAAAACCATGTCGATCCGCTTGCGAGAAGGAAAAGCAAACAAAAACACTTCACATTTATTATACTAGAACGGTGAAGTGGGTTGTTGATAATGTCGGTCTTTTTGAAATATCGTAATAACTTACGTTTTTTCGATAACAAAATATAGATTGCAGATTCTTACATTTCCATTAGTTGGTATTAGTTTACCGTTAAAAGCGCTGTACTGGTATTAATTTACCGTTAAAAGCGCTGTTAGATAAAGCACGAAATAGCTCAACTGCTATTGACATTTTAGATATAATATGTTATCGATAGGTAGGTAAATTTTTACAGCTAAAGACAAAACGCGAATATAGAACTCTACGAAAAAGTCTGCTAGACAAAATGCTCAACAAGTAATACTGTTATTTATTAAGTGAGATAAAAGGTAAAATAATCGATATCAACGTTTTTGTTACAGTATAAAAATTTCCAAACCACTAATAAGAAGTCTGATGCTCATTGACTAGAAAACTTTATAGTCTCTTTACAATTCTTTTATCGTATCAAACAAGCGGCATGTAATATGTATAGCGCAATTTAACGATTGTGACAATTTATGTCGCCACATCGTCCTTCGTCCCGACCCAATAACTAGGGGCAGCTGGATAGGTCGTGCCCACGACCTTGACGATCTGGCGCCGGCACCCGCTCGGCCCAACGCCCAATATCCAAAAGGTAATATGTACTTGTCACTACTATGAAACGCCTTTGTGACGTTAAAATATTACGCCCTTATTTCAATGAAAAGTTTTATAAATTATATCTATTAATTAAAGGACAAATCTGTTAGTTGGAAATAAATAATCGAAATTATGTAAAAAAAATAAATGAATCCATATTTATGCAAACAAGTTTGGTGTTAAAATATTTTAATAATTTAATATAAAGTTTGAATATTCTTAGAAAATAAGATCTTATAGGCCTATATTTTGATGTTTTCTTTATGAAGCATAGATTAGGCAAGAAAGGAGATTATTGAAAAATAATGTCAGGAATGTTTTCTAAGCTTAACTAAGACAAGTTTGTACAAAAACAGTAATACCCTACGTATTCGGCCGATAAAATGTACGTGTGAGTGAAGCAAGGCCACGGCAAATGTTTTTAGTAGACTATAATAACATCGTGAGGGTGGCTGGCCCTGTATTTTTTTCATTCACCAAAATGGTACACTGGATAGCTTTCTATTGGAGATCAACGCACAATGTTTGTACTCATCTAGGTTATATCTCACTAAGGATTGTTTTTGTGCCATCTACCGTTTTACGTAAGTAAATTAATTTTCTATTTCGAGCGCTTGGCAATTTCTTTGGGAGATCGTTATATCCAAGGTTGAGGTTTAAGAGGCATTACGGTTTGTAAGGTATTATAGGTTTTGGTAATGTTTTTTTGATAAACTCGTTCCTTTGTTAGTTTTGTAATAGTAATAATAAATTATATATTCACAGACAACTAGTTGGTAAGTACCTTAATAACTATGTTAATATCTGACAAACATTTATGGAGATTTAAAGAATTTTATAAAATTATTTATAAGTGGACAATCCCCACATTGAGCCACTGATCGCACAATGCTGTTGGGACTATCTTGTATCCAACGCAATAGAAATGAAGATTTTTTCAGTAATTCTACAATTATATTTTAACGTTGCCTGGGAATGAAATTTGTGGCCGGTATGGTGATAAACTCGCCCCTTTTCTTGTTTTGAACTTAAATAAGCTCGAAGGAATCTGATTCGCAATCGTGCTCTCTCTGCCTACTCCTTCGGGAATACAGCCGTGATTGTATGTCCATATATTTTTATCCTGAACATTATATTCGTCAATAACAATGTCTCAAATATAAAATCTGTGTAAAGCGTAATCAGTCGCTGGTTTAACTCTTTAGAATGTTGTTTACGCCCCGTTCTCCTCTTGAGCAATTGTTACGTTTGAAAAATACACAATGCAAAGTAAAACAAAAGACTACGAATAATCCGCCCAAGCCACTCTCTCATTGAAAATAACAATGCGCTCTCTAAAGTAGGTATAATCGCTATATTCGCGATAAAAATGTGCTGTAACCCATCTCCTTTTTATGTTATGGCTTTATTAATAACATACTTTTGTACAAAGACAAAGAAAAGCTTCAAAAAAATGTAAACATAGAGTAAAAACCTTTTAAAAATTACTCTGGAGAAATATCATTGCAGTTTTTTTTTATTTTCAAACAAATAGAAAATAAATTCATGAAAATGTCCCGTCACACCATAATATCTTCAAACTTAACTACAAAAAAATAAACATTTTTTTATGTAAAAGTACCCTAGGGAACTAGGTTCTTTCACACAAAAGGCGCATTTCTCGGAACAAGGAAGGGTATGTATCGGTTTTCCTATATCTATTATTTATCCATCTGTATGTTTACCTTGCTTTATTTATCCTGGAGCTGGCAAGAGCATCTCCTCGCATTATTGTAAGCGGCACACGTCGAAACCAATATATCGATTCTGTCAGTTGTTTCACAGTAAAAAGCTGCATAATCCAACTTCAATAATGGGATAGATTCGATTCCAATTTATCGCATAGAACCAGCTGTGATTCTGAACCAGTCTATGGTACGGGCTTACATAGAAATTTCACCCTTAATTAATGCTATTTGTCAGTAATTTCACGATTTATTGACTACGCAGGATTTGTATGCACCTAATAGTAAGTGCAACACTGTCTAGATAGAGTATCTACCGGCGCAAAACGGCTATCTCGCGCCCTTGGTCACAATTAATAAATAATATTTATACACCCTACCGTCACATACATAGACCTGACCCCACATTAAGATCAATTAAGTCATGTGTCGTGGGTTGGTGACTTTTCGGTCTCACAAACACCCAGACCGGAGACAATTACTTGAGGGCTTTACAAACTTTTGTCTTGAACTTTTGGCTTTACAAACTTTGTGCATGGATCGAACCCGCGGCCTCTCGTTTCATAGCTGGCGTCTAACCAACAGCGCCACGGAGGCTTTCAAATTACAATGATACCCGTTGACTGTATTCTTATTGTATCCTTTATGAAATCTGGTAGTCAAAATACTGCCATCCAATTTGTATGTCGATCTGACAGTTGCCTTAACCATACGCGATATCTGTCACAAAAGCCTTAGTAAATTCAGGCGAATCAAAGCTTAAAGAGAGCCAGTTTGTTGGCAATCGAGGTTAACAGCTTGATTTCTATGGGATGGGCGAATACAACATTTTTGGACATTTTGTCATCAGGTATCTTTAAATACCAATATTTCATTCTTTAAATTGGGTGTCAGAATGTTTCTAAATGTCACCATTTATCACATATATTTTATTACGTTAATGAGTCAGACAAAAATTCGAAAACGTTCACAAGTTGAAACAGGTTTTATGTGATTTTGTGATTGTTATGCAAAACAATCGAAACTATATCTCTTAATTGGCTTTTAAACTATACTCACTGTTTTATATTACTGCTACGAGTATATCTAGTTACATTCTCTAACTATTAAACTTCTAAGTTTCGTGCAAGTCATGTGAGTTTCAGTCACGATCTAGCGCGGGTGTTCACGTTACATCGCGCTCATCGCCAAGTCACGGACTATATCGAAAAGACAAAAAACAAATAGCCAAAACGTCGAGGAAAAACATTTCTTGAATAACGTGTCGTTAGTAAAAACTACGACATTACTTCCAGAACCGCGGAGGCTTTTTCAACTTTCCGCCTCATTGCGTTCTCCGATAAATTGTGAGGGACCCTTGCACGCACGATAGAACAATCATAAAGCAATGATTTAATTGTGTACAAACTTCATTTATTAAGTTTCATATACATTGTATGTGAGACCGACTTAGTTCAGGACGTTTTAATAACTAATTTACATTCAGCAAATGCAGAATATGATTAAATGGGTGCAAAAATTATAACGCGAATAAACAATCTAATATTCTGTTTTGATTATGGTACATTCAATTAATAATATAGAATATTTCTTTGCTGTCGCTACCGGGATCATAAATATAAAAATGCTTTTTGCTTCTATCTTCATACAGCAACGAAACGAAATTATTTTTGTTTATAGAAACGGTCTGGACAGTGATATAGGCCACTTTTATTTCGAAAAATTTTACAGTATTTGTGAAATAGATTGGATGGAGGCGCGGGATTTTTCGGTACCATGAAAAGCTTTGAGTAAAAGCTGCTTGATTACATACTACTAGCTTTATCCTGCGACTTTGTCTGTACAGCTTGCTTTATTCAAACAAAAAAGTTGTAAATTGCAATGTTGTTGCCTACGTATATAAATACCTAAAATACATAAGTTTGTTTTTATAATAGACTAGCTTCTGCCCGCTAACTTCGTCTGCGTGATTAACTTTGTTTAAAAAAATATACATGTATAGATTATTTGGTATTTCTCATCCCGTCCCGTCCCGTCCCGTTATATCCCGCCCGTCCTATCTCATTCTCACTCAAGGCATGTAATCCACGCCCTTCGCATCCCTTTGAGTATAAAAAGTAACAAATATATCGGATTTCCATCCTCATCCCACGGGAACACTTAATTTACCTGGATAAAATGTAGCCTAAGTGTTAATCTAGTGTTAATATGGGGAATATTAGTTTTTCTCATTTATCTTCCATAATACAAAGAAACAAGACATGTATGTAAATAAGACATTTACCAGTTTTTTAGTTGGACTTGTACCTATATAACTGTGAAACCGCATCTCATTTCGTCTTGTAGTTTTTTAAGTTTAAGTAAATAAAAAGAAACACCCTGTCTATAAATAAAATATATACCAGTTTTCAAATTGGACGTGCACCAATATTACTGTGAAAATTGCATCTCATTTCGTATGGTACTTTTAGAGTAATGTGCAAGCAAACAAAAAGAAACATCCTGTATGTAAATGAAATATATACCAGTTTTTAAGTTGGACTTGCACCATTGTAATTGTGAAAACTGCATCTCATTTGGTGCGGTAGTTTATGAGTAATGTGCAAGCAAACAAAAAGAAACATCCTGTATGTCAATGCAACATATACCAGTTTTTAAGTGGAACCTGCAGCAATATAACTGTGAAAACCGCATCTCATTTGGTGCGGTAGTTTATGAGTAATGTGCAAGCAAACAAAAAGAAACACCCTGTATGCAAATGCAACATATACCAGTTTTTAAGTTGAACCTGCAGCAAGCAATACAACTGTGAAAACCGCATCTCATTTGGTGCAGTAGTTTTTGCGTGATGCGCAAGCAAACATACAGACAGACAGACAGACAGACAAAAATTCTAAAAAAATTGTTTTGGATTCTGTTGCTGTTTTATAGACCCCCCGCGTTGAAATTTCTTAAATATCTTCCATGTACAGACATCGACCATTTACATTTTTATTATATGTATAGATATCATGATATTTCAAAGCAGACTAATCATACGTCAAGCGTGGCGAGTATCGTAATACGGAAATACACCAAAATAATGATGTATAGATAACTAACAACACAAATACAAAAGCAAAATGGAATTATACTCGGAAAGGAAATGGAATTACTCTGTACGAAGTATTATTGCAATCAAATTAAAATACGCTCTATTACATACGAGAAACTTAATTTATAACAATTATTCATTGACTGCGTTCTATTTTGTAGGCACAAATTGCAAAGCAGTAACTTCATAACTAATATTGATTTATTTAATATTCATTGAATTATCCTATTGAAATTCAAACCATTATCAGGAATATCGTTTAATAATTTACTGGTACATTGCCTTCAAGTGTTGGCTTAGATAGTATAACACCAAAAGGGCAGTTGATTGGTAATAGATAGCCTGGAGTACCTTTACATGGCTTTGCTTGACTTGTTATTGATATATATATATATATATATATATATATATATATATATATATATATATATATATATATATATTATGTATATCCAATTGTCACACACATAATCTAGATGGCACATTAAGATACAAGCATTGTTTCGGGGGCATTAAAGACTACAAAGGACTTTTTGGGCAAATAACACCCACTCTAGAGATAATAATCACTAATGAGACAATCCAGAGCATATGAACTTATTTTCTGCTTTATCTATTCCTCAGTAATATCGTCTACCATCGAACGAAGCGGCAATGAACTTATGATTCATCTAGGCTAGTGGGCGTTAGATAACGATGACCACTTACCATCAAGCATGTAGCCTTTTTCTCTCTATAACCTAAAAAATAAGCTTAAAGATAAAAAGAGTATTCACCACATCATAAGCAATAACTTGGCTGTGCTTTTGGCATCGCTGGCAATAAATAAAAATAACGATCTAGCGCGACGCCCTATGAAAAACATAGCCATCCCAGCGATCAATTCCAAAATGTTTGATAAAATTTAATGAAAACACAGCGATAGTAATTAAGCCATCGGATAGAAAAGCAGAGGCACGTTGCGGAGTAGATTGCGTACAGGACTCTATTAATCAAGCGATGTACGTTATTTGAAATATAATAGCTTTTTCGGGTTACTTGGCTCTGTTACAAGTGGATTAGCATCAGCGGCTTTGCTTCGTTTAACTCTGCCGGCGCGGCAGCCGAAATACGTCACGTGTCTACAAAAGCAATCTAGATTTTATCATTACTGCGACCCGACGCTTTATAGCCCCGCGGGACGCATCACAACCTCTGCATACCATTTAAATGGTAAAATCATTCGCTATTCTTTTATGACAATCTTAATCGGCTTTGTTACCTTCCCTACTTATTACTAGGTAGCTTTTAGGGCGTTTATACATTACAGTAGCACTTTATGAGGTCACTAAAAGAGAATTGCTTAATCTCGTTGCTATAGTATCACGTATATTATGTAAATCAGTCATCAGATTACAAATTTCCATCTTTCATTTCAATATAAATATAAGGCCGGCTAAGATAAATATTATAACACGATAAGTAGACCAATTCAACCCGAATAAATCTCAATTTCCTTATTATTCAAATTAAAAGGCATCGGTTGGAAAGGCCTTTGAATATTTGATTCAATTGGTACCTATTAATATAAATCACTATTGTCGGATAGATTTTATCTATTTCACGTCTACGACGGCTTTCAGGTCGCTCGAAGCCTTCGGGGATGGTTCTATGTAGGTATATGAGCGGAGACAGTTCCTCTCAACCGCTTTTTACGCATGCTTTCGGCACAGGTGAAGATTGTGTTTCTCTCTGCACATGTCTACTCTTATCATCAATTTTTAAGGTAAAACTCATATATGTGCTCATATAATCACGTGAAAAACTGTTAAGAATATTATAATTTTTGCAGAATCCACTATTTATCCAGAAGACAAACTTTCCCAGCAAACATTTTTAAAATAATAGAAAGTTCCAGAATTAAAAGTTTGTCTTATAGTATAGACGTCCATAAAGCGTTTCCCAAATTATAAAAAATATCTTATTTAAAAAAAAACAAAAAGAAAACTGGCAAAATATGTAGGTCAAACATTTCCATTTGTGAACTATTCCACGACAAAAACAACAACTTTTCCTCGTGCATGGATTGACTGAAAAAGCCCACTTTGCGATTAAAGATCTTTCGTATAATACAACCAGGTCATCTCCAAACCTACTTAATTATTTAAAAAGCGAGTTGCCACGGCGTAGCGAAGAACGGCTTTTCAATCATTAATTGACACGAAATAAAAATATACCTAAAACAATCGAATTATGATATGTGGCCGCGCGCGCTAGAAAAACAAAAGCGTGTGAATATTTAAACAAGGATACGTGCGTTCATGTTTTGTTAGCTTTGTAAATATTATGACGAATAGGGGTGTCCTTTGGGACGTTCCTTAAAGTTTATCCATCCCGAGCGAAGCGAGTAGTTCATAGTTTTTCTTTCCTTCAAAAGTTAAGAAAGATAAAGTGTAAAATATTGTATTGATTTTCTCTCGTTTTCTATATCTAACAGCCATTGTGTGATACCTACTGTGCGACTCTCCATGCATACTACTATGAACCAAAGGGGCTGATAAAGCGTTAAATGCAAATGAACACATGGCGAAGAGAGAGGACATGAAAACGTTTTCACACGCACCGAATGATGAGTGAGTGACACAAACCAGGAATAAATTACCTAATGAAACAGTCATGTGTATACTTACCAAGTTTTGACATGAAATGATCTAGGATAGACGATAAGAGAAACCTTCAAAAGTTTGAACATTATCATTCAGCACAAACAAGCAGACATTTCGTTTAAAGATAACACACGATTTGGAATTCATTATATTCAGCCGTAACTCATTGTTTCAACCGCCGCGCCGGTGGTAAACTCACTATAGTTGGAGTATATTCAAACACAGAGTTTTCGGATGCTAATAACTCGCTTTTATTTTATGCGGAACGTGAAGCGATTAATAACGCGAAAGCAAAACTGTGTACGATGCGCACTCTTGTTTTTGCGGTATCTCTTTTTATTGAAACTTTTTAACGCACGTCATAAAACAGTGCATCAAAGACATTACAGTAATTTTATTCCCCTTGGTTTTAAATGACTGTGTAGGATGTAAAAGCTTTTAGTAGTACCTTTTACCCGACTAGATTTAACTGCCTCCTACGTACGTGTGCGAGTTAATACCGAGTTAGCGCCCAAATTATGGCCACAAAGCAAACAAATTCACGGAATGAATGCGTCCTCATTGAAACGTGATTTATGTCAAGTATGGCGCCTGGGCTAATGATGAAAATATGGTTAGTGCTGCCGACATAAAACGACATAATAAAACATTCTTCATTATATCGACGCCTCGTTTGATGAATCAACTTTCGTTTGATACGTGCGTCGTTTATTTGAAGACCCGGTTTTTATAATATCATTTTATTTGCAGCCTCTTTTAGTATAACATAATTTGAATAATCTTTAAATTGCTTGAATACATTTTTCGAGTACATTTCTGGAACCACAGTATCAAACAAAATCGACTTTAAAAGCAGACGCAACCACGGTTTTCGTGATACTATTCATATTATGCCGGTAACCACTCAACAAAGAGATACCCAAATCTCTTACCATTCACACACTAGAAATAATGTGTGTATATATAAAGGATACACGAATATTATCAACTAACTCGTAACTTGCTTTTTGCTAAGAAAACTAAACTCAAAAGAATTTGCCGTTTGAAATATGTTCATAAATTGCCATTTTTTTCAGGCAAAACAAACAACCAGCATGGTTGGTTTAAATGGTTAAAGCTGTAATTGTGAAATGCTTCAGTGTAGTGTGTTTTTTCCTACGCGCCGGGTCGAGAGCTCCAGATTGCCTAACACAAGCAAAACCGATCCGTTGGAATTAAATGTATGTGTATGTTTACCTCTCACCGCTACAGGTAAATATTTTTCTAACAGGTACACAAACATTCCCTGATTGTCTTCACTGTGTAAATAGCGACTTCGAAAACTCCAGACGTAATGTAATATTTATTTTGAGATTTACTGTGGAACCGAGACTGGCTGTATTCATTACTGTTGAATACTCGTAGAAATGTACTGAACAGTTAGTATTTAAACGTGTTCTATCAGAGCCTTGGTAGTTAACTTAAATAAACTCGTAGAGATAGTTTAGTTAATTACCGCTCCTAACGGTGAAGGAAACATCACGAGGAAACCTGTATACCTTTGAGTTTTCCGCAATAATTATGAAGGTATATGAAGTCTACCAACGGGATTAGGCAGGTGTGATAGATTAATCGGTTAAGACCGGGAGTACTGTTAAATCAGGTTAGTGCTGCTTAGTATAATGGTAAAGAGAACGCCGTGATGAAGCCTGCATGCTTGAGAATTCCACACAAGAATTACGGGGGTATGTAAAGTATACTAACCGCACGAGGCCACCGCGGTAGACTAAAAGGTGTAGGCCGGAGATGTTCTGAAAGGGTTGGCTTCAGGCAGACCCGGTCGTATTATAAGTCAATTAATTGTACAACGTGGCTGAAGAGACCCATGTAAATGTGGAGTATGGGCCGGCAAGGCAATATAGATATATTCACTATGTAGAAAGGACCTTTGTCGAAATCACCGACTTATCAGCTCCTTCTACCAACATTATGTGTAATTTTTAAATTATTCAGTTTTTTAATAATACATTTTACGTTTAATTTCACTGTTTAAGCTTTTACAATCAGTTTAAATAACGAAAAACTACACCATATAACAGAAAATTAATAAATAACAACTTAATTAAATATTAACGGTTAATTACATGGCATACTGAACTTATCGCGTGTCGGGTTCAGTCGGTGTATATTTAAATTCGGACAGGCCTGCAAAATTGGACCAACCAGAAAAAAACAACGCTTTCTCTTCAATGTAAGTACAGTCACCAACAAAAGTAGCTGAACACATTTAAAACGCCAAAAGTCATACACACATTAAGCAACAGAAGTCGGTGACGAGTGGCGGCCACAAAATTTCATGAACACCTTAAAGGTTATAAAAGTTGATGAACAGCAAAAGCAACAAAAGTTATTGAACAGCAAAAGCAACAAAAGTTGATGAACAGCAAAAGCAACAAAAGTTGATGAACAGCAAAAGCAACAAAATTGCTGAACACTTATAAAAAGTAAGATTGCCGTAGATGTGTTCACCTACTTTTGTCGCGTTGTTTGTATTTATTTTTAAATGTGATTTCAAAGTTTCTTTTTTTCTGTTTCTCTGCACTGACATATTGTATTCTATTTTGAGAAATTATTTTGTTTGCAGAGTTTGTCGTGTTCGTCTGTTATTGGCAAGTGTACTTTTATTGAACAATAAATTGTTAAACATCTAATAATACGCACCTAATGTTATTGATATCGTGCTGTTGGTGTTCCAAATATAGTAAATACATGAAATAAAACACATAAATATTTATTTGGGGTGTTGTTCCGTGTATAATAAATAATAATGTATAACAATATTGGCAAAAAATTGTGTATGTATTTAGTGTTATTTCAATTTTGTTTGTACCGACTTCATGTGTACGGCTTGGGTAATAATTTAAAAAAGTAAATTTATAAATATAAAAATAAAATTTATTAAATAAAATAAAATTCAACAATATAAAAAAATATTGTGAAAATATTATAATTTTTAAATTCTTGTGTGGCCTCCATTTGCTTCGATGACGGCCTGTAGTCGGCTTTGCATAGAATTTGCCATATTTGCACATACATCACCTCCTCTGAAGGGATCCCGCATACGTTCCACGTGCCTTATAATGCCTTCCTTTGTGCGTGGCGTGTCGGGCTCTCAGGCTTAGACAATGAGACCCCATAGATTTTCTATGGGATTCAAGTCTGGACTCTTCGGTGGGAACGGTATCCCAATAATCGCATTTTCATTATTGCAGAACCATGTTTGACATCTTCTAGCTTTATGCACGGGGCTGTTGTGTGGACGAAGTGTATCGGCTCCGACATATGCATTCTGACCGTAGGAAGTAATGTGTTCTCCATTAAATCTAAATAACCGATGAAAAATATATCCAAAATTTATCTTCTTGATAACGCAGATAAATACAACATTGAACTCTTTAACTATTTTTCTCATCTAGAAAAGGAAGTTTCCGATACCGCTGAGAAACAATATGGAAATATAGTATGTACGGAATACTTAAAACTAACAATAAGATAAAAGATAAAAAAAAATCAATAAACTTAAATTAAAACCCAAAACAGTTCAGTGTTTACAGAAAAGATTAGATACAAAAATAAATACCGTTGAATATCGCGAAATCAATAAACAAGTTAAACGTAGCATAAGGGATGATTTATACAAGCATAATTGTTATCTAATAGAAATGGCCTTAAAGAAACATACACCGCTTAGGGTAGCTAAACAGGGGATATCTACAGGAAGGTGTTGGATAAATATGTAGTTAAAAGATGAAGAAGGAATTAAACATAGTAACCGAATCCGGATACTATTCCCTACATAACTGGCTGCGAGGCTTATAAAGCTCTCCGCAGTATGAAATTCAATAGGAGTCCTGGAGAAGATGGCATGACAACTGAGGCTTTTCGAATCGGATCACCTACGCTGCTTCCTTACATAGCAAATCTATCCTTGCAACTGGGAAACTTCCATGAAATGTGCCAGTCCAACATCATTCTTTTGGATAAAAAGGGAGACAAGCTGATATCGCTAATTACAGACCCATAAGCCTAACATCACACTTGTATAAAGCGTTCATAAAAACAATACAGAATCGAATAGAGAACACACTTGATTTACTCCAAACCCCAGAACAAGCCGGTTTTCGCCCAAACTTTTCCACCGCGGACCACCTTCACACTTTGAATCAAATTATAGAAAAAACACCTGGAATATGAAAAACTATTATACCTTGCCTTTGTAGACTATACAAAGGCCTTCGACAGCGTATATCACTCAGCCATATTCCTAGCACTACATAGACAGGGAATAAATAAAATATACATAGATTTACTCCAGCATATTTATGATCACAGCACAGCCACCATTAAACTTAAACGTACTGGTCAATCATACTATATACAAAGAAGAGTAAGGGCATCGATATCGGCAGTAAGAAACTTACCAACTTGCGCTTCGCCGATGACACTATGTACTATTGATACCGATGATATACTATTTGCATCATCGGCGCAAGACCTCCAATGCATGCTTGAAACGTTAAATATGGCAAGCCACGGGGTGGGTCTAATGATGAATCGGTCAAAGACTAAAGTCATGACAAATAAAACAAAAGTCCACATCCAAGTGGATGGAGAGGACACACTATGTCGATGAGTACATCTATCTGGGCCAGTTAGTTTCCTTCCAAGGCCGGCAAGATCTAGAAATTCATCGCCGGATGGAAAATGCCTAGAAGAGCAACTGGAACCTTCCAATATCCTTAAAAAGGAAACTCATCGACATTTATAACTTGCCTATTCTACCCTACGGAGCTCGGACTTGGTCTTTGACCGAATCACAAAAGTCCCAGCTCAAGCTTTGTCAGTGAGCTATGGAGCGCAGCATCCTGGGAATAAGGCGGACTGACAGAGTGCGAAACAGCGAAATTCGCTTAAAAACCGGCGTGGCAGACGTGGGAAGCAAAACAGCTCTCCTTAAATAGAACTAGGCAGGCCATGTGACTCGAATGCATCCAGAGCGTTGGGCAAATATCGTTACCCAATGGATACCTGATGGTCGACAACGCCGCGGCAGACCTAAAAACGCTGGCGAGACGACCTGGATGCTTTCGAGCCCATGTGGCCCGAAATCTCGTTAGAATGCGAATTGTGGAGGAACAGGGGGGAGATCTTCGCCCAGTAGTGGGATGAAGTAGGTCAATTAAAAAAATATTTATAAATTTAACTTTTTAATTAGTACCCAAACCGTACACACGAAGTCGGTACAAACAAAATTGAAATAACACTTATACATACACAATTTTTTGCGAATATTGTTATACATTATTATTTATTATACACGGAACAAGACCCCAAATAAATATTTATATGTTTTATTTCATGTATTTACTATATTTGGAACACCAATAGCACGATATCAATAACATTAGGTGCGTATTATTAGATGTTTAACAATTTATTGTTCAATAAAAGTACACTTGCCAATAACAGACGAACACGACAAACTCTGCAAACATAATAATTTCTCAAAATAGAATACAATATGTCAGTGCAGAGAAAACCCAAAAAAGAAAATGTGAAATAAAATTTAAAAATAAATACAAACAACGCGATAAAAGTAGGTGAACACATCTACGGCAATCTTACTTTTTATAAGTGTTCAGCAATTTTGTTGCTTTTGCTGTTCATCAACTTTTGTTGCTTTTGCTGTTCATCAACTTTTGTTGCTTTTGCTGTTCAATAACTTTTGTTGCTTTTGCTGTTCATCAACTTTTATAACCTTTAAGGTGTTCATGAAATTTTGTGGCCGCCACTCGTCACCGACTTCTGTTGCTTAATGTGTGTATGACTTTTGGCGTTTTAAATGTGTTCAGCTACTTTTGTTGGTGACTGTACGTTCAATTTGTATTGTTCTGTACTTTCTACTGCATCAGGTGCATATCAATCTCTTTTTCATACTGTATAAAATAACAGTTATTCTACAAATTTATTCTATAATACGAGTATAAACCACGTTCCGTTCATTTCTCTGGAAACAAAAGCAACTATTTGAGTAAAACGAATCCAAACATCCATAGGAGCAATCGAAAAGAGTGGCTTATCGGAAAGTAATAAAATGTTTAGAGACTTGGTTTTGATTGTCACTAATGAAAATGTGATAATGGATGAAAGCCCACTTTATTTCACTGATTTACTGCTTCGCGACAAAATAGAATTAGAAATAGACCATTAAATAGTATATTTATGACATAGTCTGTATTACAAGAATATTTGTTGTAAGTAAGCGTGGTGGACAACCTAAGCCATCTTAATCAAACTATGAATTTTAGAGGAGTCTCGTGCTAAGCAGTGGAGATATGGGCTGAAATAATAAATAATATTATAAACGTTTATTGCAAAGTTTACATAAGTTCATAGATGTTAGTTATGTTAATATGTTATTTGACAGCCACAGCAGCGTTATCGACTACGAGACCTCTTCAATTATAAGGCAGCTGGTTCAAGCCTCATCCGAGGAAAATATTTATATTAAGGAATGCTGTAACCTAAAAAGTCCCTCATTATTTCTCATATTTACGACACAATTCGTATCTCACTTTAGCTTCAAGTCTATGTACTATTGAAGTATAGATGGTGGATAGAAATCTATCTCCGCGCGCAAACACAGCTCTTCCCAACGCGCGGTTCTCACACTTGTTATGCAAATAATTGATATTTCAAAAGGACGATCTGAACACGACTGAATCACAAAATGTTTTAAAGACAGTGCTTGCGGTGAAGATTTGTCTCGCAGTAAGTTTGCTGTAAGGCTAGATTAATTATTCATTTCAATATCATAGGCACGAAGATTGATTAAAGAGAAAGAGCTATAAGTAAAAATTCTGCAATTAATAATTATTCTGACAGTGTAGTAATAAAAGACACATGCCATTGCTCAGCACGGGCTTCCTCTTCCATTGAGATAATTATTTATAGGTTGGCTTACTTCGGCTTGGCGAGCTCCACATACCTTTGAAATGTTTGTGAAGAAGTCCAAGGGGCCATGATAAATTACAAATCTATAGATACTATCGAAAAGTTAGCGATCGGCAGATTGTAATTAACTATTATCAATGTAATCCGTAGCTGTAAAATAAATATTAATATTTGTACGCCTTTATGGCAAAACATAGAGCTCATAATATTTATTTAAGATCATCAATGTACCTACCTATGTTATACAAATAAATTATTCTTATTCTTATTGTCATAACTTTGGGTTTGAACCTCTGACCTCGAATTACCATAACATGACCATGATAAGCATAACTCATAATCACATCAATGTGTTTAACGTGTATGTAATCATTTTTAAAGACATTAGACTATGATAAGTATAATAAGTATAATAAGTATAAATCATCGGTACATCGCCATGTATCTAAATTGCTAATCATATTAAAACAAATGATGCAAATCCCATGCATTTTTAAAAACCCATCCATAGCCAAAAAAGCCTGAGCCAAATACAAAAGCATTCGAAAGGCAATAAAACATAAGCTGTTGGTAGTATAGTAGTGAACATCTGCAAAGGTGCGCCATGAGTTTACGATACCAATAAGAACGGATCTCGAATATATTGATACTATTCTCCATTCACACTGCGTATTCACATTGGGAGCTCTCTATGTCCGGGTGAAATCTATCCCGGCGAAATAAAATAAATTCTCTCGGTACGAGCACAATCAAAACAAACTTTTACAGCGTTCGATTGTGAAATCCACCATGTTCAATAGGGTTTATGGGAGACTAGCTGCCCGATCCGACTTCGCCAGGGTTCAGACACCTTTTTGAGTCCAATAAACATCAGAACCATATTTTTCGCTGACTGTTTTATATTTAAACGCAACGTGACTCTTGCCTTTTATACTGCCTTTCCCGTTCCGTCCTATTATGTCCCGTCCTGTCCCACCTCAACCTATTCCATGAGACAAGGCATGTAATCCTGTCCTCTTATATCCCATTTCATCCGCATTTATATTCTGTCCCAAATCATCCCTGAGTTTGAAAAAAGAGCAAATATACATATTTGAATTCCTTTCTAAACTAACAAACTTGTGTTTATTCTGAAGCAACAAATACACAAACTTTCGCCTTTATAATATTAGTTGCTTATATATTTCTGCACTGTTTTGTGTTTCTGCAGTATACATGATAAGATGTCAACAAGTGATAAAGACTTATTTATTTTATACCGGGTATATCAAGACCGCGAACGAAAACGAAGCTGGGTGGTAGTTTTAGTAGCTATAGACACAATGCAACTAAAAATTTCGCAAAATAAGCGATAGATTATTTTTTAAACATTTTTAAAAATTGTAGTTTTTAGGTTGTAAATCCTTAGTTTTTGCGAAAATAGTAATTGAAACCCATACGTATCATTGCGTCTTTAAAAATAAAAAGGTGTACATCATTATTTTGGGAAAAATATATATTTATCACCCAAAAACGACGATAAGTAAAAAAGTAACAAAAAAATTACGATTAATTTTGCGGAATTTTTAGTTGCATTGTGTCTGAAGTCACTAATACTCATTTTCGGTCGCAGTCTTGATATACCCTGTATACAATTCCAATAAGTTCTATTAAAGCTAATTGGGTATACAACTTGGAGCTGGTACTATAAGAAATTTCTGTTCCTATTATTTTGTTCCCCTAGAGACAATATGAATTGTAGACAGCCAAACTAATAATGATCCGTTTACACCCACATACTACACACATGCGACCAGTTATTAACAGTGTCTACTAGACCGTCCTTTTACTGACCAGTGACGATAGCACAAAGAATACTCGTTCATCTGATACGTTAGTACGATAATAAGGAAGGATGTGATGTTCAGTTACCCTTATTATAATTTATTTTTTCTTTATACATTCTTTATCGTATACCAGATAAAAACAAAGACAATAATTTAAATTAAAATAAGTACAATCAGCGGCTTTATTGCACAGGGCAATCTCTTCTACACCACCTTAGGATGGACATAAAATAATTTAAATTAAATTGGAATTTGTTTAGTTTACTAATAAATCATTTTATATTTAAAATCAATTTGATTTATTTGTAGAATCTTTCCTTATTGTCCTGTTACAGGACGTTGATGCTTCCGGCATAATTTCACACTTCCGGCCTTCTATCCCGATTTCCTCTTTTCGTCCATCTCTCATGCCGGTTTGTTTTATGGCTTTAAATTCATACGTACTGTTGGCACATCACACCTCAATTTCCGTGCACCGGAAAATAGTTTGAATTTCTATTTGTACTTAATCAACATTGAAATAAAACTATTTTTTACGGATTTTATCGCAATTTGGTTTAACCACTATGTACTTAATCAACTTTTGTAAGTTTAATTAGTTTAGAACAATGTTTATAAAACTACAAGTAAGCTTACAGGGAAGCTTAAATTCGCTACTATAAAATGGATTAACATTAGCTTTTAAGTAGTCTTTATCTATTTCCTTATAACCAAGTTAAGTAATTGTCATTATTTTAAATAGCTCATAAGCGGCAAACTTTAAATTGCATTTGATAGATCAACTTTGTTCTTAATACAATTAAATAAATTTTATTGTCGTGTTTTATTTTATATTTATTTGTAACAATAAAATATTATGATGTTACAAGCCGAATATTCAGGCACATTTTTCCCACAATTCTTCCTTTTTCATTTTTATTAACATACTTATGCACAGTTCACATAACTGATCGATAAATGTGAAAATTGTACGAGCAATAATTATACACTTTGCAAAGCGTTTAAGCCGTTTACAAAACGTTAGCATTTCATGAAACGCCTCATTAATCTTTCTAGTCAAATTGCTAAGGTCGTTCACTAAATTAGGGATATTAAATAAATGTTTTTTACATGGCCGGCCTGAGTAGGGCCAAGCTGGGCCGATTTACATAAGCTCTTTATAAAAAACTTTACTTCAAATATTTTATGAAATTGTTACTAAAATTAATGTGATTATGAAATCCTTTTTTTTTTGCGCATTTACGTCTTAAAAATCAGCCATTCGATATGAAATTGTACCTTTCATCAAGAAAACAAGCATTAACTCTTTTCAAGAAATAGTAAAATAAGTAATTCTTCGCTTCCTATGTCGACTGAAAACTTAAATTGATGGGCAAAACCTATATAAACGCAAAGCCACGAGCAAAACCTAGTTGTTGATATTATAAGGCTTATATTTATACTGGTTTTGTCTCATATTAACCACAAAAAGAACTAACGTTTGATTTATTATGCTCTGATGCAGAGGTCTTGGCTCATTGGTTAAAAAAAATTGAAAATAACTTTACGCTTCCGATGATACGAACTTAGAAAAAACTTTTTTATTTTTGCCGGGTAAAACTCCACTGGAGGACACTCTATCGCACAATGTAACCGAAGCATGTTGATGCCAATTATTTGTTCACGGTAGAGATCGTTAAAAAAATGGTAAGCCTGAATGAAAAACGTACCAAAAATTATGAAAACAATTGAGCGATGTTAGGATTTTTGAAACAATTTTTTTTAATGTTTTGATAGAGAATTCAAAAACGACCTTTACTTTACATTTTCAAATTTTTTATCAAATTATCTAAAATAAATAAAAAGGTTTTAAATATAATTTTATGTGGTATTAAATATTCTTTCATTTAGTCTTTATTTTATTAATCTAGGTTAGGTATTTTTGAAGATATTGAAGGTTTTCTAACCGACCCTTTTTCTTTGCGGTCCATTGTATATCGTTAATATCTTAGATGTAAACCGTATGAAAACAGTCTGAAGTCTGAACCTGAAAAGTGACACACTTACGTGGAACACTGTGTCAGCTTGTTTTTATCAATTCTTGTGGTTCTCAGTTCTTCGGATTATTATATCATTGTAAGCTTGGTTACTATTTTGACGGTAGGTAATACCGTGCCAGCTTATCCCTCTATTAATGAAACACATACACTATTTCCGTTCTCTTACAGAAAGACCAATTGCTTAATAAATAATATTATTGTTGGCTGATCAATTACTTGTCATTTGCCAATTCCCCTAATTACAGCGCATTTCTCTGGTTAAGTTATCCTCAATTTGGTATTATTTCATCTGAAGACGGATCCCGCAAATTCTCGGCTTATCTCACTAACGATGTTTATTTATCAAACAGTTGTATCATTAATAATACGTACTAAACGTAAAACATGCAATTTAAGGTGATTGAAGAAAATACATCTAATTTTAAGTAATGGAAAAATTTGTTGCCTCAGTGGCGTATTTGTATTATGGTACGATTACAAAGCTGAGATCTCGGGTTCGAATCCCGGGTTGGGTAAAGTAATATTGGATTTTTCTATTCATGATCAGCCCATGAACGTCTAAATTGCCGGGAAATCATAGGTGCGCTGACGCCCTTTGAGAAGAGTCAATAAATTTAACTTCTGAAACACATTATTACGGCGAAAGTGTCACTTCGAATAGAGTTTGCCTCATTATATACCTATCAAAAACTGAATACAAACTGAAAGCAGTACGACTCTATTATTCATGAACTACAGCCGGCCGCAAATAAAACAAATGTCATCGTTTAAAATGTATAAGTACTAAGTTATTAATGTATTTATACAAAACTATGCCCGGGTATCTAACTCAGACAACAGTGAGTGAAACTCACACTTTGTAAACTATGTTGATAAATAGGGCCGAAATGAAATGAAATTTTAAAGAACTCATTAAAGCACGCTAGGTTTTAAAATCCGCGCACCCGCCGGCTATGAGAGCCGTCGTTTTGTTACTTCCATATGAATAACTTTGACACAACATTCGGAATATTCCCAACTGATAAGTTCTGAAGAGAGTTGGACTTATTGTTCTGTGCTGCTCATTATTTTGTTATCATTTGTCTCAGAAGTACCAAGATTTATGGCACACGTCCAACAATCTTGCTGGCAGCTTACGGAATGGTAAGTAACTACCACTTGCCATAATCGGTTATATAAAGAGAGATCCTTGAGAATGGCTAAATAAAGAGAGGTAGAAGATATAGATTGTTATTTTTCATTTGATACTGGTCCAAAATTCATTCTAATTGATAAGATGTCCACTGCTAAACGAAGCCTTAAGTAGGTACTTGCACAGTAATTTGAGGGATTGTATTTATTTTTCAACAAGTAGACTTTAAATATTAGATCTTTTATAAATTATAAAGCTAAGAAATATTAACTTCATGCGCACACACGCGCGCGCACACAACACAATATGCTTCAGTACACGTCAAGAACCATTGAGTCAGGTAGGAGTAAAACCCTTTTCAATAATCTGACGCGAAGCCTGGGTAATGCAACCGACGTGGTAACGTATAGACAGTTGATGTCATGTGCATTTATGTTATGTAGTCATACTTCTATCTGTCGAATAATTTGCAACAGCTCGATACTGAATACGCACATGCCGGCTCATTATACCTATTTAGTTTTGCGCAAATTTAATAGCATTCTATAAGCTTCAAATTCTGCATTGTTTCATTAGACTAGCAATACAGATATGTGCGCAGCCTGTTTATATTCTGATATGATTATTTCGCGCTAATTTGTTATTTTGGTACCGTGTATGTTGTATTCCTATGGACATCAACTATTATAGTAACTCTAACTGAATGACTTTTGATTAGAATTTACAATAGCTTACCACAGTGTAAATCCGAAAACTAATTTTAAATGAAGAAACATAAAAACTGTAAAGAAAAGGATATGGCAATAAATGGGAATTATACTGTTATTTTCTCTATTTAGAGTGTGCAACTACAATAGTGGATATTAGATGCTCTGAGGCAGTGAATCAGTCTGCGCAGAAAGGTAGACTGTTGTTTAACAAGAAATGCTTAGAAAACACACTCAAATGCTGCGTACGGAGAAGACCGAATCTAATAATTGTTGCCCGCTCTTAATGTTTTTCCTTGTTAAATGAAAGAAACTAAAAACCATTTATGTGACACAATCGACGCATAAAGCAACGGATATTGTTCAATATATCCGTAGGCAGAGTCTGTAGAGTAAGCAATTCGTGACCGGGGGAACGCTCCAAACAGATTTATTTAGTTTACCTTCCCTGGCCCGTGTATAACCATGACTTCTGCCTTTGTTAAACTTCCTCTGTTATGAAAACTTTAATAACAAAGTTATTATAATGTAAGTACCAACTCACTCGTAACAGTATTGAAGTTTTCTAAGTATTATCTTCTTATATACAAATATTACCAGGAGTTTTTGTTGTTGGAATTATGGTTTATACAAAGACTTGCTTTATTAGAAAGAGATTAGTTGTATGCAGAATAAAGACGCTGTTTCATTATAAAATAAGCTCGAATTCAATTCAAGAAAACTCGTTCATGTTTCTTTATATTCTGAGAACAAATAAGTCTATCCAATGTCAATTAATTATCTACAGCATTTTCCCGAGTATTATACCTGAGAGGTTAATTATTTCTTAAAATTAGTTTATTCTTCCGTATTTATCTATAAGTACAGGTTTTGCACTAGTCTTAGCTATAAGGCATTATTGGACCCAATTTTAGTCACAGGCTTTTCACAACACGCAATTGACTAATCGTAGTAAGCCGGATTGGCACGCTCTCAAAACTGCGTACCAACAAAACTACGAGACAGAAAATACAAACTGAGGTGGTCTGTATATACTCCAAATCATTTGACAAATTACTACACTTGCCAAATTAAAGCAACACCGTTCGTGTATTAGATTACGAAATAAGTTTCAGTAAAATAAGTCACCGTAACATAGTGTTACTCCATGTGTGTGTTCTCACAAGTACGCTGTTATAAATCTGGACAGAATCACTGGAATATACGGGGTAGCCTGTGTTACAAAATATAGACAATATTGTGGAGTGCACTTCTACTTTTACCTTCCCTTATACCACATTTAAGTTTGGACTACAAATAACGTTTTTTTGACAAAAATACTTGCCACCTATTCAATGTTAACATTCCAAGAAATAAAAAAATGACGAAAAGCCACAAAAAATACACGGGAAAACTAATTTTTAGAAAATAAATTACAAAAGGGACACAAATTCCAATGTTTGAGAAAAGAAGACATGTTTCACTTTAATCACAGCCTTTTCTTTCCTTTAAACTTTGTCTGTCGATCTTATCGGAACCTTCTCTGATTTATTGCACAGTTTCGTCTGAAATTAGACACTGGAACTTAGCTCGCAACTTTTTATTTCCATTATTTTTATAAATTGCTACTACGAAACGTTAGAAACATTTTAGCAACCAACAGCAAAATTGTAACACATACGTTTTGCTGCGCTTAGTAGAAATATAACTGCACTAATTCTTAAAGCGTCGACTTGATTTTTTTTAATGTTTATACATCATTTGTTTAACTGAATCATTTGATTTTCTTATACTAAGTGTACGTATCTGCTTCAAGATTTTTACTGCAATAAAAAATATAATGTCCGTTGTTTTCTAAGTTGAAAATTATGAGACCGAAAAGTCTCTCGTAGTTCTGATACCTGCGACATAAGACTTAATTAATTTTAATGTGGGGTTGACTATGTATGTGACTGTTGGGTGTATTTATTTATTATTTATTTATAGTCATTGAATTTGGGTTGGATATAATATTGAGGTAACAGCTACATTAACAGTTTCTTTCTTGCTATAGCTTAATGAGCAAATGGCTCGCCAGATTGTGAGTAATCACTGCCGTCCGCAGACACTAAACACCAACAAAGCCTTGAGAATTGGTGCTTTGCCAATTTTTCCAAATGAATGACAAAAGTGGGGAGGACGGAGCAGTGCACAAGCAAAAGGTAAGCTTACTGTTCGTACGAAAAATATCTCAATTTAGAAATGAAACACTCACCCTAATGGTCCATAATACAGTTTGGAATTTAAGCTTTGTTATTATTCTCTTTATTTTAAAAGCAAGAGTATATTTATCTATAATACTACTGTACTGCTTATTATCTATATCATTCTACAACAAATGTTATTGTTGTATCTTCGCGAATAAATAAATAAATAAAAATGCGAAAACAAAAAAGTTCGTTCTCGTCGGTATTTCGTGAAACAGTAAAACCGCTTCAATCGGCCCGCCGCGCCGTGAACGAACAGGCTTATTTATACTGAAACAACAACACTAGTTACTTTGTAGCTCTATGACTTTTAAAAGCACTTTTAAAAGTAAAATATAATTTTTATTGCATGTAATAAAAGAGTATCTAACGTTGGAATAGAATTGCACATTATCAAGCCCAAAATAGCAACCGCGCACAATAAAAGTGATGAAAACATCGATAAACGAATGTTTTATTCATCCAATTCGTTTTTAGTTTATGGGATAAAGCAATTTAATCAAATAGCAAAAATAAACAATTCTATTTGAGAAAATGCCCTTATAAATTTAAATTACGGTCTCTTAAGCAAAATAAATAGGCTACGAAGTAAACCTAACATTCAAACTGATTAATGAAGTCGGCTGTCTGCGGAGGCGACTATCTAGCAGGAGTTTGTTACTGTTCGGTCAGGATCGACTAGATAGGATATAGATTAAGGACAAATTGGAAGGTACGCAATAATAAATCAATGTAAATCTAGCTAACTTATCTAACTTGGGCGCTGTTCCATACTTGTGTTTCATGAATGCATAGTTTAATGGCCGCAAATGAGAAATATTATCATGATATTAAACATTCCAACCATTTGTCTAAAAGCTGCGTGGAAATTCAGAATTCTGGTTTTGTTCCTGTACCAGACAATCCTATATTGTATTTTGGTAAACAAAATTCAAACGACGGCCACACGTGTACGATATCAATGCAGCTGTAGGCTACTTAATAACAAGTGACCAGTTTGCTGGTTAGTTTCTGCATCCTCGGTTCAGAATAGTGTGGAGATATTTAAGACTAATATACCTCATATTTCTTTCAATGCTTTCTTTATTGCGACACGGAATTAAAAATTGGTTAGTAATTTATGGTGTGGTACGGTAGACATCCAAGGATACAAGAAATAATAATCAAAATCGGGTCACCCAGTGCAAAGTCACGAGGTAACAAACATAAAAAACATACAGTCGAATTGATAACCTCCTCGTGCTTTTAAAGTCGGTAAACAGAGTTATTATAAACTCAAAAGATAATTTTGCCGTGAAAAATATATTTCAATAATGAGTATTCAGCATTGTTTGTCCCGTTTGTTTTCCCTAAAACTAGGATAGGTATCGATTGGAAATTTGGCACAGATATAAAAGTTGCTCGCCCATCTATTCCAAGTGAAAGAATTCGGCACACATTTTTATTCAAAAAGGCGTCCGAAAAGTGGAGCAACTAGGTCGAAATGTGGGACATAATACTGAAGGGCTTGTTTAGAAAATTGAAGTATACGCCTTTGCGTCGCCTCCCTGCTTATTTCAGACACAGTATTAGTTTGAAACGATGTAATGGTATACTTGTTTTTGTGAATTTGGATACTGTACAATGAATAACACCTTACTTCATTTTTTATATAGCGTATATAGTTTTGCATAACAACACTGTGTACAAATGTCCTACGAAATATTTTATAAGAAAGCCTGACAATAAATACAAAACAATATTGATCATGAAGACGTTAGCTACAAAAAATCCTCCTTATCTTGACTAAAGGAGTCAAATCTTATTTAGATACGCATCCGAAGTACTGGAGCAGAAGTATCCGAATATTTAGACCATGTATAAGTTTTCCGCATGACTGTTTTTGCTATTCAAAACAAACCAGTCCGACGGCTTAGCGTGATATCGATTTCAATCGTGAATTCGAGGTATAGACTTTTGATTCTTTTGGACGATACAGCCAGTTGACTCTCGATCTCTTGGCAATTTCGATTCTCAATAGACCAGTGGTTTCTATTACGTATTCAGGTATTGACGGCTCAATATTATTCCAATACAATCTGATGGTAGAGGAGCATAAACATTGCCAGTTTTGAATGGTAGTGCCATCCAAACATTGCTGTTATTAACAAAGTTAACAATTTAGATCAAAGCCTTTGGATCAATTCGAAAGTATTGATACAGTTACTGGTGGTAGGTCTCTCATATGTTATAGACCGCCTGGGTAGGTACCACCGCAATGTATATTTACCCCGTCAATCAGCAGTGTAAAGGCACTGTTTGCTGATTTGAAGGACATTGTAGCTAGAGTAACTACGTGACATAATGAGACTTAACATCTTATGTCTCAGGATGGGGAGCACAGTAGAATGTAAAGCATTGCTTTGAAATTCATGGTGTTGTTTGGTTTTGCTACTGTTCATGAGTAGTCGTATGGTTTACCATCAGGCAAATGGCATACTTGTCTCGCCATTCATCGCGATAAAAAAAGTCTCCATGACGCAGGTCAACATGCTTGTTGTGAAACTAAGGAACCCATGTTCAATCCTTGCAACAAAACAATTGTACGATTCACAAGTATTTCGTATGAATGTTATGTGACCGAAAAATCCCACTTCATTCCTGATGCCCACGGGACAAGATCTTAACGAGAGGTCTGAAATTAATGTGCGGCTGTTGGGCGTGTTTATTTATGCATACGTTTCCCAAGTGTAATATATTCTAAAACAGTATTTTAACAGAAAAATGTGTTCTTTGAAAACAGCAAGTAAATAAAACACGGTTGATGTTTTTGTATCAAAGCTATGAAATATTAAAATAAAATATATTGATTGCATGAACATTATTTTCAATGCATTCCGAACATCTCACATTATTTACGCTGTATTACTAGTCTTACACTACACAAAGCAAACGAGCGCGAACTAAGAGTAAAATGCTTGCTCCGTCATATTTCTATATAAGTTATTATTTTCACTTCTTAGATGTGCTGTTCATAAAGTGCCACTTCAAAGGTTGTTACGGAAAAATAAACCTTATTTTTGTAAGACTTATTTTTATGCTTAATATAGCATACATCGAATAATCGCTGGATGCAAGCTGCTTCCGACTATTCGTTGTACTTCACCCAGTGCCCCTGAAAAGGTCAATCATGACTCACATCAATAATTTTCACATTCAGTAATGTACTTATTTTGTAAAGAAATAAAACATAATTGCAAAATAATTAAGGAAAAGCACATCAAGCAATTCTATCTTTAAAAAATCATTTTAAATACATCGGAATAGTGAAATGTAAAAATACAATTCCATACGCACCAAACCAATTTTCAGTCTGATCCGCGAACGCGGAAGCTACAACAAAGCCTGCAAAACCGTAACGAACAAAGAAACAGTAAAAACGATGCATGCATCAAAGCAATTACCGTATTTACAAAGAATCTGTGTGTTTATTTGTAAAAGTGTAAAATAGACTTGTTTAAAGGAATTTTGCGTTATAATACCTACTTCTTGTTTGCTGGCACTTTTAAATATAACGCACCTTATATTAATATCAATCTGCAAAGATAGTATTTTACCACCGACCCGAAAAGACTATCTCTGGCCAATCGACATAATTATGCAGGCCTATACCCAGATACACCTGCAAACTTGAAATGCTTCACACGTGGTTCCCTATAATGGATTTTTAACCGCTGTGTTTATATCTTTATGAGGGCAGATGGAATATCCTGCCCCAACAAATACACTATGTTAAGGACACGCATCCAAAATGTAAAACGACTACAAATAAGTAACAATAAACTTACTTTAAAGTATAAAGACTCGTGTTATTAACTGAACAGAAGCCGATGAAGTATGGGTCTCGGCGTGCACGTTATAAATGTGGTTGCAAAACATTTCTCGTGGTAACATCGTACATGAACCACGCAGACCGGACGCCGCTAAACGCTAACCATTTGTTTTGATGATGGAAGTCGCGGCAACTAGCTAACAACACAGTGAAAAGCTGAACTGTGTGATGCTGGAAATAAAAAGCGTTTTGATAAATTTTTAGATGGTGCAACTGTTTTATGTCACGGCAAGTAACAGACATTAAAGTTCAAACTAAAATTTTAGTTTAAAAAAGCTTTTGGTTTTTCCGGCTACTTTCTTAAGTCACGGCACAATAGAGTGAGAACTAAAACTATGAGAATATTTAGAGTAAAAAGGTTTTTGATTTTCACAACGGTTTCATTGTTTCATTTTCGTAATTTCATCCATTTAACAAATTAGTTAACATTGCTGGATGATTTTAGGTGCGATTGCCAGGGTGAATGTGAAATGCGTTAAAAAGACCTATGCTCAGCCGTGGGAAGAAAACAATGTAGATAATTATTATGAATTTTACGTGGCGGCAAGATATTAACATAAAAGTATACCGCAATAATTGTGTTCGCGTCTTGCGGTGCGTGCGCAATCCTACACACTATTATAACCTTAAAAGGAGAGCGACAAAAGCTTTGCTATTTATGAATTCACCGCAAATACTAAAATTTACAAACATTATTTCGTAATAGGTTTCCCAAAGCGCAGCGCGAGTAAAGAATACAAAATAACCGAGATCTGTGTTGTCGTGCGTTAATTCCTGGTTTGTATCCGATTTTACTCACAAGTCAAGTACAAACTCTTCGTTTTGCGTCGAATCCCGATTTCCTTAAATACATCTTTGTCTGACACAGTAGATTTGTTTCTCCGATTGATTGAATCTTATCGTTGTTCGGACTTTGCTCAACCTCACTGCAATAACTTAATTTACAACGTTTTAATGCGGTTAGGAGAGTATTAAAAACTTTGTTATTATCTGCGAAGAAAATTATGCAGCAATTAAAACTTTATAATACTGTTATTGTTTTTATGAACTCTTCGCGGCCTTTACACCTTATCATTAGGGAGTAAATATTGACAAGCAATTTTACATAATTGCATCACAATGTGCGGGATTTTCGTGATTTTCAGTACAAAAATAGCGAGAATACTAAATGTTAACTAGAATGTTTTTTTTCTCTTTGTAAAATGTTTGACCCCGATAAAAGTATAAAATAGGCTGAAACATTAACCGTTTATTTTTTTAATCGCGCTCAACACTTACGGTATAATTTAAAAGTGGTACAAAATGCGTAAAGTACGGGGACGCGTGGTAAACCTCGAATAAAAATTGTTTGGGAAAAATATAACTGTTTCTATTATCGTATTGAATATAAAATATTTAAAAAAAATATAATGCAGTTAAAAATTGAGCCAAATTTCAAATCATAAATTACGCTGATCATTCCAAAACTTATTTTCGTTTTGAATAGTGGCGGTACTTCCATACAAGCCCAAAAGCCCGGCTTGCCCTACTTAATACGTAAATACTAAATTCTGAACGAAACCATTACATTCAATACAAAACAGTAATTACGAAACATCTACCATTTTTGAATTTACCGCGTTCCGTCGCGGCATGGCGCTCTTCAATGAAGCGCGAGCCGAAGCGCCGCCCGCGCTGCGCAACGCATTTAATAAATTCATTCAATAATTTTAGCTCTCACGTTGAAGGTTGCTCCACGCAATTTTTAAAAGACGGTACGCGCAAAACATATATCTGCTTTCTTCTCTCTCGTGTGCTTTTACGAGGCTTTTGGCAATGCATGCTATCTCTTTCACACTGACGGGTGAAATGCTACACTCTAGCACTACGAATGTATAGCTACAGATATCTATATATAGCAATAAAGTACTAAACCAAAAGCCCAGTTTTTGACCACAGAATTTTTTGAGTGAACATCGTACGTTTGAAGGTCGTCATGTGTAACATTATTTGTTAACTAAATTATATTTATTGTTATTAATATGTTGGTTCTTTTTTAAAATTATTTAATCATTTTTTAAATACAAATAATGAGGTTTTTATATTTATTTCATAAATTATAATTGCATGTTGTAATGTTTATTTTTTCGTTTAGTAGCAATACTGTACGAATTACTACTAACTTCATAAGTATTTAGATTTTTGACATTGTGTAATTGTAAATAGTTCGGTTGTAGGTTAATTATTCGTTTTTTAATGTTATTTAAACTTTTTGATACGAAAATGATTTGTATTGTTTCCTGTGATGGTTTTAGTGTGATGGTGAAAGTGTTCATTGCCGTTATAAAGGTAATTTAATTCAATTATATTGAAACTGGCGCGAAAACTACGCCGAGTTTGTGCATTTCTTAAGTTCGTGGTAAATCACAAGAGGCATTTTATCGGTTCAGTTTACTAAACTACGTAATTCGATTTCTAAATGCTCCCATTCATATAGGTTATTATATTAAACAGTCGTGTTACATATGCTTTTCAAGGGACACTTGTGTATTAGAATGTTTGTATTAATTCTAATGATTTCAATGAGTTTGTGGTCCTTTCAAAAGGCATGCTATTACTTGTAATTAAAATTACTTGTAAAAACTTAACCTTCAATGTATTTATAACAATTTCTGTCCGCAATTTTGGTTAACTGCGCAGTCAAACACGGGAGCATAGTAGCTATCGTTGTGCTCGTGTAATGCCGGGTATTAAAAGTGCTCAGTAGTTAGTGCATTAAAAAGTTACGGTTGCATGACCGCAGGCTATCTATATTTGTATTACCTAATCCTAATATTGTACAGATTGTGTGGTAGGTCTGCCGCCGCGCCGTAAATTCGATTTCGTCGTTATTAGTATTTTTGTCCTTCTAAATAAATATGTATTAAGACTAAAATAATATTGGGCTTGCCCTACTCCAAAACCCTAGGCACGCCACTGGACTTTTGAACTGCATTTTATTGTTTTAATTAAACCTATTAATCATACATAATGGTTGTTTTGTTCTTTATTTCTCCATTTTTATGACGTCTTTTGAATGACTCTATTGAAAAGTTTCTAGCCTGCCGATGGAAAGTTAAATCAAGTACTCTTTCGTGGATTATTTATTTTTCCCGCTGAAAGTTTTTGCAAAGATTCATACAAATATTCGTTTTACTTCACAAATGTGACGTCATTGTATGTTTACATACATACATAAACTCACGCGTATCCCAGAAGGGGTAGGCAGAGTCGCCACCAGGACACCCACATTTCGCCTTGTATGTTCCGTCCCATGATGTGATCTCCTGTCACGATATCGGGCACAAATTCCTGACTCAGAGCTGATAATGAATAGAAAAATCCAATGTCACTCAGCCCGACCCGGGAGTCGAACCCGAGACCTCAGCTTTGTAATCGTACCGTAGTACAACTACGCCACCGAGGCAGTCAATGTATGTTTACAATAATTTTATATGGAGTGGTAGATCAGAAATTTATTTTAAAAGAAAACAGATTGTAGTTTGTCGATACCATCTCGGTTACTGGTACTTTCGGTGTCAATTTAGCTGTCGAAAGGATATCTCGCGCTTCCCTTACCAAAACACTTATTCGATATAAAACTCGTTGAACACAGTTATCGTTTTTGGAGTTACTGTAATATCTTACGAGAACACTTCAGTGAATATCGTAGTTTGTTTAAGAGGAACACCGAAGTAAAGTAACATCTTTGTTGTTGCGTTTCATTTGGTGAGTAAAATTCCCGTACCCAAAAGCTGGTAAAAGACTGTTCGTATCTGCTTAGATACTGATCATCGTACACCATGGTGGAAAACTCTTCATAGTGGTACACGCAAGTGTGTCGCATTTCGAGTACAACCGGAGTTGTACAGGCCGGCATAATTGTAACAACCAACGGGAGATTACCATCTTGATATGGATACTGTTTTTAAAATGCTCGGCACTTATAAAATGCGTTTTAGTCACATTGTTTTCCAGTAAAAAAAATTAGTTTAACACAAATTATTGCAGTCGAAGTCAGCATTCTAGAGCAGTGTTAGATATCGTAGGTAAGGTTTGACGAAGGTCCTCCTTACGTATTCTTTTTCTTATTACAGAAGAGCGCTATCGAATATTTTGAACACAACTACAATTTAATACGCTTTTTCACGTCTTCCTAAAGTAATTTAAGTTTGAAAAAACTTCGCATTAATTTATACAATAACAAAATTAATTATAAAGCAGAAATTATTTTGTTCACAAAAAAGATCTGAATTAATTTATGTTATTTGCATATCTGTAACGAATTTCATAATAGCAGAATTAATTAAATTAACATTTCAATTGAATATAGGCTTTCTAAATTCAAATAATAAGGGACAAAGAGACGATTGAAAAACTATATTTCAATTACAGTTGAAAAACTATAATCGATGTAATTCGATTATATTGAGTATCGATGGAACGGAAGTATAGTTAACATAAATGAAGCGAAGGCTTGTAATGTTATTATCCCAACATTTCCCTTCATTTCATAGGAGCGAAGACACAAGCCGAGACTGTCATAATGGAAAGCACTTGAATCTTCACGAAGGGAAATTGCGGTCTCGTAAAAGGAGATAACAAATGTAATCAAACTTCCAACATGTTCTAGATACACCAGGAATTTGAGAGAATACATCACAAATATGTTTATCTTCCCATAAGCACGGTTGAGCAACTATTTAAAAGCGATATGTGTAATTGCTAATATTGAATGAATTAAATGTGGTTTAAATTACATTCGCCTAATTGTCTGGTGGCAACATGTTTTAACGTAAATGCTTTTTAAAGAAATTACGATTAATAAAACAATATTCGTAATCCAGCCCATATTCTTCCCACTGCAAAGCATGATCTACAGTTGAGACGGTCGAGGCAAAAGAACCAAAGAAATTATTTTAAATCTTTATGGAATGTATAACATTTAATGGCCCTTCTCAATGTGGGCCAACACGCCCTACTTTGTTTCGATATGAGCTGTTAATTAATAGCAACGAAGTGTACTTACCACGCATGCACTACTAGTTAGCACTGGTACACTCCACAGTTAATACAAGAGTTACTCAGAAAAAATGCCTCAATAAAAATAAAATTCAAAATATTAAAGCCTGGAAATAACAGACGAATTTAAAATATATTAAGTCCTGAAAATGCCTATTAAAATGAAATGAGACCAACGTAATTATGCATATTATAATTTTAAACAGCGTGTTTCCAATTTTATGATATTTAATAAATCCGAAATAAATTAAATTATTTGTTAATTAGTCCAAAAATTCGACACGAATAAATATTTGTTAAATTGTAAATTACGCGGGTACATTCCAGTTATGTTTGCGCGGAGTCACAAAGGTTTTTGTGATTTGTGGTTTTTGTGCGTGAAAGTTCTTTGCGCGGTTTCCGTTCAATTTCCGAATCACGAGCCGAATTTAATTCCAGTTTTTACTGCTTATGGAAATGAAATGATGTCAAGTTATAACTGGTACATATGCAAATGGAGCCCTAAGTGAGATCAGAGGTCATAATAAGATTCCTCGAATGGATATCGCCCCGACTGCTGGCAATATGGATCGAGGCAGCCGTCGACATCCTGCGATCCGACCAAATTGATTTTAGTACTCATAAACATCAGTTCAAAAAGTTTTCAGCGAGTTGAGTCGAGTTAATGTAGCCCGTTATGCAAGTAGTAAATATCTATCGGTTGAGACGAAGTGAAATCTCGGTTGGATGAATTGAAAGTCGTCCAATCAAGTTCGGCTTATGGTATCGGTTGTCCGCTACTCAGATGCTGCCGCCACCTTACATAGCATAGATTTACACCTTTTGCAACTGAGCTGAAAAACTTCGACGATTAAATTAGGTTTCTAAAAATATTCTACTTATCGAACTTGATTTTTTTTTTGTTTACGTACCAGAACTTAGCAAAGTATATTTATATCAAATCCTACTTAAATAATAAGACTCCACCGGGACTCTACTTATACAAATCATATCCTTGAGTTATTAAATTAAGTAGGCACAAATATACAATACACAGTAAGACGTAAATGTTTGTATAACAAATTAAGCTAATGGAAATGTCTGTTCCCGCAATTTCGGCCTCTTCCGTGCGTTTAACGCTCAGTAAATATAAGATTCTCATAGAGAGAAAAACTAACAGAAAAGTTACAAATCCAATACAATTTACCAAAACATAAGAATTTACTTACCCATGTTATATTTCAGTGTACTCAACAATATCATCCGACTTGAGATCAAAGAATAAAATAAACGTACATTTGTTCACGGCGAAAAATTTCATCACGAATAAAATGAAATGAATCTTTCGCTCCGGCGCCTATAAGCACATTCCAATTAATTATCAGCTTTAACTTGTACAGGGGTTTAACGATACTATATTGTGAAGTACGGAACGGGCTTAATGTCTTTAGTTGCGAGTAAAATATCTTGGTAACCTTACTACAAAATTCTCTTTGTAACGCTTTTAATGTTTTCTATTTAATTAAAGCTTTACTCTTTTGTGCAGAACTCGAGCCTAAAATATAATCCTCAGAAGGTTTTTCTACATGTTTGCAATGTGTACACATAAAAAGAGTAATTTACAACGAAGAAAGATGGCACGGACCAAGATAAGAATCGAAGCGGAGAATTACAATTCGCTTTTTGCGAGCTGTTTTCGCAGTCTTCTGAAACCCTGTCGGGCCATTTTTCTAATTTTCTAATTTCAACCCTAAATCTATTTGTAACGCTTAAAGACTTTTCTCATATAGATTGACTAAAAATGCCTCTTCTGAAAAGTTCTGAAAATATATTGCGCGAACCCATGTAAGTATGGGCAGAAGAGACCGAGGAAGACTTTCTTTTTATACATTCCAAGTAAATTTGTGTAAACCAATCTCAGTCCCATCATGTCGACGGTGGCAGAAACTTGATAATTCAGAAGTTAAAGAATATATTACAGACCAATTTATTTGCGGAAGGAATTTTCCTCAACCACAACTGCGGTCAGAGGTGCCCAATTGAGTTTTCAAGTACTTATCGCCGTCCTATATAATTTTACCGCGTGATTAATAGCCGGATGTCACCGACGTTTAATTTTCGTACGAAGCGGATCCTTGCTTCTTGTAAGTTATTAATTGACGTACTACATCATTCTATGTCTTAAACTCAGGAGGAATTATTAGATCACAGAACTTGACGTAATATTTAATGCCTCGTCGTATCTTGTTTTAATCGGTTGTTCGTTACATCTATTAATTTTAATGTAACTGCTTAGGGACTATCTGATGGTTGTTGCTATCGTTAATTAAGAAATTAAAGCTGTAATTTTTTTTAATAATGTTTTTTGCTTTCATATATATTTTTTTGTACACCATTCAATATTCTCTATTTTTTGTAATATTTGTAGCGATAGTGAATGGTTCTGTAAATACAGGATGTTTATTATGATTAAGACTTGGTAATCCACTCGGTATGAATTCATTGTAGTAATGTTTTCATAATTTGATTGTGCGAAGGAAGGTCCATGGCCGAAAATCGGCAATATACAAATCGTTAAACAAAACAACTTCAGTCTACCGAAAATTTTCAAAGCGAAAAAGTAAAGTAAAAATGTTGAAAATTAAACGGTGTTTTATTTGCCAGTCTAGCACTAAAACACAAGGCTGACAAAATTTTGAGTGCTTCTTATCTAGACTATCTTTAAAGGCACTTTTTAAATCGACAATAGCTTTCAACCTTAAATGGCTTTTACTACGTCAGCGGGAGCGAGGGTGAGCGCACTAGATAGAAGTCTTTTTATGTTATTTTTATAATTACTTTTACAACCGGAGACGGTAAAGTCGGAGATTATACCTAAGATATTTTTCTCAGAGCAATTCTCAGGGGATTTTTATTTTGTGTTTTATGTTATAAGTCTACAAACAAGCAAGTAGGTCACGTGATAGTTGGAGCGGAAGAGTTTGTAACCACCTATAATATCATTAATATACAGGTATATCCCAACAAACAGACTTAGTCTAGTTTAGGTACACTAAGGACAGTGTTTTAGGTTAGTTTAAGATGTTTCCTATTTTATTTCAATTGTGTTTTATCGAATTGTAAACTGAATTCTGTCGTTAGAAAAAATTACTATTATTATGATTACCTACATAGTACATTCGACGCTTTGAAGAAAACGGCAGTTGAAGAATTGTTGCTAGGCAATTATTTTATCTATTGCTGTATAATCGTTTATTAAACCATAACTATAATATTAAGCTGAAGAAAAATTAATAAGCGTATGGCATTGAATGATTTAATCGCTCAAGCGTTAAAGCGATCTCTGCCAGACAATTCCAGGATGCATCGGATATAGAAATACAAAGCAGTACGCAATAAAAAATCAATAACATAAGTTGTAGCTGTTGATCTTCCACGAAATTTATAAATATTAAAATATAAATAAATAAATTTGAATAAATAATAACGAAACTAATATCATACCAACAGCTACACATATCAATTTGTAACAAATACATACAAACACATATTCTATTAATGTTGGTCTATCAAATACGCGCATAACAAAACCGCAAATTTACAAATCTGCTAAATAGTTGTTAATCTCGTTAACGCAATTGCTCATAACGTGATAATACTACATCGATTCAAAATGCCATTGATTCAATGAAATTAATACTGTTATTGGTTAGGTTACGTCCCGACGATTTCACAAATGAAATAATTTGCGGTAACGGTTGAAAACAATCCGAAGGTGTCAGTGTTGAACAAAATACATTAATTAACATCATTAATCTTACAATGAATTTTGAAACATTATATTACGATTTATTTGTATTTTTTATTATGTGACTTTGCTGTGATCCTTTTCTAATTCCGAATTGTGTATTTTTTACAAGCAAGCAACGAAAAAAATTACAATATCTTTAACGATACACATAAAGATTCCATGATATATTTTCCAAACTACACTCATTTTAATTCTGTTATAACGTATCTCTATGATCAAAAAATAACATATCAAAGCAGAAATTTATCACTTGTTAGCTAATATATAAAAACAATTCAAGGAATTGTACGTGCTTGCGAGAAGGAGGCATTCAAGAGCCGGCGCGGGCGTGGGGTGGCCAGGGAGCCCGACCCTTCTGAACTCACTTGAACTGTGACGCGTGGGCCACTGACGACCCACGTACATGGATAATGCTGTTATTTAAACAATATCACGGGATAAATCATATAAATTGCTGTCTGCACACCGAGTTCCTTACACCGTACCAGATAAAGGGTGATCCCACTGATCACCCTTTACCCTTTTTTAAGTAACAATTAAAAAGAAAATCATGAAACCTTTTGGAATTACATAAATACGACTGAAACTGAGCTAAAACTGACACTTAGAAGAAAATTTCTAGTAATCAAAGTTCACGATAGGTAATAACAGATCTGTACATTATACTTGAATAAAAATGTAGAGAACCCGCAAAATATGCTATTAGGTCATAAAAAAAAGAAAATGATAGAAAAATATCACGGCAAAAGGGAAATATTTTTTTATCCTTCGAAGTTTAATGCAAGAATGCGATCAACAAACACTAAAAGAAAGGATTATTATTTATGTGCTGAAACGAGAATTTTTTCTGAGAAAAAACATGACATGCTCGTGCCGGAAGATGTCGCTATAATAAGATAAGTCTTGCTTCTTAAAAATCTCAGATAATACCTTTTTACGACATTTTATAGCAAGAAGACGTAGGTAAATCGATTAACCATCTTCAAGTTACTATGCGATCATAAAATTGTATGAGCTGCTTCTGAGAAAAATATTTAAGTAACAGCAAATTTCTTCGCTGAGTTTGGTTAATGCTAATTTTGTATGAAGAAAATAAATAAATTCTATTATATTACTCGTGTTGCAAAGAATTTGAGCCTGATTTTTTTGCTACATAAATACATTTTTCCAGCTTGTGTTATTCCCGTGCTCTACCACAACATTATTATACTAATAGAGCTATTAGTCCTTAGTATACAATATTCTTACTTATTACTAAATTTTTCATTCACATAAACTCAATTAATCTTGTACTAATAATAATAATTCAATACACTAACAATCTTACGAGTACGAGGTAGCCATAAATTAATGCTCAAAAATGTATTCCGTTTATTAACACAATATCACTTAACTAAGCAGAAACAGCTTCACTCAATATATTACTCCCGGACAGTAAACTCATTTACACAGTAAATTCATTACGATTCTACCTGTTAATGCTTTGAATAAGGTAACTAAGGGAGCCGGGGAATGTTATGGATACGCCACTTAGGCATCTCGCCTACAAAAGGAGTCATTAGGATTGTTTATTCGAAGGCTGTTTAGTAGCGGTAAACCTAAAGCTAATGCCACACCATCGGTGAGTTTGGCTTACAAATTTAACAGGCAAGACAAAATTAGTTTCGAATTATTTTTTTAAACTTTTAATTCTGTGCATTTTTTACGGATAAAAAATAAAACAAAAAAACAAAATTCAGACTCCGCAATTATTTTTACTCATACAAATTAAGACAGCACTATGACCGCAATTTCAGGAAGGTCACGAAATTTCCAAATGAATTACCAAAATATATAAATTATTAAATTGCGTAATAATACTAAAGAAAGCAAGAAAGCAAGCAAGCAACTGAAAATGAAGTACAAGAACTTTGAAATCAACTGTTTCCGGTAGTTGTTATACTTCATTACAAAATATGGAATTTAACAGATACAATTTTCGGTAAAGACTATGATCAATATCAAAAGACTTCAAATAATAATTATGATAAGTATTAGATAATGTAATAATAATTTTAATGAAGACTCGTTTAATTTCAGTATTAATTAATAGTCGATTCAGTTGAAGCCTTTGTAGTCGATATAGTAATAGGGATCTGAAACCTAAGGATGATTTGATCAAGATATTAAGTGACATAGTTCCCTTATTAATCCACTCCGATCATGTCTGAAGCTTGCCCGAGCTAGTCGCGCAGTGTAAGCAAAATCCAAACGCTATTTATCCGAGATCTCAAGCATCGTTGGCACTATTACTATTAGTATAAGAATTAATATTGAATTAATTTTGCTAATCAAGTAAATATATATATACAAACACCCAACAGTCCCATAGATTAAGATAGAGCTATTGTATCGTGGGTATCAGAAACTATAAGAGGCTTTTGGATCCCACCAACACCCAGACCTAAAATACTTGTGGAGCACATAAAAAAAAATTCTCGGTGCGGGAATTGAACCCACGCTCTCTCATTTCACAATCGGCGTCAAACCAACTGCGTCACGGAGGCTGTATAATAAAACACACCATGCATTGGCGTCCCCAATTCATCTCGCACTTATTATAAAAATAACGACATTGAATGATGGCGTTGTCGCCGGAAAATAGTCATCAAAACGATGTTTCCTCGTCATTAATCAACGGAACGACGTTCGAGAGCTTCAACGTTCTATTATGTATTTCCTTTTCATTTCTTTTGTTACTTTCAAGATATTTGTTAGTTGTAAGTTCGAAATAACAACAATCATTCTGATTCTTGTTTTATTGTCAAATGAATGTTTCAAAATCGAGCCTCGAAATCCTAAATGTCTAACAACAGCTTAATATTATTAAACAACACCTAACTTTACATAACTCTTGGTTGGCCGTATTTGTAGCCGTTTAGTTTGGACTTCACAACCTCCCTAATATTAATTAACTACACAGCAATAATATTTACATGTACGTATATTACTTACACAAACCGTAATAACTCAGTCTATTTGACTCAGTAAAATTTATGGTCGAAAGGTCTCGTTACTATGCATGATAAGCATGAAAATTATGGAATATGTGACTTGTAATATAAATGTGTGGAACTGGTGTAAATGCGATAATTCTATAGGGATTTGCTGAAGCGCCTGCAGCTTTTAACTCATTCATTCTCGTGTATTATGTACCATTAGTACGACCATGGATTCAAGCAAAACGCTTATATCATCGAGGGATATTTTAAAAAATACGCTTGTCTTTTCAAAGTATTCAGATAATTAGTGATGCTATCCGCTTGCATTTATTTTGACTGTAGCAAAAAATAAATACATATATATTTTTCACTAATCATAGGATTTGCCTCTTAACATTTGACAAGTCTAAAACAAAACTATTTGATTGAAGTAGAACAAGCAAAGACTACAAGCAAGGAATTAAAAAATACATGTTTGGTACTCTTTAAAACTCAAAGGAATGGTTTGGGATAGAATATAGGGCTGATGAAAAGGGATATACGAGGACAGGATTGTATGTCTTGAGTCATGGAACAGATTGAGAAAGAAAGAAAATGGTTAGTTTGCGAAATAATATGTGTCTGATGTAGACTGGACTATAAAAGTATGTGGAACCGGGCGGAGCCAAACCGGGCCGCTAGTAATATATAATTTTAAGTCGCATGTTTTGTAAACATAATTTATCGTCGTTATAGGGCTGAGTTTAATAAAATATTGTAAAATAGTAATAATAAAATTATCTACAGAACTATTCAAAACCAAAAGTAATAATGGTAAAAAGTACAGGACAGTCTTAACAGGCAGATCTGTCGCAGTGACAGCACTTCAGGCGCGGAAACTTGACGGAAAAACTGGCTTCGCCGCTGACACGGTAAACGGACAATTTGCACACAAAAGAGACAGAAACCTACGTTTACATAAATACAACTACTTCGGACGACGAGGCTTGTTAGGCTTATCACATACAGTGTGAAATGTACTCAGCCCTAACGCGAAAGCATGTTAATTAAAACAGTGGGTAAAGAGTACAAATCCGTAACTAAAATTTTGTCTGCTATTTTCCTTGCAACACACTGCTCAAATTCAATTAGTGTTCTTCAACAAGCTGTTTATTTTCACTAAATCGTTGCCGGAAAATGCCGTTCTTACTATTTTTCATTTATTCTCGCAGATTGTTCAAAAACCACAAGATTAAATCTACGATTTATAAACATTAAATTATTTTATGTGACTAATTATTTTAATTATAATAACTAAAATAAATTTAGTGACTATACCTTCCCATTTATAATTAGTTTATAATGATTAAAGCTTTTAACCGATGAAATATAATTTAATATCGCTAAGCCCATGTCACTGAGAACAGACACGAATGAATAGGTAAGCGACCTATTTCCGACACCACCTAACCCATTAAAACTATATTCTAAAATGTGATTCGTAGCAAAATTATTTCAAACCAAATAATTCAGCAACTAATTAGAGAATTGCAGATAATTACCGGGACTTTTGTCCGCATTGAGTGGCGCTTCAATATAGTAATTATAAATAAACAATTTATTCAAATATTAAAAATTTTATTACTATAAAATAGATGTTTGTATTGGTAACGTTCTTGTAAATAAAAGTGGGTCCGCATTTGGAAGTTTTCGCAGCGTTGCGCCACCCGGAAAGGTACATAAACTGAAAAGGTACTTTTTGTCGCAAACTGTCGTTGTGTAAAGTCCACTAAGGCAATATAAAATGCTATGCTTTAAACTATTCCTAGTGCAAATCAAAATATTTAAATAATGTTTTGAAACTTCCTTCATGATGTATGTCATTTCGCTGTTGATCGCTATGCACTAAACGCTATTCATCATTACGAGAGGGAGATTGGATCATTGTGCCAAAATAGTTTATTATTGAAATTCACTGTAAATTTTAACTATACGTGTGCACTTGGAACCCGGAAATCCTATCGCGTCAAGTGAAATGCAACGGAACAAATCTAAAATAAATATTAAATGCATATCCACTCAAAAGACAGGTAAAGATTCACCTCTTCGACGCAAAAGAATTTCGGGCGCATTTTCATTCACAAGGAGATCGGAAAAGAAATATCTAAATACATATTTGAATTTGGAAACATTCGACGTTGAATATACGGCACAATATCAGAATTTCAAAACTAACCGTCTAAACTCGTATCTATGCATTTGGTTCAGACATTTGCGGGGAGTATTGTTCACAGACAATAAATGAAACGAGATAATGACCGCGAGCGTTACAAACGATCCCTTCTGTGCTCCGTGTCGCGGACTTTGACTAACTTACGACCCCCCGGGGCACATACGTCGGATATCGTGAATTTCACAATGTTTTACTTCAAAGAGATTTGAATTTGTTGTAAAAAATCTGCGAATTTATTTGCTTTGTGGTTTGATGTCTCTGAAGATTTGTGAATTGAGGAGGAATAAGTGAAACATTCGTTGAGTGATTTGAAATATTCATTCAATATGGTTAATTCTAGTAATTTGTTACTTGGATCATAACAGGTAAAAATCTTTCCATTACCTATTTCAGCCAATCCGTAAACAAGAACGTATACGTTTAAAAAAAGTTACCGAAACTTTATATAGGAGATTAAAGCTCGCAATATCGTGGAAATAGCGCCTCAGTGGATATTGCTTTATTTGGGCTCGGCTCGCCGGGGACCAATGGATGGTCCAGATAAACTAAAGCGCGAGACCACTGAAATGCGGTGGCCACTTGACTTACATTTCTCCCGGGAACACTGCTAAAGATTTTCGAATATGTGTTAAGTCGCCAATTTTCTTGAAATTGGAAGCCCAGGAATCGTTGACAATTATATCGTGTTTATTATATTTTAATTTATGTTTTACAATAGCTTTTCAATAGAACAGGTACATCCAGCAATACCCCTAGATAAACAATTAAAATCTTCCTTCACCTAATAAACAATATAGAAAATGATATTCACATCCCAGAACCAAAAGAACAGAATTGCTACATGTCTTCCGAATCTGCTCAATACTACTTAACAATAAAATACACAAATGAAATATTGATAATTCTATTACAGGAATCCAATATCATGAATGAAAAACGCCGGTAACTCTCACGGAGCACGCCGCCCGCCCCACGAGACTTTTGTAATCTGTTATTGACAACCAGGACAGTAAATGTAAATGAAATCTGTGTGTTATGTTAAAATTACGTCACACTTTCCTTCGGCTTCAAATGAAAATGGATTTTATTTACATAAAGAATAAAGACACTTTTTGATGTAGTAGCGTAAAAGTATATGAACCTTTATGTAGGACTAGGAAAAACGGATGCAGACTTTAGTGTCATGAAGAAAGTATCTTATTTACTGCTAATAGAAATCTATAAGAAAAACCATTTCTCTTATTAAATACTGGAATAACACATAATTTTCTGGTATCTAGTACCTAGATACCTAGTACATTCGTATTACAAATAGGTATGTTTTTTACATTTGCTTTACATGAAACATTATACTTTTTGGAAAATAATCAAGTTCAAGTTTTTGCATGTAATAAGACAATAAACATTTTTATGCACCCTGATGGCGACCACTGTAGATTATACTACAACAAACGCAAATCTGTCGCGTTCACTTTTACCCACGTATATTCTTTTTCAAATGAAATGAAATGAAAATATTTATTGAACCCATGAAATTTCATACATTATTTAGATTCAGCCACTTTTTTCCACTACCACTCGGTTCACAAGGCTGTTTTCGCCAGAGAAGAACGGGCAAGAAACTCTAGCGTTGCTCTTTTAAAACAAGTTTACAATACAGTATTTATACAGATGTTGCAGCGTAGTTAAATTCAGAGCAGTTCATAGATAATTTAGAATAGTAATGATGAATAGGGTAATTGGTCAAGTAATTGGTCAAAAACTTCTTATTATGCCAACTGGTAAGAAATGACTATCGTGATCTCTAACGAATGCTCTATCTAAAATCTTCTTCACTCGCTATGGCGTTTCTTCTAGTCAATTTGTAATGCCAATGTAAAGAAAATGTCAAGTCAATGGCCTGTGGGTACAGCTAATCTACCAGTTAAACAAGAATAAATGTAAAAAGAAAACGCGTTGCTTCGACGTGAGTGTGGCATAAGAGTAGGTAAAACAGAGAAGGAAGAAACAATATTTATTTGGGACAAGCATAGCTTTACAATTTGAATTGTATTAAAAAATCTTCAGCATGAAGCTAAAGGTGCTTGTTACACATTCACTTGTAATAAAACTAGCGCCGGCCTTCCGGGCTTCATTAAATAATGTCACAGTACAAAAACATTATAAAAAGAAGAATACCCGCACTGAATATACGTAAAAATAACAGCAAAGAAATAAAGTGCGCTACGAGAGCTCAATTAAATCAACGACTCAAATGTACTCCGGCTAAGAATTATTAAATGGAGTTATTATCCCTTAAGTATAATTAGCTTTGCCCCAAACATAAAACAGGCTTACGAGTTGCGTGTCTCGTATATTTCAACAAAACAGACTCTACAACCTCGACTCGCTGAAACCTGACGTACTAAATTATAATTTACTATAATTTAATATTCGAAAATAAAATATAAATTTAGTGCCACGATTAAAATATGACATTGAATAATTTAAAATATTTAAGTGTGTGTGTGAAATGCACAGGCAAAATGTACTGAATGCATATTAATATTCTTTTTGATCGATCTTTAGCCATGCGTTACTTACATATAAATATATCTTCGTTAAAATTAAATTTTATGAAACAATGATTTTCGTAAATTCTACCTCGACCCGTCAGCATTTTATGTTCTACTATCTCGAAGAAATACAAGTATTATAATACACATATATATAACAACGGAAAAAAGTCACGGACATAAGATAGTAAATAAGAAATATAAAGATTACATTTTCTAGCGAAATAAAATTTGTTATTCTTAGCCCTGACTAACTTTTCTTTCACTTATGGTGGAAGTTCTGCTATTGTATAGCCGGGGTAGCCCCATAGGAACTTTAGTGTCTCATTTTATACTGGACTCTGAACTTACAAAGGGTTACTTTGCATTTAATTACTAAAAGTAGTTGGCTCGGCTTCAAGAGATTCACTAGCCTGAATTTAGATAAACGTCTCTGCTCACTATCCTTAGTGTACCTAAACCGCTATAGACTGGCCTAAGATTGTTATGGTTAGACTATATAAGTGGTTTGGTTAATGGTTTTACTAAAAACTAATCTAAAAACTCATACAACATTGTGCCCAAAAATCCATGGACTTTTTTATAACGGCCCGATAAGTTAAAAGAATGCCACTGATGGTAAGTGCAGATTGCGTAAATGGAGTATCTACCGACATGAGATTATCATCTCGACAAAATTATGCCGTCCAGGTTGGATTCGGATACACACATAATGATCCTACTACGAGCAGACCTTACAATCCGAAGCCCATTGAAGTGAATAGGCAACATTTTCTACAGTTAACTAAACAGAGTTGTTATAAAAACGCTGCGTAGATTTTACGCATAGAATACACCTATTCTACTATCCCTAAAAATGTACCTTTAGCTTAAGTTTTCGCCCTATACCTACTCGAAAGGGTCACCCTGAAGGACGCGTGTACTTTATTAAAACGATCAAACGCAACATGTACTAGACTAGAGTGTCTTATACTAGGAAGTAAATAACATTATAAAATATACAATTTTATATATGTATGATGACTGCCTCGGTGGCGTAGTTGTACTACGGTACGACTACAAAGCTGAATCCCGGGTCGGGCAAAGTGATACTGGATTTTTCTATTCCTTATCAGCCGGGAGTCAGGAATTTGTGCCCGATATGGCAATAGGCTTGTCCCCTATCACATCACGGGACGGAACATACAAGGCGAAATGTGGGTGTCCTGGTAACACCTCTGCCTACCCCTTCTGGGAAAAAGGCGTGAGTTTATGTATTTCTATGTATGTACTAAAAAAGATAAGCAGGATCTTTAGTAGGTAGTATATTGGTTATGATACTTCAATTTCCCAACAAGTAATTCAATTGCACCCTCGGTTGTGAAGGAGTTCTGTGCTCGGCTATGGGCGATTATGAACCGATACAGTAAGGTCTTTTGATTAGTTACAACTTCATTAACATACGATCAACAATTCTGGAGATATTCGTTAACAAACATATTATACACACTTAATAGAATCCTTTATTTTTGAAGTTGGTTGAAAAGTATTGATCGGTTCGTTTTCGAAGAAAGAAGAACAAGAAACTTAGCAGAACTTTGTTATAAATCATTAATCACCGGTGTGATGTTGTTCCGCTGAATTATAACTGACGGGAAGCTAACAATCTTTTGTTGTATTATCCGAACAAACTTAAACCCGACTTCCAAAGCACATTCGTTAAAGAGAATTTGCATAGCGCTGCGCAACTCAGGTATAAATAAAGAACTTTATTGTATTAATATTTTAAAATAATTCAAGTTAGATATTTATTCCGAGATATAAATGTGGCTAACCTTAACTTGGTATAAATCAAATGTTATTTTAGGAGAGGTGCCAAAAAAGTTTCAATTTAACTCCACGGTGTTCCAACAATAAAACGTCTCATTTATTTTCATACGAAACATAAATGACATTCGCGCTGGAATATTCTTGACAGGTAAGTAAATTGAAAATCGCAGAAATATTTAGGTTACAAAAGGCACATTAATTCACTGCGCTGGTTTTTTTACAATTAATATTTAACTTGAGTTGAAACCCGTCTTAGTGTGGTCGACTTAAAAAAACGATTAACTAGTTCAATACGCCTGACCTACTTTAGTGAAACGTGTGTCTATTGAGACTGTATTCTGCATTATCTATTTTTATCGGCCTCTAACGAGAAATCATTAACATAAAGCGCGTATTATGAAGCTAATACGTTGTCGTAGGAACATGTTCAAGCCTGGTGCTTGGGACTGTAATAATTCAATCACTTGAATAAGCGTGACATTGGTTAGCCGGAGACAATATCTAAATGCGCCAGCTATAATCCACCGCAGTTTACTGTCACCCCAAGGCTAGTTTCCGGTTTATGCTCCCCCGAAGCTCGCATTTGGCGTAAAACCAATTCAATTAAAACAAAGAGAATGAGAGATCCCGAAAGCAATTACGAAAACCAAAGAAGACGGAGATAATAACTTGAGTACATTTTTGACTGTTGCTTTATGTAAAATTCCGTTTTATCCATTTTGACACCTGCGCTATAATAATTTAATTTGCAATTAAATAAAAAATATTAAAATGCGAAATAATTAAGTTGGTTAATTCAAAAGACATATTTAAAAGAATTAATGTTTTATTTTTTTATTCCGCCATTTTTATACATTTTGCAAAGATTTTTTGCTCGTATTTTTTCCAATCTCATAATAATTAAACATACTGTCCTTTCCACATTCCGCGTAATAAAAAGACAAGCCCGCCATGAATTCATTAAAAGGGCTTTGAAGATAATGAAGTCCACCATAGCGATAAAAGTTTACGAGGATGACCCCGGATCCATTGAAGCCAACGCAAAGCAAATGAAAACACTGATTTTCTGCCCTCGCCTATACCCACAAAGAACTTCATCACTGAACATATACATTTATTTGATTAGACAATATCTGAAGCCAATCAGATGACTAACATTTTAAATTATTTGAAAATATGGTATGGTCATAATGGAAATGTGAAATATCATTATATTATATGTAGTGAAGCCTGTGAAACCGCGAACATCCACGTTTGACCACACACTAAAGTGTCCGAACCATATCGACCAATACCACGCAGACCTGTGTAACTACAATATGCAATTAAAAATTAGCAAGTATGAATATATAAAAGTGTCTATAAAACAAAACTGTACAAATATTTATTAATAATACTGAAGCATAAAAGTCACGAGAAAAAACAAATATAATATAAAAATATTTGTATCGTAAATAATATACGTTGTCGATTCGCATTCACGTCATTTTCTCGCATTAAATACAACGGCGCCTATAAACACATAAACAAAAATCTAATAACGCGTCGGGACATTCAAACAGTAAGGAAATTCATAAGCAAATGAATGCAAATGTGGCGCTATATTGCATTTTCTCTATTCCAAATGTAATTAAGCTGGAAAGGCCCTACATTGGACACGAAATATGGAGCTGTTTTGTTTTAATCCGTTTGATTGCTTATAAACAACTGAACAGGCTGATTATAACCCGAAAACAGTTGAATAGGGTTAACTCCAATCGGATTTCATATCTCAATTAAATAATAGCCAATTTATAAACTCTTTCTTCTTTATACTGGCACAAAGTGACTGCAATACTAGTGCGGTGCGATCCAAATGGCGTGCTGAGACAGTCAACACAATTATGCCAGCGTGGTAGACACTGAATACACAGACTGATTCCGTATGCGACACAGTAGTATGAGCCACTATTTAGGGGTTTTCACTACCCTACAGACATCGCTATCCGGGCAGATAGGAATAAAAATTTATAAAAAGCACTCATCATTAACTTCACTCATTCAATAATAATAACAGCTGTACACAGGTATACTCTAGCCTTTTTCCTAGAAGGGTTCGGCAGAAGTGCTAACATGACATCCACATTTCGCTTTGTATGTTCCGTCCCATAATATGAAAGGGGACGAGCCTATCGCCATATCGGGCACAAATTCCTGACAATAAATAGAAAAATCCAATATCTATCGATTCGAACCCGAGAACTCAGCATTGTAATCGTACCGGAGTACGACTACGCCACCGAGGCAATAATAACAGCTATGTTGCTATGATATATGTAGCATTTAACATTAGGATTCTGCTTGAGGCAATCATGTACAAGTACCATTGAACATTTCTAAGCGTACTTGATACTTGATTCCAAGAATGTGTAGTTGTAGAATGTGTATTATATAATATCGCGCAGGTATAATATTAACCTGGATACAAAAAGGAATAATTGTTTTTTTTCATAATTCTTGCCAAATCGAAACAAGATAGGCTTTTCTTTTCAACTCTCAATCTAATACAATATTTCAATGGAATGTACTGATTTCTGGATTGAAATGAAACGACGAAAAAATTACTTTTACTAGATTTTTCTACGGAATCTTCAGCGGGCGTTGTTAGTTATATTGATTTACCGTTGAAGACGTTATACAAATACCAATGAGTATTCTGGGTATTAAATACAGGGGCAAAGAAAGACTGTGTTGTTTGACGTAGCAACTTATCGACAATATTGTTCGAAGAATGAATTTATGAACCAGTTTTTGTCACACAAAAAACACCAATCCTGTGGAACTACGTGTAGATTTTCCCAAACCTGAATCTCTTCCGATATTTAGATTTACTAGACTTTTTACTTATAAATAATATTACTAAATACTAAACAAAACAATAGTTTTTCATTACATAGATTCGTTCTCCTACGGTACGTTTCCAGCGGTCTTTACTACCACACACGAACAAACTCTACAATTGAACTCCTTTTCTCCATGTTTCCCAAAAGGTAGGTATTATCCTGCTCTATACAAAGCACAAAGAGTATAATATTTCTATTAGTCATCAGGCGAGCCGGTAGCCCACAAGCCGAGGCAATAAAAAACGTAAAACTGCATATGAAACTCTTTTGGAAAAATACTTCGTTAGTAGGGTAGGGCGGGGCTAGTTGAGCAATTTTTTACTTGATCGTTCATTGCTCCTTAAAGATAGGTCCAAATTGCTGGTAATTTGTACTTATCGGTAAGTAATTTATTCCTTCTTAAAGTCTTCATAGTAATTTATTATCAAGATATAGCATTTAAAAGTTACTCCCGTTTAAGTGCAAAAAGTCAGATATGCTCAACGTGCCCCATGGGTGGGGTAAGTAGAGCAAGGGTATGGGGTACATTGAGCAGTTAGAAATTCTAGTCTAACCAAGGTTTCTAAAAACGAAATAACAATTGTATTTGATAATCAACTGTTTATTTATTAATCTCTAAGCTAAATCTCTCAGTGAAACAAAACTTAAAATTCTTTTGAAGGTATTTTTAACATAAAAATAGAATCAACAAAACCGCAACATATTATTAGATTAATTTTTGGATTAGATTCAGCCTTTCCACTTAAAATCAGACTTTTTTTAGGAACTTTTGACAGGAATTATTATTAATAGTGACTAAAACTAATCATCATCGTCATCGGAATTGCAATTGATGCAAATGAAATGAAGGCCAGTAACTTGGACACATTTATTATGTGCCCATTCTTTACATTCTTCGAATTGGATCCACTTCTCTCCTGGAATGCTGTCAGACCAAATTTCGCCACAAACCAAGCAAATACATTCTTCTTTGTCACTTTCATCACTTGACTGAAGTATTTGTTTGCGAACACTCTTTTTTCTTTTTTTTTTCAATGTTATTCTTTGCCTTCTTAACTTTTTTATTACATGTAGTAAGTATTTTTTCAAATAATCTTCTTGCTCGGGAGAAAATATCTGCCTTGGAGTTGTGTAACCCATTGAAGGAACACCTCTTTCAGAGCCTGATTTCTTAATGAATCTGGTCAAAGTCATTCGCTTGATTCCGAATTCCTTGGCTGCGGCATTTACACTTTTTCCTTCTTTGACAGCATTTGCAGCTTCAATTAACTGTTGAGTAGAGTAAGAACCTCTTGCAGTTTTCCTTTTATAAGTTCGCATTCTAAAACGAAAAAAAAAAACTTACGTCATTATCATATTAAATCGCGGGGTAAGTTGAGCAACAGTTGCTCAACATTCCCCAACCCGAATATTTGAATTAAAAGTGAGATTATAAAAAAACTGTATTAGATCAAACAAAATCCTCATTAGATATCAAAAATACATCAATTTCATGAACTTTTAACACTTACCTGATTTAAAATGGATAACATTTGAGTCGTACAGACGAAATATACACAGCAACGATTTTTTTACTTTTTGGTCGCAAAATAAACAAAACGCGCGTGTACTTTACTTGTTCGTCAATTCGCCACTAGCGGTGGCGTGATCATTTCCCCTCCCGCGCCCCCTCGTTTCCCTCATTTGACGTACTAGCGTTTGATGTATAGTTTCGGAGATATTTTAATTGCCCAACTTACCCCTATGCTCAACTAGCCCCGCTCTACCCTACTTCGTAAAAACAACGGTAAATTCTACGAGTGCTTCTCTACGTAAACAATTGTCCCTTTTTTATTTGACAAAACTGAACACTCTGCACACACGAAACATAAGCTTCCTAAATTTGCGTAGAATAATTTCACGCAATCGGATCACGCGGGTTGTATATTACAGTCCGTTGTCATGACATTGTAAAATATTATATCTGTAACAAAATACAATATTCTCTTGCAAGTTTTAATGAAAACACCTCCATTTTATACTTTGTCACTGGACTTTAATAACTGCTCTACGAATTAGCGGATTTTTCTACGTTAAATACAATCCATTATCGGATGGAACGGAAAAGCGCTTTGTACAATCCTTGCGGTTGAGGTTTAGTTATTTTACACCCGGCTTCGACTAGTTTTATTATTACGATTCCTTATCAGTGTCACAAAAATACAACTAACAAAAAAAGAAAAAAATATATACATATATTTTACTTTATTTCTACGTATTAAAAATTAATAATGATGAAAAACTCTGTGATGGTTCGGAATTTAATCATTTATCCACAAACATGATAATTTTTAATCGTCGTCAAAATGATAAGTAAGACTCAGACTTACTTACAATATAAATAAGTGATTCTAAATTCAGTTTTAAATCCCAGCCTGTGTAAGGTCATAAAGGTATTACGCAGTACCCGCGCTGGTTGCCACATTAAGATGTCTGTCATACCCTTTTAAGCCAGTTTCGCGTTACATGTAAAACGTGTTAATATAGTAGCACTTCGCCCACTTTATATACTGGGAATGCCACAATGTTTTTTCTACCAATCTTGTGCGTATTTTCTTTTTCAAGTGAAATAGTAAATTTAGTCTCGTCTTGTTTCGTGTTCATATAGATCGATTTATTGTTGATTAAGGATCTGAACAAGGGCAAAGATTTGATCTCGACGCAGTTAGTTACGCAACCACAATAGCCCACATACTAGTTAAGAATTAATTGTTAATTTATTTTCGTTTGTTAAATTAAAACAGCCTGTAATAAAAGCCAACATTCCCGCAGGTGCTTCAGCGGCCGGCACGAGACAGGTAAGTATTCGGCTTAAGGTCGTAATTCGGTTACAGACCAGCCGAAATTAATTTCTACCTCCCAAATCTACAATAAACGTAACTTGGACATCGAATCAATTACGTTTAGTAATAAAGTACATGTGTAAAATTTTAATTAAATTTAATTTTTCATTATTTACCTCCCTTTTAGGCAATTAAAATACGTATAATTAAAATAAAAACCATAAAGAAGCTCAAATTATCTTTACCACGACATATAACTTACCTGAACATATTAACATCCGAAAATAAACGAACACCGGTCGAAAAAAAAGTGCGTATCACTGAAATTTTTTTTTCAGTCCAAGTCCATCGTTTCAGAGCGCACGCACTGTTTATTAACGGAAAGTTTATTCTGTCGTATCGTCACGGGTAGGCGAAAGTTGGGTGGGCGGGCGAGCGAGTGGATGTGTCGCGCGCCGCCCGAGAAGTGGCGGGTAGCGGGAGCGGCGGGGCGAGGGGCACGGGGCAGGGGGAGTCATCGGGCACAGGGAGAGGAACGCATGCGTCGAGAACGTCCGCGCCCGGACGATGACGTCACGCCGCCGACTCCGCCACCGTGCCGCCCGCTTCAGAGCTCGCTCCCGACACCTTCACTTTGCACGCCCCACAAGACAAACCGACACCACATTGATGCAGAAAACATGTACTCTATAACTCTATTCACTCCGACTAATGAAACCAATTAATTTGTTAGCAACTTGCCACGTCTGTTTATAAGCTAATCATATTGAAAATATCCTTTTTAAAATACTTTATTGCAGTCTTTAATTTATTTCAAATTGGCAACTTTTTTAAGGTTTTTCGCAAGAAGAAAAGTACAGAATAAATTGAGGCGCAAATACAAAATGTATAATCACAAAATATAAAAAAATAATAATAACAAACTATGAAAAAAAAAATTGTTCGCATATTCCCACATTTAGTTTGCTAAAAGCTTTTTAAGTCTTCGTTAAGTAAAAATTAAAATATTAACTTTTACAAAACCCCTTGCAAGTGAAAATACATTCGTCATTTCTTACAATCATTGTTTTAAGACCACCAAGAGTTTGGCATTTGATTACTTAAAAATCTTTGTAGGTAAGCCAAACTTTTTTATTACTTTCATTTTTCGCCAGCGAATGACGAAGGAACAAAACCGTAAAGCAGTTTGCTACCGCGGAATGTTGAATAATGAACGAATATTGAGAAAAACATTTTCTTAAAGGATGTGTTGTTTTTGTTCTACTTTATTTTTCCAATACAAACAGTCTTTGTAAGATTAATGAATACCTACGCTTTTCGATAAGCATATAGAAAATATTTACGGTACTATGGTGATTTCGCCTTACAAATAAATTATTATATGTATTAAATGAATTATCATATATAACATACTAAGTTAAAAAAAGATTCCAATGAATTAAGAACTTCCTCCTATTTTAAAGTCGTTTAATAAAACACAGAGCCAAGCGGTACTTCACGTCGGGTCATAGATTGACGCTTTACAAAGCACAAATCCGGCCCCACGTGGAGTACTGCTCTCACCTCTGGGCAGGTGCCCCAAAATACCAGCTCAACCCACTTGACTCCTTACAGCGACGAGCTTGTCGAATAGTCGATGATCCCAATCTTACGGACAAATTGGAACCGTTAGGACTGCGGAGAGACTTCGGGTCTCTCTGTGTGTTCTATCGTCTGTTCCATGGGGAGTGCTCCGAGGAATTGTTTGAGATGGTACCAACATCGCCCTTCTACCATCGCACCACCCGTCACCGCAGCAGAGTTCATCCCTACCACCTGGAAGCGTACCGCTCCCGAACGGTACGTTTCCAGCGTTCTTTCTTACCACGTACGTGCAAGCTCTGGAATGAACTCCCTGCATCGGTGTTTCCTGAGCGCTATGACCTGTCCTTCTTCAAACGAGGCTTAAAGAGAGTACTATCCTTAAGGTAGGCAGCGACTTTGCTGTGCTGGACCCCTGGCATTGCAAAGGTCTATGGGCAGCGGTAGCCGCTTACCATCAGGCGGGCCGCTAGCTCGTCTGCCTATACGGCAATAAAAAAAAAAAAAAAAAAAACACAGCTTCTAATGAAATTCCTGACAGTGCTGTCATCGCAACTCATAACGCTCACAAACAGACAAAACATAATCTTCAGTGGTTTGTCATTTATTACAGCTAATTTCAGAAGGCCCTATTAAGGCAGTGTTAATGGCCCATCTGTAATTTTAACGGGCAGTATACACAGCAGAGAAAATAAAAATTATGTCTTTCCGCATACACAATTGCTTAAATTATACTTTCCGGTGTTAATGCAGTTGTAATAAACTTGAAGGTAGTAAACAAGATATATTTTATTGCGTTGTATTAATTTGGCATCGAAACGTCCTTCCGTTATAGATTAAGTAAATGAATTAGGTCTATATAAGTCTTTGTTGACCCAAATTGCTCTCAAACCAGATATAATTATTACTATCATAAGAGAATAAAAAATCGAACGCTGGCAATTATATCAGATCAATATATTGTTTATTGGTCGGGCGTATAAAAAATAACAATCATGAATTTCGTTGCAAATAAATATAAAAATCTGGGTCACAAAAATTTCCGTGCTTGGATTTTCCCGGCAAAATTTATTATACAAAATTTCGATACACAAGGTTATTTTCTTTGAAATTTTTGAGAAAATCCTTGAACTTGTAACTTTATTCTTTCCACTTGGCGTCCGGTTTAAGATTGATAGTCGAGGCTATTATCGCACAAATTGCACGAGAAAATAAACTAATACACTCAAATAAACGCTTTATGAACATGATTGAATTTCAGTCGAGTTTCACTTATATCTGTGTAAACGTATGAGTTTTCGGATATAGGCTAATCGGGCGAACCTTTTTTTCGGTGACGTGAAGAGAATGCTGGAAATTTCTCGCAGACACTGAAGTTAATATAGGGCGGACTCTCGTATCGTCTGTGATAATACGATTTTTTATAAACGCTTTATGCTTTAAAAATCTAATCATGAATGGAGCGATTTCATGAGATTTAATTATTTTCATTCGATTTCATTCTGAAATAAAACATTGATATAAAACAATTTTTATTTACTATCGCGATTTAGTTTAATTTTTAGATTTTTTAACTTCCCGACGCGACGCTTTGATTGGTGTACAGCAAAGAGTACAGTACTAAAGTGTACAGCTTTCGTGGTCACGGGGCGGACATTTCATTTTGTTAGGTTTATACCTAAATTAAGAATAGCTGACTTTAATGGCGTGTATAAATGTATTTAACAATCAAATATTGTCATAATTCAAGACAATTTGTTCTGCTTGCCCTCACCCGAGATTCACGTCGTCATTCGAAAACACGGTTATACTTCCATAACGCTGGCCTAATGCGGGTTGATCGAATTAACCTCCTAACGAAATTCTTGTGGAGATCCCTCAATTACACGAGCTTCTCATGATGTTTTCCTTCTACGTTACATGTGTAATTTACAATCCACATTAGAAATGTTAGTGCCCTAGGCTAGACAACTATACGTAACATATTTCAGCATTTTTATAGGCTTTCAATTAGCCTACCATAATTTTCTACTTCACTGTCTTATTTTTGCACTTTGTCTTTTTTATTCTCGTTTGTCTTCTTATTGCGACTGGCTTGATGGCGTAGTTGTACTACGGCAGGATTACAAAGCTGGGGTCTCGGGTTCTAATCCCGGGTCGGGCAAAAGTAATATTGGATTTTTTATTAGTTATCAGCCTGGATTCAAAAATTTGTCCCCGACATGGCGATAGGCTCGCCCCCTTTTAATAATGGGACGGAACATACAAGGCGATATGTGTATGTCCTGGTAGCAACCTCTGCTTACCCCTGGGAAAAAGGCGTAAGTATATGTGTATGTATGTATTCTTATTATTTTTCTTCTCATTCCTTAACTACGGGAAATCCACTGCTAAGGAGGCATCCCCAAGGATTTCCACGTCAAACTCACTAATAGCACAATCTAACACAATTTCCTAGTACAGTTAACTACAAAGGGATGTGCACAATACTAATATGTGCGCTAGCTTCGCATGTAGTTATTGCCGATGGAGATACTAACGTGCCATTTACACGAATCCATTTGCCCATCGGATTGACACAGCGCACTCAACGCGGCGCGCCTCATTTGCAGTATGTTATAACATTACTCAGAAGGTTATAGTTATACAACTGATTATGTTTGATAAGCTAGATAATGTTTAGATTGATGATTATATCCAAGATTTATTACGTATACACTTCGATGCGATGCGCCCAAGGGGCAATACGAAAGCGAACAAAACGGTGATCCAGCTGGAAGGTAAAATACGTGAAGCCAACTCACCAGAGTCCCGTTCCCGAAGCCGGATGGTCGGCGCCGACGGCGGTGGTGACTATAGATCCACCAAACACCACTTTGCATCAGATAGTCCTCGATAAACGAACAAATATACAGCTATGCGACGGAGTAAGGGCATGCGGTGTGAAGTGCACACTAGACTCGCTACAAAATGACGTACCCAGCGCGAGGCAAGCTACTACAAACTACCCTCCACTAGATGATATTTACGATAAAATTTAATTAATACTAAAACTACGAAAACTATCTATCTATCTATATCAGCCCATATACGTCCCACTGCAGGGCACATGCCTACTCTACAATCGAGAGAATCGATTGAGAGTGGTTAGGCCATATAGTCCACCACGCTGGCCTAGTGCGGGTTGGCGGACTTACATGCCTCTGGCATTAAATCCACCTGTATACATTTTAGTATATAAAGCGAATAAAATAAATAAATACCGATTACCGTAGAAATTCTTTGAAATCGCTATGGTATGCAGGTTTCCTCACGATGTTTTCCTTCACCGTTAAAGGCACGAAAACTATATTACTATGAAAATGTAACTATACGGACACATTATTAACAATTTTATGTTAAAATGTGAAATAAAGATTACAAAATTCGCAGCTAAATTACGATAAGAGGACTCGTATCGTGAAGAAGAGAGGAGTTTTTTGTTGTTTTAATGATTGATGTTTTCGCAACTTTATTAAGCTTTTTTATGCCTACCTTACAAAAATATACTATTGTAATGAATTTTTTTTTTTTTAATATTTGATGGGATTACTCACATTTCGTCATAGAAAAGAAAAGAAGCTAAAAAAAGAGTTTCTAAGTTACAACGCTCACTGACTTAACTATATCCACAGATGATATCCCTGCCATTACAACTAACAACGGTGATTCCTTATTCTCAGGTGAGTCGCTAGCTTGTCTTATTAGGCGACCCCACCTACACAAGTAGACATTTAAAAAATATTGGATGTTTCATTACTACTTCATTCGGAATCTCACCATGTAGTCACAGAGATATTGAGTTCCATAATCATTCGTTTGCTAGGAACTTATATAAGAAACCTAAAAGATTTACGTAAAAAAGTGCTTACGCGGAAAAACTGTAATGGAAAAAGGGCATTGCAATACATTTTGTAGTTACAAGCTTTTACATATACTTGCAAATATATGTTAGGAAGCTTAATCAAATGAGGTGAATAGAATCACAAGCGTGAGTAAGGACGAAACTGGTCGATTTACAATGTATTTGCCAATATTTCAGACAACACCAAACATAACCATTTCAATCACAATCAAAAAGTCCAGTTCAGTCCCAATTCTCCCGTACATTTTTATTCACCCTGTTTGTTCGTTATGACAATTTTTTTTTCCCCAAAGCGAAAAGACGGTCGTAAATTGCTCAAACCACAAAGCAAAGGATTTATCTTCCGCCAATTCGAGTCATAAATGAAAATACCAGTCCCGTGCTAATGCCACGTAAACGAAGAGCGTAGTTCTGTCGAATGTGTGATTGAACACCGACGGAATAATGATGAATCAACCAATTTATGCACCTCAACAGACATTTAAAAATCGAATCAGTGCATGAAACATTCATGCTGCAAAAAATATACATAAAACATTTAATTAATGTCTCTGCCAACCTTGGTTAAGTTAAAGCGTGAAGTAATAAGTGCACCTGCACTAAGAAGGTTGTTTATTTTTGTTTATTTCGTGTTTGCTTAATAGAGCTTTAATATTATGTCGATTAGAAATCGAATTTCATTGAGCGAATCACCACAAAGGTAAAAAGTAGAACGTATACAATAAAATATAGCAATATTTCGATAATAAAGCGATATATTAATGGCTTATCAAAGAGCTGAAGTTTGAAACTTAGTGCCATAAATATACAACGACTGACAAGACTTAATTTATTTAATCTGGCTGCAAAAGAAAAATAATAAATTCCAATTCAGATGACTATTCAACGAGTTTTGGAATAACAAATCAGTTCAGTTCAATATGGAATTGTCGACAATCGATTATGATTTCTGATAACGGGTGGGGACCCAAATGAAAAGCCTAAATGATTTCAATGGCAGTGAAAGCCTCACTGTTAGTATTCAGAATTTGTATGCAGCCTCAAACTAGTTACGCTGCAGGATAGTTCAATGATACAAATAGCCTTACCTACACAAAATTGATTGTGTTATATCGTTTTTAATTGTTAACCTTTTTATATAATCAATTGAAAAATGTACAAATTAAACAAAGACGAATGCTCAACAGAGGTTCCACAGGAGCTGAAAACAAATGAATGAAGCTACTGACTTGACTGCATATGATAACATTCCACCAACACCTTTCACAAATAGAGTGTAAATAAAGACAGGTATTTTGATAAACCGTCGTCTACGTGTGAAAACACGAACAACGTAAATTTTCTTTTATACAGTACGTGCGATAGGAAGCGTATATACTTATTAAAATTTCATGGAGTGGAAGGTATCCGGGAAATGAAATGACACCCTTTACAATTTTGTTTTAGGTGTCTCGGGGGTCGGGGAAAACAACATAACGCTCAATATCATATTTCTTTGAAGCTTGATAAAAGTGTTAATGTACCATCCACATGAGATTTTCAGAAACATAGTTAATTGTGAATTACTTTAGTAAACATTTTACGCAGAAATTTATATTTTTTTTTCTTGGCACGATTGATCATTATATGTGTATATTGTATATCGTATTTTTAACACGTTTTCAAACAATGAAACAATATAAAGTGAATTTGTTAAATATTATACTATGTGACGATTCGATGTATGGTTTAAAAACTGAAACGATAAACGTGGCAAACTGAACGCAAAAATTATAAAGAACGGTCTATCATTAACCAAACCATGACATGCGCAATACTTGATTCTTTATTAGAGAAATATTTAAGTCCCAATGACAAAACTAGCATTATCCTACTAATCTAAAGAATTAAAGATAAATTGTTCGACGAATTGCAACGATTATCCTGGGTAAGACCAACTTACTTTGAACTTTTAAATTGAACCATTTAATTGTGAAGCTAGTCTATGTAGTCTGGATGGATAGCAGTCTACATAGGTTTTCGTGAAATGTTCCTCCTCGCTGCTACCTTGCGGACTCAACTTTTATCTATGTTGTACCTGAAGCGATACGGCTTAGCTTACAAAAAAACATTCGTCGGGATTTATGAGTCTCCTGGTGATGTTTATGAGTGGCACCGATCACACATCACGTGCATATATTTTATATGCTGTATTTTGTTACAAAAACAAGGTATTGCATTGTGTAACAAAAATAAGACTGTACACAAGCCTGCGAAGTGGAAGGCAAAAGTAACAATAGTCCCACTCACAGTTATCAAAATTTATTTTCATCCCAAATGTGACAGGACCTTTCTAGGCACAAATTCCGTTTAATTTAATCCTGTATACCTGAATAACATGACCTTTAATTTTAAATTCTCACAAATACAATAGAGCACAAAACAAAACTAAATGAACATTACACAGCTTTTGATATTACAATTTGCGGTCTTGCAGCTTAAACCATTTTCTTATCGCATTTACAATATAAAAGACGATATAGAGTTCCCTTTCATGTCAAATTTTGTTTAGATTTACATTTTATTTTTAATAATTTAAAGATCTAGCTATAAATCGAGACTTTATTTTCTTCTGTAATAAAATAAATCTGGCTAAAAATCATTCACGTGCATAATATATGTATCTTTTATAATGCATCACACCAAGATTACATTTTTAATTAAACGAGGTGCTCTTAACAACTGGTAATTTCATTCGGTCGAGTGAAACTGGAGAACTGTAGATAGAGAGCACTTTAATAAAACTTTAATATAAAAATTCTCGAATAGACTTCATAGCTGTTAACGGTAAATACTGGATGACAACCTCATACTTGCTACACGTAATAGAATTTCTTTAATTTTCAACTGTAACTACGTACATATGTAATTGAGATTTAATTATTAAGATCATATGGCAGGTCATTGATCCCTAGGCTGTCCCGAGGAATCCCACAGTATTCCTTGCTTCATGCTTTTATGATAAGTCATAAATAGGGCCACAAACGGGGTCCATACCCTCGAAAGTCTTCTGAGGACTCGACAGGTATGCAAACCTTATGATATTTTTCCCCAAACATAAAATGAGAGGTTATTATACCCGTGTGTGTCTACACGCTTTACTTTAAATTCAGAGGCGTGCTTCTTAGGTCCATTATATTTCCAACTGGACTAGCTACAGCGCAGAATTATTGTGTGAAATATAACATCGAACATTCTACTTTCCAACTAAACATATGGTATAAATATATACGGATGTGAGCAAAAGTTACGTATGTTGCGGTTTCGCATGACTTACGGGTATTTATTAGCATACTAAGAAAATATTTCAAAGTTCGCGCTTATGATAAATACACTTTCAGAGAGTCTGCTTTGAGCGTAACATTTTCATATTTTATAATTTACCTGCAAGTTGGAAATTATTGGAATTTATAATTAATGAATTTACGTATAAATATAGTATTAATATAATGTCTAAGATCTGTATATATTTATAATAAAGATTTTAAATACATAGGACAATGATATATTTTATCAGTATCTTTAAATTTTGTAGTCATTTCTGTTTGAAAATTAGAGCTATCTAAAAGCTATTTTAAAATAATGTGCCTATTGGGTGTAGTTTTATTCTCTCCAGCGAATATAAGTAATGCAATGCAGTATGATGCATTGCGTTGTGATTTATCGGCAATTTAAATTTGCATTATATCTCGAGCACTCCTTTTAGCGAGGCAAATTCTATTTAACTTATCTCAATTTTCTCAATTTATCTTACTTAAAAAAGATATTTCACACTTTACTTTATATACCAACTGATTTGTAATCAATTTTCGACAAAATCCGATTAAAACGAAATACCTTTTCATGTTAAACATTGCTCACTGATATCGCCAAACAAACAACTTTTTATATAAGAAAAACAGGATCTTTCCACAATCTATTAATGACAACCCACATAGTTATCTTAATATAATATAAGGTTGTATTTTAATATATAAATAAATATTGTGTTGTCTTCGTCATAGGTCAACAAAAAATGAATTTGTTAATTTATTTTGTATATCGATTTTGCTGATCGGCTGCCTCGGTTGTACTACGGTATGATTACAAAGCTGAGGTCTGAGGTTCGATTCCTGGGTCGGGCAAAGTGATATTGGATTTTTCTATTCATTATCAGCCCAGAGTCAGGAATTTGTGCTCGATATGGCGATAAGCTCGCCCCCTATCACATCGTGAAACGGGAAATATAAGACGAAACATGGGTGTCCTGGTTGCAAACATCTTCTTGGATAAAGGCGTGAGTTTATGTACATATGTATGTATTTATGTATATCGATTTTATCCATATAATATTCACCACAGCATTATCGAATATAATCAGCCAGTATTTTCACGTGCACGAAATCTAACACTAGGGGCGAACCGTACAGCATTAAGGACGTATATCGATAGTTCATGCGATCCACCATTTGCGCACGAATCGCTACGGATAATCGTTTAGGGTAAACCAACCGCAACTAACGATTTGATAACACGTCCCTAAGAACGATCACGACTACGGTTAGTTTTGTAAGTAACCGCAGAATGCTAACAAATTAGGCAAGGAGAATCAACCACGCGAGATATTTGCTTTTTTCGTGTAGCCACGTCCGACGCTGCGTTAGATACCTTGAATGGTGTGGAATATAATACCTCGTGACCGGCGTTTTCTGAATAAATTCAAGCTATAATATTGGTGAGTATAATTAATTATCGTACAATTTACCAGTGAAGGAAAACGTAATATTAAAGAATCTTGTATAACATAGTATTTTTTCAGCCGTAAATTAACAATGTGAAAGCACTATTGTATCCCGATTTGAAGGACGTTTAGACCAGTGAAATTATGACGCATAAAGAGATTTAACAATATTTAAAGGTAAGCGCTGTGCAGCGTCAAGCATTGTTTAGTAGTTACTAGTTTCTATACGGTGTTGTTCCTGTTAAATGGCAGGCGTGATGCTCACCACAGGCGAGCGAGTCGTCTCGACACTCGATTCCTGTAATTGTAATTCTCCTAGAATTTTAATAGTAAGTAGAGTTCATGAAACAGGCCAGCAGGATGGATTAAGGCCTAACCGCTATGAAAAATAAAGCAAAACAATGCCGAATAACTTCGACATACCATACTCTGTGACCATTATTTTTAAAGATATCAACTTAGTCATATCTGTGTTCCTATTCATGTTGTAGATATATTGGGCTTCTAGCCTGATCGGCTACTTGAGATTATTTTTTTCGAGAAATTTATCCAATGCCAATTGCCAGGCAATCCGAGGTGCTTGCAGACTATCCAGTCAGAAACCAAGTAAACGCCAATGTCCGTTGTACATTCGCGACTTCAAAATTCTATCGACTTTGCTGTTCTACATACGTTTACGTTATTTTTAGAAAGTTTCCATTTATTTGATATCAACTTATAGCACGGGTTTTGTATAAATATGCTATCAGTGTTTCAGTAAAATATATTTTTTTATTGCAATGAATGCGAGACGAACATGCCATTCGCCAGATGGCAAGCGATATGACCGCTCATGGGCGTACCAAAACCAGCAAAAATATGAATTACAAAGCAATGCGTGGTACAATCAAATACTCTAAATAAAATTTGTCACTCTCAACACATACAATTTTGATTTAGAAAACGTCCCACTGTTGAGCGTAGGCCTCCCTTCTTTCATTATATTTCTCTTGTTCTGTTTCAATTCTCCCATCGAGTTTGTTCAAATATAAAAGGATCAGTCAAGTTATATATTATATCACTATTTTTATTGTATTATGTTCAATACATAGTATATAAATCCTATAATGTAGATCATTCAAGCAACAACTCATGCGTTAACGAACCTAACAATAAGACCGCACTGTACTGACAGTTCAGTACCGCCGGCTGAAAGGCCAGACGGTAAGACAGCTACCTCATATATTACTACGACATGCGCCATAAAAAAATTAAATATTATGTACATTTTACGCCGCTGTTACAGCGCATATTGACATAATTTGCGTTACATTAAACCTTTATTAAAATACTAGTAATGCTGATGTTCGTTGGCCAATTTTTGGACACAAACTATATGATTAACCGGGGAATGAATATTAATTGTCTCAACGAGTAAGTGCCATGCAGACATCTTGTAACAAAATCAGAATCTATAATAATTATACTTTCGCAAAATGTATAGAAAATATGCTGCAATAATAGTATGCATGCGTGGATAAGGATTTGACAACACAAGTATTATACATAACTTATTAATTCATTTTAAGATAAACAATGCATATATACATATAATTCATAATTAAACCGAAAAAGAACATTATCAAAATAATTTATGTGCATTTTACACATGCAAAGATTTAATCTTCTAAATATAAAAGTATATTCAAGTAAGACAATATAGACTGTAAACAGCTATTAAATATTGTACTAAATTAAGCACTAAATTTCAGTCATCAAATGTCTATTTTAATCCTTACTGATAGGTAGTAATATATCATTTATCTCCCGCAATAATTCATGTTAGCAATAAGATCCTTTCGTGTGACATACGGAACCCCGGAAAAAAGCTAATTAGTTCCATGACGCGGACAATCTTGCGGCTGACAATAGATCTTTTCCTAATACTATACGGTAATTGGGGCATTTAGACGAAGATTTATCTTACATTTTACATAACTCATATAGCATAATAAAGGACAGGATATAAGTAGATAAAGGAACAGAAATTCTAGGTCAAATTTAGATATTCTAATGCGTGTTAAAGGCTTCTTCCATTTTAAAATGGCAACTGGTTGCAAAGGCTCAAGTTCTTATCCGAAGGTTAAAAATATCTCGATATTTTCACCATACAATGTTACCTTATGCTCTTCATCCAGTCTCCAAGCCTACATCATTCCAGCGCTGTTGATCTCGAGAAATGTGCTCTAGTGACAACACTGCGCCTCTTTCCTTATCTGCTGATGAATAAAAGATAATTGAGTTTATAATTAGCCTCCACCATACCTCTAAACAAAACAGCGATTTACCTTAACGAATATACGAACGAAAACCCTGAAAAAAAAAAAACAATTAGTGCAATTGGCAGCGTCGTGAAGTAGTGACCGCGCAACATATTCGATCGTGCGGTTAGGCACATTCAGCGGACACATCGCATAGCCAGCGGTGCAGAGGTACAGGTGACCGCTAGATGCAAAACCTCAAGACCATTTGTGACTGAGAACATAACTACAAATCGCAAATTCCGTTGCTATGCGGCTACTGTTGCTATTGTGAATTGTCTGAGGATATTGTGCGTATACGATAGAGACTCAACTTAACTAAGTGTCTTTCGTTGGTGATCGCTAGGATACACTGAAGTAAATATTTTATTACATTCTTGCACGGGAAAAAATGAAAAATACAAGATTTTACTATTCTAAGACGACCTGTTTAATGAAAATGCCCGTAAAAATAAAGAAAAAGCTAATAATCAGCATCAACTGCAGAAGCTCATAATGAATATCTCACTACAGAAATAAAAGGCCGTAATAAACCTAGTAATGTGTGTTTTAGGAGCATTATTAGGTACACTTTTACGTTCGTAGGCACGTTTTCTACATAACAAATAAAAAAATGCAGTACCAGAATAAATTCGTTTTGGAATTCAGCATACATTTTACAAATAGAATTAACTTTCTCATATGGAGTTGCTAAGCATAAAGTTGAGTACGTGTTTCGTGTTACCTACGTCCGAAACTGCGAGGAAACTGTGTCCAATATCATTAAGTCATGTATTCTATTGCACCAGAGTCCTCTGTGCGACATTCCCTTAAATAATTCAACTCGGTATTGTAGAAGTGAAACAGCTTAGCGAAAGTCGCGACCTCTGCATTTCTTGATCAAACACAGCACTGCTTAGGAATGCCTACCTAATTGTAAGTCAGTGAAGGTAAGGTTGACGACTCGCGTCGACAGATGTCGCTGGCAAACTTGTGACCATATTGAATTATGGCGATCGAACGTGTAAATCAGCTGCTGAACAAACATTTCCCAATGTAATAGTATTTAACGTGTCCGCATCAAAACTGATTGCAACTGTATAAATTTGACTACTTATGGTTTGGATTTGAAACCACATCCGGTCCCATTGCAAACGCCGCTTATCTAATAAGTAGGTATGAGCAATAACTTGACATCGATTTCAAAACTTACTGTTATAGCTAAATATTATGTTTGTCATTTATCAGTCCAATCATTGGCGGTCGATTTATTAGCCAATCTTATTTTTTTGCAAAATTGTAATAAATGATAGTGATATATTTTAGGTTCTTGCATATATTCTCTATGGTAGAGCTATTATTATTTACAGTTATATTGGATTTCTCTATTCAGTATCAGCCCGTATTCAGGAATTTGTCCCCTATATAGCGATAGGCTCGTCCCCTATCACTCCGTGGGAGGGAAAATAAAAAGCGGAACGTGGGTATCCTGGTTACACCTCTGCCTACCCCTTCTGGGAAAAGGGCGTGAGTTTATGTATGTATGTAGAGTTATTATTCTACCTATTTACTTTAGAGTAGCTTCTAAATATTCGTGATGTTTCCTTTCAACTTACCAGCGACAATTGTTTCAATATTATAAGTGCTGCAAAAATATTGGCCCAAGTAAAAGTTTAAAGTAAAACCAAACGAGTAAAATGTTGGGTCTCTCATAATGTTACAAAGGAAAATCAAAAGAATTGGCATAATGCATTTATGTATATCACCGGTGGTATCAGATAACTAAAATAACATAAGTTCTTGAATAATATGCCCATCATCGGGGTAGTAAAAACATGAATACACGAGTAATATTTTATTGCAATATAACATAACAATGAACTTAGCTATGGCGATTGGAAACCACTAAAAACTAAAAAATAATCATTAATAAGACAAAAAAGGCTGCGAGACAATACCTAACGTCAATTTTTAATAGATTCCAGTTTGCCAGTCGCTCATATTATCACCATTATACATAATGTAACGTAATATAAATTGGAAAGAAACATACCCCCGCGACCTTGACGTTCACTAATACATGTTCAGCGGTTAGGTATTTGGCGAATCTCAACTCCGGTTACAAACGAATGCCAATATCACTCGCACAATATATTATTACAATTAACAGCGTTCCATGCACAAAAACAATGTCATGGTTAGTTCCATGTAATTATGGTTTGCATCCTTTCAAGGAAAATTCACATCGCTTGGTCATGTTGCATTTGATCCAACATTGAACAATATTTAACGGTGCTCTGTCCGCCAATTCATTTGAAAATTATAAGCAGCTTTTGGACCTAATCTTGCTAATGCCTGCTTTACAAATCAAAGGTAATAAGTTAGACATTACTGACATAAACGTAGCACATACTCGTATGCTTAAGTCATATTATAAGACCGAAAAGTCTCTCGTAGTTTCTGATACCCACGACACAAGACTCGATCTTAGTGTGGGGTCAGGACTATGTTTGTGACTGTTGGGTGTATTTATTTATTTATTTATATCTAGTCAAATAAAAAATAACCTTGTAGACAGGCATTTTACTGGGTAAAGTTTGAAATATACCTTTTAATGAGACAATCAAGCGTGTGTAGTCATCTGCCAAATATTTTTATATAACCAATCTAGCCGTATCGATTTACAATATGAGGTAAAGGAAAACCGGCCATTATCTAAAAAGTTGCAAAAAAATTAATAGCTGTTAGACTTTTCGAATAAATCGTTTGTACTTGAAAGAGCTTTGAGACTAACAGATTTCGGAATAAGGTGTACCGAGATACTGTCACTGGCCGTTACAGTACTGGCCGTTAAACTACTTACATAAGAAACTGCTTCACTGTTTTAGTTTGGTCAGTAATTAATAATCTCAACAATTCGTATTGACACATGGATCTTTCTAGAGTTTTCAATGTTTAGGTCGATAGGCGAACAAATAAGGTCGCACAGGGTTGTTAGGAAATCTTCTAACGAGGCCAATGTCCAACCATACATTTCTGCCTTCTGGTGGCTGATTACGATGATCAGCAAAGCTATCTGTGAAAGTCATCCTTATTTTCCTTTCATACTCGATAACGTTAGCAGGTTTCACAAAATATTTCCATTGCACCCACATGCAATGGAATTTTAGCTACTCGCTATGGATTTCCAATCAATAAGCAATTTGGCAGTAAAATCTGACGCATTTAACCTCGAAACAGGTATAAGTAACGGTCTTTATGTCGTCCTCCACATGGCTAGTAAGTAGTAATTACCTACATCCTGTCTTCGCAGATATTGAAGATACATCAATTGCTCAAACTTGAAGTCGTCTTCAAGTACACCCAGTAACTCTCACTTGCGCGATTCCATAGCGTCGGTTATTCATAGAAATATATCTCTAACATACCTATTAAGTACATGTATGTTTATAGTAAAATGCATTACAAACAGCATTCCATACATTTATCCACTTGATTTCAAAACAATCATATCTCTTTATTAGTCTTGATTATACATAATTGGGGATAACCACACCCGCATTCCAGTTTTTTCTATAAAAAGAGAATAAAATATTAACTTCGAGACTTGATTTTCTACTTATTAGCCTCAAAAAATCTAAGACTAGGTATTGGAAATACTGGCTTATAAATGTTAATCACGGGCATTTGATGTCAATTATCAACGTTGAATTGATTCCTCGAAATTACGTCAATATCCGCGTTGTTTATTAAGGAACAAAAAACAATTGAAACATCGATAAAGTATGTAATCTTACATTGTTATAGAACATTTGTACGATACAAAGAAAAACGTTACAAATAATTGGCAAATAACACGCCGTCACTACCGATGTGAAAAACCTAATTCAATTGATAATTAGACACGCGATTGAATACATTATCTAACGCTATAAGTACGGCCGAGTTGTACGGGTGTTCTTGAATACATATCGTATGTTTTTAAAATCAACATCATTTCACATACAAACAAACTCATGACAAAAATTATAATTGCTTTTTTATGGAATAATTTTTCTACTTACATATGCATAAAGTGTCTATAATTTACATCATAGAGGGCTTTTTTGTTCTGTGAAAAAGATTTTTAACATCCAGTTAATCATATCCCATACAAGATCGAGTAGTTGAAAAAAATATCCCGGATTTTAATTTCTATTGCAGTAGATTGTAAAATTTCCGCTATATTATGCGTTATTAAATTGTTTTATGCAACAATGACATAAACCCCGATATTTTCAAAACCGATATTAAGTACACTTCGATAATTTGCAGCGACATTTATAAAAATCTGTCGCAATTCTTGTATTTGATCGAGCCAGACTTATTGGTTAAGAAGCTTCAATCGCTTCGCCAATAGCCATATTTTGTAAGACCAATGATGGACCACTTCGTCAGAATTAATATCATAATCTTTATTGTGAGGATCGTTATTGACATTATCTGCTTACATCATTTGGAGAGAAACTTGTCGGAAGAAATGTAATGGTTTGCATCTAGTCAATATTTTTATCACGATTCAAATTTGGTTTTGTAATTTATACATCAGTGGATTTATCTAATATTGTTGTCGGGTTCTAGTAATAAATATCAATATTACAATTTAGCCCGCTGCTGAACTGTTGAATGTGAATGAAGAGTTTCATTCAATGGTTTCGTTCACGCTGGCCAATTACTGGTCGGCGAACCTCGCATGCCAAATAATCTCTTGCAAAGAATATAAGCAACTTTCCTGGCGATGTTCTCTTCCCAATTCACAATACACACAATTCTTAAAATTCTGAGGTGAACCCTGGGACTAGAGCCCGCAATCTCAGCGTCTGCCACGATTTTGGTTTCAGAGTCCTCATTGATCGCATAGGCAGTTCGCGTTGGTTCGTCACCAACAAGGCTTCATTCATTTGTTTCTATTGTTATTCTATTGTATTCACTAATGTCAAACGGGCGATAGTTTGCAAATAGCTGCCTTATGTCCGGAAAATCATGTAACCGTTTTAATAATATCGTTCTTATGCATCGTCGTGCCGGTTTAGGTAACAATGAAAACAACTTATTTAAATTAATGATTAAATATTAATGTCACTAGAAATGCTCGCTTGGCAACTTTTTAAGTATTTGACAAATATTTAACTTTTAAGAAAACATGTAAAAGTCCACTAATAAAGGCCGCCGTAATAACTCTCGTCTGTCGAATTTCGGATTCATCTGTGTATCGAGCAAGACAGCATAATTTCATTCGTCAGAATCATTGTAGGCACTATATCATACCACCGCAAAAACTTAAAATAAATATCAAGCACCAGCAAAGTATACCTCACATTTAACTCCACATAAACGTACACTTATTTAAACTTTCATTGCACTTTCTTAGAAGTGAATTTGTCTCGAATTTCGGCTTGAATCCTGCTTTACATTTGATAACATCACGGCCATAACAAGAAGGTGGAACGTACCTTTCTTCGGTGAAGATGTCGGAGATTCCGGCTTGACGTCAAACGACAACCAGTTAGAAGCACCTCCCGTATAACCCCACCTTTATACCTACAGAAGCGACCTTAACACGCAGACAATATTCTATAAATATTAGAGTACCTACATAGAAAACAATAAGCTTAAAATCCTAAGCATATTAAGTGTGAGATATTAAATCAAAAGAAATTACTATAAATGTAGAAAAGTAAAATTATACCATTTTGGGGAACCATTCAGGAATTCGAGACATAGTAAATTAATAAATTAGGTGGACAGACGAACTGACAAAAGCCAGATAGATTAGACCAAAAGATCCCGTGATTTTAAAATCCGTAGTAGCATATAATTTAGAAACATGCATTTCAAAATCATTTGCATTTAAAAGTTAAGTAAATATGTAATATATTGTAAATCGTGCGCTCATAACAGGCCTGAAATTGACATCGGAACTAAGGCCACGTTGGTCCCTCTAAATGTCATGAACGCGAACTAACGTGGTAACTTCAAGTCGCTTCGATGACGCTGACATATGGATCTTAGAACATCACTTAATTATGTTCTCGTTTACGCAATGACCGTGAATACACCGTGCCATTTGAATTTAGCAGCTCGTGCTTCGCTGTCAAATAAAAACTGTCCGAATTTGATAGATAAGCACCATTCACAACACATTTGTCTTGACATTACAGCCATTGTTTTGACATGACACTTAATTATAGACCTGCCTGTGACCTTATAAAAATATACCATAAATATAAGTTCAATAAATACGTAAATATATACTTATTTTTGTTGTATTATTCATTTTGTTCTTTTATGAATAAAACAAAATTAATTTGATGATCAATTAAATAAAATGAATCACTTCAAAATTAAAATTATTTTTTATTGATTTATTCATTCATCACGTATCAAAATTTACAACGAGGAAGTACTCGTAATAGAATTGACAAATATAGAAATGTGCCGTTCTGTAGCCAGGAAGAGGAACAGCGTCATTAGTTTTTTTAACAACCTAATATGTGGTGACGAAATCGGTTTTAATAAGAAATATCTCATAAGACTCTACTATTTACATCATTGACGTTCTAAGAATGAAATGTTAACCTAACGAACAACAGGTATACACATAAATCATTTAAATAAAAAAATAACTATTTCTAACACTTAAATGTTAAGAGGCAGTAAAAAAAACAAGTATTTTTGAAAGGCATTTTCCTCAAGGACACTATCAAAAATGCGCTACATCGTCGCGCTCTACCTGTTAGGTGAAATTTAAATCGACTATATATCTAATGTATTTCCTAATCAATGAGGGCGTATCAAACGAATCAGTTTATTTGGTTGCGTGCGAGGCCACGGCAGACACGACCAAGACTTACCACTCCATCACTCGGTACGTAGTTCACTCTCCTCATAGACAATGCGACCACGGCTTATGCAAACCCTTGAGCACAGGTTTCAACACACATTCTTTAGCATTTTGGCGCTAAAAACAACTTATTAGCAATTTGATCCGAACTGGCCAACTGTTTGATCATGGAATGCAATATTTGGCCATTCACTAAATATAATGTATGAAAAATGTTAGCAGAATAACAAAAGTACAAGATCACAAATTGAAGCGGTTACGTGTTTTTGTGTATACCTATAGAAAGCTAGGCGTTTTCTAAAACTTGTTTTACTTCAAGACGCCTCTCATGTGTACACTACTGGAATATAAAATAAATAGTTCAAATATTTTCTACACGCTCACAGAATTAAAAAAGTTAGAAGCACAGATATAACGGACGAAAGTGTGGTTATTCAATAATATGCATACCAATTTTCTTTATAATCCGGGTGCACCAAATTCCCGTCGAGCTGGTAACAACTTTCAGATCAAGGTTTATTGTTCACTCCATATTCATACTTTATGCATTGCGTGACATTGGCCACAATATGCAAATCGGATCTGGTTGCCATATTATCGGTAGACAATATTTTTCTGCAAGCTAATTTTTATTATCATTTTAAACTCGCTGAACGTGTCAGCTTGCAGCGAAATATTGTGTACAAAAAGCGCAGATTTAATAACTTGCTGCATGTTTTATGCCCCTATACAAAATAATACAATATGAACTTAACATTTAAACGGATCTCCATACGGTTGTTCGTAGTTTAAATTTATCTTAGTCTTGCTTAAATTATTCCTGGACATAGCGCAAAAAAATAATTTTCCAGATCGCGTGCGAGGGACGAACTGAGAAACTTGTATTTTTCTCTTTCGCGAACGTGCAAGTGCGGGCCGGCGCGGCGGCGCGCGCGGCGCGACGATAGCAAGGTCTCCCGAATTGCCTAGAGTCGCGGACGCAAGCACGCTGCAAGTCTCGTAAGTAAAAGTAACTTTTAACAATACCTTGGCGGCGCCTGCGCGCTGCGTACGTCAGTTTCGCCAACTCCTGCCGTGCGACTCTACGTGTCGCTCTTTTTCCTTTTACGAATATCGAAATAGACACCAGTGCCGATTCTGCAATAGCCAAAAAGTTTTCCGCTCGTGACAAATCTCAATGACTTTCACAATAACTGTTTAAAAATATTTGTGTTTTAAAAAAAATAACGTGCATTATTATATGACGTCGCTAAAGTTCAATAAGGTTAATGAAAATTTAAATATTTGGTAGCTGCTGCACTTGCCGACAATATTGGATGTTACGCTCACATGAACGTAAGTTTTTTTATTCAACCTTCCTTGATTTGTCATTATTAATAGTAATTGTTTTCCTGGTCAATGCGATCCAATTGCAAACGTAGTGAACACTTGCAATGTTTCGAACATTATTCGAGCGATTTAAACGGGCTTTATGTAATTTGTAGTTAAGCAGTACGTGTTTTGCATTACACGTTTGTATATAATTTGCTTAACGGTAAACTGACCATTCTTTAGTTTATTAATGAGGTGATGAAAGTGGTGGAGCGTTTCGACGCTTGCGTCTACTTACTCGTATGTGGTCACCCGGCTAGTCGGGGAGCGAGTGATTAAATCAACTGGCAATCGGATCAAAAAACTCGTTTCAAATGTATTGTACACACGTGTTGGCTACTTGATAGACAAGTACACTTAGCCGCTTATTCACTCGCCTTACCACTAAACGCCTGTATAAAAATGTATTATGTATGTAGACTGTGACATAAATGAAACCCAGCTTTCCTTTCATCGTTTTTTACAGTATCACTTCTTGTTGAACTAGTTACATCAAGAACACTGACCACAAACTGTTACGTGTCTATTTAGCAAGCTTTGATAGCAATAATGAAATATATCAGACTCTATAGGTATGAAAGAACGTTTAAATTCGTGTAAATAAATAAACAAATTGTACCTTTATGAATGTATCGTGGGTGATTACGAGTATATCAATCCATCGCTCAATCAACATGCAACAGCAGTCGATTCTCGCGAGATACAATATATTGAAAGTATACCATATTATCATCCACTGAATATTTTAATCACGAATTACATACATGTACGTACACCGATATTTTGCTTTCCCCGGCCTATGTCATTTGCAATGCGTCGGCTACAATAATACCACATTTAACTGTTGCTCCGTTTTTTGAATTGGTTTCCCTTTATAAATATGTAATGAGTTGAGCTATATAATCTGTACTAATATATGTTCTTTGTCTAGTTTCGTATGTAATTAGAAAATATTAGATTTATTCAGGATTTAGTTGTACACGCGGTTCCTGCAACCTTGCATCCGCGTCCAAGTCGCTTTTAAAACATAATCATTTCATTGGAGATGAAAATGTTCGTACAGCTCTGACATTTGGCAGTCAAGTCACGCCGTGGAATAAAACATATACATTTTGTACGCAATACCACATTCCTCACAGTTTGCATTCACAACATCCGTCGAAGTCGTAATATAATATCGGGCATTTTACACATGTTGCACACTTCATGTGTTACTATACAATACATGTGTTACTGTACTAATTACAAAACCAAAACTACAAGCGCTTTTTAAATTTACTTTAACACGTAACATTTTTGAATGGAGTTCTCAGGAGCTTAAGAAATAACCGAATCCGCTGACCGCTACCGATAAATTGGTTAATAACAATATCCGAGTTACGTCGGAATCAATTACTCGCACCTTAATAACAGCAAAGATACTGTAAGTCAAACTAATAGAGCATTTTAATTTCATTTAAAGCAATCAATCAATCCGCATATCTACGACCTTTTGTCGGTGGCGCAACTAATAACGCGCTGCGCACCCGCGCGTCGCGCTTCGCCGACCACTTTCCATCGACCCCACGAATTACAGAAAGCCAGAAATCTTGTATCTAAAAATAAAAAATAACCAGCCTTGATACCATTGGCGAATAATAGATGGACTAAATTATAACAGAAACGCAGCTATATTTTTATTTCGTCATTCAAACCGGATCGAAATATTATTTTTACAAAAGTGTAACGTGAAAATGAATTGTTGTGTTACAAATACATTCCGGCGTGTAAACCATTTAAACGCGAAAATTGTGGCAGTGAGTGAATTGAAATTAGCATTAGAATTGTGAGTGTATTGTAGAATTGAGCAGTGCAATGTGTGTTTTGTCAGCAATATTGGATAACGAGGTATTTCGACAGGTGTTTAGCATGCGGCCGACACAGCGCCGACGGCCTCGCGCCGCCTCTGTAATGTCCGATGACTTTGAATCATCCCGGCCTTCACTTTTTGTAATCACAAATTGCTGGACGGATATCATTTGCTGTGATGATGTTGATAGGTGTGAAAGGTGACAACGACAATTGCCCAATACATACGTAATCGACACGTTTCCTCAAAACTAATTTGAAATGTTCATTAGAAGACACATAACTTTATATATTATTGTATGCCGTTGTTAACTTCTTTATATTCTCACGAATTCCCACACGGCTATTAGACGTTTTATTTATTTCCGCGCTAAGAAAATTCAATCTGTGCACGTGTGGATAATGAATTGTACATTCTCGACATTGATTCCGTGACCTCGAGATCATGAACAGTCGGTTGAGAGCGGCATCCGATGTTGGTGTTGTTGGAAGCGTGTTGGCTGCATTCTCTGGGAGCATTGTTGGAGGTGTGGTGTCAACGTATCCAGCACAAAGTGTTGGAAGCTAGTGGTGAAGGCCACCGGGTCGCGCGGAAGACACCCCGCACAACGCCCACTCGGCGTGCAGTTGACGCAAGCGCACTGGCGGTGAAGCAACTGCAATGTTACGTGCCTGTACGTGCCACAGTTATGTACGATCAAATGTTTATTTCACATTACCAAAAACCACACGACCAATGTCATTTTATTTAAAAAACAACTGGCTTGGCCCTTGCTAATAAGTTTTATTTGCCTGGTAACTTTCTTATATTAAGTAAACAAGTTAAGTTACTTTTTTTTTAATTTCTTAAGTCATTAGAAAACGATTGTTGAACATCTTTTAATGGAAGTTCAATTCAAAGAAAACATAAAAAATCGTATACTGGCTTGTGGTAATTCTTAGAACTTGGCATTTCTGCAACTTAAAACAAACTTAAAGCATATTACTAAGATGTACATGTATTTTGTTTTTTATCGAAATTCTTAAAATGTATAATAATATAGCTTACCATAAAATTCTTGTTTAATTTTATTTAAAATAGATTACTAGAACATTGACGAAACAAAACTGCACAAACCCTAGCTTAATCCGCTCAGTGCGGTCCACATTAAATTAATTTATTGATTATTTCATATATCTTTACATTTATTCATTAAATAACGCAAGTGAAGACAGAAATCATGACGTATCGATGACACAATACTAATAAATCAGCGCAACAAAGCAGAGATTAATCATTCTTTGCCACCGTTCATTAACAATTCCTATGTGAACTAAAAATGAAGTTACAAATACCCAGGTAGCATTAAACCCGCTTACTTGTAAACAGCTGTACCACTTTTGATGTCACAATAGACAATCAGAGTTGCTCACGCTAATTATACTTTTAGAAATGAAACTACAAAGTAATTACACTCAGTATTTTCTCCGCCGTCCTTATGAAAGATATTTCAGTTGCACGTCTAGTTGGGTGCGTTTTAACTGGAAAATAATATAGTAGTAATAATAGATACATTCAACACATAGTCCTGACTCCACACTGAGATCGACCCTTGTGTCGTGGGTAACAGAAACTACGATACTTTTCCGTCTCACAAACACCCAGACCCGAAACAAATACCTGTGGATTACACAAACATTTGTCTCGGTGCGTGGATCAAACCAACTACGCAATGGAAACTATATAGATAATATGTAGATATTTGTCCAAATACGCTCAGTGATGAGCAAGGGAATCCTCTACAAACGAGACATCGATTGAAAGTATGTAGGCCATAGTCCATAACTCTGGCGTAATGCAGGTTGGCGAACTTGACGTACCATAAAAATTCTTGCAAAGTTCACTATGGAGTGCAGGTTTCCTTACAATGTTGGCCTTCACCGTTGGAATATGTTTTACCATGTAAATGACTGACATTAAAATATTTAACATTAATAAAATTTAAAAAAATAAGGGTTCAAATGTTGGCATTATTTAAATGAAACAGAACATAGAGTCAAATCTAAGGTAACTTGAATAATTATGTTAAAAATATTGTTGAACACTTGACCGTAATGTATCTTGTTCGACTTAATTTCAATTGACCTTCTACGTTTAATTGGCTTAAATGCAGTGATATAACAAGGAAAGACTTGGTTCCCGCGAAGAACAACTCTACTTTGATACTACAGGACGTTACATTATTTTATAAGACAACGAACAATTAATGAAACACAATTTTTCTAAAATAATATTTTAATGAAGGTCAAGCCATTAACTACCGAACAAAACTATCACTTTTATTCTTCCTGTATGTGTGAATGTTTTTATCTGGTCGACTGCATCGTCAGTCTGCCTACATGCCTTGTTTTTCCACTTCCATTGACGGTGACTACAAAAACGTAACATTTCATTCAAATTACTAGTTCGCAGCTATTAAAAGCATTAATAAGTAACGGTAAACAATCACGGTTGTTGCTCACGCGACAGAGATGCGCGGGTCGTCAACCCACACTTGGTCGTGTGTAAATACTTAGCCGATGACGGCGAGTCGGCCGCCGGTCGTCAGTCGCCTCCACGCAGGCCCACTCAAGCGCATTGGAAGCCAATGCCGTTATAAGTAAGTCGATTTTAGGAAGTCATCGGCCACGTTCGTGATTCATCCCATCCTCCGAGACGTAATTATTTTTGTTACGGTATTCGTGCATTGAAGCAAATGTTATATAGAAACTTTTCTCATTTAGCACAAGTAAACACAGTAAATAAATAGTGAAAGTGAACGCCTCGCAATCATTTTTGCGCCTACATAGCGTTTTTGCGTCACATTTTTTACACATAGTTTTCGACGGATGACCGTTCACGGTGTCTCGGGTTTTATTACGGGTATTGGTGTATACAGTAATAAAACAAACAAAAACGCATTGCACACTCTCAGTTGCTAAATATTTCGATGCATTGATTCAATAAACAGTTACGTGAAGATCTGACTGTACGGACCTTTGATCTCCCCACAAACCTGTGTGAACACTTGCGAAGGAAGGGAAGATTTCAAAAAAGTTAAATACATATATAAAGGAGCTGCGAGGGAAATGAAATATTAAAAAACACATTTTAATGAGTTTCGATGATACCAACAAACATAACTTTGAATAACCTAAGCAAAACAATTTACGGAAGATGGAGCACATGGCTTATGAACTTTAATACAACTGATAATGTAATTTACATTGTTCATTTAATGGTGCTTCATACATAAATGACTTGAAGTAACCTAATGTTCATCCATGTCTTGACTCCAAAATAAGACGAATCTTGTAGAAACAAAGACCTGAAATATATGTTTATCACCTAAAATATTGCCTCGGTCCTAAAAGGCAATACTAGGCATCTTTCACAGCTTACCCAATACACCACGGAAGCACATATAAAATATCAACACAGTCGGCCTTTGTAAATGTTTGGATGCCCCGTAAGTGCCCCATGCAATTCGATACGTAGACAGTATTACATCCATCGCGATTACACCAAGTGAATAGATAATCTTGCAGCACTCTCGTACTCTGACGGATCATGTTCGGTGCATACACCACACTCCACAATATATGTTGCGTAAGCAGCTAATTGTGCAAGTGTCCGGGTGATAAGTTATCGTCATCCGCTTGGTCACGAAGCCGCATCGACAATTGATACGTACATAGATCTCCAACTTTCTATCAGTCGCCATCACAATCGAGTGACATTTGCCAAGAGACATAATTGTTTATTTTATTGCACGCATGGCCTTCTTGACCAAACCGTATAAATAGTCGGGGCGTACACAAACACCGGAGTATAAATAACAACATAATTACGCACGTCGATAAAATTGATAACTACTGGGTTTATTATACAAATGTCGTGCCGTTTCGAATTATTTGCCGTGCGACAACCAACCCAACAAACCTAATGGGACAGACACACAGCGAGACTAGTATGATTAAACAACCGTACACACCGTATCCTTTACGAGTGCACTTTTGACCTTGTCTATGTCACTTTCAAAGTAACCGCATTCCGCAATGTAATATTATGACAGCTGTAACCGTTGCTCTATTGTTCAAAAATGTTATAGAACACATCGGGTATTTTCACACATCGTCTTGTCTTCTATAGAGATACCAATCATTAGCACTCTATTACACGTCTTATACGAGTAATATGAAAAATCATTATTATGGATGTCGAACGGCGCATATTTATTTAGTAATTTATTACCCAGAACAGGTTACAAGCATTTAATATTTATGTTTAAAAAAAAATCTATACATAATGATACTCAAACAAAAAGTTGTATCTAATAAATTTCGCGTTAAAATATATATTATTCGATAATTCTTCTTTGTAAGTTGTAATTAATTGTCCATTATCGCGGTATTCAAGGGTCAGTGTTTTATTAATATAAATGCCTATAATATGAGATAAATGCATGTTTAACATATTCATTTGCAGTGTAATGTTCCACACTCATTGTTATGATTTCATTAGTGTTGTTCGATCGATATGTATCGGGTTGATAAATTTCAATCGACGTCCGTGTCCGTGATATACAGGTAGGCGTAACTAAAATGTTATTCAACTTGACGCAATAATAAACTACCGGATTTAATAGCTCTATCGTGACGGTTGCCTTCCGCCAGGTGTCACAAAAAGTTTAAATACAGCGACAAATACTAAGTTGAAAAAAGTCGTGATTTGTGCTGGTGAAAATCGTACCAGCCGAGTCGTTGTAACTCCAAGGAAATTTACCGACTATTTTTACAACCTGCGACTGACTGCATTTTCCATTTATTTTTAACAACATATTAAGATAATTCTAAAGTATAGACCCACCCGGTATATTCAAAATTTTCTAAATGCCACAAGAAATCAATCATCGTTATTCCATCCGTTAATACCAAATGTAAAATTACCAACACGAAAAACGGTTAAAGCTATTTTTATGTTCAAACTAAGTTCCACACAGTTATGTGGATTATATCGTGTTACACATTTTGGCACAATTCGCAAGTTATTTATAAAAACCCAATTAAATAACTATTGAGGCAGCATTTATCTAACTCACAGAAAACTGTTGCGTGCCGTCGTAATTGCTACGAAACCAGTGATTTACTGATCATGTTTACACATTTTGCAACCTACCTTCCTACCTACTTTGCACAACACCATATCTGAAATATGCATTATTCTGGTACACATTCGATTTCATTATATTTCCAACAGCCTATATAAGTACAGGGCGCGGCCCTTCATCACAATTGTGAATGTTGACTTGGTGGATAACTTACAGGTTGAAGGACGGCTGAATTTAATTACAATAGTCATCTGTTATGTTCAGTAGTGGACTTCCTGTGGCTGAAGAGATAGAGAGAGATAGACATCTGTCTCCTGAAAGGGCTTATGTCAGGCAGACAGCTGGTCTTAAAATTAAAAACAAAATCATTCCGCAATATATCTTAATAAAATAATTTTTAATAAAAAATAAAAACCGACTTCAAAGTGCTACTACAAAGTAACAAATAATATATATTTCATCGTGCTAGTACACAATGATTAATGTTCTTATTGACTTGACTAGCTAACAAATCTTAAATACGTAATATTTTGAAGGCGGGTCGCTAAGTGCCGAACATGTACCTACGCCTTACGCTTAACATTAATTTGTTTAAGAAATTCTAGCGAAAAACATGCAAGATTTACACGGAATATTAATTTGTCTTAATATATCAGGCCGTAATCGTCCACTGTTGAGCATGGGACACAACATACCCTTTCTTGTACTTAAATGCCATTATTTCATGCAGGTTTCCTGACTATGATTTAAATATATCACTATTAAAGAGTTTGGTAATTGAATATCATCAACACACAAGTGACTCCGATAATTCCGGAGGTGTATAGCCTGGAATTATATCCGTGACGGTGGTCAACCGTCTCGTGGATCATATCTAGATAATTATCAACAGGCTACCACACACATGTAAGACACATAGAAATTCTATCAAAACTTCAATAAATTTACACGTAGGATTAGCACATTATATTCATTTGTGTTTAATTTACTTACGTGCCTTTCTGAGCCAACATTGCAGGATCTACATGTAATATCAAATGGTGTAACATTTGCTTAAATTTATACGTGTTTGTTATTTAGCGACCCGCCTTCAAAATATTACGTATTTAAGATTTGTTAGCTAGTCAAGTCAATAAGAACATTAATCATTGTGTACTAGCACGATGAAATATATATTATTTGTTACTTTGTAGTAGCACTTTGAAGTCGGTTTTTATTTTTTATTAAAAATTATTTTATTTGTCCCTTTTTAGTTTTCATAGGCATCGTAATGATGAGAAAGGTGATCATAATATAATCAAAACGTAGTCTTTAAATTTTACGAATCCTTCAGACCAAACATGATATTATTGCTGTGAAATTATGAGAAGATTGTAAGTCATTATAATCATGATATCCGCTATTGTTAGACACTGACCAGGTCGGATTCTCTTAGTTTACGTCGGTAATTTACGTATCTATTTCTCTCACTCTCCCTCTTCTTCACCTACTGTTTATAGTAAAACTTTTATATTGAAAACGGAAATTAATTGTATATTTTATATACCCCCCCCCCTACACGCCTTTCCCCCTTTTAACCCCCCCTTTGTAGTAATACACTTATACTGAACCAGGTGCAAAACGAATTATTGCTGTACCGTTCAATTTTGAGGAGTTCTGGTCTTCAGGACCGAAGATATTCATCAGTTCTTCACCATTTTTTAATGAAACCAATCTAACATATCATACTTGTCGACAAAATTATTATTTTTTTAATCGTTTAAGTACTGCCACAGATATTGAGTATTTACATTAGTATCTATTTTCTCCCCCCCCCTACACCCCTTTCCCCTTTTAACCCCCCCTTTGTAGTAATACACTTATACTGAACCAGGTGCAAAACGAATTATTGCTGTACCGTTCAATTTTGAGGAGTTCTGGTCTTCAGGACCGAAGATATTCATCAAGTCTTCACCAATTTTTTATGGTACCAACCTAGTATATCATGCTTTCCGACAAAAAAGATTATTTTTAAATCGGATCCCAAATACCAGCGTAATCGAGTAACAAACATACAAAAAAAAAAAAAAAAAATTCAGTCGAATTGATTACCTCCTCTTTTGAAGTCGGTCAAAAAGTCACATTGCGCCCATATAAATATAACCAAAGTTTGTTCTGCGCCTCAACCCTTAGGTATAGGGTGCCTGTTCAATATGAAAAAGTTCAAACAAATCTGAAACAGGAGAAAGAGTAGATATTAAAGAGAGGCATTAAACACATTCTTCTGTTTTACCCAAGTTATTCTTTTATTGGAATCCTTCGGTAACATATTGCGGATTAACGTTTATTGAAAAATATTGATTTTTACTAATAGCAATCGCCTCAAAAATAATAATAAGATAAAACAGTCACAAAAACGCCTAGAGTTAAATATTTAACGTCACTCGCGTCCGTAGGTTGGGGGTTAACGTCACTCGCGTCCGTAGGCTGGGGGTTAACGTCACTCGCGTCCGTAGGCTGGGGGTTAACGTCACTCGCGTCCGTAGGCTGGGGGTTAACGTCACTCGCGTCCGTAGGCTGGGGGTTAACGTCACTCGCGTCCGTAGGCTTTGGGGGTTAACGTCACTCGCGTCCGTAGGCTTTGACTCTAGTTTCCCTACACGTGACCCCTGGGTAGTGCCAAATGAGTGACACAGTTCGTGGTGGTAGGATGCCTGCATCCGCCCGGGTAGCGACCACCGTTAACGCGGCGTAAAGACCGCCATAGTGATCCCCGCAAGGGGGTCGCGTTCCGGGATCAGCCCGTTTTCCCCCGGTTTCTCGAGGGGCCTGTATCTGGGTATGAGGTTGTGCCGTGTGGGTATTTGCGGTACGCTGTCGGTGGAAGGAGTGTTGACCCGCCGGCCAGGGAGACCCGTAGAAACGGTTGTCCGCTGGCCGCCCGCGGTACAGTACAGGGGCCCAATCGTAGCTAACCACTACGAGAGGCTGCCTCACCATGCCGCGCATAATCTTGGGTGGGTCCGTCGTGCCGGTTGGTGACCGGATGTGGGGTCCCGGCGGCCCATCCCGGGAGGGTACGGGGGCCCTTCCGTCCGGCGGATCAATTCTCCTCCTGCCAACTCCCTTGTCCCTGTACCCGTTCGGCCTTCTTAGTGCCCTGATACAGGCTCCTCGATGCCTCTTCACCGAACCCAACCCTTACCTTCATGACAGTGCACAAAAAGAAAGCAGGTCCTTCAGCGGTGTATAACCCCACCACCGCGTTCACTATGGAGTTCGCCAACATCCGCGGACTCCATACAAACATTAATGCCGTCCACCACCATCTTGAGACGGCCCGGCCTGCTTTGCTCTTCTTGACGGAGACGCAGATTCGTTGTCCGGCCGACAATTCTTACCTGATGTACCCCGGTTATTCGCTTGAAGGAAACTTCAAGCCAAAAGCCGGGGTATGCTTGTATGTTCGGTCGGACGTCTGCTGTCGCCGTCTGCGCTGCATGGAGGACCCCTCCTTCTCCGCACTGTGGGTGCACGTGGATCTTGGTTCTCTGAGCCGCATCTACGTGTGCCTCTACAGGTCACACAACGGGGACGATGAGACGACTCGGCTGTTCAGGTACCTTAGCCAGGCGGCAGATGACGCGCAGGTGCAGTTCCCGTCAGCGGAAATGGTGGTCTTGGGGGATTTTAATGCACATCATGAGTTGTGGTTGGGCTCCTCCAAGACCGATCATGCTGGCAGAGCTGCCCATGCATTCGCTCTGACACATGACTTGTCACAACTGGTGAACCAGCCCACCAGGATCCCGGATGTGGCGAGTCATGCGCCTTCTCTGCTGGACCTTCTGCTGGCGAGTCACCCGGCCGGGTATAGTGTGACCGTTAGTGCTCCTCTGGGCACTTCCGATCACTGCCTGGTTCGGTCGTCGGTACCGTTCGCTTCTCCTCCACGTCCCGTGCAGGTTAAGCGAAGGGTCTGGCATTACTCGTCGGCGGATTGGGATGGCATGCGGGAATATTTCGCATCTATCCCTTGGCGGCAGCGCTGCTTTGAGGGAAAAGATCCTTCTGCGAGTGCCAACGCTATTGCTGACGAAATCAGACTAGGAATGGAATATTATATTCCTTCCTCTGAGATCGCCAGTAAGGGTCGTGGACGCTCCTGGTTCAATCGGGTATGCGCCGATGCTGTCGGTGACAAACAGGCGGCGTATCGCGCTTGGATCAGGGGTCGCGCTAACAAGGATCCTAATATCAGTTCCCTCAAGGAAGCCTATAATCGAGCCGCCAAGTCCTGCAAGAAGGCCTACGTTAGAGCAGATGCCCAGCGCGTTTGCAGGATTGGGCGTGCGTTGGCCAATCACCCAACTAGCAGTCGTGCTTATTGGAGTTTGGCCAGGGCCGTCCAGTCTAACTTCTGCCGTCCAGCATTGCCACCGCTGAGGTACCCGGAAGGTTCGCTGGCCCACAAGCCGCAAGAGAAAGCCGCCTTACTGGCAAATCTCTTTGCGGCTAATTCCCGCCTCGAGGACTGTGGTTCCCGGCCCCCGCCGGTGCTGCCTGATTGCGGATCCTCAATGGCGGATATTCGCATCAGGCAGTGTGATGTGCGGCGTGAACTACGGTCTCTCGATGTGCGGAAAGCCAGTGGTCCGGATGGAATACCGGCGGTGGTTTTAAGGAGTTGCGCAGCGGAGTTGTCTCCTGCACTGACACGCCTCTACCGAGTGTCCTACCGCACAGGTGTTGTGCCGGAATCTTGGAGGGAGGCCAATGTGCAACCGATCCCCAAAAAGGGTGATCGGTCAGACCCTACCAATTATCGCCCTATCGCTATCACCTCAGTGATGTGTAAGGTCATGGAGCGGATCATAAACGCTCAATTGGTCCGCTACCTGGAGGATCACTCGTTGATCAGTGACAGACAGTACGGATTCCGTCACAACCGATCAACGGGTGATCTTCTGGCGTTTGTCCTGCATCGCTGGGGTGAGGCGATAGACCGGCGTGGCGAGGCTCTTGCTGTGAGCCTCGACATAGCCAAGGCGTTTGATAGGGTCTGGCACCGTGGTCTCCTATCCAAGCTTCCGGCATACGGTCTGCCCGACAACTTGTGTTCGTGGATTTCTGGCTTTCTGCATGGGCGTAGAATGCGTGTCGTCGTTGACGGACACGCTTCGGCGCTCATGTCGGTAAATGCCGGAGTTCCGCAGGGCTCGGTGCTGTCGCCCACCCTGTTTATTCTGCATATCAATGATATGTTGTCACTTGGCAACATTCATTGCTATGCAGATGACAGCACGGTTCATGGGCGATACTGCCATGGGTCCCCAGGTTGCCGGGTCGACACTGTGAGTGGGCGCGAGGATCTTGTCATTGAGCTCAATCGGTCCTTGGATCTCATTTCTACATGGGGCTCCAGGAATATGGTTGAGTTCAATGCCAGGAAAACCCAGGTGTGTGCGTTCACGTGCAAAAAATCCCCGTTCTCTCCCCTCCCCATTCTTCAGGGTATTCCCCTCTCAATGCGGAATGACCTGAGTATCCTTGGTGTGGATATCCGTTGTGATCTTAATCCAAGGAATCACATCGAGGGCGTAATATCTGCCACTTCCCGCAGGGTTGGGGTCCTGAACAAGGTGCGTCGGTTTTTCGCGCCCGGTCAACTCTACCGCTTGTATAAAGCGCAGGTTCGGCCGGGTATGGAATACTGTTCGCACCTCTGGGATGGATCCGCCCAGTACTTGCTCGATGCCTTGGATGGATTGCAGCGGCGGGCCATCCGCATTGTGAATGATGCAGACATTACGGGCAACTTAGAGTCGCTACAGTTACGGAGGGATGTCGCCTCTCTAAGCGTGTTCTTCCGTCTGTATCATGGCGAATGCTCTGAGGAATTGTTCAATTTAATCCCCTCCTCTCCTTTCCTTAACAGAACCACGCGTGCTGGCTTGCGGAGCCATAGCTTGACTGTTCAATCCATTTCGGCGCGAACCAAAAGGTTCTCTAATTCTTTTTTCTGCCGTACAGTCAAGCTGTGGAACGGTTTGCCACCGCACGTGTTCCCTCCTTCCTATAATCCTGGGTCCTTCCGCCGTAGCGTGAAGAGGCATCTCAGCGGGCCGGCATGATTGTGTCGAATGGTATGAGACTACCGTCTGATACCATTCGATACGCTATCTGGACGGCATTAGCACTTACCATCAGGTGCAATGCAGTCACTATGCCGTGCCAGTTTAAAAAAAAAAAAAAAAAAAAAAAAAAAATTAATAACAGAGTTCTGTTTTAATAACATAACGTGACTAAAGCGTAAGTTTAGTGATGCATAATCTGATATGACTTTATATGGTACACATCTTCAACCTTTAAATATTTTCTTGTTACATTTTATAAACTCCACAAATAGGGATATTGTGGATAAAACTTTTCTCTGCCTATACCACTTACAAAAGCCTACCTATGCTTTTAATTTCGGTCCCTGAACTTGGGACTCGTTATATAATTATATTAACTCAGGGACTGTTGTTACAACAGGATGTTGATACAAGTATGGATATCTGTATTTAATCATCGCAACGCGTTTAATGCTTTAAGCAGAATGCATTGCACACATTGTCGGGGTAATTGTAATGGGCTTCGTTGCTACACATGTCGCCATTAGTGTAAGCCACATGTTCATCTTGACATAGCCGGTACGCAATGTATTTTTTATATATCTATTTTCATACTTATTTTCTTGCGTATTTTTTTCCATCTTAGTAATCACGTTAATGAGTATAAAGGTACTTGTTGTAATTTATATCTCTGCGTATTATCTGAGGTTTCGGCGTTGATCTGCCCAGTTGGGCGATGCGGCTTGGACAATTTGTGGTCTGTCTTGTATCAAAATTTTCCACGCATTGAATTGATGCTGCCATTGTCGAAGCAAATGAGTACGAACCGCTTGACGTGCTCTCCGAGGCATAGTCGCTGCCAAGTTTAGATGACATGATGACACAAAGGAATCTGAACGCAAGTCACGCTTGCTTCGAAACTTAAGAGAATAGTATTCTACTAATCGGGTTACGAAATATTTACAAAATTATTATCATAAAATATATAGAAAATAAGTGCACAAGATACTTTTAATGGTAACTGTTTATTATGATCACTTGTTATTGTATTTTCCAAAATTCTGCAAATTTAATCAACAACTTTTTAAAAGGCCAACCATTTGTCATAAAAATATTTCAAGGAGCGTATTGACAATCGAAATGAACTGTGACAAATAAATTGCAGTGTTTAAATGGACCAAGATATTTGGAATGTGTGTTTAAGTCGAGTATGTCAAGGCAAATAGATTTCACATTAATCAACTCTGAGATCATAATGGGCCACGGTGAACGAAAATTGTGGATAGGCGGGCTGAGCTATGAATTATTGCAAGCACTTCTAAAGTCATGTACGCTTTATAGCTAGCTTTTACTGGCAATTTTGTGCCTCTAGATTTAAGCCAGATCGATCACAGAGAATCCTTGCATTTTCCGGAATAAAAAATGCTTTGTGACTCTCTGCATACCTTTTTTTATTGCGTTGAATACATCTTTTAAAATAAAATGTTTCGGTCCTTGCTATGTGAAAGTCGGATAAATTAAAACATAAATTGTCGAATTCATAACATTAGGATAATAAATTACAAGAATCGAGACGTTGCAAAATAATGCTGAATTATAGGGATTGAAGAGTTGTAATGTTATCTATCAACTTATTTGTTGTTTTAGTAAAATTAATCCATATCATATTTTATTGTATAAGAATGGAATTATAAGATACAAAATTATATTAATTTTTTAAACTTCTTTATGTTATAGTTTATTATTATTGCAATTGTGTAATCTATATTGGAAGTGGAGGAATTCTATAACGACCTGTTGAAAACGATCTAAATCCAGCGATTTCCAGCTACGCCATTTACTAGGTCCTGTAAGACTTACATATTTTATTTATTCTACTCAAAGGAATCTTAACAATTACTAACATTAACTTACCGACCAGCCCATACCTGTTTATATTCCTTTACAATCAAACTCGCAGCGTTCTTACCCAAGATAAGTAATATTATACAATAAAATAACATAATATTTAAACCGTGAAACCCACTGAAATGGAATAGTCAAAGGTCCAGTAACTGAAATTATAAGATCGATAACGAGAAGACAAAAAGTTATATAAACACGTTTTATAAAAGACTAATAGACAGGGAATAATTTATGAATAAATACATTCACTGATTTTATGTTATAATATTTTATTATCGCATCTTTTATCTTATTCATTTTTCTTCTTTGAACCTTTAATAGAAAAATATAGATTTATTTCATCCAATTGCATTTTTTCTCGCTTTTATATAGTATCTTCCAAAAATATAAATAAGCATGCTTTCCACCAAATTCAAAGGCAAGCACAAAGTCTGAGCATTTATTGCAGCTCTGACATAATACAACTTTGATTTGTCTTTCTTTACGTATTAACACTGTCATAGCTTTCTAGAATCGACAGTCAGTGCGCTACGCGACAGTGACGTTAAATTGACGCACAATCGTACAGAGCATACGTATATATTGTTTCCACACCACATTCACATGACAACACGAACATGACATTCCATAGACATCTTAATTGCATTTTATGACATATCATGTGCTTCAACAGCGAATGTTCTATTGAACAACAAAGTTATTACCTCAAAATAACTGTTAAGCAATATTTGCAACGCTTGCCACGCTCTGCGACCATTGCATGCTGTAAAGATTACTTTTATCTTGTTCATTACTTAGCCATCAATTTGAAGACTTCATATTCTTTTACATTAGAGCTTCTATAAGACAATAGCGCTAGATTCGACAATGCGGAACAAAAAAAACATTAGCAACTACCGAATTGCGCAAAGAACAGCCTTAATCTCGTTTAACCAATGTTTCAAGACTGATCAATGAGGATGGAACGTGCAAATAACACGAATTACGATTCGGTTTACTAATGGACTGGACACTCAGAAGCTATGTGTTACACGCGTCGACCTGTTACATGAAAACCACTCAAAAACACATCAAACATTTACGGCTTAAAATATTTTGCTATATTGATACAGTTTACGTTCGTTCAACACGATTTTACGCTTGCATATTTCTTGGCTCATATCGCATTTGTAGAACGCATTTTCTTGACACCAGGGTATAGAGTGATGTGACTCCGAATCTAGAATAAAGATTAGGCCGTTGGTCCTGGTTGATATATTTGGCGTATATCAGACTTACTTAAAAATTTTGATACTTGAATAGCGAATTTTGTCAGTCCATTATAGTAAAGTAAGGCTAAAGCCTGCTCATATGACGTAAAAGGAATCCACGCATTCATGATGAGGACAATAATTAACAAAAACATAGTTCTTGACAATTTTTCTAACTTTTTTGAAGTCATATATTTCTAAGAATTGGTGTAAATATTAACGCGTCAATTATAATTTATGTATTATGTTTTTCGATTATCATGCGTGGCATAAAGAAGAAAAACAACAATTTAATGGAGTCTAAAGGTTACATCTTTGCCACATCTATTTTAATTTTCTTTAACCATGTAATCTTTATTGACAACTAACTATTAAACTGCAATATTAATAGTCGACTGTTTTTACAAGCTATTCAGAGACGTTCACATTTTAAACATAACTATTAATTTGGAACCATTACAATCGCTCCTGTGCTGTGTTTATTCGTTGGTTTAATAAGAGGAGCTCAGATCAAAAAGTCCGTAAGAAACCGAGCGGTTTTTGTCATCGGATTGTCTATTGAAGGCACCCAGAAACGAGGTGATATTTCAACTTCGCCACGCATACACCGTGTGTTTATTATGATCTTAGTTGGTGAACAATTATTGCATTGTGCGATTGGTTATTATTTGGCTGCGGAGGTCGCTGCGGACGTGAGCCGTTCGACCCCGCTACATACCTTGATAGTCTTTTGTGCAGATTATACCTTGGTCGCCAGAAACTATGCAGCCACGCTTGCAGTTTACGTGGGTGGAATGGTGCATTATGATTTAATAATAGACACGTAATCACTCTGGTTGTAGGCTTCACCAAATTAGATATTCAAATGTTTTAACATAAATTGAATATGACCGACTGCAATGAATACAACGAGTAAGAAGTTTTTTATTTTATCGCAAAATATTTGTATAATCATTATGTCAACTCTCATTTTACATTACATTTGATCGGTAATCGGTATACCCTAGTTTAAGTTTCTAGAATACTTATATAAATATAGGTCTTTTAAAGTGTATACTTTTAGTGTTCAAGCCTTTATGTGCAACAAAGGATATAATAATTTGATTATACTAAACAAAAAAGAATCGATTATATCATCAGCTGTATCAACCTAGCGTTGGGATTACACTAACCGGTTCGATGACATTCAGCCTCTTAATAAGCTTAATATTCTCAATCACCTCACAAAATGACCCAACTTCTTTCGCCACAACCCATTAAACATATTATTTTACGAATTCTTTCTTGGTATAGAAACAAAACGACAGGTTGAATGTTTCCTGTGCCCCTCCAAAAGTTGGTTAAGAAGATCTCTTGCGTAAATTGTGTGACCTTTGAAAGAATTTCATCGTTCCGAACGCTGTATACATATTTGAATTGTATACTGTATCAATGTAAATTCGGTATGATTACTAAACATGTTGGGGTTTTTGTAACAGTCATCAACTGTCAGCGCGGTATTCTAACCGTTTTAATGAATTGAAATTATGTAAAAGTGAACACGCTAACAATATGATTCTCGCCATGACTTCTATTTTAACACAACAGGTTTCTCTGATAGTGATTTTTCTTCGTATTCATAATTATCGATGAGTTTTGACATTTACGGATTGAATAGATAAATCATATTTTTCCCTTCTATTTAACGTATTATTGGAATTAGGAATGTAATTACAGATGATTTAAATAGGAAGACTCATGTTTAACCTACCTTTAACCATGCTTACGAGGAATATTAAATTTTATATTTTCAACAGATTTATCCCAGCATATAACGGGGTATTCCTCGCATCTCTATATTTGATATATTTTGACATTTGTCAGCCTTACTATTTGACAGCCACCGTGGCGAAGTTAAAAGGATAGACGCCAGCTGTGAAACGAGAGGCCGCGGGTTCGATCCCCGTACCGAGACAAATGTTTGTGTGAACCACGGGTAGATATTTATTTCGGGTCTAGGTGTTTGTGAGACCGAAAATATTGTCGTAGTTTCTGATACCCACGACACAAGATTCGATTTTAGTGTGGGGTCAGGACTTCGTATGTGACTGTTTGGTGTATTTAAATTATTCATTTTATTTTGTAACTCGTGTTATCCCGGCGGATATCAGGACCAGTCACCATGACGCTTACCCGTTCCCTCATGTCCATCAATATTAACTTCCACATATAAGAAATATATTTTTGTTTCCAGGTGATTTGCTGGATGTATGGAAGTGAATATCATCAGTGAGGTGCGGCAGCGCAGTCACAATGCGGTGTTCGCTGCCGGTCGCTACCGACTAGCCCAGACGGCCTCGTTCCTTACGTATCTACATTGAGGTAACATTATCGTCCCATTATCATTATTACATTTCTCAGTATGGATTATGTATGTATAAGCGTTTTACATAGATGTTATCTAAGGATTTGCCTCATAAATACTAAATACGGTTTGTGTAAATTGTAATTTAAAAACAAGATTAATATGTACAGATAGGTAAAAATGTATGTTGTACAAGAGCAGAATTCATTCGCGTCAAAATAGTATCTCCATTTATCATATATTTACACTATATTGACTGTATTTTTTATATAATTTAAACTAAGGCATATTATAGTTTTGATTTCTTCATAAAAAGCGTCTTATAAACAAATCTCTCTTAGTACTAACCGCCTATTTTTTTCTCCATAACATAATAAAAGATTTTTAGGTACATATTATGTACGTAAAATTGTCTATGCATATATTATTACACAAACTATAGCAGTGACGGCACAAAGTTGCAATTCCAGAACGATTCGTTCGTATCGTTAAGGTGAAGGCCTTACAGTTTAATTAGAAACATACAAGTTGCGCGAACAAACATTTAAATATCGTGTCCCATCGTGTCTTATAACTTTTAAGAAACTAATACCACTGTATGCCGTATTCAATTTAAATGCAAGCTTAGCTTATAATCTCTAACATGTATGATTATAATATCTATTAAAATTTATTGATAAAAACATATTATTGGACATTTTTTTATGTAACAAATAAATGCGATGATATTTTTCTTTGATAATGCTTCTTTCATGCAGCAACAGAGCAATCGATCGACATTATTTTTTAACATTGGTTACATTTTATCTTACCAATTTTTACGATAGACTAAACGTCGATCCAAGTTTCACACGGGTGAAACCTTGGGTCACAACTAATCTAAGACAAGTCTAGTTGACCAAATCTAATTACAGACTTCGGTGAGAATAAGTATCAATAAGGAAACTGATTTTATAATTGAAGTCTTAAAATAGCGCTAAACTGACTCTACATTTTTCTTAGGTAGCAATTTTAAATCAATACGTAATACATTCTATACGTAAGCTAGAAAACCTTTTATTCCGTAAATGTGACAAGCTACATTTTATTGGCCAAACATACATAAATAACTTATTAATATGGATGAGTGTTCTATATTACATTGAAAAGGCGCCGACGGCGTGTCGAAAGAAACTTTTGTGAGAGAAGTTGCGACAAACTTCGCATAGACAACACCGTGATCGACATACGCATCTTACGTATTACATCTAGGGTTTTCCGAGACACTCATAACGTCTCGATTTATGAACAAAAACACTCTGGCCCCATTTATTTGAGAGAAACTCCGATACGTAAGTGTGCCAAGGCCATCGGACAAATTGATATTACATCTAGTGAGAGTTTGCGCCGACCTGCGTTTGCAAACTAGCTATTTGTCACGTTTTTATGAGACTCGGACGCTTACAAATAATCATGTGTCACTTACGAGTGTCAACATATTCTGCTCTTCACTATTCAAGTTATTTTGAAACTACCCAGACGACTTCCTAAATAAAAGGATGTCGTATATTAGCCACTACATGCCAGATGATGGGTCATCGAGCCGATGTCGCCAGTCTATAATTAGCTCCAGTTACTAATGTCTTTTGATAAGAGCCATTCCACTGCGATGGTGTGCAACTCGCCCGTCCGTTATGCCGGCAATTAATTGAACCGGAGTCATTGCACGCGCTGCACTCTGAGACACACTGTTCGGCACAATCAAAAAACTTCCACATCTCACTTCTCACTGCAATCGTGACTGAAACTTTATTACTTGACTTAAAATTATAACATACATTTCTACTTTGCAAATTGCTACTTATTGACCCCTGTCACTTGTCACGTTGGCACTGTTACATGAGTATCCAATTTGTGCATTAATCTCTACATCTTTTGTAAACCGCACCTCATTATTTCTTACATTAAGTCGCGAACGTTTCTATTTGCGGTAACGTAAAATAGTACAAATTAAATTTTAAATTACATACGGAATATCTCTAAGACTCATTTTTGAAGTGAAACTTCTTTATCGGGGTTGGAAAAAATTTTTCGTTACGCGTCACATTCTTCCGTTACGCGCCATCTTTTTTTATTTTAGATATAGACCATAACCGATCTATTAATAATCTTATTAGAAACACAATAATTTAGGAATATAAATCAATTTACTTTTTAATACTAAACCCGTATTATTTGTACTGTGTAGTCCTTTACGCAAAACATAACTCGAATGATCGACGCAACGGCGCACAAATAAGAAAAGTGCTACTTTTGCAACTGACGTTCGGTCACGCTTCGTTTAAACTTATTAAAAGTGTATTACTATACAGAATACTAATTCTATATCGCAACTGATTACAACATTATTTCTATCGATAGCCATCGACGCATCAATCATGGGACGTTATGTACGAGTGTTCGCTAATGAATGCGAGTAAATGGATGCCATACGTAGGTAGATTCTATTAACTACACGATTTATGAATATTTGTACAATATAGGTAATCCAAAACCATTGGAGCTGACATAAAAAATTATAGTTACAGATAAAAAACTACATAATTATACGCCAACGTAAAAATTTTCAAATTAACAAGGACCGTAGCTTTTTATTAGTAATTTGTATCATATTTAAAAATATATATAAATAAGTTATAATAAGTTTGTATTTTGTTGTTTTGACTATTTTTATATTCTACATCATGATGTGTGATAGTTAAGTCACTGTAATCAAGCCCTGTGCTCTATAGAAAATTGGCGCCTCTTTTGTGTCCAACTTCACAGTGGCTGTCTCCGAAAATAAAGCAACACCCAACAATTACGCACGTAGCACTGACCCCAAACAGGTTTCTCGGTACCCCAGTAGGAGCAGGTTTTAACTTTGTATAAGTACTAGATTATGTAGGACGTAATCCTGCTATTGCCGGCTAACTCTGAATGTACATGCCTGATGCATTATTTAAATACACCTCTTGTTAGTTAATGAGAAACATTGTTAATCAAAAATAACGGTAAATATTTTTAAATGATTTGATTTAATGAAATATTCAAAAAAAACTTCAATATTTCAGTCGGATCCTATTACTAAAAAACATTTGTGTCATATTATTCTTTAAAACAACGTTAAGACAAGGCATTGGAAATCCGGAAGAATTGAAAATAAATGTTTATAGTATCATATACAGAAAATACCAGAAATTGGTTTTTAACAATATACCGAATAATTAAAATCCATTGCAGTTCCACAAACAATGTTATAGCATTAAATAAGTGGCACAAGGCATACGACTTACTTACCTACTTACATCCAAAAAGTTTTCTGACAATCGAAAGCTATACCTGATTGACCAATTTTAAGTCGTAATGCAAACTGCATTGCGTCGCGTACCTAATTATATTTTGATACGTATGCAACAACTTAGCTGCAGTGTAGTTATTTTTTATTTCTCACATGATTAAAAACCGAGATTTTTTTTAAAGCTTTGCTAATTTGAATAAAAAACCTTTTGATTTAAGTGTTGAGTAACTTTGTCTAAAATGTTTTATTGAGATTTAAATTAATTTATTACGCTTACCATACAACAGGCATTTAGAAAGTGACTCACTGAGAATACCTAGTTATTTTTGTGCAATCATAAAAACCATATGACCTCACGAATCGTGATCGGAATATGACCTTTTTATCGGTTTTTAGAATACTTCGAACGGTAATTTTAAGCATCCTTACGTTCGAATGTACAATTTAGTTGAATTTATTGACACGTCGACTAATAAGTGCATCAGAAGTTTACCGTGGTGCTTAAAAAAACTAAATGTTGTGTTTTGACACTACCATCGTTCAACAATTAATTAATCCACTACTTTAAATTAATATTTCAATCCATGCACGCCCAGCATTGAAGATGGAACTCCTATTCAATATCGAATTTGATTAAGATAAGATTGGGCCACAGCATACCACTAAAAATAAACAAAAATGTCACATACACATTATATAAATTATATAATACAAAAATGATGACACTTAATAACCCTGTTAACACGATAAGTATGTGGATATATTGAGCACGCATTTTCTTGGTACTCCGCTAAGTTACAAGGAATATGATTGACAGCTAGTAAAACACAGGCGCTAAGGCACCGGCCTTGAGGCAGTCGGCTCTACCCGTCACCGGAACTAACACACGATTCCTCGTAAACCCACTGTCTGTCCTTAGTGTTTTATCCCTTGATATTAAAGCGGATTTTTAATACTTTCATAAGTAATCGAATGATAAAATTAAATGGATCGTGACAATCCAACCTTGCTCCGAAGAGAGGCAATGTCAAGAAATATAATATTTATTTTAGGTACTTGATGACCTATAATATAACTGTTGCCTTCCTAAAATACTACCTTTTGCACCCCGGTCATATAACGTAATACAATTGTATCTTTTGTTCAAGTTGTTAAAACAGAAACGAATTGCATTGCCAAATTTGTTTGTGAGACCGAAAAGTCTCTCGTAACTTCTGATACCCACGACACAAGACTCGATCTTAGTGTGGGGTCAGGACTATGTATGTGACTGTTGGGTGTATTTATTTATTATTTATTATTAAATTTACAAAAATGCAGTCAATTTCCATACATTTTTGTAGAAGGCGTGTCGCATGAATGGCAAGTCACAATGACGAATCATTTGACAAGCCACTTTCGCGCTACATGGGAATTGTTTGCAGACATTTTCTTTAGACACTTATTGGTAGAAATAATGAAGAGGTTCTTTGAACAGACAACACACAATTTAAAATATTCATAAGTTCGTATATCTTCATTTGAAATCGAATGAACGCCTAATGATTCAAGTACTGCTAAGTGCCAAATAAGGTATGAAAGTCATAAGTTTTGCTATGGGAGTTTCTTGCACGGCTACACATCCACGGCTTATACCTACACAATATATTCCTTATCTTCAGTAGTACTTGACAATTTGTAAACTCACGTTAGATTCTCTGAATAAATAATATTTAAGTTTATTTGATATTTTAAGTAAATCTACGGGAGTCGGGAGCAAAATATTATGTATGTGTAGATATTGTAGAATGTCGAAACTCTTTTATCGTGTTGTTCATTTTTTAAAATTAAAACTCCCGTCCATTAAGTAACAAACAGTTATTACTATCGGAATATTTTTTTTATTTTCCTTCAAATACATTTTGTAAGCACGTTTATTCTTGTACTGTTCATTTAATAATGCCACAAACTTGATTCGTTTATATATAATATAAGTATAATAATATTTATTATAATATATTCTTGTTTACAAATTTACGAGCATCTTATACTCAGTAATTATATTCATATTTTACATAAAGTTATGGTTCTTGAAACGGCAACAGCGTAAAGATGTATAGTAAGATTGTAAGCACTAATTTAAATGTTCTATTTTAATGTTACATAAATTAAGCTAAATTTACTATTAATTTATTTATTTATCGTCTAGTTTTGTGTTTCTTTTGCTATAAGCCGTAAACTGTATTCCATTCTTAATTGTTTCTTACTGGTAAAATTCTTTTTTATCTTACGTATTCCGATTTCATGTGTAACGATGACATTATTAAATAGTTGTTAAATAAGTTTGAGCTACTTTTCGTCTTGTGATATTATACCTTTTCTTCTGAAGGTAATTGACTACCTATCTATTGATTACATTTTTGGGAATGGCAGTAATGTCTTGTTTATAATGTTCACGGATATTACAATAGATAGCGTTTACATTTTAAATACCAACTATCTAGATATTATTTGCAATATGCATCAATTTCAATTTATAACTATTACATGAAAATAGCAATATTCTGAATACATTTAGAAAGCATTCGTTAATACTTAGACGATACTCGTAAAATAAACTAAATTACGAGTCCAAAGACGTTACTCTTGCGTAATACAAAAACAAAAACCGAGCGGCAACAATTTACGTGATTATAGGAAGAGGAATATTTGTGGCTAATATGAAGGCATTTAGTCTAAAGGTCTGTTGAAGTGAATCTGCGAGCGGCCAGAGAAGTGTAACAAAATGTCAAGGGCGAAACCGAGTCAGCTGTTGGATATTTGTTCTAACTAAATACCGATGGAATTCTTGTTATTAATGACAACTCATTTATAACATCAACAGTAGGCAAATTCCGGTTTGACAGTAATTAGTAATTAAAAAAACAAATTATAATGAAAAATAGCTCATGATTTGCCTACATTATTAAGCCTAATAGAACTGATGTAAAACTATTAAAAATCAATAGATTTAATGATGGATGAGTTAATATTATATTTTAAAAAGATTACCTGTTGAGGAGAACATGCGTTATCGTGTTCGGGGATTTTAGCACGCAATATATTTTTAACTGCTTGAATCAAGTGGCTACAATACAATGTCTCTGCCACAATAAACTAACAAATTAGAAACTGCACGTAAGTAAAATTATACGAAAGGTGAAATTTCTTACAAACTTTACGTCGTTCAATATCATCATCGTTGCCATTATCTTCCGCCACACAAAACCATACGGAACAAAGGCTCCCCGCAACGATGTCTGCAGCGACATGTTGGTCTCGGTGTCAGTCAGTCTCGGTGACCGTCACACGCATTATGGGCGGCACCAAACATCCCGTGGAAAAAACCGCCCCGATTTATGTTCGCGTAACCGCCTTGCGCAAAACTGTGGGGGGCCTGAATGACCCAAACTTACCACTGTTTTTGGACGATCGTTTGAGATGTTGTGGGCGTCCACGATAGAGACTAGCCGATTTGCTCTGGCGCACATCTTGGAGTCGTTATAAGTGAGGGCGCACTGCCCCCGCAGTTTGCCCAGCGACCCCGATGGCCACTTTAGGTCGCCTCTTACGACGGGCAAGGATACCGTGGCGGAATTCTTGCATCCCCGAACCAAAGGGCAAATGTTAGAAGCGGCCTGCGTTTCTGCTACTTTTTTCCGCTTAATTCAAGATTAACATAATCAAAATAATGAGCAATTTCGGATATTTTTAAAAATTTACTTTGATACAAGCTAGTAATATGCTGCCATACCGATCTAGGCAATGATGCAAGTCATGATAACTCAATTGAAACCAAATAAAATATTGATTGCTTCTTTATACACGTTGCAGAGAAAATTAGATTTTGATATAGCTTAATCCACAGTCGCATTATTATTTTTTTGTTTATAATTCTTGGCGTTACAATAAAAGTAAAAGTCACGTTGCCTTGCATAAGTAGCCTCCAGTATCGGCGCGGGTGTAGATTTATTGACCACTCTGATTTAGTTCCATTAACAAACATATCTACCACATTATCGCAGACTTTCGATGCTATAAAATATAAGGAAAACCATAAATATTTTTTGAAAGTGGTCCATCCAAAGATTTGCGAATGATATCATTAGCATTCTATACTAATATTGTAAAAACATTTTGTAAAATAAATCTTTGCCACTCACATTGCCGCTAAACTATATACAGGTCATATCAAGACTGCGACCGAAAACGAAGCCAGGTGGTAATATTAGTGATATCAAACACAATGCAAGCAAAAATTTTACAAAAAAAAGTCGTCAATTTTTTTTTTGTTATTTTTTACATATCGTCGTATTTGAGTGATAAATACATAGTTTTTCTAAAATAATGAAGTACATCGCTTTATTTTTAAACACGCAATGGTACGTAAGGGTTTAAATTACTATTTTTGCAAAAACTAGGTATTTAACCCTCAAAAAAGATGATTTTTAAAAAATTGTAAAAAAAAATCCTTCGCTTATTTTGCAAAATTTTTAGTTGCCTTGTGTCTGTAGGCGCTAAAACTACCACCTGGCTTCGTTTTCGGTCGCGGTCTTGATATACCCTGTATATAGTAAAATGAAAGAAAATAATATAATTTATATGCTTATTTAGTTTTATTTGTCTTCCATTCTTTATTTACTTAATTTCTTTTTTTTTTACACTGCCCTCTCTTTCTCCTTCTCTTTAATCCATCCCATGGTTGTCTGTAAGACATTGCTTTATGCGATAAGACCGCCATTTGTACTTTTTTTTTTTCTTCTGTTTCTGTATGTTAATTAACTGTGTACAATAAAGATTTAAATAAATAAATAAATAAAATAAATATATAAAAATATTTATTACAACATACGAATCAATTTTAAAAAATTATCAGATTGTAAAACAACATTAAATCTGTATATAAGCTCCTGATACTATTCTAAAGTTTCACCGTTCTAAACAGTCAAATATAAACAAAGTAATTTAAAAAAGTATTGTACTAGAATACAAATTTTGATACAATTTTACGTAATTGACGCATTCCATGTAAACGAGCCGCGAGTAAAAGCGGGTTGTGTTGTTGCGCAACGGTGCCTCCGCCGTCACGCGCCGGCCGCCGCCGCCCTGCCGCCACCTGTTCTCACAGGTCCACCTTGGCTTTATCCTAATTATAAATTACACTCATATTTTTGCGCTTATTGTCCCTAACCTGTGCTTGAAGTAGACTAATTTTGATCTTAAATAGTTTGATTGTTTTTATAAAGGCTTAGTTTTTCAATTGAAAGTCTAAAGGTAGTACATAAACAGTCGTTTAAGAACCGATTTTTTTTCTTTTCTTTCATTATAATAGGTCACATTAAGAAAACATTATCATGTTACCTTAATATGACACAAGTTGCCGGTTTCGACACTCCTACAATTGCTAAAGAAGGCAACGGATCATCAAGTGTAAGGTGTTTTAAATCTATCTATTCAGACACAGGAAGTACACTGCTGAACACACAAGGTGTTTTAAATGCCTTGTTATATTACATATTATCTTATTAAATAATTAATTCGCCATAAGAGAACCGCAGATAATAAGAAAGCGTATACATTTTGCCTACAAATTGGCACAGAAATCCACATCAACAAACCCGTCATTGTAGCTAGTTGGGTATTGCAAATCATTGCATATTTTCAGATTGTTCAGTCAACCATAACTGGTCACAAACTAACAACTCGCTAGCAAAGGCTGTTAAATATTTAATCGTCCAATTACTGTAATCTCATAATCAATGTACAGGCGTTAAGAAAATGACCTTGGGGTCTACCACAACGCATGGAAAACATAATTGACGCCCTTGGCTCACCGTAACAATTCACACACGATGCGCACCGCACCACGTACTCACTACGCCTACATAGAATATTTGCATCCAATAGTATTTTTTACCTTCCTCGTTAGTAGCATTAATATTCTAATATGAATGACTAAGCTTTGTTTGGGTTGCTCCAGTAAGTCACGTCTATAAACAGCCAATACTGTTGTTTCGAAATAGAACGGATCAAGCTTTGCATGTAATAGGTTTGAAGGTTATATTATCTTGTGTGAAGCTTTAAAATCCTGACAGCAAACTAGCCTTGAAAATATCCTATTCACACCCTACCTGTCAGCCAGAATCAACAGTGGCAAGAGCTTTTCTTTGATGCTATTCTTTTTTTTTTATTGCGGTGAATGGCGAGACAAGCATGCCTTCCGCCTGATGATAAACGATACGACCACTCATAAACAGTAGCAAAACCAAACAACACCATGATTTACAAAGCAATGCTTGGCATTGCCCTGCGCTCGCCATCCTGAGACATAAGATGTTAAGTCTCAATATGTCTAGTAGTTACTCTGGCTACAATGTCCATCAAACCGGAACACAACAGCGCATTTACACTGCTGTTGGGCGGGAGAAATAGACATTGCGGTGGTACCTACCCAGGCGGCCTCTTACATATGAGAGACCTACCACCATTAAAATTACCTCCCACCTTTCAGAATTACACCAGCATACCAAAAACATAAGTGGAAAAAGTTGGAACTCACATTTACCTAACCAGTAGACTTGAGCTCATAATTATTATTCTTCATCTAAAAGACCCGTCTCTAGCGACGTATATTTATGAGCTATTACAAATAAAGATATCTTGGAAGTAGTAGACCCACGCTGCAGCCAGTTTAGACTACACTACCAATTAACCGGATCGACCCAGTTGGAATCACTGTCCATATGAATCTTGATGTAACTGATTTCGATGACGCCCTACGTTATTTAATGGTATTACCAGAGATTTCATATTTACGTTTTAACTTAAGGGGAGAGACCGTTCTATTTTTGCTTATTTTAATGCCAATAAGCAGTGTCCAAACTCTGTTGTCCGACTGTGAAACGAGAGGACGCGGGTTCAATCCCCGCACCGAGACAAATGTTTGTGTAAACCACAAGTATTTGTTTCGGGTATTTGTGAGAACGAAAAGTCTCTCGAGTTTCTGATACCCACGACACAAGATTCGACCTTAGTGTGGGGTCAGGACTATGTATTTGTATATTGGGTGTGTATTTTTTTTGTTGTGTCTCGGTTTGAAGGACATTGTAATGGATTGTTGCACATGGTTTGCTTCTATTTACAGGTGACGCTTAGTATCAGATTAACGAATTACTCGTCTCTGAAGTCTTTTAAAAAAAAATAGTGTCTTTAATATGCCAATAATTCACCCGCGACCTCTTTCTGTTGTGGGTGTTTATTAGCAGTGGTGAATGCTTACCTTCAAGTGAACCGTTCTCTCATTAGTTGAATCCTCGTTGTATAGAAATATAGATGTCTATACTAATTTAAAATAATATATGTATACCTAAATAACTCTTCAAAACTGGCATAACTTCAGCAAATAAACCTCCGTGAACAAGATGATTCTTGGTTAGACTGTTAGACGCTAGTCCATCTTGTATGATTGATTGTACGTTGTGACATAATATTATCTCTATTTGATTGCATATTGTTGTAAATCATAAATGTCAGCAGACCTCACAATACCGACTAACAAACACTAAATCCTTACCATAAAATCTATGACAAAATACAGATATTTAGAAACTAGTCAGCGCGGCGGACAAGTCCTTCCCTTTTCGTTTCGAAATTAAATCTATATGTCGGATTATATAAACGGAATAAAATGCCGCCATCTCGGACGACAAATGTATAAAGACAATCTTGTTGATTAATATAAAATTTAATTAGCCTAAAAGGTTTACTCCCGGAAGGATTGGTATGAGGCAGGCAGCCGGTCGTAAAATACAAGTTGAATGCTGTAATACCGCTTAAAGTGATGTCGCCCTACGCAAGGGATAAGGGTTGGTAAAGAAGACAATTTTATTTTATTTACCTTGCTTGTGAAGCAGTTTATCTGATCTTAGCTTAGTTATGAACCTTCCTATTGACAATGAAAATATTCGCCTTAAATATAATTTCAATCGGTTCAGACGTTTAAAGTTAATTCACTACGAGATTTTCCATCTAGAATGGTAACCGAAACTCGAAATACTCGTATATTCGACTTTACAAATCCTACATATTTTTTTTAACTAAATAGGTTACTGTTTTCTACAGGATACATTATTTTGCATTAGGTATGAAAGTAAGGATTTCAATAACGTGATGCATACAGTCTGCATAGCCTAAGTGGGACAAAGAAAAGGAGGACATAAAACGAGTACTCGTCAAGTTGTGACCAAATATAATAGAAATCTATGTTTGAGTGTAAAATTAGAGTAAATTTTGATTGATGGACAGCTTTCTCTATTGTTATTGCAAGATCCGTCGCAGTTGTCGGAGCCAGCACGCCCCAGATAGCAAAACATTGTACGTTTTGACACTGATTGTAGGACAGGAAACGTCGTCTTAACGTACTACGTAACTTATGTAGTTGTATGCTAGTATGTTCAACACAACGTATTGAGATTGCGGAAATTAAATGAAAATAATCCTCCTTTAAGGAAATAACACATCAATCAGTTGGTGATGCAGGATGGATCAGGATGGATGCAGGCCGCTGCCAACAGTTCTATATGGCGATCCAGGAGGGAGGCCTTTGTTCAGCAGTGGCCTTCCTGTGGCTGAAGCGGGAAAAGAGAACCTGTTTTATGCTCAAAAATAATGGATTTTTGGTAAATCATGGTTTTACCGAAACCGGCAAATTTACCATATATTAGAATCAATCTCAATACCTCACGATTCACATAATCATTAGACTTCGAACTAATAACAAAAATGGGGGTACCTATAACCTTAATCATTCATAAGTATGTTGAATAATAATTTTGCTATTACACAACGAAGTAATTAAAACTATAACATGGCTATATTTATTCTATGGCTGCTACAGTGTTCTCTATACCTATTATATCTTGGTAAAAGTAAAAGTAGGTGAAGTTAGCCAAGACAGAATACATCACACCACCTGTTTGCAAATAAATATACCAACTATACATAGACGATGTCCCATCTCGATAATTAGATGACAAATCAGAGCATTCTTGTTGCTGGCAATCGAAGACTACAGCGAAGCCAACTAATAAATTCTATTTACTAATTTCTGTCACTAAGCTGGCTGAGTGCCACAAGATATAATTACCTGACCGTGGTAAGTTACCTCACCTTATTTGGGAAAGGAACTCTTTCCCCTATCTAAAATGAGAGAGTATGAGAGGTATAGCTACACCTCTCCCGTTTTCTCATCCAATTTCACAGGAAACAATTTTTCATTTTACGATAGGATATTCCTATCCTCCGTGACAGTAACCACTATGCAACAAAAGGCATGTAGTTTACCAAATGATTCAGTCAGGTCCCACACAAGCAGGAATACTTGACATTACAATCATCACCCCAGGGTTGGCACTTTATATCAACAGAGCCCAAATCGGCGAAGTTGTAATTCGGTACGACTATAACGCTGAGATCTCGGGTTCGAATCCCTAGTCGGGCAAAATGGTATTGGATTTTTCTATTCAGCCCGGAATCGAGAATATATGCTCGATATGGCGACAGGCTCCCCTACCCCTATCATATCGTGGGATCTCTACCTACCTCACCTGGGAAAAAGGCGTAAGCTTATGTATGTACTCCAAATCTTTTATAGTCACTTTCGTGCTTCAGTGTATTAAAAAAATTACCATCAAGTTGTTTTTTTTTTTTGCTACAAGTCACTCCTTCCACTACAATCTACAATATGCTTGACATGTATCGCTTGCTCCCACTACGGAAATGTACTCAATGCATATACAAAGTAACTCGTAGTGTGTAATGGCTTGTACAGGAACTACGTTTTTGACCTAAATAATTCAAACGAGTATCAGTAGGTAGTATAATGCTGAGTTTATAGAAAGAGATTAACATCGTAATCTCAACAGCCTCCGTGGCGCAGTTGACAAGAGGCCGCAGGTTCGATCCCCGCACCGAGACAAATGTTTGTGTGATCCATAAGTATTTGTTTCGGAACTGGCTGTTTCTGAGACCGAAAATTTTCTCGTAGTTTCTGTTACCCACGACACAAGACTCGATCTTAGTGTGGGGTCAGGACTATGTACGTGACTGTTGGGCGTATTTATTTTATTTAACAGGTATTCTTGTTTTCTTATTATGAAATAATAGTCCTATAAAAACTGCAATTATAATTTCAATTTAAATGCCATTATCTAACCTAACACAATAATAACGGGATAAAATTACCCCTCACACATTTTGTTTTGTTTTATACATCAATGATGTCAGCATTTGCCCTTATAAAACCGCTAAGGATAAATGACTTCTCGCAGTTTCCATTTTATAGTTAATGGTACCAATCGCAATACGACCTAGACCACTTCAAATGTTAAGTCGCAGAAACACAGTGCACATGTAGAATTTAATCTCCATTAACTGGCCTACAACCTTCTCCTTAATTGTCATATACTTGTTACGCTGTAATTCAGACTTTCATATTGTAATATTTTGCGTAATCAATTATAAAATTCAGTTATTTCATACATAAATGTACACGTAACTGTGTGCAGCGTCCTTGGCAGTGCGTGCGCACAATACTCGGATAATAATCTCAACAGCTTTAAAATTGTAATATATTCTTGTGATATAACTTTATCAACAATTTACACGTTTAATGACAAAGCTTATTTTTATTCATAAAGCGTATTCATACTGACATTCAGCCGATGCACACGTTGTATAACATGATACTAGTACCAGTAGCAATAACTCAATCAAAACGCGATTTAATTAAAGTGCCATTAGATGTCTAAAATAATTGATGTTTAATTTCACACCTTGAATTCCATGACCATATGAAATACCCATCAACAATATTACATAACACACACAATTACAATGCATACATCAAGTTGATCTCACAAGACCTGCGAGATTAAATTTAAGTGGGCTTTACACGCATGATATCTTAAACTGGCTAAATAATAATGCGACACCTCGAGAAGCCGCAATCATTCTCCGATTACATAAAGAGCAATAAGACTAGGTGCCACAACGTCTCAAACGTTTAATATTCGACATTATTTATTTTAATAAAACTTAATTTACTTAATAGCTACTTCTTTATTTTCTTTTGTACATGATAGATGACAAATGAATGTTATAGTTTGAAGATTATGTCTAAATGGCTTTAATAACCATTATTTACCTGTCAATAACTTTGTTTTGACGGATACATAAAATACTTCTACATAGCAGAATTTGGTCATGACCTTTTTCAATCACACATTTAAATTTATTTAATGCAATTATTACCACTATTAGCATAGATAAATATTGCGGAATAAATAAATGAATATGCAATCTTGTCCAAAAATATTGTCTGTACAAAAGCTTTAACAAAACCCAAAACCAATTAGTACACGGACATAAAATGCATCGCAAATATCGGTGGCGTTATTGGCTTGTTCCGGCGCTGGCATAGAAACACCAGTGGGATAAATAAAAATAAACTGTATATTTTAAAAAACCTGGGTTTTGGATGCCGCTCCTTGTAGTTTATTTAATACTTGCATTTCACTTTTAATTAAACATCCGAAGAGCTGAAGATGCGGTAAGTTGCGCTGGTCTTTCGTAACTATTTTAACAATATTTTTTACATTGCATGAGATATTTCTTTCCCTATTTATTTAAATAGTTATTTTAATTATATATTTATTTCTAGGACACCCACATTTCGCCTTGTAAGTTCCATCCCACGGTGTGATAGGGGGCGATCTTATCGACATATTGGGCACAAATTCCTGATGCCCGGCTGATAATGAATATCACATCGTGGGACGGAACTTACAAGGCGAAATGTGGGTGTCCTCGTAGCACCTCTGTCTACCTCTACTGGGAAAAAGGAAAAGGCGCGAGTTTATGTATGTATGTATTTATTTATAAATCTAAATTCTTAGGGCCATTTCCACATTTTAATTAGGCGTTGTTACACTGACTTTCAATTCAAAAGCATACATTCAAAATGTATCGTCTGTTGAAAGTTTTAAAACAATATTATAGTTGGTATTTTTTTATTAATAAACCATGTCTAGACAATAAATTATTCACTTACATCACAATTGCAATTCAGACAGCGTTGTGAGTTTGTGTATTCATATTTTGAGTCATCCTATTCTATACAATAACACGGCAGCAGATAAACTAAACATTAAAGGCATTAGCATGTGGCCACGAAATTAAAAGGTCATGGGAACAAATGCAGAGGGCCAACAACGCATCGCGGTTCTTGCTGAATGACAAAATAACTTTTAATTACCGCATACAATTACGGACATAGACTCCCTTGTAAACGGTGCTTCGAACACAGAATACGTAGGAAGTGTAACTATTGCATAATTTTATTACGCCCGTCGCCTGTTAGATGTGTTGAAAGTTAAAACAATTTATATCATTTGACTTCATAATAACGTTATGGTGTATTAAAACAAAATAATGATAGAGAGTTAGGTAGCTCTCATAATTCTAAATTAGGCAACTCGTTTTGCTATAATCCTGGTGCTTTGATGTAATCGAATCAGGATTACGTCAATACTACATTCTAGTACAACGATATTATAATTTCGTTACGGATGAAAATGAGTTTTCGTCATAAATTAAACTCTAAATAGCGGCTTCAAATCGCGTGAATTTTAATTCTAAATTATAATTTAATTATTTAAAAAATAGGCTTAGGTTTTTGCAATATAAGTATATCACGGTGTTTTAGATCGTAACCTAACGATAGTTCTTGAACAATATAGACTAGAACTATTTTAAATATATAAAAATAGTATATATTTAAAATTGAAAGTTGATGTGGAAATGCTACCATAAATCACACGATTATTAAAAGCAAACATTTTTAAAGCTAATTGGCCTCGTGATTAAAAATGTCTGGCCAAAATAATATTTCTAAGGCAAGCATCTATAAAATTAGATAGGAACAGGGACGTCCGTCCAACTTGTTTGTCGTTGAGGTCAAATGTCTTCGGGTGACGCGGTCATCCACTAAAATATTACTTAAGCGTCTTCAACGCATGGGAACTTTTCTTTTAAAGTTGCCCCTAGAATATAAATTCTGATATTAAGGAAAAAATGCCATTATAAAGGATAAGTTAACACAAAATTACAAATGTTGATCCGACAGATTTACGTAAAAAATGAAAGGAGATTTGCGAAATCGGGTCTGACGTTACAGATCATCTAAAATATATTGGGGAGTGGCAAAATTTGGAACTACAAATAAAATTTTAAAAATGTCTCTCTATCGCATTTTTGAGGCATGTTATGATAACTATTCTTATTAGTTTGACAACAATGCATTCGGGCACCAGAACATCGTAGACTAAATGTACAATTATGCAATATTTATCAATATGCTTTTTCCAATTTATTTCTTTCTTATTCAATAATAATAGGGTGTTTCACAATGCGAAATAAAAACAAGTTTTATTAATTGGTATATACTTACTTGATTTTCTTTCACAGCATTAATAGAACATTTTTTAATGCAGCTAGTTAAAACCCTAAATGAATAAAACTGATTCTACGCTTTTTTCGCATCAAAAAATATAAAACATACACAAAAAAACATCATGGTTGAGTAAATAATCCTGAGATACTCGCGCAATTTGTTATTGACACTACTACAATTTAAAGTATACATTTGTAATATTACTATAGGTCTTTAATTTGTTACTAGTGCAGTGTTTTAATGTGATGCATCCACTTGACAGTATTCCTACCGTCGCTCATGTCAATGGACATTTAGACAACGTACAAATAGACATGAGTCTTGTTAATTTTTATCGCTAAGCCGCACCCAAGTATGCAATGGTCATTCGAAAAGCTGTCAGTCACAGGTTGAAGATGTTGAACCTGTACGGAATAGGTATTTTAAATACTCGGGAGAGGCGAGAGCTATTGGTATTCTTAAGCAGTGACCACATTACAATAATGGGTATAATATTACGCAGGAATTCAGTATTTAGAAGATTTACGATTGTGAATGAAGAACGCGAGCGAAATATAATTCTGCACTAAATTACATAACACACTACGTTTGGATAATAACTGGTTTATTCAAATTCAGGACATATATGCTTAATCACGTCTGTTAATAGGTATATATATTAGTAATATATTCACACTTTAGAATCATTCGCTTTAGTTACGCATCACCATATTGACTTTTTATTTAAATTAAATGTTTGTTATTTGATGTCATATGCAATTAGATATTATTTAACATCATATCTAGTTGCATATCCACCCAAAGTTCGGGGTCAGAGAATTACTACCAAACCAAAATATCTTCCAAGTATAAAAATGTACAAATTTATAGGCGACATGTTAAAGAACAAATGAAACAGAACTAGCCGACGCAGTTCATATTGTAATTATACTGTTAAAATACTATTCATCTTGTAAATTGGTCAATAAACAATCAAAAAACTTATGAATGACAGAGGAAGCGTCTCGGTATGCGACGGAGGCGGTCGTCTGTCTGCCACTGATACGTAATACACGCCAAGTAATAAGCGAATAATGCTCAAATACCGCGTTTTATTAAACAAAAGACATTATATTTTATATTAAATCCATAGTGTTCATACACTTTGAAATACACAACATTAGCGACGCTAGCATAACGCTTAAGAATTTTATTTACATATTAAAATATAAACTTTTTATGCGATAACAAAAATAATTAGTTGTTTATTAACAGCACGAAATCTGTTATTTTGTTCACTGTAGTACTGGGAAAATATAATTGTATATTTTTATGCGTAAAAATGCGGGGTTGAATTAGTTTTAAATTGTTAACTATTTTACAGATAAAACGGTTGATTATTCGAATAAAATAATAATATAAAGTGTATATAAAATGAGACTATATTCAAACTGAAAAAACACTGTAAAATGTATGCAGAAAATAAAGGAATGAATATGAATATACAAAATTATCGCATTACAAGTTACAACCATATCCATCAACGTCTACTTGATGCTTTTGACCCGCAATGATGAACCAAAATGCATCATCTTTAGACGGGCCTCACCTTGCAGTAAATATGTACGTGGCCTTGGTAAATAATCATCAATTTAAAGTAGCAATATGAATGTATCACCCCATAATATTACATTGCTCACCTTAATTTTTATTTTACTATGATTGTTTAGTTTATGCGCCTACTTCGATTTATCTGCAACGCCCAAAGGTTGACTGGGAGAGAATTTCGCACCTTTATACTTTGTATAAAAAGCATAAATAATATAAAATAAAAAATAATATGCCACTGCGGAGCACGATACTCCTCTACAATTCAGATTTCGATTGAGAGGACTTAGGTTATAGTTCACCACACAGGCTTTGAGCGGATTGGTGGACTTCACATACCAAGTAATATTATTGACAGATTAAGGACTAAAATAGTTTTTTAAAAATATTTCGTTGTATCCGCTTACGCCCATGAGTTAAAGCACACACGTTCCGACCATAATGGAGACATTCTCGCACACAAACATCACTTAAGTGTGTTGTTCGACCTTAATCCCACATTCCTCCGTAGACATCCAGGATACGCACTATTTGTCAGTTCGTCATAGGTCAACAACCGCCCAGTCAGGTAATTTACGAACGCCTTGCGTCATTAACAAATTTCTTGTAAGGCATAATGATGTACGTATACATTTTACGCCCTTCGCTTGTCTTTAATTCCTTCTTTACAAAAGTACTACTGTACTTTAAACTGCTCCCCTTTAAAATTCTAGATCTTTTCCTTATATAGACTTAACAAAATTATCCTAATTTGATGTCTAAAAATGGTGACTTAATTGTATTGGTAAATGGTGGTTTGACTTTAAAACTTCCACTATTTATGATAAAGGTTAATCTAAGGATATCCTAAGGACACAAAATACAAACAAGAAAACTATTAAAGTTTTGTTCATAAATGTTATAATAATTTCTTTCTTTGTATATTTCACTGCCTACATTTAGAGTATAAAGATAAGCAGTTACTCGTGTTTTTTTTCCGTTTTCCTGTTTGTCGATGTGCACATCGCATAAAAACTGTTAGGCGGAATTTTGTGGAGAATGTTACTTTGTGTTACTCAATATTCCGGACATCGTTGGTATTAGGCTGTAAAGTAACTAATACATCTAAGGTAGCGTTATTAATACACATTGTTAAAGAATATTTTGCCCTCGTTTGCGAACATTCGATAGACGGATAAAGTTTTCGATTAATTAAAGCCATATGGCACACACGACACATTGCGAGAACTCCACTAATAGGGTTCTTTGAACTTTCCCGACCTGCCATGCGTTACCTGCCTTTTAATCTCTGAAGAATGTTTCGAAATATAAATTGCAGGTTTAATACAAAACGCTGAGCATACATGATGTCTTGATACAACAACTGATAATTGCAATCCGCATCGCGTAACTGAGAGGGACAATCGGCGCGTGAATCACAAACGATTAGGTATATGGACACTTAAAAGTCCAAATACGGTGCAAATAAAATTTACCACACGTGTCAACATAGGTCACTACTCACAAGTATTAACATGATTGTGTTTATCGAGTAGCCATTGTTCGCGGCTGATACGTGTATCGCATGATCTACCTGTCACTCGACTTATTTCGTATTTATTTCTTATTTATTTAACCCCTTTCATAAGAATATGCGACCTCAATTACATTTACTGCACCGAGACCTCTAAAACAATTTTGACATTGCCAAAGTGGTCAAAACTGGCGATCAAAGGCCGACGTTGTGTAACGAATCTTTTGTAAAACATTATTTTAGTCGTCACGACTCTTGTCTTCCTGGCTATCGAACTCAATTGTTATAACAATATGACATTTTGTTGCACTATTATCATATTGAAAGAATCTGTCCTAATTATATTTAGCTATCATTGAACCGATCAACGTGTGATAGGGATGTATTGTTTCATGTTGGACAACATATAATATTATGCAAATCTATATCATATAATATCTTGCGGCCGATGCGATTTCATAATTTCATCTCAAAAGACCTGAACACCTATCTTCATATTTGAAATTTCGAAAATGACGAAATTGTATACAAACCGTCATCTATTTAATCTTCTTTTGTTTATTACTTATTGTTTATTACTTACGAGAAATAAAGTATTATGCAAATATGAATCTGGTTCCATCTGTTTAAGGTGTGCGTCCTAAATAAGAATTTGACGAGTAAAAATCGTTTAAAAACAGTATGATAACAACAAATACAAAAATCAGTAGATACTTTCACTGTATGAAATCCTAGTAGGTATGTACTGAAGTTTGATGTGCAGTGACCAGTGAGACACAGTGGCCGGCATAGCGTGCCGACTGTCGAGTGTGGTCGCGCCTTCATTACATAACGGTAGCGATGGTACATATGGACTGGCGTGAGGCATCGCGAAGACGCGACCCGTTATATTGCACCAAAAGTGCACAGCTTTTGTCTTTCGATGAGTAAAATATAATTTTGAAACTTTTAGATGATTACTGTTCATGCTTTTGTCTTCTTTTTTGCTAGAATCGCTGTAGAAGTCCTTTGATAAGGCTTATATTTAGTTGATTTCTTGTGGCTGAAAAAAAAGTATCATGCATAAATTAATTCTATTTAGTTTCACGTTGTGATCTATTTATGACGGATTCCATCGATTGTTTAAAAGTCTCATAAATATGCAGATTACTATAAATAACATTTAATAAGACAATTCAACATGTAAACTTTACTCAATCGCAGCTCTGTGGGAAAATTATATGTTAATGGTTGATGACATCTGAAATACTATTACCAGTCGGAGATGCCATGATTACTTAGATGGCCACATACATACATAAACTCACACCTTTTTTTCCCAGAAGAGGTAGGCAGAGACAGGACACCCACGTTTCGCCTTGTATGTTCCATCCCGCGATGTGAAAGGGGGCGAGCCTATTGCCTATCAGGCAAAAATTCTTGCATCCGGGCTGATAAAGAATAGAAAAATCCAATATCACATTGCCCGACCCGGAATTCGAACCCGAGACCACAATGGGCGATGTTCACAATCTTCCTTAAATTGCATAAAGTGCAAATATAATTATTATAATTAAAAAAATCATCCAACAGATTAATCGTAGGTTTGACGTTCTCTATATCTACGTTGACCATTTCATATGCCCAGAAATATCCCCACACTATGTACTCTTCTATTACAAACATGAAGTAGTTTGGGCTCTAGTCATGCTGTGGGCTCGAAGGGGCTTTATAAATGATTCAGTAATCATTTGGTAGAAGTTCTAGATTTTCTGACACTATGTAAAACAGCTGGTAGGGTGTAGTTAACAGTTCGACATGCTCTTAAAAGTTATAGAACGGCTTAACATTTTTGCAAATTAATCTTGTCACTAGCGAAATTGGATTGAATATTATTACGAGTATATTCCTCTTTTGTACCAAATTACTTACATTAAGCTAGAATGTTGTGTCCCTCACAATTAAAGCGTTGTGTTATTTATAAAAGCAATTTGCATATGATATTAAAAATAGCCAATTAGCTATAAACTTCATATGTTTTTTGTTTACATTAAATACACACCAACACGTATATAAAGCTATATGTGCTTATACCCGTTTACCTGTTAACAACATCGGCGTACCTACTAGGTTATTGCAATATTTCTACAGGCGAGTGAGATTAAGGACATTTACTCACTTTACGCTGTGTAACGCGCAACCTACTGGTTTAGTAACACTTATAATTTTATATTATCGCCTTATACGAATTCTTTCTGCTAAAGGCCACATTGCCTTTTCCAGCTGTGAGAAGTTTCGGGTATGGTCGACAAGAATTGTGCGAACAAAAGTTAGAACTTTAATTTTGGGGTTACAATACATTTTACAAGCTATGTAAGCTCCATAATCTGTCCTACTTTTATTTAGAAATTAAATACCAGTATTTCACTTATATAGATAAACAGCATTCTAGTTAACAGATTGTATAAAGACATTCGGGTTAGAAAGAACATCGAGAATTTTGTAATTAAATATTTTTTTTTACATCAGTTTTATAGACTTTTCTAGTTACTATTCCTAAGCTGTTATTACCATATATAGAATGAATAATTACCGCGTAAAACATACTGTTTCCGTAAAACGAAACCTAGCTTCGATATGTAAATATAATATCAAGTATTTACTGTACATACATAATATGTAGATTTTGTATTTGATTGGGCCTCCAAGGTCACGCGGCAATACTTTAAGCAATCAAATTCCACCTTAAAATACATTGATGATATCAGCGGTTATACAACACCAGCTGAAGTAGTTCTTTTAAAAACACATTTTTTGGATCACATTAATATTAATTTTTATCACAACCGAATAATTAAAAAAATGTTTATGGATTGGGACAGTTTTGTTTTCTACAGTCTGTAACAACCTAATACTGATGTTGATCGCAGTGATATACATTTGTACCGGTCCATTGGCCATGGATCTAACATAAACCACGCCTCAGGACAATCTGACACAACGTGTACTTATTGCAACAGCTTTCACGTTATCCAATAACCCAGTACATGACGAAACCATCGAGGGAATTTTAAAACCTTAACATACACAAACAACATTATTCCAAATGTAAAATAATAGCTAGTAGATTGATTAATAAGAAATTACAAAATAAAGCGGGACTTCGACAATTATTTGGTAGTAAATACGTTCTCCGCCATGTAATGAGAACTACACGACTCGCTTTGAAACTAGCTGTTTTATGACTGATAGTATCACGTACTATCCAACTTTCATTTAAAAATATTATAACCATAGTACAAAACAACTTTAACCATTATAAAACCAACTTAAAATAAAACAAAAGAAAGCGATGTTATTAAAACGGCTGATACTTATTATTTCGTTGTTCTTTCATCTTCAAAAAAGTAACACGAAAATCTGATACCAGTAGCGATAAATGCTCTGTGGCACGAAGTATTACGATCTTCTGTTACAAGCACACGCATTGATGTTACAAATACACAGATTACATCACACTATGAGTGTAGTTAATGGCTGTGGTCATAAAGGGATTAAAAAACCATGTCTACTTTCTATTATCAAATTAAAACAGTAACAAGAATTAGAGAGGTTCGTCTTTAACGAACTGTCTGTCAAATTATGATGCTCAACATTAATGAACAAAACCATTAGTACCATACATACATTAAACGTTTTAAATATTGACCGTTCTTTGAGTAAACCATTTGTATTGAACATTTTGGCTCAACCGCATCCCGCAAATTTCTCCAGGTAGTTAAATTCTGAGCAATAAAGTTAATATTGTCAATTTCTATAACAAATCATTCGATTTTTAATATGTTAGTAAAGTAAGATGACGAACCAATAAACGTTAGTTAATAAAATGCTTGACACTTAATGAAATCCAAACCATTGTACAAATCGAAAGCAGGTGATATTATGTTCTGATGCTTACCTTTTTGCAATACTCTTACAATTCTCAGTAGAGTTAAAAGAAGCCGCACATATTTCGCGCGACTTTATAATTGTTGCGTTATGTAATTCGGATGAGGCGTATTGGGTCAGTTCACTGAAGATATTTAATTGTAAAATGTCGAAACCTCATTGTTCCGTCACGATACACGTGTGAAATGCTCGACCCATCTATTGTTCATTTGTGTGATAGTTATAAAAATTTGGGTAACATTGATTATCCTTGACTGATGGTTCTGTCACTCGTTTCAGATGCGGCGGCAAGCTCGGATATCAGCGGGCGGTGCGCTAGTCGTGCGCTCCGCCTCTGCCTTACAAGGTATGTATCACATTGTATGATTTAATATTTGTATAATGCAAACTTAAAACAACAAATTGAAGATCGAGCCCAGTGGCGTGCTATGGGAGAGGCCTATGTCCAGCAGTGGACGCAGAAGGGTTGATGATGATGATGATGATGAAACTAATCAAGAGTGTGTGCGTTGTGTCGGACGCCCGCCGACAAGGTGGACGGACGACCTAGTTAAGTTTGCAGGAAGTCGCTGGATACAGGCTGCTTCCAACAGGTCGATGGGAGATCTTTGAGGGAGGCCTGTGTTCAGCAGTGGACTTCCTGTGGCTGAAAAGATAGATAGATAGATAGACAAACCACACGAACCCTCGATTGCACATGAAGCCCGGGCAGTGAGAGATTATAATTCGGGTTCAACCTGTCATTGACCAGGCAGACATACGTAGTTGTGTCAGCCGGCGAGAAATAACCAACTCTTGTCGGTAGATACTTATTATGTCTGGATTACATTGCACTTACAATTGGGTATTTTACTATAAGAAAGAAAAAGTCTAAAAACTATAAATGTATATAGTAGAGCATTAAGCAATAAGTATATGTTAATTTCAGTTTTTATTTCCAAGGAATAAATTTTATAATTCGTTTTGAAAATTTCAATTTTTTTATCTGTCCTAAAAATATGTGAAACGGCTGCCGCCATGATGGATAACGATTCTACGTCATTCCGTAAGTAGAATACCCCCTCCGGTGTCCAAGAGCTCATACAAACACAGGTTGTTTACTGGTTGAGTGACGTATCATTTTAAAGGAACATGGCGCCTAGCGTTTTCACATATTTGCGCGCATAAATTTAAAATTTAAATTTTAAATGGTTTTTTATTGGACTTGCCGAGCGAATAAAAATTTGATATTTTTTTAAATAGTTTGTCTTAATCTTAGGAACAACTTACAAGACTTTTTGAAAATGGGTAGAATACCCAATTGGGTAAATTATAGTAACTTAGTCATGGCAATATAAAAAGACTGCTTCCATGGGATGTTATATTTTAATGTACGAGTAGTCATTTTGAGGTAAAATATTTTATGTGTATCGAATTACTACAAAACTTACAATGATATTTTTGCTTTTCATTTCAGTATGGCTGTGGTTGCTGATATTTATATTCCAGAACGAATTTCGAATATCACGGTCCATTCAACCAGGAGTACGTATCTTTAATTTTATCATAACAGCTCTAAGTTTTTATAACAAAAAAATAATATGAATAGGGTTTTGAAGCATCACTTTCATATTGCGACGAAAACAATAATAATATGACTTATGCAACTTACTTCGAAAAACAAAAAGAACAGAAGGTACACACTAAATTTGTTTTAATTCTCGCAAGCACTTTACTATTAATAACTTCACAGTCAGCAGTAGGCGTCCATTTCGTAATGAAAATTAACCCTACACAGCTCTAAAATGTTTTTTACCTTTATTTCTAAAGAGATTTATAGAATTCTACAACCAAACAAAGATTTCAATTTCATTATCTAACCTCTTAGGGAAGTCTACAATATTTATAACCAAAGCTCTAACTTCGACTTAAAAAAATTCCAGTACTTGGACTTTGACAACCTGCCGGAGACGAACTTCACGTGCGCGGGCAAGGTGATCGGTGGCTACTACGCCGACCTGGAGACCTCGTGTCAAATGTTCCATGTATGCACGGTGGGTCAGCAAGACGAGCCCATGGATATCAAGTTCCTTTGTCTCAATGGCACTGTGTTTGATCAGGTAACTATACAATTTTATTTCAAAGTGAACAACTAATTGTGAAGATCTTTAGCCCTTGGTGCCTTATGGGTTTACTGGCACGAAAGTGCAATGCATCGGATAGTCCAGTGATCTCTACTGAATTATACCGAGCTGGACGATTCTGTATATGCAGGCATTGAACCTGAATCGTGAGACACTTGCGTGGGTCAATATGACAGTATTCAACTAAAAATACTTTCCAGACGTAGACGCATATTCCATCACCGCCCTTTGAATCATTTGCTAGAGACCTTTTATGATAGCGACAAAGATAAACTTATTTGACGAAACAGTCGTTTTATTCGGCTCATGTTACTCGAAGTCTGAACTTACCTACAACCTTCAACGTACTACACGTGGATACTCGTGAGTGGTGCTCATCACTCAACATAATCTACTTGCTCATTTCCCTATCTTGCAGTATAAAATAATATAGAAATAACTAGACAACAAGTTCCAACCTACAACCTTTGGCTGACTCTTGATTAAATTTCTATGAATTTTGGTTCCATTTTCAAATTATTTTACTTCTATACCTCCTTCAAGAGCTTATATTTAGTAAATGTGCCTATAGAATATTTTCATATATTTTCATTTTATTACAGGAAACAAGAGTGTGCGAAAGAGTCGACGAAGTAGATTGTACAAAATCAGAAAAATTTTACAGCTTAAATTTAGAATTATATGGTAGCACAGCTCCACCTATAATACAACCTGAAGAGCCTAAGCCACAAGAAGAACCTCAATCGAAACCTAAGCACGAGCCAGAAAACGATCCGTCGGTAGAGGATGCTTCTACTATAACACACGATAAAACTCAAGGTCCCTCGCAAGACATCACCGATTCAACTGAAGATCCCGTACAAGAAATAAGAAAAGATTTACCAAAACATCCCGCCTCCACTACTAGCAATCCGGTGTCGCTGTCATATAATGAAGAGCTCACCGAAGGTAAATGATTATTCGATCTACGTGGCGGTAGTAAAATATTTATAAGAAACAGATACCATCACAGTAACAGATATCATCCTAATATATCAATAATAAAAAATAACGATAAACGAACAAATCATTTAATCAATTATAATCAGCTTAATTCCATTTTTTTCTGGATTATCGGTTTTGTCAGATAAATTTATTTTTATCTCATATAGAATCATTAACATTATTTGCCTGTTATATTATAATATGTATTTATTATCATAAATTCTCATATTTAATTTTAGAATATCAAGAAGAGGACGAAGTCGACGGAGAATATGAAGATTACTCACACGCTCCTACAACCACTCAGACACCTGCCACAACCACTACAAAATATACCACCACCACTACTACTACCACTACAACTAAACCACCCCCAACGACAACCATTGTATTCTCATCCACTGTGTCCCGACATCAGTCTCCTGTGCCTCATTTGATATCTTCGCCTTCTCCAGTGATACCGTCGTTGCTGCCATCGGCACCTGCGCCGCTGCAACCGTCAGCACCATCTGCACCTTCGGCACTATCTGCTCCTTCAGTACCGTCGTTGCCGTCACTAGACCCTACACTTCTTTCACCCCAAGAATTTATATACCGCCATCGAGGACCAGGATCAGAGGCGATTTCCTTCCAAAGCTTCCGTCCCGCCGACGGGGTTTATATTACCCACGCGCCTCCGCATCAGTTTGATCATTTCCAATATGAATCCTCTCGAACCGCACCGAGACCGGCGGCGCCCAGACCAACACCTTTTGTACAACGACCACAACCAGCACCGTTCCGGCCTACTACACTCGATCCTAGAGATCAAATCCTTCGTCCTGGCCCTACTTCTCAGCCTTCGGATAGACAAGAAACATCCGTGAAAAACAGACAGCAGCCTTACCCATCACCTTTGCCAGCGCAAAGGCCTTTACCATTCAATCCGTATTATTTTGATAGAAAACGAAGTGAAAACTCCGAACGCGAAAACGAATCTTCATTATCAGCCCGATCTGTAGCTCCAGTAGCGGTAACCGAACGTCCTCCAATTAAATTAAAAAGTCCTCCGCGTGTTATCGTCACGGCCAGTGCCTCTGTCAGTGACAGCAATGGAAAGAGATTAAATTACACCGTAGGCAACGTTGTCAATGCCGTCAAACCAATTGTACCAATCAACTACGATGACTATAAAGAATCTGATCTTATATTTGATCCATTCTTCCTCGATGTGCCAAAACTCCAAAAACGACGGAAGACAAGATCAAATAGAAATAGAAGGATTTTTACGATTCCCGCCACAACAACTGTATCGCCAAATATGTCATCGGAAAGTCCCACAGTTGCAAGTTCTCCAGTAACATCTCGTGCAACCACCACAGAGAGAGCATCAACAGCCTCCGGAAACATAGTGACAACCGCCACGTGGAATCCTAATGACTACGTGGATGACAACTACGAGCCTCATGCGTACGTCCCGCCGGTGCCACCTCTCGCCGTGCTGGTGCCCCAACACTTTAATAAACTGCAAAATCAGGACAAGCAAGCTGTCTATAATTTAGTGGACTTGAAAACTCACAGGGACAAGTCAAAGGCTGGTCGCACACAGCAACCTAAGCCGACGTCAGCGCCTGCAGCGCAGACAACCTCTAGTCAAAGAGAGGGTGCGGATGCGGCTCCTCCGGCGGCCGCACCGGCTCCCGCGGCGGCCGCCACGCTGCCCGCCCCTGCCGCGCCCGCCGCGTCCCCGCCACCGCCGCTGCCCCTCGAGGCGTCCGCCTGCGCCTCAACACGCTCCACTGACTGTCGGATTCGTGCCTAACATTAGCTCATTTTATTAATAAATAACAATAAGTAGACATTTGCATACTAGGTAGTTAGGCAATTTCAAAAATTTTTGTCGATCAAAAATTACTACAACGATAAGAAAACCGCTGAATTAATTTGAACCGCAAAATAAATCTCGGTATTAAAGTACGTCATAATGATGTAATCGGTGGGTTAATTAATTAATGTTATGCTCTCTTCAATCAGACGCCATATGACTGAGATTACTTAGGTACTTGTTTGGGAACAGATGTCATCATAGACTCTAAATATTTAATGAATATTTTAATGAGTTTATTGAACGTCTAAACTACAAACATATATCTACATTATTTTATAAATACTTAATTTGTATTAGATAAACGCTGACACGAGTTTCATCAGAACAGATTTGATTGGAGAGAGCTATAGGATAATAAAAATATTTATATGTAACAATAATATGTCCTTAAAAATTTAAATCATTGTAAATACGGTTTTTTTGTATTTTTCTACTATTTTACAATTTTCGCAATGTTAATAAATAATTAAGTACATAACGGTATTTATAAAAGAATGTAAATATCTACAAAATATACATTATATATATAAGAAAATTGAATTTATTATTACTTACTTATTACCTAATACTCCAAAATTATATAGGTATTCCTATTAGTTCATGGCGAAGCGTTAAAAGATATAATCCTTTCATTGCCGTCTTCAAAGTGGAACGATTTAGATGGTTGATATGGGTAGAAATCTCGCTCAAGAATGTAACAGAACTACAACCGCTATTGCACCATTGAGAATTTTTACAGTGCATATCAGTAATATAATGGTTTGTTAGGTTTACGCGAATGTTACACATTGAAATAAAACTAATTTGTACGGATTAGTTTGGTTTAATTCTTAAATTTTTTTAACTTCCCGATGTTTCGATAGCTTTCGTGGTCACGGAGCGGCCCGGTTAAAAAATGTAATTATTAAAACAAATCGCGATAAAATCCGTAAAAAATAGTTTAATATCTAGGGCATATCAGTTTCTAAAAATATGTGTATATATTACTTACTTTTTTTACTAAATCTGAAACTCGATAAACATCTTTGCTTCAGGATGAAAAAATAATTTTTTGACATATTTTTTTTACAGCAGCCATCGAGATTGTCACTTTATGCATGATATTATTTTATAAAGTATATTTGAAACTATAATTAATATATAATGTCGACTTCGAATACAAGTATAATGAGTTTCGGAGAAATGATAGACACCGCGTTTGGAGATCCCAAAGTAAGTGTTGATATAATGATAGATCCACCCACAGTGCATGAGGTACCCATCGAGGTATAAGGGCGTTATAGTAATTTGTCTTACTTATTCGTCTTGGGATAATAACGCACCCAACTCTTTTGTCGGACACTACGAAATATATTATTTTCAGTAATACTCGTTGAAAAGAATGCGCTTCATGTATGCATATTTTTCAGAAACGTAATAAAGCTCTCAACTACGTATTCGAGAATTTAATAACTCCATTAACTGAATTCTTTTACTTAGAAAATAAATAACCAACTAGCTTAAGTATATTTTCAATACTTGATAATATTAAGTCAAAATTAATTTTAGATGAATGTAGTAAATCACAAGCTTCTACAAACTATATTATTCCTAATCGCAAGACAACTAAGAATTTTAGAAAGGCGGGTTGAAGTAGAAATGACTGCTGCGATGCCAATATCTTCTAGTTCTAGTCTCTCCGTTACAGAAGTCACTATGCACGCAATGCAAAAAAAGAAAAAAAAGCGAATGACCGATTCTCATAAGGCGCACTCAAAAACTAGGGGTACAACAAAGAGTGGCCAAGAGCCAGGGTCTTTGTCAGATAAAACGTCGTCTTCAAAAGATAAATCTAGTTCATCCAAATCAACAACTGAAAAAGCAACGACTGAAACGTCATCTTCAAAAGATAAGTCAAGTTCATCTAAATCGACGACCGAAAAGACAACTACGGAAACTGAAAAGACAACGACGGAATCATCATCTTCAAAAGACAAATCTAGCTCAACCAAATCTACTACTGAAAAAACGACGACTGATACTGGTACATCTAGTAGTAAATCTGCTGATAAATCCACATCAGCAAAAGCAGGAGCGCCTGGAACTGATAAAACTTCAACGTTAACGGTATGTGGACAGCATAGAGATGTAACTTTTGTAATTATAATTTCCATGATTTGTTATTACCATAAAACCAAACACATAAATAGCAATTAGCCTGTAGTAACTTATTATAACGTATAAGTCGTTGATGATATCATGTATCCAACAGTCTAAGGATTATCGAAAGCTTCTGGAAAAGATCGAGGAACAACGAGAACGAGAGCTACGGGTTATCCATCAGGTGCAACTCTCAAGTCTTCTTTCAGTCGTTTTGCCTTTTTTTGTTTGTTCTTTAGTTTTGTTCCTGATATGCAGACTATTTTTTTATTATTATTTAGCTATAAGAAGACAGTATTGTAAGTATACATGTTGCTAATTCCATACCATAAAAGAAAATAAAATAGTGCAAGTTGCTTTTTAATATTGGAGAGAAATCCAAGTATTTCATCCAAACCAACTTCTAATAGATATATAGAATCCGAACTTTTAAACAATAACTATTAAGTCTTACCTATTATGTCTTTCTTTAAGTAAATAAGTATCATTCTTGTTACTCTAGAGAAAGACTTCACGAGAAGTGCAAGAGAAAACTCCAACTCCGATGGCTTCACTTGACTCTGTAGGTTGGTGCCATTTATAGATTATAAATATATTAAAATTATAATGGTACATAATTTATTTATTTATTATTTATTTAATGACCTGAATATTTTTTAATATTCGCAGAAGCGCAATACGAAAAGCTTCTTATCGGTAAGGTTTTATTATTTAAAATACAAAGAAAACACAAACATATCACATATTAACAAGTATATTGTTTTTTATTTTAGTTGAAAGAGTGCCCAAAGATGACAGTAAAGGTAAACTTGATTGAATACAAACATGAACTAAAATTATATATAAAACCTTCAGTAAAAACATACCTAACATATAAGTTCATTGAAATTTGATTAGGTAAAAAGAAAACAACAGGTGGTCCCAGACTATCCGTCGTCACTCAAGATCAATTTTCTGAACTGTACGCTACTGTCCACGAGCTGATTTCAAGATTTGATCCAATCGGCATGCCCCAATTTCCCGAAAATATAGAACTCATGGAAGAACTACGTAAAAATGCATCACTGACCGACGCAATGGCAGCTTTACAACTTTCTGCTCGTCTGGAGGCAGCCGAAAAGACTCTGAAGCAAATGTTATCATTAGTCACTGAACTTGCTGCACAAACCGGAATAGATATATCAGATTTAAAAAGTGAGGTGAGAGTTAATTTTATTAGACGCCCTAGTCGTACTACTGTTAAAAATAATATTTTTTAACATCTGCCATAAGTGTGAGTTATTGCTGCATATCAACCGATGGATTATCTTGAAAGACAGCGGGCAAAAAAAACCTTACTCAGGAGTAACATAAAACTTCTTATCCCAGTAGGCTCCGTGCAACAACTACGGGAAATCGCTAGTTGCAGGCCGCCAACAGGTCAGGAAATCCTTGGAGGACATAAATCTTTCCTAATAGACTTTTTTCGTCTAAAGATAATGGTGATGATGCTGGCTTTGTTATCGGGCCTTAATTGGCATGATAATTATTACTTTGCAAGATACATTCACATGCACACAAGCTACTTTGCGGGTAGAAATTAGTTAACAATACTATGATTACAGTTCGAAACAGAAATACTACTGGGAGCTAAAGACAAGCGTAAACATGGAAAACCAACTTCTGCGTCACGCAAATCAAAGAGGCAAGATCGGGAAGAATCACCTCAAACATCAGAGGATTTCATAAAAATACCTGAATTAGAGACTCTGCCCCCTACTAGAGTAGCGGAACCGGTGGCAACAGAAGCAGTGTCGATGTTGGATAGACCTTCCACGTTTATCAATTTTGTGACTTATGAAGAATTAGAGTAAGATATATAAATTTAATGACATAGCATATTTTTAGGAAACTAAATTAACTTTACGGATTTTATTGTGGATTTGATTCACGTATTCACTGAGCGGATGACTAATACCTCAGTCCGCCCCGCGGACGTCGATTATAAGCTGTAAAATAATCGAAACAACAAGAATTTAAAAATTGTAAGAATTAAACCACCTCCGCGGTAAAATCCGTAAATTTATTATTTCAATGTGTAACATCCTTAAGGCAAACTAGGCATGTGCCTAGGAGCGCGAGGTAACGCAGGGACGCGCGTTATTTCGGATTTCTTCGTTTCTATGCAAAATCATTTAGATTGACTGAAACTGTATCTTCTTTAACATAGCAAAGTGTTAAGTGATGTTCTTCACTCATTGATATAATAGTACAATCACCAACTATTTAATAAAATGATTCCTCGTTCCTTTGAAGTATTTTTCTTAATATGTCTGCTAGAGGGGCGCCTTTGAGGTACTTGCCTAGGGCGTTCCCAACATTTAATCCGCCCCTAATGAGAAACCATCATACTTAAACTATTTTATATTTTAGCTCTGCTATGCAAGCATTATATGATGAAATAAAAAAGACAGTCACAGGGATTACAACTCGTAGTACCGCTAATGCCGATAATGCATTTAAAATAGTGACTAAATTGGGTATGTGGTAATTAATCTTCTCCCAGTAACTAGAAAAAACCGTAATATCTAAAACGACATTTTAATATCATTAGAGGGAAGACTTGAAGCTTCATTGAATCTCGGAGACCGAATGGAAGATTTAGAAGCTTTGGTGTCCGAATACGCCGAAAAAGTGAACGCTTTAGATACTGGCTTATCGTCACAGGTACTTTTTACTTACAAAACAATACAACAGTTAACTTTAGCTTAGTTAACCAAGGAGTGGACTAAGGTACCAGAGGCCAGAGTTGATAGATTGATAATTATTTGTTTTGTAGATGACAAATTATCAAGAACAATTAACGCAAATGCAGCACGACCTAGAAACAGGGTTGGAATCCATGGCAGAACAACTTGCCAATACAGAAACTGATACAACTGGTATTAATTGTAATTAATTACTCATTGATTCATTTGGAACTATCACACGTAAAATATTTTTTTATCTTACAGCTGTCGCGGAACTAAACAGTCATTTCACTAATCTTCAACAAGATTTAGACAATGCAGGAGTTAATCAAAGGGAACTAAAAGACAACCAACGTGCTTTGTCACTGGATTTAGAAGTAACTTTCTACCTTTTAATTATTAACATAAGATCAATCATTGTTATTAATCATTGTGGTTAAAAGTAGTAGTAAATTAGAGACAGTTACCTAAGGACATCGTAAAATAATTAATTATATTTCTAGAATTTATGGAAGCAAATCGAACTATTACGTGAAACCAAATCGGATCGTGATGAAGTAGCAGACGCACTTCGCGACAAAGCGGGAATTGGAGCTTTAAATGGATTGGTCTCTCTGCAACAATTCGATGCTGTCCGTGGAGATTTCGAAAAACGCATCGGAACTGCTTACGACAAATTCAATAATCAAGAAATTATTTGGCAAGTTAGTAATTACAAAAATAATTACCACTGGGCTATTTATTAAATCACTTTTTATAATATATATTAAAATATAATCGAATAATATAACACTAAAGCTTGCGTATATTTCAGAAAGCTATAGATGACCTGCTTAGAGAGCTCAATGAAAAAGCAGACTTGATACAATTGGTTTCGTTGCGAGATGGGATTACAAAGTACCTAGACATGTTAAATGGCCGAATAGATACAATGTTAAGTATTGTGGGTGAACCACATGCAGCAGCAATTACGAGGCGATTGCATCGCGATGCTGCCTGTATTTCATGCGCCACTCCTGCATGGATGGAGATGGAAGAGTCAGCAACTGTACCAGCCCTACCAGCGGTGCCAGCAACCAGGCCTCCTGCTATAGGAGCTGAAGCGACTAAACCTAAAGAAGATGGCGATCATGGCGGCTTATGTTATCCGGGCCGTCCTATACCCCATCCAAGAGATGTGAGGTAAAACTTGTACACGTCTGTACTGCCACCTATTATATTGTTTTAAATATTCAAAAAATCGACTGTAAAAACTAAGTTTTTCATACAGTTTTTACCTTATTTACAGGGCTCACTATTGTCAAAGATTTTGTGGTGGATCGCACACTTTGATATCCAATGCTGTAAGTCGATCGCCACCGGGTATAATTATAAATCCATTACGAAAACTGTCCCCGATAGTTGGAACAGATGGAAAAGTAAGTAATTTGAGCTTTTGTCTTTATTATACACTGCCCTTTCTTTCTCCTTCTCATAAATCCATCCAATGGTTGTCTGGTAGAGATTGCCTTAGTGCGATAAGACCGCCATTTGTACTTTGTTATTTTGTTTTCTCTATACCTATTGTTATATTTATTGTGTACAATAAAGAATAAATAAATAAATAAATAAATAATTAGGTACTATTAAATTAAAATAATAGACAATTGTGTAATTTCCGCACTTGGATTTTAATTACCAACCAAACTAAGGATAATCTGCACTACCTCGCCTCTACTCTCATCTCACCTCTACACTTTTCGCCGCACCACACATCTAACTTCAAATTTATTTACCAATCACGCATCGGATTTACAAATCTCTGCTGGCTCCAATGCGATACTTGATTTAAAGACATATCGCCCATTAAATTCTAGTAAAAGTGAAATAGTGGCATTTTAGAACCATATCCCCGCACAAGTGGCGAATTTTTAAATAATCATGACGCGCATCCCGCATTTAACTATGAACTTTTTCGTTCGTGATATGTTATTCATTATGTACATGTCACCATAGCAACAGCTGCTTGTCGTCAACTTATCACGTTTAGCTACTGTCACGTTATGGAATTGTAACTTACCATCAAAAATGCGTCTGTTAATGCTGTATTTGAAATCTAAATACTATGCCTTAGTTCTGGGCCTTTAATGTATTGACATTTACAATCGTTTATAACCAGCAGTAGATTACTCGTTTATACGGGTACGAAAATTAACCGTGTAAGGTATATTATTATTAATGTCCCAATTACACGGTCTACATTTACCTTGAATATACAGAGGTTTGTGGTCTGCAAAAAAACTATGAAATTTGTAGGTATATCAAGCAGACGATAGCGCCAAATCTCCATGTACAAAATGTAACCTGCTTTTGTCACCGACTCCTGAACCTACAGAAGCTCCGAGTAAGAATTACTTTGAACCACAATTTGAATAATAACTAAGACTATTTTAGAACTTCAAATCTGATTTTTTTTTGTTCCTTTTACAAACCGTGCTACTGTGCTAAAATTAAGTAAAGGTACCTAATAATACTCAAATAAATCCAGATTTTGTGAAAAAGATCTCGTAGTTTCAAATACACTCGGGTACGTCAAGTTGGTACGTGTATAATATAAAAGCATGTTTACCTGCTTTTTTTCAGCTCCTGACCCGATGGATGCTTCTTTGAATATGACCCCGTCAGACTTGCGACGTATGAGCGACTTGCTAAAACAATCCTTGGATAAAGTATCCACTACCCCTCCGCCGCCTTTGGATGGAGATTTTTAAGTTATTTAAATAATTAGCTACATAAATTAATTGTGATCTGTGACGTTTTTAGAGAAATAATTGAATAAATTACAATTATCCTTTCAAGTGTTATTATTTTTTTGGATTTGAAAGTGGTACTAGTACCTAATAAAAAGTTAAGTTGTGTAACTATACAACTTAATCATTTACACACCATAGGTATGGTGCGTCCAGTTTTATATAAGCAAAGTACGAAATAACCCATAAATATTTGGACAAACACTTGCTACTGCTGTAAATATGCAAAATCCCGTTGATGAGTAATGGATAATTATTTTTGACGCTAAACTGCTGGCGTTTTAATGGAGTAGCTATTCTACATAATCATACGAGAACGGTTACATTTCGTCGAGACCAAAAAGTTATAGATCTTAATGCGAGAGACACATTTATCTCATCGTGCTCTCCATGCATATCTGCTTACGGCCTTATAGGACCAATCTTTTAAATAGGCGTCCAATTCGTCTCGCCAGTCGCCACCTGCGTCTAGGCCTTCCACGAAACGAATGTCCCTTCGGGACCAATGTTGTTGTGGTCTTCACCCATATTTCTTACCATATGCGACACACATGTCCAGCCCAGTCTCGCTTAAGTCTGGCAGCTTTTTGACCAACGTCGGCTATTTTAAATAGTTAATTGTAAAGTAAAATATTTTATCAAATTGATTTCTAATTTCCTTAACACAATAATGCTATGTTTTTGGTATGCAGTATACTTTTAATGCATTAATAGAGAATTTACATTTGAAAATCGTATTTAGAGTTAAATCTTTCGATTTTGTCGTGTAATGAAGTCGGGTGGAAAAGTATGAAGTGCCAACGCTATCAGATGAACAACAATAAATCTCTAACTAGAATTCTAATTAAAGAACGTATTAGGTTTCTATAAAAATAGAATAATATTTTATAGAATATTCCTAGATACTTACAGGAGTGTATTATCTATGCTTACAGGGTTTATAAACAGATTGTAATCTGTGGTGTACTGTGTGGCACTTGATTGACACTTGACACTGACAGTAAATTCGCAGATGTTTTAGGAGTACAAAGTGAGTATTTGTTGAATTATGGACAAAATTAAATAACTTAAGCGTAGTTAAGCAACAAATTTGATGGATTATAATACTTTCTTATTGCCTTATCTTATTCTCATCATAATACTTTTAATACAAAGTGGAAATGAATAGTTTTATTTCATAACTTACATTTTTGCAGATATAACCAAAATGCATAAAATACTGGAGTTCCAAGCCGTGGTACTGGCGGCTGGCCGGGGATCCCGCATGCCTGATGTGGGTGGCTCCGTCCCCAAATGTCTTTTGCCTGTGGGACCATACCCTGTGTTGTGGTACTCTCTCAACATGCTTGAGAGAATCGGTTTGCAAGGTAACATATTATATTCAAATGTGCTATGTAAATTATTATCGAATCAAGGTATTATTTTCTTCATAATATTGATTTGCAGAAAAAAATATTTGATACATTTAAATTAATAAATTAAGCTAAGCATAATGTATTGTGTTCATGGTACACAAGTTAAGTACAAAAAATTTACTTGTCTACATTTCTATTCGGTGGATTCAAAAATATACATAAAATGTTTTATTTAGCTTCACTTGCATTTATAAATTACTTACTTTTGTGTAAATTTAATATTTTTGCATCACAATGTTCATAAACTTTATACTATTGAATAAAGAGTAATTCATACATTACCTTATGCAATTAATAATCATAGACTAAGCAGGTATTATACTTTATTTATTTATATTTTCAGAAACAATGGTGGTTGTTCTCGATGAAGATAAATCAAATATACTCAGTGCGCTAGAAAAATGTCCTCTTAAAATTAAGTATGACCTCATAGTCATACCTGCTGAAGAAGATTGGGGGACAGTTAACTCACTAAAGCATATTAGCCACAGAGTTACCGCTGACTTGCTTGTTGTTTCTGGAGATCTCATAACAAACATCAACCTCAATGATGTACTTAACCTCCACAGAAAGTATGATGCAACACTTACTACTTTATTCTTCAATAATGGGCCTGAAGAATGGGTGGAGCTTCCTGGACCTAAGACAAAATCAAAACCAGATAGAGATTTGGTGTGCATAGAAAAGGAAACTGAAAGACTGGTGTTCCTGGCTAGTGCTAGCGATTTTGAGGAGCAAATCACAATACCCAGGCTTCTAGTGAAGAAATTTAATTCTCTAAGTATGTACAGCAGATTACTGGATGCTCATGTATATGTATTTAAAAAATGGATAGTTAACTACCTTGTGGAGAATGACAAGTTTACATCAATAAAAGGAGAACTTGTTCCATACATAGTTAAAAAACAACTTTCGAAACCCAAGAATTCCATAGAAAAGAAGGGTACATCAGAAAAGAATGTGGACATTGGTCAAGATGTATTTGATTTTGCTGTTGAGAATGGGTATGAAAGTAAAATAAGGGAAATGTCTGCTTACAATGACCATACACATGGCTCTAAAGGTGTTTTCTACAATGACACTTTGAGATGTTATGCACATATTCCAGACAAAAAGACCTTTGGCATAAGAGTAAACACCTTGTCAACATTCTACTTGTCTAATAGCAAGGTAAAGTGCATGATGTTATAAGTTATAGTATTACATCAGTATGGTTATTTTATTTCTTTATGCAAGTACATAGTAGCCTTAGATTCAAAGATAATTTTTAATTGTAAAGAAATAGTGTATATAGATACAAAGGAATTCTTGGCTTTCCGCTGCGCCCATCATCCTGAGAGATAAGATGTTAAGTCTCGATATGTCCAGTAATTACTCTGGCTACAATGTCCTTCAAACCGGAACACAACAGTGCATTCACACTGTTCACATTCATGCTGTTTGGCAGGAGAAATAGACAATGTGGTGGTACCTACCCAGACGGTCTCTTACATATAAGAGACCTACCAGAGTAAAACCCTACTTATCACCAGTATGATTGTGATGCATTCATTTATTTTATTGTTTTCCAGATATTATCTAAATGGGAAGAACTGACAGGGTCACCTCTAACAGAAAGGCTTAATCCAAACAGTGAGGTCAAAACGAAACAAATAGATGAAACTAGCACAGTAGGAGATAAAAGTGTTATTAGTGAGAAAACTTCCATTAAAAACACTTTCATTGGTGCTAACTGTACTATTGAAAATAAAGTGCGGTTAACTAACTGCATACTGATGAATAATGTCACTGTCAAAGAAGGGTGAGTATTTATTTCAAATATTTTTCCCATACTATAGAAGTGCAAGAATGTGCCATTCTACAATTATTGTAGTTTATTGTTATACTAGCTGGTGTACATGTATTTAAACTTTTATATGTTGCAAAATAGAATAAAATGTTGTTTGCAACATTAAATCACGATATAATTTTAATGAACTGTACAATAAATCAATAATAATAAAGTTATTAAATTAACTCCGTTTTGAAACTATTTATGATTTCTGTAATATAACAAAATTATTTCACAGGTGTGTTCTCCAAGATTGTGTATTGTACACCGGTGTAACAGTGGACACTGGGTGTTCCTTACAACACTGCCTGGTCGGGCCACACCACTTAGTACCAGCTTCCACTTCAAGCAACCATCAGCTTCACGCTGAGACCACCGACAACATGATCACTCTTGGATGATTAATGCTGTTCGAACATTTTCTCAGTATGAACTCAAATATTAACTGTGAAAATAGGAACATAATGACTCCAAGCCAAGCTGTTGACAGTGATTGTTTTCCTCAATAGTGCTTCAAAAGTGTTTCAGTTTATCATATTGCCTGGTTTGTAGTTTTTGTAAATAACTTGTCTTTAAATGCAATTGAAGTGTTTCAAGATAATTCGTAAAATATAATATAAACGAGTGCATTTAAATAAGCTACATTGCGATCTTGTTTGGGCAGAAATAAGTAATCTTCCGCTGAAGTACGCACGTAAACTACTCTCATTGTAATATATTCATGCGTATTCAAAAAATCTAGTCGTAGCTTATTTAAATGTTACTACAATACACGTATGATTGGCAAATATAATTGCCTACTATTTTTTATATAAATTTGTGTAGGTACACCAAATATTATCTACGATACATATTATAATGTTCTTAAAAGATATGACGTCTTTCTTAAATAAAGGGTAATCTTTAGGAACTTATGGCACGAGTTGGGGGTTGGGAGGGGGAGGGGGGTAGGGGGGGAGTGTCCCATCTCCCCTGGTACCACTCCCATGAAAAGGTGACGCACCGTTCCTGAGAAAAACCAATTAATGTAACCTAACCTCGAAACACTTGTTGTCAAAACAAATTTGCTTCTGCAACGTCTCCGGCGCTGCGGGAAGTGCAGCCCCTTCGCCCTTGCGTAACAAAGAATAGGCACCCATGCTCACCTCCGCAGCTTCGGCTTGCTGGTCGCCTCCGGCGACCAGCCTCAGCCGCTACGGCTCGCACGGTTGCCTATCCTTCGTTACAGCGGGCGGGGGCTGCTCTCCCTCCGCGCCTCCGGCTTTTATATACACTCTAGGGTTGGTACCCAAAAGACTACGTGAAGTCGGGGTGCCCTAAGTCGGTTTTGGGACAAAGTCGACCTATTTTACGCACAAAGTTGGTACACTAACTACCATCGGAACATAACTTCTAGGTTGTTAGAAAACAAATAAAACAAAAAGCATTTATAGAATGTTTATTTATTAAATGAATAATTAATTACATTGATTATTTCTTCAAACGGATCTTGTCTGTTTTTTTCCACTTGTCTTCTCCACATAAATTCATATAGTAGGTAATTAATGTTAATTCGATTACTATAATTATTTTTATAAAAAAACTGTTTGATGGCACGCCACTGTGACTCTATACGTTGGGTGTGCGTGCCATCCTCAGCCACAAAAGGGTTATTTGGGTCACTGTGATTAACTTTACAATGTATGTAACCATGGTCGCCCAGACAATCATAGGCCCGCCAATGGTCTGTATGTATAGTAGTGCCCTCAGCCACATGTTTTTGTATCAAGGGCACCAGAACATCAGCAGAGCGGACGTTGTCTGGGCAGACTTCTAATCGCAGGTCATCGCTTCCATCTTGGATCATCCCAAGGACCCAATAACCCTCAACTCGACGTCCTTTATTATATTTTCTTTTCCCGAACTTGCTTTCATCTATTTGAACAATTTTGCCGGGACCTCCAATCTTCCCGGCGATTGCTTGCTTATTTGATTGATAAGATACCACTGCCTCTCTACAATAATTGTACCAATCACTTATAGTGGCACTAGAGAGGCAGTGTTCACCTTCGGAGAAATCCTCTTTCATTGCTCTTTCGTATGAAAAATTGGCAGCATAGGCATACATGATATAAAATACTTGTGTAATTTGAATTTTGACATTTTCGAACCAAGTTCCTTTCCCTCGGCTTACTTTTGATTTCAGTCTGCAGGGCCCCTTGTTGCAGACAAAAGAGCCTACCATTTTATTTGTGTTATATTCAATTTTCATCGGTAGTTTGTGGTAGTGGCAAATTTTTTGTCGCGGTAACATCAGCTTTTCTTCAGCAAAAGCAACAGCTTGCTCCGGCGTGCCCAGTTGGCGTATGATTTTCGCTAAATTCCACTGTCCGCGCAATTCTTCCACATTGCGACGACGCTTAACTTGTGGTTCGTGGTCTGCAAAACGGCTGGTTGACGGCTGGGGTTCGTCGTCTGCAAAACGGCTGGTTGACGGCTGGGGTTCGTCGTCTGCAAAACGGCTGGTTGACGGCTGGGGTTCGTCGTCTGCAAAACGGCTGGTTGACGGCTGGGGTTCGTCGTCTGCAAAACGGCTGGTTGACGGCTGGGGTTCCTCCATTGTAGCACAGGTCAATCGTCTAAGCAGCAAATCAAAGTCCGGGGTCGTACGCGCAGTTGTCAATCGTTTAGGCAGGAAATCGGTGTCCAGTATAAAAGCGTAGGTTAGTCGTGAAGGTAAACAATCAAAGTCCAGAGAATAAGCCAAAGTCGTCAAAGAAATCCACAAAATAAACACCACGGGGCTCAACGAACACATTCACGCAACTCGGGGAGAAACGGAATGAACCAAATCAAATGACACTGACACTTATCGCATAAATATTTTTTTACGTTCCGTTTCACCATTTTTTTAAACCATAGACTATATATTTGACATAGTATTATCGATTTGTTTGTCAGTCGCCCATAATAACGTTCCGTTTTACTCATAGTGTGATTTGAGGTTAGAAACTATTTTTATTAATTTCTCGAAAACTACGCGTCGCCTTTGAATAAGAATCATAACGTTGTAATCAGGGACCCAATCCCTAATACCTTTGATCACTTTCACCCCTCAACTCGTGCCATAACATCCTAAAGTCCGGCCTATTATTTCACTGATCAGTTAGTACTTCTTCAGGTGTCCAATAATAGGTTTAGCTATTCCATAACAATAAAAAATTGGTATTGACTTTATGCTTTTATTTATTATTTTTGTCGAATTTTATTAATATTTAGTTGGTAGAAATCCAAGGTAGCATATGGAAAAATATTTTATAGAAGGCATCACCTCCACCACATAATTATTCTCTATCAGATCGGCCACGTAAATAAATAATATTTCAAATGTTTGAATTTATGATTGATTTCTTACATAAGCATATTCAATTTATATTATTCGCTTGTAAGCTGTAGGTATCCAAAGAACATATTTCAAATAAGATACAGATTTAGAATAATGTTACAAAATTCTATTAATACATATTTCAAAATATTGTTTAGCGTACGGAAGCAAACAATACATAAATACATACATAAAGTCACGCTTTTCTCCCAGGACGAGTAGGTGGTGGTGCAACCAGGACACCCACGTTTCGCCTTGTATTTTCCGTCCCACGACGTGATCGGGGGCGGACATATCACCATTAAAAAAGGAAACATTAATATTATTAATAATAAAATTTTCAATAACGCAATGGTACATACCAACACTACGCAACAATTACGTGAGCTAGTGAAGTAGGAAAAAAAGTGGCGGCGTAGTTGCAAACCTCATTTGCTTGTAACTGGAAAGTACCATATTTATACGTCAATAAAGAATTTAATTATGCGTTCGAAATGCGTTAATCGTGTGTGTCACAGCTAATGCAATTAATTATTTACCTAAAGCATTTGTGTGCTACTCGTATTGTGCGTATTTTAATATTAGCACTGTTATACATTTTTCCCTTATTTGACATAAATCCCTGTTAATAAAATCGAAATAATTGCAGAGCTTATTGTAACAGACCAACGTGGTCGACAAGAATATGATTAAATAACGAAAAGTCAGCTGCTTTCAGTACACATACAGAGTAAACGTGAACTCTTCACAGATTATGGTCAATAAACTATTCTAGAGCTAAATAATTCAACTACCTGCAATTCATTAAATTCTTCACAGTAGCTATAGCAATGGTATTCTAAGTAGTAGTGGGCAGAAAACTTAAGTATGTCAAAATTGTAAAGGTCTTACTAATAAATTGTTACACTTCCTACGTTACGACTACGAGATATTATTTTGTCTAGTAATTTCTAATAAAATAAACCACATTTATAAGGAGAATTTGGTATGTTAGATCAATAACAATAAACATATAAATTTACTTAACTGGTAATCAGACAAAACTATGCCATTCTGTGGTTATATATGATACCTATGATGTATGTACCTTGTATTAGCAGTAAATAAAGTTTTTCCGTAGCAGCTCGAAAATAATAGGTAAGTACCTAATAGTAAAAATCGCGTTAGTTAAAACCTAAAAAGGTACTTAGTACGCTATTTTATTATTACAACACCTCACCCCACAATTAGTAATGAAGAATCTATACTGTTGTCACCCATAGGCTACAAGGTATCGTATTTTTAAAGCAGTTAATAAAATTAGCTTTTATGGCTAAATCGAAAACAAGTATCTAGAATCTAGATATTGTATTGTATAAGCAATCGGACCTACATATGTATTTCAGGATAAAAATCAAATTGACTAGAATATGTAGAAATGAATTGAGTTTGAAATAAATTCGAATGTACATTTATCGTTACACAATCATAATTTTATTATGACCTTAACAGATAAAAGCAATAAAGTTACGCTGTGCAATAATTTTATGCAAGTCGAACGTGGATGCCAGTAACGATTACCTATATTAAACGCCGGTTGTTATCTTTTTATTTTGAATTTAATAATAAAATTTGTCATTTGTGCCATTACCCAATTTCAATTTGTCTTAATTTTAGTTTAAAATTTTCCTTTATTTTGAAATAAACGAGAACCTGGAAACTGAGGATTTGCCGTATTTACATAAGTGTTAACAACACAACGTAGTCCGTAGACCTCTTACATTTCGCAAAAGTTGTTCCGCCAACAAATAGCACCTATGGATCTTAAATTTCATTCAATTTACTAAACTGACTTCTTTACCTTCTGTTTTACTCGTCAATTAAGCTTATATGAGTTTCGATATTTAGTAAATCCTACATGTAATATACCTATATTGCACATAGAAAAACTGCAACTATTATAAGAGATTCGAGTTCATTTATTACAAAGTCAACGATCAATTGAACATAGGTAATTTCACTGACCACAACTAATAATATAATAACTATGTTGTCAATCGTACAAAGTAAAATTGCAGCTACTATACAGGGTGCACAAGAGAATGGAGCACTAGCTAAGTTGGGTGCAAGGGCATAACATTAATATGATAATAAAAGAATAATATTTGGAAAATACTTATCCGTTTTGGAGTTATGACTGTTTAAAGTTTTGAGTATTATCATCACATTTTCGCAAAAAAATAATTGAAATGGGTAAAGAACAAGATTTTAACATATACGTATTTTTTCGTTTCGTCGTTAAATTAATGGTTAACGAAATATACCACGAAAACATTTTTTCTCAACAACAAAAATTTCATAGACTTCGCCTTAACATATTGTTCAAATAGGCCAGGTCATTAACTCTCAGCTGTATACTTTATCCTTCTCTAATTTTACAAAAATGTATTTTTTGTTTCATTTCAAAGAAATAAAACCGTTAAGCAGGGGCGTACTTAGATTTATAGCGTCAACAAATTCACAACATAATAACTATGTAGGTATAGTTGCATCGAGCATGGATCGAGTGTTTTGTCATTATTTTCCTTAAGGTGTCACAAATCTAAACTCTAAGATACCAATAAATCACGCTGGTCCTCGGTTAAACCATGTTGTACCATGCAAATTTATGAATTACAAACGTTTTGGTAATACATAACATTTAAATTATCTAAGTAATTAATATTCATTAAAACTTCTTTTTACGCAATTACACTGATAAATAAAAAATAAGATATTAAAATGATTGCAGAATTTGGCCCATTTCTCAAAGGAAGCCGAAGGTCACTGTGTACTCGTCGGAACTTTGTCGGAACTAGCGCGGCTCGATTATTCTTCCTTTGAGCTCGCCGCTTTCGAGTGTGAGTGACACTAATACCATTGGCGGTGTTTTGTGTGCGTTACTCAAAGGATGACCGCCACGTTAGGGTGTGTTCACACTTCACACTTAGTACAACTTAATTTGGTTAGGTACTTGGATAATTAGAGTTACATAAAAACGGAAGATCATAATGGATTGATAAAATGATCGTTACTCTCCCCAGAGATATTAATCTTATTTAAATGTGTTAAAATAGTTACATAATTTGATCCATTCAGTTACAAGTCTGCCGTTGCTTATAATTTAATTAATATTAATAATGATGTTGCTTTAAAGTGATAAAAATGTACTAAAATCTCATACAACAAGCGAAATTTAAAAAATCTTTGTAGCCGAATAAATTGTGTTTACTTAAGAAATAGCATATAACGATAACAGTAAAAAGGTGTAACAATTTTGAAAAAAAAAAATATTATGAACTGAAATAGGTGTAAAGGTGTCTAATGTGAACAAGCCTTTATCTTTCGTTTTTCGAAAAAAATATTTATCTTTTATTAGTTGAATTCGGTCTACGTTCGAGTGTACATGTATTTGTCGTGTAGATTTGTATTATTAACTCGTTTCCAGTTACTTTGATTGAGTTTTATCAATTTTGACGTAGGTACGGAATATCCCATGATATTTATTGTGAAGTGTTAGTTTAATATTTAAGTGTATTTCGGGCATTGCAATGATCATGGGTTCGTGGCTAAAACTGTAGAATACTTAAGTAAGTTGTGCATTATTACGCGAAGTTGAATCAAACACGTTGCATCGGAAGACCGAGCGACGGCTCTATGAACACATAGTACATTTTACGTGTCTAATGAAGTGAATTATAAACGTAAAAGTGTTGTATGTTATCAAATTGTGGCAGTGCTTTCGTGCTGGATTTTGGCAGGTCCAGCACTTACTCCTTACGTAAGGTACCTATTTACGGCTTAAATTATAGGGTTAGTTATTATTTATTTTATGATCATTAGCGGCACTTAAGCAGTACGCTTGAATTATTGTAGGTCTTCTGCCCATGTTCTCTAGATACCATATTCTACGGTTCGTTCAATGCTAAATTCTTATTGCCTAACTATGTACACTAAGTAGCGTGGCAATCATGTAGTTTTAATCACCTATTATGGAGAAGTATTCCTACTTATCTGTTGTGGAGCGACCCGTTCAGTTGTAAAGTTCAATCACTTTGGCGTAATACGTTAAGGGGAAGCACGTGTGATGGTATTTCTTGATTTCTCGGCATCTTTGTTATTATCAGAGAACGCTACGAAAATGCATCATAATCTAGACGTAAGCACGATTTACTAAAATGTATATTAGCAGGTGCGCCATTCTCTTGTACACCCTGTATAATTACTATCAAATAAAAACAGTTTGTAACCTTTACAGTCATGTTTTATGGTATATGGAAGTTCTATATAATTATACAAAGTTGATACGACCGATGGGCATTTTTTTAAACTGCTTATACTAGGTACCATTTCAAAGTTCTGTACTAAAAATCAATTAAATAGGAGCAGTAGCTTAGTCATAAATGATTTTGTAAGTTTTTGCCCCATTTGAACACGATGTAGCTTTTCTAACAGCTGATTACGTCTAACGCACAGGTCAAACACCTTAAAACGATAGATCCTACTAAAATCTACGCGCTGTTGCCGCTCTTACACAAGTCACATAATAAAGTACAACTAAATTACTTAAAAAGTTAGCGATGCAAATAAGGAAGCAATAAATACACACCTGCACTTTCATTACGAGAGAGACAAATCATAGCAAAACATCCCGCGCGTAAAAGAAATAGAAATAGGTCAGTGTGTTGCTATTGCATCTTAACAAATAAAAATTGTTTGCTAAAGAAATTGTTATTTTAGTGCGCCGTCGCTATCCTTTCGGAACGGATGTAACACGGAAACTCCTGCGCCGCCGCGCCGCGCCGCTTTTATCTTGTCGATCTCGCGCCGACAATTGTGATTTTGTATTGTTATTGTGATAGGACACGTAACTTGGGATAATTATTAGTAAATGTTTTTTAGTTATTGACTGTTTTATTGTCAAGGACACGTAATTAAATTGTGTTTGTGTTTGTAATTAAACTGTTTAACAATGCCTCGTGTAACATACACTGCGTCAGAATACACTGCTTGGTTTTTATTTACGGCGAATGCCGTGGAAAAACAGCTTTAGTTCTGTGTACATACCGCGAAAGGTATGGTGACAGCCACAATTGCCCCAGGAACGCCCGCACAATAACATTGGCAGTACAAAGATACGAGACAACAAAAGTATAGTGCCGCAACAGGAGGGAGTGCCAGCGTGGCAAATACCCGCTGCTTGGGAAGAACGAATTTTAGACCTAAAACTACCTTCAAAACTACGTAACTACGCGCGGTGCGCCGGCGCGCGGCGTCTCGCCACGACACGACGATAACACATGCCCCGCGCGACGTTGCCAGTTCAGTTCATCAATCGTCAGTGAAATTTATTTACAAAGGATGGTTGCGTTTTACTCTTATTTGTAGGCTATTTAGTTTGCTTGAAACAAACAAAATCTTATTTTTGGTATTATTAATTTTTGTGCAGTGTCGAATTAATACTAAGGACGTATAGTATACGTAGTGTAATTTAATGCCCATCCGTCGTATCAACGCGGTATATGTGGCCCACATATTCAAATGTAATGTAACCACATATCGCTTATATATCATATCGCTTTAAGCGATAAGACCGCCGATTTTAAGCACTTTAATTTTTACGGCTTTTATAGTAATTTTATTTTATTACTGTATGGTGTTTAAATAAAGAGTTTATTACATTACATTACATTACCTGCCTTTGATTTCGGTCCCAGTCTTGATATACCTTGTATAATCTTCTGTTACTCTTAGGTATATTATAATAGTAATAACAAACAAAATGATTTAATTATGGTTCATCTACATTCTGTTTAATTGCATAGTCAATCTTAATTAATGCCTCTAGCCCGGCTTCTATATGATATTACAATACAATAATCGTACATTGTTATTAAAATACAATCAGTCTCCATTATCATTCTCTCCATAAGAAATATTCAAAAATGTTGTCATAACCGAATTTTGCAACCGAACATTTCGGAGTGGCGCCATTATCTGATTTATTGCAACAAAAATATTATTGAGTATTGCATGCGAGCAAATAAAGCTAGCCTGTAGCTGTTGGACAACGCGTATGTCCATTACATAACACGTAAACACAAGAGGAATTAACGAGAAATATGTGGCCACTAGATGTGCCAATACAAGCTAAACTAAGATATTACATTATTGTTTGTTTTTAATTAAGAAATCTTTAGTGTTTCGGTTATATCTCTTTTGGTAATCGAGATCAGTTGACTAGTTTAATAACAAGTTATTAAGATACCTAGATAGGTAACGCAGATGCTTTACTCGTAATTTTTAAGATTAATCGACAAAAGAGCTAGATGATAACTAAGGGGAATCAGCAATGTTTTACGACAGCAAAATCCCCTTAAATAAAAATGCCCTAAATTCGTTGTCATCTTACTATATGGAATTGGTAGTTACAAATAATAGTAAAGTCCCGAAATTCAACATTACTCATTTCTGGTAAACAAACATTACAATACCTAAATTTTAATGGGTTTAGTCATATTACAATACGGTACTGATAACAGGTACTCTTTCAGTGGGACTTTTAGTAACGTATCCTCACTGACGTGTCACTTGCGTTGAAGTTCAATTCAAGTTCAATTATTTTGATAGACTATGTTTACACATTATTTTATGGACAATAATAGAAAATATTGTTTATACTCGTACACCACAAAATTAGTTTACATTTTCCTTAATGATGTTTGGGTACCTACTTGTTCCAATAATAATAAGGGACTTTATAAATGCCTCTACCATCGGACTGCAATTTTCATTGGCATATTGTATAAATATTATTGCAGTATTTAATAAGATTTACTGTAAATAAAATGCATAAGGAAATCTACTCCATTAGATTAATCTGCTGTGCAAAGCTAATGTATGTTGGTGCCTATAATCTGCGCCGCGATTTAATCTCTACATTTTGCCTAACTTAAAGATAGGATAATAGGTAATGTTCGGACTACTCTTCCTTATGATGGAACAAATCCATAAATTAATTAAGATACAAATCTAGTATTAAATCTAGAGCTATCAGAAACTACGAGAGACCTTACTGTGCCACATAAACCAGGCCCAAAACAAACCTTAGATCACAAAGAGAAACCGAGACGACATAGTACGAGATTGGATCCGCGGCCTCTCTCTTTGCAACTGGCGTTTTAGTTAAGTAGGCTGTAGGGCCTGTGAACAAGGGGAAGACTCAATGCCTAGAAGGAGCTATCTATAGGTTTATCTAGAAGTCAAACATCTATTGCATTCCTAACGTTTCGTACTGTCTTTTTGTATCGGTTCGACTAAATGGGTTTAGTTCGCAATAATTTTAACGTTATGTGAGCGTTTTAGAAAGGTACTGTGATGTGATTAATTAATACAAAATGCATTTTAAGCATCACCATATATTAGTGAATCTGTGTCAAGGTTACAAAAACAGGTCCAATTCATACGATTTTAGTTACAAAACTTATGTCTTTAAACACATAACAAACATTAAATACACTTACCCACAGAAAATTTTCACTTCATGTTTCAAAATAACAGGATATAAAAAAATATTATCTTTTGCAACATCAACAACTGCTGCAACATCCGTAAAATTGGATCGTGTGCTCAGATTTTTGGCGCCCATCTACACAGTTAGCGGTGGCTACATTCCATGATTAAATTGCAAAGGCTGTAATGAAAGTGGTGCAGTGTCTGCAGCCGGTCTGGCCGCTGGCGATGGTCGGCGGGCGCCGTAACACCAGATACAGCCAACAACACAGTTCACGCCGTACTTTCCCGCGCCGCGCACGCGCATAACAACCCTCTTGCAACATCGGAAACGCTCCGAAATTACGTGATTCCATTTAAAGCAATTTCCATTCAATGTGTGGACACATAAATCCCTCCGAAGTATATAATATAAAATATATTGAGTAACAGGTCACAGTTTAGTACATTCTGTGTTTATTTTTGTGTACAGCATGTACCGAGTAATAATTTTCAGTGGGTTTGCGAACTGAAGTAAACGGAAGACTTCAACGGACGTCCAACAACAGCTGATCACTGGTTGTTGGGTAAGTTATATGTAATTAAAGTGTATTATCGTGCTGTTCAACTGTAAGAAAATGCTGGTGGCAGGAAGCAATTTTACAACGGTAACACTTGCAAATGGTCCTCGTGCATCCAGTCGAATGCAACCGCATGTTTTGCACTTCATTAAAACGGACCAATATTTGGAAACCAGAACATTTTTTATAAGTTATAGTAAAAATGTATAATTTCAAAACAGATTTAATTTCTTGTATTGTTATTGTATTTTACTTTTAAAAATACTATTCTGTATATTTCTAACACTAGAAAGTAAGTAGAACTAATTTACGAGTTCGAATACAATTTGTGCGGTGGGAGAACTTCTATGTAAATATTTGCGACAATGTCCCAAATAAACAATTGTTCAAATTCTAAAATATTTCACATAGCATTGTCCGTACTTTCGCTAATTTCGGAAACAAATCTATAAGATTTTCACATGACATACAATTGTTGCTCATAAAATTGGTGACAACGACCCTGTTAAATATTATCAAAATAATGACAGTCCGAAATATTTTCCCCTTCTTTAAGTTTTACTCAGTAATTTAAATGTCTAATTGGAATAGTACATAAAAATGTTAGCAAAATATCTAATACATCTATGCCACGAATTATTTCAGGCCAACTCCCGTATAAAATCAATAACTCAACAGTTTGGTACCTATACGTGTAGGTATAAGGAAGCGCTTCCGAATCCGTAACAAGTCAAGTATGTAAAAACTAAGTCCACGCATCAATGCAGACCGCAATCAGTTTCTAAATAACACGTAATCGTTAAAAGTATCATTACGTTAGCCTACACTTGTTAGTTGTTACTATGAAAATGCATTGATTTTTAACACCACTATGAGGAATATGTTAAGATCCACGATTGAGTTAAGTTCCACCGCAATCCATGCGTTTGATTTTTGAGCGTATATTTATGCTAGATAACAGCTATATTTTAATTGAATTAAAAATTTATTATACGGTCAAATCACAATGTATTAAAATATCATAATATTATCTGTAAAATCCAAATATCAAAGTCGTTTGTTTAATGAAATAAAAGGATTCACAATTTCTTTACAAATGTTATATTTTGAAACAACTCAACATCATAAAAATAATTTTTATCCTCAAAGATTATTACAAAAAGTTTGCGAGAGCTCTTTTGACAATGTTGACAGGTCACAATGTTAGTGGAACAAAGCAATTATTTGAATGTCAGTGGTACAGCTCGTCTACAATCTTCTGGCGCCCGAATGCATTATTGTCAAAATATTAAGAATAGTTTTTCTCTCTTCACATTTTATTACATTGAACATGTTAATTTACTATTAGATTACGAGAATAAATGCTTGTTCTTTATATTAATAAAATATCTCAAACAATGCGTTTTATAGATATTTTTAAATTTTAATTGGATTTCCAAATTTTGCCTTACGGTCATATAAGATAAATTATTACTTAAGAGTATATCTTTAAATTATGACCACATAAAGAGGTGTTAAATTAAATGAGCTAAACCATAAAGCAACTTTCTGTTTACGTTGCTCAATGAACAACATATTCATATTATACGCAACCTTCTTCAAAGGTCAAATTTGTATTGCATGCAGGCTTCTATCAAATTCGAATGAGATATGGAGGGGTTGTATCGAAATTCCTACGGATATCAAACACGAAAGGCTTCCATCTAAACAGCTATTATCTGCGAACGAAATCTTGTTAAACAGTTGATAAAGCTAACTGCAACAGGCACATATATCAATCGGTATTTTTCTACAACATGAACGGCTCTACTGATGTTTAAGGAAATCAACAAAGCCAAGAAAATTACGCTGATACATACAACTCAGGATTACGATTTGTTTTATTGTTATATTAAACATTTTGCAAGATACAATGTACGTGAATGGAAATACAAGTTGATGTGTTATTTCCTCCATTAAAAACGGTTTAGTAGAACACTGCTGTTTATAAAGAATCGTCATCGATACGAAGATCAGCAGTTACTCAATATTTGTTGTGGAGCCTTGGCGTCGTCCACTAGGAAGGCGAAGCACGTGCGGTGCATTAAGCAAGCCCCGCCGTGGAGGGCCCCAGCGACTTCTTGCTGCTTGCAAAACGCATCGCTTTCTAATACTAGAATCTTAGAAAATTTACCTTAGTAACAAAAAATGTACGCAGCGAGCATTGTAATTAGGCAGTAAGCATTTATCCTCCTTGCAAGCCAATATTGATCTGCAGATTATTCGATTCAGCAGAGTGCCGGTAGAGCGCTTAGTTTTAGAATGTTTTTAGATAACGGGTGTAATTCAACCTGTGGGTGATATGTTGCGAAAACCCCTTCATTTTCACAAACATTTATTTATTTATTTATTTATTAAGTCTTTATTGTACACAACAATGAAACACAATATACAGAAATTATAAAAATAATAAAAGTACAAGTGGCGGTCTTATCGCTCTAGGCAATGTCTTACAGACAACCATAGGATGGATTTAAGAGAAGGAAAAAGAGAGGGCAGTGTAGACATTTGTCATTTGTTTGATGCGTTTAACATAAACAACCAAGTATTAGTGTATTCCTATAGTAAAAAAGCTTTGATGTGGTAATGCTTGAATATCTGCGGTTAAATCAAAAGAGTAAACTTGAGATAATATTTCAAGATATACCAATGATTGGTACGACGAATAATTGGTCATTCGTCTAGTTCTCTTGGGCGTTCGTTGTTTCTTTTGTACAAACTACAGATATGCGATACATTTATTTCATAGATATATGCAATACCTATATATTAAATCCTGTTTCGAGCAGTAGTAATGTTTAAAATTGTATAATCGTGGCGGCTAGTGAGGCAAAAGCATTACCACAGATTATCACCGATGGATGCACTATAAAATAATAATAAATTATAAATTCACCCAACAGTCACATACATAGTCTTAACCCCACACTAAGATCGAATCTTGTGTCGTGTTTGACTTTTCGGTCTCACAAACACCCAGACCCGTAACAAATACCTGTGGATCACACAAATATTTGTTTCGGTTCGGGGATCGAACCCGCGGCCTCTCGTTTCACAGGCGGCGTCTAACCAACTGCGCCACGGAGGCTGCCAAATAACTATATGGATGCACTGCACTTACCGTCACTTACAGTGCGTTGTGTAGTTACATTTGCCAGTGATTCCTTTGACTTGAAAATAATACATTTTAAATATAATATTTGTTTACTAAATAACTCTTATAAATAATATAAACTTTCATTGCCAGAGCTTCTCTTGGTGTTTTAAACTTACATAATATATAAGATTTAAAAACTTTTGAAACAAAACATAATCCAGAGTCCAGAAGCAAACCATGTACATACAATTAAAAGGTTTACTAAATCAAGGACTGATATAAACCATTAATGATATATCTATTTTTATGGTGTCAACACAGGAAACAATAGTGATATAACTAATATTATTTTAATCACGTCTTGCACATCAGCAGAGTTCCCGGAAGAATCTGTGAGGTGTGAAAGTTCATCATGACTTACACAAGTGCATCATTTGATACGGCAAGAGCGCAGTGCAGTGGGTTATGGAATATGTGCCGACTGCCGATTGCACAACCGTTGCAGAACATTACGCCCCTATGTTCTAATGCTAGGTTCTCGCATTACTGATTTTTAGATCAACGGATTGGATTTACGATGCAGAAACAGTTGTGAACAGCACGATACGCGTACGGTTTTTGTTGCGGAATAGCTGGTTTTGTGTGCTCGTTATCAGATATTTCAAGATTTATAAGATTAATAAGTGCCTTATTCATTCCGGTTTTAGAACGCTAATATAATTTGGGCAAAACATTAAAATCTTCGTATATAAAATCTTTAAATCTATCCGTCACTAAACATAAGGAAGACAACAGTACAAGACCTTTTATTTACAAATAAAATTACAACAAACATACTTGCTTCGTGACAATAGGTATATACATCTGAACGTAAATCACGCTGTCTTATGAAAATGCAAAAAAACCAAACGTGACGTTATAGCACATGCCTTCCTATGACGCGGTCGATTTCCACACAATATCTTACGTTTGTTATTTGCGCGTAGTAGCACTCATAATTAATATTCTGCCGCTATTTCAATGCAGGAAACGCATTCATCTTCACGTTGAATTGTATCTGAATTATATTTAGAGAAGTATGTCATAGACAGAAATAAAATGTATGAGTTGTATTAGACTATTTTGGAAGAATTTAATCAGAATTTGTTGGTTTTCGAGATTTTTAAGTCTCGCAAGAAACTTCAAAATGTGACGCGCTTTAGATTACAAACGAATTAAAAGAATAGCTATTTACCATATCTGGCATCACCAGCGAAGACATAAAACTATCGGATTCTCTAAAATACACGTTCGTTGTACTTTGCCTATAAAAACCTTAACCTTTCTTTCGAGACCCTCACTTTCTCTGACCTACATATCTCGATTACGTAAGCGTATTAAATCCTTTCCTTGTTTATTATTCCCAGAAAATAATATTCTATGGATGCAACCCAAGGTTTTGTCACCAGTTATAGCTCGTTGAACTGGAGTTGGTCGTAATTGTTTGCATAAATTGCAACACTTGGACCAATAGGAACAATATCACATTATACTTAACGGCTCAGTTGAATCGCTCACAGCCTTTTATTTATAAATAGCGGTACTACAATAGTACTGGACACCTTTTTTACACGTACCCACACGTGTCAACGTCTATTGTTTAAAGTAACGTACTGCGAAATTAATTTCGTTACAAATCCATAAATAAAAATACTTGAACAAATACAAATTCAAAATCGAATTAGGATGAATCTCGAACAAATAATAAAACCATTCCTTCAAATAATTACAAGATATGCACAAGAAAACAATAATGTAATGATTGTATACAAACACTATATAAATCTTGAAGTTTCCTTACAACAGATACCCGACCATGTACCTATCATTAGATCGATGTTGTATGTTACAAAAGAGCATTGGAAACACTCGACTATTGCCTTTCGATTCCCACATGAGAACAAAAACAATCAACATTAATTACCTATGTAGTCTTGTAAGACTCTCTCCTTTATTACCAGTTCTAGAAACTCGTTTTACATAGTTCTATTATAAAGGCTCTCGTAATGGCTTGTAACGAAACTGTACTTACTAATTATTTTGTTACATCAAAGTACATTATTTTGAAAATAAATAAAAATTAAATATGTATTTAATACTTATCACCGACATTCGAATATGTAGTTTGTGTCAAATTAAATTTAGTTTTATTATTAACACATGCTGTCTACTAAATCGTGTAGTGATTATAATGACGGAACTTAGGTAATGGCTTCGGCCGCAAGGCTTGATTGGTTCGTGTAAACGAATAGAATGGCGCTCATGAATTTCCCGCACCGATGCGAAGTATGGTAACATCTCAGACCCACTTTTTCCAATGATGGAACTCAAAAGTGGCGGCCTAATGACCGGCGCTTTACTGACCGACCTCAATATGTATGATATAACAGTTACGTGGTTCTGCGCCGGTGCTCTCAAGCTATTGTGTCTCATAATATAAATATTGCGGTTCTCGTAATGTTTTATCAAAGGAAAATGCTCCCATGATTACCTTTGTGAAACTATTACGTATTTTTACTCAGCCTTTGTTAGCTAATATGTCAATGGTGGAAGAAAAACTTCACTGCATTATTTGCACATTAGTTTGTTTTTTCCATCACTGTAAGTATAATTAAGGAGAAGGGTTTATTGAACCTTTTATGAATCAGTTTATTCGAAACTTGATCGGAAAACATCGAATGGTTGTAAGAAGATTATAAGTACTATCGTACGATATATTATGCCATTATTGCCAGCGCTCTTTATAATATTTTCACTGTCACCCATTGATAAACAATTTCTCGCTAAGCGGTAGATTATATTCTTCAAAGGTCTTACTTCCGGAAATGGAATAGGCTTAGTTATATGTATGTATTTATAAACTGTTTATTATTTACCAAGAATACAGAATATGCTAATTATATAAATGATGGTCTTATGGATCACGACTGTGTCTTACAATTGAATACAAGGATATAAATAGACGCAAAGGGCGATCTAAAATTAAATTTTGACTGGTGGTAGGGCTCTCATATGTGAGAGGCCGCCTGGGTAGGTACCACCGCAATGTCTATTTCTCCCGCCAAACAGCAGTGTAAATGCACTGTTGTGTTCCGGTTTGAAGGACATTGTAGCCAGAGTAACTACTGGACATATTGAGACTTAACTCAGGATGGCGAGCGTAGTAGAATGCCAAGCATTGCCTTGGAATTCTTGGTGTTGTTTGGTTTTGCTACTGTCCATGAGCGGTTGTATTGCTTACCATCAGGCTAATAGCATGCTCGTCTCGATATTCATTGCAATAAAAAAAAATGTTTTAATAAGACCAAAAAAATATTGATTTATTAAACACAACACCAGCTGTGTTCAAGAGCTTGGCACCCGCCTAGGTACCAAAAATGAAGGGGTGAGAAAACACACACATACCGCAGAATTAGTCCTTGATGTTCCTTATTATTGGTAATATAAATTTGTATGGCAGGTAGGTAGGACCCAAGCATTGCCGCCTAGGGCACCTCACCAATCTCACCCAGAACTCTGAAGCAATCTCACGCAGGCGCCCGTAGTACTAAAGCCTGCTCTGAGGTAGATACGTTTCATTTGGCTCCAGAGTATGCGTGTCACTAATATTTCCTACGAGTAACTGAAAAGACAAAGAGCACATTGACAAGGAACTACAGTATCTCTCGATTACCAAAGATGGAATTTCCACTACACGATGAGACAAAAAAAGGGTAGGTGTTTCTAGATGGTTTGATAAATTACATTGATAACCAGAGCATGTCAAGCATAGCAATGAATGCAATGATCGGCGTTTCAGTGTGTAAGTACGCCACTTGCATGGCAATCGGTTTACACTACCGGACCAACTTTGCACAATACACATTGTTTCGTTATTTTTTTGTCTAACAATACTTGTGTCTTTAGCGACATAGTACGTGGTCAATATCGCGTTTACATTTTACGAGTTTATGTAAAAAACATGTCGGTGTTAAAGTGGTACTTTGAAACTACAATAGATTTACTAAGTACAAAATATTATACACAATGTTTTTCAGAAGCGAATTCTTTAAAAACGAATTTGACGTATGTTGAATATTACAAAGTAAATGATATAAACAACAATATTAACGGGTATTTCCTATTTATTCACGAATGTATAATCCGGCTTAAGTTAATTTCTTCTTGTTTTAAACATTAATGCCGTAACCTATCACCTTTACACCAATAAATTGTTTATCTGCTTATGATAAATTCCTACGAGGTCAACCTCCTAGCTGAAAGCTAAAAGCAATCAATTTTCTAATAACTTTCATCTATTGGAAAAAGAAATTCTATACGGTTTACATTGAGAAGCTAAACCAGACCGACTCTCAGGAGAAAATAAATACTTTCGCTGACTACTAACTAGTGACCCAGTCTAGTCGGCTGAACTGCACTTATTGATTATTATATTATCTATAATATCTAATGTAACCGCCATCCGGTATTTGACGTCAAGTAGACACCTTCTTTTTACCGCGCGCTTATCAAACTTGTATCATTTCATCTGGGCTTTCACTTACATTTTATAATGCATTGAAATAAATTGATTGCTCATTACATCACATAAAACATGTCGTTTTTTTATACCATGCTGTACTTATTTACATTTTAATAGGTTTTGTTGTGAGTGTCCGGCGGTCTTTGCAATTTACACCTTACATCGGACACGATTTATGTTTAAAAACACTCTACAGTAATTGGTTACTTGAAGAATCCGTGAAACGGCCTTTGTTTACCACAAATAACTGTCTGTTTCCACAGAATATATAAAAAGAAATATAGCATTTGTGTAAATAATTTTTGTATTCGTAAATCCTTAGAATTTATTTGTCATGTTTCTTCCGTCACTTATTTCTTGCTATGTATTTAGTTATACGATGCCATATCCGGGAAAGTTTTTAATTATAATTAATCTAAATAATTTAGGAACTCGTATAATTAATTAATTTAAATATCAATATCCATTAAAGACATACTATAAATAGTAGCCGCCGAGTCCACACTTTCGTGTAAACCGGCATGAAACCTCCGTGTTCAAGTACAGTCAATGACCACATTACTTTGGCAACAGGTCGGCCTCGCGACCACGTTTGGCAGACATTACATGGCTCACTGTTAAGACTCCTCACACAAGGACGTTGCACCATTTGTTTTCAATCTGTTGCACCGCGTCTAGTGACACAGATACGCAAATTGCCCAATCCAGTCCACTTTGAATTACTTTGGTGTTTGTGAACACTCCTGAGACTGTCAACGATAACTGAAGGTCTACATGGTCCGCGTTTTGCAAACTTTTATGATACATTAAACTGTTTCACAAGTAAACGCTTACAATGTTGGTATTGCACAGTTAATATGCTTTTACAGTTTAGCTAAGTATTTTATAAAGGCTACGTCATACGTATCATTTTTCTTAAGCCGTATGCATGTCCACCAACCAACCAGGTGTAGAGCATTCATTGCAAAAACCTTTTATTTTTAGCAGTTTTCGCAATAATCGTCTGCTATAATCTGCTCATCTCTGTGTATACATCTCTATGTAGTGTTTCAGTAATGTACATATGAAAAAAGATTACTGTAGTCCCCTTGAAAGCAATATAAGTGTAACTAATTCAAAAGTTACGGATGGCCGCTAAAACATTTATCTACAATGCCATAACCATTCTAAGTTTATTGAGGCTCGCCTTGCACATTTCGTTCTGTTATTATATAGCAGATTATTGCTAATGATAAAATATTAATGACGCTATAAATTAATTTTGATCTGATTATACTTCGCGGAAGCATTTTCTCTAATACTACCTTGGCTATTAGACAATATTATTATCAGTAAGCTGTAAGACCTTAATTAAACAGCCTGGTAGTTCTCAAAAAGGAACTTCTTGTATCTAAACTTGCTTAAATACTCCTACAATAAATTTAAGAAAAAAGGAAATCGTAAATATTTATCCTAGTGGAAGTTAATTACGTCGGCCTGTATCGGTAGGTAAAATGTACAATTATCCTATAAGCTCGTTTAAACATTAATTAATATCGCATTATCATTATCTTCTGTAGCGACAAGAAGTCCAATACCTACATAATATACGGCGCTACCTAGAATATCGACGTTGACATAATAGAAGGGTCCTGCGTCAATCGGCGTCTTGCAACCTTTATTCCTGTGTTATTAAATTATTAAAAAATATAGGCAAGTTTCCTACAGTATATAAATAAGTGCGACTATAGGTTATCTTATTTTAGATTAAGTTTATTACATCACGAACACAAAATGTAATATCCAACGAATTTAAATATGCAAATATTTCACACATAATTTTATACTCTAACGAAGATTAACAAATTGCTACAGAATTGTTGATAGGACATATACATATAACATACATAAAATTATATTATTATATTTAGAACTCTGAACATTTATTGCACATACATGTACATTATACACATAGATTTAATAAAGTACAGTGTATTACAACATTAATTTATTTACTAATCTGGAGCAAAACAATTTTATAAAATCTTCTTTTAATGTCTCTATTTTCTGCAGTAGTGATCAACTTCAATCATTGCCAGTTACTTGTTGATTAATGTGATCTAATTACATGCTATATTACCAATGTTGTAATTTAAACGTTTCTTAATTAAACATAAATAAACATAAATATAAAGTTGGTAGTTTTTTTTCAACTAAGAATGATATTAATTTTCAAGGCTGTCAATAATAAGAAGTAAAACACATATTACGTCAAACACCTGTTAATAAATTTAAAGACAGTATTAAACCATTACCGAAAATTTCTTCAATTGCTAGAATTGATAATTAATTAATAAACGTTTCAATTTTGTTTAACCGAACCATATTACCTCATCGCGTCAACCCTGCACAATAGATGCTATAAAGCAGATACAAACTATTAAATGGCGGAATTACCTCATACAGTGCAACAATGGACACTCAATATCTTGACATTGCACCTCCCACGACGAGGAAGTAATGAACAGGTGCCACGCGTCTCTTTCTCTTTTATTTTGTATTCGTGACGGGGAAAACATAATTATACTCTAGCAATGTTTGAACTATAATTAAATTGTGGGAACACAATAATAGGATAACAAGAATAATGCGTAATTATATTATGTTTACTGTTTTCACCCACGCATGATTTTTTTGCCAATTGGAAGCGTATTCTTTTGATCTTACGCAGGACAGAGTTTTAATTGTTGAAAAAGTAATTATTCTTTTTGTTATTTATTTTAAGTGTGAACATTAGGACAATGTATAAATTCTTAGATATGAATAACTCAAATAATAGCTCATAATTAAACACGGCGAAATAGAGCTCTTGTCCAGTAGAACCATTACCTTGTTAATTGTATGATATTCTGCGAAAAGTTAAGACATCGTATCTGTCGCCAATGTGCTTCGTAATGACATGTAATGTGTGCAATTGGAGATAATTTTGAGCTTTATCTATTACGTGAACATTAACGTGAACGCGGAATCGCATTATCTGATGGTGCACTGGTAACACTTAAGTATACCTACTGCGATTACATGATGATCACTATCTACTTGCAGTTTTTCTCATAATAACTTAGCGGTGTTTAATCGAAACTGTTTCCATGCTGTGAAACCAATTAATAGAGGTTTCGCGGTCGATTTTAACGGTGATTAAGGACGTTTGGAACCAATTATATAACTTTATAAAGCTGGAACATCAGCAACAAAATATGTTTTGGTAAATTATTTAATAATGTTCTAGGGCTTTTTATACTTGCTGGTTTTTAAAGGTATTTTAATTATATTTCTCCTTGTTAGTCTAACACCAGTGAATGCAATGTAATATTCTTTACGATACGATGTTTTACAAAAGATGCCAACTTTTCACTTATAGATGCCAACTTCATGTCTTCAATTAAAAATTGTATAGCGCCAAAATATTAAGCATTTATTCTTGCACTAGTTGAAATGTAAATAACAACATATTTATGCTAACTTAGACTAATAAGGTCCCTAAGGCCCTTTCGAAATGTAGCGAGTTGCAACAAAACTGTCAAATATTGAACCCAATCGCTAAGCCATCGTATTTGCTCTGACTTACATTGCAACATATTTGCGGCTACCATGTAAACTATACTCGTAGAATCACATATTAATTCCTTGACACCAATGATGTAATATGAATTTTGAATAAATATATTTTACGTGTCAATGTTAGATGAAATATTTAATTTTTGCAACCTCACGTTCGCTGTGACATAACAGACAAGTAAGAAATAGCCATGACATTTATGTTATGATGTATTTAGTTTTTATTGTTTAAATATACTTGAACATACCTAAGGAAGAAGAGAAGAAAAATAGATTCAGAAAAACACCAGGTTATACAAAAATTGTATAGAATTGTGGGTAAGATCACATGCAATTCTAGATAAATTTATAATATTATAACAAGTTTTTCTGGCCTAATTTTCTATACCTATACAATTATGAATTAGGCATCGAACATTATAAAATAACAAAAGGACGAGCATCATCAATAACTCTAACCTATAATAAGTAGTTCATTAATACCGAACTATTTTAAATTCATTGCAACTTCATCCTATATATCTATATCAGCCCATATACGTCCCACTGCAGGGCACGGGCCTACTCTACAATCGAGAGAATCGATTGAGAGTGGTTAGGCCATATAGTCCACCACGCTGGCCTAGTGCGGGTTGGCGGACTTTCCATACCGTAGAAATTCTTTGAAATCGCTACGGTATAGTATGCAGGTTTCCTCACGATGTTTTCCTTCACCGTTAAAGTGCGTGGTGATTGACTATCAATACACACATAACTCCGAAAAGTCAGAGGTGTGCCCTGGGATTTGAACCCGCGACCACCGTGAACATGTAGCCAGCCGCGTCTGGTCCGTTACCAACAGACCACCACGCACTTTTGCAACTTCATCCTAAATGATATTATTCAAATTCATACATTTATCTGTATATTTGAAGTAAAATGCAAGTTCACAGTTAGGCCAAACATTTACCTAAATTCAATTCGCGTAATAATTTCATACATGATGCAAAACCTAAAACTTATTCTCAATGTACCTAAAACTCAGGTTTTAAATGGTTTTCAGCGAAAGCTTTCTCTGCTATGACCCCATTATAGAACACGTATTGATCGACTACAGGTTTTGCTCCATAAGGCTCGCTGCTAACACAACCTGAATCAAATTTCACCAGACAAACGATTTATCTGTATGGCACTTTACTTTCTACATTAGCACCGCGAGACCCAAGGGATCAAAAGGGCCGCAAATAACATTCTATTCAACGAAGCGTAATGTTTTCTTTATGAAATAAATTGAACAGCATTATCATTATATATGTGTTTGCTATATTATGCGACAAGTTCAATAATTTAGACATGATTGAGAAAATAACAGGTAAGAATGTAATATAGCGTAATTCTCCTACAGAAACATGACACAGTTAGAAACATAATTTGTTATTTTTTTCTTTTCTTATAACTTTTCTTTCAACACAATACATAATTGTATTATAAGTACATGTACGATTAAAAAACATTCATAGAAGCGAATAAATAAATCACAATTCCAGCTTTATAATATTACGCTAATTAAATGATCAATGAAACTACACTGATGACACCAGCTTCATAGAACACTGTCATTGTCTCAGCCATTAGGTATTATTTAACTTTTATTACTCACGCTACCGTATCAGATCCACCATAGCCAATGGTTTATCTAATAAACGCCTATTAAAATCGCGTGATCGAAATTCGGTCTTCGTAAATAACATGATAATACCGGTCGTTCCATGAAATACAAATAATTATAGCGTCTAGCCGGCGATTATTTTAAACAGATATAATATAATAGTTATTTTAAATTGCCCAATCGTCTGGAGAAAGTTGGCAATAGCCAACACCATGCGTCGGTATATCCATGGGCAATGAGTTAACAGACATGAGAGATTGTGTAACAGTGATATAATTTTATAATATCTATAAATCTGCATGGCTTAATTCATATTGAAATTTAAATGAATAAAAAAATTAAATTATGTATATTGGGTAAAACGGTCAAGCGGCATAAATTGATATATCTTAACGGTATCTACTTCCTAGTTTATTATTGATGGCTGAATATTAATTATAATTTATTTACGAAATTCGGAAATATATTCATATCGTAGCTTTGTACCTGACCACTATGAATATAGGAATTGTCGAATATATTTTTTAAGGCATAATAATATGTAAGATATCTTCCACTCATTCTCATATCACTCTAAACAACAAAAATAATAAATTGTTATTATTATTTCAGTGAGTGCGTGGTGGCGTGTTGGTAACGGACCAGACGCGGCTGCCTACATGCACACGGCGGTCGCGGGTTTAAATACCAGGGCACACCTCTGACTTTTCGGAGTTATGTGTGTATTGATAGACAATCACCACGCACTTTAACGGTGAAGGAAAACATCGTGAGGAAACCAGCATACCGTAACGATTTTAAGGAATTTCTACGGTATGTAAGTCCGCCAACCCGCACTAGGCCAGCGTGGTGGACTATGTGGCCTAACCACTCTCAATCGATTCTCTCGATTGTAGAGTAGGCCCGTGCCCAGCAGTGGGACGTATACGGGATGATACAATACAATTATTATTTCAACGCATATAAATCCGTGGTGAAAATATACTTTATTGTAAAACATGTTATAAAAATCCTGTTCGCTAATTAAATTAGATTTAACAAATACAAATAGCGTTATGATGCGATGTTCAATTCATTGAAGCGAAATTATGAATTTGGACACCAAACATCGAAATATATTCTGATGTTGTATAAATTTGAAATTCTCCACTTCCTTAGAAGCTGTTTTTCAATTTTATTAATAAAGTTGTCAATTATGAAAACCCTAATACCAGAAAAGAAGAGTACCTTATTATTACAAATATCAAAATTGTTTTACTTTACATTATACACCTTTATGTTACATCCAAGGAAAATGTTATCGTGCCAAACAATTTAAAGATATATCAAAAATTATTTGAAATTTACAACATAACATGTTGCAAATTCAAATAATTTAAAAAAAAGTTTAGTTGCAACAAAAAATCTTTATAAAAGATTTATTGCAACAAATGTATTTCATCACTCATTCGTATAATTTGAAGTCATCTTCTTCAAATATCACATGTTAATGTTTCTACATAAGTGATTGTTTTGTGTTATTACGTTACGAAGACAATAAATGGCCACATTAGGGTCATAACATCTGCATGTGCGTGTGATGAAGCCCAAAAATACAAAAAAACAAACAGAGAAAATATTTGCAACATAATTTGATAGTGATAGTGTATGAAGTTATGTACACATGTGCATTTCACTTGATAAACAAACCTGTGGTGTTATTTATCGATTAAAATAAAGAAATATAATGCAGGTCTGATAAATTAATAGCACATTAAAATCCAAATAAAGGTATCACTTGCAGTTGAAAAAAATATGCTGGCTGCAAATAAAAAAATAAAATAATTACAGTATTCTTAAAGTATAATAATTGTATTAGCCCATATACGTCCCACTACAAGGCATAGGTCTACTCTACAATCGAGAGTACGATTGGGAGTGGTTAGGGCATATTCTCAAAGTGATTAGTTTTATTTCTTCGACTTTATCTGCAAAGCTTTTGTTTAAACTTGCGGTCTTTGCAATCATTTTCGCTTTGATTTAAGATTTGGGTAAACATTTACAACTATCCACTCGATCGATTGTATTAACCGATTTCGCCAACCCACTTTAGATCAGCATGGTGGACTATACGAGCTAGCTCCTCTTAATCATACCCTCGAATATAAAGAACGCCCAGTGGGGTTTAATTTTTTAAACATATTTTAACCATTGTGACACATTACCCGATTTAGACATAGAACTAGTTTACACCATCATATTATGAACATTAGGTTTCTACATCAAATCCACCTAAAAGTGCTTACACTAGCCAATTACTTTGTTATGTGACAGCGTGTGGATTTGATGAAAATTAAATTAACTCTTTCTATATCTATGATCTTATTTAAACATTCTTAAACTAGTTAATTAATGTTATAATCTTATTGTGGTGGTATATGTTTTAAACACAATTTATACCATTTTATACTATTGTAGTGTATCAGCCCATATATGGGCGTGTGCCCTGCACAGGTCTACTCTACAATTGAGAGTACGATTGAGAATGGTTAGGCCATATAGTCCACCTATATCTTATACTATAGTTACTTAATTTTTATACTTTGTATTGTGGTATCTGAAGTACAATTTATACCAGTCTACACTAGGTATATACAAAAGTGACAGTGACCGCATTGACAAGCGAGAGAAAGCACCGTGCAGTGCAGGCCATGCACACAGTTGCAGACATTCAAATCACGAGTATCGAGCCAATCATGTTGCATGCATTAAACTCTCGTTAACTGCTCTCGTAGGATTTTAAGGAATACTTTATAGTGTATATGCGACGTATAATGTTTTTGTATTACAAGCAGTTGTCACACTCGTGACAGTAATTTAAAATAATTTATAAAATATTGTTTAAAATGTTAAGTTTGGATGTGACATATGTTGAAATTGACTTTAATAACCATGATCAACCATATGGATATAAAAACCATAAATACTTCAAGTCAAACATAGTAACATTTATACTGTTTTAAGTATAAAGACGAAAAAGCTTTTGATATCTGATAATATATACATAGTAACATCCAACATAGCTGAAACGACGAATACAATAATAATACGCAATATAACCGTATATTTACTTTAATAATACGTGTATATGCAACATAGAACACGATTCTAGAACGTTGCTCGTTATAACACCAACCACTTGCGTAGCGGAGCGCTCGCGTTGAACTCTTCCATTAGCAGCATTTAACGTCTACATAAAAATGTCTACATACACATTTATTATGCTAAAAATTATGTGTATACTGTATATTATTTAATGATCAATGCAAAAAAATATTCGTGTTAAATTATGGAATAAAAAGGTAATTACAAATGATTGATTGAGGAAGGAACCATGTTTTATTTATATTGACTGGATAATACATTTTCGATTCTTATAAATCATACTGGACTGACGCGTGAAATATATGTGTTCAATTTTAGTAATTTGATAACTGAAGTATGTTATTGATTTTATCGTTTATTCTATGTAAACATAATACTTTATTTATGGTTTAAATTACGTGTAAATACTTGAAATCGACCAGTCTGATAAAGGTGGCACCTTCACAATGCATTAGCACGATTTATCATTCTCCGCGCGACATTTCCTGAATGCATGTAAACTCTGCACGTAATTCGAGAATTCTAAACATGTAATTTACTTAAAATTCCTACATTCCCTAATTTACTAGTCTAATGAGAGAGCCATACGCCTGGCAAGCGCAGTATTTGCGTTGACAACCTCATGCGGAATATTTGACACGCAACGTCACTTCCTTGGCACCTCTGTCCCTTGAATAAAACATATTGTCCATACTAAAATAGTATGAGCAGTAAAAAAGTTTGTTCAGACAATTTTTTTTTAATTCGAACGATTAATGTGACAATATTACAAGTATTTAATACGGGGTATATCAAGACTGCGACCGAAAACGAAGCCAGGTGGTAGTATTAGTGACTTCAAACACAATGCAAAAAATTTTTCGCAAAAATAAAGTCGTATTTGGGTGATAAATAAATACGTAAAATAATGATGTACACCTTTTTAGGTTTAAAAATGCAATGGTACGTAAGGTTTTAAATTCCTTTTTTCGCAAAAATTAGGTATACAGCACCTAAACACGATGATATTTAAAAACATACAAAAAAAATCTGCCGCGGTTTTTTTTGCGAAATATGTAGTTGCATTGTATTTATAACAATTAAAACTACCACCTGGCTTCGTTTTCGGTCGCAGTCTTGATATACCCGGTATATAGTTGTTATTAACTGTTGTTGAGGTGGGGCCCACTCCATTACCAGTCATGTACCCCACTGGTATATAAATACAAATAATTGATGGTTAGAAAGCTAGCACGTCTACAACTTGTGTAAACAAATGCAAAATTAGAAATATTCAATAATTTCTTCGCCTTCGCTTTCTTTTTCATATTTTTATACGTGGATAGAATATTTTCATTGCAAGGTGTAAGGACTCCTCGCGCCCTTTGTGTAGTAGGTAGTTTAGTGAATTTTGGCCAATGTCAGTCCAAAGTTCTCAGAACATCAAGTTAACTTATTTAAGTTTTCTGGCTGGGCAGGGCCTGATTAACCCTTAGGCTAATTAGGCTGCAGCCTAGGGCGCGAGGATCGGGGGGGCGCGCTGACATCTTATCTTCGCATGCACTATTAATCTAGCGTCATTGCTATTACCCTCCATATTTCAACTAGACCGAGACAAAACACAAAACCTAAACTGTGAACTGAAAATGCTTGCGAGTCCCTGAGATTATAACAATAAATAAAATTTTAAAAAGCAGGTCTCTATAACAAACACTGACTTGTCTTGTCTTGTACTAGCTTCAATAGTATGATGCCTACCGTCTTTTTTAAATATCTTAACAGAAGTTTAAATATACTACGCACAAAAATTAAAGGATATTTTTTTGGTGTTTTTTGAGAGTCTGTATCTTGGAGAAAATTGATTGTTAAGAAATTTGGAAACTAAAACTTGGAAGCTTGAAATGTCTTTTATGCAGATCTGTGCTCTATTTCTTGATTCCTCGCTAAGTTGATAAGCAATCGTAAGAAAACCAACGAGAAAAAAAAAACTAAATTTTTTCGGGATTTCAAAACCGTGCATTTACATGGGTAGTATTTTTTTGGTGACATCATTATAAAATTCCCGTAGATAATTTAATTTCCTTTAATTTGATATACCAGAAACCTCCGTGAAATGATTTGGAGCTGACTTATGGTAAATCAAAGTAAAAATGGCCTATCACACTTTGACATTGGATTACTCCATGAATATCAATCATGGGGAAAACAAAATCAGAATTTTAGTAACTTCAAAACATGTTCTATAAGTTGGTATTAAAGTCTTATGATAATGAATAGAATTTCTAAGTAAAATTGTTGACTGAAAAAAAGGTAAAGAAACGGTTATTTATGGATATTCGGAAAACACTGCATATCTTTGGATAAAAGAAACAAACCAAGGATATCGTCGGTAACTTTTCAACCTTAAAGTATTCTAAAGACACTCTGAAAATTTCAAACCGCTCCGATTTGATTATCTTAGTGTTCGGAAGGTTTGAACTTACTGTATTCAACAAAAATCGTCGTAATGAGCATTTTTCGCATGCTAATGGTTTTGTAACTTGAGAATATTTTTTTTGTGATTATCCATATTCTTTTAATCAAATCCTTTTTTCAAACCTTTTCACTATTCTCCGCAATTGTAAAAAAAATACTGGCACTGTTTTACCGCCGGCATTACCGTTACCCAAAGAGTACTACGGGGAGGTTGCGTGGTCGGATTTATAGTAAAACAGTGCCAGTATTTTTTTTACAATTGCGGAGAATAGCGAAAACGTTAGAAAAAATGATTTGATTAAAAGAATATGGATAATCACCAAAAAAAGCATTCCGAAGTGACAAAAATCGATCACATACGAAAAATGCTTATTACGACAATTTTGACGAATACAGTAAGTTCAAACCTTCCGAACACTAAGATAATCAAATCGGAGCAGTTTGAAATTTTCAGAGTGTCTTTAGAATACTTTAAGGTTGAAAAGTTACCGACGATATCCTTCGTTCGTTTATTTTATCAAAAGATATGCAGTGTTTTCCGAATATCCATAAATAACCGTTTTTTTACCTTTTTTTCAGTCAACAATTTTACTTAGAAATACTATTCATTATCATAAGACTTTAATACCATCTTATAGAACATGTTTTGAAGCTACGAAAATTCTGATTTTGTTTTCCCCATGATTGATATTCATGGAGTAATCCAATGTCAAAGTGTGATAGGCCATTTTTACTTTGATTTACCATAAGTCAGCTCCAAATCATGTCACGGAGGTTTATGGTATATCAAATTAAAGGCAATTAAATTATCTACGGGAATTTTATAATGATGTCACCAAAAAAATACTACCCATGTAAATGCACGGTTTTGAAATCCAGAAAAAAATTAGTTTTTTTTTTCTCGTTGGTTTTCTTACGATTGCTTATCAACTTCGCAAGGAATCAAGTAATAGAGCACAGATCTGCAAAATAGACATTTCAAGCTTCCAAGTTTTAGTTTCCGAATTTCTTAACAATCAATTTTATACAAGATACAGACTCTCAAAAAACACCAAAAAAAATTTATCAAAAAAAATATCCTTTAATTGTTGCGAGTAGTGTATTAAAAAAATGCTTAAAGTCGAAGCAAATGTTGAATATCGTGCAGATTAAAGGAGAACGTTAGTTTCGCTTGCAGATCAATCTGACAACTTTTATAAGTTGTATGAATCATGTTAAAATTTTCACACTTGTAAACAAAACAAAAGTAATATATCACTTTTTAGGCTCATTATAATGCAACTTGGGGGGCGCGTGCTCATAATTAGCCTAGGGCGGTCAGAACCCTAGATCAGGCGCTGTGGCTGGGTTAGATAATAGCAATAATTAAATAGAACACATGGGTCTAGCAGCTTAGCGTGCTCACCGAATCACCATGTCAACTTAGATATATTTATACGGCTGTAAAAGAATTAAAGTATGTAGTATTAATCAAAACTGCTTGCTGAGGAGATTTTCAGTCCAGCAATGAACTTCCTGAGGCTGAACGCGATGATAGATGTAAAGCTATTAGAATACCTTCAACTTTCTTGACATCATTTAAGCTCACTCAATCTTCTAGGTCATAGGAATTGTAATACGGAAATAAAACCTGCGATAAGTCGAGCCTGTCATAGAGATTGTCTCATTACATTGCGTAATAAAAGAACGTCATACCGCACGGTGTCTCCTAATCTGCGGTGGTCGCTTATATTACTCAACGTGAGGTTGTACAAATGATGGATCCTTGCGGTAGGTCATTAAAGCTACAAATGGACCGGCTCAACCAGCGCGATAACACTGTCTTACAGATAAACAACTCGAAGTATAGGTAATAATAATAATAATAAACTCTTTATTATAACACCATGAAACTTAAACATGAAAACAATTAAAATAGAACAATAGAAAACATACAGTAATCATAACAATAACAAAAAAATAAAAATAATAATGGTGATATAACTGGCGGTCTTATCGCTTAAAGCGATCTCTTCCAGACAACCGGTTGGGAGAGGAAAAATCCCATAGTTATGGACGGTGCTTATTTATTAACAATAAAATAATTACTTTAATTACTTTGCTTTCGCGTTTGTTTGTAAGATTGTCGAAGAAGCTGGCATTCAACAAAAACATGAATTATAAATGCATTGTAGGTCTATGATGAATGTAAATTAAAAGGAATGTGGGGAATAGTAAGGAAAGCAACACATCGGTTTTTTAAGGCACCGTGGTTATAACCCTGTACATTCAACTATTAATGAATACAGTAATTATAATAACCTGGAGCTAACTCTACTACATAGTAACTGACTCATGACACTCAGTGATTAAATACTGACGAAGATCGGAAAAATTCTTTCATCGGGTATCGCAATCGGAAAGATTTAGAACTCTTTAATACATAGAAAAAAACTACGAAACAAATAGTTGAAATCAAATTATACTTCAAATATCCATGCCTGCATTTCTTTCAAAGATATCAACGTTTCTCACCTATGTTCTTAAATTATTATTTCACATTGATAAATAACTACATAATGAGACTTCATACATAATGCGCTTAAAATCCTAAAATATGTAAATATTATGCCAAAAAAATCATACAATTTATATTATATTATCCGTATAAAACATTAAACTTTCTATAATACGATGGAATATAAAAATTAATATTCTTCAAGTTTCGCCAAAAACTTGAAAATCATTTTTGAGAAAGTTTTTAATTTTTTCGTGTTTTTAATTGGATCTCGGTACAACGAAGTCTACACTCTTGTTTCGGCAGTTAATTTTGATGCAAAAGCTGTTTTCGTTGAAATGGTCAGTAAGACATGAATATGTTTTAAAATAACATTTACAATCAAATTATACGGCCACATAATCGAGGGTATCATAAATTAGATTTAAAAACGATTAGCGAGACATTAAAGTAATAAACAGTCTGAAAAGTTTTGATGCTTTTCTTCCTTTTCAAAAGCGAGGGCGATGTACGGAAATGTTGCGTTTTGCCTGAATCTTATTATTATTTCAAAATTGGAAACATAAATATATTTAATATACAAAGCGAGTAACATTTACACAAGAGTTCTTGACTTTCACATTTTCTTTTCGCCAAATTTAAAGTCGGTACACATATTAATATTCTTGCGATCACTCCTTAAAACAATGTACTTATCAGCCTATGTTTATAAGTAAAAAAATAACAACAAACGATACATACACTCACGCCGCGGCGTCGCACAACCGGCACGAAATATTTTGCCTCATTAAACATAACGTTAAACTAAATACGTAATCCTCATGATAAATGCATAATGATTAATAAATAAATTAAAGCATTTGTATAGGCTTTCAAAAACTTGTTTGTGTTTTTATGCTTTTACTTTTTATTTTTTATTTGTGATTTTTTCATTCTATTCTTAGTACTTTGCATAACAACGCTTTTGGCGGCAGAAGATCGTAGATGAGATCTATAATCTCTATATGGTGTCCGAAGGATCTGCATAATATTAAAAGAGTTTAATAGCACAAGATTAAATATTTAGTATGTACCTTCGCAAATACATTTAACAATCCTAGTCATGTATCCTTGAAGTCTTAAAAAGACGTGTCAAACTTCACCAAATATTGGCTGGGTTTATTGACATGAAATTAATGGTAAATATTATGTTTTAGTGATTGCTCAATGGCTCCAACCACATTCATATGTCGCTTTGAAACGTCCTCTAAAGTATGTGCAAACTTCACAACTGTTTATCTACTCTCTAAATGCTTTTGCAAATTTAACAGTGCTTTGGCTGACTTGACACATTGAACTAAATTTCACAAATCCATAAAACTTAACTACTAGCGAACGCATAAGATTGCAATCGCGTCTTTGCTTATTTAATGCGAAAAACATTCGATATGCCAGATAAAACTTGAAATGGACGAGTGGCCTCGTGTCCCAGATACCCAGTCACTGGCGTAACCCCACAAAATAATACTACAGGTCAATTGAAAGACACTGTTCTCGAATTTTCGTTGTAAATATGAGTGTTAAATTACGTCTCTCCAATACGATGCTATACGGTTACCGTTGCAAAGTATCAAACACGTGGAGCTTTTGCAATATGTACATTTTTCCGCTATACGAAACGTATGATAAAGTAATATATATCAAATTCATTGTTTTTCAAATAGTCACCTTCAATTCGTCACAGTTGCAAATACAGTATCGGTTGAATAGTTGAAAAAATGTTCGACGTGAGGTAAGAAGTAATGAGCGGGCTAGCAGCGGGCGCGAGCGTTGCGTTTGCCATGTTCATTTACATTGACCACGACACCGGCCAATGTGGGTCAACCGCCTTCTGTCCAATAAAGAAGGTTATCAGTCAATATATTATCAACGTATATTTATATGAATCACAAAACTGTTAAGTAATCACAACAACGTTATGCAAGCAATGTAAACATTCGTCTCGTACGTTGAGGAAGTGCGTTATACAAAACAAAAGCAACACGTTCCCTTTTCTCAATGCGATGTGAATTTTATAAGATAAAATATTTTTAATGCAAAATTTTATAGCAAGTAACTTTAGGAGCAATTTAATTTAATTGTCTCAAGGCTATATGTGCCGCTAACACGCATGATACCAGTTATGAAATTTTATTTTTTTTAAACTTTCAATATTGTTTATTCCGCTTTGTAAATAAACCTTATAATGGTTGGGTCAATTAATTATAGAAGACTCATCCGCAGAATGCTTATATTTTAACAACAAGCATTTTATATTCCAATGCCAATTAATTATATATTAATCATCTTATGTAATATTATATTTAACTGTGACCCTAAATACGTCTCACAAGTGTTCCTCCGAAAAAACTTCAAGCCATTGTTCACTAAGATAATCCAAATAATTGGCAAAACAAAATTGCTCAGTCAGCCATTTCAATCAAAAACCTAAAGTTCTTGAAAATTAACAGCGGAGACGGCTGATAAAAAGAGCACTCGAGGCTTGCAATGCTACCATAATATGTGATCACTGGATTCGAAATAACACCAATTCAGAGTAAATTTTCGAAACACATGGACCAATAGACAAAGAATTCTTTTTTAAAATACGAAAACAATTCAAACTCATCGTATCGATGTTAAGAGTTGTAACACAAGAGGCTACACTACTAGTAGAAACACCTAGGTGTTTCTCTTTAACAAAAACATATTAATCGTTCGTATTCGTTCAATTTAAATCACAATTGTTGGGTTAACGCACAATCTTTACATTACGTCACTATCTGGTACTGCCGGCTAGAACGGAGCTTAGTAAAGAAAGTAATATAGATACACTGATTTGAACCACTACGACAGTATAGATTTTACTGATGAGCTTTTATATCTTCCGGTTGTATGTTTCTTGCAATCTGCTCCAATTCTTTTTCAATGATAAGTGAAAGTAAATACTTCGTCGGTTGCTGAACGTCGATTTATTTCGCTTGAAAACATGTTTGAAGCTGCTAATGTAATGTACGTATTAGCATTTAAGTGCGAAGATTTATGGAACTGATTATATACAAATTAGAATAATGCCTTCAACCTTTGCATTGTAATATAAAGATCGTTCAACATTACTGAAAATATTCATGGCTAACACCTTGATATTTATACATTATTAAGATTTAATATCAATAAAATGTAGTTCAATATAAAATTAATGCCAAATGTCAGAGTAAGTAGTTGATTGACCCCCTTCATTAAATTTGGACATTAATGTTTTACAATTTCACATAATTTTAAAATGGAAAATCAATCAAGTTTGTATAAGACCAAGTACGCAAGAAAAAGTGCAGTTAGATATATTTTACAGTTTAGTTATAAAATCCTAATAATAAATTATATTAAGAAAATTACCTGTTACGACATTGATTTATCAAATATAGGCATTATTGTTCTAGAATCTAGCATATCTCCGTTTATACATTATTCAATAAATTAAAATGTTTATTGGAAATTACCGTAATGAGGAAAAAACACAAAATGATTAACAATAACGTATTATAAATAAAATTAATAGATTTCCATAATATTCCTTGCATTTTATTTCTTAACTATTCGAATAATTTACAGAAAATCTCTATTCAGTGGAGGTGTTACGGTCGGGCGGCACCACTTTTTCGAAAAGAAAATGCTGTAACATCTTCTTCGGGTGTCGTGGGGAGTTCGAAAGGAATCTGCACATTTCCAAAGTCAGTCCGCTAGGGGCCCTAGAAATAAAGGCGCGCCATCGGCCTAATATTTTCGTAATTTTTAATGGTTATATAGCCTAAACCCTCTCAATCGTACTCTTGACTGTAGAGAAGGCCTTTACCATGCAGTGGGACGTATACAGTATAGTTTATTGGTTATAATAGATTCAGATAGGGAGCACCGAAGCAATCTCGCGCAAGGCGTCACAGTACTTTACCTCCCGCAAGCTAGCCTTGGGTAGTGGTTAATACCAACATTGTCATTTTTAAAAAGTAATTAACCTTCTCATACTTCTGAAATTTCTGTGGGGACCTCCTACAAGAGCAGTTTTCCTTGCGGTGTTTTTCTTACCCACTTTACAAGCGATTATAATAAATTTAAACGTTACAAATGTCATTTCAAAAAAGCTGTCGTGCGTGCCTAGAATTTCGTTTATCTTAACTTGTTTACGACTGTCTTAACAAAAAAAATAACTAATCTGCCCAGACAGTGTCGTAGTCACCACATATTTAATATACAATATTATTATCCTCCTTCACTGACGTAATTAAACGTAATACGATCACACCCTAGCAGTCATCCCAATATATAAGCAAGGAATTAATAGCTGATCCGTCATTTGGATCAAAAGCTCTATTGCCTTTAGACAAGCTGAGCGGAAAAATTAAGCTTCTAATAATTAACTACAACATAACAAGTATTTATTAGTATTTCGTTTTTAAAATACAATTGTCTCTTGTATTTAATAAATTATTAATAGTATTGTAGTTTTTTCAGGCAGCAAAATATGCGAAGACTCCATCTCACTAACAGACATCTTCGAGTGATGCTTTGGTGCATTTTGCTTGGTCTTCAGCCTGCCTTCGGTGGAATACTCGACCCCTTCAATTGGGCTCGTTCAGATCGAATCGAAGTCAACATTCCATGGTTACCATGTATGTATACGCTGCAAAGTAATTATTGATAACCTCTCTTCAATATAGTTGAATATGTCCGAGTCGATTGTCAAATTTTTATATTTTTGGAACTTATTTGTAAGATAACGAATAGAATCAGTAGCTACTCGATGGTTATAGGTTCTATAAGTATAATAATTGTTTGATATTTTGAGTAAAATATAATAAATAATATTCTTTCAGTTGAAAATGAGACCAGATGTTACGATGACTTGGGATGTTTGAACATTACGCGAAGTTGGTATCATCTCATACATCGCCCATTCAACGTTTTCCCCCTCCCTAGAGTAGTAATCAACACAAGGTAATTATAGCTCCATAACCTACACATTCATTCGCCTGATATTTTTCATTCCACAGTGTTAATTTTTTACTCGTATTTCAGGTTCATTTTGTACACTAAAAAGAATCCAACAGAAGGACAGTTACTGAACGTGAATGTGAACAAGACGATAGTTAAATCCAATTTCAGCCCTCTAAGGCCGACAAAAATGATCATTCACGGTTTCATCGATACACCACTCTCAAATTGGGTTAGAAAATAATAATAAAAAATATTTATGTATATTTTATTCAATAATATAACTGCAAATATATTAATACGTACATTTAAATTCTAGGTCAGTGAAATGAAAGACGAACTTGTCAAAGCCGGGGATTTCAATGTTGTAATTGTAGATTGGGCAGGCGGCAGCTTACCACTGTACACTCAAGCAACTGCGAATACAAGGCTTGTTGGACTTGAAGTAGCACATTTCATTAACACTTTACAAGTAAACCTTCTCACAATCATATCCTGAATGAAGATAAATTATTAATAAATAATTGAACGGTTACAAATTAAATATATTTTTTTGTTACAGAAAGACCACGGGTTAAATCCCCAAGATGTGCACATTATTGGTCATTCATTAGGAGCTCACACGGCAGGCTACGCTGGAGAGAGAATAGAAGTATGTCTCATATCGCGTAATATGTTGATTAACTTTACCCAATGCAATATTTTATCCCCTGGGTCGTCTTATTATCTTTGATTTAGCTTCTAATTTCTAGGGCTTAGGAAGAATAACGGGCCTCGATCCAGCCGAACCTTACTTCCAAGGAATGCCGACACACGTGAGATTAGACCCGTCTGATGCACAATTGGTCGACGTGATACACACTGATGGCAAAAGCATTTTCCTTCTAGGTAATTCCAGAAACGTGATTTAACGTGAACTGATCATAGCACTTTCGCTTATTATAATCCATACTGCACCTTTATTTTTTCACACATCATACATAATATTTAATTATATTCATCAAACAAATTGCGCTTTATTGCTCCTGAGTTGTTAATTTACTAACCCGTATGTATATTCTATGTAAATTTGTAAATATATATAGCTGCTTCGCTAGTTACCGTTCTTGTATATATTCTGATTATATGTTTTATTATATTTATTGCATTTGTCAACTAATTAATCGACGTGTTTATTTCACACGTGCGACAGATTTTGTGTTTATGGCAGGATACGGAATGTCACAGCCAGTAGGACACTTGGACTTTTATCCAAACAATGGCAAGGAGCAACCAGGATGTGATCTCACAGAAGGTCCTTTGGTTCCGCTGACGTTGGTAAAACAAGGACTGGAAGAAGCGTCAAGAGTCTTAGTGGCATGTAACCACGTCAGAGCTATCAAGCTCTTCACAGAATCTATTAACGGAAAATGTCCGTACATAGGTAAGCACTGGTGAATTATCTTCATACGTACCATTACGTACTGCTCGCAAGTCATTAAAGAATAAAACAAATTTTAATCGAATGGACTAATTTACTTATTATCTTACTATGTTAAATCTTTGAAAACATTGTAAGGAAACCTGCATACCGTAGCGATTTGTAATAATTTCTAACCTAACCCTTCCCATCGTATTCTTGATGGCAGAGGAGGCCTGTACCCTGCAGTTCGACGTACCTATATGGTCTGACACAGATATTTTAAATCTTAATGAATCCTTATTAAAACATATCCTTGCTTTTAGGCCACCAATGTCCATCGTACCAGCACTTCTTATCCGGAAAATGCTTCCATTGTGGCCACGGTTGCGCCATAATGGGGTAAGTCAATGCCACAACAGTAACTTAACGTTCTTGTACGGTTCTCATGCTTATTATGCCTACTACAATAAAATACTGGTACTTTATTATATTATCACATTTCAGCTTTCATGCTGACAGTACACCTGGATTAATAACAAACAAGAACAACCAAACAGAAAACGAGGTATATCCTTCTGAAGAACAGGACACAATTGGAGCCAAATACTACCTGAATACGGGCAAAGAATTACCTTTTTGTCGTAAGTATTTATATAAAGTAAAGATCAAAATATAAACGTTTATCATTGGCAAAAATGTATTAATGTTATGTATCGTTTTAGAGAGACACTATAAAGTATCTATTCAATTGGCAAATCCCAAAGGAGCCGAATCTTGGGTTCAGGTAAATATCCACACAAAATCATATATATTAAATAGCGTCAAGAAATACCGATTCTCATAATCCATAAATGTATTGCAGGGTTTCCTGAAAGTCACATTACTATCAGACCGAGGAGTGATAAGAGGGATGGACCTGACGCCAAACAATTATGTCAAGTAAGATTTATTCTTAGATATCCAAATAACTAAACCTTTTTAATTATTTTCTTACTTTCCTTACGGTAGGCAGCGATCTGGTTATGCAGGACCCCAGGCACTGCGAAGGTCAATGAGCGACGGTGACTGCTTTCCATCAGGCCGCATGCTTGTCTGCCTGTGAAGGGAATTAAAAAAATCACAAAAACTGTAATGCTCTACTTGTTTCAGATTAGAGCACGGAACATCATACACAATTGTGGTAACCCATCCTATGGACTTGGGTGGTAAAGTCAGGAAGGTAAAAATTATGGAAACTGATAAAATTAGTGATAGTTGACCTTTGCCTAATTTGAATTGTTTATTAACAGGTGGAGTTATCGTGGGAGTACGACATGAATGTACTGGAACCGCGATCTTTATGCATCCTGTGGTGCAACGATCGCCTATACGTAAAATCGGTGCTTGTCGACCAGATGGAACTGCCAAGCAGAGGGTATGCTTTAATTTTATTTTTGTGTTTTGTTTCATTACAAATAATGTATGGACAACAAAAAAATCGAGGTAGAAAAGAACTTTTTGTAGATAATATTTTTTACTGTCCTTTCAGAAAACGGAACGTTGACTTCAGCAGCAAATTGTGCACGCCGAAGCGTGAATTTGCTGAAATTCCCAATCGTGGTTCAGCCAGTTTCTACGACAACTGTAGCAGATAGCTGTGCCATACGAATCTCATAGATCGTTAATTATTTATCTATGAGTGGACTCTTATTATGTGCGAGTGGCAGTGAAAATGTATATTAGAAATTAATTTAAACTATAAAATTGTAAATATAATATGGCTATGACAAAAAATAAAAATTATAGAGCAAATCCATTTGCTTAATAGAGAAAATAAGTCTTTTAATACTTTCTACAAAAAATAAATTCAAACAAATAGTATCCTTACAAATAACCTGAAATTGCAATAACCAGCTTAAAACTTATTGTACAGGAAGTGTGAAATTATTTGGAATGGACTGATAAATTATGTAAATTAAATATTTTAGTGATATTATACAGTTTGATTAATGTGTATAGAGCCCCTTTAAATTCTATGTAACAAATTAAATAAGAAAATAAGATTATTTCCATAATTCATATTTACATTCATTATTATCTGCAGTGATATTTCGATATGAAGAATTTATCGTAGCCCTATAATTTTAAATTATAAATAAACATGTTAGGTTATTGTTATGCCTGTATTTCTCGCCGCATCATTTTTATTTGGACTCTGTAGCACACTTTTGTGATATAGATTGATCTAAACATGTCACATTAAAACGATATTCGCGGAAGTAAATACCGCAGTCTAGTAAATATTTTATGTAAAACCTTATTCAATCTAAATAGCATATAATAAATACTAGAATTATTAATTTTAATACAATGGTATTTTTTGTGGCTTACTATTGGAATCGTACAGAATGTATCCAATACTATAACGATGGAACCAAAGTTGACAAAACTTACAGTACTATGTGGAAAATATGGGTGAATTATATATATATATATATATATACATGACGACATTCTTTCAAATAGGTATTTAGTACAATTTTTGCAAATCAAAAACTTCAGACAATTTCCTACTAAAAGAAAATATAATTTAACTAATAAAACTATGTAAGTAATCTGTAAACTGAACAAACAGATAATACTTTTTCTAAGGAATAAACTACGAGATTAATACATTATTATCTATTGTTTCTTCTGACACTTATCCTAAAAAATATTTCGCCGGTCCTCATCCATAGTAAATTATTAAACGTTGCCTAGGCAAATCTTTTACATACTTTGCCAATGCCATTCAACAGTATTGTTGTCCTGTCATATCAGGTAGGAATTATAGGTCTCCAACTATCTTGAGAGCCGGGGCATGAAGTGAGGGGAGGTGTGCAGTGACAGCTATCATGCAAAGACCAAGAGAGATAGAGAATTTACGATTAACATGTAATACAACGCTTGGTGTTGCATGATTAAAACTATTACCCAATTTTAGGGGAGATCTCGAAGTAATATAAAAAAAAATGCGTTTATTGTTTACTAGGTAAATTTGGTGGCGGTTCCGCCCACGTACTTGAAACTGATAGCTCGGTAAAAGTGTCTTCCTAAATATGAGATTTTCGGTCGAAGATACTTCAACACCTCCCTATTAATATTTAATGATATTGTATTGTATATTTAGTAAAAAAAAAACAAGGCAATAATAATACTCGATACTTTATTGTCCAATAAATATAAGATATATTTTTGAATTGAATATTCCTAGTTAATCCTGATTATAAAATTATGTTTTATTACATTTTTTGTGGAGGCAGAGGTAGAGGTTAGTAGAGAGAGCTACTTTTATTATATTTTTGATAGCCAGTGTAGAGCTCTTTTTACTTTAAGAGCATTCTCATATATTACGAACAGATGTAATTCTTCATTTCGTGCAGTGTCTCCTTATTTTAGAAGCTGTAAAAATATATAATATAATAATCATGTCTTTTTTATTGTATTGTTTATACAAAAAACTATTTAAATCATATTTATGGAAAATTACCTGTTTACTGTTGGCAACATTAATAATACGTAAATATTTGATATTTATAGTAGGATTTTTTTATATTGCATTTATCACGAATACCACGGGTTGGAATTGGGCCGATACAAACAAAAATACCAATTGAATTCTTTCTCTAAGTACAAGGAATCAAAATACTCGTAAATTCGAATGAAAAGGAAGTTCTGTATTATTTTGCAGGCTGATGCTTTTATAATCATTTAATACCTAATATCGTTGCTTATATAAATACATATTTACATTATACACTTCACTTGATATTATTATACCTTTAAATACTTAAAACATGCGAAAATATATTAATTCATTAACGACGATGTGTCAAACGTCATGTTTGTTTACAATGTGTTTGCAATGACATCGCACTGACACCACACGAACACGAAGGATGGACATAGCGGTATTTATAACATAAAGAGATGCTCTCTGTCTCTTTTCTGCTGCGTTGATTTATATGTCTGCTTGTGGAAACAAAACATTCACCGGGCTATTGACAGTTCCCCAGTACGGCGCACACCTGGAATGTAAGGCCCTCTAGATAGTTGGAGGGCTATAGATAGCAAACATGAATACATACTGTTGTAAAAATAAATTAATTTATTTACAATCATAATATTATACATACCTATTCGTAGGTAGGTACATAGGTGTATACCAAAACACTGTTTGTCCTTAATTGTAGAGATTATAATTTAAATTATTTTAACAGCCACCTACGTACCTATAAAATTATTTAGTTAGCTTCTAAAACCTTAATGAGGCATGTTGTTGTTGTTTTTTTCATAAATACTCATTTAATACATTTAGTTTTATTATGTAAATATTTTGGATGTCCATACTAGATAATATTTTTGTAAGATCCATATTAAAATATATAGAAATATAAATACCTATATTAGAAAATCATTTTATGAATGGATTTTTATTTATTTATTAAATGCTTTATTTGGTTTCCTATATCCTTAAGAATAACCTGTTGATCGTTCCTCTGTTGATTTTTGTAAACGATGCCCTCTTTAATATAACTCAACAACCAAGTCATACAATTTCTCATTTTTATTGTTTTAATGGTTACCACTATATTATGTATAATTTGTTTGCTAACTGAAATTAAAACTGTAATTATACATACATACATAAACTCACGCCTTTATCCCCGAAGGGGGTAGGCAGAGGCGCCGCCAGGACACCCACATTTCGCCTTGTATGTTCCGTCCCATGATGTGATAGGGGGCGAGCATAGACGAAAAATCTAATAGACTGCTGTATAGTGCCTATTCAGTCCCACAGAAAGAGATGACGCTTATAGGTTTTGCTATAAGATAGAAAGAGATCGAAATATACATTTTCTGTCCTGCACCGCGTGCCGGTTTTTTCAAGGTCGGAATTGAAATTGCTAAACAAATTTTGACATAAGACTGTCGTATCGTGTTTGTGTTTAGTGTCGGAAGTTTTCAAAGTGATTTATAATTGTTTAAATTCTAAAATCTTTGCTAAATCCATCACAAAATGGTGCGGTGTAGCGTACTTGGTTGTAAAAGCGACAGTGGTGTGAAAATAACAGGATTATCATTCCATTTGTAAGTAAATAACTTTAGTAACAATTAATAGTATCCAGCAGTATTCTAATTAACTAGTTTGCAATAAATCTTATAAAAGAGATAACACTGTAATACATTGTAGTTATACATTTGTTTATCTCAATGTTATTGTAATTATAATAAACACGTAAACTTTATAACCTAAAATGTCAGTGTGGCAAGAGTGAGATTGTAGTATTACCCCGTACCCTGTATAGTAACCCGTATAGTTATATATTGTTGATCTATCATACGTAATTTTGTACAATTTGTAAATATATGTATACAGTAATAAATAAAACAAACCTATCAAACTGCTGCATTTTTATTTATCCTTCCTTCTTCCGTGTTTGCAAACTTTGTATCATTCTAAAAAGCCGTTACCTAATAGTGGGTAATTGTACCATACTTGGCAACCCTAAACCAATTAAGTACTTTATTTGCTGTCCCTTTCGGTGGCACGGGGTCACTACGTCTATTAGATATTTCGTCTATGGGGGCGAGCCTATCGCCATATCGGGCACAAATTCCTGACTCCGGGCTGATAATGAATAGAAAAATCCAATATCACTTTGCCCGACCCGGGACTCGAACCCGAGACCTCAGCATTGTAACCGTACGGTAATATAACTACGCCACCGAGGCAGTCCTAAGTAACTGTAATTATATCAGCCCATATACGTCCAACGCCCGCACAGCAGGCACAAAATGATGTCTTCTTATAGTAAAATTGTCTATCTTCACTATTTACGATACTTTCCCTCCATGTGGCATCGCCGTGGGACGCCCTGTATAGTCCACTACTCTAGCCGAGTGCGCGTTGGCGGACGATAATGTTTTCCTTGATACTTCACCATTTTTTGTGCGTGGAGATTGACGAATATCAAAATACATATAACTCTGAAAAGACAGAAGTGATCCCTCGCATTTAAGCTCCAGACACCAAAAAAATCTTAACGTTAAATAAAATAAAAACGCAGTAATTTATCCATCAACCAAAGGAAGTCCAATGCTGAACATAGGCCTCTCCCAATGATTTCCACAGTAATTCAATTTAAAATAATTTAAAAGTTAAACGACTGCACAAATAAATATTAAATACTTTAAAATATTATTATTTAAATTAATCAAAAGTTCACGAAAATCTGCACAGACGCTATTTTGGTCTGTTTAAAAAAAAATGTTTATCGCTTATGTTTCATACTCATTATATTTATTTATTAACTGACTTCATTGTTTAAAAGTTACCTAGTTTACGAAACGCTAAAAGTAGGAGGCACAATATTATTCCTATTTCCTGAAAACCTTCGCCTGATCAGAACGAAGAGTAAAATTAGCGTGGAACTAATTTATTATTATTTATCATAATATTAAGTTTTAAAAAATAACAGTGCATCATTACCTTCCGGGTCAAAGTTACCATGCCATTATACCTACATACGTATACTTCAATGTTTTGTCAAGTTAGGCTGTATGATATATTTTCCTTGCACTTACAAAAACTGAATTAAATTGCCAAAAAATAATTTTTGTTTTAATTTATAATTTTTATCATTGATCTGTGTTCGAATACGACATCGCATTTTCACTTACTACTAATATATTTGCAGCTTATATGATAATCCTAAATCCTAATAGACTTATGTTGAGTTTGTTAACCTACTATTTATCAACATTTTCCAAAAGTATTTAATTTCGATAGTTGTTTATAAATTAATGAACATCTTGTTTAATAATCGCCCATGTTCGTCTAATGGAAATTTAGTAAATATGTCTTCACAAACATCTAAGTTAGTGCTCGGATTGTCTTGTGCTGTGACTATAGGGATAGTATCTTACGTCCATATAAAGCAGCAGGCTGATAGGTATGAAATTCGATGAGTTACTTTACTCTGTGCTATTGGAAGGAATTATGTTTCATATGTATCATAATATTTGTAAAACTTGTCATTATTATGTAACTGCATAGTATTTTTTATGGATGCTGATCCCTGTAGTCTCGACTCCTCATAGACTTATCATTAGTTACTTAATTTATGACCTGTTTGAACCTATTTGGAACACTCCATATCTAAAACTCATAGTTTAATCTATAATGCCTTGTTGGTGGAGGAATGTGTGTTCCAAACAATATTTGTACAGATTGCCGTATAAACTGTAAATTTTTGTTTATTACCATTAACAAAATTCTGCATGCACTACACATAAATCTACACCACATCCCATACGAAAAGGAAAGTCTAAAGATTTCCACTGCTTGATTCTCACATAACTTGATTAATCTTGTAATACATTTATGATGGTTAAGAATATGTCTGACCTCTCCTTTTTACTTATTATTACAGTGCTTCAGAATGTATTTAAAAATAATCACAGCCTATTTTTTTTGTAAACATTTACTAAGACACACCTTTTTTATGCAGACCATGTAGTACATTCACAATAAGTATGTGGTATTATTTCCATTACTCCATACATGACATATCCAAGCTACTCAATAGTTTATTGTTTTTATGCTGCAGTCAATGTATCAAACTTGCATTAAACTTATTTACGCTTTTGTTATCATCAATAGTCAGGGACTATGAGAAAGAAGAAGTATAAATAATATAATATTTTTGTTCCAGGGAAAAAATGCATGAAGGTGTTGTTCGAGATATAGAACGCCAACAAAGAAGAAAAATTGAAAATCTATACCTACTAGAGAAACAAAATGAATTAACTAAACAGTTAAGAAAAGACTTAGGAAATTAAAAAAAACAATACTTAATTAGATATTTATTTTTTATTATTACTATTCTAGTTGACTAATAAATGTGTTAAGTTTCATTTTTTGTTTTCTTTTAACCAGGCCTCTAACATCACATCCTTTAGATTCAAATTAATTCCAGTGGGATGTCTTTTATCACTGCCATCAATTGCCTCATCAAAATCAATTTTTTGTTTAGCTACCGCTGCCAAGCACTCAAATGTTCTTGGCTCCCAGCAAGCCAAATCTGAAAGTGACTTCCTATCTAAGGCTATATTGGCTCGCTCCAAACCTTCCTTAAGTGTATAACTTGTAATATTATGTTGTTCACATGCAGCTGTTATTCTTGTATTCCAAAGTTCTATCATGTCTTCTTTCTTTAATTTTCTTGCTGTAGTGGCATAAACCAAAGCCCGATGCACATTTCTAACAGCAACTGAATAACAATTTCTTCGCCGACCAATATAATGTGCGGCTAATCTAAAAATTCTCCTTTTCCTCCAAAATTCATCGGGACCACGGGACCTAGCAAAATTCACGATAGACAGAAACACCATTGCAACCTAAAATTACAATTATAGGTTAGTCAACATTTATATTGTGGTAAAAAAAAATATGTATAAAAAGTATCATAAAACCACCTAAGTGTATAATATTTAACTCACTTTTTACTTGTATATTAAATTAGGGTTTATTTTTCTATTTTTACATACACGAATGTCAAATTGACTTTTATTTTGTCGCGAGTCGCGACTAGTACACCGTGCAAAGGAAACCCCTTCCATTCAGCCTCAAATAATACAGTGTAAAACTACGACGTGTGTTGATTGCAAATAAATAATCCCTAACATTTAAACTGTAATTCGCTTTATGTGGATAAGTAGCAAAGGCAGAACTAATTTTACAGTTTATTTTGGCATCTAGGACGTAATTTGCGTTTTACTGGCCTAGTTAGATTTTTTAAGTTTTCCACGTGATTTTTAATTATGGTATGAAATTCTTACTCTTTTGATATTCGACGCTTTAATATTGGAACGACAGGATAAAATAACGACTGGGACTAACTTGACTATGAACTTGACAAATCAATGCGTTCAACGGCAGTGATGGCCTCAAGCACGCGACGCGTCGTCGTGTTAAACGCCTGTAGGCATTACCTTTCTAACCTGTCTGTTCTGTGGTATCAGCCCGTGTACCTACGTCCCACGGCATAGCATGGGACGTCACTATAATCGAGAGTACGATTGAGAGAAGTTAGGCCATATACCGTACTAGTGCACCAAGCTGGACTAGTACGGGTTGGCTGACTTTACAAACCATAGTTTTTTTTACAAATCGCTGTAGTAGGTTTGCAGGTTTCTCACGATGTTTCCCTTCACCGTTATAGTCCGTGGTTATTGACATCAATACACATATGGCTCCGTAGATGCCGTGCGTGACGTGGGATTTTAACCCGCGACCACCCTGAACATGTTGGTAGTCCGTTACCAACAGGCTGACAATGCATCAGTTTCTTTATCTATTTTACAAGTTATAGACAAAAAAAAACGCCTTTAAAAATAAAAGTTTAACATCACAAACTTTCAAAAAAGATTCTATATTAAAGCCTACTAAAACATCCATAAACTAATTACGAATTAATAATACCCACCTATGCAAAACATTCAACATTCCACATATTATGCTGTAGGTACCTATATTTTAATCCTGGGTCAAAATCTCATCACAACCATGGTATTGATCTACTCCAGCTCCCCTGAAAGATATTATTTGCATTGTAATATAAATCTGAACTGTAGGTATTTTAGTAATAACCAGTCAGGTAGTGTTGCTTTGCTGTATGTATACAAACAAAATATTTTAGAAAAAAATCCCCCCCCCCCTATCCATATCAGCCCATATTATACGTCCCACTGCAGGGCACGGGCCTACTCTACAATCGAGAGAATCGATTGAGAGTGGTTAGGCCATATAGTCCACCACGCTGTTTCCTTCAAATCACAAATGTTGTTCTATTAAGAGGGATTAGGCCGCATAGTCCACCACGCTTGCCTAGGACGCGTTGGCGGACTTTTACATACCATAGAAATTCTTCCGAATCGCGATGGTGCGCAGGTTGCTTCGCGATGTTTTCCTTCACCGTTAAAGTGCTTAGTGAATGACTATCAATACACACACGACTCCGAAAAATCCGAAGTGTGCCCTGGGATTTGAACCAGCGAACACCGTAAACATGTTGGTAGCCGCGTTTGGCCACAGGCCACCACGAACTTAGCGTTCTTCTATTTAGATACTAGTCTCTGTGATAATCTCGTTGCCTATCGTGTCGTCCCATTGATTACACGATTAATGGGGTAGACAGTAGAAATGTATAGGCCAAGTATGGTCAGCGATACTTCTCTAAAAAGTTTATATGTATAAATTTATAGAACTTTATGACAAAAGGTAATCTTAGTCGTAACCAATGAGATATAAAAACTGAGTAGGTAGTTATAGTGTAGGTACTACCTAAAAAAATATGCTTACTTGTAAATATCCATTTTAATCCGTTCTGTTTGAATCATATCGGCATCCAGATCTTCACTTTCATCAGGATTTAATTGGCAAGAGTCGCTAGATGCATTAAAATTATTTTTTACTGGCATTAAGTGTCTTACATTTAACTTATTTCGTTTGTTTTGACGGTTGCATTGCGTATTTTTTTTAACTATACATTTAAGAATGATGACCTGTAGGATTGATTAGATAACATTATTTAAAATACCATTCAATAACTACGAATAAATTTTACCAATAACAAAGAATATAGTTAGTTAAAAATGTCGTATGTTGCATACAAACACCTCATAAATGGGTATATAAGAAATCCCTAAAATCTAAACTATCTACTTAAATGTACTGTGTACCTAATATCTCTCTAAGGAGATAGAGACGACCATCACAGGCCGAGCCCGCAACCTACGTTTTTTCCATCCGGTCCGCATCCATGATCCAAACAAGCCAGCACTCATTTTATTTTTACCGTGATTTTTGGTTGATAAATGCTCAACTACTTATGGTAAACTGTATTAGAGCAGACCAAAATCATAAGCTACATAGATCAAGAGGATGGAACGCGTATATGTGAGCCTCAAAATGAACGTACGATGATAGAGGAAAATAAATTACTTCATAACATGAGATGACCACTACACCACTTAAATGTTTCCCTAAAATTATATTCACTCACCTCTATGACGATGACTGTAATAAACAATATTAAATGTGCGTTCATCGATAAACTTATGATTTGGTAAACTAAGGTACCGCAACCGTTCCTATTAATGGAATAGGAACCCAGCTCCGTCAGGTAATTAGATATACACGAACCACTTTTGCAGCAACTGCAGGAGAAGCGAATTTTACTCTTATTTAGCAACAATATTGTCACAACAAATCAGTTTCTTTGACCCTCCACATGTTAGCCTCCTAGCAAACGGCGTATAAGGTATTTTAATTGTGATAAAGCATTAAATTAGTTAAACTCTTGTTTCTTAAAACTCAAATTCAGTGGAGTGCAATTAGAGAGGCTGAGTGAGAACTGTGGGCTGAATGATGATTTATCCGAATAAAATGCTGCATTAAATGTTTAAATCATCTCAAAAGGACTGACTAACAAAGTTAATTTAAGAATATAAGATTTAATTAGTTTCAAAGACATTACCTTAATGGAACACTGTCAGTAGCAGTCATTTCTTTTTTATTTTGCGATATGCGTTTGTTAATAGGTGGATCCCATTCGTAATCTCGCATTCTGTCGCACCAGTCATGATTAAACCAATCTTTGTAGGAATTGAGCTAAAAATAAAACTTAATTGGAAAAATACGTATTTTTATTATCATTACATTTCCAGAATAGTTTATAAACCAGTGGAACACGTTTTGTATTACACTCAACTGGTTGCGGGTTTGAATCCCGCATTCTAGGTATACAAGAGGGAATTATTTGTTATAAATCTAGAATTCCTTCGTGGTATAGAAAGCTCACTAAGCCGTAATTCCCGTTTGTAGCAATTTAGTAATGGCAGTAGTCATTGGACTTAGACCCCGTCAAAAGTTGTGTTACTGGTTTGAAAATTATTATACTAATTTGCCGGCTAGTCTAGTAAAATAGGCCCGTCCACTAAATTGCGTTGCATATATTTATCGGTAATTTGTATACCTATCGAATACCTTGGCACGAAAACTTGAATTTCTTGTCACGCATAGGACCAAATATACATAGGTAGGTACTCGTAATAATTAATATTCTTACCCCACAACAGCCAAGCGCCCACTGCAGATTATCTATAAAATGTTTGTATTTAGGAATATTCCTGTAATTCTTCATTCCGGTCGATAAATTTTTAATAACAGTTTCATGGCACAAACGTATCCTCTGAATGCAAAGTATAACGCCAATGACGTTTATTATTATTATCCACGCTATGCATAGCCAAATAGGACAGCAAAATACTTTAGCTTTGTGGCTATAAAAAATAATTATTATTAACCTTAAAAAAAATCTGATTGAGAAATAAAGCCTAGTATTTCACATCAGAAAAAATACTGGAGATATTGGAAAAATCCTTTGAGGGCCTTATATTCAACTGTGTACTTTCTTTGCTTGAAGATGATGACGTAAAGATGTCATACGTAATTCTGAATCTACACTTTCTCGTAGATTTTTTATAACTCCTCCTAGTACGCAATATCCTTGCCATGACATATTTATCTGGCTACTGTCCATATACGACACTTATACGTGCAAATAGACCTAAATGTAAACTACAATAATTATGTGAAAATATTAGTTGAATTAATATAGGTACTCTATTTTCTTTCCGCTTGCAATGGAATACAGCATATGCACATTCGTAGGCAGCATTATGATTCCAGAAAGCAATACAAACGCATTCACGAGATCAGTCCCAGTTATGATCAGCATCTCCCCAACAACTGTAGATAAAATTTTAATCAATTCAAGCGAGATTACACACTTGAAATGTAAATTATCCTTAATAAAAAGAGCCATTTGTAACGATATGTATAGGCATTGATATTTCTATGAATGAATACATTATGAGAGTAATAATGAGAATAATAATTAATAACATAAAATTATCTATAAGATAAGCAAGAACAAACAGCGATCCATTTGATAGTAAAATATTGAATTATTGTATGATCTGAGTAATAAAATATATATGTACTTCAATGATGAGCGAGTCTAATCATATTTCCGATATATAATTATCTATAAATAAATAAATAAATAAATAAATAAACCCAACAGTCACATACATAGTCCTGACCCCACACTAAGATCGAGTCTTGTGTCGTGGGTATCAGGAACCACGAGAGACTTTTCGGTCTCACATACACCCAGACCCGAAACAAATACTTGTGGTTCTCACAAACATTCGTCTTGGTGCGGGGATCGAACCCGCGGCCTCTCGTTTCACAGGCGGAGTCTAACCAAGTGCGCCACGGAGGCTGTCATGCTGTCATTGACAGCCTCCGTGACGCCGCCTGTGAAACGAGAGGCCACGGGTTCGATCCCAGCACCGAAATAAATATTTGTGTGATCCACAGGTATTTGTTTTGGGTCTAGGTGTTTGTGAGACCGAAGTTTCTGATACCCACGACACAAGACTCGATCTTAGTGTGGGGTCAGGAGTATGTATGTGACTGTTGGGTGTATTTATTATTATTATTAATGTTAAGAAAATATAATAATTTCATCAAGTACCTATATAGTGAGGACTATTGATTCAACTATAGATTGCTTATCGAACGCCTTATTACTGTTACGTTTACCTAGATTTAGTCATATCTTATTTTACATTTCATCTTATCTTTGACAGAGATTATGGAGTACAATCACATGATGGCATCAGATTTACTTACAGAGAAATAATAGCAGCGACCACGTTATTGAAAATATAGATATGAGCCATAAAAAATAGGACGCCCATACCACAAAAGGCTGATTTGGACCTCTAACTCTCATAATACAATGAACTATAATTGATTAAAGGCTTAAATAATTACTATAAACAGGGTCCTTTTTAATTGCAAATCACTTCAAAAATTGGCATTGTTTGTGTCACAGTAACAGAATATGCTAATTAATATTCCTACATTCTAAATTTTTCGACGAAAATGTGAACCACGGAGGTTATTGATATTTAAATAACTAAAAGGTACATTGTCACGATAATATTATAAAGGCAAAAGTTTTAAGTCTATGTATGTTTGTTACTTCTTCACGCATAAACGGCTGGACCAATTTTGATGGAATTTGGTATGAGGTAGATAGCTGACACTTTGCGATTATCCCACACTTTTTATGTCTAAAAAATGAAGTGTTCCCGGGGGATAAGGAAGGAATTAAAAAATATTTGCTATTCTTTCAAACTGGAAGGGATGGAATGGGATACATTACAAGGCGGATGATGTAGGACAGGAGGACAGGGAACGAACGAAGGGACAGAATGAGACGATTCTAAATCCATTTTGAATTAGAATTTATACTTCCGCTCGTAAATGTAAAAAAACGCTAAACGCCATGTTTTGTGTGATAATTGATAAAGTCACTCCGCTAATAAACATAACTAGACGTTATAACTTATAAACGATGCTGTCCTTAGTGAAGTCAATTTTTACAACTAACATGATTTACTCTCTATATAATAGTGCCATAACCTAATTGTTAACACTCAAGTATTACTATTTAGTATTTGCTGCACCCAGACGAAGCCTAGCCGGCTAGTCGGTTACTCAATACTATAAAGCACTAAACAGTATACACGTAATAATGTTATTAATTAAAAAACCTTTTTACGACAAAATTCATTTAATTTGTAATGTTATTATGAGCGTAAATGATTACGTAACAATAATATAGGTACACATTATAGTTAGATATTTAAAGCAAAATAGATACCTGTATTGGTTTTTAAAGAATAATATTGGCAGTCAACGCAAACTTACTTATTAATGATAATATTCCGATGTAGCTCAGTTTAATAATATTTCGTAAACAGAAGCTTATTCTGCGATCGTTTCTGGTCTCGTCACATCACCCATTACTTTGATTTTGGGAGCCAGGTGGAATTCACAACCAGTGCTCGCTACAATTTCTTCCACTTTGACTCCTTCAGCCAACTCAGTTAACGTTAGTCCTTTTTCCTTGTCCACCTCAAAAACGCACTGTAACGAACATTATACCATCTATTTAAAAAAAGTAAACACAGCAACAGACATGACTGTGAATTATCAGTAATCATGGCTTGATAAAAATGGTTTTATTAATCTAAACAATAGACACATTTATGGGTCGATCTCCAAAGGCATTTTTTTTCGTGTCGGGCTGAATAAGCCCCTTTTAAAATCGAAAAACGTTTTCAAGATATTTTTTTATATACAGTTCGGTGCCTAATCTACGTGGTACAACGCTAATATTATGAATAAGTTTATTATAAATATTTAAAAAAAAATCTTAAACCCTAAAATCCTGATCGCTCTGGGTTGACCGAACTCCCGATTGAATAAAAAAAATATTTTTTAACTTTTTAATGAGAAGGTTCATATGAAACAACTTATTTAGATTACATAACAGATAGTTAATCTTCATCAAAATAAAATATTTTTAGTTATATGAACAATACTTTTGCCACAATTTGAACTTAAAATCGTGACCGGGCATTTTATCTCATCGCTCTGCGCTGAGGTAAAATATCGCGCTCATTCCTGGTTACGCGTTATAGACACTCTATTCCCCTCCCTTGGGGTAACGCCAGTAGTGGCCTAACCGCCGAGAAGGATACTTGTGTGCCACGTTCCCGTGCTCCAACATTACGAAGGTAAGTTTATGATTGCTCTGGATTTGGTTCTCGAATTTTATGATTGCTATGGCATGCTATTTAAATTAAATAATAAGCTTGTGAATATGTTTTTTTATTTGAATTAAGTGATCTTTATGATGTTTTTTATGAGAGGTAATCACAACTTTCTACTGCTTTTAAATTCGGCTATATTGATGATTTTGTGACTTTTTCTGATCGCTATGACTGTGATTGCTCTGTCCAAAAAGACCAGAGCGATGATATTTTGCATTAATTGTACGTTATAAATCTATTTTCCAGCAAATACTGAAAACGTTTGGCTATGAGGCGACTAAGCTGTGATTTAGACAACTGCTCACAAGAGGCTGTACAATGTCCGCACGGCCAACACTTAGGCTTTTACTAACTTAATAGCGATTCGAACCAAAGCACCTCAAAGACAAACATGTCACGGGCACCAAGGAAAACAAGCCGACCTTCGCTGGTTAAGCTTTCAAAAAATTACAATCAAGAGAAGCAAATTCAGCTCCTACAAATGCTAAATAATAGACAGACTATAACTGCAAATCAAAGTCAACAATCATTACACAACTCGGACCTGCCGAACAGTTTTTTGGATGAAGTTCCATCTATTGACTATGAAAATTTAATTACTCCAAGTATTTCCGAGGTAGTTTTATCTTCGTTGCAAAACGATAACACCTTGACAAAGGTTGCTGCAGCAGAATATTTACCCGACTCCGACTCTGATGACTTTTAAATTTTCTGAGCTTCCAATTAACCTTATATTCTTAGTTTGTTGATCAACTAAGCCTTATAGAAATTGTATTTTTTTTACTTGGTGTTAAAATTTGTATCATTATAATTTGCAAACAATATTTCAATCTGATCTGATCATATTATGAATTGCATTGTACTTTGTGTTGTTCTATTTAATTCTTTACTTTCCACTAAATATATAGTTAAGGAAAATGTGATTATTACAAATCTGTAATAATCTTGAAAAGACTGTTATTTTTTTTATAAAATGTTTATTTTTAAGAATTTAATTTAGTTTTTTATAAACCTTAGTTTTCTTTAAATACTTTTTAAAAACTAATATTTAATACTTTAAATTAAATTTTAATGTGTCTAAGTCATTTTATAACTACAAAATTATTGTAGGTACTGTAGGTATTGAAGGTTGATTTCAAAAGGTTTTATAATTTTGTCTCATTAACCTAGAAGTGATTTAATTAAGTCCAAATAAATGAAACTAAGCCAAAAGTTGATATTTTAATTTTAAGTTAATTTGTTATTTTAGCAATTATGTTATATAAAATATTTCGTTTTTTTTATTTGTAAGACTGAATAAATAAAACGGCTAAATAAATAATATTTTATTCAATATATTTATATTTGTTTCACTGATTTCACCATTTATGATTACTCTGGCACCAATTATGATTACTCTGGTCGCGAATTTTTTTGAACTTAAATATTTCAATAACTATATGTGTAAATTGAAGGCCAATAGTAAAAATGTGCTATTTGAACATCATTATTTTTAATGAGATACATAATTACTATTAAATATCAATAACTGAAAAGCACCAGAGCGATCACACGAATACGCCCGATTTGGAGATTGACCCTTATCAAAGTGATCTGATACACAGGATGCAAGGTTTTCAACGGGGGTCTTATAGAAAGACGGTATTGAATTATTTGAATTATCTTTTTCTCGACCCCAATACATTTATCGTGTCTACTTTGCAATTTTTTTATTCTAACGTCATGTATGTAATTACAGAGATATTATGTGCACTATTTTAACAGGAACTGATAATAAATCTGTTCACATGTGGTAAAACAGCTAATAGTCCCGGGAAGTGACCTCAGTCGCTTCTCGCTCGGAAGTCATAAGCAGCGCTTCTTCGTGTTCCATGCGTAGGCCCCAGAATACGCGACGGAGCGAAGTGTGCGCGAACGTAAATGTAAATGACATTCGCATGACGTACAATAAATCGATCAAGAATTATGTTAGCACAAGATATCCACACGTTGTGAAACTTTATGCGACAGTATGTTGATGTTTTTGTCTAGTATTTATTTTTAATTATATTATTAATAATTTCAAACATGAACTATTACGTTTTCCAATTAGACCCATGTCTAAAATTACAGAAAATAATAATAGTAAAAAAATAGTAGTAATAATATTACCTTCTCGGTTATTATCATATCAACGCAGTTCTTTCCAGTGAGTGGCAAGGAGCATTGTGGGAGTATTTTGTGTGCTCCGTTTTTAGCGGAGTGTTCCATGGTGACTACTACTTTTGTTCTTGGAGCCGAAACCAAGTCCATTGCCCCACCCATTCCCTTCACCATTTTGCCCTTTAAAATGTAACATAAACATTAATTTGTTATTACATAGTATATTCACACTTTTAATATTTAAAAGTTTGACTAACTAACAGTTCTTTAACAGCAAACAATCTACATTAAACTTATGTCCAAAACAAAAATGGGACATATTATAAAATAAATAAAAAAACTATGATACAATGAATATTACCGGAATCATCCAATTCGCCAAATCACCATATTGGGACACTTGCATTGCTCCAAGGATAGTTAAATCAATATGACCGCCACGGATCATAGCGAAACTGTCGTCTGATGAAAAATAGGATGCACCTATAATAAAATTAAATACGTTTTTTTTAAATATACAAGATTATGTCTCTTATGCACTTTTTCCCAAAATGTGATCCACAAACAAAAATACCTGGTAGTACAGTTACAGTTTCCTTTCCAGCATTGATGAGATCCGCATCCACTTCTTCCTCAGTTGGAAATGGACCAAGTCCAAGAATTCCATTCTCAGATTGCAAGAGTACCTTGACGTTCTGTGGTATGTAATTACTAGCTAGCATAGGCATGCCTAAAAATTAAAATTAAACATTTTATACAATACATCGATTTCCCACATCAAGGGGGCACAGCTTTAGTATAAAACGGAAAAGTAAAAAAAAATACTACATACCAATTCCAAGATTAGCATGCATTCCATCCTTGAATTCTAATGCAGCTCTTCTTATAATTCTTTCCCTTGTTGAGTCGGATGGTTTTGCTTTTTGTTCCACTTTTTTTACTGTCTTTCTCTCAATTCTCTTCTCAAACTTATCGCCTTTAACAACCCTGTGCACATATATAGACGGAACATGGACAACATCTGGATCTAACTCATCTACAATCTCTTCTACTTCAGCTATTGTGATTCGAGCAGCTCTGCACATTGCTGGATTGAAATTGCGTGCACTTTTCCTGAATATTAAATTTCCGTGTTTATCAGCTTTCCAAGCTTTAACAAGGGCAAAATCGCCAGTTATCGCTTCTTCCATAATGTAATCCTTTCCATTAAATTGTTGCACTTTACGAGCAGAACTTGCAATATCAATCTGAAAATACCAGTAATCATTACTTAAACTATGCTATAAATCTGAAGTTTTTGCTATGAGTTTACGTCATTAACAACTTATGGACATATAACATTGGATTCATTTATAGTAGCATTAAATCAGTGTACCTTTCCATCTTTAGTGTATTTGATTGGAGAACCTCCTTCATGAATAAGAGTACCAAAGCCAGTAGGTGTGAAAAATGCTGGAATACCAGCTCCACCAGCTCGGATTCTTTCAGCTAAAGTGCCTTGAGGAGTTAGCTCCACCTAGAAATAATATTGTTTATTCTTAAACCCAGGTATCAATAAAAACAATGTATTAATATATTTCAAAACATGTTTACAACACAACTTGGCTCATAGCAAGTAAACATGTGTTAATGAATTAAACATATTATAATTTTATATTAAAGTGATTAAAATTTACGAGTTTATGAAGTTTTAATATTAAAATATGAATAAACATATTGGTTAACATGTTATAGTCACATGCAGTATATTCTGAGATGTTCAATTTTATTCCATAGTACTCCACTACTGTATTTTTTATAAAATATCTAATAATTTCAAAAATTACATTATGTTATTAAGTGTTGAAATTGTTATGTACCCATATCAAATATTTATTAAAATAAGGTATTAAATACAAATCAAGCAAAATAATTTCTGCAATATTTATAATCACACTATGAATAAAACTACTTTTTACGGATTTTATCGCGATTTGGTTTAATTTTTACATTTTTTAACTTCTCGACGTTTCGATTACATTACAGCTTTCGTGGTCACGGGGCGGACTACGAACCAAATCGCGATAAAATCCGTAAAAAATAGTTTTATTTCAATTTGTAACATTCGCACAAATCTAAGATACCAATGACACTATGTTGAAAAGCTGTTGTCTTTCTTATCAATACACTATATAATTGTGTAACAAAATAAGATTGTTCTCTGTTTTTTTTATATGCTCTTATCTTACACTGATATTGTGTAACTACTACTTGTATGATTATATCACTATCAGAAGGAATAATCCAATCCTTTCCTGACCCCTAAATAAGATTTTATTATTATTCATCTATTCCAGTCTGTTCAGCAGAGATCATAGTCTTGTTTTGACCAACTGCAACCTCCTTTGGTATTTAGAAAAAAATACCTTGAAAAAAAAATGGTACCTAGTTTTTGTGACCAATATGATTAAGGTCTTCTAAATTGTAGTTTATTAATATGATAATACACCTCACCTCTAACTCTCCACTCAAAAATTGTCTTTCAAACTCTGCATTTTCTCCTACATACGATGAAATCATTCGCCTGACTTGCTTACTCTTTAATAAAATGCCAAGGCCAAAATCTTCAATACCTGAGGACATATTTATATAATTTAAAACATAATATTATGTTTCGACCTTTTGAACCAGTTTTGTTTCATCAGTACCTACAAGCTTTAATATGTGTGATGGGACTGTGAACTGTTTAAATTAACTAAAAACAGATTGTGGTGTGATATAAAAATAAATAATACTAAGCGATAGTAAATATTTTTGTTAGACATTCTTACATGATATTAATGTAGATATATATTGGCAGATCTAAGATGAATGATTGTATATTATGAAATTCATGTACTTTATTTAAATTAATAACAAAATTCAAATCTTACCCGCATTATTAGAAACAACGGTAAGGCCAGAAACACGTTTGGAGTTTAAAGCTTGAATTAAATTTTCGGGGATTCCGCACAATCCAAAGCCACCGACCAAAAGTTTTGATCCATCTCCTATATCCTTAATAGCGTCATTCGCATTTGCATAGATTTTAGATCTCTGTGCGACTGTGCTATAACCGGCACATGTTATTATCTAAATGAAAAGAACAACATATTAATATACAAAGCCGCATACATAATGAATAAACAAAACTATGGTAATACTTACTTTTCCGACATTATAACACTGTTTTGAACTTGAAAACGCATTGAACTTCACGATAAATATTTTACTTAATTTTATAGAAACCATTTTGATTTAATTTATGTACAAAATTCCACTTAGAAAATTGAAATAGCTACCTACGATTTCACTTGTTCGGCGATACCTAACTTCAAACGTCAGGTCATCAGCTGATTGTCAATGTGAACAATTAGGGAAAAATTAACTTTATAAACACAATGACACTCTTTTAAATAAAAGCAAAAAAAATATTTTTTTAATTATTGTATACACATAAAAAGAACAAGTGAGTGTTACCCAACCGCGATAAACAACGATAAGCAACTGCGGGCTTGTTGTTTGCGTAGCAGACCGAGGTCAGCCGGGACATGAATGTGAGCGAATATTTATATTTATTAACTCATACATTTGCATACTTATTATTAAACGTTGAATACGTTATTAGTGTGAAACGAAATTAAATGTTTTCAGTGCAAAGGGTCTTAATAAGTATTGTAATGTTCTAGTGACTCAGTAACGTTTAATAACTAGGTAGTTATAAAAAACTAAGTCAACCTTTGGACATAAACTCTTCTTCCTTAGAACTAGGATTTACTGCCAACTTTTTGAGACGAATTTATATCATTTTCTCTACTCTGTCCAACCAGTCGTATATTGATTGAGTAAAATGATTGGCTACCTAAGGATCAAAACAACTAGTCCGAACGATAAAAATAACTGGTTCGTTTCTCAGTCTAAAATGTACGTTCTGGTAGGTAGTCAGATTAACATGTTTTCGATACGTTTTCATTCCAAACCGAAGTATCTGTAACCGCCAACCGGCTTATACCAATCCTTTTGACAACATATTCTTTGATCTGTTATTTTTGCATATCGTAGTTTACCTAAAAAAAAAGGATTATCGTTATTTATTAATAACCACTCAACTCAATATTGTTGCTACTTGCGGTCACTACTCTCAATGTTCATCTGACGTGCACACGCTTTATCTTGTTTCCATGTACCACTCAAACCTCAGTCAGTAGGTATCACAGTTTGCTAGTCGCACAATGGACAATACACTCAAATTCATAAAAGAGCGCATTGATCATTCTTCATTATAATATTTAACTTCAAATAGAATTTCTTGTAATACCTATTTAATGTATTCCCTTGATCATTTACCATTTAAAATACTGAGCTGTTTCTTTGCCTTGTGCTGTGGTTAAAACGCAGATTACCTCCAAACCCAGTACGTACATACATACATAAACTCACGCCTTTACCCCAGAGGGGGTAGGCAGAGGCGCGACCAGGACACCCACATTTCGCCTTGTATGTTCCGTCTCATGATGTGACAGGGGGCGAGTCTATCGCCATATCAGGCACAAATTCCTGAGACCGGGCTGAGAAATGAAATTATTTCTATGAATAGAATAGTCCAAGTGTCAAGTCAGAGAGTAGGCGCTATTTCAAAGCACTAAGTACTTAAAAAATCCTACATGTTTCACAAATATTTGAAAAACTGGAATAAGTTCGACATAGGTACACTCAAACAGGTTCTGACTACCCAACTTCTTTCCTTTATTTTACATAATTACACCATGTTTGTTATATCTCTGTAGTTAGCATATTTTTTTTAATTAATATACTCGTAATTCCTTTAAAAATTCTCCACAAATCCCACTGAATATTTCTTTAAATAAGCCTGTGTCAGAGAGGCTATTGATTTTTTACAACCACTGGCTTGCTTGATCTCAATATTTATGGGATATTATTGATATGATTAATATTTCTTTAACTGGAAAAAATAACACTATGGGTACCTAACTAAGTTATTTAATACTAGATACGAGAACAGAACCTAAAACTGGGACCCTTATTGGATATTTAACGACATCTCATACTCTACCATGCTATGAGATTAATAATGCAGTACATTATAATACATTACTACAATCTAGTGAGAAGCGTCATTTAGTGTGATACATTTAAAAAGAGACACTTCCGCGTTTCGAAATTCTTTAATGTTATAAGAAAAGAGTTATTTTTACTTCACTGCAGAGAGCTTCATTCTGAACTATTACAGGATTTCACTTAAATGTTCACAACGAACACAAAATTATTTCACCTGAAAATATAATGAATTAATATCGACTTATAAGTCATAATAATGTTAATAATAAACATGTAACAACTACGGAGTTAGGTATTTTTATTTCCTATTTCCAGTCACTAAAAATGTTGTGAATTAATAATTAAAAACCCCAACGCCAATCGTAGGTTTTTATTTCTTTTTAAATATAATTTTCATCCATCAAGATAATTAGCTATACATACATATAGCGTTGCCAGGCGTCCGGATAAAGCCGGACATAGTTAGGCTTTTTGGTTGCATGTCCGGCTAAAATAAACGGTGTCCGTCTTTTGTTAGGCTTTTTACATTTCGCAAACAAGCGAGCACTGCCGCCGCGCCGTCGCGTCGAGCCTGGCCGAGATTTATGATAATAATCAAAAAGACTTGATTTTACATAAAAAAAAATTGTCGTACCTATTAATACTAAGACAAAATTCTCAATAATATAGGGTGTCCGGCTTTTTTAACCAAATGTCCGGCCAAACTGGCTGGTCTGTCCGGCTATTAGGTTTGGCGACCTGGCAACGCTACATACATACATACATAAACTCACGCCTTTATCCCCGAAGGGGTAGGCAGAGGCGCCACCAGGACACCCACATTTCGCCTTGTATGTTCGGTCCCACGATGTGATAGGTGGCGAGCCTATCGCCATATCGGGCACAAATTCCTGACTCCGGACTGATAATGAATAGAAAAATCCAATATCACTTTGCCCGACCCGGGACTCGAACCCGAGACCTCAGCTTTGTAACCGTACCGTAATACAACTACGCCACCGAGGCATAATTAGCTATAGTTCTGCTAAAATTCAATAATATGGTGCCTTAAAGAATTGTATTCTTCACTGACAGAATTACTAATTTTCAAGTAACTAAACGAGAAAAAACGATATTCCCTAGATTATAAAATATTTCAATGACATATATTCATGAACCCACCGTTAAAATAATCACTGGAATCCAATTTTATTTTGCAGAGTTCCTTCCTGTATCATTGAAGGTCAAGGTCCCATATAAGTAATACCACAGGTAATACTCAATCAAAGTAAGCCAGAATTGATAGATAAATTGATGAACATACCATAAAAATACAGTTGAGCCTCTAAGAGTTGAGGATGAAACCACTTCCTTTTTGAATGTTGATTAAAAATATACCATTTCTATACGCTCATTTTGAGAGAGAAATGAAAGATATTAATATTGTAGAAAATCTTTTTTTAACTTATTAAATCTATAATATACTTAGTCAAGCGTATCTGTCTGTGGTTGTGTCGATACTTCATACTTTCATAGAAAGATATAAACAATCACTGACTATACATACGTGAATATATCATGACCTAAATTAAATGTTGATTGTAGGTATAATATTTTCATACTGATCTGCTAGAAAAGAATTACCTACATTATTCTTACATTAGACAATTTGTTATGAGTTCTCTAGCTTAATAGTTATTCGGAAAAAGGTATTTCTGTGCACTAACAATACTGATGCTATATAAACTGAAAACTCGCATAATACTTACTTCATAATACATACTTTTAGAAAAAAAAATGACTCGATCTTGTGTATTTTAAAGCCTAAATATTATATTATAAGTTACCTATAACAAATTATACTCTGCGTATAACCGTAATTATCTACCATAATAGGGTATTTGACCTATGTACGACTTTTTTATTATTTTACGTACAAACACAAATACCATTGAAATAAATATTTCTGTCAAATCAGTATATAAGTAGCTTGTAACATGAGGCCAATATGACTGATTCAAAAAAAGAATAGGGGCGAATTGAGGACATCGTACTGTCTCTTTCACACGCGCACACTTTAATGCATATGAAGACTAGTGACGTCACCAGTTTTGTTTTGCATTCCTTTTCTTTACTCCCACTACAAGATTTAAAATGTTTCTAACTTGTTTAATTTTATATAGATTTACAAAATACATAGATTTACAAAATACAAATAGATTTACAAAAAAATGGAGTCAAATACCCTATTGCAGCCAAGATAATATTCTAACATTTCGTTTTAATTATTGAAAATAACTACAATAAGGCATATTTGTATTTAAATTCACAAATATCTAATAACATCAATTAACATTATTAATGTCGAATATGGAGAAAACAAAATAATAAATAAATACACCCAACAGTCACATACATAGTCCTGACCCCACACTAAGATCGAGTCTTGTGTCGTGGGTATCAGAAGCTACGAGAGACTTTTCGGTCTCACAAACACCCAGACCCGAAACAAATACCTGTGGATCACACAAATATTTGTTTCGATGCGGGGATCGAACCCGCGGCCTCTCGTTTCACAGGCGGCGTCAAACCAACTGCGCCACGGAGGCTGTCAAATATTTAATTAATGTGTCTATGATTTGTATTACGCAACAGTAATTTTCTGATAATCCCGACAAAATATACAATTTATCTTTTATAATATATGTATAACTGTAAGAAAAATAGATATATTTTCATTTAGTCATAGGTATATAAACTATCGAATTTCTAACATCAAAGTTGTTACCCAATGTTACTAAAATATTATATCACATTCAAATTGTTGTACTAAATATTTTGACTAAAACATTATATATTTATTACTAAATAAACATAATTAAAATAAATTTAATTTTCATTCGCAATCTATGTGAACTATGAATAAATATTTTCTTCCAAATTCTTAACGTGTTAATATCCTTTATTGTTATTAAGGACTCTTGATATAATTCACATTCCCGTCGACTCTAATTAACGGATAATTAATCACTCATTAACTACACGATGTATTGTGAAAATGTTTAAAAAAACATTCATAAAATATCTTGTTAATTTCGTGAAATAAAGAACTTTAACTGAGTCTACCAGATCTAGCATCAGTGATTACTCCCCACAATTCAATTATAAACTCGTCAGTAAAACCGAATTCTTGCAGATCACTATTGTCGATAGCTTCAGCTAATTCCATGGAGTTGGCTTTTCCTTCCGCAATATCCCACATTTGTGTTGCAAGTTCATTATCGCTGACACCCATGAACAATTCAAGTAAACCGTTGATTTTTTCAATGCCAGCTTTGGATTTCTCATCGTGCTGAAATAAATAGAAAAAAAAACGAAAGTGAAATATCGCCGTAAACCTAGTACTACTGATGTGTCTAACAAACTCGAACGAATTCGAACTGTAATGCTCTAACAATTTGCATTCTTTCGAGTGCAGCAATTGATAGTGAAAGTCAAAGAAATCTTTAGAAAAATGCAAACATTGCTAAAAACGTGACGTGCATTTGATATGGGGCAATAAGACACGCAACCGCTACATTGTATTAATATAAATACACACCTCATTTTCTATAGTTGCTTGACCATTAGATTTAAATCTTAAAGTTTCTTTGCCTGACCCATAACTTTTCTTCCCGGATTTTGTGCCGCTGGTTTTTGGTCCGATACTTCCAAAACCGCTTTTTAATGGCTCTACAAGTCTCATTATAAATGTAGTCCCCTTCGGAATGTCTTTTAGTATTTTAGCAACTTCGTAATGCCTCTTTCCGACCATATTTTCTCCGTCCAATTTCTCGATGTGATCTCCAACCTGAATTGAAAGAACAAGTTGACACTTTAATAGGTTATTTCCTGTTATTTCGTTAACAAGGCGAATGACCGTACAATGAACATTTATGGCACTCAGAAAGAACTTATCTTCGAGTTGCTACTGGAATACTTATACTACGTTTCTATAATACAACGGTAAAAGAAATAGGAGTTGGTAATTTTTAGGACTAAGATTTATATAGAAAATTTGCCATTTTGAGCTAATGTTAGTGCTTATTTACAATCTTCCTAGTTTATCGTGTATAACAAGAAAATAAAGAAATAAACCTGCTTACCTCTATGTGTGGTATTCTAGAGATAATGGAACCTTCCTTAATTCTTTTAATAAATGCATAACCGGCCCCATTATCTGTTATAGTTAATCCTAAAGCGTCTTCTGTTTTAACGATTTCAATTTCCTTTGGCCGGCCTTTTCTGTGTGCGAAAATAAAGTCTTCGAGGCCTATTTGTCCACCCAAGAGTTTTTTCATATCCACTTTGTGTGTGTTGAGTGTACAAAAGAGAATCTGAAACCATAGAAACCCGTCTTCGTTATTATACTAGTAAAAGTTACAAATACCTATTTACAGTTCCGATCCAATGGTCATTGGTTTACCACTAACCTAATTAGCCACACCTAATATTCCGTGCGTCACGTTAAAACATTATTTTCTGTTCACGATCGTAAACAATACCAATCTCGATGAGGGATTAATTTATTTTTCTGGAGGCCTTTCAATAAAAAGCATCATTTATGAAAAAAATATTTAGATCAGCAAGTATTTTAATGAAATAAATTTGTTAGCTAAAAACGAAAGTAAAAAATACGCAGTTACTTTTTATCACCTAAAAACCAATAGCAATATAAAAATAATCATTTAAACAATACCCAAATCGACCATCAAATCAAATCAATTAACCAAGACCGAAGAATCGACCGTAAGAATCTTTAACACTGTTTTTTAAATATTGAAACTTGTCTATTTGCACAATATTTAAATACATCCCATATTGTCGTATGATTCAATTTAATATATAAAATATGTGATTAAATGGTGCAGCAGTGATTAAATGGTCCGGACGACTAAAAGGGTTATCTACAATGGGAAGTGCCGATTAGTCTAGCACCGATCACCATCGTACATACGTAGTACATTGCTGATCAGACTAGATACTATAACACCCTCTTTATTAAACAAGGAAGTATGTAGGAAAATATATCACTATTAAGTGCCTCCATAGCTGTTCTGAAACATTGTTAATACCTTGTTATTGTTTAGTTGTAATCAATAAATAGCGCTGTATTATAATTTACATATACGTGTATATACCTATTACCTACTACACCATCACACTATCGTTACGATAAAATTTACTTGTTCACATGAAGCTTAATAAAAGAAACACAATATTCACATTTGGCGAGTGATATATTATCGTAGTATGTTGCTAAAATATTGATAGAAACAATCCCCACGGCCTCTCTACTTAGAAATCGATTAAAAACTGGAATGCAGTTCTCGCAATTAACTTCATTAGTCCATTTCGAAACATTATCATGATAATAAGAAACTAATTAATGATAAATGACCCTGCGTTATTGTTGATGCATATTTTTCCGTTTTGTTAATAAGTGCGGATAGAACATAAATAGAAAAGCATGTTGAGTAAGTACGAAGAATACCAACTTTACGTTACATTCATAGGTGACATTGCATTATAAATCACAATTATTCGGTAATATCTATCTAAACCTACAGAAATAATAAAATAATAATTTTCCCACGGAAAACTACGCAATAATAATAATTTGTTTACTTTCAACTACATCCAAATACATACACACATATTAAGTAGAACCTTCGACAATGTTGTAAATAAATAAGAATTACCTCAAAGTTCAAAAAAAATTTAAGTATATCAGTTTACTTTCGACCGAGGGTTTAAAAAAATTGTATTGATTAATTCATGAGTCATATTGTAAAATAGTTTCCTCGTTTTGTGTTGGTTCTCAGAATGCGCTTTTGTTTTATATTATTACTTTTATACCTATAATACAAGTTCGTATAACAATAGCTGTTGGAACTCTATATGCACCTACGAGAATCAAACATCTGACACATAAGCATGATTCAAAGTCATGAGTCGTCACAAAGGTTACGTGCAATTTTTGCCATTCTCGTTTTCACCTCATGATATTCACTCCCATTGAACCAGTCAATTTTCAACAGACTGGGGGATTCCTGTGATCAATACTGAATGAGATGATTATGACTGATTTTTATTTTCGTAATAGGCATCATACAAGCAATTTCAAGCGGTGAGGATTGATTTTAATTTATTAGGAACTCGACATTTTAATTCCTTTAATTTTCGTTTGCAAATCCTTATTGTGTCACCTAAAATAACTTCGTCACATCGTGTAGTTATAATTAAATAGTAACATATGCAATCGCTATTTCCTTTGTTATATTTAGGGTAAATTTCAACCCACTATCGCAATATGAATACGGAATATTTATGCATTATTATCAAACGCAAGCTGTAAAATGGCCGGTAGGCGATATGTTATTAAAACAGTTTAGTAAGAGCAGATACCCCTGGCGAATTTAATGTAACATTTCTTCGCATTCTAAGTATTTAACGTGTCTCTCGACTACGATGCGTGAAAAATTAGCACATAGGTTTAAGTAATTCAGCCGATGCAGGCGGACTGGTTTGTTTTATCACATGCAGGTGCGATTTCACGATGCGTGTAAGGTACGGGTATGCGTGGCACGTACGGCTGTTCGGTCGGTCCTTGACCCACGTGGAGTAGGTCATCGCACAGCCACATAATATACGCCGGCGGAGCGTATCTGCAGTCGCTCCATCACTTGCCGCGTACGTTTATATGACACGAGAGCGAGACTGCGCCCCTGGGCTGATCTACTTCCTGGCCAGTCAGCCAAGCGTGAATCCGCACACAATCACACTCTCAACTTATTCACTATTAGCATCATAATAACACAGTCGTCAAATATTTGAACATTTGGTGACAGCGCAGGGGCACAAATATTAGTTTGACTCGAGGCTCATTTTTATTAGGTATAACTCAGTCGATGCAGGTATAGCATATTAGAGACTCCCCACACGACAACAACAAACGAACGGATGAAATTCATAAATAATAGCGTAGTCAATAAGACGACCGACGTGAAAAATGAGGCACGGAACTGCCGCAATTAGAACCCATAGAAATGAACATTTCCTGAACCCAGCGTAAGAGCCTTAGGTATAGAGTAATGAAAATGCGACTTTAGTTATGTATCCAATGTCTTAGATATATTGGCAAATATGTATATGTTGCTGCGTTTTTATTAGTTATTGATTTAATGTGAACCTACATGGTAATCTATATCTTCCTACATACTTCAATTTATAATCAACATGCTCGCTAAAATGGAAACTGGTTGACTTTTCATTTCTTTTTATACAGAACTGAATATCTGCAAATATAAAATTGCTTGATGACGAAATCTCAGTATTCATCATCCGTAAGTGCGTATAGGTATAGGTATGTATTAATATAAGCATTTTTTTCATACATACATACATAAACTCAGGCCTTTATCGACGAAGGGGTAGGCAGAGGCGCCACTAGGACACCCACATTTCGCCTTGAATGCATTTTTTTCAAGCGAGGTAAAACTGAAAGTGTGTATTGGTTGTGACTTGTGAGATAGATAATGTTACACAACATTTGCACACTTATTGCTGACACAATTCAAAATGGCTGCCTATTCTATTATCTTCATTCTCACGAACAGACCTTGACAACTAAGAAGCCTTGAGTATTTTCACAAGGCGTGAAATATCAGGAAATTATCGTCTGAAGGTACCATTTTCGACGATGACCTTTCCAGCTTTATCGATCGTTGGTGGCAGAAGCTCATATTATGACTCTTCGTTCATTTTTATGACTTATATAACTACATCGATATCAATGTTATACTAGATAAGACATTCAGTACAAAAAATGTGTCCCACCTACTTGCGGTGCATGCACCGCACATGAATCAGTTTGCTTCGTGACAGTGAAAATGCAGTACGCCTTAGCAATTATGTTTGAAAGTAATAAATGAATTTTCGCCGTCAAACCGAAAGCAAATCGTCTGAAATTACAATATTATAATAAAATACCAGGTAAGTGATGTAATATTGCAGTGTGCTTTTAAAATACGGGGGCACTTTATTTCTTTGACGTGTCTCGTCTATCTGTAGAATATAAGTCAATGTATAACTATCTATCTTTCAGTAGAATTTTCATTCGCGCGCTATCGTTTTATCCGCTAGGTAGTTTTTCGAAATACCTGATTAAAACCAACATTTCTTCTTCTTTATTTTTTCTTTACGTTCATCCAGGAGGATAAAAATTATCCATTTAACTTAATTTATTTACAGGAGGATATTTAACTTATTTATACCATTTTATCGGAAGGATAAAAATTATCCATTTAACTTAATTTATTTTCTAATCTCATACATTAGAAAAAAGATTATTGGTTTGAATGCTTATTCTTAGACAGCTTAATTCAGACCAAGTTTTGGTTTTCGAAAACAATTTCATTTGCGCTAGTTTCTGTAATTAGGTACCCCAACGTCTCTGAACATCAGTTAGGTGAGAAATGTTAAAGCCTATTATTCCTGGGACCTTTGCGCTAACAGTACTTACGTGTGGGTGAGATCAGGGCAGATGAAAAAAACATATAAGGGAATTTTATACTAATGTAATACAATAAAAAAGCATATCATAAATCATCTGACGTAAATAGTTGATTCGTCTGCTCCAAACACAGGCTCCAAATAACATTGTTACCAATTAAAATAGTCCCAACTAAAAATATTTTATTTGCTTATCTGTAAAGCGTGCCATTGAAATATTTGCTTAAGTACCTACCTAATAATACCATCGGACTATTTTAAAATTATCTTTTAGTAGGTATTGCATAAATATGGAAAAATATTCTTCTGCCAGGTTATTATAGAAAATAATGTAATTAAATGTAAATTGACTTTAACATCTTTCTCCAAGTCTTATGTTAGTCCTTAAATTTCCAACCAATGTCTTGACAGAAACAATAATAACATGACTAAACGGAAATGTATTCGGCAATTTTTTGTAGATATCATCGATGACTGATAAACACATTATTGTAATTGCTTAGATAACATTTGGGCTGGAATAGGATAATTCAGAATCATGCCCTCGTTTAAATAACACTTGGTTAGTATTCTTCACATATATCGTGTCAGCTTTTCTAACGGCTACATCAACATACGAAGACCGAAGCTTATTTAAATCATACAAATTAACTTTCTTTCCGCTGTTTAGGTATGCTGGCCAATGTATTATTAAAATACTGTGCTGTAATTAATAAAGCATTAACTGTAAATGTATTATGTTAAATTTACAAAAGCTCTTATTTCCAATTACAATATACAACTTTAATGATAACTACGAACTCGAGAGCAACCTATTCGATTTAGGAAACAGATTAATTTTGGAGCTGAAATGCTGAATATGAAATATTTGTGTTATGTATAATGCTTTTCGTTTATTAACTGTTTACCTCATTTAACCAACTATTGAAAAAAAAACTAGATGATTTTATTTGTATTGTTTACGTAGGTAACAGAGAATAATAAGTCATACAAGGACATAGAAAATTATTTTTTATTTGCCTAACGTTGAAACACTAAAATGCATTGTTACACAGTACTTGTGAGTAGTAATACAGCCACTTAGATCATCACTTGTTTTGTTATCGCAAATGTTTATAACTAAATAATGAAAAAATAATCTAAGATAATGAATAATTAAGGGCAATTTTATTGTATACCTATTGGTAATAGTATACCTATTACCAAGTAATTCATTAATCAAATGATGTTTTCTTGTAAATGAGTCAGCCGTCAGTGCACCGTGCGAATTAATTAGTGCTCAAATGTTTTAAAACTGGTTAGAATAATTATAAGAAATGACGAATTATTTTGAGTCAGTTTTTTTACCATTAGTTATGTTTGTTTCAATCGATGGAAATATAAGTTTATTAGGCTATACACTTAAGGCCTCATTCATAGATAGATTTAAAACCTATTTTAGTTATCGAGTTTTTTGTCTTCTTCTCGCAAACTGAATTCTGAAGTCGTTCGAAAGGGACAAAACATTTGATGACCAAAATAGGTTTTAAATCTATCTATGAATAATGCCGTAAGTATGTCGCGAGGAAATGCGTTCTATCGAACACTTGAGTCTGATTAGATTTTATCGACTAATATTGGTTTATTGCCATTAAGTCCACAATAAAGAAATTCTTGGAAAAACTCAGACACAACTAATCAAGTAACAATGAAAACTACAAATAATGAATTTGTATATGACGAATGGTTTATTCGTCGTGTACAAACAAATTAACATACAAAAATAAAGTATGAAGCTTCACTGCATAACCATAATAAAATCTAATGGTAACATTGTTCTTGTGGTGTCTCTTTGATTACTTAATATTTATTAAAATAGGTATTAGTAGTCTTTATTAAAGTATGAAATAGAAGGCGAATATAATAATTAAGTATAAATCAGTCGTTTTGCCACGTGAGTAAGTACCTGTTTATAATTCTATCGTAATAAGTGTGACTGAAACAGACTGCAATTTTTATTTAAATCCTATTATCTTATTATGTCTTATGTACTATATATTCACGGTCACTATCTGTAGAATTAATAATATTATCTAAAATATCTTAACAACTGACTAATTCCACGTTGAGACCTTGATAAAACTCTACATGCTTGCGAATACGAAGCTTATATTAATATGGGTTTTATTTTTTAACTGAATGTTATGATTATGGGTATCTTAAATTATCCACTGACCACTGCAATATTATTCCGGGTTAAACTTTTATTATTGGATTATTAAAAAGAACTTGAACTTACGTCTTCGGGAGGAAAGTCGTAACATTCTGCAATCTTCTGGTAAAGTTCCTTTACATTCGAAAAACCAGAGATGAGTCCGAGCGGGCTGCCGTGTGCTTGCTGGCAGTGAAACACCAACTGTGACTTCTGCGTCCCATTATTGTTATCTAGGCCATTTGACTGCTGATGGGTCTCCTCCGTCGGCGTTGGCGGAACTGGTGGCGGAGTGTATTTGGGCGCCTTCTTTTTAAATAACGACATAGTAAAAGAGCACTACGTAACGGTAATAAATTTTCCTCGAGCAAAAACGTCAGTACAAGCACATTCTCCACCCGTGTACAGTAAAATTTTAATCACTACACGGCCGCTTATCTTATGAAAACTTTAAAATATATCGTCGCGTCATAGCACATGATAAGTTATCGCCCAATGGCGATATTGGGTGAGATTATGCGATGTTTAGTTTAATATATACACATCGCACCGAGCTAGGCGTCGCAGTCGAGCGGCAAATGAATGACGACTAATGGTCAGAGTGACTGGTCCGCTCGGCGGCCACGAGAACGCCCGCCATCGCATACTTATCCGTGACTCCGACAGTATACGTCATCACTGTTGTAATTTCGATTTCGGATCCGGCCTTATTTGCAGATATTATATTGATATAAAATAATGTTACGACCAAAACCAGGCTATTTTGAATGATTTACAACGCGTACATACGGATACTTCTTTAAGTTCATAATATAGACCCATATTGGGTAGAGACTAGATACAAACATTTTATCATTCGGATGTAACGCAATGTAAATTAGGTAAGGTAAGGTGCTATAGCTTGGATTTTTAACTGGACGATGATGGAACTGTATACTATTATTATCGAGGCAGCAACACAAGCATAAAATAATAATTTGGATCATTTACATATTTGATATATTGATGTATCTCTTTCAATCTTTCGTACTCAACAGATGCATAATGCATCTACTGTACAGTACAGCAACTACAGCAGATGCACATACTTGTATGAACTAATAGAAAATAGGATTAGAATTTGTTTAGTTATGGAACCAGACCTTACTCAAGATCAACCTAATATGTATAATATTTTCATGAAAACACCCTAAAGTAGCAATGCATCTGCTTTTCAAGCTACGTTTTATGCCCGACTGCGAAAGAAGGAGGGTTATGATTTTCGAGTTGATAGTCGTGAGAGTGACACTGAGCACATCTAAATTTAAAAAAAGAAATATATAGAGATTTTTGGCGGCAAAATTTATTTTCATAAAATTAAATGTTCTCAAAATACATCGAGTGTGGTACCAAAATCAAATATTAAAATTCAAATTTTGTTTCCATCTTTCAGATCTTCAATGAATTTAATAAAGTTGGCAGATATTGACGCATTCGGGTTTTTGTTTTATTTAAATATGTTTTTACAAATAGTTATCCAATTTAGAACTTAAAACTTAGGCAAAGTAGAGAACAAAAAAATGTTTAGTCTAGGAGCCTAAATCAGCTATGGATAAATGATTTACTAACCGAATCAGCAAATCTATCAACTTTTTCAATAATAACCAAACATTGAATGTATGTAGATACCTAAATGTTTTTTAAAATAATCGGAACAAAAAGAAATGTATCTACATTTGAAAGAAGTCATATATTTTTATCGCAAAATTATTGTACCTACCTACCTTATATTCAACGCGCAGTTGCATCCCGCTATTTTTGACGCATATAAGTAAGTACACTTAGGGGAAGTAGGTATAGTATAAGGGTACGGCATGGTTGAATAAACGCCCAGATCTCTAGAAATGAAGACTTTCACTGGTTTGCGCATGCGTTTGGACAGTAGATAGAATGCACTAGTGGTATGTACCTATGTACTACAGCCCATAACTGTCTCACCCGCGCCACGCCGGTATTGCTTAAGCTGGCACTGTCTTTGAGGCGCCTGACCTTTTTCAATAAAATGAATAAATATGTACCTATTTTCATTTAAATTATGTTCATATTTACATATCTAGGCATTCTAACTTCGCAACTACTTTCGCCTTAATCTGCAGTCTGTAAGCTTACTGACGGGTAAAAACAATTATAATAGAAGTACTGTAAGCTTCAAGTTTAAATCTAACTAGGACGTGACGTCAGAGGGCAGGTGTCCAGTCTCCTCCACTTACGATTTGTTTTGACGCCATTTTAATTGTTCTAGGCGCGAATACGAAGCCAAACGCTGTCGCTCTTCTCAGGTGGCACGTCGCAGGTTATCGTTATCGTGGCGGAATTTTTACATCCGCTAAGATCAGACTCTAGTGTAAAACAATCAGCAAATGATGTCCTACATACCTAACTGAAACCTGTGTCCAGTTAATAATGATTGTTTGTTACATGTGTGGTTACATGTAAATGTTAACATTACTGTGAAGGTTGGTACTTACCGGTGTTACGGGACGTAATATGTTACAAAGCGAGCATTCTTGCAGTCAGTACGTGGAATCGAGCTCTGACATTGTATTTTTACTAACGATTTTAACACACGGCGTATCATAAATGCTCGCTGCGAATATTATATTACATCGCGTAGCCGGTCAGTACCCACCTTTAGGGTAGTAAACTCAATTTATACTATAATGCTTTACAATGAGCCATAGGCCCCATAGGAACCGAAACACTATCGAAATAGAAGTCGGTGATAAGATCTCAGGGTATGGTACTTCTTAATCCTTTTGTGCTCACGTCAAGAAATATGTGATGTAACAGATACTACCAAATACCAATTGTAATCATGTAAGGGCAATAGACTGGCGTCTAATAAATCAGAAAATAAAACAGTCAAATAGATTTTCATATTTTTTATTAACTTAGCAGATAGTAAGTTTACGACGAAGCTACAGCTTTTTTGGGTGTTGGTTTGCCCTCCTTGAAGCCGTTACGGAATCGCCTCCTCACAATCTTCAGGTGACGCATGCGGCCGGTACCAGTGGTCTTCCTGCGCTTAGCCTTAACTGACCAGTGGTCTGAAACAAACAAAATCGATGTCTTGAAAAAGGAATACAATGACAGCCTCTGTGGCGCAGTTAGTCAAGCGCCGCGCCGGCTGTGAAACGAGGCCACGGGTTCGATCCCCGCACCCAGACAAATGTTTGTGTGAACCACAAGTATTTGTTTCGCGTCTAGTTTTTAGTGAGACTGAAATGTCACTCGTAGTTCCTAATAACCACGACATATGACTCTTATCTTAATGTGGGGTCACGACAGTTGCGTGTATTTATTTATATATTTATGCATTGTTTAAATTAAAATCGTAAATGGCTGGCAAAAAATAAAATATTTACATAACAAAAAAATTAAAACTAAAATTTAACTGAGCTAGAATACAAATTATAAAATAAAATGTCCGAAACATAAAATGTAAAGTAATTATAAAATAATATACAATTACTTATACTACATGTCAATCAATATACCTACATTTTACAAGGAAATATTCTGATAAATGAATACCTCCTCAATCAGAGTAGGAAAATTTACATATTGCGCTTCACTGATTCTATTACGTTCGCTGTTCGCGAATATTTCGAAGAATCGTACGTATCGTCGTAGAGGCTTATTGTATCTTCAGTGAAAAATAAAACAATTTTAGAAAGGCTTTAACTATACATTATTTTAACCATGGCAGCAACATTAAGATCTCAATTATTATTTGTATTGTATTTCTATTAATTACTGACTAAATTATTTTTTCAATTACCATGATCAATTTAGATCAATTTACCATGATAAATTTTATTTTAAAGTAACATTTAGCAAGTTGTGGCATTAATTTATTAGAAACATGATCAAATGAATAATTTATTTTATTTTTTTTAAATAAGCATAAGTATCACTTGCGAGTCGGACTCTCGCATTATACATAAAATTTGACGGCCACGGAAAGGGCTTATCTGGCACACAACTCTTGGTTGGCAATAGGCATAGTAAACCTGCATACAATACATAGACCAAAAACAATAATATAAAAGAAAATGGTAGATCTACACATTATACATAAATGTAGATGGTTACTGCTTTCATGGGTAATCTACGAAAATAGTATACCGGGTATATCAAGACTGCCACCGAAAACGAAGTCGGGTGGTAGTTTTAGTGGTTACAGATACAATGCAAATAAAAATTTCGTAAAATAAGCGACAGATTTTTTTTTTAATTATTGTGTTTGCATAGTAAATACCTAGTTATTGCGAAAAATTTCAATTTAAACCCTAACGTACCATTGAGTCTACTATGTATTTATCACCCGTATACGACGATAAGTAAAAAAATACCAAAAAAAAAAACGTTGACGTTTTTTTTTTTTACGAAATTTTTGGTTGCATTGTGTCTGAACTCACTAATACTACCGCCTTGCTTCGTTTTCGGTCGCAGTGTTAATATACCCTGTAGATTTCGTATTTTATTAGATTTTGTTTACAGCTTTGTTTGATAAACAGGGATTTTTATAGGTAAACATTATTTTTTGTTCAATATACTATCCTCCGGTGCTAAGTCTCATTATATTCAGTAGTTACGCTGGCTACAATGTCCTCCAAATCAGAACAAACCAGTGCATTTACACTGCCGTTTGGCAGAAGACATCGCGACGGTACCTGGGCCACCTCTCACATATGAGAGACCTACCACCAATTACATATATAGGCCATTAAGTTGCTATTTATTTATGGCTGTAGTCATCTTTTGTGTAGGTCCACCTTTATTTTCTTTGGGCAATCATCTAATATTCATTATTTTATCCAACTGAGGCAATACTTATGTTTTAGATTGGTGGTAGCAGAAATTAACGATTCAAAAGATATTTTAAAAGACTACTTGAATATAGAATATTTTTTATTTTATTTGATCAAGAGTACAGTACATTAATATCTGCATCCATAAAAATGAAAGTTAAAAGTGTTGTAATGATTTGTTGATTGTTGCACCCTGTAAGTATAACAAACATACCAACTTTTCATTTTACAATATTAGTAAGGATCAATTTCTATCTTAAGTACAACTCTAATGGGACATTTGTAGATATTGTTATATTATAAAATCCCAGGTGATGACAAAATCATTGGTCACTGTACACAGTACCTACACACTCATCAGAAGGTACTTGAAGCACAGTAAACTGCATTGTATTATGGTATCAATTATCATGCATGTGTGGTAATCTCTGAATTATTCCAGCAGTAGACATTGTTTTCAAGTTGACACATATATTCAAGCCTTATCTCCCTATTGCTAACACATTGGTGCTCTTGCAAGCCAATAATCACATACTCAATAGCAGTATTCCTTTAATTAAAATGGAGACTTTATTTTGCTAAATGTTTTTTCTCTTACCAAACCATAATTGCCACTACAGGATGGGAACCCTTTTGGACATATTTCAAGATTTAAGTCTCCTTCTGAACATCTATAATGGTATCCATGCATCTCACACTCAATCATAACAATTAATCAAATAAGATACCTAAGTAAAAACAACCATGTAACATATTTTTGATATTCCAGATTGTTGATGTTATATAAATATTTTGAAGTTTAGTAGTGATTCATGTTTTCAACATTTCATATTAATAATGAGCCAGAATTTATATCACGTCATTTTAGTATATCAGAATATGCCCATTCCTCTGAACTTATTTCTGCCATAATAAAAAATGAACCCATATATTCTATACATAATAGTGAGGAAATCTATCTTCTCTACAATAAGCACAATTAAAACAGCTATTACTTTTTCAAGGCAATGCCAATACAGTACACAAATGAATGAATTCTTTGAAGTATGCCAAAATTATCCAAACTGAACTCTTTTAACTCTACAACATTAACAGTTAAACCCTTATGGATAACTTATTTTAGTCAAGCAGAAACTAAATGCAAAACTTTTAAAAATGTTATATTCTGTTATGTTTGAATAAAATACCTATATTAGTATTTTAGTTTCTTGTTCTCAAATAATTAGAAATAGAAATAATATAATCATATGTGCTAGAACAAACATTTGTTTTCAAAAGAGATATAGTACTTAACCATAAATAAAATATACCACACTGGAAATCACTTTCATTGAATCTTTAATTTTTTATTTTTATTATAGAGGGCAAACGAACATACATTTATACAACAACCATAAACTCAATAGATAATTCTTAAGTACTCCAAGTCTAAAATTCTTAAATTATTAGGGATAAAATTAATGAACATGTTGTGCATGGATCAGAAAAATAATATTTTGTTTTTATTACTTACATGATCTCAATTTCGCCGCAGGATAGCCGCACTGCGCACATTTAGATTTCTGGATGTGATACGAAGATCTGCCACACCTTCTGCACAGTGTGTGGGTCTTATTTCGGCGTTTACCGAAGCTTGAAGTACCCTTCGTCTGAAATATTTATAGGTTATGTTTTAACACCAACTTACCAAAATATATCGCACATAAAATTCACATGGATTCTTTCTATTATTTCACACATTTATTATATAGTTTAACTGTATAAAATTTAAGATTTATTTAGATTGAAAATATTATTTCTATACATTACCATCTTGTCAGAATTTGACAACAGAAAGAGAGATCACCTAGGGTTACCATGAAATCATTTACGCTGACACATCAAAGTTGTACACAATAGAATCGACTACATGAAATTGTTATCGACTAACTGACATCCATGTATATTTACAATCACTGGAAAAATATTAGTTCTAATATAAATCTTTTACTTTAATCTGAAAATAAATTAAATTCTAAGGCTCAGTTGCACAAACTAACTTTGCCCCATGGACGTAATAGACAAACAGTTCTTTCGCTACGTCCATGCCTTCAACAGCATGCCTTGTCAGTTGTCATTGTCAATTGTCATGACTCAACATTGTTCATTGTACACTGTGATTGACGATTGTACAATTGTGAAATGTGAATGGACATGAATAATTTGTTTGCCTTTGCCGGGTTCACTGATTATTGGTTATAATCTCTGTACGGCCATTAAAAATTGAAGCACGTATATACGGAGTTTACCTACTCCTTAGTCTGTGATACTGAGTCCATCTGTCTGTGTCTTATGTTATAATCTCAATTTTATATAATAAACAACGGACAACCTGTTGGTTACTATTTGATTGGTAAATAGTATTACAAAGAACATATATCGGCAGCAGTTAGTTGTAACGGTAAGCTAATTTGTTTTTATTTTAATTGATTAGCCATACACATTCGAAAATTTTGATTTATTTATTCATGGACCTTAAATATAATGAACAGCTTTGAAAACTAAAGCGGCATTATATTATACACAAATAAAATATTTTATAAAATAATCGTATTAATAAAACATTACCAGCTTAAATTTTTAATACTCTGAAAAATACTCGGGACTGAGAGATCCAACATTGCTTCACATAATTGCCTTATTCCCAATACATGTTATTTATATGTTATTCTCTATTCCATTCAGCAATCTGTTAAACATAATGCCAATGAGTCCTAAATCATTCAAATAATAGTCCCACATATAGTGGATTTTCTTATATGATATGCTTAGTGGTTAAGTACTTTTGGACATTATTAAGAGGAAATATATTTTTAGACTCCAATCATTTGAAGATGGAACTTCTTGATGTTATGAAAAGTTTAACCATAAAACATACAGAAAGTAATAGTGAACAACAATTATTTAGATCAATAGCAGCAGATATAGACAATGTTCCTACTGAAATAGTGTTGGCTGAGTATTCTGACAAAACATTACTCATAGTGTCACAATATCAGAAGATTGGCAGTATGTTAATGATACAAAAAGACCAAGTCCACAGTCCTTTAGGCACTGATGACATTTATACAACAAAAGTTATTTTTGGTGCTACAGGAGAAGAGCAGCAAGTAGCGGCAAGATATTTGGCAGAAGCAATTAAAATTACCAAGCCACTTTGTATTTTCATCAACCTCAAATCTTATGACATTGAAACGATCAAAGCTTGCAAGGACATCATTATAGATTTAAGGAGAGATAGAGAAAACTAATATGTCAACAAGCATAAAAAGATTTAAAACTGTTCATAAATATTATGGTCAACTAGTACTTGGACCTCCTGGAGCAGGCAAAACTACATATTGTCATAATATGTCGCAATTGTTGAAAAAAATAGGAAGAGATGTAGTGGTTGTTAATTTAGATCCTGCAAATGATGCAATGAGTTATAAACCTGATATTGATATAAGACAATTAATTGTACTTGAAGAAGTCATGGACCAACAAAACCTTGGCCCCAATGGAGCATTACTCTATTGTATGGAATACTTGGAAAGAAATATTGACTGGTTGTTGAACCAATTGCATGGTGAAAATTCTACTAATTTTATATTTGATCTTCCTGGGCAAGTAGAGTTGTATTGTCATCACAAAAGTTTGAGTAATATTATTTCACAATTAACAACTACTGGAAATATGCACCTGTGTGTGGTGCATTTAGTTGACTCACATCACTGTTCTGATGCTGGAAAATTCATTTCAGCATTAATGCTATCTTTGAATGCAATGTTACAAATTGGTCTTCCACACATTAACTTATTAACAAAAATTGATTTGCTAAAGATGCATATGGATAAATTGCAATTCGGAATTGATTTTTATACTGAAGTGTTAGACCTTAATTACTTATTAGATTGCTTAGATTCAGATCATTTTACTAATAAGTACAAAAAATTAAACAGTGCTTTGGTCTCTATAATTGAAGATTACAGTCTTGTTACATTTCAGCTTGTGAATATGTTGGAAGAGAAGAGTATAATAAATGTTAGAAACTTAGTAGATAAGGCTAATGGATATGTATTTAAAGCAGATGAAGGTAGACACATAAATAGCATGTTAGCCTGCGCTATGGGTGTTGCAGAACCAGTTGATCATGAATTTGAATAAAATTGTTGTACTAATATATTTTTTTTATTTAAAAGAATATGTCATTTTCCCCTTGATTTTAGTGACCAGATTTGTTACTTCAATATGTAAATCGATACCTGACACAAGATTTTAGTGACCAGATTTGTTACTTCAATATGTAAATCGATACTTGACACAAGATTTTAGTGACCAGATTTGTTACTTCAATAGGTAAATCGATACCTGACACAAATAATTTGTCATTTATCAAAGTAAAAATTATAATCCTAAGCTTATACATACCAGATATTCTAGTCATTGCAATGACTAGTGGTCATCCAGGTTAATTATTATCAAATTAATAATATTAATTTAATAGCAGTTTGTTTACAAGAGATGGAAAGTATGGAAAAATAAGAAATATTGTAAATGTTGCAGACACCGTAATCGAGTACAAGGGTACTCAATTGCAGCTAATAAAAATATTTCACACCATGCTCGATTAGCAATACACCAAGGAGTCTTGGTGCCGACACTTATGTATGGCAGTGAATCTTGGGTATGGCAGAGGAAGCACGAAAGTAGATTAATGCTGTAGAGATGAGAGCATTGAGGAGTATATCAAATAGAGTGAAAAATAGTGTGATAAAGGAGTAATGTGGATTGAAAGTGGATGTAGTGACTAAGATAGAGAAAGGAATGCTTTGGTGGTTTGGCCATATTGAAAGGATGGATGCAAAGAGACTGACGAAAGAGATTTATGATGCGAAGATGGGTGGTGGAGTCGGTCGAGGACGTCCCAGGGGGGGCCTATAAAAATCAAATAGAAGACCTATAAGAGAAAGGAAATATACAGAGTCCTCGAAACCGACGAGTGTGTATGCAAAGATTATCGACAGTAGACGATGCGAAAGAGGTATGTATGGACCGTAGCACTCGGCGCACTAAATTCCAAAAATGTGTTACGAGGTAATATGCAATTTTTATATGTTGAAGTTTAATAAGAAAATACATTTGAAAAAATAAAATACTATTCATAAAACTAACCCTAAAGATTTACCCTCGCTACTCACCAGCCAGGTCTGCAGCTCCGAGTTGGGGTAGAATAGAAGAGGCGTGAAACAAGTTTTCACTTTTCAGCTTGCCTCAAATACCTTCCCAAAAATTGGTGCTATCTCTCGTACTACACAACGAACCAACGAATTTCATTTCATTTACACCAACGCCGAGTGTTGGTGTAAATGAAATGTGTACTCGTCTTTCATAATGTTTTTTTTTTATTTATCAACAGTCAACTTTTTTATTAATACAGTGGCGCCCGTAACTTATTATCTGATCTTTTCTGATGCTAGATGGGTTGGAGTTAAACAAGAATTTTGGGGCACTTGTACTTTTAACTTTCTTTTACATTGGGATAAGTCTTGTGTCGTGGGTATACATTTAATATTCACAGACTCGTATACCAGAAACAAATATTTGTAGCGCTCAAACATTTATCTTTCTCCGAGAATCGAACGTATTACCTCTCGCTTCACAGTAGGTGTCTAACTTCGCCCATATGGGCTGTCGAGATCCTCAGACATCGGCTTTAATTATATGCTTAATAAATATTTATATGGCGTGGCGCAATTGGTTAGACGCTGCCTGTGAAACAAGAGGCCGCGGGTTCGATCCCCGCATCGAAACAATTAATGTTTGTGTGATCTACAGGTATTTGTTTCGGGTCTGGGTGTTTGTGAGACCGAAAAGTCTCTCGTAGTTTCTGATACACACGACACAAGACGTCAATGTATGTGATTGTTGGGTGTATTTTGCACTTGCAACTTCCATAATATAAAGCTGATTTTAACCAACGGTGGTTGAAAACTTACATAAACACTATTAATGTTTTACCTACTTAGTGCAATGAATCAGTATTTTCTTCCGTTTGTATGAATTTATTATAGAAAAGAAATAAATACAAAATTAATTATTTTATTACAGATGTCAAAAAGTAAACGCGAGATATATGAGAAACTCATTGAAGTCGAAATGAAAATTGATAATCTCATGAATGATAAACATATGAAGGTTCAACTTTTACACCAATATAATGATATAAAAGATGCAACACAGGTTGTGATCGATCACATAGCTAATATGGAGGGCACAACAATTCGAGAAGTACACAAAAGGCTAAATTTGGGTGACAAAAAATAAAACAATATTTGATAATGGAACGTTTTATTTGAAGACAAATACAACTCTTTACAATTTAAGTCATCCAATATTTTTTTGTGTTCATAAACTTAAATAGTAATGAACAATTTTCAAATTTAACATAGCAGGGTTGTGGTAAATATTTAAGTTATAAGTGTTTTCAAAAAGCCACAGTTCCACGTTTGCTACTTCAGTTACGAAAATTGTATGTGTAGTACATATGACGTATTCTAATATATTTTGATTACAATATGTTGATAATATTAAATGACCATTGTCAGCAAACGAAGTTTATTAATGTAGTAAAGGTATCATATTATTGTTGAATAATCTAAAACTATAGCGAATAATGGTTTAAAAGAGAAAAAAATAAACTACTTCTTCGAATCATTTCTAGTTTAAAATATGTGATAATGATGTGTATAGCATGCAATATAGTGAAATAGAAAAGGGCGTTTCAATTTTCATACATCATCGTATGACATTTTATAGTTTATTTTACTGAATCAACGGCGGCAACCAAAGTTCCTCGCCTTCTAGTAAGATTATCACTTGATACATGCTTTTCTATTCTTTACACATAAACAAACCAAAATACATCGAAGTTAAATTCTAAACGCTAATATTGTGTTTATTTTAATAAGCAAGCAATAATATATAAAAGTTTATGTATAATATTAAAGTGCATATCGCCTCGGCGACAGCTTGCGAATACTTAGCAATGAAAGCGTTCGTTAGCGGTCGAACGCTTGTAGTTCAGAGGCGGGGCGCTACAACTTGCGCCCGATGCCTTTCGCCACTCGCGGTGGTGTGGTTTCAAAGTCAGATGCATATTTACGTTATTTTGCAATATTAAGTCTCTTGGAACAGCGTGGTGGCTGCTTGTGCGTGCTTTGCACTTGCACTTCTGATCATATTTTGATTTCAAAAATCAATTTATATGTTATTGTAGCAACATATTTTCAGTACGTTCCGGCCTGTTTACAAGCTTTCAAAATTGTAAAGTCTTCATTTAGTTCCATTCTCGATTGACGTTTACCGCGCAATTATCATAGAAGGTTTATTTATTCGTAATGGAATGTAAGTGTACGTTGATAATTGTCACGGCTATCTCGTCAAAAGAGTTTCTTTGTAAGACTTTGTCTCCAATATCCTCGTTAGTCATTCCAGCTAAATTTAAGTATAACAATATAACAAATTTACAAAAATACATATAAATTAATGAATATTCGCATTACTGAAATTTCCTAAAATGCATATAAATATATCACTAACAAATCTAAAGATTTCCTAACGAAATAATACCCTATAGGATGTGGAAGACTCAAAATGCGAATATTCACTTTGTTTCATTAAACATGTGTTGTTAGACTTAAATCTATGAGTTTCAGACTCGTTTCAGGCAGCCCTACAGATTTCTAAGCACCAACAATCATTCAATAAATGCTATTTCTATACTAATATATCATACCTCTTATCAACATGGTATGTTTCTTAAGTTATAAGTATATTTCCAACAATTTACTTTGATGATCACAGCACATTATCAACAGTTCATACAAGAACCTGTCAATTAAGACACATTTCAAACTGAAGACTATTATTGTCTCCATAGCTAGCGTCTCTCTTGTTACTTATATTAGTATGTACTTAACATTTTCCACACACCTATTAAAATGCCTAAATTTATGTATCAAGAATTCCCAAAAACAAGTCTGAAATCGATGTGATTTGATCTATGTAATCAACAAACGAACATGTGATGAACTGAATCAAATAGTTTTATATCTGTCAGCGTACCTAATATATTGAGCATCTCTTTTGGCTATTATTTTTCCAATATCAAAGTGACGTTTTACCATTCTAACGGATTTTATTTTGCTTTTGGCTATATCAGTGTGAAGTACGAATTCGTCTTACTTTGCGTTTAATAGAATTCCATAGACCAAGTCACCTTATAAATAAAAAATAATGTTTTGGTAAATTGTAAATATACTATGTGTAAATAAATAATGCTGACTCAGTAATTTATATGCTTAGAACGAAACATATTTACTAAGTCATCTCACTTTTCAATTCAAAATGAGACTTAACAATCAACAGGTCAATTTAGTTATACAATTATTTTTTTAAATATCACGTGTCATATTATGTTTTTTCAGGCTCCTCACCATGTTCTCGTGTGCGAATAAAATACAAAATGAATATCAACATTTTACCATTTTTTTACTTAATGTAGAATTATAACAATTACTTGTCTTATAAAGTAAATAGCTGTTATGTAAAGAATCGCTAATGTTGAATAATCAATTTGATTATAACAAGTATACACCCAAGAACACGTAGAGATAACTTTTGCTACCTTTGGTATTTGCATTTTTTATAAGTTACATGTTTGACATGAGCACAGTCTGTCTTGGGTAGCATGTTACAAAATAACCAGAGAGGCGTCGCAGTTGTCTTATTAGGGATATTATTGAGACATTATATGTATCTCAATACAAAGTCGTCTTTCTTTAATATTATTATTAATCGAACACTTAGTGCGTCAATTAAAGTAATACAAAATCAGTCTCAAAATAAGGAAGTCTTTTAGATCTTCAGGCACGTATACACTACGGCAGGTGGATGGACTCACCTTCCGCAAAATAACTTCGCTTGGTCGTTACTCTATACATAAATTTTGCAATGTATTTCAAAATACGTGCTAAATTCTCATATTTCGATCTTATTTCTTGTTGTCAAGGTGTTAAAAATTTTGCATAGATGTCATGCTTTATTGAGTTTCTTTTTGAAACATGAATGTCACAATCACACAAATACTCAGTAGTCGTGAGCTCAAATACCCACAATCTTATAAGTATTTGTGAACATAAAATATTAAGTGTAAACAGTTATGGCAAGCTTTCTCCAAATGATAAGAAAACTATATTTAACTATTAAATAGGGTTTAAATGTGCCAAGAGAAACTAATTTCTAAAATGATATGAAAGTAATACACGGCAAAAATAATAAAATAAAAGAAAAACAATAAAATGAGGTGTTACCTTTGGGAAAAATAATTTAGTTAGTTACTGGTGCATCACCTTGACCAATATGTTCTTTATCTGAATTGAGGCACTGCTCAGGAACCTGCCAATGCAAAAAAAATCACAAAATGACGTAGTTATATGTGAGTTTGTAGTTTTAGTGGAGTAAAAATTAAAATATTTGTTACATCCTTTCACAAATAGATGGATGTCTTAGCATTCAAGTTAGTAACTTTTAGAATAAATACTAGGTATTTAATTAATTGAACTAATGATCTATAGCGATTAGTACAGTTGAGTGTTTGTAATATTAATTATGAGACGCCAATTTTACCTTGTTCTTATCTACGGGCCCATTAGGCTCCATTGATTGACCAGCCTCGGACTTCAGATTTGATCCCTTCTTCTTGCCTTTCCCCATATTTTTCTTAACATTCTTAACAGTCTTCGATTTCTGAGGTTGCATACCTTACACAAATTATCAGTTGATGAAAACTTTGAATTTTTACCTATCTGGAAATCTAGTTGTGTCTGTACTCTGTCTGTTTTGGAGTTCCATCATAGTGTTTTTAGGCCAAACCTATTAGTCTTATGCGATCAAGATTGAAAAAGATATTTCATATACAACAAATATATGTACATATACTTCATAGCACTGAAAAATGTATTGATATAAAATAAATAGCTAATTTTCCCTAAAAAGTTTGGAATTAGTGAAGGTTGGAAGAAGTGGAATGGTATGCTACTTTTGGCTCTCTTCAGCCACAGGAAGTTCACTGCTGAATATACATAGGCCTCTTTGCCAAGCATTTTGATCGTGGCTTGTTGTAATCTGTCTACCCCACTAAACAACAGTTTCCTGACAATATAAACAAGGTTTTTTGTTAAACATCAACAACCTCGCAAGTCTATCTAGCTAACATCGTGAACAACGTTTGATCTACTTGACTTTTGGTAAATTTTTAGATTATATTTTCATACACAAATAAATATTTATTTTATTTTCCGTTTGAATATTCTTAACTCTGCGCGCATCGCCAAGATCAGGTAAACAAACTTGTGCGAATCCCGGGGTGGACGACGGGGCTGCACGCGCGAAACATCCGTCAACAAACGTCCAAATGTCACAATACAATAAAAACCTGAAATTTTAACATAAAGTATTGAGTTAAGTCAAAAGTAATAGAGCTAACATTGTTATTTTTGGTGTTAACTATCTCGTCCTGCGAGGTTGCTGGTGTTTTAAAAATAACTCAGTACATATATTAAATCATAAAATAATAATAATTGTATACCTTCCACATCAGCATCTGGTGCAATGTTGTCCTCGTGAGGGCTCATGTCTTCTGCTTGAGATCCTATTTCGTCGGACCTAATGGTTTTACTGAAAAATAATCAAATAATTCCAATTTTTATTTGAAAGCATAAAATTGCTGTAAAAAGTAAATCAAGGTGATGAAAACTCCCCACTCAAAGGCTGCTTGTACACGGGAGTGCAGCGAGGCAGCGGAGTGGAGCAAAGGAGTAATGCGGAACGGAGTTGTGGACTGTTTTTCCTTTTCGCAGAGTAAGGCCGCGAGTACGCAACGAATTATTTAAGCTGCGGGCGACTGGTTTAGTTCTACGCGAAATGTAACTGTCAGTAAATATGTTATCGAAAAAGTTGACACGTTATTACCGCGCATTGCTCAAAGCAGATATGGAGTCAGAAGAAATAGAGCCCGAAACCAACGCCCGCGCTCATTTCTTCTCCCCGCTTCCCCCCTGCGCATACTCGCTTCGCTTTGTATATTTTTTCAAGCTAGTAAGCAACTCCCTGTCCATTGAACAGGTAGCCAAAACGTAAACAAATCTCCGTCACTTAATTTATTTTTAGCTATCTCTTGCTCCATCGTCAGAGTTTGATTACCATCTTCCTATTCAGTATTTACCTACAATCTATCGAATGAGACCATTCCAATGAGTTTCAACACAATACCTCTACTGTAAATTGTTGTAGAGTTGCTTATGGTGCCTCAGAATCAAATCAATTTAACGTTATTATTGTTTTAGAAGACACAATATGATACTTAATCTAAAATCGGTCAGATCTCTTATTGGCTCCGCAGATTTTCTTGAATAATAGCAAGAACCCTCTTAATTATACTCCTTATTGAACTAAAAACGCTACATCAAAATCGTTTTTTTTTTGTGATCTATATGCTTTATAAATAGACAACGATACATACGACAAACTTATAACATGCTCCTTTTTGTGCTGAGGAGTTAACAGCTAACAAATTACTCAGTCAAACTTTTTAAAATAGCATATCAATTAAACGTTATAAGAGAAAAGAGCTTACCCGTTGACGGCGATAGTAGCGGGCTTGGCGGGCTCGTCCACGTCCCTGCGCGAGCGCCTCGCCCCGCGCGCCACCCCGCCCCGCCCGCGCCCGCCGCGCGCGCCCCGCGCCCCGCGCCCGCCCCGCCAGCCACGGCCCCCGTACGCGTTGCGCGGCGGCGGCGTGTAGCCCACGTAGCCCACCTGCGGGTAGCGCGCCGGCCGCGTCGGGTAGCTGCCGCCGCCCCACTGCCCCACCACCACGCCGGCGATCTCGAGGCGCGCGCCGCGCCCGCGCCCTCGCGACCAGCCGCCCAGCGAGCCACCCACCACGCCCGCCACGAGCGGCAGCGGCGGCATCGCAAACTCCACCTCGAGGCCTTCGAGTATGGCCTTGCGCATGCGTTCCACTTTGACGACGGTGTCGAGGTGGTTATCGCAGAGCTGCGCCAGGTGCTTGCAGTGGTTGGCGCGGTGCAGGTTGCGCTGCAGCAGCTTGCCGTCGAAGTAGAGCCAGGGCGCGGCCACGAGCCAGGGCACGGGCGCGCCGCACGCGTCGTTGGCCAGCAGCGCCGCCTCCGCGCCCGCCATCACCAGCGCCGCCAGCTGCACGCCGCGGGAGCTCACGCCGTTCACCTGCAACGCCAACAGTACACACTGCGCGCTCCGTCTACTGTCCCCTTGCACCCCAACGATTCGTTCACGTGGCAGCCTAACTTACGTTCATTTCTTGCAAATGAAGAGCGTTCATGAGATCAGTAGAGAAAGCTGTGGCTAAAAATGCATCCAATTCCTGGCGCCGTAAAATTTGGATTTGAGAAGTCATTATAAACCTGCAAATGAGAAAGTGGAATGTTAACAAATTTTATACTGAGGCCCGTTTATGAAACTATCAAATCTTTTAACTTACCTTAAAACAGTAGCGAGTATCAGCAGATGTTGTGGCACATATGACGTGTTCAACATCAACGGCGTATCAGATCGCATGCAAGACAAAAAAGCTCTCATACGGCGACATTTGTCATCCTGTGCGGTGCTGTGAAAATATGACAAATATGTCAGAACACCGTTAACAGATTCGATAGCATAATTTAATTTTAATTGCAATAGATGCTCAGTTGCTTAAATTACACAAATATGCTCAGTGCTCACCCAAACCAAAGACGTTGCACAGTAGGCACCGGCCAATCGAGTACCACACCGGGTACCATCTCAGCACTCTTCCCAGGATTCACACGTGAGTAAATCCACTCAGCCACTTGAACGGTACACGGCCGGTCATTATTATTAGAAGTGCCAGCTGAACCTTCCTCTGATACCAAAAATAAAAACATATAAATTTAATTATTATGTATCAACATTCATTTTTTAAGTCATACGTGCACATTATACATACATACCTTTAGCTTTTTGTGCCATAAAGCGATGATGATGCATATTGTATAGGATCGCGTAGACATTTTGTCTAATGCCTCTGTAGAAGTGGTGTATAGAGGGTATCTCTCGGTGGTTGTCGTCCTCCATGAGTACTGGCAGAGTGATTTGCCTGTGAGTGAGCACGGACAGCATGTGCGGGTGCATGAGTCCGCGCGCGTGGCGCTCGGCGCACGTGCGCAGCACCTCGGCGGGCGCGGCGGGGCAGTTGTCCTCGCTCTGCACGTACTTGCCGCCCCCCGCACCCGCCGCGCCGACCCCCGCGCCGCCCCCCGCGCCTCCCGCCGCGCCACCCGCCGCGCCACCCGCCGCACGGCCCTGCAACGCAAAACACCGACACTCAATAAACCGGTAGATCCATCCATTTTTTTGCATCCATATGAAAAATAGTAACATTTAATTCCAAGGATAAAGCACGCTTACACATGTACTATAACATCCGACAGTACAGTTTGTTAATTTATACCATTACAATATTAGAAGACACATTCTCATCACACCTCTTTGGAAGAAGGCTGTTGTTTCGCGTTTTGGTCAGTGGCGGCATTGCTTGCGTCTCCCGTTTCGAGCGACATGGCGGCTATTGCGTGGTGCACGTCGTGAGTTGTATCTTCAACACTAAAGTCCGCATTCATTGATGCATTTGCTGTGGCCAATTTGTAATCTTCCAAGCCTTTTTGCTGTAATTTATCCGATAATTTTCAACATCTGAAGTGCTCATAAATAATGATATGGATAGAATGTAAAGAAATAAAATATAAAATGGATAGGAAGGTAAATGACAAAAAATCAATGAAAATAAATAATTTAAATTAGGAATAGCACTTAGACATCAAGTTTTAGAAATGTGAACCATGCAACATTTTTCTGCCAATGTAAGCCAATCAGTAATGAAGAAGTCAATGATATAAAAGGCGTGGATGACTAAAGCGAAATTTGTTTTGTTTATTAAATGTATAAACCTCATGCTCTGAAGATTCTGTTGCTAGCTTGGATGTGTCTAAATCTGTAGTAGCCGGTGGTGGGATAACATCAACTTTTTGGTTTTTCTTATTATTTTTGGGGCGACGTCCTGAAAGATCATTAAAAAGTTTATAAAACATATTCATTAATTTCAATAGCTACCTTTACGAAAAGATCTTACCTGATGCTGTTCTGTATTTGAGAAAACCATCCTTAGTTCCATTCAAATAATATTGCACAGCTTGCTTGAGTTTAGCTGCACGAAGATCATTGAGATCGCCAAATATATCAATACAAGCTGCATCAACATCAGATGAGGGGAGATCACGCACGTATTGGCAAATACTTTTGACTAATGTCTCGGGCGACACTTGTTGCTAATGTAAATCATATAACATATTTAAGTTACAATTCAATTCAATTTATTCTACAATTGACAGCATTTAATATGTGACGGAAGTGTAGGAGTTAGATCTGACTGTAAAAAGACAGTTGAATTTTGTCAAAATGTTCTTGTCAATGCAATTTCGAGTAAGAAGTCAAGTTATAAAATAATATGTATTTTTGATAGTTACAATGCAAAAAAAATTACATACCTTCTTTTGTGAGATACCAAAACGCTTATAGAAATCAGACAGGCTTTGTTCAGAGATGATTGTGCCTCCAAGTAATGCTGCCATAAGGCAAAGTCGATCTTGAGGAACATCCAACACTCGCGGCAGTTCATGCACCATATATTCCTTTGTTTCTAAAGAAGACTGAAAATGTTTACAATGTTAATCATTCAATCTGTCCAATTCTTTTATCCAATCCATTAATATTATTACTAAATATAGAAAATTTCTGCATTTGCATCACATTAGAGTTTCAATGTATGTTTGTAAACATATAAAAAAAACAACTATTAGTTGGCTATAGTAAATCAAATTAATGAAAACTCACACTTATAAATAGCAGGTAATATAAAAAAAAATACTTGAAATACGTACTCTGTATGTCAGTTTTAATTGAGATGAGCTAAAATATCTTGGTGGTTGAAAAACTAAATACTCCCCAGAGCAACCCACAAGCCCTGCATAATTCTTCTCACGACACAAGCCAACAACTTCTTGACAATGATCATCTGAGGACACCATCTAAAAACACATTAATTCTTAATTTTGTTTCTCAATACATGTTCAATTTATACTGCACATGGGATCAACAACAAAATTGCAAATATAGTATAAACTAGTGATGGGCGATTCCGAGATGTTATATCAATCGAAAGAATCGGAGTCGTTAAAATAAACAATCGAGTCAACCATCAACTCGCCGTTCTACAAAACAATCGAGATGTTTTTCGATTGTTTCGAGTCAATGGATTTGACCGTTAGTTTTCGATCGTTCGAATCAGTCACCGAGTCTCGCTCGGTTCTTGTTTATTAGTCGAATGCAAGTATAGCAATGCGTATAGATAAGGGGCCATTCATTTATTACGTAAGACTATATTTTCTAGTTTTTTCAATCACTACGCAAGTCAAGAACTCGCGTCTAAACCATCGAGTAACAACACTCGATTACTCTCGAATCTCGAATGAACGTGCCGCGCGCCGCGCCACACAGTGGGTCGAAACGGCTATTTTTGTGACATAGGATTTTTTTTCGGATTTTCCAATTTTTTTTGACGCCAACGTTTTGATATTATCATTCCTTACACTATTCATTCTTTGTATTTTTTTGCTTAACCCTATAATTTCGGCAAAAAAAAATATTTTAGGTTTTTAATGTATGGAACGCACTATAAAAACCTAAATTTCTACGAAGTCCTGCTAGATCCTGCGTTGAAACCTTATTTTTCTGAATCTTGGTCTGTTCTACTATACTTCTATACTTCGAAAGTCTGCATCGACCTGCAACTTTTTCAGTTATGCAGTTCGAAAGAAATGATAAAATTCAATATTTCCCAAAAGATTTTTTACAATTATCTTCAGTAAATTTGACACAAATAAGATAAATAATTAATCTAATAAATTAACAAATACCAAGGAAAACTTGTATATGTGCCGTGCCAGATTAAAAAAAAACAAATGATGGAAATAACTAAAAAATAATAATAAAAAAGGCTAGTATAAAGCCTATACCTATATACTACTCACTATCACTACTGTTTTGTAGATCTTCTAAAATACTCTCTACATTAATAAATTCTAAGTCTTCTGGTTTTGATGGCAAATGCAGAAGCTCTTTAGCTTTTGTTGAGAGAACCATAACATGTTTTTTTGTCATGCGTGATCTAAGACTTGTGATCTTTGGATCAGATGACAAAAGGAGATTATGTAAGATGTCCTCATTCGAAGATATCCTACTAATTTTTCGGGAATGATTTTCCCTATATTTTTGGAAGTCTTTGTTCCGTGCTTCTGCGGCTTCTTCCGACAGCTTTCCAATGGGTATAGCCCCAAAATGTTTAATTATGTCAGCCCCATGAACTAATAATTTATGTACACTGGAAGGCATATAATACCACGGATATAAATCAACATATAGTTTTGCGGTTTCGGTAGAAAATAAAGCGAATTTAGTAATATCAACACGCTCTCCAGACGCAATGGTTTGTAGAATGATATAAAAATTCTCTATCAACTGCTCATTAATGCCAGTGATACGTGCTGTCATGGCTGTATTTTTAAAAAATCTTCGAGCCGTATTACCATCATTAGTGGTGCCTGCTCCTTGCTTCACTATATCAATTAGCAAGCCACATTCTTCTTTAAATTCTTGTTGAATTGCAGACTTTCTGGTCTTCATTTTCTCTTTATCGTCACCCCTGCAGTTCCATTTCTTAATCTCCAAACGGTAAGCTATGTGGAGTAGGCACTCCATGCATCTTATCCACGCATGCAATGATGACAATCCATACTGGTACATTTCTTCATTCTTAGATCGCAGTTTGTGGGATTCCAAATTATTCATTTCTGTTGGTTTCGCTTTGCAAATGTCACAAACTGCTGTTGAAGTCTCAGAAAAGTATGAAGTTATTTTGCCGTCAATCATTGTCATCATTAATTCGTGGGCAATTTTCACTTTCCTAAATATAGATGGCTGGAGTGCCTCGATTTCTCCTGATATACCGGCTTTTATAGCTGCTACAGTAATTTGTGTTTCTTTTGTGAACGTAAACATAATGGGACGACAGTAAAATGTGGATGAACTTCGATCGTTTTCCCATAAAACCGTTCCATCATCATGTTGTAGTCTTATTGGAACAAGACTTGCCATAAATATACTGGAATCGTCCACGCCTACTTCAGAGATCTGCTTATAATTGCTTTGCCCCGAGGATCCATCAAAGCCCCATTTGCTGATAAGCTTCAGGTCAGTTGCAGAATCTAAATCGAACTCAATTGTATCCAAAAGCCTTGAGGCTGTCAAGTTGAGCAGAGCTTGCAATTTAACTGATGCCGTGCAATCACTAAATGTCATATACTCCTTTCTTGGGTAACATTTCAATTTTGCTTCTTTTAATTTATAATAAGAAGGATACAATTGAAAGCCTTTTTCGCTTGCTGATTCTCTTAGGTTTATATATTGTGCCTTCGACAAATTTAGGGAAACAAGTAGCGCCAACGCTTTATCAGCAGTGTATGGAACATATTTTTTTGCATTCAAGCAATTATTCACTTTTGTTATATCTTCTGGATTTTTAAGTAAATGGTTTATTATATTAGCGATGGCTTCTTGTCCATTACATTTCAGTGTATTTGATGTAGCTGCAATTAATTCTTCCTGAGACAAATTATTTTGAATTTGGTCTACTCGTCTTCGTTTTTGTCTGTTGGACAAATCATCGAATGATTTTCTGGGACAAATCAAAGCTGTAGAAGCTTTCGATGTGGATGGAGACAGATTCTCAAGACTTAAGTCCTCTTCATGTCTTTCGTGTTCTTCATGTACTTCATGTTCTTCGTGTCTTTCGTTTAATTTTAGTCCTTTAGGCCAAATTATTTCACTTTCTAGCCAATCACCATTTTTTTTAATAAAGTTAGAAAATATACGATTGCATTTTTGCCATCTAGCTGTTATAGAAGAACAGAATTTTACACAAAACTTTTGAAGCACTACACTATTTTCTTCAGTTACGTTTATTTTCTGTTGCAGAAAATCAGAAAGTTTTTTGCTATCTGATAGAGATCCAAGCTGGTCTCTTAAAACAACAAACATATCGAGATTAGTAACTAGACCCTCCATGATACCGAAACAAGGATTCAAAATAAAATGGTATGGATCGTAGCACGGATAAATGTACATTAAGAACGAATTCAAAATATAAGTCATTTTATACCCTGGGCAATAAACAAATTTTATTGCCCTAGATGCTCTCATTAATGATAGAACTAAGTAAAAGGACAAAACATGTTTACAATCGATATCACGAGAATGTTTGTTTTGTTTTAGTTAATTAAAGACAATAAACAAACAGTAGTTGTAAAACAATTAACTAAATGCACCTGTAATCTCCAGATGTCATCAGTGTTAATGACTGAAAGTAATCCTTTGCCATCTGGTGGTCCATTTGCATTTATGATTTATTACTGTGTTTACGTTAATTGTGTAACCACATGTTTTGGGTACAACAACCAATTATGCCAATAAATATTTACTTATTTACTACTATTGTGTTATTCTATTAGATTTTTATATAATAGTTTGTATATCCACAATGTTTTTGTCTTACTATCTTGTGGTTAAATTGACTTAAAATGTCAATTACAAAATTAGAAATAGTACTATTTTTACCATTTTTCCGATCCCTATAACTGGAAAAGTTGCAAGTCAATGCAGACATTCGAAACGTACAAGTAAAGTAGAACTGGCCAGGATTCAGAAAAATAAGGTTTTAACGCAGGATCTAGCAGGACTTCGTAGAAATTTAGGTTTTTATAGTGCGTTCCATACATTAAAAACCTAAAATAATTTTTTATGCCGAAATTATAGGGTTAAGCAAAAAAATACAAAGAATGAATAGTGTAAGGAATGATAATATCAAAACGTTGGCGTGAAAAAAAATTGGAAAATCCGAAAAAAAATCCTATGTCACAAAAATAGCCGTTTCGACCCACCGTGCGCCAGTCGCAATAACAGACCAATTCGGACTCGAGTCCAAGTTGAAAAAATCGAGAACCATCGAGATGTTCGAACAATCGTAACAATCGAATTAAACCTCTCGTCATCGCGCATCGCTAGTATAAACAGTCATATATTACACTTTTACTGTTCACATTACATAGCTGTAAAATTATGTCTAATTAAGCATTAATATTTTTATACATACAATTGGAATATTAAGGTATCTGAGAGCAGTCCTCAGGCAGGAGTGCAGTCCTGTTGGTGGCACCCACCATACTTTGGGTGGTGGAGTACCTTTTGTGACAATGTGACGCAATACCTGAGAAACAAAATGATGTGAAGTATTAATATAGAGATCTTTTCTTAGTCAAAAGGACTAGAACATTGATCAAATTTATTGTGTTATAAAATTAGTTCTGAAGTAGTAATACAGCATCTCAAGATAAGCATGACTATACTTATTTATAATTATATTAAATGTCTAATAATAGGAAAATTATTTTATCCCACTTGTACTAACAGAATTGACTCTCTGCCTGTATGTAGCTTGTGTTTGGATCCAGTGCTGGGGCAAGGCTGGTGGAGTTGGGTGGGCACCATTGAAGCAAACACACAAAGCCACTTGATGTTCAGCCAATGCTTGAGCCAATGTTGTTAAAAACTGAACACAACGCGCCCACTGACCACCACATGCCCAATCTGTGATATAAACAATTATGTATATAGAATTTATTAGCACATATTGTCAATTTAATTAATTTTGCACCTTAATAAGAATACATAAAATTTAAATAGAAACAAAGATAATAAACTTATGATTAAATATAATAAAATTCAGTTATCAAATGTTAATCCTAAGGGAAGAATCAAAATACACTAAGACATTTCTATTGTAAAGTCTGTAAATCCAATAAATTATAGTGAATTATTAAATCAATATTTAAAAAATAAATGAAATTTGAAAGAATTAAAATTTTATGATGTAATGCACGATATTTATATGATCAACAAAACGTAGTGGAGTTAATACATAAACATTAAACTGTAATATAATTTTTGATTGCTTAAAAATACTTTTTTCATGAATTAAAAAATAATAACTATTTTATTATCAAAATTATTAACATGAATTGAGGAATTTTATATTTTAATTAATACCTGAGAAGTATCCTCCGTACAAACGATCCAAGCAACCTTCCGCATCTAAAACTAGGCGGAAACCACCAGCATGATTTCTAGCAATCCTAAACAAATCGGCCGCAACTCCTTCATTTTCTAAATATGTTTGTAAATCCTGTATACCCATGATTTGTGTAGATACTGTTTAGCAACGTAAAAACTGTCGTCACCCCCCAATTAGTCTGAAAAAAAATGGGCATGAATATCAACCATTGAATTGGTTACTTCATCAGAGAAAATTGTATACGCTAAGTAAGAAAACCTATGAAAAAAAACAATCTTAAATTCCAACATTTTCTACTATTGCAAAAATAATGAAATAGAAAGATCTGACAAAATGTACCAAAAAACAAAAATAAAAAGTGACCGGCACGCAACTGCGATAGCCTTAAATGCGGCAGATTGGTAGTTAAAAAAATACCAGAAACAAACCTTAAAGCTTTTAAATACATATAAAAACATAGAAATACGAACCTTTTTAATAAACCATGCCAACAGTGAATGAATTAGGATAGCCGTGAGTTGAAAACGGAAGCCATTTGTAATTTACACTTACCTACCTACCTACTTGTTTCAGATCAATTTAACTGAAACATAGCCCTTTGAGCCTAAGAAAAAGTATTTTATAATAGACAAAAACGGCACTTTTAACATGCTATTTACCAAAATGTAAATTGGTCTTTCTGCTGGCCACTGCCTGGGTCACTTTAAGAAATAGAAATATTTCCAAAATATTTCTGCTTTTTTCCTTTACCGTGGCGCAGTTGGATAGACGCTGGCTGTGAAACGAGAGGCCGTGGGTTCGATCCCCGCACTCAGACAAATATTTATGTGAACCACAGGAGGTCTGGGTGTTCGAACTTCGTCTGCGTGATTAACTTTATTTGAGTTTTCCCATCCCGTCCGGTCCCGTCCCATTCAATTCTCACTCAAGGCATGTAATTAAATCCTACCCCATCCCTTTGAGTATAAAAAAGTAACAAATATATCAGAATTCCTTCATCATCCCACAGGAACACACAATTTTTCGGGATAAAGAGTTGTCTAATTAGTGTTAATCCAGGGTGTCAGCTACCTCCATACCTAATTGGCTATTTGACTAATTTCTGAAAAGTGTTTTAAAGTCTAGATATAATCACTCTATACCTCTTCAAACTATTAATTTATTTTTAAAGAGTTGTTTATAACGAATAAACATATTTTTCAGTTTTATCATCATATATGTCACCAAAACGGTAGGTCACGTGACTTTGAAAAAGTTACGTCACGCTTTATAAATGGTGAATGATCTTAGTGGCAGAGATGAATGAAAATTGAAAATCGTGACATCACACGCTGCACAATGACAGCTTGTCGTGTTTTGTTACATTTAATCAACAGATAAAAAATGGCAAACTTATTTTAGATTATTTAAATATTTATAATTTAGATAAATGTAAATAAAAATACCTATAATTATTGTTTACCAAAAAGCTATCATATGCAACACATTTTATAATTTATTGCCACAACAGTCAAATACCCAATTTCGTCGAAATCCATTATGTATGCCGTTTCTGAGTTCATCGCGCACAACCGCCCAGACAAACAGACAAACCGACAAGCAGACAAGCAGACAAAAATTCTAAAAATCATTGTTTTCTTTTACGTTAATACAGACCCCCATGTTAGTTTTTCCTATTTATCTTCCACGTACAGACATCCATCGGTTACATTATATGTATAGATAGATACATGATATTATAGATCTCTGATCTATCAACTCTGCAATTTAACATAAAATGGCAATGGTTTAGCGCGTCTTAAATAATCTTAGTTTTTAATCGAATTTTTTTAAGTAATGTTATACCAATTTTTTGTATTCTTTAAATTAAAAGTAATAAACTAAATTATTTTGAATTTATATCTTGGCAATTTTAATCTTATGTCAGTTTGTGTTAGTTTGCTTGGTTTGGATGGGGCGTTGTAAATCAAAGAAAATTACCAAGGATGTTTGAATTCATTACAGCGCCATAGAATATTAGTAATTTTTAGCTTAACACAACCACGACTAATGATCTTTTGATATAAAATGCTTTAAAACAGTGATAATATTGTTACGGTTCTAAGACTAAGACGGCGCTCCTTGGATTGATTTCAAAATTATCTTTATTTTCAAGAATAAGTTATGCCGGAACAAAGTAATGATTATCGTGTCGTAGTATTTGGTGCAGGTGGTGTGGGCAAGAGTTCCCTGGTTCTACGATTTGTTAAAGGAACATTTAGGGAATCTTACATACCTACTATAGAGGATACATACAGACAGGTAACTACTTATTACAATACTAACAACAAATCGCTGAACATTGAGTAATCGGAATGACTACTTAAAACGTTAAATACATGATTTAAATGAAGAAAAACAAATTCTTTGTAGTTAAAAAGTGATATTGCTAATCTTGTTAGCTGCTTGATATTTATGCAGTGGTATGATTCATGCAACATATAATACATTTACATTTTATTTCTAATATGGCATTTAAGTAAATCTTGCTTTAAAATCCAAGATATTTTATCAAAGCATACCTTGCCAAATTGGAGCTATGCCAAAAATATATTATGTCCTTCAATGATTAATTGTCTGTAATTATATTTTTACAACATTTTTGTAACCATAGTTATGGTGGTAAGACATTAAATATTCTATTGAATATTTTTTTCAGGTGATAAGCAGTAACAAAACAATATGCACACTACAAATTACAGATACAACTGGTTCACACCAGTTTCCTGCTATGCAGAGATTGTCTATTAGCAAGGTTTGTTTTCCAATGAGTTGAAATTTAAAAATATTTTCTAATTCACAAATCTTATAAAATCAATCAATGTCTTATAAATATTATAATCTTATGATGATTCCTATATTTCAGATTACAGACATTTAATCAGTGTTTATTTCAGGGGCATGCATTTATACTAGTGTATTCTGTGAGCAGTCGACAATCTTTAGAAGAATTAAAGCCTATTTGGCAGACAATAAAAGAAATAAAGGGTACAGAACTCCCCAATATACCGGTTATGCTGGCAGGTAACAAATGTGACGAGAGCCCAGAGATAAGAGAAGTTTCCGCATCAGAAGGCCAAGCACAGGCACAAGCTTGGGGTGTTTCATTCATGGAGACATCAGCCAAAACAAATCATAATGTCACTCAACTATTTCAGGTCAGTTTGCTATTAATTATCATTTACTCTTAAAAGAATGAAGATTTCTGTAGTTGGAAGAAATTATTTTTGGACTAGTACTTTTCTGCAGAGCCATGCTTAAACACAGGATACTTTTTAAATGTTGTGGTGGGATCAATTTTACTATTAATGCCTCAGAGAGCTTGTTAATACATTGAATGAACAGCAAAATAGGGACTACCACCAGTGCAGCTCACCATATGCCAAGTGTATTTTTTATTTCAAACCAAAATGCAAAGTGCATGCAAATAGCCACCTTAAAAAACATCATGTGCATTTGTAACAGTCTATTTGTGAAGCTGATAGCCTGAGTTATGGACTTTGACATTATCATCATATTAGCCTGTATTCATCGACTACTGCATCAATGTCCAGGCCTCTTCTCTATCACACCAATTTTCAAGATTTTAATTTAGATCCAATCTCATATAGTATTGCTATTAACATAAACGAAAGACCTGGATAATCTATCTTCAATTACTGAGCACTTTAATGGTGAAGGAAAACATGGTGTGGAAACCTGCATAGGTTTTCAAGAATTTCTGTGGTATGTGAAGTCTGCCAACCCATATTAGGCCAGTGTGGTGTACTACGGCTTAACCCCTCTCAATCGATCCCTCGATTGTTAAGGAGGCCCAAGCCCGGCAGTGGGATGTGTATTATGATAGTTATACAGGGTGTACAAGAGAATGGCGCACCTGCTAATATACATTTTAGTAAATCGTGATTACGTCTAGATTATGATACATTTTCGTAGCGTTCTCTGATAATAACAAAGATGCCGAGAAATCAAGAATTACCATGACACATGCTTCCCCTTAACATATTACGCCAAAGTGATTGAACCTAACAACTGAACGGGTCGCTCCACAACAGATAAGTAGGAATACTTCTCCATAATAGGTGATTAAAACTACATGATTGCCACGCCACTTAGTGTACATAGTTAGGCAATAAGAATTTAGCATTGAACGAACCGTAGAATATAGTATCTAGAGAACATGGGCAGAAGACCTACCATAATTCAAGCGTACTGCTTAAGTGCCGCTAATGATCATAAAATAAATAATAACTAACCCTATAATTTAAGCCATAAATAGGTACCTTAGGTAAGGAGGTAAGTGCTGGACCTGCCAAAATCCAGCACGAAAGCACTGCCACAATTTGATAACATACAACACTTTTACGTTTATAATTCACTTCATTAGACACGTAAAATGTACTATGTGTACATAGAGCCGTCGCTCGGTCTTCCGATGCAACGTGTTTGATTCAACTTCGCGTAATAATGCACAACTTACTAAAGTATTCTACCGTTTTTGCCACGAACCCATGATCATTGCAATGCCCGAAATACACTTAGATATTATTAAACTAACACTTCACAATAAATACCATGGGATATTCCGTACCTACGTCAAAATTGATAAAATTCAATCAAAGTAACTGGAAACGAGTGAATATTACAAAATATGTACACGACAAATACATGTACACCCGAACGTAGTCCGAATTCAACTAATAAAAGATAAATATTTTTTTCGAAAAACGAAAGATAAAGGCTTGTTCACATTAGACACCTTTACACCTATTTCAGTGCATAATATTTCTTTTTTCCAAAATTGATACACGTTTTTACTGTTATCACTAATTTAATATCATAATATGCTATTTCTTAAGTAAACACTATTTATTCGGCTACAAAGATTTTTTAAATTTCGCTTGTAGTATGAGATTTTAGTACATTTTTATCACTTTAAACTTTAAAGCAACATCATTATTAATATTAATTAAATCATAACCAAAGGCAGTCTTGTAACTGAATGGATCAAATTATGTAACTATTTTAACACATTTAAATAAGATTAATATCTCTGGGGAGAGTAACGATCATTTTATCAATCCATTATGATCTTCCGTTTTTACGTAACTCTAATTATCCAAGTACCTAACCAAATTAAGTTGTACTAAGTGTGAAGTGTGAACACACCCTAACGTGGCGGTCATCCTTTGAGTAACGCACACAAAACACCGCCAACGGTATTAGTGTCACTCACACTCGGAAGCGGCGAGCTCAAAGGAAGAATAATCGAGCCGCGCTAGTTCCGACAAAGTTCCGACGAGTACACAGTGACCTTCGGCTTCCTTTGAGAAATGGGCCGAATTCTGCAATCATTTTAATATCTTATTTTTTATTTATCAGTGTAATTGCGTAAAAAGAAATTTTAATGAATATTAATTACTTAGATAATTTAAATGTTATGTATTACTAAAACATTTGTAATTAATAAATTTGCATGGTACAACATGGTTTAACCGAGGACCAGCGTGATTTATTGGTATCTTAGAGTTTAGATTTGTGACACCTTAAGGAAAATAATGACAAAACACTCGATCCATGCTCGATGCAACTATACCTACCTAGTTCATTATGTTGTGAATTTGTTGACACTATAAATCTAAGTACGCCCCTGTTTAACGGTTTTATTTCTTTGAAATGAAACAAAAAATACATTTTTGTAAAATTAGACAAGGATAAAGTATACAGCTGAGAGTTAATGACCTGGCCTATTTGTAGAATATGTTAAGGCGAAGTCTATGAATTTTTTGTTGCTGAAAAAAAATGTTTTCGTGGTATATTTCGTTAACCATTTAATTAACAACGAAACGAAAAAATACGTATATGTTAAAATATTGTTCTTTACCCATTTCAATTATTTTTTTTTGCGAAAATGTGATGATTATACTCAAAACTTTAAACGGTCATAACTCCAAAACGGATAAGTATTTTCCAAATATTATTCTTTTATTATCATATTAATATTATGCCCTTGCACCCAACTTAGCTACTGCGCCATTCTCTTGTGCACCCTGTATAATGGAACATTAAATAAAACCTTTCATCAAAATTAAAATAAGCACATTTTTGTCTTTTATCATTTGTTGTATCAGAATAAAGAAACTATCGGTTTTTGTTGACTGTAGTCGTATTTGTGCATAGCAGCAATACACCATTCCATCTAATAATGTTAATTGAAAACTGATCTAATTAAATTCTATTTGGTGTTATTAAAATAAATTCTTTCTCAGTATACTAGGCCGAGACGTCATGTTTCAAACAACCCGCGCCATAACTACAACACAGTAAAATTTCCGGGCAATTCGATGTAGTGTGCTTATTATGACGTATAACCACTTTCGAAAATTAGTCAAATTATTGTTTACTTGGATTGGCTAATGCCAATATTGTTGATTATGGCTTAACTATCCTGCTTACGATAAGCATGACTTACTTGTCTGTAATAAAATATTTTGGTGGCATAAAACTATTGACATTTTAATTCTTATGGATTTTATTGAAATGAAATGAAAATAATTTATTGCATCCATTAAAATGTTCAACATTATTTTGATTCAGTCATTATTTGAACTACCACCTGGTTCAGAAAGCGGTTTTCACTAAAGAAGAACGGGTAAGAAACTTGTGAACATGGTTTAATATAAAATTATTACTTTACAATGTTTTGAAGACTTAACAGCTTTTGTGGTCAAGGGGGGCACTGAGATATTAGTCATAAGCTCAGTAAATGTTACAAACTACCTTCTTTTTATAAAAAACGACTGTTGATTTCAGGAATTACTTAATATGGAGAAGAACAGAAATGTTTCACTTCAAGTTGACGGTAAGGGGAAGAAAAAGAAGGATAAAGCTGTGAAAGATGGTGGTGAAGCGTCTGCTAGTGGGAGAGAGAAATGCCTCATTATGTAAATATGTTATTCAATCACTTAAGAACTACCACCATATTCCAATAATTCGTAGTCATTTTGATCCTAGTCATTTAAACCATGTCCTGGTTAAATAAGGCACAGAGTTAGAATAAGTATTACAATGCATTTAAATACAAATGTAGTTATAGACTGTAATGCCTTTTTAATAATTACTATTAATTTCCAATATAATGGAGCTTAGGATGGTCAAATACAATATTTTGCTAATAGTAAGTTACTAATATTTTAATGACGACTGATGTGACATAAAAAAATGAAAACTTATCCATAATAATATTAGAGTGAAAATACAACGAAATTACAGTCTCTAGGACTTACTGTTATTTAACTGCATGTGCTGATATTCAATCAAAACAATAAGAACATTATCTTTAAAGAGATAGGTAACAATGAGTTGTAGTACACACATTTGTTACTTAGATGCATAGATGTATAGATACAGTATATTAAGGAATATATTTTTTGTTTTTATGCAATATTAAACCTAATACTTAATTTGGCACCGATATATGGTACGCTATTTTATGATATGTTCCAAATGTAACAGAAGTGATTGTGTAATAGTAATTCACAATCTTTCTTCAATAACTTATAATCAATCGTTGCTGTACTTATTCAATTGAACAACTAATGACTGCATAGTTCAAATGATAATTAAAACTGGATAATGTCATGGTGGAATTTTCTAACCAGTGCCAAATTATCATAATAATTTTCATGTCACGATCAACAAGAGGTATAATTTATTTCTTAACAATTGGAACTGTGAGTTTCATTTTTGTTTATGGTATGGGTCCATTATGTATGAATAGAAAATACGTGTTGTCAATATATAGGTACTTAGGCTTAAAAACAGGTGCCTATTTATTAAAGGCATTGATTTATATCTTATCAATTAGTAAAATCATTAGTGGCTATTCAGTTTTAACATCTGATGGTATTGATGTATAATAGTGTTTTTACTTTGTTGACATATTTGTTTTTATGAAATAACTATGATGAACCTGGTGATGAAATAAGCATTTAATCATAATTTCATTGGCATACAATTGTGATTCTCTTGCAATCTAAACACAACCGGCTGGTCCATGATAAGAAATGTATGTCAATAAAATTTTCCCTTGCTTGCATAATATAAATTATAATATATTAAATTGATATATCTACAAGCAGGCATTGTATAAACACATAACATATACAAAATTGATGCTAATTTCCATGTGGAGGATACAAAGCTCGAGTATTTTTAAAAAAACACAGCTGTGTACTTGTTTTACAACGCACTCAATTTTGCACGCACGCATCTATTTATGCGAGGCGAATATACTATAAGATGAGTTTACATATTACATGTAAACTTTGGAATTACACCACTGCTTTAAAATAGCTTATTGTGTTTTCTGCTCCAAATTATTAAATATTTTTATAGCATTTCACAATGGCATTACCAATTTTAACCAGTTCAATTAAATATGTATACAAATTTTAAATATAATTGGTCAGTCATAAAAGTAAAAAAATTCTAGCTATTATTATAGTAGCTATCGCTAGTTTATAATGCACTTTATTTAATATCATTCACTTACATATCCAATTAGATTTGTGTATAACGTTTTATTGTAATTATTTACCGTTTGCACATTGACTCATATAATTGTACTTTTAAATACGCTATATAAAGCGATCAAGATTTTATACTCGTATTTCTAATGTTATAACATGCAATGGCTTTTTATTCGGCAAAATCTAGTTCAGGTTTTCAAATTATAATATAACGTCTGCAGTATATTATTGTTTATTTCTGGACTAGATTTAAAATTTAATGTATTTAGATATGCAAAACGGGAATGAATTGTTACCTGCGTATCATAATTAATCATATTTATATTTGCGCTCTTTCTTTTCGGTGTATATTTGCTTATTGGCAGAATCTTTTAAAGTATTGTATATTATGAGATAAATTGTTAAACACTGAATTGTTATACCTGGACCAAAGTTGTTTCATGTTGATTGATGTATATTTAGTGTAGTTTAATTTTTCTTACATTATTTTATTGAATCTAATAATGTAGATAATTCAGACGTTGTGTACCTATTGTTCCTTACCGAACGGAAATGCAGTTTCTTGCCTTGATTTACTTGTGCAGACTATTGCAAATTATTTATATTTTAAATAACTATGGTATCATATATTTTTTCTGGATTTACTGTCGAATATTTGCATAAGTCATTCTAGGAATAATCCTATATTACAGACTGCTGAATACATTTAATCTTTCTTCTTTAATTTTATGATCTCCGTATACTTAACTCTAAGTACAATTATTAGAATATTTGCTTACTCGATTTAATTTATAGTATATTTTTACAATGTAAACTAAAATGTATTGCGATATGATAGTTCTGTGATTATCTACTTTTTATCGGCATAACAATAGCCAAGCGAAAGACGATGTCGCTGTAAGCTTTGTATGTTACTGTCAATAATATTTTTGATGTTATTTAAACTATTGTAATATTATTTTGTGTAAAATATATGTTTTATTTAATATTAAAATTATATAGGCACACATCATTTTAAACGAACACGGCAATAATATTATTAGTACAGTTAACCTCAGATAAAATACATTAATGCATATAGTGCGAATAAATAAAAGGTCTTTAAAATATTCTCTATCAGTTGAAACGAACTACGATTATATTATCGTGTTGTTAATATCAATAAACGTTGTCAATTTTGTTGCAAATGATAAAGGTAGATTTAAAGACCTTTACAACATTAATAATTTCTGAGGATTAACTGGATTTAGACATAGGTATTATAGTAGTCATTTCGATCATTTAGAAACTGAATTTGTAATAGCTGATTATGCTAGAATGCATGAGAAACAAATCATGTGACATAATTTATAAGATAAACAGTATGTAGCGGTAGATTAAAGACCCTCAACAAGACAATTATGTAAACATTAATCTTTATTTAGGCATTTGTCACACAATATTACAAGCTGAAGCAAGCTTCATAGTAGTACCTGAATATATTTTCACGAATTATATTAACTTTTCAATAATACTAGGGTTAAAATAATTTTGTTAAATCTTAAGAACAATTGCCTCATCAATATTACGCGTATATTACAAGCGCGAAGCTCATTCCAATATTATTGCCTAAATTGCGCATAATTTTAATTGTCTTAAGAAAATAAGTGTTTGGCTTACGTCTCGGGATCAATATTTATTATTTTATTTTGGGCAAATTGACAATGTCGGCGAATGCCTGAGGGCAACTGTTGAAAACGTTGGTTTTTTTTTATCGAATATTCAAAATTCGTTTTGTCCTTTACATTTCATTGGACATCATTGTTTAGCACTCTGTCCATACGCCTATTGCTTCCAGTTACCAAAATAAGAATGTAAAATGAACATAAATCAACTAAAGCCTTCATAATACAGACCGATATGTCCGGTGTATACTTTTAAAAAGCAGCTATGCACTCCGCTATTGGTTTGTTATAATATGTTAACATAACCTTAGGAGTTTTGGTGTGAATGTGTGAAACACAGACTGGGTGCACCGGCGCCTTGTTGAAAGTAACGAGCTAGCTATATTGTACATATACTGTTTTGTTGAATGTTATTATACCGAGGTTGCGAATGTTTGTTGACCAATAACAATATAGATAGTAAGAATCTATCCAATTAAATTTTGCTTCTAATTACCTATATACTTGAAACGATTTTTTTACAACTTGTGCTTAATTTTATGGGACTGAATATTTCCAACTATTTATAAATATTTCATTAATTGATCTTCTGACACCTCTCACTAGACATCACTGAAATAAAACTTAAAGCATACAAAAATATTTTTATTTTTAACCTCTTATTCTTAATAAGTACATTATAATATACACAATTTATAAAATAGCCATCAAACAAGTATCACAGAAAAGCAATCACATCATGGAACACTACAGGAATGAAAAGAGTTCGGCCGCCTTACATAATGTGCGTTTTCACTAATATTAAATTGAGTTAGGTAGAGTCACCACTAAAACAAATACACCCAACCATTGACAAATATATACACATGGCGGAGTACGCGTAAGGTGTTTCAACGTAAGTGGTGCGGCTCTCCAGTGGAGCGTTGCGTCAACAGCGCCACTGTAAGTAGTCGTCATAACTATTTTGGTAATGTCTGGTTTTGTTATTATAAAGTGCATGATGGCCTGTAGGTAACGGAGCAGACGCGGCTGCTAACATGTTCACGGTGGTCACAGGATCAAATCCCAGGGCACACCTCTAATTTTTCGGAGTCATGAATGTATTGATAGCCAATCACAACGCACTTTAACGGTGAAGGAAAACATCGTAAGGTAACTTGCATACCATAGCGATTTGTAACATTTCTATGGTGTGTAAATTTCGCCAAACCGCACTAGGCTAGCGTGGTGGACTATAATATTACCTAACCCTCTTGATTGTTCTCTCGATTGTAGTTGCGGCCCGTGCCCTGCTGTGGGACGTACATGAGCCGATGCCCGATATATATTACGACAGAATCTTTTGTATAAAAAAAATTTAATATTTTTTTAGTACCGGTAACAAAACCTAACCCTTTCAGTTATTTTAATTTTTTTTGCTGATTAGCGCGATTTTCAATTAACTTGATTTTCACTTGAATAAAATTTACAAGTTCTAACTACCCACATGCAAGTTGTGGCTTGTACATGCAGGTTGTTAAGGTTGCATGCAATTTGCACCTTGCATACAAGTAACTGGCGTAATGGAGGGAATCGAGCATTTACGTTTAGGTACAAGTCCTGTGTCCTGTGTTATGGCCACCAGAAATTACGAGGGACTGATCTCAACAACTGTTGACTGTAAAACGTAGAAGGGGTTTTCATTTTGAGAAGTAGTGGTTTACTTCGGAGTTCAAGGGGTGTGACTTACAGAACTACAAATTGAAAATGGCACTTATGGTAAATTCTACATCTTATCATAAACATTTTAATGCACTATTGAGACAAAGTTACTATATCTCTTGTTAGATTTTTTTTGTGGTTTGGCAGAGTGCTTAACAAGATGATGACGCTAATGAAAGTGACTATAATGCACATAATATATGATGAATATCGATTTGAGTACTTACTTATAAAATTTGACACAATCGTGCTGGCTTACAGAAAGATAAAATCTTTGATGGTTATGGTAAGAATTCATTGACATTCTTTATTCTATAAGTATTAGTATTTGCAAAGTTATGGTAAAAATCAAATTATGAAAATAATATGTATGAATTGCATAATTATAAGAATAAAGTTCACAATTTTATAAATCAAACATTTCTATGTCTCACTTGACTAAGAGTGGAGTGGTTATTAGTTTCAATTGTGTTGAGGTTTGGTAGTCGCCCGGTACTGGCAGATCTTGTCATTCTTGGAGGGTTACTGGGTGTAGGTGCAGCCAAAGCTGCTGCTCCCACATTTCTAATGTTAGGAGCTTGCACAGCATGGGTACAGATATCCAAAATTCTATCTAATGTAGCCCTGTCTATACTATTAGTGTTTGGAATATTGTGGTTCTCATCATTTCTATTACTGGGAAAAACTGTCCTATTGCGTTGAGGAATGTGTATACCACCAAACCCATAAAGAAAATTTAATTTAAATGGAATATTGAAAATATAATTAAATGTTACAGTGATAACCAGACTAATTAACATAAAATATACTCCTATAATTAAACTAACATACAATATTTTGTCAAACGGGAACCACAAACCATCTGAAAAGAAAATATGAGTTATGAAAAACACATGCCATGCCATCCATGAAAAGTATCTTTCAGGGATAGAGAGAAAACATTTGCTTTGACAATTTACAAAAATCATAAAGTCTACTTATATCAGATTAATAATTTGCATTGGCTTTGTTTTAGCAATAGCAGGTATGATAGAAAATAATTATCAAGTTAATTATAATAATAAATACACCCAACAGTCACATCTTGTGTAGGGTCATAGTCCTGCCCCATTCTAAGATCAAGTGGTATCAGTACGAGAGACTTTTTGTTCTCACAAACACCCAAACCCATAACCAATACCTGTGGATCTAACAAATATTTGTTGTTGTATGGGGATCAAACCCATGGCCTCTCTTGCCACAGCAGGCGTCTCACCAAATCTCTGTGTTTACTCTACTTTGAACTAACAAAATCTGAAAGAGAAATACTTTACCTGTGATGTCATTAATCATAGTCTTGAGGATTGAACTCAAACAAATAATTGGCTCAGATATCCAGTTAGTAACCATTCTTATAGCAATTTTTACTGGATTCATATACTTCCAAAAACTAATGAAATCTGATGGTTGTACATCACAATCAGATATCCAAAAATACCATTTGCAATTGTTCACAGCTGATATAAATTTTTGAAACTCTTTTTGTTCTGCTTCCTGAAAATGAATGGATTATTATTTATACTTATAAATGTAAACATGTTAAGCAAACTTTTGTAAAGGAATATTTTTATATAAAACTCAGTACCCAAGGACTCATGCTGGTAGAGGAATCCTGTGCTCTGCAGTTGATAGTTATGAATTGATAAAGCACAGTACCTACTACCTAAGTATTTGGACTGTACATAATACCACAGCCCCATAGAACTAGACTGTGAATAATCCATTTCATGATAGCTCTACATTTGTACTAAATAACGAAATCATCTTAAATTATAATAGAACAAACCATATAGGATATAACGACTTCATAAAAATACAACAGCATAAATGCTATGATTTTTACATGTTTTGCAGTCAATTTATTCCAAAGCCGCAGCAATGCTACTGTTGCAGCTAGACTGCTTAAAGTCCATGTTATGTGTCTCTGAAATAGGAACAAACCATTTAAAACAGCTGTGTACTTTGAACCAGTATGCTGATATTGGTGATGTGGTGGACTATCACCCCTCAGTTGAAATCTTTATTTTAAAGACCTTCCAGAGGAAATTATGGACTAATACACTGCATGTTCTTAGTATGTTGTTAACACATTAACTAGCAACAAGAAAATATACTGTTATCGCAGACATGTATGGGTAAATAACAAATCTGGGGAGTGATGAACCTGCATACTTGTTGTACCCAAATAACACCAAATATGTGTTGATAAGGCACAATCAACATGTTAAATTGAAGTAACTGTGTTAAAGAGTTTCAATAAGTCAATTAGTCTAAACAATGCACAACTTTAAATTAGACAGCCACTCTCCAATTTTCAAAATAGTTCCCATTATACAATTCTTAATTTCTATAATTACAACCTAGATAAGAATGGTTCAGAGTGAATAGAAATGTCACTATCTGAGAGTACTGGATAGTGGTACAATAATTATTAATAAGAAATGAGTTCCAGACAAATTTTACCTTGTATTCAGTCAAATAGACTAGAACATAATCAGTCCATGCCATGGCTATTGTCTCTTTAAAGGTAGGTTTATAAATAGCTTCTTCCACGTATCCAAGAGTACGGCGAAACATGTCTTCTGAGAAAGTACCATCAGATTTTAGATATTCTTCAATGGTGTGCCACTTTTCAGGGCTGAACTTCATTTGCAGATGTATCTCTATGGAGTCATCTTCTATATTCTGCAAACAATTTATGATATTGTTGTAAACATAAGTAAAAATATAAAAACAAACATATTCTGACAGTAGCATGTTTTTGCTACCAATATCACCTTGATAACTTTAAATCACCACTTTAGTGTACTTAGATATTGTTTAAAGGATACATAATTGTTTTGTTAACATATACAGGGGTTCCAAGAACTAGATGATAAACCAGTAACCAGAGATAGACCAAGTTATGTCAGCACAGGAAAAAAAATATATAGTCCTAACCCTGATAGTTACCAAGATACAGCCTTTCTTGTAAAAAATCCAAAAAAATCTACCTTGAGCAACACTTTGTGACAGTATAAGTAGCTTGTTTTATTTATTGTTTGAATTGACGTTTTGTGATGATCTTTGAAAACTATAAGGGATAGGACGATTTTTTTTTGTTCCTGTGTCATCATAGCTTGGTCTATCTGTATAGTTCTGGGACACCTGTATATTTCTATTATAACTACCTTATTTTTATTTGGTTTCAATATAATTGCGAGTATTCTTTTAAAAGACCATTCCCCAATCCCTCCTGTACTTTTCACATCTAATGTTTTTCGTTTAGTCACGGAAGGGCCTTCTTTGGCATTGTCCGAGTTCCATGGATCTGGCCCAGCCTGACATGTGATCACATTTAGTTGAATAAAAATCGTCATCACTGAAATTAAAACATAATGAACCCTCATTGTTTTCTAATAATATTATAGAAAATATTGGTCTTTAATTTGCTCGTTTATTAATTTAAAAAAATATGTAGTGACGAAATATTTTCGCTTCTCTCTTTCTAAATCGATTTCTGTGAAAACAGGTGAGGTTCCTTCGGATTCGACGCCGCTTGTCCAGGTCGTCACTATTTTAAACTGCTCACTGCATAGCCGCTGCTGATTAAAAGGTTTTGCAAATTGTATTTTCAAAATACTATTTTGTGCATTCCAGATCATCACTTATTTAATATTTCATGGTACCTACTAAGTACTAGGCTACCATTAATCATACTTTATACAAGATTTTCAAACATATAAACCAAAAAAACTGAAATAACGTAAAAGTCAGATTAAGGAGTAAATGTACTGTCAAGTGTCAACCGTCAAATGTCAATAGTGAATAGTGTCGTTTATTCGGAATAGTTCGCTAATTCGGAAAATATTCAGGTAATCGGAAAACGTCGATTATTTAACTTAATTGTAGCTTTTAAATCATAAAATCGATTTTATTTTTTTATATTCTCAATTAACTTGCCAGTAAAGTAAAAATACATACATTTGCAATACTGAAAAGTCCTAATTCACGGTAGGGAACAAATAGAATGGCAGGCATTTCGACAAAAAGAGTAAAATTATTCTTTTTCGTTTGTGTTAACCATGAAAATAAGAGTTCATCGTAGATGCGCACACTTATCTGGAGAGGAGTCTGAAATCTGAATAGATATTTTTTTTGTTTATTTGTACTTACTGTTGGGTCATGAAAAATTTCCCAAAATTTTCCAAATGAAATTTTTCAATTTTTCAGAAAAATATGAAAAATTTCAGAATATTTTTCCGATATTTTTCCATTTTTGAATTTCGAACGAAACGAAACTTCCAGAAAAACGGGGTGAATCGAAACTCAGGGAGAAATAGAAAAAGAAATATTGTTTGTTTTTTCGTGTTTTATGAACCAAATTGATTATATTTTATTTATAATTAATGATTTATGACTCTTTTTTACAAATTGCAGCTATTACATTTAATCCCTATCGCGAATTTGGACTTTACAGTATTACAAATGTGTGTATTTTTACTTTATTAGCAAATTTATTACGAATATCAAACAATTAAATCGATTTTACGATTAAAAAGCAACAATGAAGTTAAATAATCGAATTTTTCCATTATTTTTCCATTTTGAAATTTTTCCGAAAAATTTCTTGATATTTTTCCGAAAATTAGATTTTTTCCGAAAATTACACAACACTACTGATGGACGTATTATACAAACATACAATATATAATATACGTATTATTATACGTTTGTATAATACGTCCATCATCTCACCATACGCCAATTTATTTTCGATGAAAACTGTAATTTTCCGAAAAAAAATCTGTAGTTAATTTTTTTCGGAAAGCTTTACGTCTGTGTTCTGTGAATTTGACAATTGGCAACGTCAAATGCACAATTGTCAAATGTCTGTGGTCAAATGTAAAAGTAGCATGAAGGGTTTTAACTTTTAATTACATTGTTACTTGTTAGAGTGATCCTGTGGAGTGATCTAAGTAATCTGTGCTTGTTAGTCGCAACAAGAATTCATTGACTAGAATTAATTTATGTAAAAATTCTTGTCCTATTCTGAGTAATTATATAAAATTTAATTCAAAATATAATGTCTTCCATTGATTTTGATCCCTCAATAAAACTATGTATCAAATATTTGCACTCGAGTGCATCAGATTCGACAGAGCAACTGCGGCTTACACTTGATGAACATATTCGCCAGATTTACGGCAATTCAAAGACTCTCGGAAATGTTTTACCCAAAAAATACCTTAACGAGGAGAAGTTGGAATCGCCTAGACTGAAGCCTAAAATTGACAAATCTGTCAGTAGCAAAACAGTTCCTATTCCACAGCAAAGTCCTCAACAAATTCAAATACCAGAGCGAGATAACGATGATGGCTCGGTTATGGATGGAGAACTGGCATTTGATTTATTGGAAGAAGATTTAACTTGTGCAGTGTGTAGGCAGATAGCTGTGCAAGCAGGCAATCGTTTGGTGGAGTGTGAAAGTTGCCATGCATTGTATCATCAGGTAAAATACTTATTTTTATTAGCCACTTATCAATAATTGTTCACTTAGAGCATTTGGTGGTATTTTTATTTTATTTTATTGAGGAAAAATAAACAGTTATTTATATTTGTGTATGAACAATTTTATATTTTAACATTTATAAAAATCCAATTGTATTTGACAACCTAAGATAAGTTACTTTGGGAGATATCTATTCATATATTGTTGATATATGATTGTTTGTAGGATCAAATCCATAGATGGGTTTGATACTTTTTAACATTTTTTTCCTCATTGAGGTTGTTACCATGCTATTTGTAGTGAACAGTACAGTTTATCATAAAATTTGTTGTTAAAGTGCAGAATTTAGTAGATAATTACACATCTAAGAATGAGATATGGCTAAATGTTAATTGCACACCTATGAAATAATGTTATTAAATTTTCCACAGGATTGCCATAAACCTGTGATCAGTGATGATGACATTGGCTCTGGGTGGCAATGTGCAACTTGCCTTGCTGCCCAAGGATTTTCCACGGAATATGCAAGCAAGCCTCCTATAGTGATTGCTACATCTCCAACCCCTGTGCCTGAAACAACCACTCCTGTCAAGATTTCCTCAAGTAGTTCGGCATCATCATCACCTTCCAAAATAGTGACACCTAACATAAATATTATATCTGCTGATAAGAGAATTCAGATTATGAAGAAAAAAGCAGCAAAACAGCATGAAAAGAAGAAAAGTTCCAAATGATAAATGTAAATATATACATGTGTGGTGTTAGGGAATTACTCGACAAGTACAAATTAGTAGACATCTAAAGGTGCGTACGGATAGCGCGTTCGTGTGTTACGCGTAGTTGGGAAACACTGTCCACGCGTACATTGGATACGCGTCCAACTCCTGTACGGACCGCCGCGAACATGTACGCGAGGTCCATCGATCCAGAGCGCTCCGCGAGCCCCAGTCATTCGCCATGACTCCGACAAAGTTAGCGATTGCGTGCACCACCACTGGTGCAGCATTACTCATTATTCAACACATGTTAAATAAAAAAAAATTTATAATTCATTCGAAATTGCCTTCCATGCATCTTGTCGTAAATCGTTATTTCGATAATCAGTTAGTGTGCTATCCCACAAGACCCGGTGAAATTCATAAATTTGAATCAAACTGATAATATTCTCATTATTAAAACTCGAAGAACACGCGTGTCCATTCATTTTGCCGTCCAAACATGGCGTACCCGGTCGTGTGAGTCCTCTTTGACGCGCGACCAAAAACCGACAGGCTGCGACTCGCGGTGCGAGCTGGCTCGCGCGGTACGCGTTCCCCAAGAGTGTACGCGTAGCTGCAAGTACGGACATGACGTTCCGGACACGCGTAAACTGACTACGCGTATAACTACCGGCACGGATCTTGAGCGCTGGCCGTTACTTGCGCAGATGTCGATTTTTGGGTCTCTTTAGAGGTATGATGAAGTAAGCGGGCGGGGGCATTATCGCATCGGCCAGTGATTGGTTCACTACGCAACGCCATATTGTTGTTATGCCTAATTCATTCATTGCGTTTGTTCAATTCATTCATTTATTTTGTCCTTAAGTTCACGATGCGCAAAGCAATCCCCACTCTGTCGCCGAGCGCTCAAGATCCGTGCCGGCGGTTATACCAGTGTACGCGCTATCCGTACGCACTTTAATACATACTGGTTTAGTAATGTTCATTATGAATATTAATATTCAACTTCCTTATCATAGTTCTCTAACACCACACAGATATATATATTGTTCACAATAATAGCATCTAAAAGTTGTGCTAAAATTTTTATTTATTATTGTAAAAATAAAAAAATATAGATTTAAGAAAATCATATGAGAAATGCATATAAATAGCAAGGATTCTTAAAATGTTACAGGTTACAATTTTTGAATTTTGTTACTAAATAATTATTAATATTATGGTAGGACCAATTAAATTTACTCATACATATTGTTGTGTTTTATTTCTTGGTTTCTAAAATAAAGTTTTTGGCTGGGACTGAACACTAATGCTATGCCTATAGAGTGTGTCACTGTAAATAAAATAAAAACATGCCATTTGTGAGGGACACTTTTGGACTGAAAAAGATAAAGTAATCTCAAACTAATTTAAAGAAGCTGATGCTACAATGCTTAAAGCCACAGATGACATCAGTTACACAGTTGACATCACTTATAATACTTGTAATATCCAAGCCTAGCATTCCTCAATTAATGGGATTATCTGAGACAAAAATAATTTTCAATTCAAATCAGTAATTCTAGAGATTGTTGCGTACCTACATATAAACAAACTCTTAAGCTTTGAAATAGTATAGCATAATAAAATAGTCTATTTGTTTACTATGTATGACATCCTAGAGAAAGACCGCTCTGAGAATAATAACTAAAGCATTAGTACCTATAACGCTTTAGTCATTGTTCTAAGGCTTCACTTGTGGCTTCACTTTACAGTTAATAATCGGCAATGTCAAAAAATCTGTATGATTGTGTACTGCGACAGGGCCATTTTCTAAACAAAATAATTGAATTGAAGATTGGGTATGTGTCATTTCGCCTCATTGGTTGACGGTTCGATAGACGCGCACACGGAAAAACAATATTATGATTATGATTGGATTTTTTTACAATTTTACGTACTATTTTTTGCTTAAAAACAGGTATAGTCCTATTTTATAATGGGCCATGGGCTGCAGCCAAAAAAACCCTTAGGTAGATCCGGCCCTGGTGCTAGGATTATGAACGAGAATCTGTATAATAGTGTCATACAGGGTATCTCAGGACCGCGACCGAAAACGAAGCCAGGTGGTAGTATTAGTGACTTCAGACACAATGCATATAAAAATGTTGCAAAAAAAATCGTAATTTTTTTTTAAATTATTTTTCTTATCGTCGAATTTGGGTGAAAAATACGTATCTTTTCCAAAATTATGATGTACACCTTTTTATTTTTAAAGACGCAATGGTACGTCATGATTTAAATTACTATTTTCGCAAAAACTAAGGATTTACCACCTAAAAACGATGATTTTTTAAATATTGCAAAAAATAATCTGTCGCTTTTTTTTTCGAAATTTTTAGTTGCAGTGTGTCTACAACCACTAAAACTACCACCCGGCTTCGTTTTCGGTCCCGGTCTTGATATACCCGGTAGATCAACTCAAATGTTGCACATTGAAATAGAGCTATTTTTTTATGTATTTTATCAACAGCCTCCGTGGCGCAGTTGGTTAGACGCCGGCTGTGAAACGAGAGGCCGCGGGTTCGGTCAAACGCAATACCAAAACTGAGCAATAAGACTAAGTCTTCGTCGGCAATTTTATTTTTGACGCCCCGGGTGGCTAACACTACCCTAACGCTGCTTCAAGCCTACAACTAGGGAATACTTGGCACAGCTCTTGAAGACGCATACAAAGGATTGTTAGGTATATGAAGGTATTTGTTCATATTGTACTATACTTCCACAGTTCTGTGGCGTAATTGGTTACGCGGGCAATAAAACAAGAGATCACAGGTTCGATGCCCGCACTGAGCCAAACACTCGTGTGAACACAAGCGTTGGCAGTAACGGTTATAACATTACCGACGCACTGGGAGAAATTTCACCCGTGCCCAATAATTACTACCCTAATCCAAGTGAAAAACAGTAAATCATAGATAAAACACTAGGTATAGGTTAGAGTAAATTCCGGCATGCAGCACCCTTTCGGCACTGGCGCCCTAGGGCTGTCGCCCATCCGCGCCCTACCCTAACGCCGGCACTGATTGTTGGTTTCAGGTCTGATTTGTTAGACCGAAAAATATCTCCCAGTGTCTGATACCTACGACACATGACTACCATCTTAAAGTGGGGTCAGGATCAATGTATTTGAATGTTGCGTCGGGGTATATTTATTTATTTATAAAGGTTCAAATATAAATATACCAGCCACAACTCCTGATAATTGAGTAACAGAATAAAATAATTGAATTTTACTATTTTTAGAATGAATACCATACCTATTTATTATATTATTGATTATAGTCATGTGTCAGTATTTTAAGAGGAAACAAACATCTAAATGAAACCATTAAATATTTGAAAATTATATGCGCCGATTACCTACTTGTGTTTAAATATGGAGCACTATATGCGTGCAAATATGTGCCTAGTTTCTCCGTATTATAAATGTATAACAGTGTTGCTTGTTTAAATGAAACACGAGTATAAAGGATCAGCTTCCGTTGTTTTTCCAAGCATGTAACCAATCCTGGAAGCTCCACGCCGCGATTGGTCGCTCTCAAGAGCAGGGCGGATCGGGATGAATGTTATATTGCGTCTTGTTTCGGATAGCTCCGGCAACTTGAAGTTTGTGGCCGCTATGATGAAGTTTATGTTCGCGTGCCAACATCCAGATACAATCCGGGGAATTGTTACGCCTACCGTCTTACGAGTTATCAAATCTTTTCTGAAAACAGACTACATCGACGTTAGTTTCAGGGCGGAGTGACTGTTTCGTGGGCGGAATTAACCTGCCGATATGATAGTGTAGTGAGTGAAAACTTGTGTATCAAAAGCATAAAATAATTAATAAATAAACAAATTATAATTTTTAATTTCGTAAATTTCGTTGTGCCAGTTTCGGATTAGTTATTTAAAAATATAAAACCTCACAAATCCTATAATTATGAACAACACCGGGAGGGCGCGGGTGCCAAAATGCGCTCGTTGTCGTAATCACGGCCTCATCTCCAGTTTACGAGGGCATAAGAAAGCTTGCGTCTATCGCCAATGTCAGTGCCCGAAATGCGGGCTCATCAAAGAGAGGCAACGGATCATGGCTGCGCAGGTACGTTTTCAAGTCGATTTTATTTAATAGAAAAATAAAGTCATGCTGATGCACACATAATATATCTCTGTAGTTACGTGAGTTTGTTTAGTAATTATTAATTAACTTTAATTAAGTAAGCACAAAATATTTCTTCTATGAAACAATTTGCCAAGTAATGTCTAATTTATGCAATGAAATTAAACCATTTATTTGCGTATGAAACTTACTTTAGATCTAAATTCATAATATGCCTGGTTATTGATTAATCTTTTATTTTGAATTTTAATTAGCAAAGAACTGGCAAATAAATTGTTCTATATGCCTTTGTTCGACGTTTAAATTGAGTCGAGGTATAAACATTCAAATAAAAACAATATCTAAGCAGTGCCTTAAGTAACATAAAATCCTATTTTAAATACGAGTATTCATTTTTGTATACTTTTAAAACAGCCAGTTATTTTTTATTGTATAGTTCAGGCAAACGAGCAAACAGTTCACCTGATGGTCAATGATAACTGCCGTCCATGAACATCCACAACACTGGATTATGATCTCACTCACCGAACGAAACGCGACAGCGAAGCTATTATGACTGAAAAAAGCGTGGCTGCTTCCAAAAAATATATAAAGATTAATCCCAGGCACCAAATATATTATTTAGGTGTGGTACCTACCTAACTACGTCGTGAGTAGATATAGTGTAAGAGAGAGATATGAGCAAGAGTAGATATAGAGATAACACTTTCAAAATGTATCAATTAAAAATTGAAATTGTTCCCTAAGTATTTTATTTGCATAGGTATTTTACATACTCGGAATAAAAGAAAAGCTAGTAGTAGGTAGGTATATCTCTTAAACATTCAGTCTCTTTATTATATGAAATTGACCGTCGGCATCTCTCAACGCGTATGCGTGCTTTTAAAGTAACTACCAACACTACCCGATTGCGCACATTTTTTATCGTCATTTCCTCAATCTAATATTGCACTATGCTTAAATATAAAAAAAGTAATAATAAATGATTTGACTAATAAGTGCTGACTGCTGACTCAGCTGATAACGGGACCTCAGCTTATGAAATGAAATGAAAATATTTATTGAACTTGAATTGAAATTCATACATTATTTAGATTCAGTCACTTTTTTCCACTACCACCCGGTTCACAAGGCTGTTTTCGCCAGAGAAGAAAGGGCAAGAAACTCTAGCGTTGCTCTTTTAAAACAAGTTTACAATACAGTATTTATACAGAGGTTGCAGCGTTAAATTCAGAGCAGTTCATAGATAATTTAGAATAGTAATGATGAATAGGGTAATTGGTCAAGTGATTTTGTACGGTTGAGTTAGGTAAGTAAAGTCGCCCAGAATGCGGAATCAGTACACTGTTTCACCAAAGCAATGAATAGAAATAAAAGTTTTAAAGTAATTAAAAGTTATCATTATAAGCAAATCGAGCAGACCAGTCGACACAAGCAGCACTCGTTCACGAGTATGACGCATGTGCCAGCCATCGGCCTCCTCAACCATGTTACAGGGAAGTGACCGACCCGGCACACGACGCCACCGCAAGCACAGACTTGACATGACTTACTCAAATTGCTTACAACTACGATGAAATCAAATGAACGAATTATTACATCTATACTAAACAATGCACATCCGGTTGGGGGACTTATATTATGTTATGTTCCCAAGCCTTATTATCCTCTAGGTATTCTGAAATTTTATAGTAAGCTTTATTACACAACTGTCGCTTAACAGTGGATTTAAATTTGTTTATACTTAAGGCTTTTATGTGAGTGGGAACTTTATTATAGAAGTGTATACAGTAACTCTTAAAAGATTTGCTGATTTTGTGGAGCCTGGTCTTATGACTGACTAGATTATTTCTATTTCTAGTATTTTTGTCATGAACATCGCTTAACTTTTTAAATTTCTCTATATTTTTATGGACATACATAAGATTAGTAAATATGAATTCAGATGCTACTGTCATTATGTTTATTTCTTTGAATTTTTCCCTCAGAGATTGTTTGGAGCTTAGTGAATAAATAGATCTTATGGCTCGCTTTTGGAGAACAAAGATTGCATTAATGTCAGCAGCACCACCCCACAACAAAATTCCATAACTCATAAGGCTATGAAAGTAAGCAAAATAGACCAATCGAGCCGTATCAATGTCAGTCAATTGGCGAATCTTGCCCACCGCATAAACAGCAGCACTCAGCTTTTTTGCTAAGGCAGATATGTGGGGACCCCATTGAAGTTTAGGATCCAATGTAATTCCCAAGAATTTGGTAGTCTCCACAAGGATCAACACATCCCCATTCATCAAGATGTTGGCATTAACTTTCTTTACATTAGGTGTCACGAACCGTATACATTTCGTTTTCTGACTATTTAATAATAAGTTGTTCACGCCAAACCAATGGACTATATTTATTAAAGTACTACTACTTACTATATTTTAGTGGGTGATATAGAGATAGACAATTGACATGTGATATTTATTGAAACTACAAGTTTCTAACCACACCTGATAACGTCATACCGATTTTGGAAAGAAAAAACTGCTTGGTAGTTTTGTAAAAAATCACGATTTTTGTTTTCAAGGCTTTTAATCAACCCGTATAGGTTCAAATCTTTTTATGGCTCAGGTAAGTTCTCGAATTGAACTGAAGTACAGCTAAGCAATAGGCCTATTTAGTTAGCAACCGTAATTTCATAATTAGTGTTTGATAGTTTTCATAACACATAGTAAAAGAATACATAACGCGTGACGACAATCAATTTGGTTTTAGAGCAAGCTTATCAATCGAAAGTGCTATTCTGTGTGTTAAGTGTCAAATACTATACGAATCGTATGAAGCTTGTATATGCTGCTTTTCTTGACCTATCAAGGGCTTTTGACTTGGTTTCGAATAACATATTGTAAACCAAAATAACCTAACTACTCGCAATCGATTCCCTCGATTGTAGAGTAGGCCCATGCCCAGCATTAGGACGTATGTGGGCTGATACAATACAATTCTAAAAGAAGTTAGACTGCATATTGTACTGCTCAATATGCTGCTCAATTAGTTCTGGTATGGAAATCAGATCAACAATGCCAAATGGGCAAATGTCTAGTTCGATTAGTACGGATTGGAGTATGATGTAAGACAAGGGGGTTAATGTCCCCTATTCTTTTCAATTTGTACGTAAATGGACTGATTGACTCAGTCGGCTCAGAGAAGCTTGTTACATTGACGGAGCTTGTGTTAACAACATCAGTTATGCAGACGACATGGTGCTACTGAGTGCCTCCCTATGCGAATTGAGAAAGTTGTTGTTACTCTGTGAGAACAATGCTGCTTCTCATAGACTGCCATACAATACACGTAAAAGCGAAATCATGGTTGGGGGGTTAGTTTCGTAGTAGTGTACCGAGTGTTAAGCTTAATGGCGTTCCACTACGGCAGATCAAAACATTTAAATACTTACTGCTGACCTCAGAGATCATGACGGCATCGACAGAGAGCGAAGGGCGTTGTCAGTGAGGGTAAACATGCATAACTCCAATTACGCTTTTTCGAGTATATTGCACCTCCTTCTCTCCATGCAGCCTTTGGGACGACTATACACAGAAGGTTTACAGCGCCCTTCGTGTGCAATATAATATTACATTCAGGGTGCTGATGGGGCTGCCTTGATACTGATGTTTGCAGAAGCGCGCGTAGATCGTTTTTCCGCCGCGATGTGCAGACGCTGTGGATCTCTGTGCGCTGGGTGAGTCCCAGCACTAACAGCAATCTGAACATGATTGCAAACCAGCTAGACTATGTCTATGTCAACTATTGCTGCAGGACGCATGCTCGCCATGAACGTGCAGTGGTCGTGTTATTTGTGATGGCTTATTACTAACATTAGATTTAAGTTTTATTTGTACTAACACAAATAAGTTTATGTTACTTGAAATGCTCATAAATAAAAATAAACGGTAAAAATACTGGTATCTATGCAAGTGGGCGAAAATCGCGAAATCTGAATTCACGCTTTCTGAGAAACTATCGTCTCGGATATTTTTCAAATTTTGTAAAATGTCACCTGGTGTGATGAGAAACGTGTGGGTTAAATTAAATACCATATATAGGTACAAAATTATAGTTCAGCCGAGTACAGCCAAAGAGAGTTTATTACAGGTTTATTATGCCAAAAAACTGTTCCCCGACGTATAAAAAAGTATTGGATAATGTCAAAGATTATATTTAAAAGGTTGAAACCGTTGTAACATTTTATCATCTGATCTACGGTCTCAACCATTGACTTATATTGATATCGATGGTCTCAACCTAAAATCTTATACTAACTAAAAACTTTTAAGCTAATTTCTCGATATATATCACTTCTCAACAGTAATTTATTTTCTTGCATGGGTAAACAAGAACCCTCATAGCCAGACTAATATTCTAATATAGTTTTGCTAAGGTAAGACTATGCAGAACGCCCACAGGAAGATCTCAATATATTTATTCAACTAGGTAGCGTTAATCCAAATAATGAAAAAGGAACATTCATCCTACTACCGTATTGAGTTCATAAATAACGTGTAATTTAGAGGCGTTAATGTGTTTTAATGTAGTGAAATCGAGAACAGCTAATGCAGCGTCTCAGTTTATTTAAACAAGTGGCAGTGTTTACTGTACACGCCGGATGAACCATCGATCGGTTTACACAGTAATGCATCGCTGTCGATGCTCCATCTCGCGCCACTTGCATGCACAATTTTATTAGCTTTCAAAATATTTATTTCAATGTTTATTATGTATTTGTTATTCTGCGAATGTTAAAACATATATTAGCTATAAGGAATGGAAATCCTCGATTGGATGTACCTATATAAAAATGATTCCCTATACGAGTATTTATATTTTTTTATGTAATATTTCTCTTTTTCCTTACTAATTTACTGGTCACGGGGTTCATCTTATCTGACGGGGTCATCGGCCTTAGAACAAAACACTGGGTTATTGTGGCTTGAGTAATAGAATAATTTTCTTTGTATAGACTCTATATTGTTAAAATTTTCACGCTATTGACGAAACTTATTTTTAATCCGACATTGTAACGTATAGATATAAGTAGAATATTATGACAATTGACTAAATTAAAGTAAATCTAATTTATACGAACCTTGTTGAGTAGTGTTTATGTTCGGGCTTTCGTATAGTAATGTGATAACATTGATCATTATTCCACAAGGCGCGGAGTTATTTGATTTATCCTGAGATTGAGTTTTGTTTACGTTTTCAATGAAACCACGATCGGCCTAGGGCTACGTGTCCGTCGTCGCTCCGGCGCCGCCCGCTCTGCCATGCCGCCGCATTCCCGAGGGTGACCGCTCGCCACAAATACAAACATTGTATGTTTGTCATTGATTTTCCGCTAAATTAATTTATCAGTGTTAGGTCCGTATCGTCTTTTGTTACTGTAGGTATATCCATTCATATTAAGGGTCTGTCGACACATAAAGCTTGTTACGAATTTTTTCTTTTAATGTGAATATATAATATTATTATAATTACATTTGTTTAACTTGAGCTGTTTTATTCTAAGGTTGCATTGAAAAGGCAGCAGGCGGCAGAAGACAAGATTGCTTTGCACTTAGCTTCTGTTGAAAGCGGAACATCTTTGGAAGCTCTTCCGCCGGGCAGAATTTACGGAATGCGCGTCACAGAGCCGTGCCCCAGCCCAGGCCCTGAACCCGATTCTGCAGCTAACGACCATACGGTATATTATTATTTTTATTACATAGGTCCGACAAACGAGCAATCGGTCATCTGGAGGTAAGTTATCAATGCCGCCCGAGAATATCCAGAACGCTTGGATCACAGAAATAGCTTGGATCATAAATGTGTTGCCAGTCGCTGCCGGCCCTTTTATGCAAGTCGTCCCGCCATCTGGCCAAAGGACGTCCCACGCTACGTTTTCCAAGACGCGGTCTCCACTCCAGAACACGCTTACTCCAGCGGTTATCCGTTCTGCGACATATGTGGCCAGCCCATTGCCACTTCAACATACTAACTTTCAGAGCTATGTCGGTCACCATGGTTCTCTGGCGGATCTCCTCGTCCCGAATTTTGTCCTTCAGAGAAACTCCGAGCATAGCTCTTTCCATAGCACGTTGAGCGACTTTAAGCTTATGGATTAGCCCCACCAGTCTATTAAATAGGGAAGGTAAAAGGATGGGGAGAGGCAAGGGGTATTGGGCATCCGGCAATCTCACTCACCGAACGAAACGCGACAGCAAATCTGTCGCTTCACGTTGATGTTCTGTGAGAAAGTGGTACCACTCCGGAAGAGCCTGCCCATTCATGCGGAGTCATGACTGACAACAACATGGCTCTACCACAATAAAAACATATTCATATTCATAATATTCATGTTACATGCAAAAATATAATCATATCGGTTACAACAATTAGGTTTAAATGTTTTTTTCTGTGCTTAGCCTATCCACATCGACAGCGAGACCAGCGATTCACTACCGGATTGTTGCAGCGTTTCTCCAGATTCAGCCGGAAACACTTCGGCTGCCACATCACTACGGTACTTATTTGAATATTAAATGATATATCTATTCTATACTCGTATATATCCTATGTATTATTAAATCGTACGATATAATAGTATAATATTGATATTGACGAGTTATAAAGGATTTAATAATGTTTAAAACAGAGGCGGCGTTGAAGATGCACCTGAAAGCGACAGTGTAGTCAGTACAGCAGGCCTTGAAATGCTACGTAAATTATTTCCCGGCAAAAAGCGTTCTGTACTAGAACTCGTTTTACGTCGCTGTAACCATGATTTGCTGCGCGCTGTTGAACATTTCAATGCAACCCACGTGAGTAGCTAATCATTGTTAATGTACGTCACTATTGCAATATTTTATGCGGTAACGAAATATAGAAATGGCAAGAAATGATTCACCTACAAATGCATTAATTTTGCAGGTTCAGCACGATAAGATACCGTCTACGAGTGACTTAGGGTATGAGGCATCTGTATCGAGTTCCGAAGAGGTGGAATCGAGATGGTCTGCATTTCGTCCAGTTGGCCGGCGAGCACCATTACTGCCAGCCTTTGTAATGGGTAGTGTGTGCGGGTCAGAGTGGTTGGTGCCTCTGCCGGCTCTGCCTACTTTATCAGCGCCGCTGCTCCTGCCCTTGCAACAACACCAACATGTTCCGCCAGCACAACGCAACCCTTGCACACCTGATTGCCGACAGTGCAATAATCATCACTAATTAGAACTATTCACTTAATTATTTATGTAACATAAATTACGTAGAAGTTTCGTGATTAAATTGTAAATCCGCTTTCTTTGTGCGTATGCATAGTAATATGTGTAATTGTTTAGCTCTATATATTTGCAAGTTATATTCGCTTATTAGAGAGTTAAATATTACTGTAGTATGTACAACGTTAGCAATGACCATAGAAAATATCGAAAATATTGAAAAATAGGTCATGTCACCCCGCAAATATTATGCAGGTAAATACTTACCTATTGTGCGTCTATATTCCTTCCTTGTCTTGAGCTATATAATATATTCATTCGAAGTTGGTATTGAGCATTCTCCTGATTTTTGACACGCCACTTTATATGCTTCGGTAACTAACCCAAGTAAAAGTCTAACATGAAATATTCTGTATTCATTGAGGACAACATTCAACAGTAAATGTCAGCCCAAAGGTCATATGTATTTAAATTTCTCATTGTAATCATACAATTCGTGATAGACTTGGGTACAAACATGTTATGGGCATCGTTTTTGATTTTTTACTAAGTATCGGTTATTCTAGCACTACGTAACTATGTTGTATTTTTATTGTATAATTATGTTCATAATCCTAAATGTGATTTGTGATGTAAATTACTTTGTGCGGACTTTGTTCACTGTTTTGGTTGGTAGAATATATCAATGTACTCATACTTTGAAGGAAATCACTACAATATACGGTAAATATTCATGTTGCTTTTTTTAATAATCCTATTTAATTTCTTCATTCGTAAAATTAAATGGTGTAATTTCAGGTGTTTGTACTTTCCAAGATTGTGATGTAACAATAAAGTATATTCGAACAGACAGATTAGTACGAGAGCTTGATTTTGCTCGTTATCACTTTTATGATAGAACTGGTATATATCGACGAAGCCAAGAGCTTGGAATTAAATCTTTGCAGGGATGCACATTAATGATAGCTTCAGAACCAGTGCCAATATTTCAACCATATAAAATAAACACAAAGGCGAGTACTAAACATAATATTTTAAATGTCTGATTTTCATCTTAAATGGTTGTGTTTTTCCTATTCATTTTCATCATGCTTGGTTTACAAAGTACTTTACAAGTACTTTACAAATAAGAAATATAAATCGTGTATCTTACAAATTTATTTTTGAAACATCTTTACATTGTGGTGATTCTCAGGTGGGCTATAAACAACTAATTATTTAAACCTATCAATGATAGTTAGGTACAATGATAGTTACAAACCAAAAATGAATACCAAGCTGTGCGTCGTGGCATGGTGGTGAAGAACCGAACGCGATATGCCAAGATAGTTGTTACGGGTTCCAAATGCGAAACATTGGGCATACCTCTGACTATTCGAAGTTATCTGTGTATTGATAGTCAATTACTACATACTAACGGTGAACTGAAACATCGCGAGGAAACGTCTTAACACATCAAATGTGAGCGCGTCGACAATACCTTGAGCCCATTGATCTATTTTCGCAATAGATCTTTAGATACACATAAAGATCGTTTATTAATCTCGTCCATTAAAAGTCTTTACAAGAACTTTAACGGTGTGTGATGTACGCCAACCCGCAACAGGCTACTGTGGCATAAGTCCCATGCACAGTTGTAGGCGACAGTGGGCTGATACTTTCTTCTTCTTCTTCTTGGAGTGCCTCTTCAGTGCTGAAGGTTGGCCGTCAGCTTCTTGTATTTCTCCCTGTCCTTAGCCAGGTGGAATAGTTGTTCAACGGTGCTGATACTTTAAATGCTCAAAATAATTTCCAATGACTAATACTATCCCAAAGAAAAATATATTATAAGCACATTATGAAATTTATTTATATTGCATTATTTCAGCTGGTGTATTGGGATGAACGATCGTTATTTTTGGAGCATGAAGTAGTGACGTTGCGTGATAGTAAGACCCGACATTTGTTGGTATCACGTCAACACGCTATAGGTGTCAATGGAGACTCAGTTAATATTCTTTTGAAAGGACTTTCTGGTGCAGAAACCCTTCGGAACTGTCCAAATTACATTAAATGTTGGCTTCGTGCTATGGAGGTTTCTAGTGCTCGGTTAAGAAATCACGATAATACACAAACAATGTAAAAATGGGTGTCATTAAACGAAAATAAATAATATAAAGTAATTTTGCTTTTATTTTTCCATCCATCTTTCTTTTAAATTATTTTTGCTCTCAGCTTTGTTTGTTGAAACAGATTGTGTTGAGAATGTAGTTAATTTATTGCAACAAAAAACTTCACATATGAAATATTTCAAGAATTGTATTCTTTTATTCTACATTTAATTAATTTGAATTCAGAAATAGGAAATTACCGTGGAATTAACTAAATTCGAGGCGACAAGAAATCAGATTCCTTGCAGTAAATAAAATAAATACTAAATGGTTATAAATAACAGCTTAATTTGATTATTTTAATTCAGAAAATAAAATTTTAAAAGGGAATTTCTTAAATTCGAGGCAACTAGAAATCAAACTCGTTGCAGCAAATAAAATAAATAATAAATGGTTTTAAAGAACAGTTTGTAAAATTGTTATAAATTCAGTCATAACACACAAATAAGACATTTTTCAAACACCTGTGGCCTTATACCTGACACTTGCAACTATCTTCGTTATGGTGACATGGTCAATGACTTCGTGAACCTACATTCATGCTTGTAGAAACACCAAGTCTCACCGCTACCACGATAAAAGTATTGGTAAAGTATAAAATGGAATGCAAGCCGGTGGGAAGTGCTGTCTTATTTACACACGCATATACTCCGGTGTGTATGATAAAGCTAGTATTCTGGTCGACTGGCTCTCCAATTCGGTAGATTTTAATCAACATATTATACCGTACGTATAACGTTCAATGTCCATGTTATAACTAAAACGGTACGCTACGTCAAAGTACCTACATACGAGAATCCTGCCGTAGAAGTAATACCAGTTTGTATTTGTACTTGATAGGGCACAGTGCATTGTTTGTGTTACATATTGAATTTGATAAAATAATGTATTGTATAGTAGCAACGATCATAGCATTAGCATATATTTTCTGGGATGTGAACTACTTTTTAAGGATTGTTTTTACTATTGGAATTGGCAGATTATTCCAAAAGAAGTGTGGCGTAAATGATTCTACAACAATTTACGGTATGTTAAAATGTGCATCTTTATAAAAAAATATGTCTTATTTCAAACAAAAGTGGCTCGTATAAGACCTATATTCAATTACGTTTTATACATGCGCGAACCTCGCTTGTGACATCAAAAAGGGAGACTTAGGTGTTAAACAGTCTTCCGAGTACTTTTTCGCCTCAAGACGTAAGAGACGGGCAGCCAAAAGCGCTGTCAGGCAAAAATTCCATCCCTGGACAAGTCATTTTTTCTATACTGCAAAACTAATACTATGTACGTGTATTACATATAATAGGTATGTATTATAAAATTATGGACGAGTGCTGCTACTTCTTAGTCAAAAACCATTCAATAAACTTTACATGATAATAAATGATTTATTATTTAACTAACAGCCTCAGTGGCGCAGTTGGTTAGACGCCGCCTGTGAAACGAGAGGCCGCGGGTTCGATCCCCGCACCGAAACAAATATTTGTGTGATCCACAGGTATTTGTTTCGGGTCTGGGTGTTTGTGAGACCGAAAAGTCTCTCGTAGCTTCTGATACCCGCGACACAAGACTCGATCTTAGTGTGGGGTCAGGACTATGTATGTGACTGTTGGGTGTATTAATTTATTTATTTATTTACTCAAGGCAAACTTCATGGCATATAAGATATATCTTTTCTCAGTATTAATATTATTGTTCTATGAAATTCCATACAATATTTAAAAATGTATAATACCTACTTTAAAAACTAAGAAGTGGATATATGATTTCTAACAGGTTTTTGTACCACGCAAGATGTAGATATTTTCCTGAGACATATGAATAATGCTCGATATGTGCGTGAGCTTGACTTCGCAAGATTCCATTTCTACGATCGGACCGGAATGTATGACAACATCAAAGCCGCGGACGGCCACGCACTGCAAGGAGCCTCAAGCATTCGATACAGGAGGACGATACCTATTTTTTCAGCATATAAAGTTGAAACGAAGGTATGTTGAAAATAGTTCAATGCCTGTTTTTTATTATACCGCTTATTTAAATATACTTTACTTTTAGTACCTACGTAAAAGTTTAATTAAATAAATTATGTATTTAAATCAGCGGATGTGGTTGTCGCCTAGCAACGTCGAGTTAAAATTAAATTTATGATAACTATATGTCGATGTTCCTCTCTTTTTCGAGTAACATTAGATCTATTCTAAATTTAGGATATGGTGATGCAAGAGGGGCCTTTTTTATTTCATAATCTAGAAAAAGAACTATATTAGGTATGATAATAAATACTATTTATGGAGTAAAGTTATTATAGTACCAACTAATGAATAGGTAATAACAATGACTGCCTCGGTGGCGTAGTTGTACTACGGTACGATTACAAAGCTAAGGTCTCGGGTTCTAATCCTGAGTCGGGCAAAGTGATATTGGATTTTTCTGTTAATTATCAGCCTGGAATATGTGCCCGATATGGCGATAGGCTCGCTCCCTATCACATTGTGGGACGGAACATACAAGGCGACATGTGGGTTTCCTGGTAGCACCTCGTCCTACCCCTTCTGGGAAAAAGGCGTCAGTTTATGTATGTATGTATGTAATGAATAGGTTATTTCATGAAGTGCATTTTCGCGGCATAAGAATACAGCTATCGTGGAGACACGCGGAGTCGATACCCTGTAGGATTAGTTTGTTGTTGCAGTACCCTTACTCAGTATTCATCGTTATGGTCATGCAAAGGTAGAAAAAACTCAATGATCATACCGTTTCCATTGTAATTCGTGACTTGTATCGATTGCAGTTGGTGTACTGGGAAGATAAAACACTTTTCATTGAGCAGAAGTTCATAACGCTTAACGACGGCTTCGTGCGTGCTATTGTACTTTCAAGACAGAACCTCATTAACGTCGATGCAGCCACACTCTTCAAAGGTATTCCCGGGGCCGATACAAAGCCTGAATGTCCTGAAGAAATCAAACATTGGCTTCAGTCTATTGAGGTTTCCAGTGCTAAATTAAGAAAAAAGGATTAAATGTATAATTGTATTTACACTAATTTATTTAATGCAATGGTATTATTGGTTAAGGTTTAAATATTATTACAATATACTTATTTTAAATGGAATGCATTTTTATTATATTGTAATTTGTATTTTTATTTTATTAAATGATTTAAAACATGGAAATCTCTAGTGAAAGTTTTTAAAACTATAAATAGGAAATTAGTTAGACGTATACTATTACGAAGCTTTCGAACTCGTATTGGTTCGTATAATATTTCTGTTTACACAACCTGCACATCATAAACCCGGTTTTAGGGATTTGCTTTACGTTCCCCTTCTATTTAGGTATATGTTTTTTATTGCCAAACAAAAGCGATTCAATTACAAAATATCCATTTAATCAGAAATTTATACCTACAAATAACTGACCTATGATTTTTCTATAATATAGTATTTCAATTCAAATTCTACATTTACGACATACATCGATCCTGCGAAAAATTACTAAACATACATAAAATAGAACGCTAGATTATTTTATATAAAAAAAAATGTGTGTGTGTATTAGTGTACACACGTAAGAAGTGAAACTTCTTTATGACATCATTTTTCGAAAAATGATCTACTATTTACAAATTTACAGAATTGGTAAAATAAAGCTAAATTAAATAAAGTTTAAGTTTAGGAGGGGGGAAATTTTTGAGGGAATTTGGGATTTCTATCGGGGCCAATTTGTAGCCCTCACCGAGACGGTTCCGAGGATACCAAGGTCGGTGGGTCCACGACCTTTATTGGCCGAGATAGGTTTAGGGGGGGTGAGGTAAAAATTTTAGGTGGGGGTAGGGGCGCGGGGGGGGGGTTAGGTTTCGTGGGGGGGCTATTGGGCACCTTAAAATATTTTTGGGTGGGGAAAGTTGTGGAGGGGGAATTCGGGAATTCTGTTGGGGCAGGATTGTAGGCCTCACCGAGCCGGTTCTAAGGAACCCAGGGTCGATGGGTCTACGATGGATATTGGCGGAGATATGAGTAGGGGAGGTGAGGTAAAATTTTTAGGGTGGGGGTAAGCGGTGGGGGGGGGTGGAGGTTTCGTGGGGAGGCTAATCGGCACTGTTTTGGATTTAGGGTGGGGGAAGGCCAAAGGGGGGGGTAAGGATCAAATTACAAAAAAGTGGGTGGGACTTAAGATTTTGGGTGGGGCTTGGAAACGGTTGGGGGTGTGGCTTACTGAAGTGGGTACTAATTTACTAAATAAAAAAAGATGGCGCGTAACGGAAGAATGTGACGCGTAACGAAAATTTTTTTCCAACCCCGATAAAGAAGTTTCACTTCAAAAACTACGTTTAAAAAAACCGACTTCAACTACTAAAAAGTATAAAATAACTTAATAAAGATTTAATTTAATACACCTCTTGTGCAGAGCTATACCTTTCAAATCGATAACATACAATTATTTATATGTGCCACCTATTGATTGGTTTGAAATCGGTGTCAAGCCAAATGAAATAGTAGGTATCTACCACAGACTATCTACACTCGCCGCGCGTGACCTTGAGGGGGATAGCTTTGTCTACAACAGTGTTTTTTATTAACAGTGGTCGCGACCACCTAGGGGCCTTACTCAAGACGTCGCCATTCTTACAGAGTATAGGTGTTCATAACAAATTTAGGTACCAAAATGGAGAAACACATTAACACAGTCTTCTAAATCATTAACTTTTAGTCTGTCTATCGCCCACGGGGGTCGCCAGAAGATTTTAACCTGAAAAGTGTCGCATATTCAAAAATATTGAAAAACTCTAGTCTAGAACAATGAAAACAACCCAAGCGGTCACATTTGTCGGAGAACCGACAACCGTTGGGGTAGACGTGTTCTCGAGTGGAGACCGCGCCTCGGCAAACGTAGTGTAGGACGCCCTCCAGCCAGGTGGAGCGACGATATTCGTGGGGTGGCTGGTAGCGGTTGGCGACGATGGGCTGAAGATCGAGCCCAGTGGCGTGCTATGGGAAAGGCCTATGTCCAGCAGTGGACGCAGAAGGGCTGATGATGATGATGATGATGAACCCAAGCGGACAATCGACGTAGACGGTCGTCTCGAGATATAGTAAAATTTTGATGCATTGTAACCTAATTTTTATATTATAGATTTGTATAATTTATCTGCTGCACGAAGGTATAGTATATAAGTTGTTTTTATAATAGTAGGTTTTCATTATTACTTAATTCCATTATTAGTTTGTTTTCAAAACAGAGGTACCAATACGCAAACCAAAATGTACTTTTCAGGGCCACAAATATATTCATATATAAGCATAATGTAGGTTTAATATAACCATATTAAATATATATATTTGTCGTAAAGTTTTCATCAATTTCACATAAATGCACATTGCTTATAGGATTATTTATGTAGGTGAATCTTTAACGTAAAAAAATCTTTACAGGAACTCAGCTGTGTATAATATTAAGTTTTATTTTGTTTAAGGCTTGGCACCGACTTCAAACCTATCAATAGGTGGCACATATAAATAATTGTATTTTATTGATTTGAAAGGTATAGGTCTGCACAAGAGGTGTATTAAATTAAATCTTTATTAAGTTATTTTATACTTTTTAGTAGTTGAAGTCGGTTTTTTTAAACGTAGTTTTTTTTATTTTTTACTTTGTGCTAAACTCAATTTTCGTTAACAACGCTCATAAGAGCAAAACGCCTACAGCAACTTAATTTTCTCACCTTCCTTCACACGTCCACCACTTCTTCTGCCTCACTATAGTTTGACGTTAATACTGAACCTGTTAAAAAATAACTATTGGAAACCTACTCAATTTTGAGAAGTTCTACTGTCTAGGTCCGAAGATATTCATCAGGTCTTCACCAATTTTTTATGGGACCAAATGACAACTATTCCGCATCAAACTAAAGAAGAATCACTAAAATCGGTTCAAAGCTGCCGAAGATATTAAGTATTTACATGCATATTAATGGAACTTACTCAATTTTGAGGAGTTCTACTGTCTAGGTCCGAAGATATTCATCAGATCTTCAAAACTTTTTATGGAACCAAATGGCAACTATTCCGCATCAAACTAAACAAGAATCACTAAAATCGGTTCAAAGCTGCCGAAGATATAAAGTATTTACATGCATGTTAATTTCTTACCCCCTCCTCACCCCCACTTCTTTTTCCCTATCTCACTACAATTTGACTTTATTCTGAACCTATTGCAAAAAGAACCATTGGAAACCTGCTTAATTTCGAGGAGTTCTACTCTCCAAGTCCGAAGATATTCATCAAGTCTTCACTAACTATTAATGGGACCAAATGGCACCTATTTTGCATCCAACTAAAGAAGAATTACGTAAACCAAATCAGAAATCTCAGAGTAATCGGTGAACATACACAAGAAAAAAAAAATTACGAATTGATAACCTCCTCTGAAGTCGGTTAAAAATTGACAAATAGCTTCTTAATTTGTTAAATGAAATAATTCATTTTAAATTTCTTAGAACAGAATCTCCGCTTGAAAAACAACTAATGTCCTTAAAATATTTGTGTACTTTGTCATTGTTTAATTTACTCATAAATCTTTTGTATTTTAATGTGCACCGAAAGCAACTTTCATCGTGTACATTCACCTCGAAGTTATACATGCATTTGAAATGTGTACCTACTACCTACCTCCTTTAACGAAAAGATAGAAATAAGAGCTGTGGTGCGATGTAATAATAAGCAAATTTTTTTGTATGCGCTTTTGATAATTAGCCGTTTGTGTGAGGTAGCGCCCGACCACACGCATGTCATCTGCGCAGTATAGTTCAACCGAACAGTTTTAATTTTTCGATTTTATTTTTCATTTCGAAATAATAATAATAATCACAACTCTGCCTTTTATCAAATAGAGTTTCTTTACTTAGAGAGTTTAATTACTTGTTATAAAATAATTTTGGAAAATTAACACCTACCTGTATATTTAATTTGTGCAATATTTGAACTATGAACGTATATTCAAAGAAAACGAAGGAATTTAACTGATATTTGGTCTACAATGTAACCTGTGCACCAGTTTTGTAGTATGTTTAAAAAAAATCTAAGTACCTAATAACTTGGTAATAACGTTATAAATATTACCTGATTTACATGTCAAGGATCAAAACATTTAAAGTGTGCATTCGATTCAATGATGGCGCTAACCGCGTGTGTCTTGTCGCTTAACAATAACAAAACATCCATTAGCTTTAGTGGTTTCGGTGCCAGCGCGAGATTGAAAACATCAAATAATTTGTATTTGGTTTAGTTACGTGACTTTTTTTCTAACTTGTTCTTATATTTCCATTTTCGATGTTATTGTAATAATCACACCAGGAACTTCTGTATACCCTTGAAGGAACAATTCCATCTAGTTATAAAGCAAATTTAATATGTTTTTGCGTTACTATAATATGAATAGACATAAATACCTCTTAGCGAACATCCTGTGAGACAATGCACTGAAAAAAACGTGACAAGAAATAAAGACCAATTGTTTCAAAATCATGATATTCAAACATACTCAAAGATTCATGCGTTTATATTTTAGGAATGGTGAAATATTTGATTTCTTTCTACGTAGCGGAAAAAATAATAATATTTAGTCAAAACTTAATTATAGGGAGGTACAGGGGCGGATCATGAATTTGTGGGGGCTTGGGGCTTGGGCTAATGCTACTCCCACTGAATCAATAAATTGTCAAGAAAATGTTTACTAGAGTGATGTAGGTGTATAGTATAGAAAAATAAAACAATTTTTCATTTCATTAATTTAATAATTTAACAAACAGCAACTGTACGACATTAAAAAAATCATGTGAAGATATACATATTAATTAAAACGCAACTTTTCTGCATTTTTGTGCTGCAGATTATTTATTTGATCATCACCTTGTAAATCCTTTAAAAAATCGCAATTTATGGAAAGAACTAATAACTGATTAAGCCGATCGTTATACATCAGAGGTTTTTAATGGGGGCTAGGGGCTCTTTGTATTTACGAGGACTTGGGCTGCAGCCCAAAAGCCCTTAGATAAAGCCAGCCCTGGGTAGGTACGGCATTGTCACATAAAGTAAAATTATACCCGTTTGTTATTTGCCCATAATTATGTGTTTGTAGAGCACGTTCCAATAAATTTGCTTAAAATACAGGGGCTCATTTTCCTTTGTCTTTTACGGTGTTTACTACGATAAACAAAATAATGATAGCAAAAAGCGATCGTTGTGCTCTTTTTGAATATCTAATAATGTTTGTGAGTAGCGGCAATAATATTTACATATTCCGTATCACAGTGGCGTGCCTAGGGTTTTGGAGTAGGGCAAGCCCAATATTATTTTAGTTTTAATACATATTTATATAGAAGGACAAAAAATACTAAAAACGACGAAATCGAATTTACGGCGCGGCGGTAGACCTACCACACAATCTGTACAATATTAGGATTAGGTAATACAAATATAGATAGCCTGCGGTCATGCAACCGTATCTTTTTAATGCACTAACTACTGAGCACTTTTAATACCCGGCAATCGGTATTACACGAGCACAACGATAGCTACTATGCTCCCGTGTTTGACTGCGCAGTTAACCAAAATTGCAGACAGAAATTGTTATAAATACATTAAGGTTAAGTTTTTACAAGTAATTTTAGTTACAAGTAATAGCATGCCTTTTGAAAGAACTACAAACTCATTGAAATCATAAGAATTAATCCAAACATTCTAATACACAAGTGTCCCTTAAAAAGCATATGTAACACGACTGTTTAAACCTATATCCTATATGAATGGGAGCATTTAGAAATCGAATTACGTAGTTAAGTAAACTGAACCGATAATATGCCTCTTGTGATTTACCACGAATTTAAGAAATGCACAAACTCGGCGTAGTTTTCGCGCCAGTTTCAATATAATTGAATTAAATTACCTTTATAACGGCATTGAACACTTTCACTATCACACTAAAACCATCACAGGAAACAATACAAATAATTTTCGTATCAAAAAGTTTAAATAACATTAAAAAAACGAATTAACCTTCAACCGAACTACTTACAATAATTGCACACTGTCAAAACACTTATGAAGTTAGTAGTAATTCGTACAGTATTGCTAGTAAACGAAAAAATAAACATTACAACATGCAATTATAATTTATGAAATAAATATAAATACATCATTATTTGTATTCAAAAATGATTAAATAATTTAAAAAAGAACCAAAGTAATTTATTAACAATAAATATAATTTAGTTAACAAATAATGTTACACATGACGACCTTCAAATGTACGATGTTCAGTCAAAACAATTCTGTGGTCAAAAGCTGGGCTTTTGGTTTAGTACTTTATTGCTATATATAGATATCTGTAGCTATACATTCGTAGTGCCAGAGTATAGCATTTCACCCGTCAGTGTGAAAGAGATAGCATGCGTTGCAAAAGCCTCGTAAAAGCACACGAGAGAGAAGAAGGCAGATATATGTTTCGCGTACCGTCTTTTAAAAAATGCGTGGAGCTACGTTCAACGTGAGAGTTAAAATTATTGAATGAATTTATTAAATGCGTTGCGCAGCGCGGGCGGCGCTTCGGCTCACGCTACATTGAAGAGCGCCATGCCGCGACGGAACGCGGTAAATTCAAAAATGGTAGATGTTTCGTAATTACTGTTTTGTATTGAATGTAATGGTTTCGTTCAAAATTTAGTATATACGTATTAAGTAGGGCAAGCCGGGCTTTTGGGCTTGTATGGAAGTACCGCCACTACCGTATCACTAATATTGAAAAATGTTAGATATTAATTTTAAAATGCCTGATATGGCGTTAGTCGCGCCTCCTATCACATCGTAAGACGGACCATACTAGGCGAAATGTGGGTGACCTGGTGGCGCCTTTGCCTAGCCCTTTTGGGATAAAGGCGTGAGTTTATGTCTGTATGTAATTTTAAAATGGAGTTTTCATTATTTGGTGGAGACCGCTACATTAAATATGGCTAAAAGTAAACAACACTGTTGTATATCCAGTGGTGAATTAACTAATTAAGTGAGCCATAATGAAGGTCATAATGCTTGCGGTACGTGTTGGCGGTAAAACTGCCTAAATATTCAGTTTGCGTTGGGGTGGCCGGCATTTACAAAAACATCTAGAGAGTAAATTTATTAAAAATGTTGATGGTCTTCTATTCTACTCGGATTATATTAAAGTAATTGTAGTGATTTATTTTTATTTACAAGAAAAAAAATCAAGTGTTTAGGGCTGAAGGAATTTTAGAGAATTTTAGAATTTTAGAGTGGGAATGACGAGTTTGCAGTGCTGAAAAATTTAAAATATGCCCGTACACGATGTGGAAAAATAGGATATTACGTTATAGGAAAGTTTAGAATTTAAGAAAAATAATACACAGTTTTGGTTTTCATTGAAACGCTGCTGAACCCTAATACACGAGGTTAAAAAAAGTATATAGGGTGACAGTCCATTCAACGAACGTTTCTATAGCTAATGGTGATGGCGAGGCTTACGATGTTGACGCCAATACAGTTATTTTCCTCATTAGAATTACTATTGCACAAGCTAGTAATACAATACTTATCTGATTCCTATTGTGTGACAGTGCTCTCTGAAGTACCCTTAAATTTAATTTCTCCGTTAAGTTTTACTTATATCAATCCGAATGAAACTTGCGATAATGGTTTATTTGAAAATATATTAAAGGTATCTGAGGGAGGATGTTCTGATTACATTGTGAGAATGAAAAATCCTGAGAGATTTATGGATGTATTTGGAAAGGTCAATCACCTCGGACAAGTCAGGAGAAGCAATAGAAAGTTAATATTTCTATTTTTTCATGACAACAATGAAATCGACCAAGCTTTGAAACTGTTATCACATAAGGAGTGTGGTTTTGTAGCAAATATTTTACTGGTTATGGAAAATCATACAGAAAAATGTGAGACATTTAATTTAGTAACACACAAATATGTTGGTGCCGATTCAGAAGTGAATGAACCAATATTTCTTGATCGCTGGAATGCTTGTACGGAAAGTTTTGATTATAACCTGAATTTGTTCCCACATGACATGACTAACATGCAAGGGAAGACAGTAAGAGTAAGTTGTTTCACTTACAAGCCGTATGTTTTGTTAGATATAGATACTACTGTCACACCGCTTGGCAGAGATGGCATGGAAATGAGGATTGTTGACGAGTTTTGCAGGTATGATTCTGTAAAATACTCAAATAGTAACGAAGACACTCTGGTTTTTCTTCAAAGTGGTATTTTTCAGATGGGTTAATTGCACCGTTCTTATAATCCGCGAGGACAAAGATCAATGGGGTGAAATATTTGAAAACCAAACCGGAATTGGAATAATAGGCAGTGTGGTAGAAGATCAGGCTGATATGGGTATAAGTGAGTATTTGAATAACATTTCGGAAGTGGTAGAGCCACGCTGTTGTCAGTTATAACTCAGCATGAATGGGCTGGCTCGTCCGGGGCGGTACGATTAACTCACAGGAAATTGACGTGAAGCGACAGCTTCTCGTTTCGTTTGGAGTCCAATACCCCTGCCACCATCCTTTTTGCTTTCCACTCTCCTCACAATTTGATGGGCAGGCAAACACATCTATGATAGTGGATCTAGCGTTGTGGATGTTCATAGGCGGCAGTGATCACTTATACACCATTAGGTGACCTCTTTGCTCGTTTGCCGGTCCTTTCCAATAACAAAAAAAAACATCGTATTGAATAAGTAAACTAATTATTCGAATACATTTTTTACATTTTTGCTCTCAACAGCCGCTTTATACTCTTGGTATGAAGAATGGATCGCGATGGATTTTTCAATATCCTGTATAAGAACTGCTATAACATGTCTAGCACCAGCTCCGAGGTGAATATTTGTAGATGTTATTTGGTAGAATTTTTTTGAACACTTTATAAATGTGTTTTACGGCTACGATAATAATATGATGTTGGTTTATATATTTAAAGACTTGTTGCGAGTTGGGAAATGCCTCTGTTGCCCTTTAGTAAGCTTATGTGGTTGGCAGTATTCGTCACACTAATCTACGCTGCATTGGGTCTTTTGATAGCACAGAATGGGACTTCTAATAAAGCTCTACTAATTGTATTTGGAATTTTGATTTCTCAGGTAAGTATATACATACCTACAATTCAAATCACACATTATTTCGTAAGTAATGCATGATATAATTTAGAACCTACCTGAGTATTTAAAATTGTGTTATTAGAAGTTAAATATAAGTTTATGCCCCAACCGGTAATCGTAGGTATAATTTATTGCAGGCCTTTGTAAAGTCGTTAAATAGAGTAAAGGCAAATACTGCCATGTGATGGTCAAACTGATATTGCAGTGTTCACGAAGGGGAAAGATAACGTCTATGTTTTTTATGAATAATGCTCAAGCCCAATTTTTTTTCAAAGCAGCTGATACCAATAATATTTTAGAGGCACATGCATAAACTAAGGTGCAACAACGAAAATTTTCACAAAAATATATATTTTTTTTGTATATTTTACCTTAATCTTTTGGTAACTATTACTTCAGCGAAAGAGCTATGGTTTTATTCGACACATTAGTCTTTTTTTAATAAGGGACTTAGTACTTCCAAGAATTGGACAGTTCACTTAGATGTTAATGACACCATGACCATTATTCTAAGCGAAGTATTTTTTTAAGATTCTCAAACATTATATATATTATTATTGTATATCTTTGCTATGTCCTATGTATATGTCACAGATGTAATATGTCACAGATCATCGTATAGATATTTAATGTGAATACTCTTACAGTCGCAGTACAACGTTGGTGATTCGTGGCGTATTCGCAGTGTCATTGGCTGGTTGCTTATAGCAGGAATGATTTTAGTCAACGCGTATGGTGCAGGTCTAGCATCTACATTTACAGTTCCGAAGTACGAAGAGTCCATCGATACGGTTCAAGACATTGTAGACAGAAATATGGAATGGGGTGCGACTCATGATGCTTGGATATTTTCGCTTACACTATCTCCGGAGGTAAGTGTCCGTCTCGTGTAAAACATAGGCACTTCAAGTTAAACAGTACCTACAAAAGGTGATGTTGTTTCATACAAAATATTTAATCACATTGGCATCTGCTCATGAGGCAACATTAATTCACTATTTATTAATATGTATAAAATATTCCTTTGTTGATTTTGGGTCAGATGAGATATGAGATAATAATTAAGGATTTTTTAATTAATAACTACGGATTAGAATAATATTATAATTGAGTTTTGTCAAAAGCATATTATTATATTATTATTTATATACAATTATATATTTACTTTCTTTTTAGCCATTAGTTAAGCAGTTAGTAAGTCAATTCAGAATTTATTCATCGGAAGATCTTAAAAGAAAAAGTTTGACTAGGAGTATGGCGTTTAGTATTGAAAAACTACCAGCTGGTGAGACCTAATTCATTATTTTGCTTTGATTTCGTTAAGCGGGCTTAATAATCTTTTCAGTATTTCGTATGCTTTTTACACAGCAAAAACTCAAGTTGAATTTTATATTTGCATTTGGTATCTAATGTGAAAAATATGTCGTATAATCGTTACTGTACCTAAAATTACTTTGTTTCTATAATTATCAGGCCATTTCGCAATAGGAGAATATATAACTAAAGACGCTGTCTTGGATATGCAACTTATGTTGGAGGATTTTTACTACGAACAATGCGTGGTAATGATGCGCAAAAGCTCTCCGTATACAGAGAAAATAAGTCAGTTTGTCGGGAGGTTACATCAATCTGGGCTTATGCTAGCTTGGGAAACACAGGTGAAGTTATAATAGATAATATTACAACTTTTAATCTCTACAAACCAATGAGGTTATATCACATTAATTCCTGTTCTAGGTGGCACTGAAACATTTGGATTATAAAGTTCAACTGGAAGTGAAACTGTCTAGATCTAAAAATGATGTCAGTACCACAAAAGCATTAAACTTAAAACTTGTGGGGGTGCGTTTTATATATTTTTTTATTGACATTTAATATAATATCTAATATATTGCTCTATAAAGATTAGACGACAACTCTATGACGGTACATACTCGTATGCACTAACAATTTTATAAGAATCTGCTAATTATCATTTAGCTTAGATCGGGCGAACGTAATATCTATTATTCTGATTAGGTGTAGACGGCTACATTCTTTTAGAAGGTTTATATTTTCCATTAGCGTATTTCTTTTTTAATATGTTGGTTTTATTATTATTTTCAGGGGGTCTTCATATTATACATAGTCGGAGTAATTATAGCGATAAATTTGTTCGTAGCGGAGATACTTGTAGATTATTATAAGCACCGAGGATGCACGGGCACATAAATACATCAAGTCAATCGGAAAACATAGATAAAAAATTGATTGCGAAAGCACATGCATGAGGACAAATGGGTGTAAAGAGTGTGTGTCAAGAAATAGAAATTACCAAGAAAATACCCCTGTGATGTCTATGCATTTAATTATGATTTTTGTCTACTGTTGCATATATTTAACCACGTTACTACTTAGATTACACTTTACGCACATTTATCAAATAAGCTTCACAATTACAAAGCTTACGCAATATCGTGTCGGCAACATGATGTAACTGGTAACATTAACATGATCTGGAATAAATGGTATAAAATAAATTTTATTGCTTCAATTTGTTGTTTAATTTGACTTTGTTGTAAATACACAATGTACGTATATACAATAAAAGCCCCTGTTGGTTGTAAAAGCACATAATGTGTCCTTGGTAGAATTAACTTATCTCGCAGTCGCAGACCACTTAGCTAGTGTTATTTAACAATATTCAATAAATATGAGACTGCCTGATATTAGTAAATGGTTGTTTTTAATTCGTGAGTGGTAAAGCGTTGCTGTAGGTCGGGTTTATTAAGATTACCAGTTAATAAATAAATAAAATAAATACTTACACCCAAAAGTCACATACATAGTCCTGTCCCCACATTAAGCTCAATTAAGTCTTGGAACTGGTCTATCAGGAACTACGAAACACTTTTCGGTCTCACAAACAACCAGATCCGAGACAAATATCTGTGAGCCTCACAAACATTTGTCTCGGTGCGGGAATCGAACCGGCAGCCTCTCGTTTCACATTTTTGGTGTCTAGACGTGGAACTCATTATGGGAAAAATACCTCATTTGAATCATGGGGGAACGCTCTAACGTATTGTGTGAAATATCACCTACCGCAGACTGCCTCTAATAGATTATGCAATATGCATACGGACTAGAAACAAAAATTTGAAATGGTCGAACACGCACCGACGATACCTCTAGATTTGTGTACGTTTTTGGGACCCAAAAGTAGCCCATGGGTCCGTTTCTTCCCTAAATCTTAAGTAAAAGAATAAGAACATTGTCGAATTCTCATAGGTGCACGAAAGAAGACATTTATATTTTTTAAGAATCTATCTATCTATATCAGCCCATATACGTCCCACTGCAGGGCACGGGCCTACTCTACAATCGAGAGAATCGATTGAGAGTGGTTAGGCCATATAGTCCACCACGCTGGCCTAGTGCGGGTTGGCGGACTATATTTAAGAACCTATTTTTTAAGAATAATAATCAGCAAAATGTGGGTGCTTCTAGTGATAGTGGCATATTTGTGTAGTTCCTGTCCTTCCTGGGGTAGATCCGTGAGTTTTCGTATAAATTATAAATGAACTCATTAATAATTTTCATTATTCGTTTTTATCGGCAATAACGATGAACATGAATAATATTTGTTAATTGGTATCATTTGAGGTATAATTTATTACATTATTACATTTAATTCTTATGTGGCCACGTCTATGAAACATTCCCAATAATATGATATATGGTTCTTTAGGTTGTTACTCCCCTCTATTCCGTAGAATATTCACTAAAAAAGCGTCACCAATCTCGTATGTGGATTAATTATGTTTCTTTACCATCTATTATAGATAATAAGTAATTTGAGCGTAGATGGAAGTGTGCAGACGGATATAATTATTGTGTCGAATGGGGAAAGGTAATCCTCTCTCGTTAACCAATCTGCACTATGCAGTGTAGTAATTTTGTTGTTGGTATAATTTTGTCATCAAGAATGGACACCCTTCATCGTAAAGTAAAACACTTCTTACTTGTGATCTTACAAACAAGCTGTCTACCAACTGACAATAAATAATCATAACAATCCAGCCAATATGCGTCTCACTGTAGGGCAGAGGTCTCCTCTACAGTAAATACTGAACCCAGAAAATGCTGTCATTATATATTACTATGTTAATAACATAGTCGCAGCCTATTTCGGTTCAGTTTCTGTTACATTGTAGACATCGCCATGTTAACTATTCCGCAATTTATTTCACCAATAGAATTATTACTGCATACATTATACTCAAAGTATCTGGCTCACTCATATTGTGTGGCTATTGTATCGGAAGTACCATTTAATATTAATTTTTCTTCAAGTTTTACCTCCATTGATAGCAATGTAGGTAACTTATCAGAAAAGCTACTAATAGCGCTAGAGGATGGTTGTTCTGATTATATCGTAAGAATGGAAAATCCACAACTTTTTATAAGAACATTTGAAGAAACTAATCGTCTTGGAATTGCTAGAAGAAGCGATAAAAAACTGGTATTTTTACCTGTATTTGGTGGTAATTACACTTATCATGCTTTAGAAATGTTGTCGATGACTGAATGTAGCTCTGTGGCCAATGTATTGATTGCATTGCCGGACAAAAAGGCGGATTGTGAGGTGTTTAGCTTAGTAACACATAAGTTTGTTGGGTCTGATTCAGAAATTGATCAACCATTACTGCTTGACCGGTGGAGTTCCTGCACACAAAATTTCGATCGAAATGTTAATTTATTTCCTCATAATATGCGGAATATGATGGGGAAAACACTAAAAGTGAGTGGTTTTACATATAAACCTTACGTATTACTGGATTTAAATACTGCAGAGGTACCTTCAGGCAGAGATGGAATGGATATAAGAACTTTGGATGAATTTTGCAGGTTAGTAGCTAATTAATTTACAACGTAAAATTTCATGAGAAAGTCTGAATGAAATTTAATGTTCACAGATTGATCAATTGCTCAATTGCAATAAACAGAGAAGAAAAAGACTTATGGGGTAAAATTCATGGAAATCATACAGGAACTGGAATTATAGGTAGTGTTGTTGAAAACAGAGCAGATATGGGTATAAGTAGGTATATGCTTAATAATATTTAATATTATTACTCATTTGATTATTTCAATGGCAAAAGTGTTTCAGCTGGGCTTTATTCTTGGTATGAGGGATGGAAAGACATGGATTTTTCAGTTGCCTGCATAAATGTGGCTGTGACTTGTTTAGTACCAGCACCGAGGTAAAGTGAATTATTGAAGAATTGTGTTTTGGTTAGTTTATTTAGCCTATATAACTATACGTATTGTTTATTCTCTAGACCGGTTGCTAGCTGGCGAATTCCATTACTACCGTTTACTACGTTGATGTGGTTAGCTGTCATCAGCACATTCATTTGCGGTGTGATTGGACTTTTTTTAGCACAAAAAGGCTCATCTGACAAAATTCTTTTGACCGTATTTGGTATAATGATAACTCAGGTAAATATAGTTACATAAATACATAAATTCAAGCCTTTTCCCCCTAAGGGGTAAGCAGAGGTGCTACCAGGATCCTGACGTTTGGCCTTGTGTGTTCCGTCCCACGATGTGATAGGGGCGAGCCTATCGCCATATAGGGTACAAATTACTGAATCCGGGCTGATGATCAATAGAAAATCTAATATCACTTTCTCCGAGCCGAAATTCGAACCCGTAATCGTACCCAAGTACAACTGCGCCACCGAGGCAGTCAAATATAGTTAACCTAATGTAAATACTCGTATAGTTACCCAACCTAACGTATAATACTTATACCAAAGCATTCTGCATTTTATTACCTACTTTGACTTGTATGTAAAAGCAATTTATTTCTTGCCATGAAATATATATATTTCTATGGCACAAATAAAGGTACTTAGATTATATACACGAGTATATCTATATATCTAAGTAAAGGTATTATTTATTGCAGTCACAGCACAATGCTGGCTACTCATGGCGCATTCGAAGAGTCACCGGGTGGCTGCTTGCAACAGGGTTGATCGTAGTGAGCGCGTACGGCGCGGGACTAGCATCTACATACACTGTTCCAAAGTATCAACCTTCTATCGATACCGCACAAGACATCATTGACAGGAACATGAAGTGGGGAGCCCACCATGATGCTTGGATATATTCACTTAAACTTTCTCCTGAGGTAATTCAATAGTATAAATTTATATAAGTACATTAAGTACCTACCTAATAAACTCCTACGAGTAAAACACATTTATACCTAATGTACTGTATTTAATTTGTTCAATTGACGATGTACCTGTATGTATAATTTATTATAATGGCTGGGTCTGAATTATTTAAATAATTACCTATATGTATAGTTAAATGTTAAATGTTTATACAACGTCTTCGGATTTTTTAAATATTAATTTCATGTTTAATTTCTAGCCCTGGGTGAAAAAATTGGTGAAACTATTTAGAGTTTATACCTTTGAAGAACTTAAGAGACGCAGTTTAACTAAAACCATGGCATTTAGCATAGAAAAAATGCCAGCAGGTAAGAAAATCACCACTGAACGAAACCCAATAAACGTACATTTTTAAGAACATATTAAGTACTCACTTAAATATTAGTAATTAATGTTACTTGTTCTTAAATATTATCTATAATAATTTACGTCTAAACTTTATTATTAATTAAATAGATTTTGTGTCTACCTGTTCCAAGAGACCGTCTGGATCGGAAAAACGACCTAAGTTTTTAAAAACACAATAACCCACTTATTTCGTTAATGAAGCAACAATATGTAACAGCTCCTCACCATTTTTATATTAAGTTGAAGGTACCACCGCCAAACAATACCGACGGTGGGGAGTTGTTCGAGAGTATAAAAGGAGTAACAACCAACAGCAGAGCTCAGTCGTCATTTTGCCGCCGTGACGTGATGTTGTTATTAATTATAAATTAGTGAATCATTGTAATATTTATAATAAAAGTAAAAGTGGAATATATCTTGTTTTAATAACTTCGCATATATAAAAACCTGCCTTAACCACGGTTACAACTCAGAAGTGGGATACCAATCCTCTTCAATATGAACGACGAAGATCGGGACTTGGAACGGAGTTTATCAAAAAGCCCGCTGTTGCAGAAAATGACTACGAAGGCAGTTGTACATCATCAACCACGTATGAACCAAAGACCAGATAAGCCAAGACACAGTCCTAAAAGAATGCTGGTCACACCAAGACGCAGCAGCAGCCAAAGTAGCGCCTCGAGAAATCTCCACAGAAACCACGACTGGGACAATGATAAAATTTACCGTCTAAGCCGTCAAGGAAGCCGCACTCGGGGCAATAATAGGATACGCGATGTGGGCCATAGTAGGAGCCCGGATCGAGGTACCAATGAGACTGATCACCTCGATCATGATCAAAGTCGCACTTGGGGCAATAGTAGGAGCCGCAAGCGAGACAGTGATGGAAGCCGCGCTTGGGGCAATGGCAGGAGCCGCAAGCGGGGCAGTGATGGAAGCCGCACCTTGGGCAATGACCGGAGCCGCAGTCGCGACGACACGAGTCGCGATTGGAGGCGTGAGAGGACTCGTGATCTGAGTCTTAGTAAGAGTCGCGATCGGGGCAATAAAAGAAGCCGCGATTCAGGGCATGACAAGATCCTCGATCTAAACTATGAATGGGTCAATGATTGGAGCCATAATCAGGGTAAAATAACCAGTAGTGAAAAAAGCAGTGCAGATAGGCATCGGATAAAACTCTTACGCAGTCATACGCGCAGCCGCAGTCCAAGAGAATACCGTGGAACATGTGATGACATAGAACAACAGAAGCAACGCTTGCATTCTAAGGAGAGACAACTGAAGAAAGAACGGCAACATCTTAGAGAACTGGAACATCGCAACCAACACCGAAGTTCTGGAGAATACCATCCTGGAACTGAACGGTCCAGGTCAGATTCAGCCTCTATATTTTTTAAGGAACTCTTGTCTTCATTGAAGGCAAAAGGAAGCGATAGTTTCCCTATTCTTAATGTTGTACCCGAGTTTGATCCATTGCAAAAGGAACAGTCTATCACTACTTGGCTTACAAAAGTTGACGAGTGTGCCGAAATATACAAATGGACCGAACGGCAAACGATACATTATGCGTTGCCCAAACTCGCTGGCCATGCAAAGATATGGCATCAAGGGTTACCCACTCTGAAACATACATGGCCGGAATGGAAGACGCTTCTAAGAGAATCATTCCCGGCAACTGAAAATTATGCAGAATTATTGACCGAGATGCTAAACACAAGAGTACGGATTGGGGAATCCCTTGAACTGTACTATTTTACAAAAATAAGTTTATTGAACCGCTGCAAGATATTTAAGAAGGAAGCCATAGACTGCCTTATACATGGCGTAGAGGATAGAGGGATAAGAGTGGGCGCCCAAGCGGCTAATTTCGAAAAACCGGAACAAGTTTTACATTTTTTTAAAAGTCTAAAATTACAAATAAATGATGTAGAAATCAGAAAAGATAAGAAACCACCTAATTATAATATAACAAACCGACTGCTCAATAAAACTGATCTTAGTAAGCAATTTACGCCACGACGATACTCTGATAGCATAATTTGCTTCAATTGCAAGGAAAAAGGCCACCCAAATTCTAAGTGTCCAAAGCCCATAACCAAATGTTCGTTTTGCCATTTGATTGGTCATACGTCAACCGAGTGCACCAAGAAAAACTCGAAGACCGAGTTAAAGGATAACAAAGTTATGAAAATCCTTTTAGAGGACAATTTAAATCCCACACGGGAGGGCTGCAATGATACCTCGCTCAGATATGCTCATGACAATTCAGCAAGTATATATAGAATGACAATACACGTCAATGGAAACCCAGTATTCTCACAGATTGATTTGGGTAGTGAAGCTACTTTAATTCGGAAAACAGACGCCGAAATATTAAACCTGCAATGGACAGCTGTCATTGGACCCTTGCTAAGAGGATTGGGAAATGTGCCTTACACACCATTGGGAAAGACACAGGTTGTTGTGGAAGTACAAGACGTCGTTGAAAGAGGCATTGAGGTGTTTATTGTTGACGATCATCTTATTAATACTCCGGTCCTCTTAGGACATACCTTCACTGAACGGCCGAATGTACGCATTATAAAGACTGCGTCAGAGCTAAGATTTGAAACTACAGACCAAGATGGCGAATACAAACTTTTACTCCGAACAAATCAAGACGTGATTATAAATCAAGGAGAAATGAGGGCCGTGCAGGTTACGTCGAATGATAAAATTAGTGGAAGAATTTACATCTGTGGTTCAGTGAGAGGATGTGTGGGATATGAACACTTGCTGCTACCAGGAGAATACGAGATTCAGGAAGGCACATGTTCGTTATTGATCCAAAATTTAAGTACAAATCCGGTTAGAATCTCGAAGGGGACATTGGTTACTCGTGCCAAATATTTAAGTATGGTAAAACACATTTTTAACGTCGTAACTGACGAGAAGTTAAACGAATCACTGGCTCATACTGGCGGCCAACTTACTTTCGAAGAAAAAGAGAGCTTGAAAAGATTACTGTATAAATACAGATTATGTTTTTCCAATCATTTATATGACTTGGGGTATACTAACGAAACTGAAATGGTAATTCAATTAAAAGACTCTAAACCAGTAGTTTATCGGCCTTATCGAATGTCGCAGTCGGAAAGACAGCAAGTACAAACTATGGTGAGCGAAATGATGAAGTGTGGAATAGTTCGTGAATCCAAGTCACCCTATGCCAGTCCAATTGTGCTGGTACAAAAGAAGTCCGGCGAAAAACGTCTCTGTGTGGATTACCGCGCACTCAATAACAAGACCAAGCGTGACCATTACCCTCTGCCTAGGATCGAAGACCTACTAGACCGACTATCAGGGCATACTGTGTTTACAACACTTGATTTGGCGTCAGGCTATCATCAGATACCTATTGCGGAAGAATCTATAGAGAAGACTGCGTTTATTACACCGGATGGACAATACGAATTCACCCGTATGCCCTTTGGTTTGGCAAATGCCCCAGCGGTATTTCAAAGGGTTATGCACAAAGTGCTGGGCAAGATTAAGTACGTAATCATCTATATGGACGATATCTTAATACCGGCCGTCTCCGTCGAGGAAGGATTGAACCGATTAGAAGATGTGCTAAACGTAATACTGGAGAGTGGCCTCACACTGAAGAAAGAAAAATGCAGTTTTTTTAAAGAAAGGATTGAGTTTCTTGGATTTGAGATCAGTAAAGAAGGGATTAAACCTGGACAACAGAAAACTGAGGCTGTATCAAGATTCCCAACGCCAAATAATCAACATGACGTCCGAAGATTTTTGGGTTTAGCCAGTTTCTTCAGAAGATTCGTTAAAGGTTTTGCTCTAATAGCAAGACCCTTGACAGCCCTTCTAAAACAAAATGTTGTCTGGGAATGGAGTACTGATCAGGAAACTGCATTTCAAACCCTAAAAGAGCAACTAGTAAAGCGACCAGTATTAGCGTTGTACGAGCACACCGCGGAGACACAGTTACATACAGACGCTAGCAAACTGGGCCTGGCAGGTATCTTACTACAACGTAGTGATTCAAAGCATTGGCGACCCGTCGCATATTACAGTCGACAAACGACCGCTTATGAGCAAAAACTACATTCCTTTGAACTAGAAACGCTGGCAGTAGTGAGTTCACTTAACAAGTTTCGAGTCTACCTTCTTGGCGTGAAGTTTACAATTGTTACTGATTGTAATGCTCTACGGTCAACTTTTACGAAGCGTGATCTTGTTCCCCGCATTGCAAGATGGTGGATACAATTCCTGGAGTACGATTGTGTTATAGAATACCGAGCGGGAAACAAAATGGCACACGTTGATGCACTGAGCAGGAGTCCGATTTGCCACGACGAAGGTCAACTTCATACACTAGATATCCTTACAATTAACATCGACGATTGGATTACAACTGTACAATCAGGAGACCCCGAAATAAAGCTCATGAGAGAGATGTTGGAGGATCCTTTGACTGCGAAAGTTGCCGACGTATACAAAAACTACAAGTTGAAAAATGGCCGTGTTTTTCGGATTATCGACGAGAAGACAATACGCTGGGTCGTGCCGAGAGATGTCCGATGGCAACTACTAAAGGCAAATCACGATGATGTTGGCCACTTTGGGTTCGAAAAAACCCTACAACGTCTTCAGTCTTACTACTGGTTCCCTAAAATGCGCCGTTTTGTAAAAAAGTACGTAAACGCTTGTTTTGAATGTGCTCACCATAAAATCCCCGTTGGAGCTAAGCAAGGGCAACTACATCCCATTGAGAAGGTGGAGATCCCATTCCATACTCTACATGCTGACCACCTAGGACCGTTTGTACGCAGTAAGCACAGAAATTCATATTTGTTAGTGGTTGTAGACGCTTTTTCAAAATATGTTAACCTCACCCCAGTTCGTAGCACCAAAACCAAGGAGAGCATAAAGGTTTTTAAAAACCTCTTTAGTTATTTCGGTACCCCTTCTCGGTTAATAACAGATAGGGGAACCAGCTTCACAAGCAAGAAATTTAAGGATTTCTTAAAAAAATTAAATATCAAGCATATTTTGAATTCGGTTGCTACGCCTCGTGCAAATGGACAAGCTGAGCGATACAATCGCACTATCGTCTCTGCCCTTGGAACAATGATGCACGGGAAAAACCCAGACAAATGGGATGAGTTCATTCAAGATATACAATTGGGTATCAACTCCGCCGTACATGAAGTAACCAAGAGAGCTCCTACGGAGCTATTATTTGGCAAGAAGATAATCAATCCGGCACAAGGAATATTTAATGATATTATAAATGATGTAGGAGGAGGTGTTGTAGACAAAAGCTTAGAAGCAATCAGAGACCAAAGTAAGATTTTAATTAATAAACATCAAGAAAAAAGTAAGGAGAGGTTCGACCGGGGCAGGAAAAAGTCCCCAAACTACAAGGAAGGTGACCTCGTACGAATAATAAAAAACATACCTGGAGGAACTGGACAGTCAAAAAAACTCGAACCTAAATGCCAGGGACCTTATAGAGTGAAAATGATACTACCTAATGATCGTCTCGTAATAGAGGATACGCCATTGACAAGGAAAGGAGGAAGACGTTACGAAGGAATTATGTCCATAGACAAAGTGTTCCCGTGGCTCGCTTTTGGCACGGGCTCGAAGGACGATACATGTAGCGGCAGTAGTTCAACAGAAGATTAGAACCTCTCAAGTACAGCCGTCACGTATAACTAGACAGATTGATTATAATACATTTTAATAAGGATAATGTCTAGTTGATATGAAGTCAATCGATTGGATAAAAATGTCGCAAGATGATTAAAACGCATGTTTCGAATGTAGTGCTGTTTAGATTAGAAGATCATGATGAAATAACTGCTACCACGTCAAGGCACTCAATGGCGTGACGAACAGTTCTCAAGACTGTAACGAAGGGACTCGCTACAAATCGGATGGCCGACTGTAACAGCTCCTCACCATTTTTATATTAAGTTGAAGGTACCACCGCCAAACAATACCGACGGTGGGGAGTTGTTCGAGAGTATAAAAGGAGTAACAACCAACAGCAGAGCTCAGTCGTCATTTTGCCGCCGTGACGTGATGTTGTTATTAATTATAAATTAGTGAATCATTGTAATATTTATAATAAAAGTAAAAGTGGAATATATCTTGTTTTAATAACTTCGCATATATAAAAACCTGCCTTAACCACGGTTACAAATATACTAGGGACTAAAGTGACATGGTGATACTGGGTGGTACAGGCAAAAAAAAATTTAATTTTTTTTAATTTTTTTTTATTTTTTATTTTTTTATTTTTTTTATTTTTATATTTTTCAATTTTTTTTTTTAAAGAGGTGCCGAAATTATATGTGACTTATTTTATTGCCTTAATGAACCATATTCCATGAATATACGTTAACGTTACAAAATACATAAATAAATAATAAAAGGGAAGCTGGTTGTAATCAAGTTGTATGACGTTTGTACGCTACTGTTGTGTAAAGTGTATTTTTATATTTTGTTAGGTACTTAGAAATACCTATACGTCATATTTTTACAAATATAGGTATTTTCTTATACAATAAGTCCGGCAAACGAGCAAATAGATCGCCTGATGGTAGGTGATCACTGCCGCCCATGAACATCTACAACCCTTGGGTCTTAGATATCTAAGCCGGCCCATTAACACACAAAATTAATAAGCAATCCCAATCCCTATCTAAGGATCGATCCGGAAAATAGACCAATCAGAACACATCAAATGTGAGCGTGTCGGCAATACCTTGAGCCCATTGGTTTATTTTCACGATCGATCTTTAGATAGAAACGAAGATCGTTTATTAATCATGGCCATTAATCGGAAGGGGAGCGGGAAGGGAAGAGGAAAGTGGTATTGGGCATTCGGCAATCTCACTCACCGACCGAAAGGCGATAGTATAACTGTCGCTTCACGTCGATCTCCTATGAGACAGTGGTACCGCCCCGGATGAGCCTGCCCATTCATGCTGAGTCATGACTGACAACAGCGTGGCACTACCACTTGTTAACAATTGTTGTACTTGTTAATTAGGTACTCTCTTATTTCACTTGTTATTCATTAGAACTATATTAGAAATAAGAGGATTCTTTAGCTACGTGCCTTTGTTCAGTTATCGCTGAACGTAGACAAGGATTTAAATTAAAATTCTAATAGACTTTCTAATACTTATGACGAATTTTAATTGAATATCATACAGCTATTTTGTTTTTTACAGGTACTTTTGCAATTGGCGAATATATTACTGCGGAAGCAGCTTTAGACATGCAGATATTACTAGAAAACTTTTATTACGACCAATGTGTAATAATGTTGCAGAAAAATTCAGCATATTCAGAAAAATTGAACAAGTTGATCGGTAGACTTCACCAGTCTGGACTTTTGTTAGCTTGGGAGCAACAGGTGACTTAACAAAATAATAATATGTTGACATCCTCCTCCTTCTTGCGTCGTTCTCCTCAATTCTGAGAGGCCTCGTCTTTTCACCTTGCCATCACCGCAGTAATATTTGCTAGGTACCTAGTTAGGTTCACGCGTATCCTTGACACAAATTTAATTATATTAAGTGTCTGTATCCTTTTAGGTGACACTGAAATATATGGATTACAAAGTTCAGTTAGCAGTAAAGATGTCTCGCACAAAGAGTACTGAACATACCAAGCCGTTAAGTATTTCGAAGTTTGAGGTAAGAATCAAATTAAAGGCATCGCGTTTTCTTGAATACAGTATCGATGACCTAATATTAACAATAACTTTAATTATTTTACAGGGTATCTTCATAATATATTTGATAGGAGTAGCAGCAGCAATTGTGTTGTTTAAAGGAGAAATATTGTTTTTTCATTATAAGTCTTATGTTTTGCGTTCAAGCACAAATACTATTCGTTTGTAAAACTAAGTTTGTCTTATAGTGGGTAGTAGGCACATATAAGGGAACATAATTTATTACCTACACGTTTATAAATGCAAATTATTAAAAAGACATTAAAGTCAAGTATTTTTTTACTGATATGTTATTGAAATAACACAAGACCTATTCTATTAAAATAAAATTGTATAGCAATGTATTGAAAATGGAGTAAGTACTTTGTATGGTACCCATCTGTTTTTGCACTGATGTGTCATAAGCGGTATTAATTGTCATCCCAAGTGACTAGTATAGCAATATCCTATATTTAAAAAAAAATGCATTATATTTCAATGTTAATAATAAGGTAAAATGTTATTTAGATGACAGATATGTATAGATATGTATGCAATCTTCAGGATATTCCTCTCTTAATGCGGCATGGCCTGAGTACCCTTGGTGTGGATATTCCATGTGATTTAAACCCCAGGAATCTTTACATCAAAAGCGTAATAGCTGTCACACTTTTTGGAAGAGGTAGAGCCATGCTGTTGTAAGTATTTAATGGGCAGGCTCGCCCTAGCCGGTACCACTGTATCACATCACCACGTAGTTTGTTAATAAAAAAAAAATATAATAATAATAAAAAAAAATACGTCTATGATTCCGATTTAAAGGTTGGCAACGCATAATGCAGATGTTCATGGGCAGCGGTGATCACTTACCAGCAGGTGAACGGTATGCTCGTTTGCCCACTATAACATAAAAATAACATCAATGGGGATAGGGGATGTTTTAGAGGTTTTTATAACGGCAATTGATACAAGATTAAAACAGAAAACAATGAAAATAAAGTTATCACCAGACACAAGACAGTAGACAAAACCAGTCGCTAAGACTAGTGAACAGTGATAACATCATTGTGATAAAAAGTTAAAAAGGCCATCTGTAGATAGTATGATCAACGTTTAAAATTCTAAGAGGAACTTCATAGTTTAGTACACAAAGGAAAACATAGATGGCGCTATGTCAACAAAAAGAAACATGGCTGATGGCACAATTCGAGTTGAGCTATGCTTTGACCTGTGGCTACGACTATCAGCTATGTTTGTATTATACGTCCATGAGTTGCGCATATTATGGAAAAATATGTAATAAAGGAGATGGTCCAGAAATGTATGGACCTTGGGCCATAGTGCTGTACAGTACATGAAATATAGTTCGTGAAATTGGCTTATATATATATGTGAGAGGCCGCCTGGGTAGGTACCACCGCAATGTCTATTTCTCCGGCCAAACAGCAGTCTAAATGCACTGTTGTGTTTCGAATTGAAGGACATTGTAGCCAGAGTAACTACTGGACATATTAAGACTTAACGTCTTCAGTCTCCGAATGCCGAGCGCAGTGGAATTCCAAGCATTGCTTTGTTATTCAAGGTGTTGTTTGGTTTTGCTAATGTTTATGAACGTTCGTATCGCTTACCATCAGGCGACCGGCATGCTCGTCTCGCCTTGCAATAAGAAAAAATAGGTTACATAACATAATGTTTATACAAGTGCAACAAGCCTGCAAGGATCTCGTACAGCATGATATATTATGTACATACGTACTGTTTATAGGTATTTAACGGTTAGAAAGTACACCGATATCTGGCCATAAGTGCGAATTTCTTCAAGTATCGGCTACACAACCTATCTAAATAATCCAGTTTAGAAATCTGGTAGGTCAGCACAGCACAGACTTTAATCGCTTATCGCGACTGCTAGCATGTTAATAAAAAATATTATGTTATATACTTAATAGGCTCTTAGTTATTGAATGGGGTATTCCACCCATTTTCAAAAAGTCTTTTTAAGTTGTTCCTAAGATTAAGACAAACTATTTAAAAAATATCAAAATTTTATTCGCTCGGCAAGTCCTACAAAAATCCATTTAAAATTTAAATTTTAAATTTATGCGCGCAAATATGTGAAAACATTAGGCGCCATGTTCCTTTAAAATCATACGTCACTCAACCAGTAAACAACCTGTGATAACAAAAACGCTGTACTGTGGTACTCAGTGACGAGTGAATAAATGCAATATACATGAGTTCCTCTCATTATCATTGGTGTGTTGTTCCTGGATGTAATAAATGATGAAATACTAGTATAAAAACACCAAATAAGTTATGGATACAAAGTCCGGATTGAATACAAAGAACCTTGCGACCATTATTGTATTTATTTTGGGTAGATTCGTACTGTCTGCTTTAACGAAACCGTCGTTCATTTTAATATTTTGGTAAAAAAATAATTCACGGGAAGAATAGTGTTAGAACTGTTTACATAAAAGTTCCAATGTGTGCAACTGTCGCTTATTATGTATGTACATATTCTACTGGCGGAATTACGTAGAATCGTTATCCATCATGGCGGCAGCCGTTTCACATCTTTATAGGACAGATAAAAAAAATGAAATTTTCAAAACGCATTATAAAATTTATTCCTTGGAAATATAAACTAAAATTAACATATACTTATTGCTTAATGCTCTACTATATACATTTATAGTTTTTAGATTTTTTCTTTCTTATAGTAAAATACCCCAATAATGGAATCGAATTTGATAGCAACCAAGTACATTTCTATAACTTAATATATAGTAAAGAACTTAATAGCAAATATTTCTGTACAAGCTAACATTTTAAACATGTATCAACACTCACTCATCAATGATGTATATACCTAAGATTTCTGCATACATAAAGTTGAAAATAATATGCTAAGACCTAAGATATTATTTTTCAAATAATGTACATGACATTAATTCTAACTGCTGATTATGTTGAGCACGTACAAGGCAAAAGTATGAATTATTTGATGAGAGAAAACTAAAATCTAACAAAACTTGAGGAACATAAAATAAAACCGATCTTTATTGAAGTGAAACTTCTTTATCGGGGTTGGAAAAAATTTTTCGTTACGCGTCACATTCTTCCGTTACGCGCCATCTTTTTTTATTTAGTAAATTAGTACCCACTTCAGTAAGCCACACCCCCAACCGTTTCCAAGCCCCACCCAAAATTTTAAGTCTCACCCACTTTTTTGTAATTTGATCCTTACCCCCCCTCTGGCCTTCCCCCACCCTAAATCCAAAACAGTGCCCAATAGCCTCCCCACGAAACCCCCCCCGCTTACCCCCACCCTAAAAATTTTACCTCACCCCCCCTACTCATATCTCCGGCATTATCCATCGTAGACCCACCGACCTTGGGTTCATTGGAACCGGCTCGGTGAGGGCTACAATCCTGCCACAACAGAATTCCCGAATTCCCCCTCCACAACTTTCCCCACCCAAAAATATTTTAAGGTGCCCAATAGCCCCCCCACGAAACCTAACCCCCCCCGCCCCTACCCCCACCTAAAATTTTTACCTCACCCCCCCTAAACCTATCTCGGCCAATAAAGGTCGTGGACCCACCGAGCTTGGTATCCTCGGAACCGTCTCGGTGAGGGCTACAAATTGGCCCCGATAGAAATCCCAGATTCCCTCAAAAATTTCCCCCCTCCTAAACTTAAACTTTATTTAATTTAGCTTTATTTTACCAATTCTGTAAATTTGTAAATAGTAGATCATTTTTCGAAAAATGATGTCATAAAGAAGTTTCACTTCTTACGTGTGTACACTAATACACACACACATTTTTTTTTTAATATTATTTTATTCATATTCTTGTAATACATCATCTCCAATTAAAATACCATCCAGGAACGACGCCGCACAGTGGGTCGAAACGGCTATTTTTGTGACATAGGATTTTTTTTCGGATTTTCCAATTTTTTTTGACGCCAACGTCTTGATATTATCATTCCTTACACTATTCATTCTTTGTATTTTTTTGCTTAACGCTATAATTTCGGCAAAAAAAAATATTTTAGGTTTTTAATGTATGGAACGCACTATAAAAACCTAAATTTCTACGAAGTCCTGCTAGATCCTGCGTTGAAACCTTATTTTTCTGAATCTTGGTCTGTTCTACTATACTTCTATACTTCGAAAGTCTGCATCGACCTGCAACTTTTTCAGTTATGCAGTATAAAATTCAATATTTCCCAAAATATTTTTTACAATTATCTTCAGTAAATTTGACACAAATAAGATAAATTTATCTAATAAATTAACAAATACCAAGGAAAACTTGTATATGTGCCGTGCCAGATTAAAAAAAAACAAATGATGGAAATAACCCCAATTAAAAATAATGATAAAAAAAACTAGTATAAAGCCTATACCTATATACTACTCACTATCACTACTGTTTTGTAGATCTTCTAAAATACTCTCTACATTAATAAATTCTAAGTCTTCTGGTTTTGATGGCAAATGCAGAAGCTCTTTAGCTTTTGTTGAGAGAACCATAACATGTTTTTTTGTCATGCGTGATCTAAGACTTGTGATCTTTGGATCAGATGACAAACGGAGATTATGTAAGATGTCCTCATTCGAAGATATCCTACTAATTTTTCGGGAATGATTTTCCCTATATTTTCGGAAGTCTTTGTTCCGTGCTTCTGCGGCTTCTTCCGACAGCTTCCCAATGGGTATAGCCCCAAAATGTTTAATTATGTCAGCCCCATGAACTAATAATTTATGTACACTGGAAGGCATATAATACCACGGATATAAATCAACATATAGTTTTGCGGTTTCGGTAGAAAATAAAGCGAATTTAGTAATATCAACACGCTCTCCAGACGCAATGGTTTGTAGAATGATATAAAAATTCTCTATCAACTGCTCATTAATGCCAGTGATACGTGCTGTCATGGCTGTATTTTTAAAAAATCTTCGAGCCGTATTACCATCATTAGTGGTGCCTGCTCCTTGCTTCACTATATCAATTAGCAAGCCACATTCTTCTTTGAATTTTTGTTGAATTGCAGACTTTCTGGTCTTCATTTTCTCTTTATCGTCACCCCTGCAGTTCCATTTCTTAATCTCCAAACGGTAAGCTATGTGGAGTAGGCACTCCATGCAGTGATGACAATCCATACTGGTACATTTCTTCATTCTTAGATCGCAGTTTGTGGGTTTCCAAATTATTCATTTCTGTTGGTTTCGCTTTGCAAATGTCACAAACTGCTGTTGAAGTCTCAGAAAAGTATGAAGTTATTTTGCCGTCAATCATTGTCATCATTAATTCGTGGGCAATTTTCACTTTCCTAAATATAGATGGCTGGAGTGCCTCGATTTCTCCTGATATACCGGCTTTTATAGCTGCTACAGTAATTTGTGTTTCTTTTGTGAACGTAAACATAATGGGACGACAGTAAAATGTGGATGAACTTCGATCGTTTTCCCATAAAACCGTTCCATCATCATGTTGTAGTCTTATTGGAACAAGACTTGCCATAAATATACTGGAATCGTCCACGCCTACTTCAGAGACCTGCTTATAATTGCTTTGCCCCGAGGATCCATCAAAGCCCCATTTGCTGATAAGCTTCAGGTCAGTTGCAGAATCTAAATCGAACTCAATTGTATCCAAAAGCCTTGAGGCTGTCAAGTTGAGCAGAGCTTGCAATTTAACTGATGCCGTGCAATCACTAAATGTCATATCCTCCTTTCTTGGGTAACATTTCAATTTTGCTTCTTTTAATTTATAATAAGAAGGATACAATTGAAAGCCTTTTTCGCTTGCTGATTCTCTTAGGTTTATATATTGTGCCTTCGATAAATTTAGGGAAACAAGTAGCGCCAACGCTTTATCAGCAGTGTATGGAACATATTTTTTTGCATTCAAGCAATTATTCACTTTTGTTATATCTTCTGGATTTTTAAGTAAATGGTTTATTATATTAGCGATGGCTTCTTGTCCATTACATTTCAGTGTATTTGATGTAGCTGCAATTAATTCTTCCTGAGACAAATTATTTTGAATTTAGTCTACTCGTCTTCGTTTTTGTCTGTTGGACAAATCATCGAATGATTTTCTGGGACAAATCAAAGCTGTAGAAGCTTTCGATGTGGATGGAGACAGATTCTCAAGATAAGTCTTGACTTAAGAGTCCTCTTCATGTCTTTCGTGTTCTTCATGTACTTCATGTTCTTCGTGTCTTTCGTTTAATTTTAGTCCTTTAGGCCAAATTATTTCACTTTCTAGCCAATCACCATTTTTTTAAATAAAGTTAGAAAATATACGATTGCATTTTTGCCATCTAGCAGTTATAGAAGAACAGAATTTTACACAAAACTTTTGAAGCACTACACTATTTTCTTCAGTCACGTTTATTATCTGTTGCAGAAAATCAGAAAGTTTTTTGCTATCTGATAGAGATCCAAGCTGGTCTCTTAAAACAACAAACAAATCGAGATTAGTAACTAGACCCTCCATGATACCGAAACAAGGATTCAAAATAAAATGGTATGGATCGTAGCACGGATAAATGTACATTAAGAACGAATTCAAAATATAAGTAATTTTATACCCTGGGCAATAAACAAATTTTATTGCCCTAGATGCTCTCATTAATGATAGAACTAAGTAAAAGGACAAAACATGTTTTCAATCGATATCACGAGAATGTTTGTTTTGTTTTAGTTAATTAAAGACAATAAACAAACAGTAGTTGTAAAACAATTAACTAAATGCACCTGTAATCTCCAGATGTCATCAGTGTTAATGACTGAAAGTAATCCTTTGCCATCTGGTGGTCCATTTGCATTTATGATTTATTACTGTGTTTACGTTAATTGTGTAACCACATGTTTTGGGTACAACAACCAATTATGCCAATAAATATTTACTTATTTACTTCTATTGTGTTATTCTATTAGATTTTTATATAATAGTTTGTATATCCACAATGTTTTTGTCTAACTATCTTGTGGTTAAATTGACTTAAAATGTCAATTACAAAATTAGAAATAGTACTATTTTTACCATTTTTCCGATCCCTATAACTGGAAAAGTTGCAAGTCAATGCAGACATTCGAAATGTACAAGTAAAGTAGAACTGGCCAGGATTCAGAAAAATAAGGTTTCAACGCAGGATCTAGCAGGACTTCGTAGAAATTTAGGTTTTTATAGTGCGTTCCATACATTAAAAACCTAAAATATTTTTTTTTGCCGAAATTATAGGGTTAAGCAAAAAAATACAAAGAATGAATAGTGTAAGGAATGATAATATCAAAACGTTGGCGTCAAAAAAAATTGGAAAATCCGAAAAAAAATCCTATGTCACAAAAATAGCCGTTTCGACCCACCGGCGCGCCGGTGCCCCTATATTGTCCTGGTACCGAGCCCAACCTAAATACCACACTATGGTCATGGTATGAGCACAGCAACCCACTGTCCGTTGTCCAGCTACGCAGCTACAGTAATAACTGACAATCTTTTCATCCCAACCTGACCCTTCCCTTGCTAGCAATAAATATGTATAATATATACGTCCCGATGAGTGACGGGACTTTATTCTTTCTCTAATTAAGACAGGTCAAGTTGGGATGGGGTTGCTTGTGCTACGACTTCCAGTTGGTTAGACACTTCAATCTGAAACGAGCCATGCTGTCTTATATGTTCCCCGAAATAGCTTCTAGCCTGTTTGATTTGATAAACCCCTAACCCAAAAATCACCAGATCAGACATGGTCATTTCAGGAAAAATATCTAACTCTGGAAGTCGCCCATCAATTCTGATAAATTGGGCTCGATACCTATTGATCCGGTTATCTATTATTAATTGAGCTAGCTCATTGGGCATATTTCTTTTTTGTATTGCCCGTGTTAAAATAATTTCTGCATCCGGCCTATTTTCGATCACTGGATGGAAAGCATTTAAAATAGCTGCACAAATTCAAACATCCTCCATCAGATGGGTGGCAGCAAAATTAAAATATTCATGTCTTAATAATTTAAAGTCTCTTTTTAGACAACCATTGAGAACTTCTACCACCCATCTGCACAAGGTGACACATCTAGAATTATTGGCCTTAATGGTTGGCAACTGAGTCTCCCCTGGATCTAAAGATTCAGGCTTAAAAACACAGTAACCCAAATCTTCTAATACTGGGATGGCATCATGAAAGCCTCGATCCAAAATGAAAACATCATTTGGCTGAAACAATTGTCTTAAGGGTTGATTTTCATTTTGGACCAAGGCTTTCATGATGTCAGCATCAGACTCAGTTGCCGGATATGGGCCTAAAATATCTAAAATATATCCATCAGTCGCCACGAGTAGGAAGGGTTTCACAAGGTTTCGATATTTGTGCAAGCTATAAGTGTTTTTTTGAAATAAGTAATTTGATGATTTTTGGAGATATATGTATGTTCTGTCGCATATTACAATTGGTACTCTTGCCTCTCTGTTTCCGAATAAGCCCTCAGGTATGAATAGATTTCTATTAATTATATTGTTCCTCGACATATTTTGAATGCCTAAATACAGAGGCACAAATGCAGTTAACAAGGCTGCCCTGCTTGCTTGTAGCAGTCGCACTACCGAGGACTTACTTATATATAACAGAGAGGCAATTCTTTCATGGGATTCTCCAGATCTAGCTTTAATTAAATATAGTGCCAATGCAGTTTTTGCTTGGGTTCCAGGCAATGCTGGACTAATAATTATATTAAATATATTTATGAAATTGGCTTTTCTCACCCCTGTCCAAAATCTAAAAAACCCATCCTCAATATTATTAAAATTGTCAAATTGTAGTGGTATGTCATTCTTGAATGCTTAATTTTAACATTTCCTCTATTTCATTTTTCTTGAAACGTTTCGAAAATTGACGCTGATCTAGAAAATCCCAATCGTATAATGATTTGTGGAAGTCGCAAACTCTGGCATTTTCAGTCACATAGACTTTTTGCGTCTTTAAGACAATTTTTTTTAAATATTTTGGTACTCTGTTCCTTTCTTCATTATGGCAGCCAGGCACAAAACATGAAGTACTTGTGTTCGTTGTATGTCCAAACGTGTCGAGACTTATATAATGTTCTTGCTGTGGCATAAGAATAAAATCTTGCTCATTCCTTATAGCTCGATTTATTTGCAGCCAGCAGTTTGTGCATGTACTGGCTTGTTCTGGTAACTAAACCAAAATAAAAAAAGATTCAATATTGAATATACGGGAGAATTAAGATAGATATAATAATAATTATGCCATATGAATCATTATTATATTATTTTAAAGAATGGCAAATATGGTGGCAAAAAATCTATTCAAGAAATTCAGTACCTCATTATTATAAATCCGTTCTGCTTCTTGCCTCACAGGGCCACTTCTAGGCAAACTATGTGAGTGCCCTTCATCAATAACTGTGCTACACATTGCACATACAGGGTGTCGAGACTGTTGCATGTCTGTGGCACGCTGCACTTGTCTATGTGCAGCCATCCAACAAGCATAGCATACACGGCCCCCTTGTGGTATCTAAATAAAAGTCACAATAAATAAATCACCACAGTTATGCATAATATTAGTACATGCATAGGTAGTTATAGTATGTTTAAGTGGAAATATTACACAGTAACATATACTTATAACTTAGTTACTTTATTATTTAGTTGCATATGGATATTATTACCTCTCTAGGATTTATCCTATTTAATATTTCATTTTGTTCAGGTTCAGATATAGTATGTGACCGCCTTCGGCTAAGAGACCGATTGCAACACACACATCGATGTAAATTGGTGTTAGTTGACAGTGAGATTCCCTGCTGGTGCAATGTCCTCCTTATATACATCCAACAACCATGACATAACCAAGATGCTTCAGGTATCTAGAGTGAAATAGAAAAAAATATAATTCACATAACAATTTAAACAACAATAAACAAATGTCACTTCTTATAAACTATGTAATTTGGCTCTAACATATGTATATACTTCTGTAATACTCCTTACTTTGTATTTACCTTGATTAATTGGCATAAGACATACATATCCCAAGTTTATGAAGAAAGTAGACAATAGAAGACTTACCACTTGTGGTGCCATTAATTCAGCAATTAAACTTCTTTCAACACTGTCTACAAGAGTGTGAATTTGCATCCCAGTCAGTGACCTTTGGCACTTAATGCAATTAAAAGTGTTGCTAAGATTTTGGGGCTCACATTCCTCATGATCCTGAGTTTCGCTGGTACCAGGAATGGCTTGCATAAAAAATGCAAAACAATGTGAACATATTGCCCCATTTATATTCACCTAAAAAAACAACATATTATTATTTTAATACTAAAGATAAAAGACATATTAGAAATTGCCTAGCTGCTGGCCTAGCAACAGCTAAATTCCAAGTGAACTCAATAAAACAGACCAAAAATAAGTTTCTATAAAATGATTACCAAGAAAATTGAATATAGTAATACTACTACTTCATAATATGTTATGAGAATTATAGATGTAGAATTTCACCTGGTTAATATGATTCTGTTCAATGATAGAAACCATTTCTGGACCCATATAATTTACGAAGTAAAACTGCTCATTTTCATCAATTGCAGAAGTGCAATTCATGCAAAGCGCCATTTTTGATGTACTGAAAAGCAGAATTGTGTGTAAAAGAGAAATATGAACAGCATAAAACTATCACTCACATGTGGCATTTTACATAAAATGTATACATGTATACTCACCAAAATACACGAACTAGTAAATGGGTTTAAAAGTCAAACAAAAAAGAAATATCACACGCGAGAATCAGAATCCAAAAAACAAAGCCAGGTCAACAGTGCAGCAATCAATCAATATATCCGGGGTACAAAACAAGGTGGGGTCAAGAAAAGGTAGTAGAAATATTTCAGAATTCAGAGAACACCGTACACATTCGCGAAGAAATTGGCTATTTGACTAATTTCTGAAAAGTGTTTTAAAGTCTAGATATAATCACTCTATACCTCTTCAAACTATTAATTTATTTTTAAAGAGTTGTTTATAACGAATAAATATATTTTTCAGTTTTATCATCATATATGTCACCAAAACGGTAGGTCACGTGACTTTGAAAAAGTTACGTCACGCTTTATAAATGGTGAATGATTTTAGTGGCAGAGATGAATGAAAATTGTAAATCGTGACATCACACGCTGCACAATGACAGCTTGTCGTGTTTTGTTAATTTAATCAACAGATAAAAAATGGCAAACTTATTTTAGACAATTTAAATATTTATAATTTAGATAAATGTAAATAAAAATACCTATAATTATTGTTTACCAAAAAGCTATCATATGCAACACATTTTATAATTTATTGCCACAACAGTCAAATACCCAATTCGGAATAACGGCCATAATGTTTTGGAATTGCAGCATGTCAAACATTTTCGTTCTTTAACTGAAATCATGAAATATAAATATAATAATAAAAGTGACGCTTTTAACAACGTATATCATCTTTTGACAACTTATGGACGATAGTATCAACAGATAAAAATATAGAAAACAATTATAATTAGTAGCGGGTTTTTAAAAATAAGATAGGTAGAGTCTGGCTCACGAGTCGTGGCACAACAAAAACGCGGCAAATTTAAAAAAAAATCGGCTGGCAATCCTGAAAATGATTGGAAAACTAATTTTGATCCTTATTTTGCTATATTCATTTAATTTATTCTTTTTAGGAAAAATCACTTTAAATACGCATACACATGAACAATTAATAAGCATTACAATTATTAAGTACGTAAATATTTTGGCAAACTTACCGGGGGACGAGCTCTGGCCAGATGGCGGAATGTCTAAAGCAGCAGACCGGGCTTTGTGGCGTACCTTGGGAGAGGCCTGTGTTCAGCAGTGGACTGCAACGGGCTGACGATAATAATGATAATAATTATTTCGTCACAGGTACAATTAAATGGTTATAATAAATGGAACCAGCTCACGACTGTTATGTTTATTAGTTTTGTAAAGTAATCCCTGAGATTACACTAGATCAGTTGACTTAAGTTAATTGTATCCAGCAATATTCATTTAAAGTTAATAGATTGCTGAAGATTGGTATGAACAAAAAAATCATACAAATTTTATGTCGGGGCTATTTATTTCAGTTGAAATACAAGAAAAAATTCAATTTCAGGATTGAGAATAAAAAACAGTGTATTTATAAGTATCAAATTTTAATCACTATAGTCAAAATCAGACTCCAAAATTTCGATACCCTCAAAAGAGTTATCACTGTCGCTTTCGTCATCACGCACATTGATTATGAATGGCTCCAATTCTGTTTCCGCAATTCTGTCTTTCTCTTTGTATTCATTTTCTAAGTTGATGACATGATCAGTGTATTTTTTCCATTCTTCTGTAGTAATACATTCGAAGCACTCTTTGATAAGTTGGTCCATCTGAGAGCCATGTAGTCCAAGATTTTTGGCAGCAATTTTACGTTTCACAGAACTCCATATTAACTCAATGGGATTGAGATCACAATGGTAAAGCGGTGACCTTAAGACCTCATGCCCATGTTGTTTTATTTTTTCCTCCGCTTCAAATAGTGGAATTGGTTTGTTGTCCTTGACAAGACACAAAAGTTCTGCTTTAGTGTAGGAGTCTTCAAATGGAATATTATTATCATTAAGCCATTTTTGAATGTCAGCTTTTCGATTTTGTATACTTGGTGGCTTATTAATTTGCGTTACATGATAACTTGCATTATCCATGACAATAATGCAAGGTTCCGTTAAATTTGGCAGTAACATTTCTTCCAACCACTTTAAAAAATTACTTTTATTCATGTCATCATGATAGTCTGCCATTTTCGACTTTGTGCTAAATACCAGGAGAGCGTTAGGCACAAAGCCTTTTTCACTACCTGCATGAATAATAATATGTCTCTTCCCTAGAGATATTTTATCCGTCACACCACTAGTGGAAGGTCCTTGCCATGATTTTTTAACTTATAATTTTGATGAATGTAGGTTTCATCAAGGTAGACAATTAATTTTCCTTGTTGCCTCTTCTCAGTAATTGTCCTCAAATATCTATGCCTCCATGCAGATATTTCATAGTTCTCTATGAGCACGGACCTCTCATTTTTATTCCTTTTAAATTCGAATCCATTCTTGTGTAGTATCCTTCTTAATGTCTCCCTATGTCCTGAGAATCCAATAGATTCTCTAAGGTCTGTAAGCAAGCTCCTTAATGTAGGAACTTTCCTTTTGACAATATAAAATTCATTTATTTTATTTCGTATGGCTGAAATATCAAAATCATCTAAGTTTGAAACGCTAGGTTGGCGAGGGCGCTTTTTCCCTGGAGTATTCCACTTCCCTTGATTCATAGAACCCTCTTTTTTTATTCTTCTTAATGATCTAACACTAACTCCTGAAACATTAACATAAAAATGTTATTGTACTACTCACAATTATGTTATAGAGTATAATAGATATTATTCAGAATGAAGTGATATAAATAATGTGTACAGTGATTAAAACCAGAAACATTATCTGCTAATCAACCTTGGGTGGTGAAGAAATAATATAAATTAGGTACCATTTAAGTATAAAAATAAAGTTGTCAGGAAACAGTAAATATAGTATGAATCCTGTTACCTACCTGTCATGGAGGAGATTCTGGACAAATATTGCGTTTCTGAATTAAGAGATACATTTTCTACCAGAACTTCAAGTTCACGGACCAAGTTTTGCACTATTTCCTTGATTTGTATATCATCTATGCCATCTAAAATAAAGTAAACACATTTTTTATTTATTTACAGTAATTAGGTAAGTTTCAAATAAGTTAACTATTTCTAACCATAAAATAAACTACATCTAAACTTAATTTAAGTAACATAAAAATATTTTATTTTAACAAATATCAAATATGATTAAACAAATGATATATTGTAAAAATAACACGCTACATTTAAGGTATATAAGCTAATAGTTGAAATATAAATAAAAATATCAATTTGGTTCGGAAGAATACCTGATTCTGATAAGATATCTGTCAAAAGTTGTTGTTTTTCTTGAATTGTATTATCCGTATCACTTTTTATATGATTGTAATTGTTGATCATAGTGAACAGCATACTCCTCACACCACTTTTAATTGGTACCGCCATTATTAACATAAATTTTGCCGAAAATAACTCCACGAAATTAACGTAACGAAATTGCACAATGAGGGTGACATTTATTTTGACACTTAAATAGTGTTAAGGCCGCTCTACACTTAGGACGCGGATCACGGCGCAATTTCGCGGCGCGAACTCGCCGCGAATTTAACAACGACTCTACACTCGCAATGGTTCGCGGCATTTTCACAGTTACGTTCGCAACGTTGAATGAAATGGACGTCGAAGTAGCTGTTGCTGCGTCCCTAGCAATGTGCGCGTTAGCGTACTATAATTATGTACATATTAAAAATGAAACGCAAATTAAGAATCAGTGTAGAAAACGAAGATGGTGGATGACAAGTATCGTGGCTCAGATAACGGCTCGAACAATACTGACCGTCGCAGACTGCGAGTGTGGAGTCATGCACGTTCGCGTCACGTTCGCGCTTCGCGCTCCCTTTGATGCGGAACAAAAAACCGACGAAAGTTGGGGAACAAAGCGCGAAACCGCGAAGAATATGCGAAACGGTTCCACACTTAGCGTTCGCGCCCTTTCGCGGCCATCGCGCGCGTTCCGCGGGCTAAGTGTAGAGCGGGCTTTACCATGGACAGATTCCTAAGAAAATGCTTGTGACAGGACTCGGGAGCCAGACTCTATAAATTCAAGTTAAAGTTATTGGATTTGCGCATTTTTGAACGAAATGACAATTAGGCATCATGGAGGACAGATTATCGAAGAAAATAATATTGCTTCTGTACTAAAACAATCACATTTTTGTATAAAGCCCCCCGTTGTCCAAGAAATCTAAATGTATTTTATTTGAATTTCACATTTTTTTCTAGTATTTTTACTAGACGTACACAATACGGCCCAAAATAAAACATCTCCTTTATGTTTAATGCAGTTTCAGTTGGTGAGGGGGGTTTCATGCGACGTGCGTCATTCGTTGTGTTGGTGGCGGGAAAATCGATCGCACCCGATCGATAATTTGTACGTAGCGCGAGTGACTACGACGTGTCCGTCTCCAACGCTACGATTTAAAATACGTTGAATATAATTTAATTTAATAATTTATAATAGCAGAATTAGAATTGTAATTAAGTGAAATGTTTTCGCTGTTTTTGTACGTAGTTTTTACGGTTTTCATTGGATCATCTGCGGAGTTTGTCTGGAAACATCATAATAATGAAGAATTACCCTTAGTTTTGGAGGAAGTCCACGAGAAATGCCCCAATATTACAAGAATATATGCTTTAACAGAGACATCTGTCAATAATGTGCCCTTGTATGTTATTGAATTTTCGGATACGCCAGGATTCCATCAACCATGTAAGTAAATGACTATAATAATATAACTACCTACCATTGGAATACATAGTCTAAAATGTGCATATCTATTTAGATAAACCCGAAGTTAAATATGTTGGAAACATACACGGAAATGAAGTGCTCGGTCGTGAGTTGCTCCTGGGATTAGCCAATTATTTATGTGAACAATATCTTAATAATGATCGTCGTATTCGAGCACTCATTCATAGTACCAGGATACATTTGCTGCCATCAATGAATCCAGATGGATGGCAGCTGGCTACAGAAACTGTGAGTTAACAATATATATTTCAAAATTTTATTTCAGCATTACATATTTTTACATATTTATACATTTAACATTTTTGTTTATAGGGAGGCAAAGATTATTTGATAGGGCGCACCAACCGTCATTCTGTAGATCTGAACAGAAATTTTCCAGATTTAGATGCTATAACATTTGAACTTGAACGTCAAGGAATTAATCATAATAATCATCTCCTTCGAGACTTGACTCGACTGGCTGCACCGGTAAATACATCTTTATTTATCTCAAAATATATTACTATGAATAGGTTTAAATATCTATTTGTGGTTTTAGCTGGAGCCTGAGACACGGGCTGTTATGCGGTGGATAATGTCTGTTCCATTTGTATTGAGTGCCGCTATGCATGGGGGTGACTTAGTTGCAAACTACCCTTATGATGAAAGTCGAAGCGGAGCACCTGCATCTGAATATTCAGCAAGCCCTGACGATGACACTTTCAGGTATAAAACAAAAAATATTTAACATTTATAAATAGCAGTATTTTTTTAAAATAATATTTATAGCCACAAGAATGACTACTAGTATATCAAAAAGTGATTAATTGAAAGAATCTATTTTATTTTAATTGCATTGACTGAATTAAAACAGTTTATAAGGCTATGTTAATTACAATAGTGATTATTGTGTATTTAGAGAGCTGGCTATGACCTATGCCACAGCCCATGCTGACATGGCCTCAGCCACACGGAAAGGCTGCCACACAACTAGTTCTGATGATTCCACCACATACAACTTTGGTAAACAAGGAGGTGTCACTAACGGTGCAGCATGGTATAGTTTAAAAGGAGGTATGTTGTTACTTGTTTCTCAGCTATTTTCGTTCTCAAGATAAATGTAATACAATATTTGCATATTTACTGTTACATTTTCTCATAGTTGCAATATAACTTCCATTACCTAGTTAATTTTTTAATTCCTTCATGGTGTAACAACTTATTTTTTCCAGATTGGTAACTGATAATATTCATTCGAATTAGGTATACCAAATATATAGGCATTATATTTTTTAATGATTATTTACGCAATAGCAAGAACAATAAATATTTATCTGCCATGTAATTGGTCTTGACTGACTTAACGCCACTTGTTTTGTTTCCGATTTATAATTATCGTACAGCGAAAATTATGGATTGGTACCACCCGCGTTTAAAAGTTGTGTTGTAAACTGACGAAATTATGTGCAAAAAAAAAAAGTCCTGATAGGATTGACGTTAGTTTATTTCATAATAACAAGGGCAAAGAAATGTAGTAGAATTTGATAAATTGTTATTGTTAATTAACTTTGATGTTGGCTATTCTATTGTGTTTCGTTTTAATGTTCAGATAATAGCAACATCGAATCGTGCCGCTTACCCTCGTATCCTTAAAAGCCAAAATAAACAAACTGTTATTTTAAGTCCGTCAAAAATTTTGCGATGACACGCTCAACTTACAGCTTTTACTGGTGGTAGGTCTATGCTATCTTTGCCACCACAATGTTTATTTCTCCCGCCAAATAGCAGGGTTAATGTACACTCGTGTTCCAGTTTGAAGGACATTGTAGTCAGAGTAACTACTGGACATATTATAAAGAATTAACATCTTAAGTCTCAGGATGGCGAGCGCAGTGGAATGCCAAGCATTGCTTTGAATTTAATGATGTTGTTAGGTTTTCTACTGTCCATGAGTGGTCGTATCGCTAACCATCAGGTGAACGGCAAGATAGTCTCGCCATTCATCGCAATAACAAAATCTTCACAATCATCGCCATCGACTTAATTATAATATAGCATTAAAGATAGGAAGTGTAAGAACCCGGAAGCGTGGTCAGAGCGTGATTGCTCTTTATCCACTGGCATTTACATTTAACTGGTGGCCTTCAGACGCGGACTGGTTTAGTGATGTTAATGACGGTGACAACACTCGTCTACACAGCTTAGAGGACTGTCATGTATTTCGGAGCAAAAGTAGTCACAAATGTCATTTTTTTTATTTTTATTAATTCCGTTTTTTTGTCAACTATTTTGGTATTTAAATATGATAGTCTCTTACTATATGTTGTAAGAATTCCATTGGGATTGAATCACGATTTGTCTACATACGGGGACCCCAAACTTTTTTCGTCAACCTCCTGCCATATCTGTATTTCTCATGTATATGTTGCTCATATTGAAAGATTTAAGTAAATTGAAGAAGCAACAATATACGTTACGGTCTGCTAGATCGACAAGAGGTCCAATTATGTTCGCTGACATAGAACCGTCGTATATTGTCGTCGACCCCGAGGGTCAATGTAGTTAACTGGGGTAATTGGGTACCAACGATCCATCATCGGCGGTATGGTCAATTTCATTTCTGAAACTAGACCTATGACATTTAATATTGTATCCATTGTAATAGCATAGAAATATTTCAGGTATGCAAGATTTTAATTACTTAGCGACAAACGCGTTTGAGATCACCCTGGAGCTGGGTTGCGAGAAGTATCCGGCCGCGAGCGAGCTGGCTAAGGAGTGGGAGCGGAACAAGGAAGCTCTGCTGGCGTACTTGTGGAAGGCGCACATCGGAGTCAAAGGCATCGTGAGCGACGACTCCGGCTTCATACAGAACGCCGTCATATCCGTCGTCAACATCACCGGCCCCGTGCCCAAGCCCATCCGACACGATATTACTACAGGTATGCTTGCTTTTTTAGACGTTACGTGATATTTATATGTGTGTCCGATTATTTAAAGACAGGTTGGCTTTCGGCTTTATTTATTATATTGTAAAATGTACCTTCGCATGACGTTTTAGTGGGATCAGTCATCAGTGTTTACTTCCATATTTACTCCTTAATTTCGAGCTTAAAAAAAGAGTACATCGGTCCACTACTCAGCATAAGAAGTTCGTTGATTTTTTTTGGATTGGACTTCCTAATATATGACCTATAATGTATTGCGTGTAAGAAGCATTTGAATGTATAGTTTGTGATTAATTGGCTTTTTTACGATGTAGGTACCTGGTACATATAACTAACTACATGAAACAAATAGTGCAAGAAATACATGTAATTGGATTTGCGCCTGTTAGTGAGCGAGTGCTAATCCAATTATTTTTGTTCAACTGAAACTCGACTCCAAATTGTTTTCTATTTTGTATGGATTCAAAAGTAATTCCGTCCACGAAATATTGATTGAATGCATACTATGAAGATTATTTTTGCTCTATCAGGGAGGCGCCTGTTCTGATCAATAAATATTATCATATAACTTAAAATGCGTTCATAATTTTATTTTGGGAATCTTATATTGATGTTATTGTTAGTCTGAATACCTATATCTATTAATGCAACTGTGGGATGAAACTAGGAAAACAAAAGAACAAGTATTGCGTAAGCAGGTGTTCAAGTGGTCTGTTACGTCCCTGATTGTTCTTCCTGTTCACTGTCAATTGTCATGAACGTGTGTCTACTGTTGTAAGTACTTAATCAGTACGCATCTAGAACAATGCAGTAATTATTAACAGCATATAAACATTGGCTATTGTCCGCAACATATGGTCGTTTGCATTGGTACTCGGTAAATTGAAATTGACGCGTGTAACCAAGTGTGTTGTTGAGACAGTCTGGCATCTCGTGCCACTTATCTTTAATTCGTGCACCACGTTGCACATTCGGCGTGACTAGCTTATAAATAGTAACATCAGCTTGTACGAAACAAGCGAAAGTGCGAAGGGAGTAACATTGCTAAGATCGACCCTGGTGTGCACGTTTATGCAGAATATAAATTGTAAATAAGTATGCGTTACTGTGCTGATCTTTGTTTCACATAACTAGATCTGAGATTTATTCATTTTATATCTAGGTCGCATTGAAAATTAATTGAATATATCCCCTACCTGTACCAGAATGACACCTAAATTGTGGATGTGGTCTTATTCAATGAAAATATATTTTTCACTTGGTAGAACATGTATGAGCTTTTGAACCGTAAGGGCCTGTATTCGATCCTCAAATTTGGCAATCCACTCTTTGTGAGTTTCTTAGTTTGAGAAATTTCCCATTTAAAGTTAGTTTCGTAGAATCATAAATCAACTGAGCGACTATCGTATCTTAAGCTTCTCGCGTAAAAACTCAACGTTTTCGTTGCTGGATGATATTGATGTTACTGATAATATTCGAATTATGTTTTTATTTAGAAATATCTCATAACAGGACTTTTGTACCAGTGTGTGTTCAGGTGATTTTCAGAACAAAATGCTTTTTACATTCAGCATAAATACAGCTAGGAACTCACTATATAAATATTTTGTAGAATTTCTAATCCAAGTTCGTATTATAAAGTTTGCAGTGGCATCAGATTAAACTTCGATCTATATAGTTGCACTAAATTCCACAAACAAAATATTGAAAAATAGAAAAAAAGTTATTCAAAGAAACGGAAATCTCCTAAAAAAGAATTGTAACGATGTAAACGAGGGTCGAGGGGTGTTTATAAAAGTACAATGTCAACTACTTTGATGTAATATAAACTTTTTGTTTATAGTATTTAGTTTATTCAATACTTATTATCTGCAGTTTAATTATTTTATTGTATCTTGTATATGGCCATGGGTTTATCTGAATTGTATAGGTATACATTAATAAGTACATTTTGTGTTCGGATAAAAATTATAGGCGTGTTATTAAAAGATTGCGATTAAATGTCTCCGTCAATTATTTGGTTTGATTGTTTGAATTCGAATTTATTATTATTTATGATGTGTACTGCATTGATCTTTATAAGGTGTCAGATTAAATGAAGCCAGGTGGTAGTTTTAGTGACTTCAGACACATTGCAACGAACTAATAATTTTGAAAAAAAAATGCCTACTTAACTTTGTGTTTGGGTGGTAAATACGCCGCTTTTCCTAAAATAATGAAGTACACACTTGTATTTTTAAACACGCAATGGTTTAATTTGTAATCTTAGCAAAAACTATGTATGTAGTTACCAGCCAATCATGATGATACTTATAAAATTGTAAAATTAATCGTCGCTACTTTTTCCAAAATGTTAATTTTCTGTGTCTCTTCGCACTAACACTATCACCTGGCTTGATTTTCGGTCGCAGTCTGGATATACCCGGTTATAGCATTAGGGTGTATAGTAATGTATTGAGTGGAGAGCATCACTATCAGGTCCGTACGGCGACTACTACCGGCTGCTGACGCCGGGCCACTACGAGGTGTCCGCGAGCCACCCCGGCTACTTCCCCGTGGCGCGCGTGCTCACCGTGCCGCGCCACCAGACCAGCGCGCACGTGCTCAACTTCAGACTAGAGGTCAGACTCTCATGACACTACTCACTGTACTAGTCCCTACTATCGCTTTATGTTTTGCATTAATATTCACCTATGACATTCTAGATTATGCAGTCACGTGACAGGTCAAAACATTTTTTTAAATAAAATATGTATACTGTGGAATCTCCGTAACGCAGTTGGTTAGACGCCGGCAAATAATAAGTACATTCTAAGTACACAAATATATTAATATGCATTTTTTAATACGCTTAAAAACTATTGTGATTGTTAAATTAGATTCGAAAAATATAATTTTTGACAGCCTCCGTGGCGTAATTGTTTAGACGCCGGCTGTGAAAATTGAGGCCGCAGGTTCAATCCCCGCACTGAGACAAATATTTGTGTGATCCACAGATATTAGTTCCGGGTCTGGGTGTTTGTGAGACCGAAGAGTCTCTCGTAGTTTCTGATACCCACGACACAAGATTCGATCTTAGTGTGGGGTCAGGGCTATGTATGTGACTGTTGGGTGTATTTATTTATTTATAATTTAATTGGCTGTTTTCCAGATCCAGATAATCATTACACATCTCTAGTATCTACTATCACGTGGATTTTATGTTTACGTTTTGCATTAATATTCACACATTAAAGTATTAGACATTCACGTGACATTTTTTCTAATCTGCATATATTCTTTTCTATTATTTCCAAATAACTTATTCTGTAAGGTTTGAAGTATTACTTCATGTGGGATAACGAATGAAAGAATACAGTGGAATAAACCAACTTACATTATAAAATAAACAATATTCAATGACAGGAGAACTTAGTAAATGTACCATTACGTGTTCGTTGGATAAATATTGTTATAAAAACTATTGAAAACAGTTCGTACGAACAAAATAACAATTGACAAGCAGATAAAGCGTGTATTGGAAAACACGTTTGTTAATCTCGTTTTTTTTTGTCAACATCAAAAGTGTACCTAACCTTTCTAAATGGGTAATTAAATAATATCGACCTTACAATTTCCTGTTGTCCCTATATATAACAATGATATTTCTTTAATAGCGACCAAATTACATATAATCATTATTTACCAATTTTATGCGCAATCTCGTTGTTTGAAGGTTATTTTGTATATTCTTTTTTTTGTGCACGGAAACAGTACAGATTATTATTTTATTTTATTTCGTAATGAAGTTTTGTAAAGGGATGTGACATTGAGACTTAAGATGAAACAAAATTAAAATTTTAGCATATATATTTTCAGATCCAAAATTTTAACGTAGTCTGAGGTAATAGAACATTTCCTGGTTGCAGCGATACTAAAAACAAAATACATTTCTAATCGCTTGGGATCCTTTTGTTTCTTCCTCTAATGCTTGTGAGACAAAGGGCCGATTGATATTCTTGGAGTGTCGGAACTGCAACACATGTCACTGGTTTGCATATTTATTTCCTACGTTTTAACGTATTGCGAAGGCGATTTGTTTTAAAGCATGTCATGCATTTTATATTCAGTGTAAATATATTGAAATATTTGGATATTTTCTGACAGATTCTCTTTCTCGGCAGGCAAAATTGATGTGGAAGTATTAACTATGCGAGGGCCACATGATTAAGTAATAGACTGACATCAGTAGAATCATATAGCTACTGGCATGTAGATCTTGGGAAAGGACCAAAATTGAAGGGACATCATTATAGTGCACTTTAAGCTATTAATGGCCCTACTATTAGTTTGAAAATCTTTCGCAATATAGGCTATGTGGCACTGGTTTTACTGGCCACAAGTATTATATGAATAGAAGTAAAAAATTTACATAAAGAGTAATGAATTCTGAATAGAAGTGATGATGGCTAAAGCGGCTACGTTCAGCTTGGAACTGTTGATTTTTAGCGACAGATTTCTTATCAGCCTGTGCATTAGCCATTAATATAACAATTGTTTCAATGCCAATTTTTCATATTTCTTGTATCGCTTATTTTAAATCTTTAGTTATATTTATAGTGCTCAACTACGTTATATAAGGAACTCTTGTGAAATATTTCATATTTCTTGACCCACCAGTAAGGTGCGTTGTCTATCATGCAGTGGACAGTTTTAGTGAGTAGATACGGTGTCTATTACATCATAAATTCATGTTTATGTGAGCCGTTTCGTATGTATTATTAAACATATTAAACATTTAGGTCACAATCATGTTCGATACTGCCTTTGGCGTCTCGGATATACGCGTCGTTCATGTGTTTGATTGACGTCAAATGGCAAGATAGCCGCTGAACACGCCGCGATAGACACTCAATATACGTTTGATCGATTTTTGTGTGGGCTGCAGATGTTAAAGCTCCATAGATATGACGTCAAATGGTGCATTGAAAATAAATTGTCTTTGTCATGTTCATATTAATATTTCAACAGATTGCCCACGTATTATTATATTGTAGCCTATTATACTTAAAGATCGCATTAACATACCACGCTGAATATATTACATGGTTCGCTAACTCTTTTACGCATACATGAATTTTGTTTTATTAAAATACTCGTTTCTTACTTAGCTCTTAGTAACGGCAGGATATATTCAAAATTACCAAAATACAGTTCATTTGTTAAAAGTCATGCGAACTGTTCAAGGATTTTGCTAAAATTGCAACAGTTACATAATAACTGCGATAAGCGATCTTCGTGGGATACACTCAACGTTTTAGAGCTGCGTCCGAAATGTCATTCATTTTAAATGATATAATATTATCAGCGACACAATACACCGGATGTAGATGCAGCGACACTAGATTATGAAATGAAGTCTATATATCAGCTTAGTTGTTAGAATTTTAATATTTATGGTTGCATATCGTATCCTTATATGGTTTGGTATGTTTAGCTTTACAATGCAAACAGGTAGTTATATTTATTAGATCAAGTTTTATATGGACTACGTGTTTATTGATTTTTAGTGTCAGTTATTTTATTTTTAACTGCCTCGGTGGCGTAGTTGTATTACGGTACGGTTACAAAGCTGAGGTCTCGGGTTCGAGTCCCGGGTCGGGCAAAGCGATATTGGATTTTTCTATTCATTATCAGTCCGGAGTCAGGAATTTGTGCCCGATATGGCGATAGGCTCGCCACCTATCACATCGTGGGACGGAACATACAAGGCGAAATGTGGGTGTCCTGGTGGCGCCTCTGCCTACCCCTTCGGGGATAAAGGCGTGAGTTTATGTATGTATGTATGTTATTTTATTTTTATTTTTGTTTGGTATTTACGACGTTGTACAATTCTTTCTTGTATGATACCCGTTTTTAAAATAATCCATTTGATGAAAACTGAAATAGCATGATGTGAGGGGTATAGTCCGTAGGTTTAAATTGAGATTTATACATTTTGCTACACATACCTAGTAAGGATTTTAATTTGACACAAAACGTAGCAAATAATTAAATCCTACAATCAACAATTACTTGCAGTCTTGAGTCCATACATTTACATTAACACGTTTTGTGTCGGAAAGTGCTAGAGACTACTAGTCTCTAGCACTAGTTTCACAGCCAGCGTCTTAACGAATTGTGTATGGAGACTGTAATATAAAAAAAACTAGGAAAAGGGTTTTTAACAGGATTATTAACAGTTATTAGTATAATAGCTTCCGTGTCGCAGTCGGTTAAACGTCGGCTGTGAAATGAGAGGCCACGGTTTTGATCCCCATATCGAGACATGTTTATTTGATCCACAGATATCTGTTTCGGGTCTGATGTTTGTGAGACTCTCCTAGTTTGAGATATCCGGGACACGACATGTATCTCAGTGCGGGGTCAGGACTATGTTACTGTTAGGTGTATTTATTTATTTCAATGTGGAGAGGGTTCGAAATTTGGTAATGGCATTGCAGCCCACGACGAGTTGGTTCGACGACGAGAGTGCGTTCGGCGTGTACCCGCACGGTCTGCGCGACGGGCAGCCGCGCATCTACAAGCGCTCGCTCTACCAACACGTCGCCGACGCGCTGCTGCAGCGCAACTAACGCACGGACACGCGCACGCCCTGTGAGTACAAATCTAACAACCATACTCCATCTTACTGCTGAATTCACACACTTAAAGGCTTATTCAAACAGCGGGACGCGACGCTGACGGGACGTGGTAAATTGTAATATTAGCTTGTAATGTACTTGTTAGTATGGAACATTCATAAAAACCCGTCGCGCCGAGCGCCAAGGTTTTCCCTGACATGTTCCATTTAAATTATCTCAATTATATAGAAAATTACAACTGTTCAAGTCCCGTACGCGTCACGTCACAGTCCCGTCCTGTCCGCCGTTTGAACAGACCAATTTTAATGTCAAATGAAAAATTTCTAAGTGTAGATTTTCTTCTTGCAATCTTACTAAGAAAATATTTATTTGACATTAAATGTATCCGAGTGCTTGCTCGGTAACTTAACGTGAGCATAGTTCACTCCCGACCCAGTTGTTACCAATTTTGTACTGAATAAGTTCGAACAGCGATGTCTGAGTTTCAATTGTATGTTAGCATTTTTATGTTAGGCTAATGGTTAATGTTCAAAAGGGAAGTGAAACATACATAATCTTAAATAATATATAAGTGTATAATCAGCGTAACTTTATATATTATTGTTAGAAATATACATTGAAATGCAGCCGTTAGACCTATAGTAAAATGCAACTGATTAATTAATAATACAGCCATGGTCCGAAGTGTTCATGTACCTAATAACCAATTTTAATAATCTGGCTACATGTACCGTAGATGTAGAGTTACCCATATATATTGAACTTAGTGCCATATCCGCGGTCGCAATACATATAGTAATAATGTAATAAAAAATACTATATATTATATATTTTTAGTTTATAATTGTATTATTGTTTATTGTTGTAGCGTATTTGAAATTAAACACACTCTAGTCCAATAGTAGTTTTATATTTATAAGTTAGCCATATGTTTTAGAGATTTTTTTTGTGATGAAGTCTAAATTAAAATTGTGTCTGGCAAAATGTACCAACATAGAATGTGATAGATAATTGAATTTGTATTGTTTGAAATATATTGATGGAAGCCATTGTATCTTACTATTAAATATCTTGTACCTATTCAATATTTCACTATTTCTTGTTAAATAATGTCGACTTGTGAACCCTCATTGAATAATTGACTTATTAAATAGATTGTGTGCATACTTACTGTAGATTTTATTTAGCCCTATAGTAGAGTATATGAAATAATAAATTATATACTAGCACGACCAAGTAACTATATTGGAAAATACGGTAAGTACAGTGCATTTAAAATATAGGAGCAACCAGCCTTACTTAAGTAATATTTGCTACATCGTCAAAACAATTACACTGGCTTGCTCCAATCCGAACACACACCAGACATATTATTTCTCTACTTGTTTATTTTCGTTACCTGTGGAGTTATGATTATAAACAAATACCATTATGCAGGCATGAACGACGATGATGCAATTTCGTTATTGTTCGTGGGATTAAGTCAACACACGTCTATCCTTTCGGGGACAAATCACAGACAGTATTACTCGATAAATCTGGTAATCGTGCTATACATGTGACATGCATTCTAATTTGACTGCCTCGGTGGCGTAGTTGTATTGCGGTACGGTTACAAAGCTAAAAAGGTCTCGGGTTCGAGTCCCGGGTCGGGCAAAGTGATATTGGATTTTTCTATTCATTATCAGCCCGGAGTCAGGAATTTGTGCCCGATATGACGATAGGCTCGCCCCCTATCACATCATGGGACGAAACATACAAGGCGAAATGTGGGTGTCCTGGTGGCGCCTCTGCCTACCCCTTCGGGGATAAAGGCGTGAGTTTATGTATGTATGTATGTATGTATGTATGCATTCTAATTTTCGTGCAATCCAGTATTGAGCACCTCTTTTGATGGTGTGATGTTACAGCTGGACATCTCTACCAAACATGTCTCTTGATAGATTGTCCGACTAATTGAGGATTGCATGGGTTGGAATATAATTTGATGGTATGTATATATATGATGACAGAAAATAGACAAAAATATTTCCAACTCCTCTTAATGTAACTTTAAGATTGATTTGGTTGCGGGTTAAAGACAAGTTCGACATTCCCAGAGTCTAAAGAGACTTCAGTGCTTGGTGTCATTAAAATGCGTGCCACTGTTGATCCTACGACACAGGAATTGCAATGGCAGTGTAAGGGCGGGACAGGGGGAGGGAGGTCTCGGATAAGTTTGTAAGTTATATAAGGTAAATAAAACTCTTTGATTTGTCAATCATTTTATTTTGCAACCAAAACGTTACAAAAGTTTTGGCTTTACACTAAACATTCACCTAAACAATCATTCTCACTTTACAAATCCCTCATCAATTCACTTAAATTGACGTATTTACATACACAATATATCGGAAGCCTTAGTTTTGAGCACTCCAAGTACCATCTATGTAAAAAATGTTATCATATATTGTTACTACGATATGACAGTTATAAATTCTTATTATAAACATATCTATGTTATGTAATTAATTAGTCGTATTAACAATTCACAGTGATGATGTGGTATGTTTAGTCTATATATACTTAATCATTTAATTAGATCAATTACTCCTACACTTGACATTAAGCACGGTACCTACACTAATACCTCTGACTCGTCAAAGACTTTTAAATACCATAAAATATTGGTTGATATCAATATTTTTGTAGATTTTATATTCTATGCATTATTTTTATTTGATTTTGGTATACCTAGTATACGAATATTCATAGTAACAGTGATTTAAGAATTAGATAAATTAATTATATATATTTATTAAACCTATATGATATTGACACGTGCTCACAGAACACTTAAAACTATCGTCGCAATTCGCCTACTCTATCTTATGATAAAGTGACTGGAATCTTCTAAGACAGTTAGCACGAATATACGTCATTCAATGGTTATAATAATAATAAATGCTTATAAAATATTTTAATAATACTTTAGTATACAAACACAACCTACAATGTAGAAGTAAATTATTTCTCAACACACTGGATAACACAAATCTAATGCCTTAAAACCTAAAGTATTCGATCGTGGACGGATTCGTTGCTTAAGTCAGGTATTCATTTTCAATGAAGACAAGTTCGTAGGGTCTATAAACTCATTTAAGGTACACACATATCAAAATGGCACAAGTTTAAATTCATTAACATATAAGGGATCTTGCTCTGTAGGTAACGTTATATTCATATTACGGAATACATTTAAAACCATTGATGAGATTTTATAAAAATAAACTGCAGAATTTTCTCGATTTACCTACACAAAAGGATTCGACAAGTATGTATTAAAACGCATAATTCTAACAAAATTCCGAGATTCAAGGTCCTATATAATGCGCGTCATTTGATGTCGCCTGAAACGAAAAAAAAAATACACAAATGTAATGGATATCATAATTTTATAGTTAGTGTGAAATGTCAACTATTCATTAAATATTTCAAAATCTTATATTTTTATTGCAACATACAAGACACATCCGCAATGGTAATGTGTTAATAATAAAATAATTATTTACAATAAAATATTACCTTTTTAATGTCTGCTCCGATGCATTCCGGAGTGTCTGCTGCCCGGCCTTGATTGCACGATAGCGTAGTGATCGCTATTATCCGAAACAGATCTAGTGGGAAGAGAAGGTAGTTTTTAATACCAGTACCTTTATGTCGGTGTTAAAGGGTTATTTATAGTGTTTTTACCTCGTAGAATGTATCGTGGACGAAGGATATCGACTGCCGTACTGGCTGCCGTGCCAGCTGCGGTACGGGTCGTAGTCTTCTACCACGGAGGGATCTTTTTCAATTACCTGAATATGAAATTCATGTTTATTAAATTCCAGAAAAAAGTATGTAAACTGTGTGTGACTTATGAATGGATTAGATATTTGTAAATCTAAATGGTAGCGGAATATAAGTACCACTGTTATGTTTTGCAATTTTTACGAAATTTAGCAAGTTAGGATATATTTTTACTCAGCAAATAATTTATTTCTATATTTATTTTAAGCTTATCATACGACTGTCGATGAGAATGGTAGCAGCTAAATAGTAATTAAACCACGTAAGTTATATCGCGCATTGCACATGCAGTATCAATTGGTAAGTGAGAAGCTATAAAAATTCTCTTTAGCCTCTAGCAAATCGAAGCTATGCGCCCTGTAGGTACGCTCCTTACAACTGAAACTATAGTTAGGTACTGTATATATGTGCGCCAAGCCGCACTAGGCCAGCGTGGTGGACTATAATATGGTCTAACCCATGAATCGTACTCTCAATTGTAGGGGAGGTTCGTGCCCTTCAGTGGGACGTGGGCTGATACAGATACAGATAAGTGCTTACGTCGGTCCGAGCGCACGAGCAGGTCATGGCGGTGCAGAGGAAGCAGTTGATGAGCAGCATGACGAGGAACATGACGCCCAGCGCGATGCACAGGTACAGCAGCCACAGCGGACGCACGCTGCCCTCCAGGCACGACATCGCCGCGACTGCACCAGCACACGTTAGTACAGATGCTGGTTATGCTATTTTTATAGGGTCGTAGTGATATAGCGTCTGACAGTAAAGTTCATTACGTCATATGGAACATGTCGCACCGAGCCTTCCCGCCGAGCACGACGGTGCTGTGACATGTTCCATACTAACCGATACATTATAACTGATTACGAGTTACGACCTGTCGACGTCCGCGACGTCTGACTTTTAGTGCGCGATAAATAAGGAGAAATGAAAACAAACATCAGAATGTGTTTAGTTCAGACAACATATTACTAGGTGATTGATTTTTAAATACTGGTACGGTAAAGTGGCTACAATGCGTTTGATAGTAGGCGCTGTGCAGTTCAGATAGAGTATCAACGGGCGTGAGATTCTCACCTCACGTCGGTCGATACAAATAGGACTTGATTGTATCCAAATATAAACAAAATAAAAGACGAACCCAAAACGTGACACATTTCTGCGGGTCGCTATTTTGGAAGTCGCTATCAGGGCTTATACCAGCCCAAAACGATCACTCATAATTCATTATTTAGGAAATATTTTAATGACATGCAGTAAATGATTATTTTAGAACGTTGTTAAATCCTGGTATGCTATTGGAAACTAACTGGTGTTATCGTTCGGGTCGAGTACGAATATTCCCGTGGATGTGGTGACGGTGCCTTCTTCGTCGTTAGGGCCACCACTGTTGTCGTCAGCACAGTCTACTGCAGCGCACGTGCTTCCTGAAATTATAAACGAATCTAATTTTTTTACGTGCTAACACATTGTAATTTATCCTTGTGTGAACTTGACGTGTTCAATATATGGGACTCTATTAGATTCGCCGTTTTTATGGTGTAGGGTAGGATTAACTACTAATGGTTCTATAGACGTTAAATATTTGTATCTCTTATTCTCAGACGCCTGCAGGTCAATCAATATTGCCTTTTGGTGTCTGTAAGAGATTTTATGTTCCCCATTTCCAATCTTATGAATCTTATTAGTTTTTTATTTATGTTGAATTGATTATAATGAAAACTATCAGTTAACTAAAATACTATTTCTATCTCTTTATTAATGCGGTACTTTCGAAAGATTAGCGATATTCATAATAAAAATACTAGAAATAAGAACAATTTAGCTACTCATAAGACCAGACTCCACAGGATCAGCAAGTCTTTTAAGGGTTACTGTATACACTTTTATAACAAAGTTCCCACTCATATTAAAGCCTTAAGTATTGAAAAATTCAAAGCTACTATCAAGCAAAAATTATGCAATAAAGCTTATTATAAAATTTCAGAATATCTAGATGATAATAAGGCTTGGGAATAGTATAGTATAAAATTAATTAAATATATAGTATCTTGGAATGGAGGTATTAGTGTGCTCTGTATAATTTCATTTATATTAAGTAACTTAAACTATTTTGTTTTGCTTTGTAAGCGATTGGATAAGTCATGCTCGCTTAAAAGTCTGTGCTTGCGGTGGCGTCGTGTGCCGGGTCGGTCACTTCCCTGTAGCATGGTTGAGGAGGCCGATGGCTGGCACATGCGTCATACTCGTGAACGGGTGCTGCTTGTGTGGACTGGTCTGTCCGATTTGCTTACTTTGTAATTGATAAATAGATTACTTAACGCTTTTATAATTATTTATTGCGTTGGCAAAACAGAGTATACTGATTCTTCGTTATGGGTTACTTCGTTTCGTTTCTCTCAGCCATATTAAATATAAAGTAAACTTATTCGTATTCAAATATATCCTACTTGCAAATCATAACAAGTTATTAATGAACTGCTCTGATTTAAACCAACTTGTTATTTTTGTAATAATCATACATTGTAAACTGGTTTTGAAAAGAGCAACACTAAAGTTTCTTGCCCGTTCTTCTCTAGTGAAAACCGCTTTCCGAACCGGGTGGTAGTTCAAAAAATGACTGAATCTAAACAATGTTGAACATTTTAATGGATTCAATAAATTATTTTCATTTCATTTTCATTTCATTTCATTACCTATACTATAACACAAAATATGTTACTTTATGCACAGTTTTTTGGATTATTTGTTTATTTATTCACTTAACAACTACTTTTCAGTTATTATATAATAATAATATAACCAAGGTAGAGTTAAGAATCAAGATGTATGTAATATAATATTTATGTACTTATTAAATCAGGACTTCATTTTTATTAAAATATATTTTTATAAAGGGGTTACCTTTGCAAATGGCGATGTCACACTGAAAGTTGACTTGCGAGGAGTCCGGAAATCGGAACATGGACGCTATCGCCAGCTCGGCGGTGCCGCCCTCGGACTTCGCTATCACTGACTGTTGTTTTACAGGACATCTGAAAGTGTTGACGTGTCATATTTAATTTATATATTGATAAATATTGTGATATCTCACTGCCGGTCATATGATTTTACCTAGGCTAGGGCTTAATAAAAATCAAGGAAATTTTAGAGATTTAATCGCGTTCAGTATGTTCTGTGTTCAAACCACAAAACAGTTGAATGCTGTTCTTTGGTTCATTGCCGATATAAATAGTGATATAATAGGTATGCAGCTTAAATGTGAATAGTAATTATGATGCGGATGTAGGTAATCAATTCTACCATTTCTGTTAATTCCATAGCAAGCAATATCTAACAGGGATAACGATTACTCACTACGATGATCAACATTACGTACTCCTGCTGTAATGCTTTTATAACAAAAGTACTCCGATAACCTTTTCGAATTATTCAGTTAGGAAGAGCGTTTACTCGCGTGTATCGTACTGTTAAATTGACGTTCTGTAACACAACTACTTATTACCGCTTCAGTGGATGCACTGGCTGTAAATCATTCTAGTTATATAACTTACCCTCTGTTGTCTAGTAGTTCTACTGTGTTGTTCCGCATGTTGAATGCAAAGCAGTTTTTCATTCTGATGCCGTGTGCACCTAGCAACATAAAATTATATTACAATGCTAAATGCTTCTATTAATATCAAATAGATACAACTTGTGTATTGATACAGCTTTTCTACATGGCATGGTTGATTTTATCAAGATCAACTCAGCCATCGTCTCCAACCGCTACCAGCCATCTTACGAATATCGTCGCTACGTATGTCCAGCAGTGGACGCGGAAGGGCTGACGATGAATCACAATTCCTCAAATTCTTATGCTCGAAATGCAAATTGTCAAAACTCATAACATTTTTAATAAAACAGTTTATTTTACGAGGCATTATTTTATTGTGGTGACTTTAGCCCTGCAAAAATTATATTGTTATTCCATAATATACGATCTATTGTTCTTGCGTTTCAAAAAGGATGTTTCTCATTCAGAGAATTGCATTGCATAATGGAATTTAAGTACATATTGTGATTTCTGTAGCCCGTCATATTATAATTTCAGAACAAATTTTAATTTGTTTTAAACAATTTAGTCACCTACTAGGCATTATGTGAATGATGAATTTAATATTAAGTTGGTACATCTGGCTATATAAAACTGACTGTCTCTCCTTACCATTTTAAGCATATTTATTAGGATGATTGAGCACATTATATTAAATCATAATTGCAATTATGAAATAAACACATATTTGGGCGTGCATTTTAGATCTGGTTTCAAGATAATATAAGAGCTTGTTCAATAGACTAAGTGTAGGTTGGAGTGACTCACCGTCCGGTTTACTTATTTCTGCCTTTAAAGTGTAAGGTAGTCCAAAACCTGCATTTAGTACTTTCCGTCCTTGATCGTTTAGCATTCGTAGCGATACGAGCGAGGTTTCGTTTCTGTAACAGACAATTATTTTATTTAATACGCTCTTAGAAATATTGGTTTTGTTCACTGTTTAAACAATTTACATACCGAGCATTTTTAAACCCAGCTTTGCCGCAAGTGATGACGTAGAATTTATCGTCGGCCAATTCTAGGGTCCGATGTACGCGAACTGCCAGCGGGAGAGATCGTTCGTCAGTCCGCTGAAATTATGCACACACGTAATTTAATTTACTTCCAGATACTTTTTGATGGCTATGACTATGCGATAAATGATAGAGCCTCATATCTGTAGTGGAAACCTGTAACATCATTTACGGGCGTCTAAACACAGTCTTCGGTGATGGTCACCGAGGGGTTTCGGTCGGTGTGCTTGCGTAAGTTGTGTTAGGGACCCGACCAGACCCAGACCCCTATATCTGCAAGCGAATCGGGCTGGACGGCTAGGAATGTAGGGGAGCTTAATAACATTACCCTTACCAAAAAATAACCTTCGATGACAGATTTTTATTGATGTTATAATTATTATACGACTCCTTATCCAAGTTAAACAACGTAGACTTCATTTGATTACACGTTACTTTGTGATAACAGGCAAATGCGTTTTATTTTTAAGTATATTAATAACATATTGAAGTAGAGTATATTCAGTCATTCTCGGTATAAAAATACTACCACAGTAATTATGCAAAGTACCTACGCACAGAAATTCCAGTGTAACTTGTTTTGAGATTATTGTTCTTTTAAGACTTGCATAAAGTAGGCGTTTATCATTTATGTTCTTGTCTGCAGTTTAGAAGTGATTAACTATTATAAAATGTAATGCACAATTAAGTGAACACTCTGAAGTTGAGTTGACAGAAATATATAAAAAATACTAACATTGTTCCAAAACACACCGCAGTAGTTTGGCGAGCCTTGGGGCGCATCGAGGCTGATGTCAAAGCTGAGAGACTCGGTGCCGTTGCCTAGGGCCATGCAGGGGGGCGTCCTAAAATGATAAAAAATAATCGATTAATTTACATTAACAAATCATTCACGAATGCATGTATGCATAAAAATATCATCAGTCAATACCCAAAGGCGAGTGCTCAGACGTTATTATAATAAGAAAGCTTGAGCTGTCCACAGCTACATTTATAGAATTAATGATGTTGCACGCTATAAATAATAAGGAGCAATATATCAAGGTTGACGGAGAGGTAAACTATAAAGTATTTAAAAATAGGCCAAAAAAGATTTTGACGCATGGTTTTTTCTACCTTATAATGATAAAAGAAAAAAATGGTTACAGTAAGTTTTAGTGCAAGCCTTTTCACTACTATAATTACATAGGACAGAGTTTGTGTTTACCTAAATTCTCGCGCATGTACGACCCCGTTAAATTGTTGATTAAAATTGATTTTAATCGACATGATCCCGGTCTTGCACGTCGCCCGCACCACTGGTGAAAATTCACCAGTACTCTCGGCATTCTGCAATGAAAAGAAACATTTTGATTTATACAATTACTGCAAATACATAAAAAAACATGAGGTATAAATAGCTTTCGAACCGACACTCGGTTTAAAATTTAGGTTGGGCAGTACTATATGGGAGTTTTCCTGTTAAAAAATATAGTATGTATCGCTCGGGATTTGTAACAATATGCTCGCCCCATAAGTAATCTTGGGAAGAAAATAAAGGTAGGCCTGTTATGGTTAACACTAGCGAAGACGCCGTTGCCTAACATCTCGGGGATGCAGATTTTAGCATATTATGTAACTCATAGGCTGGTTTGTATCGGTTTAATGGAAGTATGTTTAGCGTCATACATAAATCTATTTACTGTGAGATAAATAAATTCAAATGAAATTGAATAAAATCCTGAGAGTAGGTGCCCTTTGTAGTCAAAGGATTACCTATCGACCTATTCAATACATACATAGTTACTTTACCAACAACATTAAGTCTTATTGTTTATTTAAGCGTTAATTCACAACGCTCTCTACTGTGTAAAGTGTATTTGTTGGTACAGCTGTATCAGCTGTATGTACTTATCCACACAAAGATTATCGCGTCACACAGCTATTAGTCATGTGCTATTTGCTCAGATTATTCATAGGTTACGTATAAAAGAACTTCCTGCAGTTGTCATCAGTTATTCCCTCTATGGCTAGTTAGTGCATGCAGACGCGATGCACTGGCATTGTATCGTATAGACTGTCCGTGCGCGTTTACCTATATGTATGTGTACTACTACCTACCATTTTGATAAATCTACTTATAGGGATTGTCTCATTTGCGTATTTCGTTTGTCCTTTTTATGGCATTCATGTTTTCATACATTAGTAAGAAATGGTGCCAGGATTCTTAAGTGAAATAGAGGACTGTAGCTGGCATTTATAGTAGAAATTTAATTTTGGTAAAGTCATATTGTACGTAATTTCCAGTGTCTACCTACGTAAATATTGCGACGGTATATGCGGCGACGAATTATCAATGCGTCTAAATACGAAGTATTTTCAATACGTCCTATTTATATAGTCATCTTTCATAGATGGCAAACAATGTTTTTTATATTATATTATTCTTGCACACTCCTTCGTTTAATATTTACATAATTTGTATATTATCGGTAATCGAAATTGAACTCACAGTTATGTGGGTAAAATGTAATCTTAACGCTTTTAATATTCATCCGGAATAAACTGTACTAAGACAATTCGGAACAGCAACAATAGACTGAACACATACACATAATTACAATAAAGAAAAATTTTATATGCTTTGCATTCCCATTACGTAATCAATTCTAAAACTCATACGAGGATAATGTTACGAAATTGAATAAGTTTAATTAAATGTAGTATTGTGGTTGGCAGCTTACGGTAACCATCAAGTTACGGCAACATTCGTTTTTATTATAACACGCATCCGGGAAACAAACAAGGATTTTCCGCGGCCATGTAACAAAAAAATGCGTAATTATAGCGACGGTAAATGTTTCGTCCGACTATGAATCCACAGGTATAAGTAAATTATTAAAATTAATTAATCAGTATGATATATTTGATTTATTTTGATAAATTTAATTAGGTAGTTAAGGGATAGTTTTTGCATTCTTAATAAATAATAATGTTCAACAATTTTACATACATACATAAACTCACGCCTTTATCAGAAGGGGCAGGCAGAGGCGCCACCAGGACACCACCAGCACCAACAATTTTAGGTACAAAATTTAAATATATGTATTTTACAATAAAATATTATATATTTATTTTCGTTTAATGTATGCTTGTAGTCTATGACTAATTTTATTATTTCTAAGTCATGCAGGTGAAAATCAATAGAATCATAGAATATATTTATTTTAACCGTCAATTCAAAAACGCAGTGGTATTTTTTCACGTTCCCAGGTACAAATATAGCATGACAAACAGAATCTCTCCCACAAAAACCGTTATGTCAAATGTACATCAAAGCACAAAGCACAACTAAATTTCTGGGTTATAAACAGTAATAGTCCCAACTTACGCCGTAGTTAGGTGGGGTCGAGCGTTAGAGAATATGTAAGTTCGCGTAAGTCGGGAAATTACTGTATGAGAATACTGAGGTAAAGTAGTATTTTTTATATCATTGAGTATTTACGTAGATATGTTATCAAGGTCTATATAACACTATTCGTGCAAGAGATGGCTGTAGAGATTAATTTACATTCGTATAAGCATTCCGCTTTGCGACTTCAAGTTAATGTGAAATGTATTTTATTTAATTAAACACCGTAGGTAATAACTACGTAATTGCATTAACTTATTTTCTTCCTGGTTTTCTGTACGGTTCACAATTCACATTTAAAGTAATTGTCGTATTGTACATAAATATATCTGATGGAAAATTTATGACATAAATGCCATTTGCCCTCAGGGCCGACATTGCGCGAGGAATTGTTTCAATTTCCTCAGGGTGTACTTTGAGAATCAAGATGATTGCCGTTATTCTCGGATATCACGATCTGACCCTACCACTACATAGCAACGTACTTATTTTACTTTTTTTGAAGCTGTTCTATATTAAGTATCATAGTTGAAACAAAATTATTGTTTTTCTGAGTGTTGTTACAAGAATTCGCTTTTTGTTAAGTCGAAGGTCAAAAGTCTTATTGGAAAACGTCGCCTTGATGGACATTTAAGTTATGACGACTTACCGTGAAATTATGGTAATCAGAGTCTTGTTTTCTACGTGTAACGAAACATACATATTTTTCTCGCTTAAACAAAAAGTTTAACAACCAAAAAACTTGTCTTAAATGTAGGTATGCGACGTTCCTATTGTTTGCGTTTCGTTGGTATGAAATAATATACGAGCCGAATTCTAGAAATAGTCATAAGGAAATATCTAAAACAGTTTAAATATTTTTAAGATCTAAATGTGCATTACTTATGAATGGGGTAATTATTGTACATGATATCGCAACATCACGGTTAGTATTATCACGTTTGTTCTCAAGAACACCAATTTTTATGTGTATATTATATTTTTTAAGTTTCTTAGCTATTTGACCAATGAAATATAATATGCAAATATTATTTAAAACAGAGGTGGTTTGTTTGACGCGATCTCTTTAAGCTATTATACCAATATTAATCGATTTTCTATACACTAAACTTGGCCCCAAGTAATAGGCTTAAATCAAAATATTTTTGGAACTCGATCACAGTTTTAATATCGCTTCGTATTTCAACTATTTTTATGTTTGGAAAATCGGATAGAATATATTTTATTTTTGACGTAAAATTTTTGTTTTTCCTCAGAACTATGAAATTTGAAAAACGCTTAAGAGGTGGTTTTAGTATAGGTAGGTTGTAAAATGACGTTGTCGATTGTCAATGTGATGGTACTCGGGAGACTGGGCTGAGGTCAACGTACGAGTGACCGCCAGAACTTGCGATTCCTACACCACCACTCTTGACACACAGAAATAGAGACATGTGTATTGATTTTACTATACTTAGGTATACAATATAATAATTATTTATTGCAAATAATTTAGGTTAATTTTGGTAATACAATGGGAGGTCTTATCGCTTATAGCGATGTCTACCAGACAACCGTGGTATAGTTTAGGTATCACAGCATAGATTTCAAACAAATGAAACGAGACATACAATGGTAGCTGTGTTTGAGATAAAATGTGTACCTACTTATTGACCACACTGTCAGAACTAAATGTTAGTTCGCTGCGTTCTAATGTCACCATTGGTTACTTGATAAGCGTCACACTGCGCACAATAGCCAATGGTTAAATCTTGAAGGTCACCAACTGTGCAATCAACCTACGTTCAAATTGTGTCGGCACTTTGACACCTGCGTTAAATATTTTATTTGGCAGAGTCGCTGTTTCTTGTAATAAATACAATAAAATAAACCCGTGATGTAAGAAATATACACATATACATTACGTGAATGAAACTACCACATTCTCACTTATGAATTGCTTCAAATAGGATATATAAATAAAGAGAGACCAACTCTATTATTTTATCTATTAGAAAAAAATATTTTTGTGCTTACTATTATCTTGTGTAAGGGATCCTTATATTTTATTTCTCACCTTGTGCTCGTATCTAAATTATTTCTATTATGTAGAGTCACCATAAACTTGTATACCATACAAAGTGTAATATGCAGTCGTGAATTTGTTCCACATATTTAATCCGTAGGTAATACGAGTATCTTTATTGGGATCGCCAGCGGGTCAGCTCGCTGTCCGTAATGGAGTTTGTAGAGACGTAGATGTGCCGTTTATGGGATCCGACCACCATTTACTTAACGGTCTTCTATACGTATATAATCGAGTAATTACCTTGGACATCATTGTGTGTCTTTCTTAGTGGAGCGGAAGTAAAGGCAAAGTCACTTAAAGATCAAATGAAAATATAATCCATTATGATTTGAGATAAGCTAATAACATAAAACGGTAATATTGATTATTGAACCGTTTCAAATAAATTGATGGGTTTCTTGATAATATGACATACTGTTGTGGCCCACTAAAGAATAAGTTGTTTTATTTTACGACAATAATGTATGGGGCAAGATTTTAAAATATACAGTTCGAATTAGAACATCAAATTGATACGTACATACTATAGTCTATTTTAGGTTAATATTTACATCATACTGTTGCTCATAATTTATAAGGTACTTTTAATAAGGATAACGTTGACGTCGACTTTGTAACTAGCCAGAATGACCTTTTCAAGGAGTTTTATTTTCTGGGCTTAGGCAAATTTTTAGCAAATATAATTTGAATCTTTCCACTAGCGCGATTTTAATTAGATGATATCTAACTAGAGCCTAATTTAATAAAATATATCTATGTTACAAGTGGTTTTGTAATGAATAGTTAATAATATTAAACCGACTCTTTTATTTGAGTGAACTTCTTTTGCTGGCACAAATCATACGATAGATGATAAAATGTAGTTTAAGCTAACGCAGATGATGTAAGGGGTGATAAGCCCAAATTATCTTATCCAGAGATTAAATGGAGGTACTGGTTAGTAATTTAAATATTATTACAGGTGCTGTTTCCAGCTACCGTGAGTAAAGGAATAGTATAGGTTAAAGCATGTAATTTTATATGAACTCAGATAAATCCTTTTCGAAGAAACTGAGGATTATTTATGAACGGTTTTCTTTGAAGCGAACGGTAGCTTCAATGTCATGGAAAGATTAAGATAACAAAAATAATTTTAGTTAAGAAAACTAGTACAAATTTAGTGCGAACGTTATATAATGTCGGTTTGTGAGCTCATTCCCATACGTGGGTATCGCATTTGATGCAATCGGTGAGCAGACCGGTTTGACGGCCCCGATACTTTTGCTAGCGACCGCGACGTCACTCGCTGTGGTGGGCGTGCTTTACTGCTTCATTCAGACATTCTTGTTTATATCATACGTGTTTTGACGAAATCATATTTCGTACTGTTCGCATACGTACTTTCTGATTAAGTAATTGTTCCAATTGTGCAACTCGCATCGCCCGTAGTCTCCACTACGATAAGTGACCGGTTTGAACGAGAGGCAGGTTGCCTAATTTGTAAATGATTTGCCCATTCCATGATCAATGATTCTAAGAAACGAATTGCAAATTAGCCAAAACAATAAAGTTGATTTCGATACTATAAACAACCTGCTCGGTTTTTTAGAGGCGTTTAAGTAATTTCTTAATATTTTTTGACTGCTCTGTGATAACGGCTTATCTACGTTTTTGCTTTTACAAAGAGAAAGCATATTTCTGGAATATTTTACGGTATTTCAACAATTGTGTAGAAAGTAGTCATTAAGGACAAAGAGATTTATTGGATTTTCTAGAAAAGTGGTGGATGTGTAACTGTTTGCCATTTCCCACGAAAATGTAATTGTGGTGTATAGTGATGAAGGTTTTATGTGACCTAGGAAATAATCCACGGTGGCATCGAGGCTGAGATGGATCGGCGCGGAATAATGACCGTACACACTTTCCTAATAAATAAAATGCTGTCGCACGTTTTGAAAATATACATAGAACTGAGCCTCTATACACGTTCGGAGAATCTCATTATTTGGTGGGTTATCTACAGTTTCCTTAAGCTATATGTAAATTTGACTCCAACCTTTTAAGAAAAGGAAATAGATAAATTCAAAGAAGTTCTTGTGACAATTTGGCAACATTTAGTGTATACTTTTTTGGCGAAATAAAATGATACCTTCTGAAATTTACAATTGTATACGAGTAGTAAAATAAATCAAACTTTCAACAAGTATTATTTCATTACTAATTAACAATAAAGTGGGGCGCTATGGCTCTACCTGTCTGCCTGTATTGACCGCAGGAGTAATTATGAGATAATCTGTTTATCGAATTGAATTTAGATTATAATAAATTATGTATTTTAAAGTGTATATTTTTAGTGTATTTCATATTAAAGTGCGCTACTTTGAGAGCGTTCTTGTGTTTATTATGAAAATTGATACATTTTAATGAAAAAAATCTTATGTTTTCTTTAGTTATTGGTTTTTACATTGAATTAATGAAGAAATATAATTAATGGCGGTTTAATGATTTTATACACTTAATGACAAGGATAATCTAGTAAATTATATGTCAAAAGATAAACACAATTATGCTAAAAGAGAACAAGAAAAAAAGTATTTTTATGCGGTGATGTAATACAGTATATTCTTAAAGGTGATAAACATGTTGCTCGTTTAAATGTAAACATTCGTTAAGCGATGTTTTTCTAAGGCGTATTGTACAGAAACAAACCAGTATTCGGAAGTATTTTTAGTCTTATTCATTTTGCAGTAAATAAGGCTTCGTATAATGTACTTCAAGACGTGGAGTACAAATAACAATATGTTCTGGACACGCTTGTACTTGTAAAGCAGATAATTCGGGCTGTCTTTCAAAACGGCTTGGACACGGTGTGAGGTAATTACACATGTACAAGTATTACAGGTATAAATATTCAAACGTGCCTTCACAATATATTGACGAAGGTGTTTACACTTTAGCGAGCCATTGTGAATATCGTTAATGGCAGATGTCGTAAATCATGAAGCATTGTATCATAAAGTGAGTTTATAAGAATTTACCGAATAGGTTAGTCACGGTTGGTACCACATTTTGTTCGCAAATTACTAGTAATTTAAACGTGAATCTGTCATTTCTGGATAGTTGAGAGTATATGAAAATATATTTCTATTGTCCGACTTAATGTACTGGGTTTTTAGCACAATGTATGTAGTTAATTTGTTATCAGTACCCATCGGCATGCGGAGTAATTAGAGCGTAGGTAGGTACTACGTACAGTATTAGTAAATAATGTTTGAAAACAAACAATCTATTTTAATAAACGAATTGTTGCATTTATATTATTATTATATTTATATTATATTTTTTTATTGCATAGGTCCGGCAAATTAGCAAACATATAATCTGATGGTAAGTGATCACTGGTGCCCATGAACATCCACAACGCTGGGATCATGGATGTGTTGCCGGTTCACCATTCAGGAGGAGTGCGGGACGGAAAAAGGGTGGGAAGAGGAAAGGGTTATTGGGCATTCGGCAATCTCATTCACTAGAACAGCTGTCACTTAACGTCGATTTCTTGTGAGACAGTGGTACCATCCCCGATGAGCCTGCCCGTTCATGCTGAGTCGTGGCTGACAACAGCGTGCCTCTACAACTCAACTTGAAAATCACGCAAACGTTGTTTTTAAGGCAAGACAATATTTACCAAACTCCTTAGAATATATTTAAAAGTCCATAGAAACCCAGCAGACGCCTTTTTATCAGTTGCGTAGCCATCACTTTATTTCAAACGGTTGATTCCAATAAGAAGAATCTGCTGTATTTAACTTGACTGTGACATAGTTCTTATTATCAGTAAACTTAAACTGGTGGGAATACTTGATCAATACACATTAAAAATAGTGTTTCATTAGATTTCGTTTAAAATTCTGTACCATCTGTAAATGTTTTATTGAACAAGCCATATTTTGTGCAATAAGGTATCGGGCAAGATCTGATTGGGTCTTAATTACGAAGCTGAAAAAACATATTGTTTGATACAAATCGTAGTTAAATAGGTTTTTTCATTGCATTAGGAAAGTGTTCTATTGGCAATATCCTCCTACCTTGTGTGCTTTATAATTGCACCAATACGTAGGCCTATTGCTTTCATTATACAATTTAAGCAGGGTCAAAGCATTTATATTCAAATTTCGGCAAAAATATGACCATAAAGATATCTCGATAACATCTTTATGGTGCAAATCTATAGAACAAACAGTGATAATGAAACGGATCATAAATTAAACACGGTAAGAAGGAAGAAGCGGCCTCGGTGCGTGTTGTGGAGGCCGCAGTAGTACGGCGCAGGCCGAATCACTTAGCTGAATCATGCGAACTTATCGCTTTGCATTATTTGCTAACAAATATATCATTACCGGCATTGCTTTTACTTTCATGAAGTATTCATCCTCATTTTTGGGGTTAAGTGCACCTCACTGACATTGTATTTCTGATTTGAGCTACTAGATCGTTTTTCATATAATTTTACACCTTTTCGGAAACTATTACCTCAAGAATTTATGAGGTACCTAACCTGACAAAGAAATGTTCTGTATTTTCTTTGAACGTTGCTATTATATAGACTTGAGTATAAACAAAGATTTAAATCTGCATCGGATTTTAAGTCCCAATTTATTTATTTCTCAGAACACTTTTGGCTAAGCAATTTGGTCGGAACTTCCATCGGAGCCAAAAGCTCTAGTAATTATGCTAATAACTTGTGAGGATTTTTATTTTTAGTAGACATCATTCATTATACGAGACGGGTTTCGGTATCCTACAAACTAGTCCTTAGTATGATGGATGAATAAAAACAAGAGACCAGTTTTAGTATCTGTGTGATAATTCATCATAGGCGATAACTTTAACGACTATCTGAGAAAATGATTTAAAGGAAAAATATCATTTAAAAGCCACGAAAACTTAAGTACATACTGAATCAAAACCAATAATTGAAATACTCTATGGATGTAAATTATATATTTTTGCGTTGATAGTCAGTATTATTGAACTCTTAAGATACTTTTCTATACAGTTTAGTGACACATACCTTATTCAGACTTCTTAAATGTGCCATATATTTTTCAACTAATGAAGCTTTTTTGACGGAGTAACACTTACCACAAGTACGCAAAACTGTTGTAATATCTCATATTATTAAAAATCCCGTATAAAATATCGAATATTTATGCAATGCACGGCTGTTTGTTCCTTGTTTTATTTGTTAGCTACGTGTTGTGTGATGTCATGACCATGAAATTTGGCGAGCCGTGTGTGCAATTTAAATTAAATAAACCTAGTTAAATATTGTGAGCAAGAAAGATTAGAATTGGAATACTCAATCCTGCCTAAATAATTTTTATTATTTGGACGCAATAAGTGGAAGTTCATTGTTTATAATATAAATGTATAAATTATGACGTAGAACATTTTTATTTCGACAAAAGGATAAACCTACTTCTTGCAAACTTTTGATATTTAAGCAAATACTGAAACATCATGTTATGGTATTTAGACATCTCCTTTTGTTCCATGCATTTATCCGAAACTTTCGTAGATTTGGCGTAACATGATTTTATGCATGTTTGACAATACTGGTTATTTTGTTATTGGTTCTACGATTGAAGTTCTGACGGCAACCTTTTCGGTAAATAATAATTAATATACCTATATAGTTATCAAATCTCTTAAGACGTCTCTTATTCTACGGGGGATTCCCAATGTGAAAACAAACCCGAGAAATGACGTGTCTCAGCAAATGCAAATATTTTGCGAGGCTGATTATAAGCATATTTATAATATTGTAAACAATCATAACAACTGCTTTGTACTCTATCATTTACATTTATTTTAAAGTATTCGTCTTCTGCTAAAGTTTTGGGAGTGGTAGGGCATTTTTTAGCTCGTCAAATTAACAATACCTATACTCCGGTTCGTCCGGAGGTAGTCGTAGGAGATAGTCATCGTTTTCATAGAAAAATTGCGTGAATAAAATGTTAGGAATTTAGCTCGGTAAAAAAGATAGCCGGAGACTCTACATTTGGTGCTAAGATATTGTAACTGCCCAGATAATTATGCAAAATCCTTCAGTTACCCACGCGAGTTTCGCATTCGATTGTATATATCCGGTGTCCATTAAGCTGGCTTATTTGTAACATTCGGGGAGAGATCACCATCTCATATCGGTGATATTCTAAAGTAACATATATTGAACTTCTTAACAGGCATGTTATACAACATATTTATCTTGATCAGAATCATTCAAAGTGGATAGCATTAACTGAAGCAACAGGTTTGTGTATAAAAATATGCCGGCTCATTAAAAACTACATACTACATTTAAAAATAATAATTTCTACAAACAAAGTTCTACGGGACATTTGATTTTCAAGATGAATAATGATATAATGGAATATATTAACATAAGTTATAGTATGATTTATACGTATTTTGTATGTGATTCATATAGCTATGTATTTTTGTAGCAGGAACATGTACACAGGTGATTCAATACTTGTGTATTTTGTTACTTGAGTCACCGTTGGTTTCCATGAATAAGCCAACTAGTGCCACATACTGTATTCGGCATGGGACGGAAATGCATGCAAGCCTATGTTAATGCGGTACACGCAACTGCATTGTTTATATTTTTAACGGCTACACTTACGAATACAGCGAAATAACCTGCTTTTCAGTTTATTTTATATGGTACCTAATATGTATTGCTAAAAACTGTATTGTTGAGAATTTTCTAATTACCTTTGCAGCATCAACATTTTGATTACAAGGTAAGGATCAATTTTTAGATTGTAATATGTAATCGTTTTTAAGTGAGTTAGCACGCTTTTGATTGTTAGTGGCTAAGATATTGATAAGTTAGCCGAGGCGTGGAAGGTGGAGCCTTGCATATTTAGTTATTGACAAACGCGCGGACGCGTAGGTGCTGCATAACCTTGCGCCCGCGCGCCCGCCGCCAGCGCCGTCGATGTTAGCCTCGCCGCGCGTGCCTTATACGGCCCATATTGAAGGTATTCTTTGATCACTTCGGATATATTCCACATGACTCCTAACTGTCTTTTAATGGAAATAGTTACCAACGATATGGTAATAACTCCATTTTATCCAGTTAAGTTATTCTTGCAATAAAGTGTTTAAGTTGTATACATAATTAAAGGTAATTTCATGATAAGGCGATATTGTCATATATAATTCTACAATTAAAACACACGAAAGAACAAGTTTTCAACGTTATCACGCTAATTTGACTTGTTAACGCCAAACCATGATACTTAGTGCATCTTAAGCACCACGACTTAGCAGAGTAAAATACAGGAATCAGTTAGTAAGTTCCATTGCATTGCAAACGAAGAGACGTATTTAATTGATACCATATTTATACAGTCACGTAGCTGATCAACCTTCTTCAAACCAATTTACATAAAATCCCCATGCGTATTATGCCAACAGATACTTTATTCTTAAACCGACTACATACATAATTGCTGTTCCGAGTGTATTTACACATGTCATCTAGCATGTGATCAAACAGATGACTTGAGACTAGTGTGAATTGTTCGGTGCTCTGAAATGTGGGTTACGCTCAGTTACGTGTACAATACATAATACACGCTATGTAATAGACGCATTCTTCTGTAATCTAAACTGTAGAGTGGCATAGAGGCGTAAATGCGTTAATGAAGGATGTGGGTATAAAACTTTTTACTAAAAATCTATTAGTTACAATTTGTTAAGTATTTTCTAAATACTTAGGTAAGTATTATTATTTAGAAGGAACAGAGTTAAGTAATAATACATTAGATAAAATGTACCTATTGTGTTCGAAGTAAAAAGTAATAGCTCTAACAACTAAGTAAACACGAACAACAAAGAACTTAAGCCAAGAGTATCGAGGTGTAACTAAGATAGGCCTTGTTTGGCACACCGTATTGATAATAAGCGTTGCATCAGTTGGTTACCTGCGCACGTACGGCGAGCAGCAGCGCGCTGGCGACGAGGGAGCTCCACAGCCACATGTTGTTCCAGTCAGTAGTCACCGGCATTAGCACTTGTCAGTTTGACAACAGAATCGCGATCGTAGTCGTCAGCGCGTCATGACGGACCGGTCGGCGCGCCGCTCGGAGCTACACTGCTCTACCACCGCCATACAAACTTTACTTTCTGTGAATGCCTGTGTTCACACTGCACATTGCAGTTTATTGTTTTGTTTTATTTATTACACGCCCGCATTAGATATGCCGTTTTGATAATTATTACACAACATCATATTTTAGTTGAATGAATAAACAATAATATTAAGAAGGTTATGCTTTATTTTTAATGCTGGACTTTTTGAAAAATTTTGTCTCTATGGCGATTGTAAAAGCTTGTGTGAGTTACTTCTTCTAATTGACATTACGATGTTTAGTGCAGTAGCACATTAGAAGTTTTTGTTAATCAGACTATTTGATTAAATAAAGGGAATACAAATGGAGTTGTGTGTGGATGCGGGTCAACTTGGAGCTACGCAACGTCTGCGAGTCGGTGGCGGCGGCGTTGTTACAACACACGCCCACAGCTGCGTCGCTCACCTGTATACACACATCTACAAATTCGTCAGCAGGTATACCACCGCCCTGTGTCCACCGACAGATCCCACTCTATAAAAGATTTTTGTAATTTTTTTGCATAGTCTTTAGGTTAACCGCAAAGGTCAATTGTTCTGCTCGCATAAATTACAAATTATAACAATTTAATGTTAACGTGAAAATTAATTCAAAACTATTATTAGTAGTCTACTGCTGCTAAAGTATAAAATCATAGTTTAATTTAGTCTATTTTGCGTAATTATTTTAATTCGGTTATGTTAATAAACGTAATGCTTAACTAACGTAATAAAATTTTATTTAAATTGTTTTGTTTAGGTAATAAGTTTTATAATAAAATTTTGCTTACATCAGAGGTCTTTAACGTAGTTCAAATTTTAAATGGTATGGTAAAGTATGTGGTGCATAATACAACCAAGACAATAAAATTATAAATCTTCATAAATGTTCTTTAATTACGCGGTTCCCAGTGTTTTATCATAAGATACAAATTACTAACGTACTGCTTTATGATTTAAAATCATTCACCGAATGGAACTGTTGCGACCTCTATTTACAAATAAGGTAAACCTGTAGAACAGCCTGTGTTGTTATGAGTCGTGCGTCACAGTGGAGATGTCGCCACTGTAGCGAGGGCACGATGCCGCCCAAAATCAATATTCACTTGGCGTGCGCTGTCCCGCTGTTTCCCCATCAGTGTTTCAGGAGTCATCCCCCTTTCTGCCCACTTTTTAATATCCGTTGTCGCATAACCAGTGCTGTAACCAATTTCGGAGTTTATCAAATAATCTGTAAGTAATCCAAAATTTTTATTAAACGTTTCATTTATCTATCATTATATATTTTTTACAACTGCGGTATGAATTACAAGTTAGTTTTCATTCAGAAAGGCTGTGATACACATCATGTACTTTAAAATGGTTGAGGTAGAGTGTTACGGAGTAACGTAGATATAGGGCGGAGAATGACCTCCTAGGGCGGATTCGAGATTTTACAGGGTCAAAGCCATTTAAGTGTTTAGTTGTTCTAAGCTATATGAGATGAAAAGTGTTTCAATCTTTAGGGATATTATTTTTACAAACACGATTAGAATTGATAATATATGCTTTACATTGTCAAAAACTTATCTATAAAAAAGAATGTATTCATTTCTTCCTGTACATGCTTATGGCCTTTAAATAAAGAGTGTTGTTAGGTTTGGAATAAGTTATGTAATTATTTTCTTTGATTTTTAAAGATACAGAACATTTTGTCATAGTACATATTTTTTAAAACCCAACCGGTTAGTACATATTTAGCTTTGCTTGATTCCGTGCAGGGGAGTAAAAAGTTCATATTGCCGGATTATCTGGATCAGTTTGATTCTGTGCGAAATTATTAGATTCTTTCATTTATTTATCGCATGGTTTGTTTTATAAGTTAGCATTTGCAAACACGGTGGATCATATGATAACTTTTGCAAAGCTCTGTTGTATATGAAGGAACTGTGTTTAGGGAATTTAATACTACACATTAAAATTAATTATTAATCTTCATAACAACCAAGATTCGAATGTCGCCCATATTACGTTATGTGTCGTAGTATAAAAATATATCAATGAAAAGTATTTGCTCAACACATATAATGTCTTTGTCATAAATGAAGCAAGTATAGCTAAACATCACAGAACTATTAAAAATACTATTAGCTATTATATAATTGAACAGTCACTAATTTCGGCAGATATATTTACCGCCGTTTTGTTGATAATTATCAGGGTTCATAATTGACTATAATGTTCATTACACTGTGTATGCCGTGATGTGATGTCCCAAGGGACTGAATGATTTGTGTTAACTTAACTAACTTCATTGTGCGTCCAATATATTAGGAATCGTCGGAGCCATTAAATTGTTTTAGTAGTAATAAAAGAACAGAAACGTTAGTTAAAAAGCTGAACGACTGTTTTGTTCGTAAATATTGATCGACGTGGTAGTGACTAATGAATGGTTAAACATTGTTCACGCGAGCGTTCCCTAATTGCAATCTCTCAATGGAATCTACACGAAACGTTTCCACGAAACAATTTAACATTTTCACGGGACACTTTCAATTTCCACGGACAGAAATCGTTGCAGAGTTCGTGTGTGGCATGCCGATGTTATGTGAGGGCTATGTATTCCACGCTGGTTATTTGTGAATGTGCCAGCGTTTGGCACTCCACTCACTGGATCGATCCTTGCGTAATAGAAGAGCGTCACAGTCAAGTTGGCTGTCCGCCAGAAGGTAGTTAACGGCTGCTATTTGTCCACTGGGTTTGTAGGCTGTGATATTATAAAATCATATTTCGTATATTCTATTGAACTATTTCAGATAGAACTTATTTTTTTAGCCTAAGATGTGGCATCAAACACGTTGGGTACCTTCTTCGCGCCGTGCATACCGTTGTTTCGTTCTCCCTGTTATAAATGCAAATAGGTATCATATACATTTTTAACTTCTTGCACATGCTTTAGTAGCTATGAAAATTGAACTTGTTTTAATTAGTTTTTATTCCATAGTGGTGCAAAGAGACACTATTTAACATGTCCTAGTTTCTTTTTAATGGGTCGTTCACCCACTTAATGATAGAGCCTCCGTGAGCAAGACAAGTTGACTTCCTCTACGCCCATGAACATTTTTATATTAATTTTCAAACTAAAGCCAAGCGAAATGATATTTTGGTATCATTTTGAATAATCATGTTCATGTTTCGGGTTTTATTGTATTCATATACTTTTTATAATTTAATCGGTGCGTTGCGGATTAAAGTAATTTGCTTAGTATATTGCATATATTCATGTTTAAGCAAGCGGTTTAATTAAAATCGCACGAGGACATGTCCCGTCCAGTGAAATAGTTATTAAATTATTGTGGTTATCTCCTTTGGGATCATAACGGCGACGTAGCGTAAATAAAATGATTAGGGCATTCTGCGTAAATGAGTTTTTTCTTACTTATTGTCACGCTGCAAAATAAACTTTTATTGGTATTGAAGTGAATTACATATTTGACGGGATTAACTAGTCATTAAATGACGTATTTCATTAATTGTAAGTCAAGAAAAGTTCGATATTTATTTTACGGATTTTATCGCGGATTGGTATAATTTTTACATTTTTTAACTTTCCGACGTTTCGATTACTTTTCAGCTTTCGTGATCACGGGGCTTAACAATTTTTTTTTCACCTTAAAGATTGTGTGACCGTGATTTAATGGATTCTTGTCCTAAATTACGTTAAATGTAACTATGGCTGATCATTGGACCAATAAATGTAGGTAGAGCTCGTTTTACTGTTCTTTTTTGGATTTAGTATATCTCAAATCTCACTGAGGTAGTACCATTAAATTTAAGTACCTACCTTCATGATTTAGTTCAATTCTTGTCGACAGATTCTCTTCATCCATCGGCGAGCCGTTACCATCGCACTCAATTGTTCCGCGGCGTTCATTAACACCTATCGAAGTTTCAAGTAGAATCCCCGAGGTAAGTGGAATGTAAAAACTTTTTACTTGTATTGATTTTTACCCAAAGTTTATGAGAAATTTTTGTCTTCAAATTTCTTTTCTAACTAAGAAGACATGTGATACGCTTACGTTATCTTCTATTTTGTAGAAACTCTTCTTTTAGTGAATAAACGTTTCTAAAAATATACCATTTTTGGAAAGGGCGCTTAAAAGCATTTTTCCTGGATAGTGACTTTTGTTTGGTTAGGGTAGCAGAGTGGGCAGACTTAGTCTTTGCGAGTGCTATATCATATGGGCTATATGCTGTCCGTATGTTTTATGTCATATATACTATTAACTATCCTATTGTATTTATTCTTGGTTTATCGTTCGTATAATATTATATTCCGATGTTTTATTACGTTAGGAGGATAACTGGTGCAATTAAATAGTATAATTATATCATATTCACGGTATAATTATAATTATAATTAATTATTGGAATATTACTGCGAAATTAATGTCTGTTATTAATATTATAGGTATAATGTATATGCAGTTTGAACGTATGCTAATTATATTTTTATATGCATTATTGTAATGTATGTGTCTTTTTGTATCACAAAGGGGACGTCAAAATAGAGCGGTCCGGGTGTCCTGGAATCTGTGGCCCACAGGCCGCGACCACATCAACCCTGTCGTTCTCAAGCTTCCGCAGTTCATTCACCTCCAATGTCAATTACCTGAAACGAAGGTATGTATCAATATTAGTAACCAAACGTACTGTGCTGTATGGCAAATTCCAAGCTCGCAATAAAATAATGTACGGGCTCACTGGCAGACTTGCACTTTGAACAAAGTTTCACTATTAATGTTCCATAAAGACATTCCAAAGTGGCATTCCCAGAGGGAAAGAAGTCTCGGTTCTTATAAAGAAGTAATTGCTAAAACTGTAGACATGAAATCGTTTTATAAGTCGAAAGCACTTCTCTGTACAACGGCTTTTGCGAAGAACTCGAGAAAAGCTAAAACTTTTGTATGAACGTTAAACTTCTCCGAGTGCTATACTCGTATCTAATGACATATAAAATTTTAATCTCAAGACACTCGAGACTGTTGTGTTGCGCTCTGGCATAACCTAATTTTGGATTTAATTAAATATTTGCTCTTTAGTTGTGATTTTATAATGCAATGATGTGGTGAGCACAATGCACTCAGTTGTGTTGTACTGTATTAACTTTGTTTTTCAAGTATAATGCAAAAACAAAGCATCCATATATATATATCGGTATTTTATATTTCTCGCCTATTCTTTTTTTGCCCCTTTTTCACCATCGTGTTCGGTGGTTGCTGTCCAGGGGGGTCCAACGTCCTGTCACGATCTCAAGCTTCGTTTTGTCATTAGTATATCAACTATCAACCTTTATTTGTAAAGCAAATATTTTACCTGTTTTCGAATCGTTTAAAAAATTATCTGAGTCTCTGCTTGTCTTGGGTCTTTGCATCAAACATGACTATTTAAGACTTGTATCTTTGTTTTTCTCCAGTTAAATATACATTATAGTTTGTTTTCCTTTTTTTAATTCGCATCAGCTACATTATTATGTAAAAGTTTTGGATTTGCCATATGTGCGGTTTAAATGAATTGTGTTAAAAAAAAATCGATGTCTTTTTAACGATGCATGTCATTGTCTTTTTAAAGCTTTATAACTAGCTGTTTCATATTTACGTTTGAATGTATTTCTTGTTTCACAGACGATTGGTACTTTACTTTTTTATTATCTGTTTGTAATCATTAATAAAAAAAAAGAAAAATTCTGCAGTGTTCAATGATTATAATTGATACAACTGAATTGTTATTGTGAATATTTATTTGTGAAATTTCGCCAAGAAATTATTTTTAAGCTTGTGATGTAAATTTTATATGAATTTACGGCACCGTAAAAAGGCCAAACCGCTTCACTGCGCTGCTTTTACCCTTGTGTCCGCACTCTATCCCGGCCACTCGACGCTGCTCCGCACGTCCGCACGTCCGCCCGCCCCGACTCCCCGCTCCCCCCGACCCCCGCCACCGCCGCCACTCGACAGACCGTGTAGCACCACTCATCGATATATCTAGGTGATCACGTTAATGTTGTTATTTGTTGAACATCCTCGTGCTTCAACTAATAACCGGAATCCATTATCAGTGCATGACGCTTCCGTCTGGATATCATTGTTGTGATTTGATGTTGCTGTTTTACCAACCTCAATGTCTTAGCGTGAATGAAAATATAAGACTGCCTTTATGTCGTATCTATGTAAGTGTGTTAATCATACAAATAGATCGAGATAATTCATTCAGGTTTTCATAGTTTAATATAGTCATGTAGCTGTGACTGAAATTTGGGAGAGAGCTCGTCACGCACATCTTTCATTCTACAGAAGATTTGCTTCACCTACTTATGGAATATTTTCTTTACAACTTTATAGACAACAAACGCGAGCCTCTTAAATAGTCATTTTAGATGGAAACAATCTTTGTTATATGGAAGCTAGAAAACAGAAATAGTACAAAGGGAACCCAAAGCGTTCGTGCGATGTGACTAAGAGCCGCAGACAGTTTTTGTCTGTTCGTCCCTATAGGTTCTGTGGGGCCTTTATTTTGAAATAGCGTGAGCACTGTAGGCGTTGGCTAAGGTATTGAGTGGCTACATAGCGTGTGTCGGTTTTGTCCCTCCTGTGCGTGTCCCCGCGGTGTGACGTGCGGCGCGTAGCTCAGTGGAGGCGTTGCGCAGATTCAGCTCGGGGGACCTGCAGTCGGAGTGCGATGAAGGCGAGGTCGACCCTTACACCGGCCGCCCGGCGACCACCAGCCAGCCCAAGCCGCAGAATCAGAGGCCGGCCTCCCAGGGTAAGAGATACTTTGCATTTTATGAAAAGCTCATTGGTGAGATCTGTTCACATTTACAATGTATGAAAATTGGTTATGCAATTCTTGATCTTTGATTTTTCTGGAGAGAAACAATGCAAAAGCTTTATGGTGTTTAATTATTTCTATTTAATAGATATATTTTAACATAACAGCTTAGTTCTCTTCATACGAGTATTGAAGCTTAATTCACATTGAAATGGGGTAATTTTGTGCCTGTATACTTGGCTGTATGACTGGTATGTCGGTAAAGCGACCGGCGGCAGCATCGGCAGCGCCTCCGGTCCGCCGCCCGCGGCCTCCGCTGCTGCGGCCGGCGGGGACCTGTCGCTGAACCTGCGCGGCGGCTCGCGCGGCACCTCGGCGCCCTCCTCGCCCGCCAAGTCCAGGGAGTCGCTACTACAGCGTGTGCAGTCGCTCACCGGTGCCGCCAGGGACCAAGGCGCTAACTTACTCGGTAAAGTGTTCACCATTTTATTCATATTTTTGGGGGGTTAATCTCCACACCAAGGCAAACATTACGGTGATTTACAGTTGTTATGAGTCTGAGAGTTTGTGATGCCGAAAAGGCTCTCGTAGTTCCTGATACCCACGACACAAGACTCGATCTTAGTGTGGAGTCAGGACTATGTATCTGGCGGCTGGATGTATTTATTTGATTATTATCATTTTCTACTAAATAAATATACACAATACACACACATAGTCTTTTTTTTTCGAGACAAAACCTTGTTTTGGGGCCACGACAGACGCTGAAATAGCATAGCCATAGCCGACAAGTATGTACGTGTCCACATACAGGTCCTGACCCCAAACTATGATACAAATCTTGTGTCATGGGTATTAGAAACTGCGAGAGACTTCTCGATCCCACAAACGCCCAGACCTGAAACAAATATGTAGATACTTGAAAGTCACATTCATTTGTCTCGGTGCGGAGATCGAACCCACGGCCTCTTGTTTTACAGCCGGTATCTAACCAAATACGCAAACGGAGCTTGTCTCTCAAAAATATGATTCTATTTTATTTTTGCACCCTAAAAATTTTTCCGTACGATTTTTTTAACTAACGTAAAATATTTATCAAAGCGAAAATTCTATTAGCGTATACCTTCAGGTAACACATTTTTAAAAGTTTAGTCTTCTTCTTTCAAGCGTAGGTATATTTACTTAGGCCATTAATTTCATAAAAGGTTTATTTTAGTTCACTTACAAGCACTTTTTACGACACTTTCCTTTTTTTAGTGGAAATAAAAAACAACTTTGTACAGATGATGCTGATTTTGTTATACTGATTATCAACATAAAGTTTTTTATGACTTTTTACATCTACAAAATAAAATGAAAATAACGTAACCAAAATAAAACATAAGTATTGAACCAATTAAGTGAAATGCGGTTTACCCCGGCCTTCGAAGCGATTGATAATAAATCATCTTTAGCCATGTAGTATTTACCCGTGGCTTTTTAAATGGCTCTCCTGGGAAACATCAAACGAACTGTTGCTAAATATATTAGGATTTCGCGTTACCCGTTGCTCGGGTTTGCTCCTCGCGCAGCTTATTTGGTATTCACGCGATGCCAACCCTACCCTACTTAAACTTACCCTTTTGGAGTAGATGGACAAGTTCAGTTCAAGTTTACGGTTTCAAATGTAAAAACTGCGAGAGCTAAATTATTCCAATCTAAAATAAAATACTCGTTCTTTGGTGTAAGAACCTCTCATAAAATGCTAAACGGCTAATCCTGTCTCGTACTGGAATTGTAATCGCGGGATTGATTAAAATATTACGATATTCATTAGTCTCTTGTAATACTGTTATTTCGATCGCTAAGTTCGTCTAAACCATTTTGATTAAATTCAGCGGACACAAATTAAATTCTCAAGAGCTCATTTTTCGGTTACCAGATGTTTTTTAATAGATGAATAACTTCGTCATGCTAACAAATTATATTTATAAAAATATTTATCGGAAAATGGAATTTAATAATTATAATCAATGTCAGCCCTTATACACTGTTGAGCACAGTCCACCTTTACGTTTTTATGTTTTGTGTTTACTACACTGGAACAGTACAATATGTTCACTTCACACTGCACTGAGCACTGACCTAAAAGTAAGGTAACAATTGGAAGATCAGCATATTTACATAGTAATCTAAGTAAATTGGTTCAGGGAGTGTAACATCAGTGGCGTCGGTGGGTCGCGGGTACAATCGGGACCGCTGTGTCACTCTGCTGGTGGTAGACGATCAGAACACCGACTGGTCCAAGTATTTCCGCGGACGCCGACTGCCGGGCGAGTGGGACATCCGCGTCGAACAAGCCGAGTTTAAGGTAAGAAACATATCGATTTAACCATCGTTTTGAGCTTTAGGAAGCAATCGATAAAAGATTATCCAACGTTGAGTCAAGTAGAGCCAAGATGTAGCAAGTTTTCAACAGTTCAGCTGTCGCCTTTTGCCTGATAAGTAATGTTTTAGGTCAAACAATTTTAGCCTAGAAAGTCACATAGTGTATTAATAATAGCAACAGCATATACAGGGTATATCAAGACCGCGACCGAAAACGAAGCCTGGTGGTAGTATTAGTGATATCAAACACAACGCAAGTAAAAATTTCACAAAATAAATCGTCAATATTTTTTTGGAATTTTTTACTTATCGTCATATTTGAGTGATAAATACATAGTTTTTTGAAAATTATGACGTAAACCGCTTTATTTTTAAACACGCAATGGTATGTAAGGGCTTATATTACTATTTTTGCAAAAACTAGGTATTTATCCCCCAAACATAATGATTTTTAAAATACTGTAAAAAGAAATCCGTCGCTGTTTTTTCAAAATTTTTAGTTGCATCGTGTCTGTAACCGCTAAAACTATCACCTGGCTTCGTTTTCGGTCGCGGTCTTGATATACCCTGTATATGTACGTCTCATAGCTGGACAAGGGTCTCTACGTTTAGAAGGGTTTAGGCTTTACTCCATATTACGACGTGTTCATATGATATTTCGTAGTTGTATCTCAAGGGTACTAATATTCATGTGAATAATTAATTTGGCAGAGCTGCTTAACGTTCTAAGACAGTTCGTATTCATGAAGATAACTGAATTTGTTAATAATCAAATCAAAACAGTGCAGAACTTAATGGTATATTCATGTTTCATTAAAATGTTTTAGGTGACAATGTGTGATTGATTTTAGTATTTTGTGTTTGCTAAAACACATTATTCTAATAAATCCATCATAATTAGCGTTTTGACTTATGTACGTAGTTCAAACATGTGTGGTTTTGCGCTAAATAGGTAAACATATCATCTTTGTTTATTTTTTATTAATAAAATTTTCCGTCCATAAATTGATATTGAAAATTCTGAAATTGTATTTCTATTTCAACTGCAATTTAATTTAAGATGTCATTAACGATTAAAGATTAATTCGAGGAAAGTTGCACATCACTGATGTTGCCTGTATTAATCGAGTGCCCCTACACAATTATTATTATTTTTATCTATATCAGCCCATATACGTCCCACTGCTGGGCACGGGCCTACTCTACAATCGAGAGAATCGATTGAGAGTGGTTAGGCCATATAGTCCACCACGCTGGCCTAGTGCGGGTTGGCGGACTTACATACCATAGAAATTCTTTAAAATCGCTACGGTATGCAGGTTTCCTCACGATGTTTTCCTTCACCGTTAAAGTGCGTGGTGATTGACTATCAATACACACATAACTCCGAAAAGTCAGAGGTGTGCCCTGGGATTTGAACCCGCGACCACCGTGAACATGTAGGCAGCCGCGTCTGGTCCGTTTACCAACAGGCCACCACGCACTTTATTATTTTTATTATTTTAAATATTTATAACAATTCAATAATTATTGTTTAGGAACTATCCGTAACGGCCAATTCAGACGGGGCCAATGTGTCTATGGCTGTTTATCGTGGCGGCACCAAAGTCACCCGCTGTTTCAAGTGAGTAATCTTTTTCTTCGTAAGATTATTAATGTATGTAAATAGGTATGGTGACATCATGTGTAACATTAATTCTGCGATTACGATCTACGATTACATAGGATGTTAAATAAGCCGTATAGGTTGGTGCTTGTGATAATAACTTGAAGTACGTACTTGAACTTATAATATATCTTATTTACCTATTACAAAGACGCCACTTATACACCTAGAAGGAGCTTTGATAAGATACTAAATCTAAGGTACAATACAATGTAAATAATAAATTAAAAATTAAATATAAGTAATTAAAACAAGATTATAATTAATGCTAAATGATATTTACTAAAGGGCTTATTAAATTAGATATACGAATTGATTGAGTAGTATCCCGAATCAGAAGCGCTTTTGGAAAGTTTTATTAAAATTGAATCCGGTTAATTATAATGAACTGCTTACGAGCTATTTTTACTTGGCAAAATATGAGTTGACCTCTCCTTACCTTACGTGCGAAGGGACATGGTAATGAAATACAGCAGGTAATATAATAGTTAAATAGAAATCTGTCACGAGGGACGCTGGACCTCTATCATGCTTGGATACGGGTCATGCATAATCTATCTTGTCGGCCAGGTGGGTTGGACAATGTTGGACGAATAAGCAATGGAGAATCGCCGTTCAAAATTATTATGTGTTTGTACGTGAATTATGTTTCAAGCTCTAAGTAGTTAGTCAAAACCCAAAAGCGCCTCAAGTCTATTTATATTTGATGTAGGTATTCTTGATGATTTCACCAATGAGAAAAACCTCAGTATTTATCTAACGTAGTAACGCCTAATGTATTCATAGCTTCCTTCGTATTTTTACCTTCTTTTCATTTATGGAATTATACTTTTTCCAAGAGTAAAGATGCGTTTAAACATTAAATTTTCGTGTATATCGATTTAATGTATAAGCTTAGGCAAGATTTATAAGGTTGGATGCCCTTTAAGCGTTGCTAAATATTTTTATAAGGCGCAGATGCTCCAAATAATTAGTTAGGCATTGGTATTGCATTCAGATTACTTCTATAATTGGTGTAAACGCACATAGCATTATTGCTGTAAGTCTTAATAACCAAGGCAGCTAAATTATATGCTTCACAAGCTTAAGAACAGATTCCTCTAGTTCAACATCATTGGGAGGTACTCATTATACTAAGGCAGTATCTGTATTAGCTCATATACGTCCCACTGCAAAGTATGACCTAGGGACTTCATCTATAATCGAGAGTACGATTTAGAGGGGTTAGGCCATATATTCCACCAGGCTGGCAAGTGTCAGTAGGTGGCGGTAAGGCAGTATGTTGGAGTATTTAAAATTAGTTCTGATACGACTTATGTGTCCGTATAGGCCGGACTTCGTGCTAGTGAGACAGAACGTTCGCGACGCGGGCTCCGACCACCGCGCCCTCCTGCTGGGCCTCAAATTCGGCGGCGTTCCCTCCATCAACAGCCTCAACTCCATTTATCACTTCCAGGTATTGAGTTATGAAACTATTATTTTTATTTTTAATTATTTGTTATTCTGCTGTTTATCGATTAAAATATAAATTTCGGTAGGGTCATAACATTACCTTCCATATATTTCTATCAAAGCTACTTTTTAGCTGAGGGTTTCTCTTGATACATTTAGTTAAATAGTTTTTCTATTTGGTTACTGGTTCAGATAATTAGGTATTTTTATTGTATGAGTATTCGATATTTTAAAAGATCTTTTGTGTAGGATCGTCCATGGGTGTTCGGCCATCTGTTACAACTCCAGCGGCGCCTCGGCAGGGAGAACTTCCCGCTTATCGAGCAAACTTACTATCACAATCACACCGATATGGTAAGTACCTTTTGTAATGTTATTTTTATCAGAATAATAAGCAAACGAAGAAGCGTATTGGTCACAAGTTATATACAATAAATAGAACTATAGTACAGTTGTCAAAGTAAAGTGGATCGATATTTGTTGTTTTGAGGTCAGAAAGTAAAGCCATACTTTTTTGTACTACTCAACATTCATTCCTTAATGTGTAAGATCATGACTGGTAACATTTGCCACAATGCCATAAAAGCGAGTCGTTGCTATTAGTATTTCAATAGGCGAGATTAAGATAAGGAAAGATATGGATTAAAAATATAACCATTTTTTATAAATTGTTTATTTTAATCTAATCACCTATATAACTCGTTAATTTACAATCATTAACTTAAAAATAAATAATACAAATAACGTCAAACTTACATTTGTCCGAACAGACAAAACAACAATGTAGCAGCGTCCAAATGATAAATCTCAATATAACAATTACATTAAGTAAATTCTTCGCAATGACAATTTCCATTCGCATTCAGTCTCACAACGATTAATATAAATAGTTTTCTACGATGGCTGCGTTAGTCGGAATAACATAACAGGTTAGCTCGTGGTCGGAGCTGCGTCGATGATCACTAAGATGGTGATGATGCAATTTTTCGCGTGGACGTAACGAGATACATAAAGTTACGGTGTATGTTTATGTTAGTGCGTGTGCGAATCAAGTCATCGTGGTGGTACTGTTGAAGTGTTGCGATTGCAGACATCTCGTGAGCGCCGGTGCCCTGTAACACAAACCAATGCTCAATGATTCACGCAAACAGGATAACATGCGACTTCAAAGGGCGTCGTGTTTACAGTAGCGAGCTGCTTCGCATTGTTCTCAAGTATTCGTAGGTGTTTATTGTTATTCTAAACGAACAACTTGTTGTCTTACAAGCTGTGAATGCGATCCTAAAGGATGTGCCTTTAGAAATAGAAAACGTCCTCGCTTTGTGCACTGCAAATATTTTGCAACGAGTTATTTGACTAGATATAGAACGTCTTAGGAGGTCCCTTGCAAAGATGAAACCTTTACTTTCGTCTTTCGGAATATCTTACTTAACAAGAACAATCGTTATTTTAGTTACAATAACTAAATATTTCTCATAGTTACTATGAGCGTCAAATAATTTGAATAAATACCATCCAACAATTACTACATAGTCTTAACCCGACATTAAGATCAATTAAGTCTTGTGTCGTGGGTATCAGAAACTACGAGAGACTTTTCGGCCTAACAAACATTTGTCTCAGTGCGGGGATCGAACCCGCGACCTCTCGTTTTACAACCGGCGTCTAACCAACTGCGCCACGGAGGATGTCAAAATTGTAATCACGTTTAAATTGAATATGAAGCGCAATATTTAAGTAGGTAGTATTTAAGTAAAGTACCTAGTCCAGCGGCAGCGTCGCTCGCGGTCGTGCAGGCAGATGCCGTGTCGCTCGTAGCATTCGTCGTAGTTGGTCACGCACGTGTTGGGCGATTTGGTGCGCCGCCGTGTCACGTGAACCTGCCAGTCAACTCACTTTTACTATTTTTGTTGGAAATTCACGATATTATTTAAAACTCACGAAATGAAAAACTATTAGCATGAAATCACATTACTACGTCCAATTATTTTCACTAACCATTCATGCACAAGGGACGTATTTGACGCTGAACTGTGGCGTGGTAACCATCGCTTACTGAATGTTCCAATTTTGTAACATTGCCGTAATGTTTGCAAATAGCACGCCATGATGTTGTCTACTTTAATTTGGAAATCGTCCGTATGAATTTTATGCCAGTTTAAATTACAGATTTCGCGGATTGACGACAAAAAAATAGATTTTCTATGTTGACATTTCTTAACGATGTATTTTATTGCCTAATAAAGTTATCTATTATTACCGTGTCTCTAATGCGCTAATGCGTGTAGGCACTAGGCACCTAGCAGTCTGGCTTTGAGATTACATCTGTGCCGAGATTGTCGATGCAAATTATAAACAACACATGTGAATTATGTAAATATAAAGTTAATTAATGTTTATAAACACAATGTTTAGCAGTAATCTTTATTACCCGTGTCAGTTTAGCATATTTACCCGCCAGAACCACAAATATTAATTACGTGGCATTTGCAAATGGGAATTCCACACAGAAGTTTCTGTAAAATAGCTCATGTGGCCTTTATAAAAGTAGAATGGGTGAGGCATCCCTACGCATCTTAGTATGAATAACACATGTTTGGAATCGTAAATATTATAATTGAAAACACTTATAGAATTACGGTGAAATGAATTCATAAGCCGCAGATAAAAGGAAAGGAGTGTTTTAGCGGAAAATTACTTGAATACGTAATACACCCTCGACATAAGTTTTTTAAGTGTACTTCAAAAAGGACAGTGGTGTAGTTAATTTCAGTTATCAAACGTATGTATGCATGTACTTGTGTAATGTGGTAGTGATTAAATTTTCCAACAATCCCGAGTAGAGACGTATCTTGTCATATGCTAATGTAAACTGAACAGACAGGTGGGCTCCGTAGACAACTAATTAACAGTCTAATTTACTTTACAAATATTAACGCTGCTACTGTAAATGTTGAACAAGAATATTCCGTTTTGTGAACATTAAATTACTTGGTTTCCAGGTAGAGAGGCTGAGGGCTATTTGGGATTAAACGAGTATTTTTTATTGAATCTAGTATGTCTGTAATTATATTTCGAGTTATAATTATTTAATAATCTTAACAAAACTGTAGTTTTTAAGAATAAAGACGAGTGCACTATACACCACATATAATTATTACCTATGTAAGCTTGAGTATAAAGACTTGTTAGTCTTCTTATGCCTACGGGAAATTATAAACAACAAAATGGTCCAGGAACGTTTAAAGGTTGGGTTAATAGTTCAATGGGTTATTACCTTACAAGTGCAGCCCTGTTTGTACAAAAGCCTGAATCCTTTCCGTTGTCTTGGGGTCACCTCGCGCCATCTAGCGACGTAGCCGCAAAGGTGGATGTGGGCTTCCAAACGAGATACGTGACCTGGAAATGAAGCACCAACTCAATAACTCCTTTTGTTCGATGGAGCTTAGCACTGGTTCTTTGCCAAACCTTAAGGAGAAATAACTTGTAGCACTATTTTGGGCTTTGGGATTAATTTGGAGTTGGTTATTGGCTTCGATAAATATGCCATATACCCAGTTATTGCCAGGCTGAGATTATACAAGCATTTATCACTATAATAAATACTTTATACCAGAGTTTCCCAAACTTTTTCAGTCCGCGGCGCTCATACATGTTTACTTTTTTATCTCGACGCCCTAGCCTATCTAGCTAGTCAAAATAGATATCATGATACTAGTTAGGTAGATGAGCACAACAATCAAAATTGAGGAAGAGAGAGAGAGAGAGAATCGCTTCACGTTGTTCTCCTTCATTTTCTACGTCGCACCAGAGCGCCGCGGCGCACACTTCGGGACCCCTGCTCTATACAATACCTAAATAGAGCACGGTACCTGTAACATTCTCCTTCGTACCTCACGCTATGTACGTTAAAAAAAAAAGTATATAATGTAGAAAGTATGTTTACCTGTTATAACGTAGGTCTCCCTAGGCTGTAGGCTGACGCCACACAAGGAATCTTGTGACGGTGTTAGTAGTCGTCCTGATTTAAGAGCCAGTGCGGCCTTTGGTGTGGCCTGTTAAAAAAAAAACAAGTATAAGTAACGCCTAATTTTTTAACGGTCGTGTTTGGTCTGTGAATTAGTGGCGTTCTGGATTTAAATCCCAAGTCCTTGAACTCTGCTATGCGTCCGTTTTTCGATTTAAAGAATCTCGTATGAGTTACTCGGTAATGTAATTTCAGCAAGGGGATAGGCTCGCCTTCGTCAAAACGTCGAACGGAAACAAATTCGGCGAAGTATGGCTCTATTGGCACCTCTGCCTACCCCATCAGAAATATATATGCATTATAATATTATATAATATGTTATTGCAAGTAATGCATGCAATCGTAGTCCTTATCATTAGCACCCACTTGTCTAGACAACTAAAATACTTAAGCTCAACTACTACGAATAAATTGAGGCGGAATTAATAACTACTACTGTTGGAAAACCATAAACAATAACATAATTTTAACCTACAAATTGTAAATTGATGATTCTCAAACATGAAATTGCTTTGTTTGGTATTCAATGTATATGTCTTACAAAGTTAGTCGACACAACTGAGATGTAAACGCTTTTGATTTTATGTATTTGTTTAAAATTTAAAACTTTTAAATCGATACTTTGTCATATAAAATACAATTTATGCGATGATTGATAACTCGGTTGAATATTAGAAACATACATCAAATTCTCTTACCTTAAAAACGTTGCGAATTTTGACTTTGTAAGCGTGGAAGAAATCTCTGCTCCGGTACGTCTTCTGTACTCTACCGACGATTACTGCATAACAAATAATTCATTTAAGTATTGCAATCCTTAAGTATTATAAGAAATAAATAACGTTGCAAACATACAATGTAGCATCGTGTATAACACTTACTGGAAGCAACTCAAGGAATGAAAGCAATAAAGACTGCATTTTATCATGGAAGTAATGAAGATAGTAAAATGTTTACCGAAGTCACTATTGCAAAAATGCGACTGTGGGTGATCAAGCGAACACGAACAGGCATCGGCGACGTGACAGCTCGCTGCCACTAGTGCCAGCGCAAGCCACCTTGTCAGCATGCTATATCCGACACTCTGTAAACAAACAGCTTTGTAAAGGTCACCTATTCCACTGCACCGTACCCAAGGTCAAACAACAACATTAACAATTAATGACATCGTAACTAGAATCATTCGCAATCAAAGAAGATCATAATCCAACAATCAAAGAGCTCGTTTCGCTATAAAAGTGAATAAGAAAAAAGTTACCAGTGCCTTCATTAATTGGAAAGGCAGATTTCACTGTTTTATTTTCCTCTTTATGTCGTGTATTTATGGTCGTTAGTGGAAATAAATCGAGAACAGTTTATTTTATATGATTGTAAAACGGAAGACATAATATACAGAGAGTGATCTCGTAATTAATGAAATTGTGTACCGTCCAATTCATGAAAGAGATGTTATAACATGATAATTATTTATTAATTAATGCCGGAAATTAAGTGGTGTATATGGAGGGTATTGTGTGGTGGCGCGCGGGCGGCGAGGCGACACAATGCGACAATGCGCCGGCTGCCGCCACTCGGGTACTCCTCATGTCTGCACAGTGTGTCGCAACAATTAGTAACCTGTACTTATATATACCTGTACTTATATATGTGTACTTATATACTCGTATTTCTCGCACGGAACAACAAAACTTAAACTTGGACACCATGCCGTGTCGAAGCCACTGTCGATGGGCTGTCCACAGGGCTCGGTCTTGGGTCCTTATTTATGGAATTTAGGCTTCGACGATTTTCTTACAATTCCCTTACCGTCGGGGTGTTCTTTGATTGGATATGCGGACGATGGCCTCTTGCTTATTGAGTCAAACAGTAGGTCGGGACTCGAAAATATGGCAGACACGTGTTTAAAATTAATATCTGATTGGGGCGATCGAAATCGCTTACAGTTCGCACCACATAAAACGTTCCAATTACTTCTAAAAGGAATTTTAAAATCACCGCCGCGAATTAAATTTAATAATATCACCGTAAAGAAAAAAGAATCAGTTTGTTATCTTGGTCTAATTTTGGAAAGGAATTTTTCCTTTCTTGAACATATTAAGAAAGTCGGAGAAAAATCGAAAAATAACTTTTTTGCTTTGACAAGAATATCGAAGTCAACGTGGGGGCTATCTTTCAATACTTTAAAAACCATCTATGGAGCGACTTACTTAGGATGTATTACTGATGACTTACGGATCCCCCGTATGGGCTGATAGGGCCACTATCGGTGCTGTGCGACGGAAATTGCTCCAGAGCCAACGTTTGGCGTTGATATTCTTGTGTAAGGCGTATAGAACTGTTAGTACCGAAGCTTTGCCAGTCCTGGCGGGTTTACTTCCAGTCGACCTGGAGGTACAACGTCGCGCCGCGATGTATTACTCAACTAGAGAGAATATGGACAAAAGATTCTTAAATTCACGTGAACTTTTAAAAGTAGACAGATTATTTAAGCCGCTCTCAGTTGTATATAACGAACTAATAGATGAATGGCAAAATAGATGGGATGTATCTTTGAAGGGTCGGCATCTATACCAATATTTTCCATGCGTGCGTGATCGTTTGACTAAGACTTGGCTAGATATCGATTATTACGTATCACAGTTTCTTACGGGCCATGGTAACTTTAAGTCTAAACTGTACTCATTTAAGCTCGTTGATTCGCCTGCGTGCTCATGTTCAACACCTTATTGCGAATATGAGCAGTCCGCGCATCATATACTGTGGGAGTGTAGTCTTTGGCAGAATGAGCGTAAAACCATGCTAGATAGTATGCAAATAACATCTGGAGTTGTATACTACACGGACCTTGTGGAGACTAGGAAGAATTTCCGTGCTTTCCGGCGATTTTGCCATACCTATTATTGGAATCAAGTATAACAGCTTACATTATAGGTCCCATTTAAATGTTATAATGACTAATCCGTGGTGCTTTGCAGCTGGCTTCTCTGGCTGTAAACGTCTTTATGCGAGGTTATTTACCTCTTTAGTTCATTGTTTTTTGTCACCCGCTTTATTAGGGAGGGAAGTGGACAATAATTTATTTCCAACTCCTCCTATTAATTTAACTTTTTTGATTGATTTCGTTGCGGGTTAAAGACAAGTTAGACATTCCCAGAGACGCGCTGAGCTTCACTGTTCAGTGTCATTAAAATGCGTGCCACTGTTGATCCTGGCTTACAGGAGTTGCAGTGGCGGGTGTGAGGGCGGGACAGTCTCAATTAGTAACCTGTTTCGAATTCCACAACGTTTGAAGCGACCATCGTTCTCTATAATAATCGTGTCACATACATAAATAAAAAAAGCAATAACAACTCTTAATTTGATAAGTGGAGGTCTAATTCAATTTCAAAACTCTGATATTCTCTCTCGCCCCAAAAGTCCGCAGGCCGGCTTGTTTTTCTCTCAAATTGCCTGCACAGGCGGGCCATTTAAGATTGCTAAGTTAATATTTAGGCGTGTTCCGACCTTTTGCTTTTATACTTTTTACTTTAAGATATATGTTCCCAGTTTTAATTAAAGCTTGCCGTATCAACAATCAAAGTGGTATGTTTTTTCACTGATAATACTTATGACTTGTAGTTAATATTGTTTATCGTTAAATGGAATACAGACAAGTAAACACGGAATAAATAAAAAGTGACGCTTTTAATTTTACTACTACAACGTTAATATTTTATATGTTGACAAGTGCTAATTAAGTGGATGGAAAGCTAAGATAAAAATGTCTCGGCCATTGTAACTTCAACAAAACTCGGAAAGTTAATTAAATTCGGCGACAAAGTGTACTATTCTACGTCGAGATTTCACTCTACGTGGCGCATATGCCGTAAGTTAGGGTTAATTTACTATATTTATAAATGTGGGTTATCGCAGGACGATGCATGTGACCTATATCGTTTATACGATCTAGGCAAACTATCTTTGTATACTTTGATACTTTGTTGCTTGGCATAAAACGACAATGACTTTTTATTGCCGTACCTTTATTTTTTCCGTTCACGAGAACAAAACGTCTCGGCGCTGTCATAACTTCACATTGTTTAAATTGCATTGTATGAGAAATGTTAAGATTTATCCTGTCAGCCAGAATGTAAGCCGATGACGAATGAACAAGCTTTCTGTGAGCCGAGAGCGATAATCCGATTTACACAAATCTTCTCACGACGCTTTTGTTAACTTATTGTATTAAAATAGTGTAATCGATAATGCAGCGACGCGACGTTTGAAATGGGTCAAAAATATGTAAATTATACACCTCGAGAGACTTCTTTTAACACATATGTATTAGATCTCGGCGCATCCTATTTTGCTGCGCATTTTCAATAAAGGTTAGTTGACAATTTTACAAACGTCCTTTTGTAAAAGTGTACATTCATGGAAATTATGAAAATCAGCCAAACTATATTAAATTTAAAATAGAATAACTCTTATTAGGGATTTTTTACTCTAGAGTCTAGACAATAAGAGCAAATTAATCGTGGATTCGTCTTTATGTTATTGACAGCACGAAAAGATTCTGAACCACTCGGTTTCCACTTCCAGGTCGGAAAATTATACATTTGTGTGTGTTTTACGGTATGCAATATTTCATCTTATTTGCCCAGTACTATAATTCGTGTAAGGCATTGTGTGTCTAGGGGCACAACTGCTTACACCGTCGTGGGTACAGCTTCCGTCTATGTTGTAAATTAATATATATCAAAAAATGTCTCCCTAGTGCGTGCTCGGACAACGATAAATGTAAAAACTCGTTAAAACTACAAGATAACTAACTGCGATCCGTATTAAAATACCATTTATATTTATTATGTCTCTACTCCTTTCGTATAAATTAGGCGAAAACAATTTTATTAAAGCTACTTTTATTGCCGCACCTACAACTGTCTCGAATATCAATATTCAATTTGAATTTGCATTTGACCGGTGAAACTTAATAGCATATAATGGGCGTGGGTTTGACAGCTTTAATGACTTATTTTTATTTGAAGATTTTTGATATATATTCGCACTTAACAAATCTATATATGTGTGCAATATTTCATTCAAATTGCATATCGCTAGTCTCTAACCCTTTAATTATTGTATTAATATATAACTTACAAAAGTAAGTTTGTTTATGTGAATATAATTATGTATTTTTATTCGTAGCACTAAGAAAATATGTTGCTGCAAATACTCTGTATTTTATATTGTTAGCGTACCCTCGGTTTTGCAGGAAACTCGTTCAAGATTTCAAAACTACGAATTAATTTCACATACATATTTACATATTTTATCAATCTCCACTGGTCGCATGTAAACAATCATGATTTTAAGAGCGCTTTGTAATAGCCAGCTAGGGAGTTAATATGCAGTTTGCCGTATAACAAATGCCGTATAATATTTACAGAAATCGATAGAAATGACAACAAACAATTTGCAAATGACTCACGTACGACACGAAATGCACAAAGTCCCATCACGCACTCCAGTCCACTCGGCACCGCGGTGTTCCTGCGAGTATGTGCTCGCGCGGCTTGCATCGCTTTTGTATGTCCTGCGACGACGCTAAACGAATCCCGGTTACCTTTATGTTTTTGGTTAAAAATCAGAACGCGGAAATTTTATGGGTGCATTCCCATAGTCGCGCCCATGATTGGAACGCTGCGGCCCGGTGCAACAATGCCTCATTTGTCAGGGTTCGTCGAGAAACACGACGCGCCAATAAATTTTTGATATTGTGTTTATACATAGTTTGGCCGTTTATTGCATCGCGTTCGATGGTCGCACCGATATACGACCTACCTGTAGGTAAGTACGTTTAGCTGTTGAGGTTGGCATTTCAACAACTTTTGCTTACATGTTGTTTGCAAGAGTATTCTATAAGAAACGCGATATAATACCATTGAAAGATTAACTCAAGAAACTGAAAACAATTTTATCAACAACACGTTCTTTGTAAAGGAAAATAACGTGAGAAAGTCTGCCAGTAATTTTGTAATTTATTATATTGCTGTTGTTTCTGTCTGATAATAAATCATAGTGACGCGTTAGTGCTGTTTAAGTCCACATATAACAAAATTTATTTGAGACTCATCTAAGTCCGCTTTCTTGTGGGAGATTAAATGATTTTTTCAACTCTCGCGTCATCGTATCCACCGAGGCCCGAGCTTCACACAGTACTAATTACATTATTTACTAACAACATACTTGCAATAAAATCATAGGCATACGATGATGTCAGCAACACAAGTTAATAGAATTTAACGATTTATTTACATAATTATGATATCATAATTTAAAAGTGAACGTTTGCCGCAATGTTATTTGTCCGTACTATTTTTAACGGCATGATTCAATGTAGATTTTTTACGAGATAGAGTTACGGTGGCAATAGTTTTGTTAGAAATAAATTACAGCACGTCCTTTCGTGGAATTTAGATAGCTATTACATTGAACATTCACTTGTAATGGAAATAGCCGCTTCCGAGTCTTAAAATGTACTCGTACGCCGAGTATTGTAAGTTGTAACGAGGGTTTGGCGTGGTCGGTATGTTGATGGAATAGTTGCAGCCGACCGCAAGCAGATTCAGGTGGTAAATCTACACTTATAATATTCATAGAAATATATTCTTGTGTATAACTAGTATTATCAGTGCTGTGTACATTCTGCGGTCGGTCAAAGCATAGGGTGATACTAAGGGTGGGTTGCAGAAAATAACTTTAACATTAACTAAGGGCTAATCAGCCGTCAAATCGACGGTTGTGCAATTTTCGGGTTGCATAAAATTAACAATTGTTAAAATGACGTCACGTATAACATTAACATTAACCGTTCAATTTCGGGCGGTTATTGTTAAAGTCACGGTTATCTTTCGTTATTTGTGTGTGTTCTCTGTATTGATAATTGTCATTTGTGTATCGATTTGAATTATAACCTGTACATTAAAACAATTTACAAAAATACACTGATAAATTCCGACGTAAAATCGCATCGCATCATTTCACTGGTCACTCTTTTAACTTTAACTATAACAATTATGACAATGGTGCAACAAAAGAATTTTCTATCCCGTGGTCATTGTTATTGTCACTGCTTAAGTTAACTTTACCGTTAACAATAACGTCAGGTTTTCTGCAACCCACCCTAAATGTGGTTAGCTAAAGTAAATTAATTTTACAATAGGGTTCATTCGGAAATCCTGTAAATATCTCGGTTTATTATTTACAGGAAATAATGTATAAACAATTAAAGAGGATTAGGTAGTGTTTTTCCAATTGTAGATCAAAGTACTCGGTTATTAATAACCACTCAATAAACAATTTTACCATTTAACTGTATTCAATCAAATGAAAATATTCAAATGATTCAGCTTTACAACAATAGCTATTACTGCAAATTTTCATAAAATTTCCAAGTAAAGCGGAGTCGAGCCATGTTTGGCATCATTTGTATTTTTACGCCGCAGCGTCATTAAGGTTACTTGACAATAAATTCACGGCTCTAGAACAGCAGCACTAATGGACATAATTCGCATAAATTGTTATGCATTCTGCAGTGGTGGAATATGCCTGTTTCAATAGATTACACAAGTAATTTGCTGCTCTGGCGATCAGTCATTAGATGGCCGTGCATTTCTAACGATGTCGCCGGAGACTCACAGCAGTCTTCCTGCCTCGCTCCGGCGGCTAATCCTTTACCTAGCTCGTGACATTTCAATTATACCAGTTAACATATCAATCAGTTTGCACTCTAACAAAGTTACATTAAGCATTTGCGCCTGGACTTGGTGCCAATCGTTCTTCTTAGGTAGTTTTAAGTTTTTATAATGGTTAAATTAAGTACAATTTAATATAACGCTACTTTATAACGGTTTAAATAGGTACGTGTTATATTTATTTTATCACACGAGTATACGCATGATCTAAACTATAATAAATATGAGTGAAGTTTAATTTAAAGCTACAATTATAGCTAATGATTTAACATTATTTATCATGATGCTAGATAATTATGATCGGATCAGGTAGCAAAAGAGTAAATTCATTATATGTATAATAATCATTAAGAGTGTAATAGAATATGCAAATCTGATTTGTCCAATAATAAATATACAATTATAATATTTTCCGAAGTAATTTACTTCGGTTATCAGCACATTTTATGTAAAAATAAATGCATTCAGCCTAACTAAATGTAGGTCCGAATCAAAATATTGTAAGTACTCGTTGATGATACGCATCAGTCACGGTGCGGGTAACGAACGCGGTCTCGTTTCACAGACAGTTTCTCACCCACCCGATATAAAGGTTGTCAAAATAAATGTAATTATGAGCTAGAAATATGACAACCGAATGACATAAAGGGAACTGTTAAAAACATTATCGCGAATAATATGTTTTAAAATCACGAGCACATCAGACGAATACTCAGAATTATAATAAGAAAGAACGACATATCCTCTGTCTACAATTTACTTCGTGTCTATTGAAACAAAACGATGCCAAAATGAAATCTTTTTTATTTCACTTTATTTTCGTGCCAGAGTTTTTTTGAGCTCAAATAGCTTCTTCCTCTGTTTGAATGCAGGAAATTACCTTGCTCCTCTGAGTTTTTTTAGATCGTTCAATTCAAGAATAAGAATTTAAATATTCCCCGTTTTAGATTCGCCTGCGGATCGTGTAATTGATTTTTTTTCTTTTCTTGAGGTTGTTTACGTATGAGTTTGAGCTATTACACGGATATATATATAAGTACTTTCGTAGAATCATATTGGTTTAATTATTCTA